>BSBN01001052.1:0-1344871 GCA_027924645.1 Cunninghamia lanceolata | reverse complement strand
CCTTCATTTACAACACATGATTAAATAGGAAGATGCATATTTACAACACTTAAGACCTTCATGAAAAGATACATTGATTTCTTGATATTCAATCATGCATTGGAGATCTTCAAAGTGTTAAATATGTTTGAAGTGATGAAGAAACTTGTTGTTTTGATGTATTTCAACTCCAAACTTCCACCTAGAAATGAAGGCACTAATCCTTGATCAAACTAACCTAAAAGTGCGCCTTGGTACTTAGGGCACTAGATTATGATTGATCAACCTAAAATGTGCGCCTAAGACTAGATAGTGAATTGGAAGGATAAAATGCATCATCAAAGGAGTTTATAGTTATTGAAGGCATCAAATGATGACTTGGGCTCACATCTACCTCTCTACACCATATGTGACTAGTGCCAATTATTGAATAAACAACCTAGAATGAGTGCCTTACTATTTGAGGTGCTAGTTCATGCTTCTAGAACACCAAAAGTGTGCCTCGATGTTGAGGCGCTAGCTCTTGCTCAAGCAACCTTGAAAGTGCGCTTTCACAAGGAGGTTAAAATGTATTATCAAAGGATTAAGTTGAATCAAGGAATCATCATTGAAGACAAGTAAAACATGACTGTGAATGAGGCACACTTTTCATCATCTTTAACCTCACAATTGTGCCTTCCATTGGAAGCTCATATTGTGCCTAAAGGAATGGTACTGAGATATCATCCATGTCAATGATTGAGAATGTGTCAACTGGAACAATATTTTTTGTCTTGCTCATCGTGGGGTTGAACGGACTATGCCAACGTGTCGGGGTGGGTGGGTAAATGCTAGGGGAGGTCTCGTTTTGTGCGCCAAGCATCCCAGTCATTCCAGGCAAGAGGCTACCGGTAAAGTCCCTTAAGATCCCTAAGACCAAAAGACTGCCAAACTTTGACAGGGTAGTTCTCAGAATTCGTAATAGTTGGGAATGTTCTATTTAGACCTACAAGTGCACGTGACATCCTTCGACAATAACCTCTCTCATTTTTGGTCAACTCCATTCTGTTTGACCGTGCTGAAATCAAACGCATTGTTGCAAAATGCTTCAATTTGATGCAGTGGAAAGGTGCTAGGTGTGACATTTTTCATTCCATAGCTCATGCGGTCGAACGGACTATGCCAACACATCGGGGTGGGCAGGTAAATGCTAGTGGAGGTCTCGTTTTGTGCACCAAGCATCCCAGTCATTCCGGGCAAGAGGCTACCGGCAAAGTCCCTTAAGATCCCTGAGACCAAAAAACTACCAAACTTTGACGGAGCAGTTCTCAGAATTTGTGATAGTTGGGATTGTTTTGTTTAGACCTATAGCTGCACGTGGCATCCATCCACAATAACCTCTCTCATTTTTGGTCAACTCCATTCCGTTTGACCGTGCCAAAATTAAACGCATTGTTGCAAAATGCTTCAATTTGATGCAGTGGAAAGGTACTAGGTGCGACATTTTTCATTCCATAGCTCGTGGGGTCGAACGGACTGCGCCAACGCATCGGGGTGGGTGGGTAAATACTAGTGGAGGTCTCGTTTTGTGCGCCAAGTGTCCCAGTCATTCCGAGCAAGAGGCTACCGGCAAAGTCCTTTAAGATCCCTGAGACCAAAAAACTGCCAAACTTTGATGGAGCAGTTCTCAGAATTCATGATAGTTGGGATTGTTCTGTTTGGACCTACAAGTGCACGTGGCATCCATCCATAATAACCTCTCTCATTTTTGGTCAACTCCATTCCATTTGACCATGCTGAAATTAAACGCATTGTTACAAAATGCTTCAATTTGATGCAGTGGAAAGGTGCTAGGTGCGACATTTTTCATTCCATATCTCGTGGAGTCGAACAGACTGCGCCAACGTGTCGGGGTGGGTGGGTAAATGCTAGTGGAGGTCTTGTTTTGTGCGCCAAGCATCCCAGTCATTCCAGGCAAGAGGCTACCGGCAAAGTCCCTTAAGATCCCTGAGACCAAAAAACTGCCAAACTTTGATGGAGCAATTCTTGGAATTCCTGATGGCGAGGAATATTCTGTTTGGACCTACAGGTGCATGTGGCATCCGTCCACAATAACCCCTCTCATTTTTGGTCAACTCCATTGCATTTGACCGTGCAGAAATCAAATGCA
The DNA here is from genome assembly GCA_027924645.1 of Cunninghamia lanceolata. NCBI lineage: Eukaryota > Viridiplantae > Streptophyta > Pinopsida > Cupressales > Cupressaceae > Cunninghamia > Cunninghamia lanceolata. The sequence goes on along the minus strand of BSBN01001052.1, from coordinate 1,342,743 downwards.
TTGTTGCAAAATGCTTCAATTTGATGGAGTGGAAAGGTGCTAGGTGTGACATTTTTCATTCCATAGCTCATGGGGTTGAATGGACTATGCCAATGCATCAGGGTGGATGGGTAAATGCCATTGGAGGTTTCCTTTCATGTGCCAAGCGTCCCAGTCGTTCCGAGCTGTAAGCTACCGACAAAGTCAAAAGTTGCTAGGATTGAAATTTTGCATTCCACAAGTCGTGGGGCCGAACGGTTTGCGCCAACATGTTGGGGTGGGTGAGTAAATGCTAGGGGAGGTCTCATTTTGTGTGCAAAGCATCCCAGTCTTTCTGAGCTGTAAGCTACCGGTAAAGTCAAAAGTTGCTAGGATTGAAATTTTACATTCCACAAGTCGTGGGGCCAAACGGTTTGCGCCAACACGTCAGGGTGGGCGAGTAAATGCTAGGGGAGGTCTCATTTTGTGTGTAAAGCATCCCAGTCCTTCCAAGCTGTAAGCTACCGGCAAAGTCAAAAGTTGCTAGGATTGAAATTTTGCATTCCTCAGGTCCTGGGGCCGAACAATTTACACCAACACATCGGGGTGGGTGAGTAAATGCTAGGGGAGGTCTCGTTTGGTGTGTAAAGCATCCCAGTCCTTCCGAGCTATAAGCTACCGACAAAGTCAAAAGTTGCTAGGACTGAAATTTTGCATTCCACAGGTCCTGGGGCCGAACGGTTTGCACCAACACGTCGGGGTGGGCGAGTAAATGCTAGGGGAGGTCTCGTTTTGTGTGCAAAGCATCCCAGTCCTTCCGAGCTGTAAGCTACCGGCAAAGTCAAAAGTTGCTAGGATTGAAATTTTGCATTCCACAGGTCCTGGGGCGGAACGGTTTGCGCCAACACGTCGGGGTGGGCGAGTAAATGCTAGGGGAGGTCTCGTTTTGTGTGCAAAGCATCCTAGTCCTTCAGAGCTGTAAGCTACCGGCAAGTGATTTGCCGGTAGCTTACAGCTCTGAAGGAGTAGGATGCTTTGCACACAAAACGAGACCTCCCCTAGCATTTACTCGCCCACCCCGACGTGTTGGCGCAAACCGTTCGGCCCCAGGACCTGTGGAATGCAAAATTTCAATCCTAGCAACTTTTGACTTTGCCGGTAGCTTACAGCTCGGAAGGACTGGGATGCTTTGCACACAAAACGAGACCTCCCCTAGCATTTACTCGCCCACCCTGACGTGTTGCCGCAAACTGTTCGGCCCCATGACCTGTGGAATGCAAAATTTCAATCCTAGCAACTTTTGACTTTGTCGGTAGCTTACAGCTCAGAACGACTGGGATGCTTGGCGCATGCAAGGAAACCTCCAATGGCATTTACCCGTCCACCCCAATGCATTAACGCAATCCGTTCAACCCCACGAGCTATGGCATGTAAAATTCCAATCCTAGCAACTTTTGACTTTGTCGGTAGCTTACAGCTCGAAACGACTAGGATGCTTGGCGCATGAAAGGAAACCTCCAATGGGATTTACCCATCCACCCCAATGCATTGGCATAGTCCATTTGACCCCACGATCTATGGAATGAAAAATGTCACACCTAGCACCTTTCCACTGCATCAAATTGAAGCATTTTGCAACAATGCGTTTAATTTCGGCACAGTCAAACGGAATGGAGTTGACCAAAAATGAGAGAGGTTATTGTGGATGGATGCCATGTGCACCTATAGGTCCAAACAGAACAATCCCAACTGTCACGAATTCTGAGAACTGCTCCGTCAAAGTTTGGTAGTTTTTTGGTCTCAGGGATCTTAAGGGACTTTGCCGGTAGCCTCTTGCCCGGAATGACTGGGATGCTTGGCACATAAAATGAGACCTCCACTAGCATTTACCCACCCACCCTGATGTGTTGGCGTAGTCCGTTCGACCCCACGAGCTATGGAATGAAAAATGTCGCACCTAGCACCTTTCCACTACATCAAATTGAAGCATTTTGCAACAATGCGTTTAATTTCGACACGGTCAAACAGAATGGAGTTGACCAAAAATGAGAGAGGTTATTGTGGATGGATGCCATGTGCACCTATAGGTCCAAACAAAATAATCTCAACTATCACTTATTCTGAGAACTGCTCCGTCAAAGTTTGGTAGTTTTTTGGTCTCAGGGATCTTAAGGGACTTTGCCGGTAGCCTCTTGCCTGGAATGACTGGGATGCTTGGCACACAAAATGAGACCTCCACTAGCATTTACCCACCCACCCCGACATGTTGGCACAGTCCATTCGACCACACGAGCTATGGAATGAAAAATGTCACACCTAGCACCTTTCCACTGCATCAAATTGAAGCATTTTGCAACAATGCGTTTAATTTCGGCACAGTCAAACGGAATGGAGTTGACTAAAAATGAGAGAGGTTATTGTGGATGGATGCCACGTGCACCTGTAGGTCCAAACAGAACATTCCCAACTGTCACGAATTCTGAGAACTGCTTCATCAAAGTTTGGTAGTTTTTTGGTCTTAGGGATCTTAAGGGACTTTGCCGGTAGCCTCTTGCCTGGAATGACTGGGACGCTTGGCGCACAAAATGAGATCTCCACTAGCATTTACCCACCCACCCCAATGGGTTGGCACAGTCCGTTCGACCGCACGAGCTATGGAATGAAAAATGTCACACCTAGCACCTTTCCACTGCATCAAATTGAAGCATTTTGCAACAATGCGTTTGATTTCGGCACGGTCAAACGGAATGGAGTTGACCAAAAATGAGAGAGGTTATTGTGGAAGGATGTCACGTGCACCTGTAGGTCCAAATAGAACATTCCCAATTATCACGAATTCTGAGAACTACCCTATCAACGTTTGGTAGTTTTTTGGTCTCAAGGATCTTAAGGGACTTTGTCAGTAGCCTCTTGCTCGGAATGACTGGGATACTTGGTGCACAAAATGAGACCTCCCCTAGCATTTACCCGCCCACCCCGATGTGTTGGCGTAGTCCGTTCGGCCCCACGATGAGTAGAATAAAAAATATGGCACTTGGCAAGTTTTTTGCTCTTAGGATCTTAAGTGACTTTGCTCTTACGGAACAATGTATCGGTAAAGACCCTAGTTTTCATAAGAGGAGACATGTGATTTTAAGAGGTTTTTGGGAATTTGACTTTAACCTTCCACTCCTTATCTAATGACGAGTTTATTCTCAGAGTTTGATGGCTTTTATGAGCATATACACGATGTTGTTTTAGGATAGTCATAAACCCTAATGCAACTTATAAACCCTCTTTGCATAGTAATTTCATGAATGACTGTCTTGTAGGATTTACATACATACATATATATATGATCTTGTAGGCATCTAGGTTTCATACACAAATTGCAATAGTTGTAGAGCCAACCTCCTATCAACGAGAGTTGAATAATAGTAAATAGAGAGCTTCTCGGCCATAAATGGGATTTGCATACACACACACACCCAACTAAAATAGTATCCTTATTGGCCTTATTGGCACCTCCCCCCAAGATGTAATTTTTTTATGTTTATAATGTGCCCCCAGTGTCCTTGACATAGAGTTTCTTGACATTAATTTCATTCAAACATGTCTTCAATTCATCTTCAAAATGTTTTCAATACATCTCCAAAATGTTTTCAATACATCTCCAATGCCTTTTCCATGAAGGTTTATGCATATTTATACATGATTTGAGGGAAACCAATAGTCTCCAACTGACTCTTGAGTACTTGGCTATTCATCTTCCATACTTTTGCATTTTTTTACATTTTTCATATGACAACTTTGACATATTTACAAAATTTGACAAGATGAAGACTAAATACATGATGAAATGGTTTATCATGACCTTATTTGATTAGGGCATATATAAGGAATTTTTTCATATTGATTCTATTGACTCTATTGATCTAAAACCATTCTCTTGATCTAAAACCATTCTCAATGCTAAACATATCATCAATGGACTAAAGAACTATCATCATAATGTATGGCATCATGGGAAGTATCATGACTTGCACATAAGGAATTTAAATTATATTGTATATCAAGGTGTATATACATTAAAATCTAGTCCATAATGGTAGACATATAAAAAAATTTGGCAAATATGCCAAATCAAAATATTTTTTACAAAATGTGGCATATGCCATGTCTCAAAATCTATATACAATCTACATGCCAAATAGCTACATCAAATACTACAAGTCCACTTGACCCTCAATCTGTGATGGATCCTAAAAAAGTGTCCTCTTTGTACCAAAATGTCTAGTAATTGATGGAGGTGAAGTTTCCTGCATTAACAAGTCAAAACACAAATTTGATTAATCTCTTCAATGGTAAATAAAAATAAGTTAAAGTTAGTAAATAGATTCTTATCTACTACAATTAAGAACTTTCATTTATTAACATACATCTAAATCACTACAATCAACTATAAGACCGCTAGACAAACTATCAATTATTTAGAAAAATTCAATTTAATTACCTCGACTCTATGTTGTTGTTCAGACAATCGTTCTGCAAATGATTTTCTCTTAAGACGATCAGGTGTCCTAGTGAAGCATGATGGCAAAGGTGGCACATCACTCACATTCTCAAGAGACTACATAAAAGCAAAGTAACATTGAAATAAATTAATATATAATTATTAAACAAAATAGGAAATGCATACATTTAAAATAGGAAATGCACTACACAAAAACTTATCTACTAGAAAACAAGCACATACCACGATTGAGGCCTCCTGCATCAATTAAGAAGGACAAGAATGTAAGACTCCAAATGACTATAATCAAATATTTAAGTTTTCTAAATTATCAATTAAAGTACAATTCAATCAAATTACCTCCACCCTTTGTTGGCGTAGAGAAAGCCATTCTACAAATGATAGTCCCTTGGGTCGATCAGGAGTTCGAGAAAAGACTATTGGCAAAGATGCCACATCATTCACATTTTTGATTGACTATAAAATAAAATTAACATCAAGATATAAATTAATATATAATTACTCACAAAGAAATAAATGCATAAAAAAAAGTTGATGTGTACAACAAATTATACTGGCAAGTCCAAGCCAAATTGGATGGTAGACAAAGTTCCATGATGAACTTCTGTCAACTCCCCCTCTATCATCAACTGTTATCCCACTTATATACATTAGTACTAATAAAGTTGTTTATATATTCAAATGGAATAGACCATAAAATTTAACTTTAAATTTTACCTGCATAAAAGATTGCTCATGCATTTCTCCTTCTCTATTGTTTACTGATCCGGTAGCTTCTACTCTTGTCCCTAAACCCTCAGCTTGAGTTCTGGACCCCATTGCCTCATCTCGTGAATGGAGATCATACTCTGATGTGTTCAACGGTGGCTCACTACTCTCCATAATAGGACCTAAGCATAAATGATTGCAAGAAATGCAATGATGGGGAACACATACATGTCTGGATGACGACGGTCTAGTAGTACCAGGTGATCCAATATCATCACCTCTATCATGTGCTTGCGCAAACTAAGATGTCTGTATAATCAAATGCTCGGTCAAAGAGTGTATGGCACTAAGGCCCTATTGTGTTGCATTTGCAACAACATTTGGGTCCTGCATTGGGGGTGGAGAAGGGATAGCAGGAGGGGGAATATAGGGACCTTGTACTTGTCTACTTGCCCCAGGTCTATCTTGAGGCATTCCCTTGCCCACTCCTTGAAACTCTCTAACATCAAAATAATTAACATGTTGACCCATGACAAACTCTGCATAGAGTTTACGGAGGAAATACAAAGGCACATCTAAATTGTTGTTGGGTGGTTTATCAAAAACCATCCACCAACAATCCCAAAAGTTTTGACTAATGCCCTCATGAATACACCATTTGATTGAAAACTTGGGCTTACGGACATCAACATGCAATCCGGTTTTAGGATTGACAAAGTGTTGGGCTAACATAGTTTTTGTAATCTCTAAATCTTTGACTTCATCATATGACAAACCATTAGCATATTCGGCCTTCTTGGCTTCTCGCCATTGCCTAAATGATTCATGTTGGGTTGACAAGGTTTGAATATGATTAATGATTCCCTCTAAATTTGATGTCATTATAGACAATCGAGGGTGGCAGTGATACATTTCTATGATCCTACTTATATGATCAATATTTCTTTGAATATTCTCTTCTATTGTTGGAGGGGGAGGGTTTGGTGGTGGAGGGTTTGGGTTTTCATTTTGTGCATCCATTTTACCTAATTAAATTATAAAACATACCCACTTAGCATACAAACCAAAAAAATTGCTTGAATATACAAAACAAACAAAAAAAAATGCATGAAATCTTACCTCTTTGGATCGGATATCCATTCCTCAACTCTGATATCCATTTTTTGAAGATGAGACTGCGTTTTGCAAGCCGCGGGTTTGCAAAAACGCAGTCTTTTTTCGCTTTTTATGTTCTCCAAAACGGATATCCATTTTGGAAATGGATATCCGTTATCAAAACGGATATCCGTTTTCTTTTTCTCTATTGTTTTCATTGCTTTTTATTTTATTATTTTAGCATTTTTAGCATTTTAGTATTTAGGCATTTTAGCTATTTAATACAATCCAAATTTTAGAAAGACTATCATATGAAAGGAGAGATTTTGGACAAACTATCAAAATTTATATAGGATTATGATGACATATATATTTGATTTTTATATGATTTACTTATACTAAGGTATCTCATAGTATTTTAAAGGCACTTTTGAATAGATAATTGTCATAAAAAATTGTAAAAGCAAGTAGTTTTGACCTGTAAATTCTAACAAATCATTTCATGTTTAACTTACATATTAGATGATATTTGTGTTAAGGGTTAGGGATTAGGGATTAGGGAGAGGTAGATGCGGGTTAGGGGTTAGGGATTAGGGCTATTATTTAGGGTTTACAGATTCAGAGAGAGAGAGAGACTACTTTTGACATGCAACCGTAAACCCTAAATAATGCCCCTAAACCCTAAACCCAAGTAACCCTAAATAATTCTTCCAAATCCTAAACCCTAACCCCTAAACCATAAACCCTAAATAATTCCCCTAAGCCCTAAACCTTAAACCTGAGAAAGGGAGTCCTAGTTTTCTTGTTTCCATTTGCTTCGTCGATAAGGGAGAGGGAAAGATAGAGGGGAGAGATAGGATATATAGGAATGATAGGGGAATGACTGGGATGCATGATTAAACCTAACACCTAACCCCTATTTCCTAACCCCTAAACCCTAAACTTGAGAAACCATAAACCCCTAAATCCTAAACACTAAACCCAAGAAACCCTAAACCTCTATCTCTCTATCTCCCTATCTCACTATCTCCCCATCACTATCATTCCTCTACCTCTCAATCTCTCTCCCTATTCTTTAGCCATGTCCCTCACTCTATATCTCCCTATTGGTCCTCTCTCTCTAAACACTAAACCCTAAACCTCTAAACCTTAACCCCTAAACCCTATCTCCAATCTCTCCCTTATCTCCCTATCTCTATCATCCTTCTACCTCTCAATCCTTCTCCCTATTTCTCTAGACATATCGCTCACTCTCTATCTCCCTATCTCTCCCCTTTCTCACCTCTATCTCTCCCTATCTGTCTCCTCTCTCTTTCTATCTAGCTATCTCCAAAACTGAGAAACCCTAAACCCAGGTACACCCTAAATCCAATCAACTCTAAACCTATATCTCCCTATCTCTCCCCTATCTCCCTATCTCTATAATCCCTCTACCTCTCTTGATCTCTCTCCCTATGTCCCTGGCCATGTGCCTCACTCTCTATCTCCTTATCTCTCTCCTCTGTCTCCTCTCTCTATCTCCCTATAATTCCTCTCTCTCTATAAACCCTAAATCCAAAACCCTAAACCTCTAAACCTAACCCCTAACCCCTGACCCCTAAACCTGAGAAACCCTAAACCCCTAAACCTTAAACCCCAAACCCCTAAACCCTAAACCCAAGTAACCCTAAACCACTATCTCCCTATCTCTCCCCTATCTCCCTACCACCTTTGTCCCTCTACCTCTCAATATCTCTCCTTATGTCTCTATCCATGTCCCTCACTCTCTATCTCCCTATCTCTCCCCTCAGACTCCTCTATATCTCCCTATCATTCCTCTCTCTCTATAAACCCTAAATCCAAAACCCTAAACCTCTAAACCTAACCCCTAACCCCTAAACAATAAATCCTAAACCCTAAAATATAATGCCCCTAAACCCTAGCCCCTAACCCCTAAACCTGAGAAACCCTAAACCCCAAACCCCTAAACTCTAAACCCAAGTAACCATAAACCACTATCTCCCTATCTCTCCCCTATCTCCCTATCACCTTGGTCCCTCTACCTCTCAATCTCTCTCCCTATGTCTCTTGCCATGTCCCTCACTCTTTATATCCCTATCTCTCCCCTCAGACTCCTCTATATCTCCCTATTGGTCCTTTATCTCTCTCTAAACCCTAAACCCTAAACCTCTAAACCTTAACCCCTAACCCCAAAACCATAAACCCTAAACCCTAAATAATGCCCCTAAACCCAAGCAACCCTAAACCTCTATCTCCCTATCTCTATCATCCCTCTACCTCTCAATCTCTCTCTCTCTATGTCTTTGGACATGTCTCTCACTCTCTATCTCCTATCTCTCCCCTTTGTCTCCTCTATCTCTCCCAAACTCTATCAGTCCCCTCTCTCTATCTCTCTTTAAACTGTAAACCCTAAACCCCTAAACCCGAGCAACCCTAAACCTCTAAACCCTAAATAATTCCCCTAACCAACCTCTAAACCACTTCTCTATATAGGTGCAACTAATACCACTTTTTCATTGTTTTCCACATTTAATTATATTCTTTTCCATTTTCCAAGTCCTACATGTGTCCAAGTTGTATTGTTTGTCAAGTTTTTAGTCTAATTGTTAGTCCCAGCTCTCATGGTTATTAAAATGTTAGTATATTATAGTTAGATTTATCCTTCAGTAACATTAATTTACACATTGTTGCACAAACAACCACACTGAAACATAACCTTACCTAATTAAGGTTAACCTTTTAAAAGGTTCTTTCATAAATGGCGAGCTTAACAGATCCAACTAGTTCAATGTTCTTATAGTCCATGCTTACCCTTCCAAGAGAGTTCATGCCATGTTAACTTTGCATTATGTCCTAACATATCACATGAAGGACATCATCATCACAAGGAATAACAATGTCATGAAGGATTAACGAAGGTGTAGCTTCACCACATAAAGTATCATTCATAATTTTATCACTAGAGGGTAAGGGTATATCATGTGTATCCTTCTCAAACCATGTATCATGAATCAAATCATATGAAGGATTGTGTAAAGCAATTTAGGGCATGAAATCCAAAACGCCCCAAAACACAACCCCTGCTGCCCCACCATTCCTATCCCCGAAATATTGGAACATAGTCTAGAAAAGTGATTATTTCACCTGATGAACAAAATTGAATATTTTATTATTGATTATTTGAGTAATTCATTAGTGATGATTCTTAGTGTTTAACAAATCCTTATGGATCAATGTGTAAAGAAGCTACCAATGTTAATTTGCCCTCCTCCTTCACTAGAAACGGTCTTTAAGGAGGTTCATATATTGATGGGAGATCCAAGATTTAAAAGGTGTATTTTCAAAAAGAGTAAAAAGCCTCCCCTCTTACCCCATCATGATTTCCTTCACTCTTAGTCGATTTCTCTTCCCCATCCTCCCCTCTTACCCCTCCCCTCTCTTTCTTGACCTGATCTTGTTAGCTCCCCTCTCCCTTCTCCTATCTTTGTCCATTTTATCCCTCTTTACCAGTTCTTGCCCCCGTCCCCTCTCTATCCCCTTTTGTGGGATTGAGTCTTTGCCCCTCCTCTTTTGCCCTTATCTTATCCCCTTTTCCTCTCCCCCCCTAGGCTCCTCTCCCCCCTTTCCCTTTGCTCCTTGTCCTCCCTCCTCTTTACCCTCCTTGGCCCATTCTCACCTTTTTATTTCGCATACTCTTGTCCCCTAGCTTAACCTCCCGTCTCCAACCTCTAGATCTCGTTTCCCCCTTCTCCCTCCTCTTTAATTTCTAGGTTTTTAACTGTATCCTTCATTTCTTGTTGCCCCCTGGTGCTCTGTTTGTGGCTTGGAGTTTGTTGTGAATATATATTTATATATATTATTTGGTCATTGTAGCTTGTCTTCCCTTTTATGATTTACGCTTCTCTCTTATGCTTTCTCCCAGTTAGTTTCTTTCCTCCTTTGGATAGTTATTGGCTTACCTTTCTTTTTTGTTAACCCCCCCTCCTTTGCCTTCATAGTTCACCCCTCTCTCTCTTTTAACTCGGAGCCCTCTCTTGTTCTTTATATGTAGCTTTTCCCAATCTATCCCTCACATTTTAACCTCTTTAGTTGTCCCCCCCTTTTTTATTATTTATTTAATTATTTAATTATCTTATCTCTTTCATCCTTGGTTTGTTCTTTAGGTTGATTGTATTACAGTTATTCCTCTTTTTGCTCCCTTCTAATTTGTGGCCTTGCTCCTTTGTTTGCTTTTTTAATTTTCTTTACTTGGGTCTTCCTCTCATCCTAGTTAGTCTTTCTTTGTTTGTTTTGTCTTAGTGTGCCTAGATGTCCCCCACTCCTCTTTGTCCCTCACTTCACTAGGTTTGATAGGCAGCTATCCTTCTCCCTTAAGTGATCTTGGTTTCCACCTCACATCTCTCTCACTCCTTTTAAGTGGTCTTAAGTCTGCATACTGTCATTCATGTTCTCTCTTCTCTTGCTTGCTATCTTTCTCCTGATGATGGATCACTGTGTGTGATTCGAAACATTGAGGAAAATAATAATACATAGTCAAATCCAGAAGCATTTCAAACTCAACATCATGGACTGTGGAAAATTGATGACTACCAGTAAAAAGCCTTTTTCCCAAATTTTTTTAGAAAACGGATATCCATTTTGGTTTGGTATCCAAACCAAAACAGATATCCGTTTCAAAGTCAAACTTTGCCAAGTCATGAATTTGGCTAAGTAAAAACGTGATTTTTTTCGTATTGCCACTGTTTGGCCCGTGATGATCTTGCACATACCCTGGTGAACATAACTTCTACTATATAGTGATCTAGACCATCAAATTATGGATTTAGCATCTTCAAACACTTCTCTATAACATATCCAAATCTTACACTCTGTTCTTTAACACAGAAGAAATGCGGAGCAAAAACTCAGACAGTATCCTACTAGTGCAGTCACAGTAGGAGGGTTCACAGAATGAACTATCTGGACTGTGCAACAAGAGTAAACACAACAAAAACAACTCAGAGAAATAAAGCAAATACAGATTCAGTCATTCAATATATCATAGTATTCAAATAGAGATCGGCTGGCAACATGCAGGCTTACAATTAGGGCTCACAGGCCTGATTACATACATGTGCAAGATAAAGCTTTGAAGCTCCTTCACACAAAATCCAAACTATCAACTATCACTATATGAACTACTACTTTCCTAGGGATCTATTATATCAATATATATCATCTCCAAAACAATAGATTCCTTCACGTTGGCCAAGGAAGATCACAAACTCCAAGAAGAGCCGTAACGTGTGTACACAGATAGGTCAGACTTAATTGCATAGATCTCCTCTAGAAAATGAATTAAATGATGTATGGATCTTCGAGGAAGGCCAGCCACAAACCAAAGATTATTGAATGATGTGTCATTAGGCTTAAAAGATCAAGAAATGCTTCCGCAAGTTTCTCCTTCAACTGATTATCATATATTGTCAGGATGCTCTGTTCTGAGAAACAGTTAATCTTCTGATAGCAATATCTTTCTAGTAATGATGTGCGGATCTTTGAATTTTGGATATGATGTAGATGAATGAATGTAGATGCTAAGTCCAGCTCCGCAAGGTCTGAAATACTACTGTGTAAAAATGTAGACCAAAATGCAAAAACTGCTTCTGACTGAACTGCCTAAACTGAACTGGAAAATGGAAAGAAACAAACTAAACTGTAAACAAACTAAAATGCAATTTTTTTTGGTTGATGCAAGATTTCTCTTGAATCAGGGATGCTCCTGCATCACCTACAAGACAAAATACTCTGTGACACATTGTTTCCTCTGGAGAGCAAATTTTCTCAAAAGCACTTGAAAACTTAGCAACAAGAGCACTATACCAACATCATCATCACTTCTATAAGACATTCAAATCACTTTAACATGACAACTCAATTAAGCAACAATCAGCAATATCAAAAGACACAGTTGACACCAATGACAACACAAGCATGTTGACATCAATGACAACACTGGTTAGTACATACTTGCAACAGCTCAACCTTCATCAAATACACTCCTTGGTGATGATTGGGGTTCATTGGATTTCACTCCTACTTTCATAGTGGAATATAAGCTTAATAGTGTTGAAACATCAAAAGTGGCATCGATATCATCTAAACAATCTGTGGAAAAACCTAAAGAATCTCACGATTCTTTAGTTAACAAGGAGGATACCACTCTTACTTATACTACATATTATGATACATATGAATCTCCACCATCTTCTAAAGAAATGACATCTCTTTATGGTCAAGGATTTAAAATCCTTTATAAGAACTATGACTATGTAGGTAATGGTTGTGGTGTAAATCAACAAGGAATCAGAGTACCTTTAGAAGTTGTTAGAATTAACTACACAACTGGTATTGGATACCACTTCTTGAAGCCCACTAAATCTTACAAATGTCCTAATCTTAATGTTAATAATATATCAACACTTAATTTGATGTCTTGAGATGATCAACACTAATTGTCCTCTAGGAGATATTGAATTGGATAATTTCTCTACAGAAGAAGCAATAATTGAATTTATAGGGGCTTATGACAATTTGCCCCATTATCATCTTAAGCGTGGATTACCTTATTATTTAAATATTGATGCATACTTTTGACAATCCACTTGCTTGGTAAATGCTACTCTAACACCTAATGAGGAATCTATTGAATCATCACAATCACCTAGCCTCCTAAACCACAGTACTCTACTTAATTGAAAGACTGTAGATGTCTTGATGGAGAAGGATAATCTTGAAAAGATTATCCCTATAGGAGATTATTTAAGTAATGAAGAAAAAGAAGATATGACCAAAATTTTACATGAGTTTTCTGAATTATTTGCTTGGTATTATTTGGATATGCCTGGTATTGATCCTAAGATTGTAACACATAATATTTTATTACAACCCGATGTTAAGCCAGTTAAACAAAAGATTCATAAAATGAATCTCAAGGTCACATTATTAGTCAAAGTTGAGATAGAAAAGCTTTTACAAGTTGGTTTTATCTAACTTATTGACTACTCACCTTGGATTTCGAATATTGTCATTGTTGCTAAACCTGATAACCGTATTCGGATGTGCACTAACTTTAGAGATTTAAATCTTGCTTCTTTGAAAGATGATTTTGCTATTCCAAATATCGATATGATTGTTGATTCAATAGCCAACCATGAATTACTTTCCTTCATGGATGGTTTTTTTGGTTTTCAAATCTTTATCAACCCTCAAGATCAATACAGGACAACTTTTATAACCCCGCAGGGAACATTTTGTTGGGTAGTCATGCCGTTTGGATTAAAGAATGTTGGAGCAACTTACCAATGTGCTATTACTCTTATCTTTCATGATTACATGCATAACATCTTAGAGGATTATGTTGATGACATTCTTGTGAAATTTATTCATCATCAGGATCACGTCACAATCCTCCATCAAATCTTTGAGTGGATACAAAAATATAACATGTGCTTGAATCTTCGTAAATGTGTCATTGGTGTAGATAGTGGAAAACTGTTGGGATTTATAGTTTCACATCATGGTATTGAAGTAGACACAAAGAAAATTGAAGTGATTGTTAACATGCCATCTCCTCAAAATATTACTCAACTTCACAGTTTACAAGGGAAGATACAGGCCATCCGTCAATTTGTATCACAACTCGTAGATAAGACTCACCCTTTCACTTAATTACTTAAAAAAGAATCAAAGTTCTAATGGAATTCAGATTGTCAAAAATCCTTTGAAGAGTTGAAATAATATTTATCTAATCCACTTATTTTACAACCAGCAACTGCAAAAAAAACCCTTTATTCTTTACACATCAGCTTCTACTAATTCTCTAGTGTCATTATTAGTACAACATGATAGTGAAGGCAAGGAACGTGTTGTATATTATATAAGCCAAACTTTTCTTGATTATGAAGTGCAATATACTGTCATAGAAAAACAATGCTTAGCTCTTGTTTTTGCAACACAGAATTTAAGACATTATCTCCTAAATGTTGAAATTCATGTCATAATAAAATTTGATCCTTTGAAGCATCTCTTTGCTAAAACTGATCTCTCAGGTCGCCTAGCTAAATGGGTTATGTTAACTAAATTTGATCTCAAGTTTATCTCTCTCAAAGTGATAAAAGGACAAGTGTTAATCGACCATTTAGCCGAAGCACCTTCACCTTTCTCTATTCAACATAGTGATGAATTTCTAGATGATCAAATTCTAACTACTAATAAAGAAGATAAGTGGGAATTGTATTTTGATGGTTCAAGATGTTGAACTAGCTCAGGTGCTGATATAATCTTACTACCTCCTTCACTTAAGCCAATTCTTCTTTCCTACCATCTAAACTTTCAATGCACAAATAACATTGTTGAGTATGAAGCCCTCATTGCAGGACTTTGTGCCGCTTTGTCTCTAAACATTAAACACATCTCTATCTATGGTGATTCAGAATTAATTGTAAGAAAAGTCACTAGATCTTATCAAGCAAAGCAAGATAAGTTATCTTAGTATCGTGATCCTGCCTTATCATTATTAAAACAATTTTCATCTTTTACAATTGACACAATTCCACGGAAAGACAATTGACATGTAGATGCAATGACAAGAGCAACTTCCTTCATGTCTCATGTTGATTCAATAAACGAATATCACTTCATCATTCATAATCTCAAAACATCAGTTGTAGCCGAGGTCACCCCCTCGGATACCAACTTATGCTATAACATAAATGCTAATTAATGGTACTCCCATATATTTCAATATTTGTGTGATAGTACCTTCCCTAATTTGGCATCTAAAAACACAAGAGTTTGCATACGTAAACTTGCAATGCATTACATTATCTTGTCCAATGTGTTGTATCAAAGAAGCTATAATGGCATTCTTCATTGTCTTAATAAATCATAAATTCCAATTGCTTTAGAAGAACCTCACTCCGGTGCCTGTGGAGGGCATTTTGGAGGAAAATCCTTGGTAAAAAAAATATTACGTATGAGGTTCTATTGGAAAACCATGGAACAAGATTCCTTTGCATTAGTCAAAAAGTGCCCGCAATGTCTTAATTCGAGATCTTGCCCAAGAACTTCGTGCCCAGGTTTCACCTTGGCCTTTTTGTATTTGGGGCTTAGATCTAATTGGAAAGATCTATCCTCCTTCTTCTCAAGAACACACCTTTATCATCATTGCTATCTATTACTTTACAAAGTGCGTTGAAGCTATGCCACTATGATCCACGACTGCTAAAGTACTCTGTCGCTTCATCCAAGATAGTATAATTTCATGATTTGCTATCCCTTCCTCCTTGGTTTCTGAAAATGGTACACCATTTAAGAAAAAGGATGTGAAGAAATTCCTTGAAAAATACCACATTCAACATCTCTTCTCTATGCCATATTACCCACAATCAAATGGCCAAGAAGAAGCTTCAAATAAGATCATTGGACAAATTCTTAGAAAAGTTGTTAATAAACATCAAAAGGATTGGCATATTCAACTCTCCTATGCATTTGGGTCTATAGGACAAGTGTTGGTATGGCTACAGGTACTACACCATACAATCTTGTATATGGTGTCGATGCAATAATGCCTTTAGAGTTAGAAATTCCTTCATTGCGAGTTTCCCTAAGGGACATTATTGACGATAACATGGAAAGAGAGAAGAGATTACAAAAACTAGAGATGCTCGATGAACAGTGTATCAACACTTTCGATCATCTTAAATCTCATCAAAAAAGCATCCAACGGTTGTACAATGAACATGTCATTCATCATTCATTCGAAGTTGGAGACTTGGTACTTTATGAAAATCAACATAATGTGAATGCACCCCCTAGCGAAAAAGGGAAGTTCAGCCCTAATTGGCTAGGACCATATTCTATCATTGAAGCTTAATTAGGAGCACATAAATTAGTTGATGAACAAGGCATGCCTCTTAAAGAACCTATTAATGTTGGGTGTGTGCAAGAAGTTGAGTCCACTTTTTGGCCAAAAAGTGGAAGTGTTTTCCCTGATTTTCAGAATTTATCACATTTGACCTAAAATTTTGAAGTGCTTAAAGGTTGAATCTTTTAAAAAGTCAATAATATGAAATGTAGTACTTGGAGTCTAGTTTCCAAATATGTAATTTATTTTAATACCCAGATGATACAAATTTATTTTCAATATGCATGTCTAAAAACCATTGTTTAAAAGTCACTTTTTTAACCATACCATGCACATGTACGTCAACCCTATTTTGACCTAAATAATTGTATTTTTCTAAATCCTTTTAGGAAAATATATGTAAGACGTTGAAGATTGCTCATGATATTTTTTTGTAATTTTTTTTAATATTTTTTTTATTTTTTATTTATTGGTTGTAATTGTTGTTTTGAAAATCCCTCATGTATGTCATGCATAAGATGACCTAAACTTATGATTTTTTTTATTTTTTATTTTCAACTTGAAAAGAATTGTCTGAAGATCGCTCACGTATAATTTGTTTTTCAATAAATTATTTTAATAAAAAGTTATTAAAATAATAAAATAGCATGATATTTCAAGTTTATGGACTAGCTTCATAAAAAAATATTTGAAAAATAGAAAAAATAATCAAATTGTAAAAAATATTACATATTGGGATTCTACATAATCTCATCTATAATGGGTTTTAATTTCATAAAAAATTTTGGCCAAAAACGTCATCAGACATATGTCCAAAATCACTTTTTTTAGTGACACTGACATGACCTTCAAGTTGCAGGTCAAAGCAAGTCCAAAGGTCAGGGTCAGGTCCCCAAGCCATTTCCTGACCCAAAACCCATAGCAGAAACCATGCCTGGAGTTCAAATTTCAAGAAACGAGATCCCATTTCTTTTTTGACCATATTTTTAAATTTAACTAATAAAAAATTGTTGTCTGCTACAACTTGACATCTTACATGACTGTGTACGACCGAAAATGATTGATTCTGTAATTTTTTTATCAAATCTTGTCTTCTACATGCTCTTGAACTTGTAATTTCATTTGAATTTTGGAAGGAGGTAACATTGGGATAATTTTGGAGAGGAATTGTGTCATTTTCTATACATTTAAAGGAGGAATAAAAAGGAAAGACTTTTACTATTCAAATTCTTTTGTACTTCAGAATTTTGTAATCATGGGATCACAATGTCATCAAAAGAGGAAACATAGGAAGGTATTTACCCTTGAAGAAATTTAAACAAAGAGCGAGGAGGCAAAATGACAAAGAGATAGAAGAATGAGGATTTGAGCAATGAATAATGTTGAAGCATCCGGTTCCATGACTATTGAAGATAAAAACATTGAAGAGACCATGGATGTAGATGATGTAAATTTGCAAGAGGTGAATGTGGAAGATAATTCGATTATAGAATCTAATCTTGGTATGTCTTCAAATCCACCTTTCAATGCTATGGAGAATGTGACAATAGGCACAAATCCAGGTACATCTTCAAATCCACCTTTGAATGATATGGATAATGTGATTACAGATGATATTCGTATTGATCAATTAAAAGAAGCTAGATATAACAATGTTGAGATCAATTTTATTCATAGACAAGTTGTAGAAATGAATATTGAAAATGACATCCCTTTTGTTGGTCAAAATGAAAATCCTTTGGTTGTTGAAAATGAAAATTCTTGTTTTGGTGAAAATGAAAATCCTTGTGTTGGTGAAAATGAAAATCCTTGTGTTGTTGAAAATGAAAATATTTTTTAAAAAAATTGAAAGTACTATTTTGGATAATCTTCTTGGCAAGATTTCTTGGAGACAAATAAGAACGTATGCCAATAGATTATACAAACAATTTTTTTATCGAAAAAAACTATCATTTCAATGTCAACTCATGATACAATTGATGAGAATGTGGAAAATGAGAAAAGTATTGAAAAAGCTAGGCATTTTTGTGAAACCAAAAAGAAAAGATGAATCACTTAAACATGCTATATCTACTGTTGCTAGTGTTATTGAGTCTATTAGAAAGAAGAGTCGATCTAAAGATAAAGAATGTGGCACGACGAGCTATAAAAACTACTATAGTTAATAAAACAACTTTGGATAAAAGAATGTTAAGCAACATTAGTGGAATTCTAAACATACATCCTAAAACATTGGTAAGAACAATAAAGAGAAGAGAAAGTATAGAAAATGATCCAATCAACCAATGTTGGAGTTTCAGTGGTTGACTCCCAAAGTCTGACATGAAATTGAATACTGAAATCAAATCTTTGGTTGAAAAATATTGGCATGATAATACTAGGGTATCATCTAATGCTAGAGATGTTTTGAAATTCACAGTGGGGTCCAAAATTTGTGATCCTCATCTAAAACACCTATTAGACACAACTCAAACCAAATTTTATAGAAAATTTTTAGATGATTCAGTGTTACCTGGAAATATTAGCATAAGTCAAAGATCATTTGAAAAATGTAAAACTTTGTATGTCAAAATTAATAAGCAGTGAATCTCTTGTTGTTGTAAAATGCATGTACAATTTCATTATTATTATGATGTTTTTTGATATATACATTGTACTTTACATACTAACATGATTATGCAGGAATGTGGTATTAATATGCCACCTAAAACAATCAAGGACTTTATAGCAAGTTTGTTTTGTGAAAGATCTAATGGGCATTTATTTTATTGAAGTTTATGTATTTCTGGACAATGCACTAGTTGTGGCAATCTTTCATTCTTAGGAGTTTGTATGCATGAAAGTGTTGAAAATGATATTGGACAACAATTAGTGGATGTTAAAAGATTTAAGAATGTTGAATATTCTTTAAAGGATGGAAAAATTGGAAAGCGTTGCAATTTAATCATAGAAAAAATTAGTGTACATGCATTCATATCAGAATTTAAGAGTAAGATTGTACCAAAATATGTCAAACACTCTCAACATGCTCGATGGCTTGATGAACAATTTTGCACATGTAGAAACACATTTCCATTTGGAACTATACTATCAGTGGTTGATTTTGCAGAAAACTATACTCTTGCTCCATAAGAGGAAATAGAATCACAATATTACAATTCAATGCAGGTGGCTATGTTTGTTCATATTGTATATAGGCATGCAGATGATAGTACAGAGGATGATAGAAATTTTTTTAGGGAATATCATTTCTATTTGAGTGACAACTAGTTACACTCATCAAAGTTTGTTCAATATTGTTTCAATATATTTTATACAAATTTAAGAGAAAGAGGAATCCAGATGATAGAACATCTCATATGGCTAGATAATTATATAGGATAGTTCAAGAAAGATCGAATGTTTTATTGGTTAAGTAGGGTTCACAAGGAAAATAATGTCCAACATATGTGGAGTTTTTTTGAAGCTGGACATGGTAAAGGAGAACATGGTGGAGTTGGTGCATGTGTTAAGAGAATTCTTGATAGAGACCAATTGAAATTTGAAGATGCAATAAAATTTAAAGATGCACGTGTGATTGTGGATTGGTGCAATAAAAAATTATTTACAGGATCAAGCGAGTACTCTACAGTTCAATGATTCTTTTGGTTGGTTGAAGAAGAGAACATTCTACCTAGACTTGATTGTCAGACAATCATTGGATCTACTAAATGGCATTCATTTAAGAGTTTGAATGCAAGCACATGGACTATATGGACAAAGGAGCTTGCATGTTTTTATCAGTTTTGTATTTTAGGAGATTGGGAAGCATGTGAGAATATAGAATGGGTTGAAGAGTGGAAGCAAAGATCGTTGACACCTACACAAACACACGATCAATATGAAACAACAATTGAAGACAATGATCAAGTGTTTGCATCGGATGACTATGACCGTGTTTCAGACCTTGTACAATAAGGTAATTTAATTTAATTCATGTTATTTTATTTCACTTTATTACTATTTTGTAATATATTTAATTATATATAGATGCATGTATATAGAAATTGGTCAAATTATATGTCACATAAGTTATTGAATTAAATTTTGTTTGTAGGACGTGTATGCTATTGTTGCACCTAAGGAGAATGAAGAGGAAACAAAATATTGGTTGGCTTGATGTGTGGATAATAAACATAAATTAATAGCACCTCGAGAAGATGATGATGGCTTTCATTATCCAATAGGTTTGATGGTGGTTGTTGACACTTGGCTACGAAAATACCTAACAAGGAAGAATGGTTTGCCTGCATTTGAAGATTATGAAACACATAAGAAGGTTATACACTACTCGCATTTGTTGATGGAAACAAATATAAAACTAGTGAGGTATCATGGAAGACCTAATAATAAATAGCTATGGAAAATTTCTATGGAAGAGCATGAGACAATCATAGATGCATTGCAAAAAAGAGAGGATGTAGATGGTACAATTGGAATAAATTTTTAGGTATGTATATAGTTGTATATATTTAATCGATAGTTAATATAGTTATATTAAGTCATCCCCTTAGCTCCCCTTAAGCCATCCTCTTGCCTACCTTTAATCAATTTCCTATAAATATAGAACTAATTTTCTCACATGACACATAGTTTGAGTGGCTAGGTTAATCACCATGATTCAAATCATGAAAATGTTAATCTTATAAATTGTATTTACTCGTGTATCGCCCCTTACACCCCCTCTCCTACATCTGCTTAATCCATCCTCTTACATCCCCTTAAGTCATCATCTTAGCTCCCCTTAAGACATCCGCTTACATCCACTTAAGCCATCCTCTTACATCCCCTTAAGTCATCATCTTAACTCCAATTAATCCATCCTCTTACATCCCCTTACATTCATTATTTTTGTAGGTCTCCTACAAGTCTAGAGATCTTGCATGATTGTATCGATGAACATTTGTATATTCTTTCATTCTCATTTCACCTTCTAAAAATTATTCTCTTTATCTTAAAATTTGTACCAACTCATGTATATATAGTTAATTTACTCACATTAATTATTTTATAGGTGTACCCTACAAGTAGATTTTTGCATGATTGTCACTACAAGTTTTCACCATACAAATTTGTTAGATCAAATTTGTAGTCTTCAACTAAAAGTGAATGCATTAGGTAATTATGTATATGCTCATATCTTTCATATCACATGTTATCTAGTTACATAGTGTATCAATGCTTTGTGTTTTTGATATATTCTTTCATTCTCATTTCACCTTCTATATTATTCCCTTTATCTTAAAATTTGTATCGACTCATGTATTTTATGCTTATATACATAGTTAAAATTTATTTATTGTTATTTTGCATCCTTAAGCCATCATCACATTCATCACATAATTTGAGACAAAAAAGAGAGGATGCAAATTCAACCTACAACATGGAATACTTGTAAATACAGGTAAGTATATATATAGTTTTATATAAATTTAAATACATGTTTTGGTGATATATTGATATTTCTTATATACAAAGTTAAAATTCATTTATCATTTTGATATCAGGTGGATTGAAGAGGCTACATTTTGATGATCCGCCACAAGTTTTGAATTTCATTGAGATGGCATAGCCACATTTTGTAAATATTGTTTTGAGTTGTCATATATGCCAAATTTGTATATGTACATACACAATTACTCTACACTTTTATATATAAAAATCAATATTTTATATATTTTGTTTGTTATGTGCATGCTTTCCTACTTTGAAACTTAAAATTTGAATGTATAATCAATTTGTCATGTATATTACTGTTAAATTTGGTTGCCTTGGGCAACTTCACCAAATTTATATATATTCTAATTAATTATATCAATTGTGATTGAACATGAGACATACTTTTAATTCTTTGATCCCCTTAAGACATCCTATTAGGACCCCTTAAGCCATCCTATGAGGACCCTAAACCCTTAACCCTAAACCCTAAACCTTTAACCCTTAACCCTAAACCATAAACCATAAACCATAAACCTTTAACACTAAACCCTAAACCCTTAATGATCTACATCCTCTTAGGACATGCCTTAAGCAATTTTCTTAAATCCCCTTAATCCATGCCATCTTTCCTAGGTCCATAAACCATGCTAATGGAATGATTTTGTCCTAAGTTGACCAAGTTTAATATATATATCTTTAACAAGTTTGTAAAAACTTCAAGCATCTAACATTATACAAATTGATCAAATGTGAATGATCAATTTGACTATTATTAGTGGCTTAAGGGGATTAATGAGTAGATTTCAAGTTGTACCACCTACATCCTCTTAGATCATCCCTTGACAATTACTAGATTTCAAGGGGATTATTAATATTATTAGTGGCTTAAGGGGATTTTATGATCATCCCTTGATAAGGATATGCGGTTTGTCTACCTTTTAAAAAACAAATAATTGTTAATGTGATGTGAAATCTAGTTTTTTATGTTGCAAGTACATGCTAACTAGTGTTGTCATTGATGTCAACATATCTGTGTTGTCATTTGTGTCAACTATATCTTCTGGCATTGTTGTTTATTGATTGATTGAGTTGTCTTCTTAAGAACACTATTTGAGCATTTTTCTCTGCTTATTTTCTGTGTTGAAGACCGAAGTATGAGATTTGGATATGATTTAAAGAAGTGTTTGAAGATGCTAAATCCATAATTTGGTGGTCTAGATCATTGTGTAGAAAAAGTTCTATTCACCAATTTGAAGATTGTGCCTAGCAATGTGTGTAGAGTGATAGGGAGAAAGTGTTTTGCTCCGCATTTCTCTGCAAATTCAATTTTGGCTTTGCGGTTATGGACTTAAACTTATCAAGTCCTTACTTAACTTCATTCCAAAGGATTTGTCATTTGGTGCTTTGGAAGGCAAGTTAGTAATTATCAGAGTTTGACAGTGTCTGTTGAGAAGCAATCTGAGATGTATTTTCAAGTGATATTTGTTATCTTCAAGTGAGATCTATTGTGGTTAGATTTGTCAGCTCCCAATTGACTCTATGTTGTTCATGGATGTCTACATAATGTATTGAAGGCATGTTCTTGATCTGTAATCTATAATGAATTTCTTGGAAGCATGTTTCTCAGTGTTCTTGATGTCTGCACAAGTTTTGGCTGACCTAGCTTGCCACACATGTTGCAGAGGTGATTCATGGATTGTGAAAGCATGTTGTAACATGTGAAGGTGTATTTGAGTTCTAGCTAAGTTGTGAAGTATTCCTCCTTCATTCATTTACCCCACAGGTTTGTTTAGGTTTAATCCTAATTTGATTTTTGTGTGTATGCCAAACTTGGAGATAGTTCCAATGGTTGTAGACTATAATTCTGACCTTGATGTACATTCCAAGGTTGATGATAGGTATAAATGTATGTAATAAATTTGTGAATGAGGTGATAATTTGCAAAGATGCGAAGATAAAGTGTGAGTTGCAAAAGTAGAACAGAGTAGAGGTGTTATATTGCGCTTCAATGGAACTAAACTCAGGCATGGTGTAGATGCTACTATATCAGTTCAACCCCGATAGTGAGCCAACCCCAGCAGTGAGCCAACCCTGGCAGTGAGCCAACCTCGGCAGTGAGCCCTGGGCAGTGAGCCACTTTTGATATTAGGTATTGTTACTACATTATATTGTGAGCTAACACTCACCATGGTTTTTCCCTGTTTAGGGTTTTCCATGTAAAAAATCTGGTGTTCATGTGTGTATGGTGTTGATCTGTTCATGTTTTGATTTTGTTATTCATGTTTAATGTTCATAATAGAATAAAGAGTTAGATTGAGTGAATGTGAAAGTGATATTGTATAAAGAAGTTAAAGTTTTTGATACAACTAATTCACCCCCCCTCTCAGTTGTATTGTGCGTTTCAACATTGTAGGGCCACATTTTGATGAAATATTGTTGTAGGTTAATTATTGGTTGTTTCAACCCCCTACCTATAATTAATTGATACTACACTTTTCATTTTACATATCCTATTTTTTAAAATGTATTTAGGAGGTAATTAATAACATATGATGGCCTCCTATTGTTAATGAATAACTATAAACCTAAACCCTTAACCATAAACCCTAAACCCTAAACCCTTAACCATCTACATCCTCCTAGGAGGGGCCTTAAGCAATTTTCTTAAATCCCCTTAATCCATGTCATATTTCCTAGGTCCATAAACCATGCTAATGGAATGATTTTGTCCTAAGTTGACCAAGTTTAATATATATATCTTTAACAAGTTTGTAAGAACTTCAAGCATCTAACATTATACAAATTGATCAAATGTGAATCATAAATTTGACTATTATTAGTGGCTTAAGGGGATTAATGAGTAGATTTCAAGTTGTACCATCTACATCCTCTTAGATCATCCCTTGACAATGAGTAGATTTCAAGGGGATTAGTGCTATTATTAGTGGCTTAAGGGGATTTTGGGATTAGTGCTATTATTAGTGGCTTAAGGGGATTTTATGATCATCCCTTGACAAGGAGACGTGGTTTGTCTACCTTTGAAAAAACAAATAATTGTTAATGTGATGTGAAGTCTAGTTTTGTAGGGCCACATTTTGATGAACTATTGTTGTAGGTTAATTATCGGTTGTTTCAACCCCCTACCTATAATTAATTGATAGTATACTTTTCATTTTACATATCCTATTTTTTAAAATGTATTTAGGAGGTAATTGTTAGCTGCCGTTGCACCAAAAGATCGACCTTTTAATGCTCGATACAACCACTTGACTTAACAAGAATGAGAGGCGGTTAAGCCCTTGTCGTAAACCACCGCAGCACTGTGTTGAACAAGGAGACCAAGGGCCACACCTTGCAACAATCCCCCTCCCAGCGCAAGCGTGGGGTTTAAACCTGTGACCTTAGCTCTGATACCAATTGTTAGTTGTTGTTGCACCAAAAGATCAACCTTTTAATGCCCGATACAACCACTTAACTTAACAAGCACAGGAAGCGGTTAAGCCCTTGTCGCAAACCACCACAGCACTGTGCTGAGCAAGGAGACCAAGAGCCACACCTTGCAACAGTAATTAATAACATATGATGGCCTCCTATTGTTAATGAATAACTATAAACCTAAACCCTTAACCCTTAACCCTTAACCCTTAACTCTAAACCCTTAACCCTAAACCCATAACCCTAAACCCTAAACCCTAAACCCTTAACCCTTAACTCTTAACCCTAAACCCTAAATCCTTAACCATCTACATCCTCTTAGGAAGGGCCTTAAGCAATTTTCTTCAATCCCCTTAATCCATGTCATCTTTCCTAGGTCCATAAACCATGCTAATGGAATGATTTTGTCCTAAGTTGACCAAGTTTAATATATATATATCTTTAACAAGTTTGCAAAAACTTCAAGCATCTCACATTATACAAATTGATAAAATGTGAATGATCAATTTGACTATTATTAGTGGCTTAAGGAGATTAATGAGTAGATTTCAAGTTGTACAATCTACATCCTCTTAGATCATCCCTTGACAATGAGTATATTTCAAGGGGATTAGTGCTATTATTAGTGGCTTAAGGGGATTTTATGATCATCCCTTGACAAGGAGATGTGGTTTTTCTACCTTTGAAAAAATAAATAATTGTTAATGTGATGTGAAATCTAGTTTTGTAGGGCCACATTTTGATGAACTATTGTTGTAGGTTAATTATTGGTTGTTTCAACCCCCTACCTATAATTAATTGATAGTACACTTTTCATTTTATATATCCTATTTTTTAAAATGTATTTAGGAGGTAATTCATTGTTACACATATGAGTCCTATGGTTGTCATTGATGTCATCACTATCACAAGGTTATCATTCATGTCAACACTGTTATGGATGTGTAATAAGTGTTTATGGTTGGATGTCATGCTCCTGAATAAAGAAGACACATTAAGATGGAAGTAGAAGTCTTGACATGGTCAGATGGTTAGAATGATCCTTTCTACTAAGGTCTGGGCTTCCGAAGTTGGTGACAGTTTCTGCCTCAAGATGATTATCCTTGAAGACTATCTGGGGGATTGCTCCACACTTTCATTTCATTGATATTGAGCCTCTGCAGTTTGGAACATAGCTTCATACAGTATCATATTATGTATGTTCCAAGTTTCATGATGTATGAACTACTAGAAGTATGTTTTGCAAAAGATAGAGTGATGATAGTGTCAGTTCTGTGAAGACGGTCACTACATGGAAGTAGGATGCTCTGCATTTGAATATTTAGCTATGTGGTTCAAAAGGAATGTTAATATTGTAGTGAAGATGGTAATTCTGGAGATTCAAATCATTTGCTCTTCCACTATGAAAGATGTACATGATAGAATGTTGGCATGTGTTCTGGCAGAATAAGCCAGTGTTGAAGGTTTGATGGAATGCTCTGCATTCCTCCACAAATGAATGATTTCCCTTGTAGTTTTGAGGACATGTTTCTAGATGAGCATTATATGTTTCCATTCAGTTTTAAGGTTCTTGGTGGTCCGCAACTCAGTTTTTCAAATGACAACATGTTGCAGTGTGTTCCAGATGGCATAGTGTTCTCAGAGTTAATAATTGAATCTGTGTGGCATAATTCTTTGATGTGTGGTGGCAAAGGAATAATTGGGGGTGTTTTATGAGTCATGTGAACTCATCTGGAAAACTTTCATGAAGATCTTTCTTGTTTCCAGTAATGCACAAGATTTACATATTGATATGGTCATTATATTTCAAGTCTTCATGTGTTTTCCTTAAAGTTATCCTATTTCAAAATGAGCAGAGTGTGCGGATGTAATTCCTTGAGATT
This sequence comes from Cunninghamia lanceolata, assembly GCA_027924645.1. NCBI lineage: Eukaryota > Viridiplantae > Streptophyta > Pinopsida > Cupressales > Cupressaceae > Cunninghamia > Cunninghamia lanceolata. The sequence goes on along the minus strand of BSBN01001052.1, from coordinate 1,315,766 downwards.
TAAAATTGTGAAGTATGTTTTGGACCTGGTTAAGCAATTGTTGGTGTCCACAAGGCTTGGATCTTCTATTGGTGTAACATGTGATTTCAATTAGGACCTATCTTCTACACATTTCATATTGTGTGTTGTCTGGCTGACTTGTAAATGTATTATTCATGTTCTATCTGGCTAACAAGCAATGTAATCAATGTAATATCATGTATAAATAGTAAATCAAAGTGAGTGAGGTGAGGTATGATTGCAAGATGATTGAAAAGGTTTGCAAGCAGATAAAAGCAGAATAAATGCATTATTGATGTGCGACTATAGGAGAAAGAGCAGAAGTTGTTGATGATGTATGGATTTGTTGTGATGTTCACAACATGCCCCATTATGCTCCTTAGCAAAATGGGGACCCCTGCTGATGTTTGCTTTTTGCTTCTGCTTGTGTTTTTTCTGCTTTCTGGCGGTCTGGTAAAAATGAAGGTCAGGTGCATCATCATCATGATATTGGATAGGGTAGGTCATCATCATGAGGTCAATTTGTCAAAGTTCATATTTTGTTTCTATGACCTCATATTTAGAAAGAGCTTGAAATTCCATGCAGGTTTGCCTTTTACTTCACTTGAAAATTTGTCCATATGTGAAAGTTATGCACGGTCAAAGTTTTGGTCAAACCTGATATTCGCAGGAGGATCATCATATTTTTATATCCTAAGTCATGTTGACAGGATCATCATGATCTTGGTCTATCACCCGATAAAAATCATGCAGTCGCAACATCCGGACGTCAATCTTAGGTGGCAGTGCTTTTTACCCGTCAAATGGCCTTGGGCGCATTGTCAGCATCATGGTTTCTTTTAGGAGGGTCATATGTTATAAACTCGGTTTTGGTTACATGAAGAACAACATCATCATCATATTTGAACACCCCCCCGATAATATCCTGAGGTTCGAATATCATGATGACATCAGCTTTCAGTCAAGGTAAGTTCTCCCTGTCGAGTGGTCTTTTGTATCGCGAGCATCATCATGATATTTCAACATTACCTAATCTTATAATATCATGCTGATCACCCAGACTTAGCAAATTCATCATCGGCATATTTGCATGCGCGTATTATAAACCTATCGCAAGGTCATCATCATGATATTTGCTGAAGTTCGAAATATGATGATGACGACTTCGTATCATCCTGATCTTTCACGGGTCATTTGCTGAAATTCGCTAAAGTGGAGACATCATCATGATAAATCGAAGAGGATGATCATATTCATATCCTCCTGAAGACCTTTCGAATATCATGATTATCACCCTATCTATTCAGAAGAAGTCGATATTGCATTTCTCAACAGCATGATCATTTTTTACAATATCACCCTAGCGAATATCATGATGACCTCAACTCATCCTTGTGCTTCGAAGACAAAATATCATGATGACGTCATCATGATAAATCGATGAGGATCATCATCATATATTTTTTATCCTGTCATATCGTCAAGATCATCATGATCTTGTTTGTCCACCTGATATTTCGCAAAGTCCTCCTGCCGATGAAGTAAGACCTTTTGAAAATATCATGATGATCCTCATCATCCTGATTTCCCTTCGGCAGGATATTTCCCAAAACATGATCCGGTTGGCAAAATATCATGATGACATCATGTTCTAAGTTTAACAAAGGCTCCGAATATCATGATGATGTCATCCCGATCTAATAAACGAAGAAGCAAATATCCTGATGATCATCATCATCACATTTTTTCCTTCAACAGGATATTCTCAAGCACAATCCGGTTCCCAAATATGATGATGACGTCTTATTCTATGTTCGACAGAAGCCCCAAATATGATGATGATCCTCATCATCCTGATCTTTCGAGAAGGTTACCTTGGCCGCAAGAGGATCATATTACGTTCATCATCCTGATCATGCTCCTTGGGTGACCCGATATCACAATTATCCCCTGATCTTAACTGAACATGATGATGACGTCATCCTTAGCATTTCAATCAAGCCTGAATATCATGATGACGTCACCATCATCTTCCTTTCCTCGGCAGCATGACCATATTCATATCCTCCCATTCTTCTTCAGCATGATGATGATGATGATGTTGTTCTTTTCCCCAATATGCAGAAGCGAAATATCATGATGATGAATTATATCGACCAGCATGTTTTTTTTGACACGCCGATGGCGATGATCATGCCGATGGGCGGGAAATGAGGCGGTGGAATTTTAAAGTGTTTTTTTTGGCGCCTCTGGCATTTTTCAGTCAGCGATGGTTGACCCGATGAAGTTTGAGCAGTCTGAACGCATTTTGACGCGTTTTGAGAGGATTCTGGATCTGATTTTCCATGATTTTGCAGAGTCACCTGGGTTTAAACGCTTATTTTAATTTCCTGCTATTTTTATGATAAATGTGAAACTTATTGCTTGTCTTGTCTTACAGGCTTGCAGTTGAGGAAGCAGCTGGAAAGTCAACACAGTGACCTCATGAAGGAAAGAAAATCTGATCTCAGGAGCAAGAAGATAAGGATAAAGTGCGAAAAGTCAAGGCCATTCAAGTGAAAGACAGAGTTGCAGCTGGAGGTATTATCACAAAAGACAAATAGAAGTTATTACCCAGCTGCCGGAACTTCTCAGAAGGGGCAATATTTCACCCAGATTTGACACTGCTCAGAGATATTTTTGAGAGCTGGTTCACCTGCATTTATTGCTGTAACCAGGGGTTTGAACCAGGGGTTCAGTTAGGTTTTGCTGTAGTGAGGACAATCAGAATGTTATATATTGTGCCTCTCTACACTGTAATACTTTACAACAAGGGCTACAACAGGGATTCTAGGAAAACACAGCAAGTTAGCTTAGCATAGTTTAGAAGTAGAAGAAGGAGGTCACCTGTTTGTCTGCAGTAAGGTGCGCGTGGAATGTCCGGCTGCCTTACTGTATCTGTAAAGCTTGTAAGTTCTCTGTAGTATGATCAATGAAACTAAGAGTCATTCCTACATTGTAAATCATGTATGACTATTCGTTTCTAATACAATAGAATCTGGAGTTCTGCATCTATCTTCTGAGTGTTCTCCTGCTCTTCTTTGTGTTTTGAAATTTCTTCTTTGAGAGCTTGCAATTTTAAATGTATGTTTGTGAAAATGCTCAGAACTTACATTTAGGGTTTTTACTGTGGATTTGATCAAATTACTGTGGTATTTACATAGTGCATAACAAAAACAATTAGATCCTTCGGTAGATTAAATGAGGTATAGAGTAGATCTTTCTAACTTTTCCCAACCCATCTAAAATATTTAGCTGAAAACGTAGAAATCCAAAGGAAATTGTCTCAAATTTGAAGAAACATGTATAACAGAGCTATAAGTAGACAGTTTTCATAAACAGATAAAGAAGAAAGCTGCAAAAATCCAAGAAAACCCTCTGAAACTTGCAGCACAGTATCACCTTTATGCAAATGAACAGAATACTTGTTGAAATCTATGACCTTTTTGCATATTCTTAGGCCAGTGAACCACAAAACAAACCTAAACTACGTAAGGCCCCTTGAACATTACAGGTTCACATTGACCAACTGAACTTGACCAACCGAACCATTGTAGACTTGGGATTAGTTGAATCTCAAATGATTCCTTCTTATCTTTCAAGTATAGTTTCAGTTCATTATATGTGAATTTTAACTTATTGTTATGATTGCATCAAAACAGTCATCAACAGTTTTCTGGTGCTAGAAGGAGGGCCAGAAGGCTGTATATTGTAATCATCAACAGTTTTTTGGCGCTAGAAGGAGGGCCAGAAGGCTGTATATTGCAATCATCAACAAGATTCATCTTGGAGAGATATTTGTGATAGTGATCAAGTATAAAGTATGCCTAACTGATCAAATCTTCAGAAGAAAGTGTGAGGAGGTAGAAGTGCATCATCAAAGGTGTCAGTTTCAATGTCAATTTTCAGACAGTAAGAAAAGACTGTTATACTGCAATCTTTTGTATGTGTATATTCTCATTTCAAGGAGTAGATGCTTCCTTGGGAGTGACCCTAAAACAAAGTCATCAGGGAGTATAATATTCCTTGGGAGTGACCATAAATCAAAGTTACTTAGGGAGTAGCATCTTCCTTGGGTTATAGCCCCTAAAACAAAGTTATTATTTGAGCTTCATATGTTGTGAGTTAATCCTCACTATGGTATTTCCCTTCTAGGGTTTTCCATGTATATCTAGTGTTATGTGTTGATGTGCATTGTGTTAATCTTTCATTCTCACTTTAATAGTGTAATGCTTAAGGTTTAATCTACTCTGGATAAGTTGAAATTGTTGAAAGTGAAATTTGGTAGAATACTGATTCACCCCCCTCTCAATATTCTTGTGTGACTAACATTAATATCATATGATAGACTCATATTGTTAATGAATAACTATAAACCTAAAACCTTAACCCTAAACACTTAACCCTAAACCCTAAACCCTAAACCCTAAACCCTAAACCCTTAACCCTTAACCCTTAACCCTAAACCATAGACCCTTAACCCTAAACCCTAAACACTAAACCCTAAATCCTTAACCATCTGCATCCTCTTAGGATAGGCCTTAAGAAATTTTCTTAAATCCCCTTAATCCATGTCATCTTTCCTAGGTCCGTAAACCATGCTAATGGAATGATTTTGTCCTAATTTGACCAAGTTTAATATATATATCTTTAACAAGTTTGTAAAAACTTCAAGCATCTAACATTATACAAATTGATCAAATGTGAATGATCAATTTGACTATTGTTAGTGGCTTAAGGGGATTAATGAGTATATTTCAAGTTGTACCATCTACATCCTCTTAGATCATCCCTTGTCAATGAGTAGATTTCAAGGGGATTAATGTTATTATCAGTGGCTTAAGGAGATTTTGGGATTAGTGCTATTATTAGTGGCTTAAGGGGATTTTATGATCATCCCTTGACAAGGAGATGTGGTTTGTCTACCTTTGAAAAAACAAATAATTATTAATGTGATGTGAAATCTAGTTTTGTAGGGCCACATTTTGGTCAACTATTGTTGTAGGTTAATTATTGGTTGTTTCAACCCCCTGCCTATAATTAATTGATAGTACACTTTTCATTTTACATATCCTATTTTTTTAAATATATTTTGGAGGTAATTAATAACCTATGATGGCCTCCTATTGTTAATGAATAACTATAAACTTACCATTTTGATGAGATATTATTGATTTCTATTGATACTTGTGTATGGACTCCTATCAAGATAAATTTTATAGAAAGATTTTTAAAAATTTGATACTTCTTCCTTAATCTCTATAGCCATTTAAAGAACTATTCTAAATGATTCTCCACTTACATGCACTACCAAATTTAAAGCCTCTTTAGTATCCTTTTAAATTCCTACTCAAGTTTCTCTATTCTTTCCCTATACTCTAGCATACCTTGCCACATAGAGGTCCTTCGATGCTATTGATTTTATCCTTTATTTCTATTCCCCCCATAATCTACTTATTCATATCTAGAATCATTGCCATATCTAAAACATTCCTTCATCTACCTCCTTAAGCAATTGACCATCATTAAGGTGTTGATTGCCATTAAAATATAAAATTTCGCATTTATCCTATTACTCTCAATGAAACACCATTTTATCAATTAGTTTGAACCATTGAGGCTTAAAATAATAATCTATATTAGAACGGATTATTTTTACAAACTCATTCAGATCCTCCAAACTCTCAAGGTCCTCACAAGAATTAAATTTATAGATTGGGTGGTAGGGATTAGACACACTAGGGAAGATATCTATGAGATAAATTATATGATGAGAATTAAATTTATAGATATGCCCTAAGAATTAAATCACTCAAATCAAATTGTGGATTTTGCAAAGAGGATAGCTATATTTTGAATGTTCGCTCTTAGTCAAAGTCATTTATTTCTTTGAGGATAGCTATATTTTGAATGTTTGCTCTTAGTCAAAGTTATTAATATCTAGTATTATTTTGTTGGTTGTTGCATATTTAGGATGAATGTTTCCTTATCTAGTAATTACAATTATAGATAGAAATATTCAAGTCTAAAAAGATATGATTCCTAGAGTGGATACAACTTTTATAAATACATTATAGTTTCTCATTTAGGATGAAATTTGGTTAGCCATGGATTGACATTTTATTCCTATAATTCGAATTGAAGCACATGGATATATTGGATTAATGACATGGAATAAAATATCTCACATGAACATTAAATATGTAAATTTCTAGGTAAATTTAATCCCCTTAAGCCATTTGAGGAGGATAAACTCAATGAACAATCATATTTTAGGAGGGAGTATTAGATGCTCCATTATCAATATGATCATGCCAATATATTCCTAGATCATGGTTTCTATCAATTTTATTCTTCTATCTTGGATCTAATTTGTGATCCTAATGATATGGACTAGGTATATGTAGGGAATGATAAGATTATGGAAATGTGTGATTCTAATTTTATATTTTAATGTGAAACTAAGTAATTAGTCTATAGGTTTGACTAATTTGTATCTTATTCATAATTCAACATATCTAGAAACCTCATAGGGATTACGATTATAAAAAAGAAATATATACTAGCACTTGCACCTAAAGGAGGTTCAAGGATTATGTCGATAGAAAACTATATGTACATGTTAATATGTTAAAGAGTAGGTGTTTGTGCATGGGTACATATGGATGCCATGTGCTGCAAATTCTAATTGTATGTGGCTAGATTAAACAATTAATAATAAGTGCTAAATAATGCAATGAAATAAACTTAGACAACTCTAGATTTTTTCTCAAAGAAATTAAGTATTGTCTTATTTTCAAATATTGGCATATAGATTTAAAACATAAAGCAATGCAAATGAAAAAATAAAACTAAAACTAAAATGGCAGTCACTTTACCATTAAACAGTAACTAAAAATTGTTTTGCAAGCGTGATTGAATCTCATTTTAGGGTTCATATTTTTGTTTAAAGGGTAAATATTTTTGTCTCTTTTTCAGTTTGCAGGTGTGATTAAATCTCATATTAGGGTTCATATTTTTGTTTGAAGGATAAATATTTTTGTCTGTAGGGTAAATTTTTTAGTTTCAATTGAATGTAGGGTTTATATGTTTTGCAGGAAGATTCAAACAAAAAATAAAAACCTAATTTACAAAAATATAGAAAATAAACTTAAAACACAAATAACAAAGTACAGAAAATGAAAAAAAAGGGAAAAAATCACTGACCTGGACTTTTGGATGGCTGGAAATGGTGCTCTTGAACTTGGGATCCCATTCTGGTTCTCCTCTACCCACTTGTGAAAATGAGCTCATAGGCCATTTTTTAAAAATTAAATACTTTTACAAAATAGGATCTTTTTTCATGATCCCAAGCTCAGGATCCCGCTACGGAACGGGATCCCATTTTGAATTTAGGCTCGAGATCCCGATCCATAACGGGATCCTGTTTTATAAATAACAGGATCCCATTTTGTTTTGCCTGATTTTGGGTTTTTAGCTAAGTCTGAAACTTCCACGAGAAGTGGACTCAACTTCATGCTTTTACCCTGCTATGCATTTGCGAAAATTTCATGCTTAAGATCTTATGTTAGATATTACTTTATAAAGTAATTAGTTATTAATTGTTTCAATTTTGACAATATAGTACATTTTGTCTTCATTTATTTAATAAGCTAGCATAAGATATTTTAAAGTCAATTAATCATTCTTGCATCTAATTAAACCATGTGTTTTTAGATTACAATTACATTAATTGGAAACAATATCTTTTCTCATGTGTAAAAGTTTTAATCATTGTTGTATTTTAAACAGTCTATAAAGATTGATTAAATCACAATGACATTAAATACATTTTCACATGATCATTAAAATTATCATTTGTTACATTTCATAAATCACATTTGATACATCAAATAACACAATCATAGCATTAATCAAAAACATCATATATATAGGCATCATTTTTAATACAAAAATCAAAATTGACTATCCCATACATCAAAATGGGATGTCATAATACACTGCATGAGATACATATCACATAGCTGAACCTCAGCTACTAGACCCCTCGAGACCTGGTGGTGTACGAGTGATAGAAGGCTACCCATGTGAGGTGGCAGATCGTGAATGACTCCTAGAGGAACTCCATGATCATACACCCCTAAGCTCCCCTCTAAGCTCTCTAACCTCGCCCTGAGAATCCATGTAGAGCTTAAGGAACCTATCTCTCTCTGACTATACTCTGTCTTTGTTTGTATGTGCTCTGTCTCTCTCATCTCTCACTTAATCTAACTCAATGTGTAAGATCTGAGTCATGACATAGCCCATATTAGTTGAAGGCAGTGTCGCAGCCTACTCTCGCTCTACCTGGAGCTCTACCTCCACATGCTCTACTCTCTAGATAGCCTAATCCCTCTCACCTGCAACATGATCTAACATGGCTTCCACAACCACTCTATATCTCATGATGGGCATCAAGAGCTCTGCATGTCACCCTGCTATGTGTTGTAGTGAGTACCCCGTTCACACTCATTGCTTTGCTACATCAGAAGGAATCATACCTACTATGACGTGACTCACAAAGTTGTACCATGCCTCTGTACCAACTGTCAAAAGCAACATATAGATAATATCAGTATCTCATCATCAAACATTTATTATAAACAAATAATCATAAACAAAATATAACAACAATCTTACCAGGGTTGCCATCCTACCAACTAGGATCGCGTACTGTTAATGCTATGGCTACATCTATAGTCACCTCTACAGCTGGGGGCATAGAGGCACTAGTCTCCCCTCACTCACGCTGACTCAATCTCCTAGTGGCTATGGGACCTAGACCATGAGCTCTTGACCTAGGTCTCTCCTTAGTCTCCTCATCATCATCTACCTCTTGCTACCCTTGTCGTGGCCTCTCTCTAAAGATGAAGTGTGATTGCATCTCCTCATCATCATCATCGTCATCATCATCATCATAGTATCCAGAGAAGTGACTAAAATCCTCCTTGTCTCCTACATCATCCCTGTGTCCCATCCATGGCCATGGATCACATGTGGGATAACTAATAGGAAAAATTAGATCAAGTCAAGTTGTCTCCCACCAGGTCGTATACACTTGGGTACACCTGATGTCATCTGCCTCTAACACTGGCTATGTATCTGCTACACCATCATCCTCACTCTCAACTACCTTGGTGATCATCAGTCGTAGGGCCTCATTGGCCCTCACTGCACTGCGCGTTAATCATGTGTAGCTCGGACGCATGCTAGGAACACCCTGCATGCATCTAAACTATCGTGTGACTCTATCAAAGTAAAAGCTAACAATGATGTGATCTAGGCAACTAGCTACCAGTTAGTTGCACTGCATCCTTTCCAACTAACTACGTTGTCCCATCCAAACCCTACAGCTGTGATATAGCCTCCATGTGATGTCGCTGGACTATAGTCTATCTAGCACTACTCTCCAGTATAGTAGATCATCAAATCTCCAACATCTAACCAATGGATAGGCATGTGTGTGTGGATGTGTCCATGTTGGCTCAATGGGAAACCCCACTGGCCGTGTGCATCTAATGTGCTTAAAAGCCCATACATGTAACAAGGTACATATCATAAGACTGTGTGCCTCATAGTGAACATAACACCCTAGGTCTTGGTATAGGTGCACAATCATACTGCACCCCCATGCATAGATAGTCCTCTCCTCCTCCATCACCCATATAGTGTGCACAAGTACCCCATGAAAGTATGTGCCTCGCCCATCTGGAGTAACCGCTAATGCAATGGTAGCAATCATGATGCGATGAACTAGAAGTATGTCCATGCATCCCTGCTCTCACCAATGAAGCATGATGTGTCCTCATCTGAGTGGTGTCACCACCTGACCTAGATAGTAGCTATGACTCTCATGAGTATACTCCTTGGAGTGATTCTCTATGATCTGCATTGCCTGCCCTTGGATTGGAAGTCGTAGTATCTGGTATACATCCTCAAGTGTAATGGTCATCTCTCTTGTGGGTAGATGGAAGGTAGACATGTTTGCATTCCATCTCTCCATTAGGGCCATCAGCATACTTCCATGGTATCCCATCATGGGCATCGTAAAAACCCACCACAGGCCAGTATTCTAAAGGAGACTCTGATCCTCAACGGAGATAGTACCTATGTGGCTCTGGATTAATGCCATGAGTCAGCCACTAGTGTGCTCCCATGTCCTGGGGATGTATTGTGCATCAAACAGTTTCAAATCAGTACATACACATCAAAAAATAAACATTCATCAATATCAATCCAACCGTGCTTGGTCCCCTTGGGCCCTTGTCCTTTCTAGACTTGGGCGCCCCAGGAGGACCTCACCGCCTCAGGTGAACTAGGACACCCAAAGAGGACTTGGGCACCCCAAATAGACTTGGGTACCCTAGACATGAACCCTTGTCCATAACATTATATTATTGAATGCACAAGACAACTGAGAGGGGGTGAATCAGTTGTATCTTAAAACTTTAAAACCCACAAACATTCAGATCCACATTAATTCAATTAACCCTTAATCTATTAGAATGATTAATCATGAAAGTAGATAATAGAAACAAAACCAAATCAACAACATACACAAGGAAACACCAGATTTATGTGGAAAACCCAAGAAGGGAAAAACCACGGTGAGGATTAGCTCACAATATAAAGTAATATCAACACCGAATACAATACAGCTCACTATTAGAGGGCTCACTGCCCAAAAGAAAGAAAGGCTCAATGCCAAAGGCTCATAGCCAGAAAAGAAGATAGAAAAAAATGTTACAATGAGAAAACCATCTCAATGCAACAAAGAAGTCTACCACAACATCACCAACTCCTTCGCAGTCTTGCTAAAGAATTGTAGACACCTTATGCTCACTACATCCAGTAATCTAACACATGAAAGCTTGCACTGCCCTTTACAAATTTGCACTTTATAACTCTATAATTCACATCTCACTCATCACACACATCTCCTTCACATCCCTCAACAACTCAACACTTATTTATACTATCTTCAACCTTGAAAACATTCTCCAAGGTCAGCAATGCACCTTAACCATATAAATTCAAATTAGGTTGGCACCAAAACATTCCTGCGATGGAAAGGAATGAAGGTGGACCACAACACACCTTAGCAGCTTAGACCTAAATACACTCTTACATGCCATGCCACACTTCAACAATCATCGAAGTAGATCCGCAATTAGTGTAAACACCCAAGGTTGGTCGAACCTGTGTTAACACCATAATCATTTAAGTGCACGCTTCTTCAAAACCAAAGATGACTCACAGACCACACACCATGCTTGAATGCAATCTAAAATAACCCAAAAACATCCTAAAATCCAACAAATTCCTTCACAACAAATTTCACCTAAAGAAAGTACACACCAGTATACTCAAACATCTCTGACATACACTACAACTCAAGAATCAACTTGCGGAGCACCAAACCACAAACAACTTCATTTGAAGGTATATATGAACCTTATAAGCACACTTCCAGAACCACAAGACCTAAAACCTCTTTGTGGAGAAATGTGGAGAAAAACATTTCTCCCAAACACCTTTGCAATACACAGTTCACACACTGGTGAACACACCTTCCTCTGTACAACGATCCAGCACACCAAATTCTGAATACAACACCTCTGAACACCTTTGATCAACATATCCAAACTGCACAAGTAGATCATCAACATAGAAACAATGCAGAGAAAAACTAGAACACCACTTTGTATGCCAGAACACCTTTACAACACACTATTTCCTCTTTTATTCAAATTTTCTCAAAAGCACTTGGAAACCAAGCACCAGAACCATATCATCAACATCTTCAACACTTCATCATCATTAGAGACAATATCAACTTAATACCAACTGTTCACATTCTTGCAATAATCTCTTGCTCATACAGTTGACACCAATGACAACACTAACTGCACATACTTGCAACAATCTCCCCCTTTGTGATTGATGTCAACACATGATGTCAAAAACCATCAACACAACGGCATCCTCAATACTTTGCTTCATACCAACTCTTTTCTTTCTCTTTCTCTCCCCCTCAACTTGCTACTGTCCTTTTCTCAACCGACTCTTTCCTTTTTCACATTATTCTCTCTCCCCCTTTGACATCAATGGCAAAGGGTGACACATCTCTCTCCTACTCTCCTCTTTAGACATTACTCATACTTGTAGCTACTCACCGCTGCTTAGCAACATCTTTTCTTTTACTACTCTACATACTCCCCCTTATAAGTACACAACACCAAAGCCACTACCTACTCCCCATGAGAGGTAGCCTCCAACATCAGTCCAGAACAAAGAATGAATCTTGAAATCCACTGGATTGGTGCATCTCCTTATGCATCTAGTTCAAATAAGGAGGGGAAATAACCCCCAACTTCGCCTAGAGATACTCAAAACTATCCTTGGGAAGAGCCTTAGTGAATATGTTAGCAACCTGATCCTTTGTAGGCACATAATCAAGCTTCACTTCATTCTTTGCAACCTTCTCTCCCAAAAAGTGATACCGGATTGAGATATGTTTTGTCCTTGAGTGCATCACTGGACTCTTTGAAATCTTAATAGCACTTGTATTATCACAGATTATAGAAATTAGTTCATCATATACAACACTGATATCCTTCAAGGTTTGCCTCATCCACAACACCTGTGTGCAACAAGATGCTATTGCAATGTATTCTGCCTCTGCAGTAGATAAAGACACTAAATCTTGTTTCTTTCTTAGCCATGAAACCAATCTACATCTAAGAAATAATGCACCACCACTTGTCCTTTTCATGTCATCTACACAACCAGCCCAATCTACATCTATGTAAGTACATAGAGTAAAGTCAGTATCCTTTGGATACCACAAGCCATGATCTGGAGTGCCCTTTAAATATCTAAATATTCTCTTCACTACTGCAACATGTGACTCTCTAGGATCCTGTTGAAATCTAGCCATAAGACAAACTGCATGCATAATATCCGATCTAGTAGTAGTTAGATATAGCAATCCTCCAATCATTGATCTATACCTGGTCTAATTAGCCTTAGGGGTTTCATCATTCTTGCTCAACTTGCAACCAGTAACCATAGCGGTACATACTGGTTTAGAATCTTCTCTCCAGTAGACTTCTAGTAGATTTGCTTCTTTCATCATTGTTCTTGCAGCTTCTTGAATAGTCCTATTCTTTCTTTCAACCACTCCATTTTGCTGAGGAGTCCTAGGGGCAGATAAATGCCTCTTTATTCCATGATTCTCACAAAACATTTTAAACTCATTGGAGGTGAACTCTCCACCTCTGTCAAACCTCAAACATTTGATTTTCATATCCATTTCATTGTCAACCATAACTTTGAATGTTGTAAACTTATCTAGGGCTTCTAATTTTTCTTTGAGAAAAGTAACCCATGTCATTCTAGAACAATCATCAATTAGTAGCATGAAATACCTATCACCTTGAAAACTCCTTGCTCTAGTAGGACCAAAAAGATCTGTATGCACTAATTCTAACAGTCTGGTAGAAGATTGATCTTTGACTTTGAAACTTCTTCTTTCTTGCTTTCCAACTTGACATTCCTTATAGGCAGTATTGATAGGCTTTATAATATTTGGCAGATCTCTCACAGCTTGAACTGAGCTTATTCTCACTAGGCTATCAAAATTGATGTGACGCATTCTTCTATGCCACAGCCAACTCACACTAATCTGAGTCATGAAACAATAACCATCAACACCTTTGAGCTGATAGACATTTCCATCTGTCCTCCTTCTAGCAACAATCACAATTCCATAATCTTTTCTAATCTCATAGACATCATCCTGAAACATTATATTGTATCCTTTGCTACACATTTGTCCAACACTCAAGAGGTTATGTCTTAAACCCTTAACATAAAGAACATCATCAGTGTTATGCTTGCCATCAAAATTGATTGAACCTTTTCCACATATCTTAGCAGATGTATCATCACCAAATCTAACTAGTCCTCCTTCATATTTTTCAAGTTTAATAAACTTACTCTTATCACTAGTCATATGCTTAGAGCACCCACTGTCAATGACCCAGTAGTTCTTTTCCTGTCTAGCATGAAAAGAAGACATCAAGGTGCCTTCAACATTAATACTTACTTCAGAGCCCTTTCCTTTACACATCCCTAAGAGTTAGCAGAAATAGTATCATCTTTCAAAGCTATAAACAAGAATTCACCATCCTCATCATCTTCATAATCAGATTCATCATCAAATATACTTGCATTTTCTCACTTTTCTTAATCATCTTACCTTTGTTCTCCTTATTTTTTGTTAGAAATGAAAGCAACACTACTTCAATAGAAATCTGATTTGAATAAATTTCAGCAATCTTTTAAGTGTGCATTAGCAATGGAGATTGTAACAAAACATAAACCCACAATACATAAATATACCAGAAGTAGAATGAAGCACATAACACAAGTGTTTAACATGGAGAAAACCCTTTCAGGTAAAAAATTCCACCAAGAAAAGAGGTCAAGTTGTATTATCTTCACAAAAGGAGATTACAAATACATTCACTTCCTCTGTCCTTCAACCTTCACTCCGGCAGAACCTGGGTACCTATAAATTGTTATATGCACCTCATCTACTATGCTATGGTTTTTATAGAATTTACACAACTTCAAGACATTAAATGACTTCTTACAAGCCCATAACACTTGTCAAGGGTCAACAACACAACCTTGGACGTCCATGACCAAGAATAGGCTCTTACGGGGTCATAAATGTTGTCATACATGCATCCTACACTTGGAAAAATGTTCCCATGCAAGCTTGAACAACTTGGGGCTAAAAATAGCCACTTACAGCATCTTATGATGCGTCATATGCTATTATTAGTGTCATAGATTCTTATGACAACTTACAGTTGTCATAGAATCTCTTACACCTTCTTACAGCATCTATGACGTGCATCATAACACTAAAAATAGATTATTCCTCCACATGTGCACCCCACTTTGACCAATTACTATTTACCATAGTAAATGACATCCTATAACTACCACCAGTAACTCCGTAATTACCATGGACAGTAAGTAATTACCACTGCTGGTGAAACTTGTACATCCCTTATGGGTAATTACAAATAATAAGTGGAATAAATACAATATTGGGATTTACAAGGTTAATGGCACCTTATCCCAACATTCTCCCACTTGACATTATACATTGTAAATCAACCCATAGGAAATCAAATGAAAAATAATCAGGCACTAGAAACAAGGCCCATGGCCTCTCTACACCACACAAACTTCTATGTGCTCACAGGTTTGGTCAATGAATCTACAACATTCTCCTGATTGTCTATCTTCTTCATCTCAATCTCTCCATTTACAACCAACCCTTAAACAAAGTGATACTAAACATCAACATGCTTAGTCTGAGCATGATACATGGGATTCTTGGCCAAACAGTAGCACTCTGGCTATCACAACCAATTTGAATATTCATGCAATCAAAACCAATACCTGTACATAGTCTCCTCAACCAAACTGCCTCCTTAGAGACATGAGTTGCAGCCATATACTCTGCTTCTATGGTGGACAAAGCAACTATGGGCTACCTCTTACTCATCCAACTCACTGTACCTCCAAACAGAGTAAACACATAGCCACTAGTGGACCTTCAACTATTCAAGTCACCTACCTAATCTGCATCAACAAAACCCTATATGTCCAAAGATTTATCAGCACTATCAGTACCAAAATAAACCAAACAATGATCAGGAGTACCTACAAGATATTTAAACACCTTCTTCACATAGTTCTAATGCTGTCTACCATGGTTAGACATAAATCTGCTCAAAACTCCCACTACTTGGGCAATATCTAGTCTAGTGCAAACCATTGCATACATCAAACTCCCTACAACACTAGCATATGGCACATTAGACATATCCTCAAGATCCTCCTCAGTCTTTGGACACATATCTAATGAAAGATTAGTACCAATGGGTAAAGGAACTCTAACTAGGTTACAGTCCTACAAACTAAACCTCTACAAAATAGTATTCACATACTTTGCGACAACCAAAGCTTTTTGTTAACTCTATCCCTCCTAATCTCCATTCCCAAAATATACCTTGTAGCACCAAGATCCTTCATCTCAAATGCACCTGAAAGTTGGGCTTTAAGCTCACTGACCATACCCTTAGTATTGCTGAAAAACATGTCATCAACATACAAAGCAATAACCAGTATAGAATCATCAACATAATGAATGTAAACACAATGATCCTCCTCGCTTCTGACAAAACCCAATTTCAAAACAAATGAATCAAATTTTTGATACCACATTCTGGGGGACTATTTTAGACCATAAAGAGACCTCTTTAACCTGCAAACCCAATATTCTTTTCCTTTTACCTCAAAACCTATAGGTTGTTGCATATAAATTTCTTCTTCAAGATCTCCATGCAAGAACGCAGTCTTAACATCCATTTGCTCAATCTCCCAATCATAAGCTACAACAATGGATAAGAGAAATCTAATAGAAGTCAATTTAGCAACAGCAGAGAATATCTCACCAAAATCAACTCCCTCTCTTTGTGAGTAGCCCTTGGTTACCAGTCTAGCCTTGTACTTCTCCAATGACCCATTTGCTCCAAATTTCTTCTTGAAGACCCACTTACATCCTATGGCCTTTCTTCCTTTGGGCAAACGAACAAGATCCCGAGTGTTACAAGAGTCTAAAGCCATCATCTCCTCCTGCATGGCTAGCTGCCAAGACTCACTATCATCTACAGAAATAGCTTCCTTGCAGGATCTAGGTTCATTGTTAGTACTCAATAAAGCATATACACAATAGAAATCTGGTGGGCTATACCTGTCAACTGGATTTCATTGTCTTGTGGATCTCCTCAAGGGTGGAGTAAGAGTCTCAACTTGTTCTTCTGCATGATCATCTGCACCAACTTCTTCTATAACAATAGACTCATCTTCATCAGAACTACTCAAATCTTCTTCTTCTACTTCACCCCCCAATCCATCATTCTGTTCTTCCTGAGGTGCATCTTGCTGCTCTAAATCAAAGTGCACTCTCTTTACCTTTTCATCTTTTTCTTTTGGCTGCTCAGGTTCAAAAATAGCTCTAAGTTCCCTGAAAATAACATCTCTAGAAAAGATAATCTTGCGGGTTAGTGGATTCCAAAGCTTATAACCTTTCACATTATCACCATATCCAATGAATGTACATTTTTTAGCCTTTGGATCCAACTTAGATCGCTTTTCCTTAGGTACATGAACAAAAGCCTCACAGCCAAAAACCCTTAAATGTGAAACAGAAGGTTTCTTACCTATCCACACTTCATAAGGTGTTGAATCAAGAGCCTTACAAGGAGATCTATTTATCAAGTAGTAAGCAGTACACACAGCCTCTGCCCAAAAACATTTATCCAACTGTGCATCACTAAGCATACTTTTGGCCCTTTCCATAATTGTTTGGTTCATCCTTTTTGCAACACCATTCTGCTATGGTGTATACAGAGTTATCTTTTGTCTGATTATACCTGCATGCTTGCAAAACTCATCAAATTCCTTAGAGAAATATTCCCCTCCATTGTCAGATCTTAATATTTTTATCTTTAAACCTAATTGGTTCTCTACTAAGACTTTGAATTCCTTAAACTTAGTGAAAACTTCAGATTTATGCTTCATAAAATAAATCCATGTAAATCTGGATACATCATCAATGAAGGTAACAAAATAATGAGATTTTCCAATAGATTCATTATCCATAGGTCCAAACACATCCGTATGAATAATCTCTAATTTCTCTTTTGTTCTATTGCTTCCTTAAGAAAATGATTTTCTATTTTGTTTACCAAACACACAATTCTCACAGAAATCAAAGTGCTCATCAGAATAAGAGAAACCGTCCAACAAATTTTTATTCTTAATAGTTTTCAATACATTATTGCTTTTGTGGCCTAATCTACGGTGCCACAACATACATGTATTTTCAGTAGTGGCCTCAGATACATAGGAGGCATTACAAACTGTAGTGGCTTCAAGCTTAAACAAGTTCCTAAATCTCTTCCCTTTCATTACCACCAAGTTCCCTCTCACCAATCTGCAGCCATGCTTGTCAAATGTCAGATGCATTCCCAAATCATTCAACTTCAAAACTGAAATCAGATTTCTAGCTAATCCAGGAACATGCAAAACACCAGGGAGGGTTTTAACCCTTCCATCACTAAAACACAACAATACCTTTCCTTTCTCGACAATCGGATATGTAGAGTTGTCACCAAGGTAGATATTACCTCCATCATATTCTTCATATGAGGAGAACCATTTCTTATGCGGGATCATATGAAATGAGCATCCTGAGTCAATCAACCAGTGATCATTAGAAACAAGATTACATGCAGAAAGTAAAACTTCTTCACTTACACTCGAGGACTTATCTGAAGCACTCTCCCACTGTTTCTTGGGATTTCTGCACTCCTTCACATGTCCCCTTTTATCGCAATTCCAACACTTAACTCTGTTCTTTTTACTAGGAGTCTTAGACTGGCCCTTGGACTTGTCCTTAGCCCCTTTCTGATCTCCCTTAGGTCCTCTTTCCTTAGACCTCCCCCTGACACTGAGAGCATCCCCTGAACTATCTAAACTCTTCTTCCTCAATTCCTGTGACAGTAGCACTAAAACAAGAGCATCCAACTTCAAATCCATGAGGTTAGCAGTGATAGCAAGGATAACATTCTCCCAAGACTCAGGTAAAGAATAAAGAAGTAAGATACAGTTATCTTCCTCGCTAACCTCAACATCTACTGAATCAAGCTGACTCACTAACAAATTAAAAGAATTTAAATGCTCTACAACTGATTCACCTTCTCACATTTTCATGGAAAATAATTTTCTTTTTAAATAAAGTTTATTTACCATACTCTTGTCTTGATAGATCTCACCCAATCATTTCCACAACTTGTATGCAGTCTCTTCCTTTGCGACATTCAACAAGATAAAGTCTGAAAGACACAATCGGATGGTTCCTCGTGCCTTCTTATCTAGTCTATTCCACTCATCTTGAGAGACATCGTCAGGTTTCTTCTCTTCTTGGACAGCTAACCATTGGTTTCTTTCTTCCAACAAATCTTCCATTTTCAACTTCCACAACTCATACCCTGTTCCGTTGAACTTCTCAATGTCCAATCGAGAGGTTGATGCAACGGTGGATGTAGCCATAATAACAACACAAGATCTGCAAAATAAATGCAACCAAATCTCCCACTGCAGCTATAGCTTCCACACTACCACCCAAAAGTCAAAGCTAGCCAGGCTCTGATACCAAATGTTAGAAATGAAAGCAACACTACTTCAATGGAAATCTGATTCGAATAAATTTCAGCAATCTTTTAAGTGTGCATTAACAATGGAGATTGTAACAAAACATAAACCCACAATATAGAAATATACTAGAAGCAGAATGAAGCACATAACACAAGTGTTTAATGTGGAGAAAACCCTTTCGGGTAAAAAACTCCACCAAGAAAAGAGGCCAAGTTGTATTATCTTCACAAAAGGAGATTACAAATACATTCACTTCCTCTATCCTTCAACCTTCACTCCAGCAGAACCTGGGTACCTGTAAACTGTTATATGCACCTCATCTACTATGCTATGGTGTTTATAGAATTTACACAACCTCAAGACATTAAATGACTTCTTACAAGCCCATAACACTTGTCAAGGGTCAACAACACAACCTTGGGCGTCCATGGCCAAGAATAGGCTCTTACGGGGTCATAAATGTTGTCATACATGCATCCTACACTTGGAAAAATGTTCCCATGCAAGCTTGAATGACTTGGGGCTAAAAATAGCCACTTACAACATCTTATGATGCGTCATATGCTATTATTAGTGTCATAGATTCTTATGACAACTTACAATTGTCATAGAATCTCTTACACCTTCTTACAGCATCTATGACGTGCATCATAACACTAAAAATAGATTATTTCTCCACATGTGCACCCCACTTTGACCAATTACTATTTACCATAGTAAATGACATCCCGTAACTACTGCCAGTAACTCCATAATTACCGTGGACAGTAAATAATTTTTACCACTGCCGGTGAAACTTGTACATCCCTTATGGGTAATTACAAATAATAAATGGAATAAATACAATATTGGGATTTACAAGGTTAATGACACCTTATCCCAACATTTTTGTTATTCAGAGCTTTGTTTGGACATCTTGAAGCTTAATGACCTATCTTTCCACAATTGAAACACTTGAAAGGAAACTTACCACTACTCTCTCTCTCTCTCTCTCTCTCTCTCTCTCTCTCTCTCTCTCTCTCTCTCTCTCTCTCTCTCTCTCTCTCTCTCTCTCTCTCTCTCTCTCTCTCTCTCTCTCTCTCTCTCTCTCTCTCTCTCTCTCTCTCTCTCTCTCTCTCTCTCTCTCTTTATCTCTCTATCTCTCTATCTCTTTCTCTCTCTCTCTATCGCTCTCCCTCTATATCTCTCTATCTACCCCACTTTCTATATTTTCCCTGTCTTTAACTGAATCTCTCCCCCTCTCTATCCCTCTCCCTCTTCCTCTATATCTAGATCTATGTAGATCTCTCTCCATCTCTCTATATCTCTCTCTATCTCTCCCACTACCTCTTTCTATGTCTCCATCTCTCTAACTCTATATCTCTATCTCTCTTTATCTTTCCCTCTCTCTAATGTTATCTCTCTATCTCTATGTCTCCCTCTCTCTATCTCTTTCCATCTCTATCCCCTTATCTATAAATCTCTCCCTCTCCCTCTCTATCTCTATATTTCCCTATCTCTCCATCTCTCCCTCTCCCATCTCTATCTCTCTATCCTCTCTCTATCTCTATCTCTACCCCCTCTCTCTCTATCTCTATCTCTCTCATTCTCTATCTCTCCCTCTCCCTCTATATCTTTATATTTCTCTCATTCTCTAGCTAACTTCTGTGAGATAATTTGAAAAACATTAGTTGGGTTGTGTTTGATTGTGTGTCATGGTCAATCAGGAATAACGTGGGCATGACAAGGGAGATATAGAGTTAGAGAGAGGGAAAAAATAGAAAGTGGGGTAGATAGAGAGATAAAGAGGGAGAGGGGAGATATATATATATATATAATATATATATAAAGAGAGAGGGGGAGGGAGATAGAGAGAAAGAGAAAGGGAAGGGAGAGGGAGAGGGAGAGAGATAGAGAGATAGAGGAAGATATATAAACAAATAGATATATATATATAGAGAGAGAGAGAGAGGAGGAGGAGGAGGAGGAGGAGGAGGAGGAGGAGGAGAGATAGAGAGAGAGAGGGAGAGGGAGAGAGATATATAGAGACAAAGTGATATAGATAGAGGGAGAGACAGAGAGATAGCATTAGAGAGAGGGAAAGATATAGAGATAGAGATATAGAGTTAGAGAGAGAGAGAGATAGAAAGAGATAGAGGGAGAGATGGAGAGATAGAGTTAGAGATAGGAAAAATATAGAAAGTGGGGGAGAGAGAGAGATAGGGGTACATATAGAGATAGAGAGGGACACATAGAGGGAGGGAGAGGAAGAGGAGGGAGAGATAGAAAGAGAGAGATAGATGGAGATAGAGAGAGGGAGACATAAAGAGAGGGAGAGGAAGAGGGTAAGGGAGAGGGAGAGAGGGGGTAGAGATAGAAAGAGATAGCTTGAGAGAGATGGAGAGATAGATTTAGGGAGACAGAAAATATAGAAAGTGGGGCAAAGAGAGATAGAGAGGGAGGGAGAGATATAAAGGTAGAGTTGGAGAGAGAGAGAGAGGGAGGGTGGGTGGGAGAGGGTGAGAGGGAGAGAGATAAAGTGAGAGGTAGGATAGATAGATAAAGAGATAGAGGGAGAGATATAGAGAGACCTAATCTTCAAGCTTGAAAATCTCCTAGGAAAATGATTAAAGGACTGCCACTTTCTTGAACTTGACTTAGTATTTTCCTTGGATTCCTTGTCAGGTATCTTGCATAAGAATAGGTCCTATTTCTAAGGAGAGGCTTGATGATGCTCTTGAATAGTTACAACTACCCTTAGAAAAATGCAAGATGATAGGAGCATGTTGATTATTGAAATTTGACTAAGTCTAAAAATTTATAGGATCCTCCAAAACCTAGAATCTGCATTATAACTCCTAGAGATTCAAAACCACTCACAAACATCTTAAAAGTATATACATGAAATATAACTTAAAGTATAAGAAGGTAAATGTCCTAAGGGCTCCATGTGCCTTTACCTTGATGCATGTTGTTGAACCCCTAAAGTTGGCTAAGTATGAAACCCTGAAACCCTAAAAACTTGACTAAGTCTGAAATCTTAGGGATTCTTCAAATTCTAGAATTTGCAATTTAATTCTTATGGATCTGAAACCACTCTCAAACATCTTGCCAATATATACATAAAATATAACTTAAAGTATAAGAAAGGTAAATCATAAAAATTAAATACCAACTTATACTTAAATGTTTATTTTATGTATATACCCCTGGTCTCTTCCTAGACATGAGCATACTCTAGAGTGAAGGAAGTTCAAGGATTTACATTTTAACTGCTTTATAACATGATTGTGTTATAACGCGGTCATGATGAAAGCACATTTTTGCCTTCTTTGGGAAATGCCAACTCAAAGGGTTGGAGATACCTTTTGAATGCCAAGGACGTGTTTTTAACAAAAGTTAGAAAATCTGACCAAATATTGTGCATGGTCCCTCTATGGTTTACACGTATTTCAATATCAATACAAAAAAATGCCAGGATGACTAAGTTTTTTATTATCTTTCTAACCATGTATTTTTTCAAAAATATGATAACATTAAGGTTTCCATCTTCAAGTTCTTTTGCTAATGTGTTCTTTTTTCAGAAAACCTATGTCTAGTGTTTTTGGTGTCATAGTTTACACGTTTACCAAAATTTGAAACAAATTATATTTTTAGATTCCAGACTCAATTCCATACACGTTGAAAAATATTGATTTTTGATTAGGTTTCAAAAAATTTAGGGGGAGCACTCTCAAATTTGTATTTTTTAGGATGTATCCACTTTGAAAATTCATAAAAAATTCATATATTCATAAGAAAAAATTAATAGAAAGAACAGGTATAAACTACATGGTGTTAGCTAATATTCCACTAAAGCGATTTGTCTAATACTTAAAAAAGTTGACATTTTAGGGGGAGCACACTAGACACTATGTTATATTTTTCTGACAAAAATAGGAGCACTTTGTGTGCTCCCCCTAATTGAACCTCTTAATCTCCACCATATTTAGAAAACATTAGTAGTTTTGAAACTAGACTTGGAGCACTACAAAACTTGTTATTATCACATATTCTAATTTTGAGCATGGCTACCTTCAATCTCTCATGCAAGATCATTTTTTTTCTGATTTCAGAAGAAAAAAAAATGGCCACTTTTGACCCCCTTTTGGTCCCCCATTTCCATGCACTTACCCTTTATATAATTTAGTTTGATTCATGTCTAATAGATGTTTTGGATGAGGATCACAAATTTTTGACCCCACTCTTAACTTTAAAACATCTCTAACATTAGATGATACCCTTGTATTATCATGCCAATATTTTTCAATTAAAGATTTGATTTCATTATTTAATTTCATGTCAGACTTTGGGAGTCTACCACTAAAACTCCAACATTGGTTAATTGGATCATTTTCAATACTTTCTCTTCTCTTTGCCGCTCTTCTCAAATTTTTAGGATTTATATTTAGAAATTCACTAGTCTTACTTATCATTCTTTTATTCAAAATTGATTTATTAATTAAAGCAGTTGTTATAGCTCATCGTGTTGCATTCCTATCTTTAAAGCGACTCTTTTTTCCAATAGAATCAATAGCATTAGAAACACTAGATATAACTTGTTTCATTGATTCATCTTTTTTTTTAGGTATTAAAAAAATGCCTAACCTTTTCATTATTTTTTGCATTTCCCACATTTTCATCAATTGCATCATGAGTTGACAATGAAATCCTAGACTTTTTCTATAAAAAATAGTTTATAAAATCTATTTGCATGGGTTCTCATTTGTCTCCAAGAAATCTTACAGGAAAATTATCCAAGACATTTCTTTCAATTAAAAAAATATATATTCATTTTCACTCATACAAGGGATTTCATTCTCATTTTGTTTCCATTTTTTAGTAGAAAAAATGATCTCACTATTGGAATATCCAACTTCTTTAAAATAACTAATATCAATATCATCAAAATGTGGGTTTGAAGACATACCTAAATTTATTTCTATAGTCACATTTTCCATATTCTTGAACTCTTCCACATTCACCATTTCCACATTTGCATCAGCTTCATTCATCCCATCATTGATGGTCACATTTTCCATATTGTTGAATTATTCCATATTCACCATTTCCACATTTGCATCATCTTCATTCACCCCATCACTGATGGTCACATTTTACATATTGTTGAACTCTTCCACATTCACCATTTCCACATTTGCATCATCTTCATTCACCCCATCATTTATGGTCTCTTGAATGTTCATTTCTCAAATCTTTGTTCTTTTATCTCTTTTTCATTTTGCCTCCTCTCTATTTGCTTCAATTTATTCAGGTGTCATGAGTCTCCTTTCTTTTTTCTTTTGACATTGTTTTGATCCCATGATTATCAAACCCTCTTAATAAAAAACAAATGATATTTAATCTATTTTTAAATTGATAACTCTTTGAAATTTATGAACTACAAATAGATGTAGATGCTTTGTTTAATATATTCTAAAGTACAAGATGTAAGCAAGCTAAGGTAGTGGAACAACTTCCTACACTAATCTTGAGGGGAGAGATATGCAGAACTTTTCGGATCTTTAGAATAGCTATAGAAATAAACACAAATAGAAATCATACCACAACACAATAATTATGTGGGGAAACCCTTTCAGGAGAAAAACCCCACATTCCAAAGTCACCTAATATATTATTTAGGAATTAAAAAGATTACAATATATTTGCAAAGTAAGATTTCACAGGGGTATAACCAACCAGAGATCTGGAGGCAACTCAACATCTATAAGACTCTTACACACAACCTCCATCTCAAGCTCCTAATATATAGGAGATATAATATAGTAAACCATCAACGATAATTACAAAACCATGAGCCAAAAACCACCCAAAAGTGGCGCCCAAATTATCTCCAATCAAATATGCCTTGTGATGTTGCAAATCACACACCAACACATGTAACTCTCCCCTTTACATCTCTTTTAAGTGTCCAATACCTTTTTCACATTTCCCAAAAATATGAGGTCCAACTTCCAGAGGCCATAACTTTTGATCCGGGTGTCTGATTGATGAATCGTTTGATGCATCAAAAAGATCGTGAAGAGATATATCAAGATATAACCCATTTTTCCTGTTACGACAACTTTTGGGGCATTTAGGGACCTCTAAGTGCCTCAAATACAAATTCAAAACTTTTTTGGGAGTTTCAAAAAATATAAACGTTAATATCTTGCAATCTAGATATGACCTTGAGTCAAAACTCACGTGAGATGTTTGCTTGGAAGTTCTACACCTTTTGGGAAAATTTTGGGTCTATCTGAGCTCAACTGTAGAGTTACTAAAAATAGTAAGTCCTACCATTTTTAGCCCTTTTGGGAACTTTGAAAGTTCTAAACCATTCTTCATATAAAAGGGTATTTGAAAAGACTAAAACTGGGAACAATAGTAACCTTTTGTAGTTGCAAGGTTGAGACACCTTTCCTAATACAAGTAGATGTGAATAACAAAAACCCTCTTAGTTAAGATTCCTCTTCAAAATAACCCCTGTACTTGATTTCACGTCAAAATAATTCCTTGATTGAATCCTTTTAAATATTGAATATAATATGGCATGCCAAGAGATTGTACAAGACACCTATAAATAAAAAGACTAAAAAAGTCATCTATGTCCGCCCGTACATATAATGTTGGATGTTGCAGAGATGTGGTCTGTAGTATGTTTTCTTAAAAGGGAAATTAATGGATATATTTGGAATGAGATCCCACTTTAAAATGAGATCTTGTTTTAAAGAGGGATCTTATTTTAAAGTGGGATCCCATTTTAAAGTGGGATCGCGTTCTATTTTTAAAAGGGGATCCCGTTCCTAAAAATTTGAAATGTCCACCTACCTTTTAAGTTTGGTTTTATGCTGATGAAAGGCATGGTAACCCAACCCTTAGCCTCAGACCTACAAGTACAAGGTCATGTCAATAGCAAGAGAAAAAACTTTGGCAATATAGTTGATGACTTTTTTTTCAATTTTTTTTATGAAATTAAAACCCATTATAGATGACAATGTCTAGTTTTCACATATTTAATTTTTTTATGATTGGATTTGGTTTTCTATTTTTAATTAATTTCTAAGGAAACTGGTCCATAAACTTGAAATGTCATGTGTTCATATTGTTTAATAACTTTTAATTTTTTACGTTTCTTTTTTAAAAAATTATATGTCATCAATCTACACAATTCTTTAAAAAATGAAAAAAAAATCAAAAAATGATTGGTTTAGCTCAAATTATGCTTTTCAAACACCAGTGGTTTTCAGAAATAGTAGTTAGAGCCAATAAAAAATTAATTAAAAAAATAATATATTTGGAAAAAAATTATAATAAAATATCCTCATCAATGTTCAATATAGTACACATCTTTTCCCAAAAAGAATTAGAAAAATACTTTTATTTAGGTCAAATTATGCTTGCTAGACACGTGCATGGTATGGTCCTAAAAAGCGACTTTTAAAAAGTGGTTTTTGTATTTAAGCATATACAAAATTAATTTGTATCATCTAGGTATTAGAATAAATTACATATTTGAAAACTAGACTCAAAATCTTACATTTCATATTACTGGACTTTTTAAAGATTCTATGTATAAGTGCTTCAAATTCTTAGTCCAACTATGACAAAATTTGATTTTCAAGAAAAACACTTACACTTTTTGGCCAAAAAGTAGACCCAACATCTTGCACACACCCCTATCAAAGGAAAAACCCTTACTTGCACAGCATACCCTTGTCTATGGTTGTTTTTAGGCATTTTGTAACAATTCAAAGCTTAAAAGATGATTTTTTTAATAATAGTCCTCATCTAAGTGCATACATGGAAAAGAAGAGTTTAAAGGAAAAAGTACTGAGATTTATGGTTTAAACATCTATTGACTATACTCACATATTTCAAAGGCACTTCATACTATTCTCATCTCCAAATAGATATCAAATGCATTTTCCATTTTAGACATATGTTGTGCATGATTTCACATGCTTGCCTCGCCACATGCATGATTTCTATCAAAGGATAGGGGGTTTCTAGACTTAACACCTTTTCATTCAGGTTTAATCTTTATACAAAAGGTAGTGCATTTGAGGTAGATTGACGTAGTGATAGGAAAGATAATATGTAGGGTTACTATGAAATGAAGTCAAAATCAGCTGTTAGAATAGGGCATTCATTATTTACCTGTGTTTGACATCAATATTTAATGCTTGAACATATTGCTTCTTGAATAACCTAATGGATTTTATCTCTTTGTGTTTGCAGGTTTGGGTGACCTAAAGCAAATGCATGAGTGATGTCAAACAGGGACTTTCTTGCCCTAATGAGATGTTTTTTTTCATACCCTATTAATCTGTTGAAACCTATGGCCAGAGTCTTCCATTATTGATAATCCATCAAGTTATCATTGGTATGGATGAATGGATCTTTACATGAGACCTCTTATTTAGCACTGTGATAATTGCCATAATATCATCAGGCCTGACTTGCATGCATAGGACAGTCAGTTTTAGGCCAAGTTGGTTACTACAGTAGGTCATTAGGATTGAAATATGTTTTCATGATATCATAACCAATGGTTTATCTTAAAAATCTTAGAGTTCCTAGCATTTGATGGCCAATGGCCACTCATCAAATGTACCAAAGGTTTTTCTATTTAGAGGGGACTCAGGGAAGGCATGACTATCATCCTTAGGCAAAAGGGTTTTATGGATAAGAATACAATACATGTTCTAGCCCAAGTAATGAGAAGTTATTTGTATGGGGTTATCAACCTCTTGAGGTTGGTATCCTTTCAAGGGACGTGGTGCAACATTCTTCTACCTGCATGTTGATGAGCATGTCAAAACACCAGTCAACAAAAATGGTGTTAGAAGGTGGTTGAATAGATAGTATTCATAGTTACTTGCACATTTGTGATGAGTTAGGTCTTGGGGAGATCTAGCTTCAATGGGTTGTCCTTTGTGTATACCAAGGGTTCTCCATGAGATTCCTATTCATGTACACAATAGGCTTCCTTTCTTCTTCCCTGATAGTGGACAAAATGCTTCAGATCATGTAAGAATTTGCAAGGATCTAATGATTTTTCTTAAGATTGAACATGAATATATTGTTCGTAACTTATTTGTCAAGACATTTCAATGTGCAACACTTCAATGGTATGTGAGTCTTCCACATAGTTCTATTTTCTCATGGGCTGAATTGGAATGTTTATTTTTAAGCCAGTTTGATTCTAACATGAGTAGACAAGACCCTTTTCTTTAGTTTGCAACTATGTGAAGGATGCCTTTAGAGTCTATTTCACAATTCAACCATAGGTTTCTTCTCATGTATCAAAGGGCTCAAGCTTCAAATCGGATGGTAAGTGATCTTATGTTAAAAGAGAATTATCTATGATGTTTGGATTTCTCATTTGTAGGGAAGATCAGATTATTTGGTGAGGTTACTACCCTTAATGATGCAATCAAGAAATCTCTCTTATTGTCACAATACAAATATGACATCACAAATGATACAAATAGCCAACGTGGGAGTTATAATACATAAATTATTGCAAATTTCCTTCCACTATAGCCTTATGTAAGTCCATTCAACATGTCTACTCAGCTACAATCATCACAATCAGTCAATTATAGCATGCCCAATCCTCAAACATGTAATTAGTCTATGCAACAAATTAGATCGGCCACTTCCCGGGGTAAGATTTTAGTCAATTGGGCTCAAATTTTGTCACGTGTGTGAATTCCATGCCTCATGCAAACCTACCTATAGTTGTACCACCCAATACAATCAGGATTACTCATATGATGATGATTTTTCGAGTGATAGTGATGTTGATCAGTCATGTCAGAATCAAGCTAGCTCAGTGCAAGGTCAATGTGGGGATCGAAATACACATGGTGGTAATGAATGTGAGTATTTCATCTTATAATAATGTTTCCATGGTTGTACCATCATTTTAGTTATACTCCAGCACTTAAAGCATCAAATAGTGATGAAGTTTCAAGTGGAGAGCTTGTTGATCAGTCATATTATCCTGATAATTTGTTCAAAAATGAAGATAAAATGGTTCTAAAATCTTATCAGAATCAAGGAATCGAGTTCCCTGGTGACTTGGCTACAAAAATTAGTCATGAAACACCAAGATATGATGGTCAATTCAAGGGAAATGAAGAATCTACAACATTGTCCCAGGACTATTGTCATGAAGAATCATCAAGCAAGGAGTTTTCCTCATCTTCACAAGGTACTTTTGATAAATCTTCTAGGTATTATCAAAGTTCACATAATGAAGGTACATATACTCATGACTTATTTGGGATGAATATTCCACTTATGCAAGATGAATTGAACAAGAGATTGCAAGAATTGGGTGTTTCAATGTCATTATCAGATTTTATGCAACCATATGGATGTAGAATGTACCTCACAAATTAACACCTTGAGAGGGATTGCAATATTTTTATTACAAGGTTTGATGCCTACCTAAAGAGAATCATTCCAATTAAACATATTCATTCCTAAAGTAGATCATTAGGATATTCAATTAAACAAGGAAGAGGATAAACATGATCAACTTCATCAAGATGAAGCACAAGAGGTTTTGCAATCAACTAAGGAAGTGGATAAAGTGATTAGATTACAAGAAAGTTGTGATGATCCTATTACAAATGATGAGAATATTCATGAGGTAACATCTGATCTACCATCATTTCATTAAAATCTTACCTCAAATATTAAAGTGGATTCATTGTCAATCAAAGAGCTTCAAACTTATTTGGATCCACTAGATGAAGAAAGCGATTTTATAAATGCATTCATAGATGCTTTCATGACTGTGGCAATGATGAAGTCTCCTCTAATAAGTCTATGAGTGGTGATGTTCTTGCTGGTTTAAATGCAAATCGTGATGAAAAGGAAAATGACATGTTTCTAGATGAGATAGTAGGTGATTTTTTTATGGGACAGTGAATAGGTGTTTTTCTATAAGTCAAGGAAATGACCCACAAACTAATTTTTGGGATGTTAGGGACCTTATTTATGGCTAGGACAATTTAGTGGCTCAACAATGTCGGTTATATCAGGCCTATAACATCGATGAGGGTGAATTAAACAAGTTGGAATTTTAATCAAACTTTGGGACAATAGATAAATTGTGATGTGTAAGTAAAGAATATGAGTTAGAAACTAATTTTTTGAAGGAAAATGGTGAAGTGAATTTTTATATCAGTCAAATACCCTCTGATAATCAGCCATATCAAACTTGCATCAATTAGGAAGGTAAACTAGAAGGTGAGTTAGATGAGAATGTATGTGCATGTGTTGATGAAAATGAGGCTAACTTTTTGTTACAGCTGGAAGTGCAAGATGAAACTCAGCTTGAGGAGATGAAAGAAGACAAAAAAAACCATGTAGAGGCTGTCCTAGAGCCTAAATCACTTCAACATGACTAGCCAAGTAAAATCAAGGAGTATATTCATGATTTTGATAGTGTTGATCCAATGCATTCAAATGACTCATCTAGGGTAGATTCTTATTTATCATGTGTTGATGATTCTAACCCCATTGATGATGATCTTCAACTAGATTCATGTCTTCAATAATGATATATAGGAGTTTGTTTAATGTAAAAACTTATTTCATGAGATAAAAGACTTTCAAGCCATACCAATTATCAAGCAAGATGACTTGCCACTAGATGAGATTAACAAGTTGCTTGACCTAGTGTCCAAATTGAGTGAAGAGATGTCAACTCACAGGCATTCCATGCACATATCAAACCTTGCATCTCATGATTTCTTCAAAGCTCATCCCTTTGATCCACATTCGGAAGTAAGTTGCCCAGATTTCTTGCTAGCTTGGTAGATTGCCATGGTAGATAAGGTTGATTTTGAGCATGTTTTTTTTTTAGATAAACAAGATGATGGTTTGATTGATAATGGTCACACTTCATACACTTTATGAGACTTGTTTATGATTGAATCTGTTAGTCCTAATGAGGTTATACATGCTGATTGTTTTACTAGGACTAATGATAATCACAACCATTAATGATACTCACACATTAATGCTTCCAAAGGCTTGCTAGAATGAGTTGTTGTAGCTGGTTATTGTGAGATAGAAAAGAGGGGCCTAATTAACAATGAAGTAATTATATCAATCTTTCCTCATCACACATTGGAACACAAGACACCAACAGATATATGCTTGGTTGCTACCCCTAAAAAAGAGCCAAGCTATAGGTTGGTGGGGACTTTGTTCCTTTGTTGTAATGATTAAGGATTGATGATAAATGTGTTGACTAAACTAAGAAATGAATAGACCTAATGAGAAAATTGGGAACAATACAGATAACAGTTATAGAAGACAGGAAACAAGAGCATAAATGAAACAAGCATATAGAGAGGAACCTGTCACCAGAAGTAGGGCTTGTTAGAGCCAAACATAAGCACTGGGTGCCCTATTCCTAGGGTTTTGGGGTAAGCAAACTTCTATGTGAAAATCTATCTCTGTAACCTTCATCTACCTATCATTTGTCGATATCAGAAACCTTCACTCTAGATCTGTACACATAAGAGGAGGAAAATTGGTTGTGTTGTATAGGGGGTTGCCTCGGTTAAACCCTATGTAAGTGTTTCTACCTCCACAATAGTAGATGATAGAGAGTGTGTGTTCACGGTGAATAGAGGCAGATAAATGATAAAGATTGCAATGATCAAATATACCAAAATAAACTCACCATGAGCATAAAAACCTAGTTGGACTTGATGTCACAACACTAGTCGCATACTAGGAGATGTTGGAGAAGGAAGAAGCTTCCTCAAATACCTACAAAGGTTAGTGCAATAGCAGTAATAATAACTCACAAGTAGAGAGCTTCAAAATTGTAGAGAGAGCTTGTAGATATATATCAAATATTCATTCTAATGTTACTTCATCATCCTCTACAAATGAGAGGGAGAGAGCTCTATATATATAAATCCCAATTACTTTTTGGAAGAGTCATGTTAGGCCGACAAGAGGTGTACCACCCAATGTAACAAGGCCGACACTACAATTCCAATCTTTGTTCAGGGAAAAAAGGTTGGACCCAGGCACTGCGTGCCCTAGTACCAGCTAAATATGCTCCTGAAATCTTAGCAATTAAGGAATTTACCATTATTTCTTATTCAAGTGCTAAAACAGGCACTTCACGAGCAAAGGTAAACATACACGTTAAAAGGAGTGTTAAACCTAGCGTGAAATTATAATTGGTAGCAACTTTTTTTGCTACATTTAGTCTCCACTTTAGTGAGGGTATGAGCTTACATTCATGCACACACTAAAGTATAGAGAAGACATATCTCTTCACTAAACATCAAAAAAGTAGAATGTCACTAAGTTGAGAGGTGCGATAGCCCCCAAGCTTAGGATTCTATGGGTCTACAATGCTTAGAAGGAGAGGTTGCACACACATAAAGAACATAGGACAGATCATACATACACATTTAACATATATCTAAAAATATAGTAAACACGAGATGAGACCGAATATTATATGCCAAAACAACTACTATTAGCAAAATAATATGGTCAAATCCAGACACAAAGCATACATGGAGCATACACGGGGCATACATGGAAAACATGAGCATAAAATGTATGATTCTTGGGCTAGCAAGTTGTCTTATGCTAGGAATCAAACCAAAAACACACATCATGAGCCACAGGCTAGTAAAATCTATTGTTTACTAGGTGGTCATGAATGCATGGCAAATGAAAACATCATAGGCTAGTAAGATCCACAAATTCACTAGGTGAGTTCCATGTCAACAGGTAGCAAATGAAAACATCAGAGGCTAGTAAGATCTGTAGATTTACTAGGTGAGTTCCATGTCAACAATATCAAAAATTATAGACCAAACAAAATGCGTTGTTTACTGGGCAACTCTAGTAAAGATCTACAAAGATGATCAAAAGGGTGATGCAATAGCATGACTAGCCATGTGGTATGTGAACAAAGTGAAATGCATAGCAGAGTGTATACCCCCACATTGAAGTAATTGCCTTTAAGGTAGAGAGCAATACGCACAAAATAGGCATGAGAGCTTTCCGGAAGCATGTGCCCAAGAGATATTATTCCAAAAGCTACATTGTGACAAGGGGTTGCCCCTAGGAATGATGTCAAGCATTAAGTAACATCATACAATAGCACCAAGGGATCTAATCGATTGGAGTTAATATATGAATGGTTATATAAAGGTAGACTCATTTTCAAAACTGTCATCATCCTCCAGCTAGTAGAACTATGAAGACAAAGGAATAAGTATCATATGAAATCAAAGAAAATAAAATTTGGGTCAACAAAGGAGGGATGTCAAATCATCCAATGCTTTGCATCATCTCCAAAAGCCATAAAATTGTATTTACAACAAATAGAAGAATGAAGATACACAAAGAGGAATACCACAATAGATTCATTCCCTTTGTATCCTTACATTAGCAAGAGCATCAAGGGTCATCCAAAGAGAACTAATAAACAAAATACATGTCAAGAACAACATATGGGGAATAAAATTACATACAAGCATAATACACATAAGACGAGAGTACCACTCTTGCGACTTAGACTATAGCAAATCATCCTCCTCCAAATCTTGCTCATCTTAAAGGGATGGTGGACAAGATGCTAGAGGGACTACAGGAAGTGTGGTACAAGGAATGGTGCCTAGTTCATGATGTGCCAAATCAATCACTAGGGAAGGATTCTCACGCATGCCCCCAAAGGCCAAGTCCACTGATTTTGTGAAAATCAAGGACAACTCTAAAAGATTTTCCAATGGTTTGGAGGTGTCTTTTCAATCACTATCAAAATAAACCATAATAGGTGATATAATAGTGCTAACAGCGGGGTCGTGAGCACTATCAATCATAGGAGAAGAGGGAATAGAGGGATCTTGCAGACTCGACAGATGCTTAAGAATTTGGAATGGCTGATATGGATAAGGCTCATGCTAACACTTGGGTAAGGGAGGCAGAATGTCAACGTCAATGGTGATTGGATGCAAGACATTAGGGAACACATGGTGTTAGGCACACTAGGACGAAACCATTTGCAATAGAGAACTACTCAAAATAACTCTATCGTTGGGTAGGCCTAAGGGCTTAGCAAACGGTTGGGTATCTAAAATAGATGGTGTGAGAGAACTTTCCCTAGATGGAGCCAAGGATATTTGGACTGCAGGAATAGTCTTTTCAATCTTCTCGGTCATTAAAGAGATGGGTAATGGTGGTTCAGAGGGTGGAGCTAAGTCAAGAGACGATTGCAGAGGAGAAGGATTAGAGGGAATAGATTCAAACCTTGCAGCAAGCTGGTGAGCCATAAAACGATGTTGTCTCCTGCGTTGCTTCACATTCTGGTTTCATCTTGTATGGTTTATAGCATTCTCAGGGGGAACTGGGTTGTTTCCCAACATGGGTTCCTTTTCTTCCTCTACTTGGGGAGCAAGAGGAGGAATGGAAGAAATTTAAGGAAGCTAAGGTAGTGGAACAACTTCCTACACTAATCTTGAGGGGAGGGATATGCAAAAAAATTTAGATATTTACAACAATTACATAAATAAACAAAAATAGCAATCATACCACAACACAGTAATTACGTGGGGAAACCCTTTTGGGAGAAAAACCCCACAATCCAAAGCCACCCAATATATTATTCAGGGATCAATAAAATTACAATATACTTGTAGAGTAAGCTTTCACAGGAGTATAACCAACTATAGATCTGGAGGCAACTCAACATCTATAAGACTCTTACACACAACCTCCATCTCAAGCTCCTAAAATATAGGAGATACAATGCAGTAAACCAACAACAATAATTACAAAACCATGAGCCAAAACCACTCAAAAGTGGCACCCAAATTCTCTCCAATAAAATATGCCTTGTGATGTGCCAAATCACATGCCAACATGTGTACCTCTCCCCTTTATAGCTCTTTTAAGTGTCCAACACGTTTTCACATTTCCCAAATAGGAGGTCCAACTTCCGTAGGCCATAGCTTTTAATCTAGGTGTCTGATTGATGAACTGTTTGATGTGTTGGAAACATCATGAAGAGATATATCAAGCTATAACCAAATTTGTCAATTATGAAAACTTTTAGGGCATTTCGGGACCTTTAAGTCAAAAAATATAAATTTTAATATCCTATAATCTAGGTATGATGTTAAGTCAAAACTCACCCAAGATGTTTACTTGGCAGTTCTGCACCTTTTGGGAAAATTATGGGTCCATTCATTATCAAATTTATAGTTACTAAAAATAGTAAGCCCTGCCATTTTTATCCCCTTTTGGAAACATTGAAATTTCTAAACCATTCTTCAAGATAAAGGGTATTAGAAAAGAGGTCAAAATCAGGAAGAATAGAAACCTTTTGTAGTTGCAAGGTTCATACACCTTTCCTAACATTCTCCCACTTGTCGAACACCTTGCAGAGCAAAAGGAGTATCAACACCATAGTTTAATTGCTAGGGGCCAAGAGGTCCACAAACTCCAAACACCATATGAATTTCTCTATGCTCACAGGCTTAGTTAATAAATTATTGTCAGTGAGATTTGCACCCTGTTAAACGTAAGGTTTAACAATCTATTGAAAAATGAGAAGACCTCTAAAGCTGTGTGTAACTTTAAAAGCAGAGGTCAACCTCTGGAGAAGACCAGCTTCCTATGGTTATCACCTAAACTATTGCTTTGATGAGGAAAAGGGGAAGAAAGAGATTGCACAAAAAATGAAATTTACTACTAAGGTGATGCACCAAAACTAACTAGAACTGTAAACACAGCTTGCACACACAATTTCAACAATGATTGAATTTGTCTTACACAACTAACTTTCATATGTCCTTGCATAAGTAATTTATAAAGAAGTTTAAAATGCTTAAACCTTTAGAAGGAAAGAAGTTTCACAACTAAACTATTTGCATCCTTAACACAGATTATAACCTACAAAACATACTTTTTTGCAAAAAAGGTGCTTGGCTTGAGACAGAATTACAAGGAAATAGACAGAACTTCACAAGTAACTCCATCAATCAAAAGACACACACAATAAAGCATAAAGTGGGAAGGTAAAATACTCATAATCATTGATGTCCAAGGTCACCATTGGTATACATGTCCAAGAGAAATGAATTACAAACTGGCAAAAAATTGAGCAAGGATAAAATCACAAGTCTCTGAAATCTGCATGTAAGAACTCAATACAAAAAAGTCATAAGAGTGACTATATCCACCACTATCCAAGTGGTTCCACAATAGAAGGAATCTCAAACTGATTGGGGTCGGATGCCCCCAAAAAGTCTAAAATCTAGGGTCTATATCCTCTCCAAAAGTGTCCATAATGCAAGAAAAGTCCATTAGGACTTAGCCAAACATGATGGCTCATGAAAAAAAAGTCTAAAAAGGACTCTAAGAGTAATAAACCACTCCTAGATACCCTCTCCAAAACAAACCAACTACTAACTGTCCTCAAGAACTAGTCAATCTCCTCCCTCAAGTCAATAAACAAATACCTATAACATTGGCATGTGTTTGCCACATCTCCACAACTCCAACTATATCCCCTTCAAGTCAATGAATATTCCCAACACTCTCCATTATTCTCTCCTTTGCAATAGTAGCTAACAATAACACCTAAATAATTCATAAAGGTCACCATTTAAGGTGATTGTTTTACATTTCATAGTATGCAAGAAAGCAATAAAAAAAAGTCAAAATGCACCGAAGTGCTGCCTAATACAAAGGGAATCAAAAGACATAAAAGACTTAACAAAGTCTTAATATATATCATAGCCACCTCATGGCACCATCTAGGCATTACATCTTCAATGTCTTGACCACGGGTCTTTTAAAAGATATGCAAAAAAAAACACAAAATGCAAAAAGAAGAGGCCCATCGGGCTCTTAGGGTTTTGAAACCCTAAAGACAAAAAAACAACTTTTGCCCTCATTTTTGCATTTTTGCACTCTTCAATTCTTGCTCTACTCTTCTAGCCACCGACATGAGGGTTTCATTCTCGAGCTTCCTGTAGGTGATTTTGAAGGCATTTTCACTATTTTCCTCCATGAAAGCTCCTGTAGCTTCTGGTAAGTTTGATGAACTCATTTCTTTGAAGTTATATTGCAATTTTGACAATTTCCTTATGCTCCTTTCACTACATATGTTGTATATTTCATTCTTTTTGTCTATGGCCATGATGAAGGACTTCATTCCCTGTATATATGACTACGTCTAGATCTAATGCTACAGATATTAGCATATCTATCATTTTCTTGACAAAACACTCGGCTCTGTCCCATTTTCAGATTACTAAGTATGGCTATTATTATTCTAAGAATGTTGCAATACAGTAAACTCTCCTTTCCTAATTTTTTCAATTATGGTTTCTACAGGGTTTTCAAAAAAACAAAACCCTAACTATATACTAAGAATGGCCATGAACAAAAAAGTTGTTATGTCCTTTTCTGCAAGCATAAGACATTTTTAAATGAAATACAAGGGTTTCCTTGTTAGGTTTGAATGAATAAAAAGCACTGTGATCTTTCCACTTTCATTTCTGAAGATGTAGCATACACATTTTACTCATTTTGAACATACTCTGTTGTATTCTCTATGATGAAATCATGTAGCATTTTCATGATTTATGTACTCTGCCTTATACAAGACTGTAGCTATTCATTATGGACAAAATGTATGAGATCTAAGCACATTCCTATCTGAATATCAGTCTATCAAGACTATTGTAATAGCATACTTTCTTCTTATGACTGCTCTGGAAAATATGTTGTCTATGACTTGACTTTTGAATCCTAATCTCTACATTATGTTCATCTTGAACATGTATTGTATTACTATACCTGTTGAACACTATCCACTTCTGGAATATGCTCTGGTGGATGCCAAAATGTTCCTGTAGTTGTCTCAACATAAACAAAGTGTAAAGATTCTAGGCACTTGGACTTCATTATCTCTCGATACTTTATATTATAGTGGCCTTGTTTTCTATTTATCTGTATTTCTATTGTGCTAAGAACAACTGTAACTTCATATTATGCATGCTTTGTCTTGCTTTGTCTGTATACTGCTCATACAAACTTCTTATCCTTGCATGCTGTTGTTGGATGACAATCAATGTCTGACTGTTCTTATTAGTCTTTGATGACTATTTTCATCATGTTTGTCTCTGATAGTATTATTCCTAATAAAACCCCTGCATCAATTTCACAAACTACTCACAAAAATGAGTCTTCCTCTTGACTTCCAGATCCTTTAGAGGAACATACGCTGCAGAAAGGCTAAAAGTCACTTGTCATAGATTTATTTTGATGTCTCTGTTGCAATGTTTGAAGTCCTTCTTCAATCTTCAACAACCATGAAAGTCTCTTTCCCCATTGATCCCTCTGGACCCTAGACCATTGTGTTTCTCTTTAGAGATTGACTGTGACAGTCCTTTTTTGACTATTTTTCTTATTTTCATTTCCATTGTTCTCTCTCACTTGGAAACATGACTAAGCTCCTTCAAGTCTCCAAAGCCAAGACTAATTTCAAACCACTACCCAATATGCTTGGCATATGTATTCACTATCCTATAGGCCTGTAGCCCTTCAAAACATGTAGCAGAACTTATGCTTGCTCTCTGTCCTAGAGAAAACATTGGTCCCTATAGGAAAATCATTGCCCCTCAGTCCTTCATATTACTATTTGCAAAGATGAAATAATGATTTCTCATGACTTTACTGACTGCTCTTGTGATTGTCAACTATGATTGTCATACCTTTGTTTGCTATATTAGCATCATCTCTTCTCTTATTCTGTAGCAATCAAGTATTAACAAAGCAATTCATCTTTCTTTGTATATTTGAAAAATGAACACTGCTCTATCTGAGGCATATTAGCAATCTAGTATAGCTGCACTTGATATCATTTTAAATTTACCCTTATTGATAGCTGTCATGGTTTATCATTGTTGTTACTGTAGCATCATCACATATTCATAATTGTGGCTTTACTTGAATAGCATTATCAATGCAACATTTACTCCTTATGACATGAGATCATTGTGACTGTATTACTGTCCTAATAGTGCTAATTATTGTGACAGCTCCTAGATATCTTGAAACTGCCTTGCTGACTGTGCATTATCTTTTGAGCATTCTGATAGTGACTTGTACATGAAGTTCATAGCATTCTCATTGGCTTCTAGACTCTGTCAATAAAGTACGCAGGTGTTTAAAATGGACAAAGTGTAGAAGTTCTGCAATACACTCTCGTCTCTAATCATGATACAGACTATCTCCTGAGACATGAGAAATGTGAAAACTCAAAGCAAATGATATAGTCAACCTTGACTGATCCATACTTAATGATTGTTCTCTTTGTTCACACAATTTGTACTCTACATCTGATGAATACATATGAAATGCTTCTGTAACACTTATGAGCTAGGCTCAACCCTTGTGGGTGCCACATTTTCCCCACTCATAATATAAAATGATGAATCACTCAAAAACACAATTTCACCTATATCTGTACATGAAGCAAATTTGTTAGAAAAAATAAGTGCATACCTTGGATGTGTTTGATGATTTGATTATTCTCTAGGACATCCAAGGTATCCATTTCTTTTAATATGCATTTGAGGATCGGTCTATACATGCATAGGTACTTGTTCATGTCAGGTTGGGGACCATTCATTGCTTAGAGTATTACTCTAACACCACTCTTTTGTTAGATGCAGGAA
The DNA here is from genome assembly GCA_027924645.1 of Cunninghamia lanceolata. Classification (NCBI taxonomy): domain Eukaryota; kingdom Viridiplantae; phylum Streptophyta; class Pinopsida; order Cupressales; family Cupressaceae; genus Cunninghamia; species Cunninghamia lanceolata. Next base: position 1,275,606 of record BSBN01001052.1, on the reverse strand, counting down.
CTAGAGACGACATGAACTAGGAAGGACAAAGACAACTCAGGGCAATAGGACAACACACCTGAAGCAGAACTAGTCATTCTCAGGCAATGACTGGCCTCTATCCTTACATGCACTTTCTTTTACTTTTACTTATTCATGTATAGATTGTTTCTTCAATTTCATTGAATAAGAAAGTTAATCTCACGCCTTGTGTGAGATAATGTACATTTACATTCAATAAAGATTATTTATTTATTTAGAAAAGATTTGTATAAATCTTTCTTATGTTACATGCACTTGGATAAATGCAGTAATTTGATAATCATAATCTTTTGAATTATTTAATTTATGCACTTGAATGTAATGTAATAAGGATCAGATAAAAATGTACCTTTTAAACTTTGAATCAAAACTCTACCTGAATAAGCTGCAATGAAATTTAGGTAAGATTTTTGGCAACATCTGCTATATGTTTGCCTACTAAACATCAAACCAGTTGCTTGAAGCTTATCCATTGGGCATATGGTCACTCAGAGACTTTTAAAACACTTGGACAACATATTTCTAACCTCTGCAACTCAGCAGGATGAAGTGAAAGACACTTGGAAACCTAACTAAAAAGAAAAATGTAGAAAGCAACCTATATAACTGTGCTAGACAACACTTAGGGAATTGAAAACTATATTTGGAAACCTATTCTAACGTATCCTAACCAGAAAAGAAGCTGGTCAAACAAAACCATCAACTAGCTTTGCAAAATAACACCCCTTTCTAATCAACAATTGATGCATTACATGATTATACATTGTTGAAAGAACATGAAACACATGCAAATGTTCAATAGACTGTGGCAATGTTTCATGAAAGGTGCAAATAAACTCACTTGCACATTGATTTTGATCATGCCTATTGTTGTCCTAGACTAGGCAAATGAGCTGAATTTGATCACTTTCAGCTACAACTCCAAAATTAGTTTCTTCTTTAGTTGCATCCTCATACTTGGGTGCAAGCATGACATCTGGTACTTCAGTGGCCTCCATACTAGCTAAATATCTGATTGGACAGCCCCTAGAATGAATAAAACTTGGACTTCCATTGTTGGCTGCTTCACATTCTTCCTTCTTTTCATGGTTGTCCTGCTTCGTGGCTAAGTCTGGACTATGGAGAAAATAATCTGGATGCTTAGAAAAAATAGCACTACCTTCACCCTGCATAATAAGTTGCCATGTTGATTCCTCCTCCATGGTCAATGAACAATCTTCTTCCACTAAGGTGTCTAACAACTCATCAAAGCTATCATCTCTTTGAAGGCTCTTAGGGACAATTGTTTCAAGCTCAAAATCCTCATTATCACTCAAGGAGGTACACTTCAAATCAAGACTTTCTTCTTCAATGAAGGAAGGCAAAAACTCAAACATTGAAGTAGCCTCTTGAAGCAAACTTTTACTTGATATATCAGCCTCAAGCTCTTTAGAACAATAGAAAGGAAGCTCCTCCAACTAGCTAAGACCTTGCAAATCAAATTCATGAGAAGTTTCTTGACTCGAGAGAATGAACTCCTCTCTATCATGACCATACTCCTCTTGTTGCTTCAACACTTGTTTAAGCTTGTGAACTTGTTGTTCTAGTTCATCATGGTTATCAACTTCTCCTAAAAGGTTTGATTCCTTATCATCCAACATTGAACAAAACTACTCAATTATACCTGTGCACATCTCTCCAAAAAGCTCAACATTAGCTTTCTCATGCATAACATGCTTGAATATATCAAAGCTCATAAATTGGAAAATGATGTCAGGTTCATATTTATGCTCCTCTTCATGATCCAAGGCTCCATGTTCATACTAATTATTGTCAATCAGCAACTCCTTAGATTGTTCGATGTCTTCTTACTTTTCTGAAACTGCTGTTGAAGTAGAAAAATTCACACCTTCTTCATTCATAGGATGATTCAACTTTACAGGAAGAGTTGAGCTGAAACTAGGAATAGAAAGGGTTGCCTAGGTTTCACACCCTTTTTGGCATTGATAATCTGAGTAAGCTTGGCTACTTTGCACCTGAGCAGACAAAAGCTTCATTTGCTCCTTTTTAGCAACTATCTCTCCTTCAAGATTTCTTTCAAACTATATTCTTTTTGTCACCCACTCTTGATTATAAACAGTGGATTGCTCAGCCAACTCTTGCTACTACAAGATAATCTCTTTTTGCTTCTCAATTTCAACCAACATCGAATACATGTGTGAGAACTCCTTACTAAAATCACTAATCTTCATCTATTCAAGCTTTTGGCTCAAATCCCACAAAAAATAGTCAAACTTTTGGATCAGATCCAACACATTCTGGTAAGGGTGCTCTTGAGGTTGATTATGTGAATAATCATGCTGGTTGGCATAAAAAACCTCTTCTTGGGGTTGAATTTGATCATATATCAGCTAATATTGAAATTGAGTAGGGATGGGAGGGTGAAAAACATGATAGGACTGCTGGTAATCTGCTATTACAGGATCATTTGGAATAAAACCAACAAGTTGTTATGTGCAATATGGTTGGTAAAAGGGCATATATGCATGATTTTCATGGAATGGAGGTGAAAAACCATCACAGTACTGATAACTAGACATTGCAAGAGTAAAACATGAAACATAGGCAAGTCTAGATAACTGATTTGGAATGTATATAGACAACGATGTCTTGAAACACAAAGAAATGAGTTATAACACCAAATAGATTCACCAGGTGCTAAGAAAATACTTTCAAAAGGTAGAAAACTAACAAGTAGCACCAATCTCATTAGTTGCATGTACTTGGACTGCTAAAACCAACTAATTCTTCACATGTAGAGTCGCCAGGTGTGTGAATATTGCCTCCAAAGGCTGATGTTGTTGACATACACACCAAATGTCGACAATGAATAGAGGAATTGTGGACTATAATAGTCCAATCGGTCCCACCAGGCATGCCAAAAATTGTTTTCAATGAGATTTGCACCCTGTTAAACGTAAGGTTTAACAATCTATTGAAACATGGGAAGACCTCTAAAGCTATGGGTAACTTTAAAAGCAGAGGTCAACCTCCGGAGAAGGCCAGCTTCCTATGGTTATCACCTAAACTATTGCTTTGACGTGGAAAAGGGGAAGAAAGAGATTGTACAAAAAATGAAATTTACTACTAAGGTGATGCACCAAAACTAACCAGAACCTGTAAACGCAGCTTGCATACACAATTTCAACGATGACTGAATTTGTCTTACACAACTAACTTTCATATGTCCTTGCATAAGTAATTTATAAAGAGGTTTAAAATGCTTAAACCTTTAGAAGGAAAGAAGTTTCACAACTAAAATATTTGCATCCTTAACACAGATTATAACCTACAAAACATACTTTTCTACAAAAAAGGTGCTTGGCTTGAGACAGAATTACAAGGAAATAGACAGAATTTCACAAGTAATTCCATCAATCAAAAGACACACATAATAAAGCATAAAGTGGGAAGGTAAAATACTCATAATCATTGATGTCCAAGGTCACCACTTGTATACATGTCCAAGAGAAATGAATTACAAACTGGCAAAAAACTGAGCAAGGATAAAATCACAAGTCTCTGAAATCTGCATGTAAGAACTCAGTACAAAAAAGTCATAAGAGTGACTATATCCACCACTATCCAAGTGATTCCACAATAGAAGGAATCTCAAACTGATTGGGGTCAAATGCCCCCAAAAGGCCTAAAATCTAGGGCATATATCCTCTCCAAAAGTGTCCATAATGCAAGAAAAAGTCCATTAGGACTTAGCCAAACATGATGGCTCATGAAAAACAAGTCTAAAAAGGACTCTAAGAGTAATAAAACCACTCCTAGATACCCTCTCCAAAACAAACCAACTTCTAACTGTCCTCAAGAACTAGCCAATCTCCTCCCTCAAGTCAATAAACAAATACCTATAACATTGGCATGTGTTTGCCACATCTCCATAACTCAAACTATATCCCCTTCAAGTTAATGAATATTCACAACACTCTCCATTATTCTCTCCTTTGCAATAGAAGCTAACAATAACACCTAAATGATTCATAAAGGTCATCATTTAAGGTGATTGTTTTACATTTCATAGTATGCAAGGAAGAAAAAAAAAAGTCAAAAGGCACCGAAGTGCTGCCTAATACAAAGGGAATCAAAAGACATAAATGACTTAACAAAGTCTTAATATATATCATAGCCACCTCGTGGCACCATCAAGGCATTACATCTTCAATGTCTTGACCACGGGCCTTTTAAAAGATATGCAAAAAAAACACAAAATGCAAAAAGAAAAGGCCCATCGAGCTCTTAGGGTTTCGAAACCCTAAAGACAAAAAAGCAACATTTGCCCTCATTTTTGCATTTTTGCACTCTTGAAATCTTGCTCTGTTCTTTTGGCCGCCGACATGAGGGATTCATTCTCGAGCTCCCTGGAGGTAATTTCGAAGGCATTTTCACTGTTCTCCTCCATGAAAGCTCATATAGCTTCTAGTAAGTTTGATGAACTCATTTCTTTGAAGTTATACTGCAATTTTGATCATTTCTTGCTGCTCCTTTCACTGCATATGCTATATATTTCATTCTTTTTGTCTATGGTTGTGATGAAGGACTTCATTCCCTGTATATATGACTGCTTCTAGATCTAATTCCATAGATATTAGCATATCTATCATTTTCTTGACAAAACACTCGGCTCTGTCCCATTTTCAGATTACTAAGTATGGCTATTATTGTTCTGAGATTGTTGCAATACAGTAATCTCTCCTTTTCTAATTTTTTCAGTTAGGGTTTCTACATGGTTTTCAAAAAAACAAAACTCTAACTGTATACTGAGAATGGTCGTGAACAAAAAAGTTGTTCTGTCCTTTTCTGCAAGCGTAAGATATTTTTAAATTAAATACAAGGGTTTCCTTGTTAGGTTTGAATGAATAAAAAGCACTATGATCTTTCCACTTTCATTTCTGAATATGTAGCATACACATTTTACTCATTTTGAACATACTCTGTTGTATTCTCTATGATGAAATCATGTAGCATTTTCATGATTTATGTACTCTGCCTTATACAAGACTGTAGCTATTCATTATGGACAAAATGTATGAGATCTAAGCACATTCCTATCTGAATATCAGTCTATCAAGACTACTGTAATAGCATACTTTCTTCTTATGACTGCTCTGGAAAATATGTTGTCTATGACTTGACTTTTGAATCCTAATCTCTACATTATGTTCATTTTGAACATGTATTGTATTACTATACCTGTTGAACACTATCCACTTCTGGAATATGCTCTGGTGGATGCCAAAATGTTCCTGTAGCTGTCTCAACATAAACAAAGTGTAAAGATTCTGGGCACTTGGACTTCATTATCTCTCCATACTTGATATTATAGTGGCCTTGTTTTCTATTTATCTTTATTTTTATTGTGCTCAAAACAACTGTAACTTCATATTATGCATGCTTTGTCTTACTTTGTCTGTATACTGCTCATACAAACTTCTTATCCTTGCATGCTGCTGTTGGATGACAGTCAATGGTTGACTGTTCTTATTAGTCTTTGATAACTATTTTCATCATGTTTGTCTCTGACACAGTCTTATTCCTGATAAAACCCTTGCATAAATTTCACAAACTGCTCACAATAATGAGCCTTCCTCTTGACTACCAGATCCCTTAGAGGAGCGTAGGCTACAGAAAGGCTAAAAGTCACTTGTCATAGATTTATTTTGATGTCTCTGTTGCAATGTTTGAAGTCCTTCAATCTTCAACAACCCTGAAAGTCTCTTTCCCCATTGATCCCTCTGGACCCTAGACCACTATGTTTGTCTTTGCAGATTGACTGTGACAATCCTTTTTTGACTATTTTTCTTGTTTTCATTTCCACTATTCCCTCTCACTTGGAAACATGACTAACGTTCTTCAAGTCTCCAAAGCCAAGACTAGTTTCAAACCACTACCCAATATGCTTGGCATATGTATTCATTGTCCTATAGGCCTATAGCCCTTTTAAACATGTAGTAGAACATATGCTTTCTCTCTGTCCTAGAGAAAACTTTGGTCCCTATATGAAAATAATTGCCCCTCAGTCCTTCATATGACTTCTTGTAAAGATGAAATAAAGATTTCTCATGACTTTACTAATTGCTCTTGTGATTGTCAACTATGACTGTCATACCTTTGTTTGCTATATTAGCATCAGTTCTTCTCTTATTCTGTAGCAGTCAGGTATTAACAAAGCAATTCATCTTTCTCATTATATTTGAAAAATGAACACTACTCTATCTGAGGCATATTAGTAGTCTAGTATAGCTTCACTTAATATCATTTTGAATTTACCCTTATTGATAGTTGTCATGGTTTATCATTTTTGTTACTGTAGCATCATCACATATTCATAACTATGGCTTTACTTGAATAGCATTATCAATGCAACATTTACTCCTTATGATATGAGATCATTGTGGTTGTATTACTATCCTGATAGTGTTGATTATTGTGATAGCTCCTAGATCTTTTGAAACTACCTTGCTAACTGTATATTATCTTCTGAGCATTCTGATAGTGACTTCTACATGAAGTTCATAGCATTCTCATTGGCTTCTACACTCTGTCAATAAAGTCTACAGGTGTTTAAAATGGACAAAGTGTAGAAGTTCTGCAATACACTCCTATCTCTAATCATTATATAGACTGTCTCCTGAAACATGAGAAAAGTGAAAACTCAAAGCAAATGATATAGTCAACCTTGACTGATCCATACTTGATGATTGTTCTCTCTGTTCACACAATCTGTACTCTACATTTGATGAATACATATGAAATGATTCTGTAACACTTATGAGCTGGGCTCAACCCTTGTTGGAGCCACATTTTCCCCACTCATAATATAAAATGATGAATCACTCAAAAACACAATTTCACCTGTATCTGCACATGAGGCAAACTTGTTAGAAAAAATAAATGCATACCTTGGATTTGTTTGATGATTTGATTATTCTCTAGGACATCCAAGGTATCCATTTCTTTTTTAATTCATTTGAGCATCAGTCTATACATGCATAGGTACTTGTTCATGTCAGGTTAGGGACCATTCATTGCTTAGAGTATTACTCTAACACCACTCTTTTGCCAGATGCAGGAACTAGAGACGACATGAACTAGGAAGGACAAAGACAACTCAGGGCAATAGGACAACACACCTGAACCAAAACCAGTCATTCTCAGGCAATGACTGGCCTCTATCCTTACATGCACTTTCTTTTACTTTTACTTATTCATGTATAGATTGTTTCTTCAATTTCATTGAATAAGAAAGTTAATCTCACGGCTTGTGTGAGATAATGTACATTTACATTCAATAAAGATTATTTATTTGTTCAAAAAAAATTTGTATAAATCTTTCTTATGTTACATGCACTTGGATAAATGTAGTAATTTGATAATCATAATCTTTTGAATTATTTAATTTATGCACTTGAATGTAATGTAATAAGGATCAGATAAAAATGTACCTTTTAAACTTTGAATCAAAACTCTACCTGAATGAGCTACAGTGAAATTTAGGTAACATGAATTAGCAACATTCATCAATGTCTCTACCTTAACTAGCTTCACCTTGCCATCCTCAACCATATCTCTAACAAAATGATATTGTACATCAATGTGCTTGGTCCTGGCATGAAGTGTTGAGTTCTTATCTAGGTAGATCGCACTCTGACTACCATAAACAACTCTCATTGCACCTTGTTTTATTTTGATATATGAACGCAATATCTTAATCCAAATGGCTTCTTTACAAGCATGAGTAGCTTCCATATACTTAGCTTCAATAGTGGACAAAGAAACCAAAGCCTGTCGCTTACTCTTCCAACTAATTGCACCACTGAATAAAGTAAATACATAAGCACTGGTGGATCGTCTGCTATCAATATCACCTGCCTAGTCTGAATCCACATAACCATGAATATCAAGGGAATGTATGTCTACTATCAAATTACCATGATAACACAAGGAATACTCTGAGGTACCCCACAAATATCTGAAGACTCTTTTAACTGCATCCCAATGAACTCTACCAAGATTAGACATATATCTAGAAATAACTCTAATTACTTGAGCAATGTCTGGTCTAATACATAGCATAGCATGCATCAAACTTTTGACTGCACTCTTGTAAGGAACTATGCTCATGTCTTCCAACTATGATGGGGATGTTGGAGATTGTGAATAAAATAACTTTGTTCCAACTATAAAAGGATCACATAATGGTCTACAATCCTACATATTAAAACTCTGAAAAACTAAATTGACATACTTACTCTAGTGAAGCCATAGTTTTATGTTCACTCTATCTCTTCTTATTTCCATCCCAAGAATGTGTTTAGCTTCACCAAGATCTTCCATTTCAAATTTAGCTGCAACTTGAGACTTTAGCTCTGAAATCATTCATTTCCCTTTACCAATAAATAACATATCATCAACATATAATGCAACAAATAGGAAATGATCACCATCAAATTTATAATAAACACAGTGATGAGTTTTACAATGCTCAAATCCCAAACTCAACACATATGTATCAAATTTTTGGTACCACATCCTAGGACTTTGTTTGAGGCCATACAAAGATTTCTTCAATTTACAAACCAAATTACTTTTACTTTTCACCATGTAGTGCTCTGATTGTGTCATATAAATATCCTCCTCCAAATCACCATGAAGGAAAGTCATTTTCAGATCCATTTCCTCAACTTCTAGATCATAAGCAGTAGCAATAGAAAACAAGAATCTAATGGACGTCATTTTTCCAAAAAAGGAAAATATCTCACCATAATCAACACCCTCAACCTGAGAGTAACCTTTTGAAACCAACTGTACTTTGTACTTCTCAATACGTCAATCTGAACCAATCTTTTTCTTGAACACCCATTTGCAACCAACAAGTTTTCATCCTTCAGGTAATGGCACTAGGTCCCATGTATCATTCTTTTTCAAAGTTGCATTTCTTCATCCATAGAAATCTTCCAAGACTTTGCATCATTCATCCCTAATGCCTCTTCTATAGATCTAGGTTCATCTATGTTAGTATTCAAAGAAAAAAATACATCTTCAGTCATCAGGTGAATATCATTCAGGTGGTTTTCTATGCCTTGTAGACCTTCGAACAAGTTGAGTTGGAGGTTCTTCCTCCTCTTCTAAAGATTCAGAGCTAGATGAGATCTCCTCAACTTTGTGTCTATCTAGGGGCCTCGATTCAACTTTCTCAAGCATAGAATGGAGTTTAATCACATCTTTTTGCTCAATTTTCTCTGGCTACAATGTAACAGAAGAAGGCTTAGTTTCTCTAAAAATAACACTTCTACCATATATTACCTTCTATACAACAGGGTCCCAAAGCTTGTATCCTTTCACACCATAACCATACCCAATGAAGATACATTTCACAGCCTTGTTCTCCAACTTTGTTCACTTCTCCTTTGGCACATCTAATGCCCACCCTAGTTTGTGCCTTGTCTGCTTTTTGATTCATGTGTTATATGTTGTTCTGAGTGTTTATCAATGTATTATGTGATTATTATGTTTTGATGCATTGCACCAAACTTGTCGATGAGGTCTATGGTGCCATCGATGGGTTCTGAGGATATATTCTGCATGACCATTGAGGTGTTTCTGATGGGGTTATACTTTATTATTTTGTTTCAAACTATGCATTATGAGATGCATACATTGTGATTGCACATGTTATATTGTTCCTGTGCTTTAGCTTCACTATTTTTCACTATACTTGTTATAGTTGTGATTGTCATATTATTCCCACATTGTGGAATGTTTCTATTTATGCATCATGTTCTTGGATCATGCTAGTCGTAGATGATTATAGTGGATGTGATTATTTTATATCATGTGTTATTATACCACGTTGTAGTGGATTATGTTTCTTCGGCTATTATATGTGAAGCAAGTACCCCTGATGGTTGACTTGAGTGTACAAGTAATTACAAGTGTTAACTAATGTGGGAAATGTGGAGAAGGTTGACATGGGATGCTAAGCCATCTCACCTTTATCCTTGTGTTGTGGAAACCCGTAATGTGTGCTTGAAGTCAATTACATGTGTTTCCTTAGCATTTTGCAATGTATTTTAAATGATCTTGAAAAACGTGTTTTCCGTGTTTTTAGATTATTTTAATGATTAATTATCTTAGCAAAAATATATATTGCATTATATTATGCTAGAGGAATAAATTTAAATGATTTCAAATTATTTCCAAAATTTAATATTTTTCCATCAAAAAGGTAGAATTGCATTAAATTGGAAAATAGAATTCCTGATATGGCATGTTCGCACTTTTCGGAATGAGATCAAGTTAAAAGTAAATTACCTATTTGGGATAGTTGCAATAAGTTCATTAGCTAATTTTCTATTACTAAATGTGTTGCTTGAGAGGTATATGGAAGTTGAAATATTGTTAAATCAATTTTAATGTTCCTAGGTATTTTATTAAATTATTTAGGTTAGTAAAATGAAATGAATTAGATATATTTTTAAATGTGTGTTAAATAAATATATTTTATTTCATTATTAATTAAAAAAATGATTGTAACTAAATTTTACATTCTATTTTAAATTAGGGCTTTTGGGTGTTAAAAGGGAAAAAGGAGTTATTTTATTTCATTCTTTTTCCTCTCCATTTGCTCTCTCCTCTCAAACCCTCTCTAGTTGGAAAGAAGGATTTTCTCCATGAGTGAAAGAAAGGTTGAATTGCTTGTTTGAAGTGGAGTGGATTTGAATTGTGGATGCTTGTGTGTGATCAAAGATTCTTTCAAAACCCTCTTCTCCTCCTTGGATTGCTTGTAGGAAAGGTATGATTCTTGAATATTTCCTTTGTTTTAAATTTGTATGCTTTCTTCATTGCCACGCCACATTTAGTGGATTGCTATGGCATCCTGATTAGGCAATGAAAACTTAGATATGAATTTATGGTTGTTTTATGTATTTTTGCTTTGTGTTCTTGGTTGGAAACATGCAAAAATAGGCAGGGTTATGGTAAATTTTATCTATGATTACCCACCTTGTTTTTATTGCATATTTGGAATGTTGTGCATATATTCTACAATGTGTAGTTGTCAAATTTTCATTTGAGTTTGAAACATGAGAGTTAGAAAATGGCTCAAGGTAGCCAAGCTTGCAACAATGGTGAATTTGGGCTTTTATGGTTTTTCATGCAATTAGAAAAAAAAACAAATTCCAATTTTAAACCTTTCTTTTATCAATTTTAATATGGGATGAATAGTCTCCCATGGAAAATGATGTTTTGCATCTTTTGATAATATGTTGTGTTTTGGTCAAAATTATGATTTTATCACCTCGTAAACTGTGCCATGCCCACTTGGTTAAATTGGTGCTATAGGTGTTTAGGAAGAAGTCTAGGGGTAGGAAAGGAGTGGCTTCCATCATGCACCACGACCCAAAGAGATCGTTGGAATTAAGAGAATGGAACTTTTAATCAAGAATAACATTTAAACTCATTAGGTAATAAAATTTAATAATGAGATCCTCTACACCAAACTGCATGTCCTTGTGAAGTGTCTAGCTTTCTTAGGTTTGGCTGTAAAGAGAAATCTTTGGTGTATTGTCTAGTTACTATGAGGAGGTCTCATATTCTATCGTGAGGTGAGTATTCCCCTCATTTGACACTCCTTGTCCTAACTACCTAGGTCTCTCTTCCCTCTTCCACCATTAGAGTTTGACTCGACGTGTGATGTTTACCATGTGATTGCACGTACATTGTGATGCCTAATTTATGCTTGTATATGCCTATGATGGATTTGTTGGGTGAATATTTTGTCTTCAACGAACTGAAGGCAAAATGGTTATATCGACCATAGTGTAATGAGATAAATCTCTCCTCTCAGCAAGGGGAGGTTCCCTATCAATTATCACAAACTACTTTAAACTAAATACTAATTCAGGGGTGAGACCATATCATCCATTTCTCTTTTTTCAGAAATGATGTTTACAAAATAAAAGAGCACTTTCTTGATACAAATTGAATAACCAAAAAACCCACAAGAGTACAAAGTCTATCGTTGCTTCTTTTACTGATTTATAACTTAGAATCCAGTAGAATGAGGTGCAACCCAAAGTCTTCACCGAAAACTACGACAGAATATATGATCACAAAAGATAAAGTAGTTCAAAGCCTTTCCAATATATTTCACTTCAAAACACTAAATCACAAACTAAAGATAATTGTTGTAGCACAAAGTCTCCACAATCAACTTTAGAACATCTCCCAGATTATTCTCACTCACACTACTATTTGATCAAATAGATAAGATCGTATTAGGAAAAGGACATAAGAACAATTTCCAATACACCACAAGTTATTTCAACACAAAGTTTGAACGATCACTTGCTTTCTTATTCACTTGATAACATTTGATTTACAATTTGAATGCAAAGTCTCAAAATGCTCTTCAATTTGGCAGAGTTTCACTTCAATAATTAAAAGATAATATTTACAATAGAGGCCCTCTTTATTTATAGGGAGGAGCCTAGAGCAAAAATAGGAAATTTACAACTACTTTGACTTATTCAACAAAAGAGTCCTATTTGTCTTGGGACTTCCTTTGTCTCACATGTAATTACATTTTAGAAAATTACATGTGGATATGTCTAAAACTAAAAATAAAGTACATATGAAAATACAAAAATAAACTAAGGCATTAGTTTCCTCCGTCATTCTTCTTTAGAAAATCCTGGTACATGACCTGTATGGCTGCCATCTCGTATGCATCTGGTTTAGCTGTATTTTCTGAGATGGTGCGGGCCTGAAGAATTGCATCTTTCACTGCCTTTATTGCCTTTTCATGTTTATCCAGATTGTCCTTCAAGTTTTCTAAAGTTGAATGTTGATCATATAGATTATCCATGGAAAGCACTGAGGGCACCTCCTCTTCAAATTTTCTTTGGACCATCTCTTCAAAGGAACTTACCATCTCCTCTGCTGAGAGGAACTTGTGATCTTCACTTGTTAGGGTGCATGGAAGTTCTTCCAGCTGATGTAGAAGTGTGACATCACTATCTTCACTGGCATCTCGGGCTTGACATAGATCTTTAAGTAAACCCTTTATTATGTGGATATGATGAACCAGAGTCTCCTTGGTTTTAAGATATGATTCCCTGTTTGCAATGACCCCGATCGTGATCAGATTCTTTATCTTAATCGTTTTCATATCTATCCACTCCTCCAAGATCTCTTCTTCATCTTGCAGCTCTTGTAAGAGTAAGTCAACCAAGTTATCTAGCTCAGCTTTAGCTTTATCCATCTTCTCTTTACTTTCTACAGTGGTTTTTAGCAAAATTTGCCCTTGAGCTAACAAACGCTCCACAATATCTCCTACCACCCTTCCTCTGGCTTGTGCTTTTTCAACCTTCTGGATCAGGGGATCTTCTACAGTCACTGCCATGGGTTCTACAATTTCTGATGACTTTACTACCTTTTGAAGCACAACAGCAAGTTGTTCTGCTTTGGCCATATACTGTTCTTTGTCTTTTTTGACTTCATCATACTTTTCAAGTAAAGTGCTGGTAGTAGTTTGAAAATCTACTTTTATGCCCTCATGCGTTAGCTTGCCCAACTCAACCCTTGAAATGACATAATTATTCATGTCAAAAGTGTCAACAGTGGCATCTTCTAGTGGTTTAGCAATTTCTGCGTATTTGATTCCTTTCTCATTGACAAGCCTAGAAACAGTCTGAGGCTTCTTCAGAGTCTTTGCTTTTACAGGTAACAACTTTTCAATATCAATCTCATCAGGAGAAATAGCTTGCTTCTTCCTCTTTGGAGTATATGCAGATAACCATGGGGGAAGAACAGAAGCACCAACAACCAGAGATGAGTCTACTACTTGTTTTACTAGATCCATATTTATACCTATTACAGTCACAATAGGACTGGTGTTGGTAAAAACCACACCTGTATCAACAACCTTTTCTAAAGCATCCAGAAGATTCTCTAAGACAAATTGTTCACCAATGTCAAAAGATGGAGAAGATAAACCTGGGATGGAACCGGAAGAATCAAAAACGGTCCCAAAACTAGTTTTTCTTGAAGCAGGGGTATTATCAGAAGAAACAACAAAGATAGGTGAAAGAGGAACATTTGAAATCACTAGAAAACTATCAAAAATTAGAGTATGAGGAAGAGGTGTAGAAACTTGTGTTCCAGTGGGAAGATCTTTCTCAGGGGATTGAGGTAGATCACCAAATTATTCCTTTTCCGCATCCTCATCTTTATCTTGTTCATCTTCATCTTCTTCATCAGACTTATCAGATACTTTTGTCTATTGGGCTTCCTTAGACTTCTGAATATTTTGTTCTTCAGCCTCAACATCTTCAATCTCCATTTGATCAATATTAGTATCTTCAACACCTGATTCAGTGACATTAGATGTTTCTGCAACTTCCTTCTTCTTCCCTCCTTTGGACACAAACTTAATTTTTGGTTTGCGTATCTTAGAAGAATAAGGGGTGTCACTCTTGTTTTTGGTTCTGTTCTCTGCCTTCTTGCCTGTCTATTCCTGTGCTTCAGTCTCTGACCCTGTGAGGAACTCTTTCAATTTAATCCCTTTACTTTCCAACCACACATTTGTATTGGCTAGGATTGGTTCAAATCTTCTCCTTATGGATGTTTCCTCTTTGACTGACCATTTCACCTCTGGGAGAGGTGAGACTTCAACATTCTTTGTGTTATATTTGGGATCTAGAACATCCCCATCATCCTCCATTCCATCTAGAATATCAGCGAAGCCCAGTTCTTCAATCTGACTCAGGTGAAGCCTGCAATAGTCTAGCCTTCTGATCTCGTTCTATGTCCTGAGATCAGCGCAAATATCTTCAACCATCGGTATGTGGGAGGTTGACTTCCTTTTGATCTTATCTTGAACTCTTCTGAAGTCAAAATGGTCTCTTTTCTTGTAGGTTCTCATAGTAACTAGCTGTAATTCAGAATCAACTATTTTTGTTTTGTTAGCTGATTAAACTGAATACCTTCCAATTTCAACGGGGAACTTTATCCCTGACTTTTTTAGCTCCATCTGTTTATTGTGCACTACAATCAGCTATCTGCATAGCTCCATGAGAACAAGATGGTCACTGGGATACCATGGAAGAATATAAGGGTAACCAAGCTAATATCCTACCTTGAGATATGTGAAGGTGGGGAATTGCAAGAACAAGCAACTGAAAGAATTCACGACCTCCCAAGCTTCATCTAAGACTCTTTTCTAAACAAGTTCATTATCCCATAGGCACATGAATACTGAAAAGAAGGCATCATTGACCCTTCGGAAATGATGAATTGATCCCTTCAGAGTTATTCGAGGGTAATACTCATCTATAGGGACCAATCTCCTGTCACCAACCTGAGTCAAACCTGGAAAGCTTCTCATGCTAGCAACAGCATATACAAGATACAAGGTCATATAGAATTTGAATGTTGTATTGACCTTCACCAGTTGCTCATGCAATGCATTACTGATCTGCTCCCCCAAGAATATTCTCTATGTACCCTGAAGAATCACCTTGATGTAAGTGTACATCCATTCTTGGTACTTGGAAGAAGAGGGGAGTCCTTTGATGTGACTCAAAAGAGTAATCAAATCACAAACTTCCTCTACAAAGTCACTCCTAGGAAGATCCTTTGGCCATCTAGTCAAATTACTTCTAGGGATTTTCAACCATTTGTTGTTGATGTACCTTCTTGTAGCTTCCACATCTGTGTCATAATCTTTTTGCACCTGAGTAAAGTCAATCTGTCCAATGTTTACAATGGGCGGACACATGAAGATTTTGTCGAGGAATTCTACATCCAATCTCATGATCACATTCCCTTGAGAATATGTCACAACTCTAGTGTCCCTGTTGTAATGGCTAGCTACCTAAAGAACGAACTTAGGACTGTGTGCAGAAACTAGAAATGATGCAACCAAATGAATATTATTGTCAATGATCTTCTGCATATGCCTAGAAGGATTTGTCTATTTTGTTCTATCCACAAATTTTGCCATGTCCACATGTCCAATTTCCGTATCTCTGATTTCATCAATATTCGACTGCACTGTCGTCACCAAAAAGACACCTTGGTACTTGTACTTCATGATTTTGGCCTTGGACGGAGATGGGTCTGACATTAGCTCTGGAGAAAACTCTGAGACAAAATATCTACCATGAACACTGGTTGCAAACTGCAAAAGGCCATGATCTCGCAGTTAGGGAAAAAATGGACAAACTGGGATAACTGCAATTCGATGATCATGGACAGGAAAGCATGTGTTGAAGGACTTGAGTGCACGCAAATTGAGGTAAGGGTGAAAGTGGGTTAACAGGCCTTGAAAGATGAATTTTCCTAGCGTTAGGAAAAATTTAGGAAAACGTGCACGAGTAGTCAAAATGACCGTTCTTGCATGAGGAATTACTTGCACTGTAAAGTCAAATGTTTTGGCCACTTGTGCATGTGTTTGAGAAGAATCACTTTATCATGCAAAGTCAGTGAAAAACACCAACATTACATGTTCTTCTTTTTGGAAGAATGTTTTACATGTAGGGGTGGTCAGAATGACCGCCCTTACATCAGGGTATTTTGCAATTTTGAAGGCATGTGCATGGTCGGCTAATTGGACCGCTTTTACATGTATGCTGAATTGCAAGTGCATGATGCTTTAGCAGCGAAAAATGCCCACATTGCATGTAAGGGAGAATTGTAAGTATTTGAGCAGCAAATAACACTAACTCTACAAGTTAGTATTTCAATCTTCTTTGTGTAAGGGCGGAGAATTTCGCCGCCCACACACCTTGCGTTTGGATAAATCTTTAAATGCCTAAGCAGCAAAAAATGTTGATTTCACATTTGCTCGCAAGCTTATGGAAGTGTTTGATCAGCAATTTCCGCTGGTTGGACATTCAAATAGGAAAACCTAACAACCTATTTTAAGGACGTTGACAATGCATTTTAAAGAACAAGAATTCAATACGAAAGATCAAACCAAAAATGACAATGCAAAACAGAAACACAACATTTTTTAAAGGCTTTTCAAAAACAAATGATGAATTCAAAACAACAAGGATATCGATCAATCCTATAAATGAAACCTTAGAAGTTGAAAACAGTTAAATGACTTACCTGTCGAGTTTGAAACCCTAAGCTTGACGGCGGCAAATTTAAAATCTATTTGAATCCTCCGTCACCACGGTCGAGCGGTTTGAGAAGGGTCGTAGAATCAACTGGGAGGTTTTAGAATAAAAGAAATGATGAGAAACGATGAGTTTATACATTAAAAAGATTAAAAACGAGCCCTTAATGCTTAGCACAAGTGGCCATTAATGCCACTGAAGTTCGAGATCTTGAAGATCTTGCTCAGGCGGCGATTTTGGCCGACATGACACGTACTTAACAAAAATGCAAGAGCGGTAAAAAATGCCAACTCTACATTTGCTTCTTGGCGAGGAACATGAAACGGCGACAAAAAGTGTTGCTCGAGCATGTTGAAAATGAAAAACCATGTAAAAGCGGTAGAAATTGCCAACATAACACAAGTGGACAAAAAGACATGCAATAGCGGTGAATTTGGCCAACTTTGCATATAAGGACTCAAAATTTCACTAACACCCCAAAAATGACCAAAATTGGTATTTTGATCAATTTATAACCTAATCGATTTGCACAAATATCGAGGAATTGATTTGAGAGAATGTTGTAAACTAGTTTAGGATGCCATACGATTTTGCACAGGACCAAGAGAATCTTGTCTTGATTTGCAAACTTAGAGTGTAGATTACAAAATGGACAAGTTTCGTAGGGGTTGTCTACAAAAACGAGCGTAGCTAATTTTGAGAACAGCTGGCTCTAACTGGGGAACTTCCATCGATCAAACTTTGAAACAATCGAAGGGAGGAGAATCCAGTCTCTAAGTGCCTTCATCCATGCCATTAGGCTATAGAGTCAAGCTAAAAATAAAAAGACACAAAAGACTAAACAAAAACACAAAACTATACAAATGTACAAATGAACTTATTTGATACTTCAAGGATTGAAGTGCTTCAAATGTTGCCCACTGTGAGGCAGCAAGAATGGTGTTCAATCCAGATACTCCAGCAAGAAGCTATTTCACCACAGAACTAATGAATGGTGAACGGACCTCTCCACAAGGAATCAAACTTCTCATGAGTTGAAAACAGTTAAATGACTTACCTGTCAAGTTTGAAACCCTAAGCTTGACGGCGGCAAATTTGAAATCTATTTGAATCCTCTGTCACCACGGTCGAGCGGTTTGAGAAGGGTCGTAGAATCAACTGGGAGGTTTTAGAATAAAAGAAATGATGAGAAACGACAAGTTTATACATTAAAAAGATTAAAAATGAGCCTTTAATGCTTAGCACAAGTGGCCATTAATGCCACTAAAGTTCGAGATCTTGAAGATCTTGCTCAGGCGGCAATTTCGGCTGACATGACATGTACTTAACAAAAATGCAAGAGTGGTAAAAACCGCTGACTCTACATTTGCTTCTTGGCGAGGAACATGAAACGGTGACAAAAAGTGTCACTCGAGCATGTTGAAAATGAAAAACCATGTAAAAGCGGTAGAAATTGCCGACATAATACAAGTGGACAAAAAGACATGCAATAGCGGCGAATTTGGCCGACTTTGCATATAAGGACTCAAAATTTCACTAACACCCCAAAAATGACCAAAATTGGTATTTTGATCAATTTACAACCTAATCAATTTGCACAAATATCGAGGAATTGATTTGAGAGAATGTTGTAAACTAGTTTAGGATGCCATACGATTTCGCACGAGACCAAGAGAATCTTGTCTCGATTTGCAAACTTAGAGTGTAGATTACCAAACGGACAAGTTTCGTAGGGGTTGTCTACAAAAACGAGCGTAGCTGATTTTGAGAACAACAGCTAGCTCTAACTGGGGAACTTCCATCGATCAAACTTTGAAATGATCGAAGGGAGGAGAATCCAGTCTCTAAGTGCCTTCATCCATGCCATTGGCTATAGAGTCAAGCTAAAAATAAAAAGACACAAAAGACTAAACAAAAACACAAAACTATACAAATGTACAAATGAACTTATCTGATACTTAAAGGATTGAAGTGCTTCAAATGTTGCCCACTGTGAGGCAGCATGAATGGTGTTCAATCCAAATACTCCAGCAAGAAGCTATTTTTACCACAGAACTGATGAATGGTGAACGGACCCCTCCACAAGGAATCAAATTTCCCATGCATTCCTTTTGGTTACCTCCTCTTGTCCCACAACAAGACTTGATCTCCAATCTGAAACTCACGAGTCCTTGTTTTCTTGTTAAAGAGCTTTTTTACCTGACTTTGATGCTCAGCGATATGATCCACTACCATAGTTCGCTGCTCCTCAAGTTCAGTTAGGTACATAATCCTTTTATCAATAGAACTTTTAAAAGTTCTATCTTCCACTGCCTTTGCCAACTTCAATGTCGGCAACTCCAAGGTAATTGATATCTCCGCATTCAGACCATACAGAAGCTGAAATGGCAACATACCTATTGCCCTTTTGGGGGTAATCCTGTCTGCCCATAAAGCATCAAACAACGCTTTATGCCAAGTTCTCTGATTCTCATCCACCAGTTTCCTGATAATAGTAACCAGATTTTTATTACTTGATTCCGCCTGACTATTTCCTTGCGGATAATAGTCTGAAGAGTGGGAAAGAATGATCCCATACTCGTAGAAAAAGTTAGTAATCTCGTGGGAAGAGAAACAAGTAGCATTGTCTGCTACAATCTTGTTTGGAACTCCAAACCGGGAAATAATTTTTTCCTTGAGGAAATTACATACCACTTCGGAAGTAGCATGCTTAACTGGGATGGCTTCCACCCACTTGGTAAAATAATCTGTCACGGTGAGAACATAGTTGTGTCCCGCACTTGATGGTGGGTTCACAACACCAATTAAGTTGATGCCCCATTGCTGAAAAGGTTCTTCAATCACCACTGGCTTGAGAGGTAATGCGGCCAATTTAGGTTTCCCAACAAACTATTGACACAACTCACACCTACGTACCCAAGTGTACGCATCTTGAAACAATGTAGGCCAATAGTATTTGGCTCGCAAAATCTTGTGAGTCGTCACAGGTGTAGAAAAATGTCCTCCACAGGCCAAATTGTGGAAAGACTCCAGAAATCTACTTTGTTGCGCTTTATCCACGCAACGGAGAAATACTCCATCAAGGCTTCTTTTGTACAAACCATTATCCAATAGGACATAGTTAGCAGCCTTCAACTTAATAGTTATTTTCTCCTAATAAGACAGATGTGTAGGACACTCACCATAGGTAAGAAAATGAGCGATATTTGAATACCACTCATCAGTAGTAGTGAAAAAAAAGAACAGTTGGCGTATCCTCAACTTCTTCTTCTTCATCCCCTATCTCTTTTGGTATGTTATCAATGATCAATTGACACAAACCTCTTCCACGCACAAGCTTAGTAGGTTTGATATCAAGATCAAACTCTTGGATCTTAGCAATCTAATTGCCTCTTTTGGTTCCGAACTCCTGTTGAGTCAGAATCAACTTTACTGTTGTATCAGGCACCAAAACAATAGTATGTGAATTTAGAATATAGAACCGGAAATGCTTTACCGCCTTGACCACGGCATAAGCATGCTTCTCCATATTCGAATATTTCAACTCATGAGCCTTGAGAGGACAACTCATAAATGATATAGGGGATTACACACCTTCTTCATTCTACTAAACCACAATAGATGAAAGTGTATGTTCAGAAGCATAGCTGTAAACTATGAAATATTTGGTATAGTCAGGACAAACAAGAACTGGAGCATGAGCAATAGCCTTCTTGATATCCTCCAATGTCACTTTTCCTTCCGCAATCCAATGGAAAGTAGCCTTACCCTTCATCATGTTGACGATGTGAGGGGTTTTCTCTACAAATTTCAAAATGAACCTTCGCAGAAAATTCACCTTTCTGAAGAAAGAATGAACTGTAGTCTTACTAGCAGGCAATGCAAGACTTTGAATAGATTTGACTCTTTCTGAGTCAATTTTAGTGCCTTCTTGGGATACAATGTGACCGAGAAGTTTACCTTCTGTAACCCCAAAAACTGACTTCTTAGGATTGAGAGAGATACCATTTTGCCGATAACATTCCAGCACTTGTCGTAAATGGTGCACATGATCATGACGCTGTTTGGAAAAAATAGTCAAGTCATCAAGATACACCACGATGAACTTCCCCATCTCATCTCTGAAGGCAAGGTCCATTGCTCTCTGGAATGTGGCGTCAGCATTGATCAGACCAAAAGGCATTTTGCGATATGCAAATGTGCCCCAAGGTGTAGTGAAAGCAGTTTTATACTGATCTGCTTCATTGACCTCCACTTGATTATACCCTGAAAAATTGTCTAACATAGACAGCATTTCCGAACTAGTTACTATTTGCAACACTTGGTCCATGATGGGTAAGGGGTAGTTATCCTTTAGAGAAGACTGGTTGAGATTCCTAAAATCAACGTAGATACAGATTTCTCCATTTTTCTTCCTTACAGGAACTATGTTCGCTATCTAGGTGGAATGATGAATTGGAAAAATTATCCTTGCATTCAACATCTTCTGAATCTCAGAAAGGATAGTACCTTATATTTTGGGGTTGTATTGCCTTTGTTTCTACTTGTGAGGCAATGACCCAACTTTGAGGGGAATTTCATGTTGAATTTCCTTAGGCCTGAAGGACTTCAGGTCATCATAGGAATATGCCAAGACATCAATGTAATGGTGGAGTGTAATGAATTTGAACTTCTCATCGGCAGTGCAACATTTCCCAATGTTGATCATTTTGGGATCTGCCTCCGAACTCAAATTTACTTGCTCAAATTCCATAGAAGAACTTGAATCAAGTTGTTGCTACTACTTGATATATCTATCATGCTTATCAAATAGCTTTTCAAGGGAAACCAAACCTTTTGGAATCTTATTCCCTTTCAGTTGAAGAAACTCTTCGCCAGTTTGTGAATCTATTTCAGAAACGTATTCCCATGGTGAAGATTCACTACCTTCAAAATAGAGCTCATCAAAGCTATCCATCTTTTCCAAGAAAGCAATGATTTGGTTATCACCATTGAACACCTACCAATGGTTAGCATTATCAGGTACACTTGGTCGAAAGACCAGCTCAATAGTATACTTGTTTCCTTTGAAATCTTTATGAGGAACCATGAGAGTGGCGGAGACAGCTAATGGATCTGCATGATCATTAAACTCTCTAGGCACTGTAGAAATGTTGAAAGCATCAAAACCCTCAATGCAATCCCATACACGATTGCAATAATGTCTCAATCTTTCATTTTTGGTTTGATACAAATTTCTCACTTGACAAACCACTAATTCGGTATCTCCTTGAGCATGAAGAATTTTAACACCCCTAGCATGAATAGCTTCCAATCCGAGCAACAATGTCTCGTATTCGGTGGTGTTGTTGGTGTTGTCAAATTGCAACTTGTATGAAAAAGGGAAGATATCACCTTGTGGGGATATCAAAAGAACTCTGACTCCAAAACCGGTAGAGGAACAACTACAATCAAATTCTAAAACCCAGACCTCATTAGAATTTGATTTTTTGGAATTTCGTTGATCAGAAGATTCCTCTTCATCAGTGAGGGAAGAATCTGGCATTATTATACCTTCACCTGAACTTTCATCTGAAAACTCTTCTACTTCTCCATCTGAATTGTCTAAGCTATCACCTGATGAACTCTCATCTGATGAACTAGAAACATCTTCAATGGACCAAAAATAATTACCCATTCCCAAGGACTCAAACAAAATTTGAGCTTTGGGATTTGTCGTTTGGGTAACAATATATTTTCTCTTTTTCAAGAAACAACTTTTGCATGATGCCTTTAACAGGTATCCTTGCTTTAGATAGATCCATGTTCAACTCCCCACCTACATCCTTGTAAAAATTACGCCCAAGCAGAATGCCATAGGAAGCTGGAACATCAACTACTAAGACTGTCATCTTAATCCTCTTGTCTGGAAAGGCTGCAAATGCAAATTGGGCATCTTTGATTTGACCCCAAAGTGGTACTTGCTTGTTTTCCATGGAGAAACATCTCCCAAAAGTCTTAGTTAAGGTGAGGCCAAGGGAGTCTGCTACTTTGGCGGGCATAACATTATCAGAGGCTCCAGAATCTATTATGCAATTGCTCAACTTGTGACCATTTACCAATAGAGAAACATAGAAAGGTTCTATTTTTCCAGAGGCAACAAGGGCAGTAGTGACAAGATTATTTTGGGTAGAATTATTCTTTGAAGAATCATGGGCAACTTTTGGAAAATCTTGTCCTGTAGGGACAGTCTTATTTTTGACGTATTTAGCTAACCTATCAAACTGTTCAGGATTAGCTTGTAAATACTCAACTTCAGACATTTGGATTTTGGTCTTCCTAGCATGATCTATTATATCAAATAACTGGAATGAACTAGAAACAGAGGAAGGAAATCCATCATTCTAATTTTTACTAGGGGTAGTACTGGTCTGAGGGATAGAAGTAGAAGATACAAGATTGTTGGATGTACTTACTTGCTTATTGACCACCGGGTCCTTTGATTGGAAAGGCAGCGGAGTTCCCCGTTTAGCAATTGAGATCACTGGTTGAGGTTCTTCTCTCACTTTTCCTTTATCAACTTGCTGAGTTGACTGATTTTGGGACCTAGTGAAAATAGCATATGCTCCATCATACACTTCTCCTTCTTTTTCAGCTTCATCTTGGTAATTCAGAAAGCCAATGGTAGAGTCGCCAGCTAATTCCTCTTCTCCTTCTGCAAAGAGATTAGCATCATTAGCGATGAAGTCTCACATAGGTTCATGAGGCTCTTTATTCATTTGTGTAAGCTGAGCCAATAAGGCGTGTGCATCTTCTGCAGGTTTGAACCTAGCCTCAAACTTGGTCTTGAGAGTGTTCTAGTTGGTTATAGTCTAAGCTTGAAGATGATAAAACCAATCTGTAACAGCACCTTGCAGTGTTTCCACAAAAAGCCTTACTGCTACATCTTCATGCTCAACACCTATCACACCACAGGCTATGCCGAAAGCTGTAATGTGTTCATCAGGGTGAACATTCCTATCACCATAGAACTTAGGAAAATTCTTTCTTGAACTACGGGTAGTTCATGCAATGGTGGGGTTAAATTTAGAGGACCAAAAGTATTACCCCAAGGGCCTTGAGCTGCCATGATGCATTGATTAAAAGGTGGGATAACAAACCTTTGTGGAGTATGAACAGACAAAACTCTGCTAGCACTAGAACTAGAAGCTTCACCTGGTATTGGAGACCTAGCATTGGTAGGAGGAAAACTCCTAGTTCGCTGAAGGCAAGGTCGTAGAGGCAAAAGACCAAAATTATTTTGCTGCATCAACTCAAATATAGGATCAATAATACCTTGAGCTCTCTTGCTTCTTGTATACCGCGAATCTGCCAGAATGTCGTATACTCAACAAAATTTTGCAAAAAATGGAAAAGAACTAAAAATGCATCAACTCAAAACGTGAGGCTTCAAGTTGCGCGTTCCTTCCCCAGTAGAGTCGCCAAAAACTATTCGGTGAATATTTTGTCTTCAACTAACTAAAGGCAAAATGGTTATATCGACCACAGTGTAATGAGATAAATCTCTCCTCTCAGCAAGGGGAGGTTCCCTATCAATTATCACAAACTGCTTTAAACTAAATACTAATTCAGGGGTGAGACCATATCATCCATTTCTCTTTTTTTAGAAATGATGTTTACAAAATAAAACAGCACTTTCTTGATACAAATTGAATAACCAAGAAACCCACGAGAGCACAAAGTCTATCGTTGCTTCTTTTACTGATTTATAACTTAAAACCCAGTAGAATGAGGTGCAGCCCAAAGTCTTCACCAAAAACTACGACAGAATATATGATCACAAAAGATAATACTAGTTCAAAGCCTTTCCAATATCTTTCACTTCAAAACCTAATCACAAACTAAAGATAATTGTTGTAGCACAAAGTCTCCACAATCAACTTTAGAACATCTCCCAGATTATTCTCACTCACACTACTATTTAATCAAACAGATAAGATCATATTAGGAAAAGGACATAAGACCAATTTCCAATACACCACAAGTTATTTTAGCACAAAGTTTGAATGATCACTTGCTTTCTTATTCACTTGATAAAATTTGATTTACAATTTGAATGCAAAGTCTCAAAATGCTCTTCAATTTGGCAAAGTTTCACTTCAATAACTAACAGATAATATTTACAATAGAGGCCCTCTTTATTTATAGGGAGGAGCTTGGAGAAAAAATAGGAAATTTACAACTACTTTGACTTATTCAACAAAAGAGTCCTATTTGTCTTGGGACTTACTTTGTCTCACATGTAATTACATTTTGGAAAATTACATGTGGATATGTCAAACTAAAAATAAAGTACATATGAAAATACAAAAATAAACTAAGGCATTAGTTTCCTCCGTCATTCTTCTTTAGAAAATCCTGGTACATGGCCTGTATGGCTGCCATCTCGCATGCATCTGGTTTAGCTATATTTTCTGAGATGGTGCGGGCCCGAAGAATTGCATCTTTCACTACCTTTATTGCCTTTTCATGTTTATCCAGATTGTCCTTCAAGTTTTCTAAAGTTGAATGTTAATCATATACATTATCCATGGAAAGCACTGAGGGCACCTCCTCTTCGAATTTTCTTTGGACCATCTCTTCAAAGGAACTTACCATCTCCTCTGCTGAGAGGAACTTGTGATCTTCACCTGTTAGAGTGCATGGAAGTTCTTCCAGCCGATGTAGAAGTGTGACATTACTACTTCATTGGCTTCTCAGGCTTGACATAGATCTTCAAGTAAACCCTTTATTATGTGGATACGATGAACCAGAGTCTCCTTGGTTTTAAGATATGATTCCCTGTTTGCAATGACCTCGATGGTGATCAGATTCTTTATCTTAATCTTTTTCATATCTATCCACTCCTCTAAGCTCTCTTCTTGATCTTGCAGCTCTTGTGAGAGTAAGTCAACCAGGTTATCTAGCTCATCTTTAGCTTTATCCATCTTCTCTTTTCTTTCTATGGTGGTTTTTAGCAGAATTCTCCCTTGAGCTAACAAACGCTCCACAATATCTCCTACCACCCTTCCTCTGGCTTGTGCTTTTTCAACCTTCTGGATCAGTAGATCTTCTACAATCACTGCCATGGGTTCTACAATTTCTGATGACTTTACTATCTTTTGAAGCACAGCAGCAAGTTGTTCTGCTTTGGCCTTATACTGTTCTTTGTCTTTTTTGACTTCATCATACTTTTCAAGTAAAGCGCTGGCAGTAGTTTGAAAATCTACTTTTATGCCATCATGAGTTAGCATGCCCAACTCAACCCTTGAAATGACATAATAATTCATGTCAAAAGTGTCAATAGTGGTATCTTCTGGTGGTTTAGCAATTTCTGCGTATCTGATTCCTTTCTCACTGACAAGCCTAGAAACAGTCTTAGGATTCTTCTTCACAGTCTTTGCTTTTATAGGTAACGGCTTTTCAATATCAATCTCATCAGGAGAAATAGCTTGTTTCTTCCTCTTTGGAGTATATGCAAATAACCATGGGGGAAGAACAGAACCACCAACAACTGGAGATGAGTCTACTGCTTGTTTTGTTGCATCCATATTTATACCAGTTACAGTCACAATAGGACTGGTGTTGGTAAAAACCACACCTGTATCAACAACCTTTTTTGAAGCATCTAGAAGATTCTCTAAGACAGATTGTTCACCAATGTCAAAAGATGGAGAAAATAAACTTGGGATGGAACCGGAAGAATCAAAAATGGTCCCAAAACTGGTTTTTCTTGAAGCAGGGGTATTATCAGAAGAAACAACAAAGATAGGTGAAAGAGGAACATTTGAAATCACTGGGAAACTATCAGAAACTAGAGTATGAGGAAGAGGTGTAGAAACTTGTGTTTCAGTGGGAAGATATTTCTCAAGGGATTGAGGTAGATCACCAAATTGTTCCTTTTCTGCATCCTCATCTTTATCTTGTTCATCTTCATCTTCTTCATCAGACTTATTAGATACTTTTGTCTATTGGGCTTCCTTAGACTTCTGAATATTTTGTTCTTCAGCCTCAACATCTTCAATCTCCATTTGATCAATATTAGTATCTTCAACACCTAATTCAGTGACATTAGATGTTTCTGCAACTTCCTTCTTCTTCCCTCCTTTGGACACAAACTTAATTTTTGGTTTGCGTATCTTAGAAAAAGAAGGGGTGTCACTCTTGTTTTTGGTTCTGTTCTCTGCCTTCTTGCTTGTCTATTCCTGTGCTTCAGTCTCTGACCCTGTGAGGAACTCTTTCAATTTAATCCCTTTACTTTCCAACCACACATTTGTATTGGCTAGGATTGGTTCAAATCTTCTCCTTATGGATGTTTCCTCTTTGACTGACCATTTCACCTCTGGGAGAGGTGAGACTTCAACATTCTCTGCATTATATATGTGATCTAGAACATCCCCATCATCCTCCATTCCATCTGGAATATCAACGAGGCCCAGTTCTTCAATCTAACTCAGGTGAAGCCTGCAGTAGTCTGGCTTTCTGATCTCGTTCTCTGTCCTGAGATCAGCCCAAATATCTTCAACCATCAGTACGTGGAAGGTTGACTTCCTTTTGATCTTATCTTGAACTCTTCTGAAGTCAAAATGGTCTCTTTTCTTGTAGGTTCTCATAGTAACCAGCTGTAATTCAGAATGAACTATTTTTACTTTGTTAGCTGATTGAACTGAATACCTTCCAATTTCAATGGGGAACTTTATCCTTGACTTTTTCAGCTCCATCTATTTATTGTGCACTACAATCAGTTGTCTGCATAGCTCCATGAGAACAAGACAGTCACTGGGATACCGTGGAAGAATATAAGGGTAACAGGATAATATCCTACCTTGAGATATGTGAGGGTGGGGAATTTTAGGAACAAGCAACTGAAAGAATTCATGACCTCCCAAGCTTCATCTGAGACTCTTTTCTGAACAAGTTCATTATCCCATAGGCACATGAATACTGAAAAGAAGGCATCATTGACCCTTCAGAAATGATGAATTGATCCCTTCAGGGTTATTTGAGTGTAATACTCATATACAGGGACCAATCTCCTGTCACCAACCTGAGTCAAACCTGGAAAGCTTCTCATGCTAGCAGCAGCATATACAAGATACGAGGTCATATAGAATTTGAATGTTATATTGACCTTCACCAGTTGCTCATGCAATGCATTATTGATCTATTCCCCCCAGAATATTCTATGTGTACCCTGAAGAATCACCTTTGTTAGGGTTAGCCAGCAGAAGATATCAATTAAATGCAAATAAAGATTAAACAGAGGAATGGAAATACATAGAAATAATAACAACGAGAGACAAGTTTTAACGTGGTTCACCCAAACCTGGGCTACATCCACCAAACAGAGAGTCCAATATTATTATCCAGTAAATCAAACCGATTACAATCAGCAATCCTTGCAACTCAATACCACTGCAAATGCTACCATACAATATACCAAAACCCTAACCCTTAGCCGCTTTTATCAAGCCCTTTTGTCGGTTACAAAAATTAGGGTTTTCTTATGTATCAGCGAGGATACATGGCTAGTGTACAGTACTTTCTTGATCAGTCGCCACCTACCAACAATCTCCCACTTGGAGACTGATCAGGCTTCACACGAAACAACCTTGATGTAAGTGTACATCCATTCTTGGAACTTGGAAGAAGAGGGGAGTCCTCTGATGCGACTCAAAAGAGTAATCAAATCACAAACTTCCTCTACAAAGTCACTCCTAGGAAGATCCTTTGGCCATCTGGTCAAATTACTTCTAGGGATTTTCAAC
This sequence comes from Cunninghamia lanceolata, assembly GCA_027924645.1. Taxonomy (NCBI): domain Eukaryota; kingdom Viridiplantae; phylum Streptophyta; class Pinopsida; order Cupressales; family Cupressaceae; genus Cunninghamia; species Cunninghamia lanceolata. The sequence goes on along the minus strand of BSBN01001052.1, from coordinate 1,246,622 downwards.
CATTTGTTGTTGATGTACCTTCTTGCAGCTTCCACATCTGTGTCATAATCCTTTTGCCCCTGAGCAAAGTCAATCTGTCCAATGTTTACAATGGGTGGACACATGAAGATTTTGTCAAGGAATTTTTCATCCAATCTCATGATCACATTCCCTTGAGAATCTGTCACAACTCTAGTGTCCCTGTTGTAATGGCTAGCTACCTAAAGAACGAACTTAGGATTGTGTGCAGAAACTAGAAATGATGCAACCAAATGAATATTACTGTCAATGATCTTCTGCATATGCCTAGAAGGATTTGTCTATTTTGTTCTATCCACAAATTCTGCCTTGTCCACATGTCCAATTTTCGTATCTCTGATTTCATCAATATTCGACTACAGTGCCATCACCGGAAAGACACCTTGGTACTTGTACTTCATGATTTTGGCCTTCGACGGAGATGGCTCTGACATTAGCTCTGGAGAAAACTCTGAGATAAATATCTACCACGAACACTGGTTGAGAACTGCAAAAGGCCATGATCTCATAGTTTTAGAAAAAATGGATAAACTAGGATAACCGTGATTCGATGATCATAGACAAGAAAGCATGCGTTGAAGGGCTTAAGTGCGCACAAATTGAGGTAAGCGGGAAAGCGGGTTAACAGGCCTTGAAAGATGAATTTTCCTAGCGTTAGGAAAAATTTAGGAAAATGTGCACGAGCGGTCAAAATGACCACTCCTGCATGAGGAATTACTTGCACATGTAAAGTCAGATGTTTTGGCCGCTTGTGCATGTGTTTGGGAAGAATCACTTTATCATGCAAATTCGGTGAAAAACATCGACATTACATGTGCTTTCTTTTTGGAAGAATGTTTTACATGTAGGGGCAGTTAGAATGACTGCCCTTACATCAGGGTATTTTGTAATTTTGAAGGCATGTGCATGGTCAGCTAATTGGACCACTTTTACATGTATGCTAAATTGCAAGTGCATGATGCTTTAGCAGCAAAAAATGCTAACATTGCATGTAAGGGAGAATTGTAAGTTTTTGAGCGGCGAATAACACCGACTCTGCAAGTTGGTATTTCAGTCTTCTTTGTGTAAGGATGGCGAATTTTGCCGCCCACACACCTTGCATTTGGATAAATCTTTAAATGCCTAAGCAGCAAAAAATGCCAATTTCGCATTTGCTCGCAAGCTTATGGAAGTGTTTGATCGGCAATTTCTATCGGTTGGACATTCAAACAGGAAAACCTAACAACCTATTTTAAGGACGCTGACAATGCATTTTAAAGAACAAGAATTCAATACGAAAGATCAGACCAAAAATGACAATGCAAAACAGAAACACAACATTTTTGAAAGGCTTTTCAAAAACAAATGATGAATTCAAAACAACAAGGATACTGATCAATCCTATAAACAAAACCCTAGAAGTCGAAAATAGTTAAATGACCTTCCTGTCGAGTTTGAAACCCTAAGCTTGACGGCGGTGAATTTGAAATCTATTTGAATTCTCTGTCACCACGATCGAGCGGTTTGAGAAGGGTCATAGAATCAACTAGGAGGTTTTAGAATAAAAGAAATGATGAGAAACGACAAGTTTATACATTAAAAATCTTAAAAATGAGCCCTTAATGCTTAGGACGAGTGGCCATTAATGCCATTGAAGTTCGAGATCTTGAAGATCTTGCTCAGGCGGTGATTTCGGCTGACATGACACGTACTTAACAAAAATGCAAGAGCGGTAAAAACCTGATGACTCTACATTTGCTTCTTGGCAAGGAACATGAAACGGCAGCAAAAAGTGCCGCTCGGGGATGTTGAAAATGAAAAACCATGTAAAAGTGGCAGAAATTGTCGACATAACACAAGTGCACAAAAGGACATGCAATAGCGGTGGATTTGGCCAACTTTGCATATAAGGACTCAAAATTTCACTAACACCCTAAAAATGACCAAATTTGATATTTTGATCAATTTACAACCTAATCGATTTGCACAAATATCGAGGAATCGATTTGAGAGAATGATGTAAACTAGTTTAGGATGCCATACGACTTCACACGGGACCAAGAGAATCTTGTCTTGATTTGCAAAATTAGAGTGTAGATTACGAAACAAACAAGTTTCGTAGGGGTTGTCTACAAAAATGAGCATAGTTGATTTTGAGAACAACAGGACTATGATAAATGCCTTGTTTGGTGTGCATTGATTGTGTGATTATTTCCCTTATATTTGAATGTTGTTATGTCATTCTATTATGTTTTGGCAAGTGTGCCATATGTTACTTGAGTGCAATTGGATGGTAGTTGCACCATGTGTTGTTCATATAAATTGTATTAGCAGTTGTGCCATGTGTGTTGTGTGCATTGATTGGCGTGTATTCTATATGTTGCTATGTATACCCTGGATTGAGTTAGATGATTCTAGCAGGTTTGCCATGATCACCTTCTCTGTAACTCAGGGGTTACCTAGAGTTGTGTAGATAGCTATTGTGCTCGACGATGAAAATATGGTTGGGAGGCGAGCAACATTTCCCCATTGGTCCTTCATGATGATCTTCAGGTGTTGGACAGTTCCCTTATCTTCTTGCAGGTCGATTATGTTGTGCTTCATGTCTTATTGTCCCTTGGAGAGGGTGTTGGTTTTTGGGTGGTTTATGCACTTGTATATTATCATTATTGATTATTGTAACCTTTGTAATGTAGGTCTTTTGAGACCCTTGTAATAAAATGTAATTAATTCTATGAGTTGATTTATGATGTTGGATATGATTCATCTATGTTTAGGATGAAGCCCTTCAAATATTGTAATTATTGGATATTGTCTTACATTTTTCCACGCCTCGATTTGTGAGGACATTGGCATATTTTGATATATTTTACATGTTAGAATCTAGCTATGTTAGCATGTTTAGACTCAATTATTTGATGTATTTGATTTTTATGGATATGTTTGTGTTGGATAATATTCATCCCACATAGGTGGTGAGGATCCTATCTTTGCTTTTGGCATGTGTCGACGTTGGTGTCGAACATGCGTAGCCTTTTGTATCTATTTTATCCTTTTTGGCATGTGGACATGTTTGGTTCAACACCTTAATGTTTTTGGTTAAAGTGAATCCTCTTTGATGTTGATTAATGTTTTTAGGCACCATAGGTGTTTTGGTCGAATCATAGGCCCTTTTGGTAAATTTTGCACTTTCTATACCTGGGTTCTAGAGGACCCAAGTGCTAGGCACCCAGGACCCAGGAGTTGGGTGCTAGTGTCTCTGGATGATAGTGCTAGGTGCTACTATCCTAGGCAGAGGCTTCCTCCTTGGGGCTTCATACTTTGCCAAGATGTCCAGTTTTGCCTGTTCAACCCTTTTGTGAAGTTTTTTGTTGTAAGGTGCTCATTTTACCACCTGAGTGTATCCATGGTGTCATTTCCATGATGTGATATGTACTCTTGGATTATTCCCTCTTTTACTTTGGGAAGCATTCCTTTACACAAGTTCAGCTAGTGACCATTCTAGTTGGTTGAATCATACCTCGTAGTTGGACCATCACGTGGGTGAGTGTTACCCTTGTGTTTGGGATGTCTTGTGTAGTCATGGAATGGTCTGAGGTGGATGTTACCCTCATCCTACTCCATGTGTTCATGAGGGAGCAAGGTCATGGACGTGTATCTCATCCTCGTCATGGAGTGAGCTACACCTCTCGCTTGGTCATCATTGTGAGTTGTCACATGATGGGTGAAGTCTTCCGCTTGTGCCACCTTGCTTACTACAATGGTGATGTTTTAGGTGTTTTTGTGCTTTTTGTGACACCTTGTGTGTGTGAGTGCAATACGACATGTAAATGTTGCGCTTGTAAACATGAAGAAATTTTTGGTTCGGTGTTTGTTCGGCTAATGCTTTGGGTGAAAACCTAGGGTATTACAGCACATGTGCATATGCCTCACAACCAAAAACTATAAGATGTCTCAATGAAGGCTTGTTCCCCGACCACACCTCCATAGGCATTTTATCAACAAGAGTTGATGTAGGAGACTTGTTAATCAAGTAGCAAGCAGTAGCAACAACTTTAGCCCAAAACCTTTGTTCTAGACCATCACCACTAAGTATACTCCTAGCCTTCTCCATTAGTGTCCTTTTCATTCTTTTTGCAACTCCATTCTATTGTGGAGAATATGGAGTTGTCTTTTGTCTCTGAATGCCACAAACTTTACAAAATCTCTCAAAATCATTAGAGAAAAATTCATCGCCATTGTCCATCCTCAAATATTTTATCTTCTTTCTAGTCTGCAACTCAACCATTGCTTTAAATTTTTTAAATCAAATGAAAACTTCATATTTATTCCTTAGAAAATACACCCATGTCTTTCTGCTATAATCATCAATAAATGAAACATAATATGTGGATTTTACAATGGAAGAAACATCTACACGATCGAACACGTCATAATGAATAAGATCCAATACACCACAAGATTTATGAGAAATTGAGTAAAATTGAACATGATTTTGTTTACCATAAATGCAATGCTCATAGAAATCAAAATCAAGATTACAATTAGTCAACCCTTCAACAAGGTTTTTATTTTTCAAGGTCCTTAGACCCTTTTCTCCTATGTGGCCTAATCTCTGGTGCCATAACATAGTCTTCTCTACAAGCAATTTTGATTCAAAAGAAAGAGCACCCTTAGTTATCTAGATGCCACGACCATCCACTGAAAATGAAATCCTCTCCTTTTCTAATGAAGTAGTCATAGATTTGCTTTTTGTAGAAGTACTATTGTACTTAATAGTGCATGCATCAATCTCATACAATGTATCAAATCTGACACCTCTAGCAATCACCAGAGCACCTCTTACCATCTTGCATCCTGAATCATAAAATACTACTTACACACCTGCATCTATTAGTTTGCTCACATATAATAAATTTTGTGTTAATCCAAGGATATGCAACACATCATTAATCATTTTTATTCTATCATCAGGAAATTTGATTTTAACTTTACCATGGCCAACAATATTTAAATGAGAATCATCACCCAAGTACACCTTGCCTCCATCAAATTCTTCATATTTAGAAAACCAATCTCTATTAGGGGTCATATGGAAAGATGCACCTAAGTCAGTTAACCATGCATCATTACCTGCACGAGTGGCCAAAGTTGCAATGAATGCATCACCATCTTCCTTCTCAGACTCGAAATCAGAATCAAATTTCTTCTTTTTCTTTTTCTTTTTCTTTTTCTTTTCTTCTTAACACTCCTTACGGAAGTGTCCAAGCTTACCACAATTTCAGCAAATAACTTTGGACTTTCTAGGAGATTTGGATCTCCCCTTGGACTTGGATTTGTTATGCTTCTCACTCTTATTGCCTTTTTCTTTGGGTCTTCCACGAACACTTAGGGATTCCTTGGCACTAATGGATACCTTCCTCCTCATTTCTTCAAAAAGCAAAGAACCCACAACATCTTCAACTTTCAAGACAACAAAAGTACTCCCAATTGCCATAACAAGAGAATCTCATGAATCAAGCAAAGAACAAAGCAGGATCTGACATCTCTCCTCCTCATCTATTTTTACACCAACTGATACTAACTAAGCCACCAACATATTGAATTCTTCCAAGTGGTCTGCAATTCATCCACACTCTTCCATTCTCAAGGAATACAATTTCTTCATCAAGAATATCTTGTTCACTAAAAATTTGGCTTGATATATCTCACCGAGTTTCTTCCATAGTTTCTTTGTAGAGGGATCTTCATGGACATTTATTAAAACATAGTTTGTCATGCACAATCTAATTAGACACTTGGCTTTATGATCCATAACATCATATCCAATAGCCAAAGTAGCATTTGTGGGCCTTGAAATATTCTCATCAATAGCATCCCATAGATCTCGATCAATTAACAAATCCTCCATCTTCAACTTCCACATCTCAAAATTGTTACCAGAAAATTTTTCTACCTCTATTCTCCTTGATGTACTCACTATTTGAAAATCCCTACAACAAGATCACAAAGTATCTTCTGCACAAGATTCCACTTAGAACTAGATTAGTTCAAAAAACCCAACAACCCACAACTGAAACCAAAGGTGATCAAGCTCTGATACCATTTGTAAGGAAGTTAAGGTAGCAGAAAAACTTCCTACACAGAATCTTGAGGGGAGGGATATGCAAAACTTTTCAGATCTTTACAACAATTATAGAAATAAACACAAATAGCAATCATATCACAACATAGTAATTACATGGGTAAACCCTTTCGGGAGAAAAATCCCACACTCCAAAGCCGCCCAATATATTATTCAGGAATCAAGAAGATTACAATATACTTGCAGAGAAAGCTTTCACATGAGTATAACCAACCAGAGATCTAGAGGCAACTCAACATCTATAATACTCTTACACACAACCTCCATCTCAAGATCTTGATATATAGGAGATACAATATAGTAAATCGTCAACGGTAATTACAAAACCATGATCCAAAACCACCCAAAAGTGGTGCCCAAATTTTCTCCAATCAAATATGCCTTGTGATGTGCCAAATCACACACCAACATATGCAACTCTCTCTTTTACAGCTCTTTTAAGTGTCCAACACATTTTCACATTTCCCAAAATAGGAGGTCCAACTTCCAAAGGCCATAACTTTTGATCTAGGTGTCTGATTGATGAACTATTTGATGTGTTGGAAAGCTTGTGAAGAGATCTATCAAGATATAACCTACTTCATTAGTTACAACAACTTTCAGGGAATTTAGGGACCTCTAAGTGCCTCAAATCTGAGTTTGAAACTTTTCTGGGAGTTTCAAAAATGAAAAGTTTAATATCTTGCAATCCAGGTATGATCTTGAGTCAAAACTCACCCAAGATGTTTACATGGTAGTTCCACACCTTTTGGAAAAATATTTGGTCCATTTGTGCTCAAATGTAGAGTTACTAAAATTGGTAAGCCCTACAATTTTTATCCCCTTTTGGAAACTTTGAAAGTTCTAAACCATTCTTCAAGATAAAAGGTATTCAAAAAGACCAAAATTGGGAAGAATAGAAACCTTTTGTAGTTGCAAGGTTGAGACGCATTTCCTAAAAAGAAACCACCAAAGGTTGGGAGACAACATTAGGAAGGTTTCTTAAGGCAGGTTGTCATTCTATCATGGCCTATGAGATAGGCAGAGGTACTAAGACATCAACAGGTGATTGAGAAATTGTGGGGAAAAGATCCCCCACCATGGATTGCTTTCCTCTAGACTCCAAAGAAGGAGGAGAAAAAAAGCAATCCTCGATGGGTGGGGAGGTCTAGGTTGTGCAGGGTGTTTGCCTTGTGCTCTTGGGTAGGATGGCAGAGGTGGAACCTCAGTATAGATACTAGATACTTGGAGTCAGGGAAGGATTCCCATTTCAGACTGTGGTTTGTTCACCACCTACAAAACAGGGGTAACTACTGTCCCAGCTGCAGAAGATCAAGAGACTTCAAGGGTAACAACCAAGATAGAACAAGAGGATGCACCAGCAAACAACTGAGCAATTCAGCTAGCTTTTAACTTCTTATATGAGATAAACAAAAAATCAGTACGATGGCAAACAGGCTCAACTATTTGTGGCCAGAAGTAATCAAGCGAAAAGTTTCCATAGAGAGACAACGGCTTGAACCCACTGTGATATATAGTATGCACCTGTCCTTGAAATAGAAACTTTAGACACTTATGGATTACAGAAGGGATCACCTTCATGGAAGCAAGCCATGGATAGGCCAACTTCACATGAAATTGATCCAAGGTTGGAATAATGGATAAAGAAACATCCATGACTTTTGGTCCAACCTAGATGGAAAGGGTCAAGGCACTGAGAGTAGGTCGATTGGAACCATCATGTGCTCTAACCAAGATTTCTAATTTATCATACTTATCTTGGTATAATTCATGCACGTAGAGGAACTCCTCCATAACTAAATTTGCCAAGCATGCAGGACCAATGAGTACTCCCCTTGTGGGTTTGTCATTAATCCTGACGGTAATGTAGAGAGGACCGTCAGGTGTATGAACAAAGGCATCAACATGGGTAAAGGAAATGTCAGGCTCGGGTTCATCTAGTTCTTGGAAAGGGTAGGCATATGTCAAGGAAACTAGGGTGTCTAAGTTTTTTTCTTGTGGTTGGTAGCATGGTTGGGAAGCGGATTTGTGTAAATTTACAAGTTTTGGTTTGGTGGAGCTACATACTTATTCCTTTTGTCATTATCACTAGCCACCTAGATAACATTAGAATCAATGAGGTCTTGCACTTCATGTTTAAGAGGCATGCATCTCTTGGTGTTATGTCCAAGAGTTTGATGATATTAACGAAAGGCCTTCAAGTTGAAAGAAGGAGGTAGCGATTTAGAAGTGTCAACGAGGTGAATAGGAGGAAGCTGAATGAGGCTATTGTTAAGGAGCTGTAACATGATGGAATGAAGAGATTCAGAAAGCTAGGAGAATTGTCGAGTCCTTGGTTTAAACTTATAGGGGGTTGCAATAAAAGGTGTTGTGACTGTGTGAGCAGGAAAAATCAGGTTAGGATGATCAAAAAATGAAAATAAAACCTAATCCTACCACCTTCAAAGAATCCATCTAAATGACATAAAAATGTAAACAAATGAAAGAAAATCACCTAGATTATTGATTCCTTGGTTGGATTTGTGGATTGCTTCTCAATTGTGAACAATCATAAATGCTAAAACTATCATGATAATGGATGGAATGCTCAAAATGCTCAATGGATGCTAATGGAGGTGTTATGCTTGAGATGATACTCTGGACGCTATATGGTGAGACGATGATAATGAGAATGAGTGGGTGTATATATAGAACTCAATAAAAGTTGATCAATGGTAGAGAACAAAAGATAGTTTGAATGGTTGAGATTAATTCATGATCATAGATGAATGTGCATAAGACAAGTGTAAGGAAGAGGATAAAGCACATGTGTGACCATGTACACAAAAACCTTTATTTAATAAGCTTATGTGTGATTGTGTACATAAAAAGTATTACCACACATGATTGGAATGAGAAATGGACAAGTGTTGGAATGTGGTGAGACGTGAGGACTTAATTCAAATATTTTATTTGAATTAGTTGGAAGGTGATGTGGAAATTAATTAAATAAATAAGATTTATTCAATTAATTGAAAAGTGGGATTAAAATGGGATTAAGATGAAATTTTAATTAAATAAATAAGATTTATTTAATTAAAACTAGAGAAAATGAAAGATAATTAAATAATTAAAAATTATTTAATTATAGATAGAGGAAAAATAGAAGAAAAATAGATAAATTATTCAAATGTGTTAGAAAAATGCAGATGATGAATAATGTAATATTTTAATAATGATAACTAGGTCAATTTTGGGTGTCTACATTTTGCCCCTCTTTGAGACGATGTTCATTAGAACATTGTTTCAAAGAAGATATGATACGATATGTTGTTTGCGAAAAATAGATTTTGCCCTAGTGAAACTAGCAGATGATGCCCCATCGAGAGGAAACACCAGACAAGCAGAAAAAGACTGGGTTGACTCGCAAATAGATGACAAGACAAAGAGGAACCAAGTTGACATGAAGAATTAGGGTTTGGGTGGGATCAAAAGGGATGGAATGGAAGAAATTAGGGCTTGGCCTAGAAGAAAGGGAATTAGGGTTTGACACTATATAAACAAGTGCGGGAGGGCAATCCTTGTCATTTGCTTCATTTGTGCTTTTGTGGTTTTTGAGTTTGAGAGCTCTGAGCATTGAGTGTTGTGAGACCTTTGGGAGCTTCGAGGATGGTTATTCCACACGCAGAGCATCGAGCGGAGCGAGTCAGGACCTTTGGATGACCAGTAAGGGCACCAACACTGGTATGTAGCTAAAACTTGACCAAAAGTGTTTGATTTTAGCCCAAAAGCATCATTAATGCACGCATGTGACCAAATGCATATAGGTTTAGGTGCATGCGCAATTGAATGACAGTGCATCATAATTGGTGAAACTCGTCGCAATTACAGGTGATTTCATTGCAATTGGTAAAATAGTGCACAATTGGCAATTTAGGATAGGACTAGGGTTTAATGCACAATTAGTGCAAAAGCTCGCAATTGAGCAACAGAAGTGCAATTGGTAATCTCGTCGCAATTGAGTGACTGGCAGTCGCATTTGGTTAACCTAATCGTAATTGCGAGGGGAAAAATTGCATTTGGTTTTCCTAACCACAATTGGTCAAAAGCAAGGCGGACCTAGGATTACTTAGGATTTTTGCCATTTTTTCTTTGTGATGATGATTTTACTAATGTCTATAGGTTGTATTACCACCATTACTGTCACGAGAGGTACATCCTTCAGACCTACAGTTGATTCGAGAGATTGACGCTGAGGAGCACTTATTTCTGGATATTATAGGGTTGCATCATGTTGCGAAGCTTACACCAGTGCGGGCTCATTGTGCTTTGATGACAGAGATGGTCGAGAGATGGTATAGTGAGCATAGCTCCTTTCTGTTTCCTACTAGCGAGGCCACCATCACATTAGAGTATGTGCACAAGATATTACAGATTCCTATTGATGGGGACCGTGTTGATTATGACACAGAGCGTGGTCCTCCTGCATTTTGCCATTTGTTTGGAGTAGATGACATTAGGGATGGTGATCATGAGATACCGATGAAGAGGATCAAGGATGAGTTGTGTGACAGGTTACAGAGATTGGTAATAGGTATCATTATATTCCTAGTTCTTGATCGGAGAGCCAGAGGATTTTCTACATGATGGCGGACAGTTATGGAGGGCCTGTTTATGTATGGTACGAGGTATGCTTGGGCTCCATGTGTACTCAGTCAGTTATATCATCACTTACATGATTGTGCTTACTTGGGAGGCTCTAGCATGTCGGCGGGAGTCACATTGCTTCATGTATGGGCTTACAAGCATTTTACTGTGACTAGGCCCTTGGGTGTCAGATAGAGGTTATCTAGGCAACCTTATGCTCATATCTATGGTGGTGTCACTACTTATCAGGAGTTGAACTCCCTCATGTACTGGCGGTGACAATTTGATGGGATAGATCAGTTTGTATGGTGACCATGGTTGGGCTGTGAGGCTTGGGAGGAGGATCAAAGAGATTTAGTGTATGCTTGACAACCTTAGTATTTGTTTGGGCTTAGTTTGTACATTATTGAGTCATATCTCTGTGGACATGTGCTTAGACAGTTTGGATTGCCACAGACTGCACTTGTCGGTGAGGCCATGTATGGTTGGACCAAACGACAGATTCCACACTAGGGACCAAAGATTGTGGTGGAGATAGTACTAGCAGAAGTGAAGGCACTACAACCAGTAGTGTGGGATTGGATAGGGGATCCTATAGATCTGGGGACCACAGCAGACTACGATGCACATTGGGTGATTTTGAGACCTACCATATTGACTATACCTGGAGAGATGGGGGAGGTTGGAGTGTTTAGGCTGAGGAGAGGCAAGATTAGAGAACAGAGGAGGCCACCTCAGGTGCAAGTGATTGCTCCAGTACCAGAGGTACAGGGTGGACAGGTACCTAGACGTGTTGCTATGCCACCATAGCAGCAAGCTACGGGAGAGAGAGATGGTGACGGAGGAGAGGTGGATAGGTTACGGTGACATCTTCAACATGAGATGGTCCAAAGGATCAGGTTCGAGGCCAGGTTCTAGAGGATGGAGAGGGACAGAGATAGGGCCCTCATGGCTATGAGATAGGTTAGGGCTCAGTTAGATGCTTATCAGGTTGCACAGGCAACACAGGTGGTACAGCCAGACCGGTTCAGGCAGTGGTTGATGACGGGACTATGGCTAGACTCACAGCTTAGAGAGATGCTACAGTGTCTGAGAGTGATGCAGCAATTGCAGCTTTGGGCACATATCAGGCTAGCTTGTTTTTGGTTAGAGAGGTTACCCGAGTGCAGGGTGAGGTTGGGGCAGTATGAGCTAAGGCTGAGTACTATAGAGGCTTGTATTTCGGTGCAGTGCCCATTGATCAGAGACAACCCATCTTTCATAGCAGATCAGGACAGTCAAGGAGCACAGGAGCTTCCCGATCAGTGATGGGGCCCCCAGTATAGAGGGGTACAGATGGAGCAGGCAGGGACCAGAGAGAGGCTACCTCAGGGAGTGCCACCCATGCTAGACCTGGGACATAGTCTTCTTGTATATGTATATTATATCATTTTTTAGGCCTGTGAGCCTGATGTATATGAGACACACATTGTATATTGACCTTTATTCATATATATATATATATATATATATATATATATATATATATATATATATATATATAAGATGGATTCTCATGATGTGTTATGTGTTCATGATTTTTCATGCTATAGATATGGATGATGTATCTATAATGTATCGATGCACATGGTTAATGATTATGTACTGCATATGATGGATGTTTATGTTAATGCATATAATGGTAAATAGATGGTAACTTGTGCAATGAAAATATGTCATGATATGTGTTATGCAAATGTGATGGAAATAATAGTAATACTATATTATATATGATAATAATGGATAATGTAAATGGTATATGTCTAACACATTTGTTTTGGCAGGATGAGAAGAATGAAGACGACGATGAGATGAATAAAACCAATGATCAATTCTCATGAGTGCTATTGTGTTATTGCAGGATGGATGGATGGATGGAGACAACTTTAATGATTGCCACAAATTTGCAATCCTTATGTTTGATATAGCATATAGATAGTATGCACCAAGGTATAGAAGACCAGGGTGTCATGTATCCAATGCATACAGTGTAATACAATCTTGTCTAACCTATGAGGTCAAGATGTTGATCCAACATACACAAGATATGAATATTAGCTACTTTTCTGAGATGGACTTTTGACTTTGCAAGCAAATATTTGAACTCACCTCCACTAGACATAATGAAACCTTGTGGGTTATATGTATGAGAAATAGTCTTAGCATAAAATAGTCTTAATGCATAGGAGATTGTTTAGCTTCTCAAATGCAAAAGATTTACCATGCAAGATGCTAATTCCAACACGTACAAGATACCATTAGGCATAGTAGGAGAATAAGATCATCCCACAAACACAACATAAGAAAGCCAATGACCATGCCCCAGTCTATATTTCACCTCAACATACCAAGATATGATAGATCAAGGTAGTCTCGATTAGGTATAGAAAAGGACAAAGATAAATCAAAAGATAAACAAAAGACATAGCCATCATGTTCTCTTGCCAAATTTTAATGCTCTTGGATAGATTAGATAGCGCCTTGTTATGAGGAAAGATATATCATGTTGAAGGCTAAAGATGATTTGCTTGAGATAGATACAGCGGATATTGGCTTAAGGTATGATAGACAAATAACTTTTAGCATAGATTTTGATTTTAGTACGCTCTTGAGCTATCAAGGTATGCATAGTTTGTTTCCTGCTTGAGTTAGTCAAAAGGAAGAAAGCAGAAGACAAAGGAGATGACAGAGGAATGGAAGAATGGATTGTTGGTGCTTGCATACTAGATACTTCCTTCATATTCCAGACTACCTACATACCTTGTATCTACGGGATCAAAGCACCACACGATGATGATGAGACGTGATGAATATGTAGTTCTGGGTTTTTATTGATGATGTAGGAGGTATGAGGAAGAAAGTACGATGAAAGACAAGAGAGAATGATCAGAAGAAAGATATATGATGAAAGAAAGGGTATCATCTTATGCCTAAATCTGGGTATTTCCTTCATACACCAGACTGCATACATACCCTATTTCCATGGGATCAAGGCTTTCAATGATAGAAATGAGATGTAGTTCTTGTTTATTATGGGATGGTGATGATGAAGTGATGAATATGATTGATTTCGATGTGATGGGATTTTATTGGATTGGATTATAAATGTGTATGATTGATTGTAAGGAGTGATTTGATGGATTGATTTTATTTCTTTGATTTTTGTTGGTTATTTGATTTTTTACATTTTTGGGGATATTTGATTTTTTTGGATTTTTGGGAATATTTGATTTTTTTGGATTTTTGGGAATATTTGATTTTTTTGGATTTTTGGATGTTTTAAGGCATCAATGTATGTACAATATATTTACAGTGTATTTATAAAATATCTGATAATGACACTTTTGAAGGTCCACTTCGAAACGAGGTGCAAGCAAGTGCCCCCAGTGTGGGATGGACTTATTAAGCGGTGATCATGGATCAAGTGATAACCTAGATGATTTAGCATAAGGTGGAATAACATATCGACTCCAACAGTTTCTAACCATGGTAGCATGCAAAGATGGATAGCCAGTGTTATTATGGAAAGAGATAGTGGATTATGTAGGGAACTAATGGATTATGTAAGATAATTGTGGAACAGATTATGGAGATAAATGAATACAAAATAGATGGTGGGAGCTAGCCTTCTACACATAGCGCTTGTTTTCCAGGTTTTCACTATGGTACTTATCCAGGGCACCTGTTTACCAGGTTTTCACCATAGGATGAATGGTTTTTCTTGATTTTTTTTTTAATAGGGTACTTTGAGGATTAAGCATAAAATTTCTTGAGATGAACACTGTTGATGGGTTCATCTAAGGGAATGCCTTCTAGTGTTGATAATTTATATGCTCTAGATTCGTAGACCACTGGGATTATGAATGGTCCAAGCTAATTCAGTTCAAATTTTGCCTTTTCTATCATGATCCTGTTAATTCTTTTGATTTTCCTTTAGGACAAGGTCACCTACTTGAAATCTTCTCTCTCTTATTTTCTTGTTATAGCTGCGATGAAGATGATTCTGATATACTTGGAGATGATTTAGGGCTGCTAGACATCTTTCATCAAGTAATTCAAGGTCACTTAATCTAGATCTTCTGTATTCTTCATCAAAGACAATGTTTTGCAAGGAAACTCTCAATGATGGGATATCAACCTCAATGGATAGAATAGCTTCAGTTCCATAAACCAATGAGTAAGGTGTGGCACCAGTTGGTGTTCTGACACTAGTTCAATAAGCCCACAATGCAGGATTAAGCTATAAGTGCCAGTCATGACCAGCTTCATTAACTATTTTCTTAAGGATCTTGATGATAGTCTTGTTTGAAGCCTCAGCTTGGATGTTACTCTGAGGGTAGTATGGTGTAGGGAATCTATGTTGGATATGGAACTTATGACACAAATCACGGACTTCCTAGTTCTTGAATGGATAGTCATCAGTGATTATGGCTTGAGGAACACCGTATCGGCAGATGATATAATGGAGGATAAATTTGGATATCTGCTTACCAATGACATATGTCATGGGTATAGCATCCACCCACTTCATGAAATACTCAGTGGTTGTAATGATAAACTTATGACCATTAGAAGATGACAGATGTATTTTCCGTATGAGGTCGAGTCCCCATTGTGAGAATGGCCATGGAGTTATGAGGGGTTGAAGTTCATGTGCTGGAGCATGGATAAGACCACCATGTTGTTGACACTGTAGACATTTCTTGGCAAATTGTTGTGCATCTTTCTCCATTGTCGGCCAATAGTAACCTGCTCTCAAGAGTTTTTTAGTAAGATTAGGGCTGGTGGAATGTGATCCACAAACACCTTCGTGTACCTCATGTAAGGCAGTTTTAGCTTCATTTTGTTGCAAGTATGGGCCTAACCGGTGTTGTCATTGATGTCAACATACTCATATTGCATTAATGAGAAGGATTAGATGAGCTGTGTGCTGAGGATATTGAGAAAATTAGTCTCAATCAGGAACAGTGAAGAACAGTGATGACAAGAAGGTAAAAGTCCTCAATAGGTTGAGGATCAGAGGATGCGGTTTAAAGGGTTTGAAAATATAAGTCTTGAGATGCTCCAGTCAAGTTTTCAGAGGTCCACATGAAGATCTAAAGAAGTTATGGTCGCTCAAGTAGAACCGGTTGTGGTAGGTGTTTAGAGGTGATAGAGTGTCACAGATAGGTCCAATGAGATCTAGAATTCCATTATCCCGTTCTGCAGATTTGAGGGAGTGTTGAGGATGTCCCTGTGAAGTATCAACTAGATTGGTTCATGGTTGGAAGGTCCGGAAGAGCCTATTCATTTGTGACAGTGTTGACAGACTGTGTTCTTGAAGCTCCAGATGAAGGAAAGAAGACTTCCAGTAGGATGATGAAGTGCAGATGTTCTTGGTGATTCAGGGAAGGTTATGATGATCGTTGGATCATGTCCAGTTCATGTTGATGGTCCACATTGAAGTTAGAGTTTGCATTTGAAGAATAACCACTAAATATTGGTGTTCTTCTTGAGACTGGCCGACTGGATGTTTTACACGTCTTGCGGATGTTCTTGTAGGTGTTTGCCGACTTAGATGATTGTTCCTAAGTCGCTGCCTTGTATAAATAAGGGATTGTGAAGTCATTTTGAAGTGTGTCTTATGGTGATGAGTGTGTGGTAGCGAGGAGAAGTGCGAAAGGCAAAGCAGAAGTATTGGGCTTAAATGGAACTGATTCAAGCATGGTGAAGATGCTATTCTCCAGTTCATGAAGGTGATAGTTGTTTCTTTGTAGACAGTGTGTCTCTTGTAGGCAGTGAGCCTCTTGTGAGCAGTGTGCTCGGGCAGTGAGCCCTAATTGGCATGTGCCATTTTGTTCTTTCTATTCTTCTAATAGAGAATACATTCTTGGGTTAATCACCCCATGGTTTTTCCCTTAACCAGGTTTTCCACGTCAAAATCTTGGTGTCTTATGTGTTGATATGTTTCTGCTTTTGATTTGAATGCATTATGGTTCATGATCAATATTCTGTTAATCACTAAAGAAGATTTAAGTGTTTAAATTGAGAAAGTTTTGCACAACTGATTCACCCCCCTCTTAGTTGTGTGCCCTAAGTCTAACAATTGGTATCAGAGCTAAGTTCCTCTAAAAGGAGCTTAACCGCTTGAGGAGATCTAGGATGTTGTCATACAAGAAGGATAGTCCGAAGTTTGATGGAACCAACTTTGCTCTTTGGAAAGGTCGCATGAAATGTCACTTGCAGTGTATAGGAATGGTGTACTAGTCCATGGTCACAAAAGCGTATGTACCTCCACAGGGTGGTCCGACAACCCTAAATGAAATCACAAATGCTGAAAATAATCTATAGACCAAAGAAGCTCTTCTAAGTGCATTAACTGACTCAGAGCTCTCAAATGTTATTGACCTACCAACTGCCTGTGAGATCTGGATTAAACTAGAACTTTTGCATGAAGGAGACGAGTATGTTAAATGTGCAAGGTTACAGAGTCTAAAAGGGAATTTTGAAAAACTAAAGATGAGAGATGATGAAAATATTACCACTTTTATGCCAAGAGTGAATGAGCTGGTTTGTGGAATTAGCAATTCTAGTGGAGTCTTGGATGAAAATGAGATTGTTGGTAAAATTCTCAGATCCCTTCCTGCCTCTTACAAAATCAAGGTTGCTGCCATTGATGAATTCAGAGCCCATACAACTATCACAAGAGACCAATTGGCTGGCAAACTGGCTGCTTTTGAAATGACCAAGTTTGGAGATGATCCCCCCAAAACTGAATCTACATTCAAAGCTAGTGCCTTTGTGAAAGGTAAACAAGGATTTGATCCGGGAGAGAACTCATCAAGGAAACTGTCATGGTATGAAAAAGCAAGAAAAGACCTGGAAGAAGAAGAAGTAAAAACTGCTCAACTTGAAGCCCTCATTGCAAAGAGACTGCCAAGAGGATCCGGTAAGTATGAAGGAAAATTGTCTTTTAAGTGTTTTAACTACAATAAGATTGGTCATTTTGCCTCAAGATGTCTGGAAAGATTTTCAAAGCCAAATCCTAATAGATCAAGGTTCCAAAAGAATTGTTACTATGTTCATGAAGAAGATGATAATGAAGGAGTAACAGATGATGAATCAGAGACAGGAAACAAATCTGGAAGTGAATGGGTGTTTTTTGCCATCAAGGAAGAAGAACCAATAGCCTCTATATCTATCAATCATAAAGTTGTAGAAAGAGCTCTGGCTGCCCAAGTTGAAGAAAAGAATGATTGGGTCATTGACAGTGGTTTCTCTCACCACATGAGAGGTGACAAAAATAAGTTCATAGACTTGGAAAGGTATGGAGGAGTGGTGAAGTTTGGTGATAATTCTGCTGGTAGAATCAAAGGAAGAGGAACTATTTCTTTTGATGGAAGAAACAAAACTAGTAATGTATTGTATGTTGAAGGTTTCAAGCACAATCTTCTCAGTGTTGGACAGTTGGTGGACAAAGGCTATGATCTCTTATTCAAGGATGGAAAATGCAAAATCTTTGAAAGATCCAGAATAGAGATTGCATCCGATGCTCAAACTAAAGGTAATATCTTCCACTTGGTTGGTACTGGTAAAAGCTGCTTATTTGTTCAAGTTGATCAGAGTTGGTTATGGCATAGAAGGATGTGTCATGTGAATTTTGATAATATCATCAAGATAAGCAATACTCATGTTGTAAGAGATCTTCCAAAATTGGTGAAACTGACTAACAGCTTGTGCAAGAACTGTCAGTTGGATAAGCTGAGCAGAGCCACATTCAAAAGCAAGGAATTGTCTTCTACCGGATTATTAGACTTAGTTCACACTGATCTTTGTGGTCCGGCAAGAACCAGAAGTATTTAAGGTGATAGATACTTCATGCTGCTAATAGATGACTATTCCCGGATGATGTGGGTAACCTTTCTAAAGGAGAAATCAGAAGCTCTTGAGAAATTCAAAATATTCAAGGCTATGGTAGAGAATGAAACAAGAATAAAGTTGAAATGTCTAAGGTCTGATAGAGGTGGAGAATTCACATCCGGTGAGTTCATAGAATTCTATGAGAAACATGGAATTAAGAGACAGTTGTCTGCTCCGAGGACTCCACAACAGAATGGAGTAGTGGAGAGAAAGAACCAGACCATCCAGGAAGCATCTAGGACCATGATGATGGAAGCAAATGTTCCTCAGATCTATTGGAGAGAAGTTGTTAGCACTGCAGTCTATACTCTTAATAGAGTTCAAATCAGAACCAATACTGGTAAGACCCCTTATGAACTCTGGTTTGGCATTACTCCTACTGTAAGATATTTCAGAGTCTTTGGTAGCAAATGTTACATCAAAAGAGATGAAGATTTAGGCAAGTTTGATGCTAGAAGTGATGAAGGAATATTCTTGGGTTACTCTACTCAAAGAAAAGCATACCAGTGTTATAACAAGAGACTAAGAAAGATGATAGAAAGTACAAATGTGAAGGTTGATGAGGGAATAGAGAAACCCTCAAGGTTTTATGAATATGATGAAGATGATCAGAATGGTGTTCTGGTTCAAGGAGCTCAATCCTCTTTTGAAAGTCAAATTCAGACTAATCCGGTAAATCAGGAAGAAGAGATAGGTCTGAATGAGCCTGATCAAGAAGCAGAAGTGTAAGAAACTCCCAAAGTTCCAAGGTATGTAAGATTGAACCACTCTAAAGATCAGATCATAGGTGACAAAAGCAAAGGTGTGCAAACTAGAAGGAAAATTGCTCAAAATTCTAATAAATATTGTCTGATTTCAAAGATTGAACCTAAGACAATAAATGAAGCCTGCAATGATGAAAACTGGACCAAAGTAATGTAGGAAGAGTTGATGTAAATTGAGAAAAATCACACTTGGGATCTTGTTCCCAGACCTAGAAACAAGAATGTGATTGGAACCAAATGGGTTTTCCAAAACAAACTAAATGAAGTTGGTGAAGTAATCAGAAATAAAGCCAGATTGGTCTGCAAAGGCTACTCTCAAATAGAAGGGATTGATTTTGAAGAAACCTTTGCTCCGGTGGCAAGAATTGAAGCAGTCAGATTATTTCCTACATTTGCTGCCTTCAAGGATTTCAAGGTGTATCAGATGGATGTCAAGTCTGCCTTCTTGAATGGTGACTTAGAAGAAGAAGTGTACATTGAACAACCGGATGGTTTTCAATTATCTAAGCATGGTTTCTGGTATCCTAGAGATCATAATTTTTCTCTTCATGCATATACAGATGCAGATTGGGTAGGAGATGTGGATGACAGGAAAAGTACCAGTGGAGGAGCATTCTTTTTGGGAAAAAGATTAGTTTCTTGGCTAAGCAAGAAACAAGAGGCAATATCCCTGTCTACAACTGAAGCAGAATACATTGCAGTAGTAGGTAGTTGCACTCAAGTTTTGTGGATGAAGCAGATGCTTAGAGATATTAAAGTAGAATATGAGGAGCCTATCACAATTTTCTGTGATAATTCAAGTGCAATAAATATTTCTAAGAATCCAGTGTTGCATTCTAAGACTAAGCATATATCTATCAAGTTTCACTTTCTCAGAGAGCAAGTGAACAAGGATGAAGTCAGATTGGAGTATGTGCCCTCTAAGGATCAGATTGCAGATATCTTTACTAAACCTCTTCCCAAGGACTCTTTTGAGTATCTCAAGGAGAAGTTAGGGGTTATTGCCCCTCCGGTGATGAATTAGGATGCACTGATGTGCATCAATCCGGTGGATATCATAGTCATATCTTATGATCCGGATTCATGATAGGGAACTCCTACTCAGGGGGAGTAGCTAGTATGTTATGAAGTAATGGAGTTGCAAGTATGAGCCCTTTGCCATTGATGTCAAAGGGGGAGAGAAGACATGTGAAAAACAAGTGGTCGCTGATCAAAGGGGGAGCAATAAAGGAAGAGAAGACATGTGAATAGTTGTTGCTGTTAGGGGGAGTTGTGACAGCAAGGAGAAGTTCTTGTCTTGATGGTTTTTCACATCATATGTTGCCATCAATGACAAAGGGGGAGATTGTTGCAAGTATGGGCCTAACCGGTGTTGTCATTGATGTCAACATACTCATATTGCATTAATGAGAAGGATTAGATGAGCTGTGTGCTGAGGATATTGAGAAAATTAGTCTCAATCAGGAACAGTGAAGAACAGTGATGACAAGAAGGTAAAAGTCCTCAATAGGTTGAGGATCAGAGGATGCAGTTTAAAGGGTTTGTAGATATAAGTCTTGAGATGCTCTAGTCAAGTTTTCAGAGGTCCGCATGAAGATCTGAAGAAGTTATGGTCGCTCAAGTAGAACCGGTTTTGGCAAGTGTTCAGAGGTGACAAAGTGTCACAGATAGGTCCAGTGAGATACGGAATTCCATTATCCCATTCTGCGGATTTGAGGGAGTGTTGAGGATGTCCCTGTGAAGTATCAACTAGATTGGTTCGTGGTTGGAAGGTCCGGAAGAGCCTATTCATTTGTGACAGTGTTGACAGACTGTGTTCTTGAAGCTCCGGATGAAGGAGAGAAGAATTCCAGTAGGATGATGAAGTGCGGATGTTCTTGGTGATTCAGGGAAGGTTATGATGATCGTTGGATCATGTCCAGTTCATGTTGATGGTCCGCATTGAAGTTAGAGTTTGCATTTGAAGAATAACCACCAGATATTGGTGTTCTTCTTGAGACTGGCCGACCGGATGTTTTACACGTCTTGGGGATGTTCTTGTAGGTGTTTGCCAACTTAGATGATTGTTCCTAAGTTGATGCCTTGTATAAATAAGGGATTGTGAAGTCATTTTGAAGTGTGTCTTATGGTGATGAGTGTGTGGTAGTAAGGAGAAGTACGAAAGGCAGAGCAGAAGTATTGGGCTTAAATGGAACTGATTCAAGCATGGTGAAGATGTTATTCTCCAGTTCATGAAGGTGATACTTGTTTCTTTGTAGATAGTGTGTCTCTTGTAGGCATTGAGCCTCTTGTGAGCAGTGTGCTCAGGCAGTGAGCCCTAATTGGCATGTACCATTTTGTTCTTTCTATTCTTCTAACAGAGAATACATTCTTGGGTTAATCACCCCGTGGTTTTTCCCTTAACCAGGTTTTCCACATCAAAATCTTGGTGTCTTATGTGTTGATATGTTTCTTCTTTTGATTTGAATGCATTATGGTTCATGATCAATATTCTGCTAATCACTAAAGAAGATTTAAGTGTTTAAATTGAGAAAGTTTCACACAACTGATTCACCCCCCCTCTCAGTTGTGTGCCCTAAGTCTAACACATTTGAGTCAAGACATCTAAGTAAGATACCATTAAGGCTCTTTCGATATAGGCTATCTCCAATGATGGTGTAATGAGAGGCTCAGCATATGAATGTTTTGCATTGGGAGTTTGAGAAATGGAGAGGGAAGATTTAATTACATAGGTATTCATACATATCCTCGTACCAAGGTGAATTGGGACCAACAAATTCAAATACAACCTTAGACTAAGGTACTTCAAATGTTGGGATCAAAATTTGTTCCACTAGAAACTCATATTTGTGTGCATTGTTGGGCATGTCTAGAAGAGAACTAATCATTGCCATGGCATCTGTTGCTTTGTTATTGATCCTAGGAATCTGTTCAAATGTGATCTTGGAAAAGTACTTTTTGAAATCGTCGACCATTAGCTTATAAGGAAGAATCTTTTCATCCTTTGTTTGGTACTCATCTAGGACCTGTTTAATGATGAGCTGTGAGTCTCCAAAGACTTGTAGTTGTTTGATGTTCCATTGTACTCCCATGCACAATCCTGTGATCAATGCTTCATACTCTGCAATATTATTTGTACAAGGAAAAGCTATCCTGTATGCTTTAGGTATACAATCTCCTTGTGTGGTGATGAACAATATGTCTGCTCTAGATCCATGATGTGTGAAGGAACCATCAAAATATAGTTGCCAAACTGTTGAAGGATGTAAGTTGAATAATCCTTCATCAAGGAATTCTACACGAATTGGATGAATATTTGTTATGGGTGCTTCTGCTAGTTGATCAGCTATTACTTGTCCTTTTATTTCCTTTAGATCAACAAACTCTATGTCAAATTCGCTGAGAATCATTACCCATTTGGCTAGTCTTCTTGTGAGCATTGCTTTTGACAATAGATACTTGAGTGGGTCAAAGTTGGATATGAGCTTAGTTCTCTAATTTAACATATAATGCCGCAACTTTGGGGAAGCAAACACTATTGCCAAACATGCTTTTTCCATTGACGAATAGTTAAGCTCATAACCTACTAAGGTTCTGCTGATGTAGTAGATGGCTTGTTCCTTTCCTAGATTATCATGTTGAGCTAGTAAAGCACCTAGAGCTGTTGTTGTCATGGAGACGTATAGTAACAATGATTTATCAGGTATAGGAGGTACCAACACTGGTGGGTTTGCTAGGTGTTTCTTGATCTGATCAAAATTTTGCTGGCACTTATCATCCCATTTAAAAGATTCTCCTTTATGGAGTAGATGTTGAAAAGGATGACATTTGTCTGCTAACTATGCTATAAATCTACGGATGGACTGCAATTTACCTTAAAGGCTATGGAGTTGTTTTAGATTGGCTAGAGGAGGCATGTCCATTATAGATTTCACTTTCTTAGGATCTACCTCGATACCTCTTCTTGATACTATATAGCCCAATAGCTTTCCTGATGTTACACCAAACACACATTTCTTTGGATTTAATCGAACTTGATATTTCTCTAATCTGTCAAAGATTTGTTCCTACACTTTCAAGTGATCTTCTCAAGTTTTAGATTTGCACAGGATATCGTCCACATAATCTTCCATTATGGTATGGAAAAGGTCATGGATGATTACAGTTATTGCCCGTTGATATGTCTCTCTGGCATTTTTGAGACCAAATGGCATCACTCTCCAATAGTAGGTACCCCATGGACAAATGAAATTTGTTTTGTGTTGATCTTCAAGAGCAATTAGGATCTGATTGTATCCTGAAAAACTATCCATTAATGATAGCATTTCATTCCCCGCTGTGAGATCTATAATGATATCAATGTTTGGCAATGGAAAGTCATCTTTTGGACATGCTTTGTTTAGATCTCTAAAGTCTATACAAGGATGGATGCTTCCATCTAGTTTTGATACTGGCACAAGATTCGACACCCACTCAGGATAGTCAATTGGTCTTATGAATTTGGCATCTAAAAGTTTCTAAATTTCCACCTTGACTAACAAAGCTACTTGAGGATGCTTCTTTCAAAGTTTCTACTTCACTGGCTTGGTGTTTGGATATACTGCTAAGTGATGTACCACAAGTGATGGATCCAATCCCGGCATATCTACATAAGTCCATGCAAAATTGATCATGTGTTTCATGAAGAATGCCGTGAAATCTACTTTTTCTTGCTCTGATAATGATGCAGCTATGTGTATGATCTTAGGATTTTGTTCTATACCAAGATTTACTTCCTTAGATTTCTCAATTAACAAAGGTAATTGTTCCTAATATTCCCTCAAAGGAAGGTCAAGTCCTCCATCCTTAGGTGCCTCGAAGAGGTTTTCACTGTTGGATATGTCCTTTATTTTTACTTTTTCTTGGTCAAGAGGCACCTTACGATTTTCACCTAGAGACCTTTTATTTTCTTTTTTGTTTATTTCACCTTTGCAACTAGAGGCCTTGACACTTCCCCCAAAGTATGCTAATTGAGGTAAATCCATTTTGTAGCCCACCTTATGATCTCTGAGTGGCAAACTTGTTCTTAGTCCCAAGAATTCTGCTAGAGCTTCATCATTTTGAAATGTATCCAATACAGGTGCCCCCTGTTGGTCCCAACCAACGAGGTTAGGATATACAAGAGGTAAGTTGGATGATCAAGGTTGGGAAACAAAGGTTGTAAATGAGATCATGAAAATGGATAGGTCATGAAATAGTTCAGTGAGGTGAAGGGAAGATTCATCGATGGTATCTGGATTAGAAGTCTCTTCTGCGGGGAAAGCTTCAGCTACCGTGTCAAGAACACATTCGATGTCTTTAGAAGGTGGGTCCTCCTGTCCATACCCTAGACCTTTCCTATTAAACTTCTTGGTCACAGTGATTGGTGTTATAGGTCCTTGCTCATGTAGTCCTATACCACCTTGTCCTTTGTATCCCATGTTTTTGATGATGCGAAAACAATTGTTGTAACGCTCCACTTCAACTATTTTTTGATCATTTTCATCATAGAAAATCCATGAATGAATGTCTTCAATGTCTTCGTCATCTAGCAGCCTTGATTTTATAAATACTATAGGAGGAGCTTTGATAATTGTTTGAGATGATGATGCCTTAGATGCTGATGGTTTTCTATATGTCTTTGGGGATGGAGGCAATGTTTTGACACAATAGGATTCTTGCAACTTATACTCACCAAGTCCTTTGTCCTTGTACTTGATTTCTATGTTAGGAATGGCTTTTCTTGAAGATGCTTGGTTGAGGTCGGCAGGGTCAACATAGGTAGTAGATGGGTATGCTTTAATATTGATAGGTATGCGATTAGGAGTTTGATACTTAGCTTGATATGCTTGACAGAACTCAAAAGGATTGGGATCTGCGGGAATGGTGATCTTGGCTCCATTATGAGGAAATTTGAGGCATTGATGGTAAGTTGATGGCACAGTTTTCATGGCATGGATCCAAGGATGACCAAGGATGATGTTATATGGTAATTCAATATTAAGGACTTGGCAATAAATATCTATAGTAACTAGACCAACTGTGACAAGCAAAGTTATAATCCCTTCTAATTCTCGTTCAGCATCATCATATGCTTTGATTATTATGCTTTTTGATGTATCAATTTTATCCTCAGAATATCCCAACTATTTTACTAATCGTAAAGAAAAAATGTTTAGACCTACTCCACCATCTATTAAGATTCATTTAATGTGGCATTTATTAATGAATACTTCTATGTGGAGGGCTTCATTATCAGATGAACCAAGTGGTGATAGGTCTTTGTCAGAAAAGGTTAAGTGATATGGGGATGCAATGCTTGCTACCATGGCTTGAAATTGTGTAGTGTCTATGTTATTGGGGACCGATGATTCTTGCAATGCTTGGTTGAGGATAGCCTTATGTGCAAGGGATATGCGTAGCAATTCCAAAATGGAGATATGTGCAGGAGTTTTGCCTAGGTGATCAAGGATATTGTATATCATAGTCGGTCTTGCAATGGGTGGTGTAGCTTGGATTGTCACATGACCACGACGAGTAGTAATGGCACAATTGGACTCTTTTGTGGCTTGGATATGAATAGGTTCTTTTGCTTTTATGGAGATGGTTGATATGCGAGCATGGTTAATGTGGCCAATGGTGGATGACTCATATGTGTATTGGACATTTCTCCGTGAAGAGGAGACACTTGCTTTATCATGAGCAAGAAGTGGATCTTTTAAAGCGTCAAGATCATAGTTTGATGTTTGCTTAGGTTGTTCTAAATTGACTAGACCTCGATTGATCAGGTTTTGAATGAGATGTTTCAATTTCATGCATCCAGCAGTGTTGTGTCCTTTCACCCTATGGTATTCACAATATTCATTATCCTTGTACCAGTTGGGTTTGAATTGAGGTTCGTCATATGGTTTCTTTTCTGGTAAAAAAATAGCTCCAGATTGAATAAGTTTCTTCAAAACAACCTCAACAGGCTCTCCCAAAGGGGTGAACTTGCATCATGGTGGTGGATTTTATTGGGTTTGATCTCTTGAGAGGAATGGTGTATTTCTATTTACAATGTTTCTGTTCATAGTTTGAATAGACACAAGAGCTTTCAGAGTCTGGACATGTTTTGCATCTACAATGCCATCATTAACAACATTTTTGTTCTTGTTCCAAAAATGAGATTTGTCACTAGAAGATTGCGGGTTGTCTTTGTTGTCTTTGAAGATTTTGATCACACCTTTGGCAATTAAAGCTTTCTCAATATTTGTTCCCTTGGCAATGATTTCATCAAATGAATTGGAATGAAACTTCCAGATTGAGATTTTGTACAAAGATATCTAATTGTTATTTTTTGGGCATTTGCCAAGGGAGCTTGCTAGCCATGTTATGCCATCATTGTAAAATGGATGCAAATGTCTCACCATTGCATTGTTTGTTTGTGACAAGGTCATTCATTGAGATCTCATTTTCAATTTTGAAAGCAAAGTGTGACAAGAATTTTTCAGCCAATTCGCTAAACGTTTTGATCCCTGAATGAAGATGAGCAAACCATTCGATAGCTTGTCCCCCTAAACTATGAGGGAATAGACGCAAGAGATATGTGTCATCAAAGGAAACGTCTAGACAAGTGACATAGAAATCTCTAAGATGGTCATGAGGATCTCCTTTCCCTTTGTATTTGTCAAATTGAGGCACTTCAAAATGTGGAGGAAAAGGTGTCATTTGCAATGATCTATCGAATGGGCAGGAACATACTTCCTCAAATGAAAATGTTTTCTTTGTGCGACCCAATCATATATCATTCATATCTTGTCGTAATTGTCAAATCTCCTTAGGAGTATCATTTGTGATTGTTGTTGTATATGACTTTGATGGCTTGGATGCAGTATATGGTATTGTTAATTTGGATTTGGTTGGGTGTTGTAGGATTGGATGTATGTGTTATGCCCTTGGCTACCAGGTGGCAAGGGAACAAATGAATGGGAAGAGGTATTGATGTTGGATGTAAATGTCACATGTGAACCATGGGATGGATTGACATAGGTTACTTGCAGAGTGGAATGGTGTGGAGCTTGAGAGATGGTCAATGGATTTTGAATCGCAGGATTTGGGTTAACATAAGATATGATAGGTGCTTGAGATATAGTATGTGTATTTTGGACATTTGTGGATGGGTTGGTATATGATACATGTGTACCAGTGGATGGATTAACTTGTAATGCGACAGACGTATTTGTCAATGGAGGTTGAGATACGAAAGATGGATTGGTAGATGGATTAGCTTGAAATTGTGCTTGTGAGACAACAGGTCGATTAACATAAGAAGCTTGAGTATTAGAAGGCTGTGATCCAAAGAAAAGTTGGTTGAGTGGAGAAGGATTGGTGTTAGGAGGATTGAGGTCAATGAGGGGAGTATCCAGGTTGGTTTGGTGTATGGTTATGTTATTTATGGAGGAAGATGCATTGGATGGTTGCGATGGTTCAACATGCGACACATTGGTAGTTGATGTTTACGACACTTGAGGTGTCTGGACTATGGTTGTAGTGCTTTGTGTGGCATGGGGTGCATTAGTAATAGGCACATTTTGAGTAGAGCTTGCAAGCGTTTGTGAAAATGGCGTGGGATTTTGATTTTGATTTGTGATGGGAGTATGAAATGGAGGAAATTGAGCCAAGGATGGTGACACAACCTTGGATGGTGTGATTTTGGGCTTAGTGGACATGGTAGTGATAGCAGTGGGGGTGACATTTGAAGGTGCCTCTTTTTGGATAGTAGACAAATCAAAGTCACTTGGGAGCAAAGTTCCACCTTTGAACAAATTCACAAGTACTCTTTGTCGATTGGCATCTATAATCTTGTTGGCATGTTGCATGGCTTTTGGATCTTGAAGGGACATTTGGTCATCTTCCAAGGAATCTTCATAGACATATACTTTTTCTTGTGGCTCCAGAGTAGAGGATGAAGCTCCTAAAATGTAACCTTCAAGTAGAAAGTGTTGCGGATCCATCCCGGTCATATATGGTGAGGCATCCTTAAGAGGAGTGTTTCAGAATTGTTGCAAGTTTCTCTCCATGGCTTCCTTGAACTATCTTCTTGTTTAAGGTAGTGGATGATGTTGGCCCAGATTGGTGGACTTGTTTTGCAAAATTTGAGACTCCAAAGTTGGTTAAGATGATGGTTGATTATTTGATGTTCAATTGATGGGTTGCTTGGATTGATCTTTTGCTAGGATGTTTTGGATTGCTAAGTTGATTGTTTAGATTGGATGGCTTGATTGGTTGATTGGATTAGTTGCTGTTTTGATGGATTTGATATGGTCTGATTGGATTGCTAATTGGATCCGTTGCTTGGTTGATTGGATAGTTGCTCAATTATTGATTTGGTTTTTGGATAAGGAATACCCCTAGAGATAGACTCTTGAACTCAAGGGATATGTTGTTGTTGGATAAGATGCTAAGGATGATGATGATCAGACCTGAATGATGGTTTTAGCTACAGAAGCCACTGATTTGATTTGGTGGTTGATTTGGTTTGTTGTTTTAGGAGTCTCAATGGATATGAGTGTTCAAAAGTCCAAAATAGATTATGTTTCTAGACTCAATGAAATGATTGTTGTGTAAACTGGATGATGGATGCTCAGAATAAAACTTGTAGACCAGAAATAAGGCTTAGACAGTAATGAAAATGAGGATTTTAGCAAATATTTTTGATAACTGTCTGTAGATGACCAATTGTGAGGTAGGATAATTCAATTGCGATGACTGATAGCTCAATTGCAACCGGGAATAAGCCAATTGTGACACACTGCAATTCAATTGTGACTGGGTTTTTGACAAATATGAAAGACTATGAATCAATTGCGTCTGAAAATGCTCAAATGAATCTGTCAGGGAATTTAGTAGCAGGATTAGATAAAGACCAATTGCGTACAAATTTGACCAGATGCAACAGACTGTGGTTCAATTGCATATGGTTTTCTGACAAATGCGAGGGTTTATTGTTTAATTGCAATTTTCTATTGTTCAATTGTGGTTTCAGACTGTGTTTGACAAAAAAATGATGGTTGTAAGCAAACAATCACTCCAACAGTCACAAATATGTATACCCTAGGCTAGGCAAGGATAATATCTGTTGAGTTCCCACTTGGTTTTACCTAGCCGCACCTACCTATGGTGTATAGCTCTAGGAACTTGGGGCACGGGTTCCCCCTTATAATGTATTCACTTTTCAGGCACACCAAGTTCCAAGTCCTTAAGATGCGCAGATCTTAAGATACTTTGCTATCTCTTCCACAAGCCACGAAAATGTAGGACGGCTATCAAAGGCCTAATCAGTTGTCCTCCTGTATCAACAGATAGAGGGTTTTTGGCTACTACACAAAGGTTGCTAATATGGGCATCCATTTGGGTGGCTACACATGCAGCAATTCACTCCATTAATGGAGGCTTCCCAGCTTGAAGAGGTTACGCTCTACAGGGTTTTGGGGAAAATATTTGTCGATGTAACACAACTACACCCGTTTCTTATGGCTTTCACCACAAACACTTTTTTTGTATAGTAGTTTGGAAGAGCTTGGCTTTAGCTTGTTACTGCTTGGGTCATCCCCTTCTCACACCGGGAAGGCAAGCCCTCTAAAGATAATAACAAGTTCTCATGCACCCAAGATCCATTTGATAGGCAAGGGGAGAGGATACTTTTGTTATTAAATTTGGGTTACACACATACACAACAAGCAATCAAGAAAGATAAAACAAACATGGAGAAAACAATGGTTCCTTTAAGCACCAAATCCAAATGTTCCTAGATTAGTGATAAAAATGATATGTCTTGGACTAATCAATGCGGCAAGAAATGGATTAGCAGTTTGAAAACCTCCTTTCTTTGACAAACGGATAAGATGTTGCACAAGAAGATGATTAGATGCCAAAGAAATCAAGTAGAAACAAGATTCAGTTGAATGCGTTCAAAAACCCAACTACGACAATCTGGAAACAAATTGCGTATGAAATAAAACCAAATGCAAAAATTTATCAACCAATTGCGTATGACTTTACACCAAATGTAATGCTCTACGATTCAATTGCAGTCAGGTTGGAACAGTTGCGCATGGCCTGCAAAATAGAAACCCTAGCTAACCAGATGCGGCTAAAAAAACTAGATGCGATGCTCTGCTGTGCAATTGCACTCGAAATATGACCACATGTGAAATTTTGCAGATCAATTACACTTTGTTTTTGGCCAATTGCGACGATCTGCGGTGCAATTGCAATTTTCTGTGAAATAATTATGCTCGAAACCCTATAAAATCTAACTTCACAAAAAATAACTATACAAAAAAGGACGTTAAATCAAGGACGTGGGTCCCACCGGGCATGCCAGAATGTGTGAGCAAGAAAAATCAGGTTAGGATGATCAAACAATGTAAATCAAACCTAATCCTACCACCTTCAAAGAATCCATCTAAATGACATAAAAATGCAAACAAATGAAAGCAAATCACCTAGATTATTGATTCCTTGGTTGGATTTGTGGTTTGCTTCTTAATTGTGAACAATCATAAATGCTAAAGTTGCCATGATAATGGATGGAATGCTCAAAATGTTCAATGGATGCTAATGGAGGTGTTATGATTGAGACAATACTCTGGACACTATATGGTGAGATGATGATAATGAGAATGAGTGGGTGTATATATATATCACTCAATAAAAGTTAATCAACGGTAGAGAAGAAAAGATAGTTTGAACGGTTGAGATTAATTCATGATCATAGATGAATGTGCATAAGACAAGTGTAAGGAAGAGGATAAAGCACGTGTGACCATGTGCATAAAAAGTATTACCACACATGATTGGAATGAGAAATGGACAAGTGTTGGAATGTGGTGAGAGGTGAGGACTTAATTCAAATATTTTATTTGAATTAGTTGGAAGGTGATGTGGAAATTAATTAAATAAATAAGATTTATTCAATTAATTGAAAAGTAGGATTGGAATGGGATTAAGATGAAATTTTAATTAAATAAATAAGATTTATTTAATTAAAATTAGAGAAAATGGAAAGGTAGTTAAACAATTAAAAATTATTTAATTATAGATAGAGGAAAAATAGCTAAGTTATTCAAATGTGTTAGACAAATGCAGATGATGAATAATGTAATATTTTAATAATGATAACTAGGTCTATTTTGGGTGTCTACAGTGACCGCAACATGTGATTGAATATTGTTTGAAGAATTAGAGTTAATTTTGATAAAGTTTTTGTTTTGTTTCTTGAATGATTGATAATGTGGAGCAACGGATTTAGACTAACCAATGGGAGCTGACGAGGAAGAGCCCTCATACTGATTAACTGACAATTGGTAATCACGAAGAACCATGCAAAGATGTGTAAATAAAGGATAGTGCATTAACAAAATCTTGTCACAGATGTGTAGGTGCAGGTTTCCAACGAAAACCCTTTTCACATCAGCATACGAAAGAGAATATGGAATTTGAGAGAAGAGAGTTTGGTAACACCCAATGAAGTCAGGCACTTTCTCCTTCACTCCTTGCTTGCAATGAACCAAATTAGTCAATGTGACTTGAGGTCTGATATTAGCTTGAAAGTGTTGGAGAAATTGATTGCCGAGTTGTTGAAAAGAATGAATTGAATTGTTAGGTAGCAAGCAAAACCAATCCAAGGTTATGTCTTTTAGTGACAAAAGAAAGAGTTTAGCCAAGAGAGCATCTTCAAAGAGAAAGTCATTGCACAAAGAGGTAAAGGCTAGCAAATGGTTATTAGGGTCTCCTTTTCCAGAGTATTTCTTGAAACAGGGAGGTTCAAACTTATTTGGCATTAGAGTTATTAAGATAAAGAGGGATAATGGGCTATGAGTGTAATAAGATGGAATGGTAAGTTTGGATTAACTTTGACTCATGGTTGCTAATTGTTATTGTAGAGAATTGACATTTTGTAAAAGTTGGTTTATGACAGGATCAACAGGTGGAGTAACTTGTGAATGGATAGAATGTGAAGGAGATGAACTAACAAGAGGTTGAGACACAATGGATTGGAATTTTAGTAAGTTCATTATGGACAAGAGTGGCTAACAATAGGCATGGAAACATTTGGATTAAGGTTTTAATAGGTAAACTGGAACCAAAGGAAGGTGGGATGGAGGTAAAGTTCCCACTTGTCACCTTAGAACCAGTGTTAGTAATGTTACCAGATTGTGCAATGGTGGTGAAAATAGAAGAAGTGAATGTTGAGAGAAGATGTTGACATGGGTGCCGACACCTATGTCCTCATCTAGTGTCGAGAGGACATGTTGTTGAGGAACTCTGCACAGCTAGTTGATGACAAAATTTTACTATCCACTATGTGAGCTAGACCATGTAGAACTTCCATCATCAAGTAGAAACTTTCTTAGATTCTCTATAGGAGGTATAGCCTCCCCAGCCAAATGTTTCATGCCCAACAATCGCTAGAAACTAGCCAACTCATTGTTTATCTTATGAATTCGGGCCTTCGGAACATGGGCTATGAAGTTCTCAAGAGGATCAAGAGAAGGTTGTGTTTCGAAGATCATCGGCAAGGTGGGGATGTGATCTAGAGATGGTCACATTCTAGAACTTCTTGGGATGAATAGGTTATCAAATTCAAGTTCTGATGTGGAAACACTAGAGCTAGCTAAAGGATGGGAGCCCATTAGGATTTGATAACTTCCTCTTACATGATGTTCGTATTAAGAGCACTGGGTCACAAAACTCATAAAGAAATTACAAATTTTATGACACTCATGTACTCTTAGGAAGCGATAGAGAAGAAAGAGTGATGACAAGATGAATATGATGATTAAGGGATAGAAGAATGAGAAAATGTGTTTTATGTTTTGTTTTCTAAAAGAAAAGAAAGATGTTTAAGTGTTGTTTTTTTTTCTAAACTAAATACATAAAGTAAAATAAGATATGCAATATAAGTATCTAATCAATTAATCAACTAATCAAACACAACAATGAGATCTATAAGTGCAAGTGTAAGATACGTCGGGTTCACCAAAATGTGAGATAGAAAAGAGGGGCCTAATTAACAATGAAGTAATTAAATCAATCTTTCCTAATCACACATTGGAACACAAGCCACCAACGGCTATATGCTTAGTTTCTATCCCTAGAGAAGAGCCAAGCTATAAGTTGGTGGCGAATTTGTTCCTTTGTTGTAATGATTAAGGATTGATGATAAATGTGTTGACTAAACTATGCAATGAAAAGACCTAATGAGCAAATTGAATAACAATACAGACAACAGTTACAGAAGATAAGAAATAGGAGCAAAAATGAAACAAGCAGACAGAGAGGAACCCATCACCAAAAGCAACGTTTTTCAAAGCTAGACACAGGAGATGGGTGCCCTAGTCCTAGGGTTTTGGGGTAGACAAACTTCTATGCAAAGATCTTTGTCTTTGTAACCTGCGTCTGCCTGTCATTCGTCGATATCAGAAAGCTTCACCCCTACACACACAAGAGGAGGAAAATGGTTGTGCTATATAAGGGCTTGCCTCTGTCAAACCTTGTGTAAGTGTTTCCACTTCCACAACAACAAATAATAAAGAGAGTGTGTGTTCACAATGAACAGAGGTAGATAACTAATAAATATTGCAATGATCAAATATAATGAAATGAACTCACCATGACCATAAAACCCTAGTTGGACTTAATTTCACAACAATAATGGCACACTAGAATATGTTGGATAAGGAAAAATCTTCCTCAATAGTAGTAATAATAACTCACAAGTAGAGAGCTTCAGAATTGTAGAGAAAGCTTGTAGATATGTATCAAATATTCATTCTAATGTCACTTCATCACCCTCTTCAAATGAGAGGGAGTGAGCTACATATATATGAATCCCAATTACTTTTTGGAAGAGTCATGTTAGTCCAACAAGAGGTGTACCACTCGATGTAACAAGGCCGACACTACAATTCCAAACTTTGCTCAAGGCAAAAACATTGGACCCCGGCGTTGGGTGCCCTAGTCTCAGCTAAATCTACTCCCGAAATCTCACCAATTAAGGAATTTACCGTTATTTCTTTTTCAGGTGCTAAAACAGGTACTTCACAAGCAGAGGTAAACATACATGTTAAAAGGAGTGCTAAACCTAGTGTGAAATTGTAAGTGGTAACAATTTTTGACACTATAGTTATTGGGTGAAAAACTAAAGATGTCTTCTAGATCACCAATCCTAGTTTGACTTAAGAGTGGTTGCTCGTTATAGATTATCTTTAACCCCCAACCCAATAGAAAGCTTCATTGCTTGCAAGTTGAAGAAAGCTCCAAAAAACTAAAAAATAATAAATATAAAAAATAAAATATAATGAGTTAAGAAGAAAATCAAAAGAAAAGAAATGTTGAAAAGAAAAAATCAAAAGAAAATAAAAGAGGAAAAGAATGATATATCAAGAGAACTCAATTGTCTAGGTGATTCAGGCAATCTCTACTAGGGCTATGAATGCCTGGCTAGAAGTAGAGCAAGGCCTTGGGTGGGGTTAGTGATATCTATGTCGGGGCTATGGATGCCTAGCTGGTAGCAGAGCTATGTCTAGGTGATCATTTGGAAGCAAAGTCCACTTCATCTAACCTAATCTCTAGTTTGTGATTGATGAGTTCTTGCATGCTTATGGAAAGGTAAAGAATCACTTGCACACACTTGGATTTTAAAAGCATTGGATCATGTACTTTAAGAATTCTTGCTCTCAGTTTGTTCTGGTACTCACTCTGTCGTTATGTTTGGTTCCACTGAAATTTCAGGTCTTGGTTTGATCTTCCCACCTAGAAATGTTGTGGAACATTTTTCTATTTTTATTAGAGTTTGTTATGACTCACACAACATGCTCCACTTTGCCCCTCGCAAAGTAGAGACCCCCTCTTAGCTGGCTTATGTCCTTGAGTTTAGATTGCTTCCATTTTTGGCTTCTTCATATTGATAGGATTGGACAAGTTTTGGTTAGTGACCTTACTCATATGTGTTGAATGAGTCAATTAGAAAGATTTTTATAGACCTCAATTCCAAGTCTTCTTGATTGAATTTACACTTCATTTGGTTTCTTGGTTCACTTAAGGAAGTTTAATGTTGTTTTCACTATTGGCCCTGCTCATATGATCATCTTGCTAAGGATGTCTTCATATATTTCAGTGATAGCTTGATGTGGTCTTTGAACATCATAAGGAATTATTCACTTTTTAGAACATTCAATTGCTTGATATGGGGATCCCTGGTGTGATCTATGCATAAATGTCCAGAGTCAGATGATTGCTTTTATAGGTCCCATTGCAAGTCTTTTGTAAAGAGTCTCCATACTTATACATGTCTTAAGATAGATATTTGTCTTAGGGATGCACTTAGTCTTGATGTGTTCTTGTGTTTTATTGGATTGAATAAATTAATTATCTTCATAAGGGCCTTCAGGGCTGCCTTATAAACAAACATACCCCACCTTTTTCTTGGATAGTCCTAAAAAAGACTTAACCTCTCCATACCAAGCTTTGGAGCCAAGATTGAAAAAAATCATGCTTTATGTTAAACTTGACAGGCTCCTATCAAAGGCAACACCCTTACTTGCACGACATACCCTTGTCTATGGTTGCTTTTAGGTATTTTGTAACAATTCAAAGCTTAAAAGATGATATATTTTTTGAATAATAGTCCTCACCTAAGTGCATACATAGGAAAGAAGAGTTTAAAGGAAAAAGTATTGAGATTTATGGTTTCAACATCTATTGGCTATACTCGTAGTTGTCAAAGGCACTTCATACTATTCTCATTTCAAACAGCTGTCAAAGGCATTTTCCATTTTAGACATATGGTGTACATGATTTCCCATGCTTGCCTCACCACATGCATGATTTCTATCAAAGGATAGGGTGTAACATCCAAGTTCTAAAAACATAGTAAAACCATAAATTTACCATAGAGTAAATCAACAAGGTAAAAATGAGATAGAGAAAAAATTTATTTTATTCAACATATAATCAAGTAACTACAATTACAAGATTTCTCTTTACAAAAACAATAAACCATATTATCTTTCTCAATTACAATGTTTACAAATGTAAATCAATTACATATTCAAATTTTGGAATAAATACTGCTTATGAATATCTGACATCTTTATCACAAGTCCTAGCATGTTTCCTGCTTGGAGAGAGAGTATCTTTCCAATGATTTACCTCCATCCATAGACTGGTTATCTCCCACACATCTTACACATAGGAAGTGGCCCTACCCTTCACGAGGAATATAGACCTTAGGTGACCAGTGGTAATTTTCCTTTCCTGAGTACATAGTGTTGTATCCTACTCAACTCTATCAACCATACAACCCTAGATACCCTCTAGCTAAGTATGATTTCCAATAGGATGAGCAATCTAGATACAGTGAACTGACAATGCATGCAAAAAACAAATGCATTACTTTGGCCAAAGTTTTTTAATAACAATATCATTCATAATGAATGTAGTCATTGTGTTCACCCACCCCTACTCAACTTGGATACTGTCGTATTCTTGTAGATATTCCCACCGACTATATTTACGTAATGTTTTACTCATCTTGTTATGATAAAAGTTTTCATGAATTAGATAAGTCTAAAAGACAACCATTCTTTGGGTTCATAATCAACTCTAGGGTTTTTATAACAACCCATTGGATATTACGATATATATATATAATTCCTATAAGACTAGGTTCATAATCGACCTTTGGTTTATCTCTTTCATGGCTAAGAATGTTATAATTCTTGTGAAGATATTACCTCTATGTGATGTCATTAACCATCACTACATATATATATATACTCATATATGATTTTATTCAAGGTTGTTTTTATATAGACTTAGTCTATTTTGCGTAATCGTTTACTATAGCTAAACTCATCAAGATTACAAGTATAAACATTAAGCAGATCTTTGGA
Organism: Cunninghamia lanceolata; assembly: GCA_027924645.1. NCBI lineage: Eukaryota > Viridiplantae > Streptophyta > Pinopsida > Cupressales > Cupressaceae > Cunninghamia > Cunninghamia lanceolata. The sequence continues at coordinate 1,209,195 of BSBN01001052.1, read as the reverse complement.
CATTTATCCCGTTTATCTACTAATCCTAGTTCTTCTACCATTCAATAGATCATACCAAAATTACCATAGAACACTAAGAATCTAAGTTTCTTGGGATAAGATATCATTTTCAACATGTATAGAAACTTAACAAGAAAATGTTTTTGAAATAGCATTACCCCCACTCAAGGTCTAAACTATACGACTCAAGGCTATGAATATAACTATTCAAGTTAAATCACTACTAATAAAATTCAAGAGTCTAATATATGATTATCTCATGAACATATCATTGGTTTCTACAAACTTATTCAATAAGTAAATTATTTTTCAAAACAAACATCAACTAAGACAACCTCCTACTATGATGATTGTGTATCCTCCATACTATGATTTGATATGATTATCATTTAGATATCTATAAGAAAATAGTCGATTCAGAATACTATAACATAGTGTTCACTTGTATTACCAAGTATCGGCCATATAAAATGCATTCGATGCCTAATCATTTCAAAACTAGATATAAATGGTTTACTAATAATGCTATCTACATTATCCCATGATCGACACTAATATCTTTTTAACAGTAAACACAATGAATACCGGAGGATATACCTCACTGGCATTCTCATATGTCTGTCCAAAAACACAATGATGGACATCCTAAAAGAATCATACAATTTCCTCATTGTTATTAACATATAGAACTGAGGAATACCTATTAGTCAATGGTCTTAGAGTTGGCAATACTTGCTGATAGAACTCTACAATCGATGCCTCTGGCTATGTATCTCCTCTCAACCACGATTTCTCCTCTGCATATCCCTAAACTTCACACAAGTTTCTCCTTATTCCTCTCTGCTACCTCACGGCTCAACTGTGTTGTTTAATAAAGGCTCAAGCATGACTCTTATAGAGTCACCTTACTCCTCACTTCCACTCATTTCAGTTGCAACTTAATTGAATGCATAACAGTCCATGTTCAATTTGGTTCTAACTGAAGCCAAGTTTAATGCAAAGTTTACACATGTTGATGGGAGATAACTGTCCCGTGGGCTCATCAATAGTGGTAGTTAATACCACAGTCCTTCTCTTTTGGAAGAGGCTGACACATCTCTTAACTATTGCTAATTATTTAATGATCCCCAATAAGTGATTCAACTCACTACTACTATTATTGAAGGCTCTCCTATTTGCAAGCTAGTATAACAATATTGACTTATTATGAGGTATTATCCTCACTCGACACATAAGCATATTCTTATTTGATTATGTCAAGTATGATTCACATAACATCACCTCAATTAGATAGTTATGGTTTAATCAAACAAAAAAAATATATTTAAACAAAGGATTACAGATATTGTGATTGGGTTGAGCTTGTCTCCCCATCACAATCCGTCGACAATATTCTCTTCTTCTTAACTCGATGAAAACATCTTAACGTTAAGAATCATTTATAACACCTCAAGGGGACTTAATAATAATAAGACAACCATTTAACGACAATAACGTCGTAATATTTATGTTAAATGTAAATAGTCACAAATCACACTTCAAACGACGCCGTTAACGTTATTAATGACTTACTATGACTTAGAAAGATTTGTAAATAATATCGACTACCTATCGATTAGGTTTAGAAGTAAACTTACAAGACAAGACTTACCTCTTACGACACATTGGTTCACATTTTTGTTAAACACTTATACTCAATTTGGCAAATAAACCACTCGTAACCCGAGGTCTATATCTCTCTCCTGGAAAGATACTCTCTCTCTTTTCTCCGAGAGTCATCTAATAACCTATAATCCTATATCAAACTTGTTACCAAACAAATTATGATCAGTGCATCATTATTCAAATAATAAATCAAATCTCATAATGCAAATATTAAATCAATAATAACATAATCATTTCCATAATTTCATAAATGACATTCAATATAATCCATTTATTTCCTTGTCATTAATCTAAACATCATAATAAATTTACTTATGTCCATGTAAAAAGTAAAAGTATAGCAAGACAAAAATTGGGGATGTAACATATCCTTCCCCTAAAGATTCATTGTCCTCGATGATATAAAGTATTAAAAAGTAACTGAAAAGCAAGTTCATTGTTTTCAACTGGTAACATCATTAAATAAATGAGGAAACTTTTGATAAAATTCATGGTAATCCTCCCATGTAGCATTTTCCTCAACATATTGGTCCCATTGGACCTTGCATTGCAAAACCTCTCTGTTATGCAAGCGGAGCTTGCGCATTTCTAACACCTTGAGTGGCTCGATCGTGACCACCCCTGGGTCTTACATCTGTAAAGAATTCCAAGTCAAAATATGATTACTACCTACAATATATTTCTTCAAATAAGACACATGAAAAACATTGTGCATTCTAGCTAAGGCTAGTGGTAGAGTAATTTTGTAGGCAACCGGATTGACTACTTCAAGCACTTCAAAGGGTCCCACATATCGAGGGACTAGCTTAGAAGACTTCCCAAACTTAATAGAACTTTTCTGAGGTTTAACCCTCAAAAGAACTTTTTCTCCAATAGAGAATTGCCTCGGAACACGCTTTGCATCCACATAGCTCTTTTGCCTATCATTGGCTTCTGCCAATCTTTTTCTAATCAGCGTAACTTTCTCTTCCATTTCAGCTAGCATTTATGGTTCAATGCTATTTCTATTTTCTAGCTTATCCCAGCTTATAGGAGTTTGACATCTTCTTCCACACAATGCTTTGAATGGCATCATCTTAATAGCGGAATGATAGGAATTGTTGTAAGCAAATTCCACAAGTGGTAAGTATTCTTCCCACTTATATTGCTGATCCACACAATACATTCACAACAAGTCTTCCAAGACTTGGTTAACTCTCTCAATTTGCCCATTAGTTTTAGGATGGTAATTTGTACTCACGTTGAGTTTAGTCCCTAGTGCAGAAAAGAAAGTTTGCCAAAACCTTGACGTTACACGTGCATCTCTATTCGAGATAATCTTTTCAAGGAAGCCATGCAATCTAAACACCTCTTGCACAAATTTGCGAGCTAACATAGGTGCTCCATCAGTCAAATTCCCTGGTATGAAATGTGCTACCTTTGTGAGTTTATCAACCACCACTAAAATGGCATCATGTTTATTCCTTGGCATAGAAAGACCTTAAACAAAATCCATGCTAATAACTTGCCATTTCCACTCTGGCACATCATGTGGATACAACAATCCTACGAGGTGTTGATGCTCTGCTTTTACCTACTCATAAAACTCATCACTAGACAAATTTTTCAACACCAAATCCTTGAAATTTCCACGAATAGAAACAATAGAAGCTATATGTCTTCTATGACTCAAAGCATTAGCTACTCTATTCTCTTTTCCTTTGATGTAGTTTATCTCAAAGTCATAGTCAGATATCAATTCTAACCATCTCCTTTGTCGAGCATTCAAATGCGGTTGAGAGAAAATATACTTAAGACTTTGATGGTCTAATTTAAGTAAAAAAGTCTTCCCTAACAAATAGTGTCTCCACATCTACAAGGCATGAGTTACTCCCGCCAATTCCAGATCATGCGGTGCATAATTTTTCTCATAGGATTTCAATTTCCTTGACTCATATGCTATAACTCTTCCATCTTACATAAGCACTCCTAATCCTTCTCCTGAGGCATCTGTAATTACCTCAAATTGTCCTTCGGGGTCAAGAACTTTCAAGATTGGAGTTGTAGTTAGCTTTTCCTTTAAGAGATCAAATGCATCTTGACATTTGTCCATCCATTCAAATCTCTTTCCTTTCCTCTGCAAGGAAGTGATTGTACTAGCAATACTACAGAAATTTAGAACAAACTTTCTATAATAGTCTGCCAAGCCCATGAAACTACGCACCTCATGCACATTTTTGGTATAGGCCAATCCAAAATAGCTATGATTTTTGCAGGATCAATAGATATTCCATTAGCTGATATAATATGCCCTAGGTATTGAATCTCCTTCTGGAAGAATGTACACTTTAACAATTTCCCATATAAGTTATGTTCTCTTAACCTTTGCAGAACTATTTGTAGGTGCCGTTGATGTTCTTCTTCATTCTTAGAATAAATGAGTATATCATCTAGGAAGACTAAAACAAACTTGTCCAAACAATCTCTAAATATACTATTCATGAGATTCATGAATGCAGCAGGTGCATTCCTCAAACCAAATGGCAACACTGTGAACTCATAGTGTCCATATTTGGTTCTAAAAGCAGTCTTATGAATTTCTTCATCCTTCAGTCTTAACAAATGATATCTTGATTGCAAATCAATCTTTGAAAACACAACAGCTTCATGCATCTGAACAAAAAGATCATCAATACGTGGCAAAGGATATTTGTTCTTTACTGTTTCTTTATTAAGCATACGATAATATATACACAATCGAAGGGTTCCATCCTTCTTAACAAAAATAACTGGAGCACCCCAAGATGAAACACTGGGTCTAATCAAACCTTTTGCCAACAATTCTTGTAATTGTGCTTTCAATTCCATTAACTCTATAGTTGTCATACAGTAGGGTGCTTTTGATATAGGCTCATATCCTGGTTTAATGTCAATTGCAAAATCAAAAACCCTCTTGGGAGGCAATCCTAGAAGTTCTTCTGGAAACACATCCTAAAATTCTCGAAGAAAAGGATACTTTTCTCCAAAAGTTGAACTAGGGTTTTCTATCCCTTCCTCCACTTGTTCCATTTTGAATGCAAACAACTGACAACATTTCCTTCTAGCCCTTTTCAATTGTTTGGCAGAGATAGGTCTGATTTTAACTTCTCTTTGAATCCCTTGGAATTGGGTCTAATTTCCCAAATCATCTAAGCATTCAACTATTTTTGAAAAATAGACTACCTTAGCTCTATGCTTCCATAACCAACTCATTCCTAGGATTACACCATAGGAACCTAGGGGAGCTACATACAGGTTTACTTCAGTTGAGAAACTAGGGAGATCAATCTTGGCTTCAAACAAACATTGCTCTAGCTAAACCTTAGATTGGTTAGTATATTCTACTGACCAAGGTTTAGACATGTACCCAACTTTTCTAGGGAATTTATTCAAAATTCTAGGAGAAACAAAGTTTTTAGTGGCTCTTGTATCAATCAAAATAGATATAAGGACTCCAAACAAAGTACCTGTCATCTCAATGGGTGTGATTTGATACTCTTCTTGATGATTGTCAAGAGCTGCATGAATCCTTTGTTGGAATGCTTCTTGCTGAGTAGGTAGTGCAGTACCTCTTTGTTGTCCATTTTGATTTTTGTAGGGCAACGATTTGCATAATGGTCACCCCCACAAGTAAAGCATCCTCTAATGGGTCCTTTCTTATCTAATATCTTCCCATTGTTATGCTCATTTATTTTGTAGTTGCCATTCTTCTTCTCATTACCAGATCCACCCTTGTTCTTCTGAGGTCCTTTATCTTTTCTCTTGTTCTCATAGCTCTTTTCATATCTTTTCTTGTATGGTTGATTGTTAGGAGTTCCATTAAACCTCTTCCAGCTTCTATCACGATAAGCCAAGATGTATTTCAGCTTTTGCTCTTGCTTGATCGCCTTCTTGTACACTTGATCCATTGTTGTGGGAACATGCACATCCACTTCACCACCAATTTGAGCATTTAAGCCCATGATGAATTTTCTGATCCTGAATCTCTCATCCTTTTGATACTGTGGAACATATTTCAGGAGTCGAGTGAATTTTTCTCCATATTCCACCACTGTCATATCTCCTTGTCGAAGATTCTAAAAATCAGTTAGTTTCTAATCAAAATAGAGTTGTGGTAACCATCTCTTACGAAAGAGTTCCACGAACTCATCCCAAGTTATCCTTAGAGAGCTTAAATTCAATTCCATCTTCTTATTCATCCACCAAGTGGATGCTTCTCCTGCCAGTTGGAATGCTCCCCATACTGCCTTGGTCACCTCTGAGTAATTTCTTATCTCAAAATATTTTTCCATCTCTGTTAACCAACCTTCTACAGCATCTCCAGTCTCTGTCCCGTCAAATTTTGGTGGAGTAACCTTCTTCATATCCTTTGAGAGCTCTGAGGTCAATCTATCCCTTGCCTCTTTATGAGGTTCTGCACTCTTACTTTGATCTTCATGATTTACTCCACTTTGACCATGAGAGTTTTCACCTCCTCCCTCAGTATTCCCTTTATCATCCACCTTCTTTTCCAAATCATCCAATCTTTTCTTGGTTTCCTCAAGTGTAGTTATGATTTGGTCCAGCTTATTATTTGGCAGGTGGTTTTCCTCTTCACTTTCTCCTTGGTTAGTTCTTGTCTGAACCATGTTTATCGATTTCTCACACCTGAGATTATTGAGTTGTCCATTAGTTCAAGATTATAATGCATCCCATTAAATCTAAAAATAATAAACTCAATTTAAACAATAGTTTGGCACAAAAATAACTCTTTTTTTCATTTCAAAAGTAAAGAGTATTCTTCATTTATACAAGAAATGACTTCAAAAGTCGTGCTCAAGAGGAGTATATTCTTCCAACTTATTTTCAGATACATAATCTTGAGGTATATAACCCTCTGACTCACTATCAGACCTAACTTCTATGATCTCAACAGTTGGGGGTATGCGGGGATCTCGCCTAACCATAGTTGTTTCCTCATCTGACATATACTTTATGATTTTGGCAGTGATCTTAACTCTTTCCATGTTTTCCCTTCTCACTCGCTTGATTCGAGTTAAGGTAGTCGCTAGAGTTTCAGTATCACTTAACCAAATGTCACTCTCATCATTGGTTCCCTCAAAGGTTTTGAAAATGGCCTCACGTTCTCTTTTTGCTTTAAGGAAACGTTGACTCAAATTAACAGACTTTCTTGTTGTCTTCTTTAAGATGTACCATCCTGGCACAGAAATTTTCAAACATTAGCTAACCGCATAATGTTGACTACAAGCAAGCATAGTGGTCTCATAAGCCCTAGTGCTGAACCTAGTAGCTCTAATACCATATGTAATATCCAAGTTCTAAAAACATAGTAAAACTAGAAATTTACCATAAAGTAAATCAACAAGGTAAAAATGAGAGAAAATTTTTCTTTTATTCAACATATAATCAAGTAACTACAATTTCAAGATTTCTCTTTACAAAATATAATAAACCATATTGTCTTTCTCAATTACAATGTTTACAAATGTAAATCAATTACATATACAAATTTTGGAATAAATATTGCTTCTGAATATCTGACATCTTTATCACAAGTCCTAGGATGTTTCCTGCTTGGAGAGAGAGTATATTTCTAGTGATTTACCTCCATCCATAGACCAGCGGTCTCCCACACATCTTCCACATAGGAAGTGGCCCTACCCTTCACGAAGAATATAGACCTTAGGTGACTAGTGGTAATTTGCCTTTCTCGAGTACATAGTGTTGTATCCTACTCAACTCTATCAACCATACAACCCTAGATACCCTCTAGCTAAGTATGATTTCTGATAGGATGAGCAATCTGGATACAGTGAACTGACAATGCATGCAGAAAACAAATGCATTACTTTGCCCAAAGTTTTTTAATAACAATATCATTCATAATGAATGTACTCGTTGTGTTCACCCACCATTACTCGACTTGGATACTGTCGTATTCTTGCAAATATTCCCACCGACTATATTTACGTAATGTTTTAATCATCTTGTCATGATAAAAGTTTTCTTGAATTAGATAAGTCTAAAAGACAACCATTCTTTGGGTTCATAATCGACTCTAGGGTTTTTATAACAACCCATTGGATATTACGATATTTCAATATATATATATATATATATATATATATATATCATTCCTGTAAGACTAGGTTCATAATCGACCTTTGGTTTATCTCTTTCATGGCTAAGAATGCTATAATTCTTGTGAAGATATTAACTTCTATTCAAAGGAATATGATTACCTTTCAAATTACCTCTATGTGATGTCATTAACTATCACTACATATATATATACTCATATATGATTTTATTCAAGGTTGTTTCTATATAGACTTAGTCTATTTCCCGTAATGGTTTACTATAGCTAAACTCATCAAGATTACAAGTATAGACATTAAGAATATCTTTGGACATTTATCCCATTTATCTACTAATCCTGGTTCTTCTACCATTCAATAGATTATACCAAAATTACCATAGAACACTAAGAATCTAAGTTTCTTGGGATAAGATATCATTTTCAACATGTATAGAAACTTAACAAGGAAATGTTTTTGAAATAACATTACCCCGACTCAAGGCTATGAATATAACTATTCAAGTTAAATCAATACTAATAAAATTCAAGAGTCTAATATCTGATTATCTCATGAACATATCATTGGTTTCTACAAACTTATTCAATAAGTAAATTATTTTTCAAAACAAACATCAACTAAGACAACCTCCTACTATGATGATTGTTTATCCTCCATACTATGATTTGATATGATTATCATTTAGATATCTATAAGAAAATAGTCGATTCAGAATACTATAACATAGTGTTCACTTGTATTACCAAGTATCGGCCATATAAAATGCATTAGATGCCTAATCATTTCAGAAATAGATCTAAATGGTTTACTAATAATGCTATCTGCATTATCCCATGATCGACACTAATATCTTTTTAATAGTAAACACAATGAATACCGGGGGATATACCTCACTAGCATTCTCATATGACTGTCCAAAAACACAACGATGGACATCCTAAAAGAATCATACGATTTCCTCATTATTATTAACATATAGAACTGAGGAATACCTATTAGTCGATGGTCTTAGAGTTGGCAATACTTGCTGATAGAACTCTACAATAAATGCCTCTCGCTGTGTATCTCCTCTCAGCCATGATTTCTCCTCTGCGTATCCCTAAACTTCACACAAGTTTCTCCTTATTCCTCTCTACTGCCTCACGACTCAACTGCTTTGTTTAATAAAGGCTCAGGCATGACTCTTATAGAGTCGCCTTACTCCTCACTTCCACTCATTTCAGTTGCAACTTAATTGAATGCATAATAGTCCATGTTTGATTTGGTTCTAACTAAAGCCAAGTTTAATGCAAAGTTTACACATGTCGATGGGAGATAATTGTCCCATGGGCTCATCAATAGTGATAGTTAATACCACATTCCTTCTCTTTTCAAAGAGGCTGACACATCTCTTAACTATTGCTAATTATTTAATGGTCCCCAATAAGTGATTCAACTCACTACTACTATTATTGAAGGCTCTCCTATTTGCAAGCTAGTATAACAATATTGACTTATTATGAGGTATTATCCTCACTCGACACAAGCATATTCTTATTTGACTATGTCAAATATGATTCACATAACATCACCTCAATTAGATAGTTATGGTTTAATCAAATAAAAAGATAATATTTAAACAAAGGATTACAGATATTGTGATTGGGTTGAGCTTGTCTCCCCATCACAATCCCTCGACAATATTCACACCTTCTTAACTCGACAAAAATGTCTTAACGTTAAGAATCGTTTATAACACCTCAAGGGGACTTAATAATAATAAGACAACCATTTTACAACAATAACGTCATAATATTTATGTTAACCGTAAATAGTCACAAATCACACTTCAAACGATGTCGTTAACGTTATTAACGACTAAGATGACTTACTACGACTTAGAAAGATTTGTAAATAATATCGACTACCTGTTGATTAGGTTCAGAAGAAAACTGACAAGACAAGACTTACCTCTTACGACACATTGGTTCACGTTTTTGTTAAACACTTATACTCGGTTTGGCAAATAAACCACTCGTAACCCGAGGTCTATATCTCTCTCCTGAAAAGATATTTTCTCTCTCTTTTCTCCGAGAGTCATCTGATAACCTATAATCCTGTATCAAACTAGTTACCAAACAAATTATGATCAGTGCATCATTATTCAAATAATAGATCAAATCTCATAATGCAAATATTAAATCAATAATAACATAATCATTTCCATAATTTCATAAATGACATTTAATATAATCCATTTCTTTCCTTGTTATTAATCTAAACATCATAATAAATTTACTTATGTCCAAGTAAAAAGTAAAAGTATAGCAAGACAAAAATTGGGGATGTAACATAGGGGTTTCTAGCCTTAACACCTTTGCGTTTGGGTTTAATCTTTATACAAAAGGTAGTGCATTTGAGGCAGATTAACGCAGTGATAGGAAATACAAAATGCAAGGTTACTATGAAATGAGGTCAAAATCACCTATTAGAATAGGGAATTCATTATTTACTTGTGTTTGACATCAACATTTAATGCTTGAACATGTTATTTATTAATTAACCTAATGGATTTTATCTCTGTGCTTGCAAGTTTGGGTGACCTAAAGCAAATGCTTGAGTGATGTCAAATAGGGACTTTTTGACCCCAATGAGATGTTTTTTTCTCATACCATGTTAATCTATTGAAACATATGTCCAAGTTCTTCCATTATTGATAATCCCATTCAGACAACATAGAGGCATAAACTAGGGACTTTTGAAAAAAATTGAGGCACGTGCCAGCATATCCTTCAAGTCCTCTCCATGACATTTTCTTAGCACTTCATCCCATTTCATGTCAATATTTTACATTATCCCATTTACCTATCATTTCATTCTATTGACCTTGTTTCATGCTAGGGGCAGGTGATTGTGTCTTGCTTTGTAAACAGTTTTGGTGTCTTCCCCTTTTCTTATTTCATGTCTTGGAAGAGTACCTCTTATTTAGTCTACAACTTCATGCACTTGCAAGTATCGTGACATTTGATACCTTACACATAGCACTTGACAACATTCGATTTTAAACACTTAAACTTAGATCTTTCAGAAACATTCATAACATACATCCTTTGAATCTTTTGCTTTAATGTCATCCATTCTTTCATCGTTCTCTTTTGCCTTCGCGGGATACATCATTCCCCATATTAGGCTTCATCCTCTTTTATTCTTTCTCAAACATTCTAGCAAGAGGTTCAATGTTTTTTGTCGCTTGATTTTTGCTTTTTTATCTTTATTTTTTTCCATCTCTCTTCATACCTTTCTCAAAGTCACCATGATCCTTCATATCTTAGTGTGTCTTGACGAGTATCGAATGGGGCATAGTCTTATCTTTTGTGTGTTGTGCTTGTTGGTTGTTCCACACAGTTTCCATCAAGGTTTTCAAAAACCTTGTGGTGTGTTTGGGCATCCTCTTGTTTGTTGTGCTTGTGAGTCAGTCCTTTATGCATTTAACACATCGTCACCCTAGTCTTTATACCTTGGTGCATAACGTCAAATGCTATATCAAATACCAGGGTACTTGCATTGATTTGCATACATTCCTTCCCCTTCCCTCCTCTTTTCAAGATCCTACTCGAGTTCTTTGACCTCGCCTAGTCTCTTAAGGGGGCATCATCCCATCCTTTTTTTTATAAGCCCCATCCTTTTTTAGCCCCATCCTTTTTCATTCTTCCATCATCTATAATTTATGTCTCTTTGAAACGAGATTGCTTCTTCCAGTCATAACATCATCTCAAAGAGGGGCAAAATGTAGACATCTAAAAATCACCTATCACCCTAGCCACACCTACCACATTTTTATCCTATTAATTAAATAAATTAAAACAATTTATTTAATTAATTAGCCCCCTTTTCCTAAGTTCTAATCCCATTTTCATAAATCCTAAATAAATAAATTCTCATTTATTTATTTAATCCCTTTCCCACTTCACATGATTTAATAAATATTTATTTTTCCACTCAACTACCTAAAAAGTGAATAAAAGAATTAGAAATTTCTTTTATTCTCCGCCAGTCATTTTCTAACCATCTCCCACAAATTTAAAATAAAATTAAAAAATCTATTTTATCCTCCATCATTCATCTTTCAACTACCCAACTAACTCAATCCTCATCGTTAACCTCTCAACCAATCTTGATCATTGATCATCCAATCTAAAAATCTACAAATGGACCCTTATGTGAGCCATTTTCATCATCAACCATCACTATAACGTCATGTTGTTGGTTCGATCAAACACATCTATCAACATTTGATCAAAACTACCGTCGCAATACAACATGAGTTGATTTGAGTGAGATTTCATGTTATTTCATTTATTCTTTGTTGATTCCTATACTTTAAGCAAGGTGATAGTTGAGTGTGAAATAAGGGTTTAATCTTTAAGCTTTTATTCTTTATTTTGGTTTCACATCTTTCTATTCACAAATAAAACACTAAAATTAAATAATTTCACACATACACATATACATAACTCATCAAACATTCATTATATCAACTTGCGGTATATCATATTCATCACATATATCTATCTTTGAAACAAAGCTCACTTATACATTAGTCCTTCTTCATATATTTCACATTCGTTCATTTATATCACATTACATCTCATACATTATACTTATGTTTCATATATATTATATTTATGCTTCTATTACATTAAATGTTACATCTTGTATCCCCCGGTCCTACTTATATCTACATAATTATACAAAATATTGTGTCTCTTGTGATTGGTATGTCTTTTGGATGGTCTAATAGTCAATTGAGTATGTTGCATTCCCTTTGTGTTGGATCTAGCTTGTTGTACAATCAACTCTGTCTTTCCAACAACCACTCATAAGCATGAAAAAGTTGGTTGTCAAAGAAGAGGCAAAGTCATTAGAGAAAGAATCCATTAAGAAGCAAATTCCTCTTATTCAACTCAAGAGGGCAATGTTAAGAAGTCTTTTCTTCATGCTTGAGTTGAGGATTCCATTGGTTGTAGTTGCAAGCTAATTAGCTCAACCCTCCAAATTTGTTGTTTGTGATACACTTGTTTATTAGAAAGAAGGCTAACTCCTTTCATGTACAAAGGCAAGGAATATGGGGAGTACAAAAGCAGGGAAGACATGGAGGAGCCATAAGTCAATTGTGGAGCGAAGGTATGAGCAAACCCTAAAACAAAGAGGTGATATCAAGTTTTTGTGTCACTTTTCCATGCAAGTTTTTTGTCAAATACATCAATTATAGCATGTTGTTGATGGAGCATGCACATGGGTATTGTATCATGTAATTGATGGACCATGCATATATATTGTTGTATGGGTTCAATTGCCCCATTTCAATTTTTAGAGGTAGAATCATCCCTATAAACTATTTGGCATATATCTAACAGTTATAGCAAGTTGGTATGTTTGCTTTGGATCTTGTATAAACTCATGGGATGATGAAATAGGTTTTTATGAAGCTGGATTTTATATGATAGTAGTTTTGAATAAATTTGATGGACATTCATGGTCCTAAAGGTTTTCTCAAGGGTGTAAATTAAGTAGTAAAATATGTAGGCCAATGAAAGAGGTATAAATAACACTCATTGTGAGTGGAACACCAAGTAATTTGCTAGATTATGACGTAATTTGGTAGATTATGACATCTAAGTTGCTTTGATGCTGATTTAGCACTCTATTTTGTTGCTATGGCAATTTTCCAATTTTTTTCCACTTTCTTTTGCATTGTATTGCTAAAATGGTAATTTGTGCTCAAGACCCAAGAAGGTGCAATCATATTGAAAGTGTTGATTTTTTGCATTTGTTGTATTGCAATTTTTTTCTTTGCTACAAGTTTTGTAAATGAGGCTCTTAGAGGGCAACATTTGTAAAAGCTCCATATTGAGCAACATTTGAACTTGTTAGTGAATGTAATATTATTTGAGACCCATATGGAGAGGGAAATGTTGTCACTACTATGCTTTTGGAAACCAAAGGCCTTTATATTTCAAAGGTGCAAACTCTAAAAAGAAGTACAAATTAGATGTTGCAGATACTAAAATGTTTTAAGGGTTTAGGATGGTATAGAACATCTTGACCCAATCTTTGACAAAAAGAATGTGATTTTATGATTGATTCTAGTCACTATTGGCTTCATAAATATAAATGAGTTGCAAGGCCAAATACAATTTCAAAGGTGCAAATTCTAAAAAGAAGTACAAATTAGATGTTGCAAATACTAAAATGTTTAACAATTTAGAATGGTATAGAACATCTTCACCCAATCTTTGACAAAGAGAATGTGATTTTGTGATTGATTCTAGTCACTAGTGGCTTCATAAATATAAATGAGTTGCAAGGCCAAATACAATACTTAGGTAAAACTAAGAGTTGTATTTAAATGTTTCTTTGTTCTTTGGGTTTCCAATTTCACCAAGAATTCATTATAATACTTGTATGACCTCCCCAAAGAGAGATTTTAGAGGAACCTTCAAATTTATTTCACCATTTTTAAAGGTTAACAAATTGAGATCAACATAATTGAAGTTGTATCAACTAGGTTAGTTGTGTTGAGAATTGATTGATGCTTACCATTTTATTTTGACACTTTCCTCCAATTGTTGCAAAGGACAACTGCAAGAATTTGGATGTTCAAAATTGATTGTCATGCAATTGAGCTTTGAAAAGGTTAGTATTAACTCTAATTTTAGTGCACCTCATCTTAGAGATTTTTCCCTATACATTCTTGCAATAGATGTTAGTTAAAAGTTTATGCATTGTTGATAGGGTGGTTATCATTAAAGGGTTGAAAGAACTCCATTATTTTTAATGGTATTTATATTGCATATTAAACCAATCTATATCCTATTAAACCATGAGAATTGGTGCAAAAGTATGATAAATGTTAGTTAAAAGTTTATGCATGGTTGATAGGGTGGTTATCATTGAAAAAACTTCGTTCTTTTTAATGGTATTTATATTTCATATTAAACCAATTTATATCGTATTAAACCGTGAGAATTGGTACAAAAGTATGATAGAGAACATATTAGCATGGACAACAATTTGTAATATTCGCCCTATAAACAAACCAATAACTTTGTTTACATTTACCAGAATAATATAAAACAAAAAATATAAAAATATCCAATGTATACCCATAATATAAAATTATATTCCCCTATAAATGCTTTGGTCCATTTCAATACAATAGTCTCTGATAATTATTAACTGCTCTAATAATCATTCTAAACATATACGCCAAAAAAGCACTATGCATTTCCATCGCTATATGTTCTAAATCCTACCGACTAAAAACTAGATCTTTGGGTATTCCTGTTCCAAGAAAGGACATTTATTATGCCATGCGACCAACCGCTACTAATTTCAACTCCAAAATCTGTACTCGGTATTTTCTTATGGTTTAAAGCTTAAAACTCTCGGAATTGTCAATAACAAATCGATATTTAACATCTCCCTTCTCCAGCCTTTTCATTGCTGTGTTGATATAATCAACAGAGATCTTTTCTATCATGCATGAGATGTTGTGCTCTGCACAAAAGTCCATCATCTCCTGCGTTTCCTTGATTCCACCAATACAGCTCCCTGCAACAAATTTCCGACCTGATACCACCATAAAACAAATTTCAGGTGAACTAACAAATCATAAATTGAATTGACTAGAATTACAACTTCAATTGGGTAACACGAAAACTAAAAATAATGATCATAACATGCAGACCCACCAATAATTCAGGCATCAAATACAATACAGATTTGAAGCTGCCAATTTGTCACTGTAAAAGGAGGTGAATAACTTACCAAATATGACACTAAAAGCAGGAATTTGAATGGGTTTATCAGGAACGCCAACTACAACAAGCTTTCCATTGACTTTGAGCAAATTGAGCAATGGCGGAAAGGGGTGATCAGCAGATACAGTATCAATTATATAATCCAGGGATCTTGCTGCGTCCCTCATCTGGTTCGCATCTTTGCTGATAAGGAAATGATCAGCCCCCAAAACCTCTTTGGCTTCTTTTTCTTTGTTTGGGGATGTACTGATGACGGTCACATGCAGGCCAAAAGCTTTGCCAAATTTAACCGCCATGTGACCAAGACCGCCAAGCCCTACTACGCCTAAACGACTTCCTTTCTCTGTCATTCCAAAATACATCATGGGGCTGTAAACAGTAATTCCAGCACATAACAACGGAGCAGCAGCATCAAACGGCAGGCTTTCTGGCACCTTAATCACAAACCTGAGTACATATCATAAATACAGTTAAAAGATTTTCAATGGTCACCATAATTATTGAATTGGGTGAGTACATATCATAAATTCAGTCACAGATTTTCAACGGCTACCCTAACTATTGAATTGGTGAGTACATATCATAAATTCAGTCACAGATTTTCAACGGCCACCCTAACTATGGAATTGGTGAGTACATATCATAAATTCAGTTACAGATTTTCCACGGCCCGTCATAAATTGGGTGTTTCAAAAGATGAGATTATCAACTTGTTGAAGTTAACTTACTTCTGGTCGCAGACCATTAAAGATGAGTAGCCTCCAAAGGTGACAGAACCATCCACATCAGTACTGTTGTAGGTCCAGATAACTTTTTCACAGTATTGCTCTACTCCCTTTTCACAGCTATCACAGTTATGGCAGCTGCGCACCATGCAACCCACTCCAACACGGTCGCCCACTGCAAATTTCTTCACTTGTGTTCCCACTTCAGTTACAATCCCAACGATTTCATGCCTGCCAAGATAAAGTTACATTAAATTTTCGTATCTACAGCCCACATAGATTATGCAAATACAGTGCAGACAACAACAAAAATAAAATAAAAGGTCGAGAAAAGGCTTTACCCAGGGACCAATGGGTATTGGGAGTTATGCCAGTGGTTGCGGAGCTGGTGCAAATCCGTGTGACAGATCCCACAGAAAGCAACTTTGAACGTTACGTCATTGGGTCCAGTCTTCCTGAAAAATGAAATGAAATTTAGTTTAAAAAATGTGCACACGCTCAGACAAATTTTTTATTGGGAAAAAAACAAAAAAACCTCTGTTTCCAATATTAAAAAACGAAAAATAGCCCTGTTTGGATATCCAAAACAGGGCAATTTTTCCAACCTAACATAGATTTCATATTTGGTAGCACTCTAATTAAATATCATTCATTTCAACGGTCAAACAATCAAATAGTCATTTTACACTTCATTCACAGCAAAACATGGTAAATATTTGTACTTTTTTATTAACCAAAAAATAGCCATCTGATAGTGACAAAAAAATATGTCATAATTAAAAAAATGCACTACCAGATGTATGTATGTAAAATAACATATAGAAAGTACACTCTTCAGATCCACAAGAAATAATTCAGCTAGTCAATCAACTAGGTGGATGTTTAAAGGTCAACTCGGTGAGGGTTTCAGATCGGTCATATTGCGTGAACGTTGGAACTTTCAAGCATGGCGAATGTGAATGGCTTAATCTAAAGGTATCAAGTACTAATGTTAAAAAGGCCTGTTACAATTAATCTCAGATCATGTCTATGATAAAACATTAGAACAGGGCAGCCCACGCGTGCTAAACTACAACTTCTCAGAGCATTGTCAAAATCTTCTGGACCATGGTTTTTTAAATAGTTTGCATCAGTCACAGATAGATTTAAAAATCTTTCAAGATCTTCGGATAAAAGAGCTTTCTGAAAAGGCAGCATTGGAGAGAAACTCCAAAACAAATGCCACCAAAAAAGTTAGTTAAAAGACATAGGTTTTTCTTTTTTGTTAAAATATATATAAGTTTTTAATAAGAATATTGTCGTTCCCCTAAGGCTAGTCTCATCGAGGGGGCTCCTAAATTATCCCAGCAGTGTTGCTGAATTTTTTTTAGAGCATCTTAAAATAAAACTTCTTATGAATTTTGTAGTTGCAGGTAGGCATAAAATTTTAAGCTAGGAAAATTATGAAAATTGGTGATCTCATGAGATTTTTTCTTTTAAATAAAAAAGATTAAAACTAAAAGGATTAATGGAAGCCTGATGAGGCTTTTTTAAGACTTATATATAAAAAAGATTAAAAATGATTATTAAACAAAAAAATTTACTTCCAAATTTTTTCTTAAACTAAATAGCAGGAATCTAAAACTGAGAGAAAAAAACCCTAAGCCCGTGGAAAAAAGTTTAAAACCCACCCCAAATGCACCTGCTCAAAATCAACAAGTTAAAATGTAAGAGCTCCTATTTTGGAGAAAAAAATTCTAATTTATGTCATAGTATTTTTTTTGGGTTTCATGATTCTGCTTCTCCACAAAAATAAATCCTCTTAACAATTCCATGAAACCCCTTACTAAACAAATGAAAGTCCATAAATACAAAACCCCAAATCTAAAAATCCAAAAAATATATATAACCAAAAACCATAACACTAAATCTTGGTCACCCGAAGGCTTTAGTTCTCTTAAACCAGTTGCATTGCAAGAACTAATGAAAGTATTCATTACCTGCGAGTAAAGTTAAAAGGTGACAGAACGCCAGATTCGTCCCTGGCTGCCCATCCCTGAACATCAAACCGATCTTCTCCCATTTTTGTTTGTTGGGATAAGAGGAGAATAGAACTGATTTGAAGAGACTGTATATATCAGACCACCACAGCTGAGGATTAAGTGGAAGAACAAAACGATTTCCAAATGTAGTGGCTATTTATAGTCGGAGTCGTCGGTCAATAGCTAGTAGAATCCGTCTTCGTTCCTTTCTTGCAATTAAATAAGACAGGCATTATTGAGAAAATGTTGAAAACATTGATGTGATTCACATGGTCGACGATGGTATGATTTGCAGGAGAATTAAAAGCGCACGTGGGCCCACATTTGTGGTTCACAAATCCAGAACAAAACATCCTACGTTTCCCCACTGCAGGGACTAAATGTAGTTGTAAAGAGAGGGCTTTTTTAGGCATTGCAAATTACCTGCAGTAATGAGAGAAAGTTATACACATTTAAATTTGAAAAATATACTTAATTTTGGATGATACAAATTTTATTTTCATCTTAGTTATTCTTTTTGTTTCTGTTTAATATTATTGAAATTTGTATGTTAATGTTATTGTTATTTTAAGAGAATGGTTTAATATATTTACAAATTTCGTGTAAAGTTGGGCTCCTTCCTCTATGTTACTCATTTAGACATAATCCTACACATTCATTTCCTACCTTATTTGTATGCACATGTATTCCACTAGGATACATATCTTTAGAAAAATCTATGTAAAAGACACCAAGAGATTATTCCCACTTTAATCACAAATCTAGTCAAAAACAGGGTAGAATGATAGCTCTCAATGTTTTTTACATAGATTTTTTTAAAGATAGATATGCTAGTTTATAACAACCCTAAATCTTTTTCCTAGCTTTCTTTCACCTCATTCTATATTCTTTTCATTGTTTTTCCCCTCTACCTAAATGGGCTGTAACATGGTGAATCAAGGTAAAATATGAGCAAGTAATAGCAAATTTTATTTATTTACCTTCTTCTATATTATTTTAATCATTTTTCCCTCTACCTAATGGTGAAGCAAGGTAGATCAAAGAAATAGCCCTAACTTATAAGTGTAACAAAAAACAAATACTATCATTTTGCTCACAACAACCTTAAACCTTTTTCCAACTTTTTTCACAGGGCTTTATTTTCTTTTCATCATTTATAAAATATATAATTAATAAATTTAATAAAGTAACAAAACAATCAAACTACTAAATTAATAAAATTTAGACTAGGCCTTTTTAAAAACATTAGGGGAGGAGAGGGTTACAAGGGGAACAAAAAAAGGAAAAGGAAGTGGGCTAATTTTTATTAAAAATTAAGCTAGAAATATAAATAATTAAATATTCATATATGGATACCAACCTATATTTAATATATATTATCTATTATACAAATGCATATATATAATATATAATATTGATTAAAAATATAAACTAGAAATATATATATATATATATATATATATATATATATATATATACAAAAAGCACATATTAAATTAGAAAAAAAATAAATATATTATATTTAAATACAAAAGGAAAGTCAAGGAAGCTATCCTTATTAGAAGTCACCCTAATAATCTTAATCATGATGAAGGGTGGCATCTAAGCCCACTGTGAAGTCACCCTAATAATCTTAATCGTGATGAAGGGTGGCATCTAAGCCCACCATTGTTGACCCCCTCCATGTGGACCCTCATAATCTTTTCTTCCTTTCCTTCACCTATGTAACTTGTGCTCTACCTTTCTCCTACAAACCCCCCCTTTTTCTTCCCTCTCCTCATATACCACATGGATTGTTCCTCACCCATCCCTCATGTGTATATCTTGCCTTGGTCTCCCATGGTCCCCCTTTTAAGTAGTAGTTTTATTTTCCTTCCTTGGGAACGTGCTTATTTGTTTTTTCTATTACATGCTTACTATATATGTGTATTTATATTTAGTATATGCATATTCCTTTAATACCTATATACCTACATACATTTAGATATATGTGTTGCTTGTACATATGTATGTGTAAGGAAAAAAGTTTATATGTATACTTGCTAATGTTTGCATGTATATAGATAGATTATACATATTTATGTTTACACACACACACACACACATATATATGTACACACATATATATATATGCGCGCACACACAGATATATATATATATATATATATATATATATATATATATATATATATATATTAGAGAAAAAACATGGAGCGAGCGAATTTAGCAAAAAAGAAAAGGTTCCCCGAAGAGCAAAAAGGTGGTGAAGAGGAAATAAACAAGGTTTACAAAGAGAACAATATTCCTAGTTGTGCAACAGGAGCGAATGTGATCCTCTCAAGGAGACAAGGAGGACTTTTGTAGACATTGTGAAGATTAGCAAAGAACAAATGGAGGATAGATTGGTGGAAATCAATGTTGCGAATGCAGTGGATAAGGATGCAAATACCCTAAAGTGCTCGGCATTAATTGGAAGAGTGATTGGGAGAGACAGAATGAAGGATTAAATCAAAAAA
Organism: Cunninghamia lanceolata; assembly: GCA_027924645.1. Classification (NCBI taxonomy): domain Eukaryota; kingdom Viridiplantae; phylum Streptophyta; class Pinopsida; order Cupressales; family Cupressaceae; genus Cunninghamia; species Cunninghamia lanceolata. The sequence continues at coordinate 1,188,350 of BSBN01001052.1, read as the reverse complement.
TGGCTAGCGAAAAATTGGGATTCGGCAGAAGTGGTCCACTTTCTTCCAATTTACAATTCTTTGTGGTGGATTGTCAAGGGGAAGCCTAGAGAGACGAAATTGTGGTGAAAATCCCTTGGCGGATTGGATCAGATTATGTGTTTATCCAAAAGTGGAGGCCGAATTTCAACCCTAAAAACTTTGATCCATATAAGGAATTGGTCTAGATCAGATTGTATAATCTACCCTTCGAATATTGGTTTGGGAATTGTCTATATCAAATAGGTGACAAATTGGGGGATGTGATAGATTTGGACATGGGAGGAAGTGATTCCATTTTCTTTGTCAAGATCAAACTAATAGTGGTCAATCAGATCCCCAGGAAGATCAAATTAATAATGGCAGTGGGGGGATGGACTCAAAACATTGAGATAGAGAAAAGGAAATTCTTCTATCTTCATTGCAAAAGCAGGAGACATATGGAAGAAGATTGTCCAAGGGAGCCTAGAAAGGAACAAAAGGCCAGAGAAGGGAGGATGGAGGTTGAGCAAAATGAGATCACAGTTGATAGGAACACAAGCGAACAGAGAGAGAAAAAGGAAGTGGAGGTATCCAAGGAAGCACATTCATTGATGGAAAGGTTGGAAGAAATTCCAGAAGAATCAGTAAACAAGGATGGCCAGGAAGATATAAGATCCCTACGGAAGGAGCCTAGCCTGAAGTAGTGCAAGTCGAGGGGGCTCAGGAGGTGGAAGATTGTGAACATCAAGAGGAGCAGTGTAGGTAGGTAGAAAGCATGGGGGATGGTTCAGAGGAGTCGGTTAAAAAGGAAGCTGTGCAGGCCCAGGAGACTACCTTTTTTGAAGTTGATAGAGTTTTAGAAGAAGGGGAAGAAGATTCAGGTGAGGCTTGGTCAGAGGAAGAAGATGTAGAAGAAAGGGAGGAAGTTGGAATTCAAGAGCCAAGGCATATTAGCCAATCAGCATCCAAAGTGATCAAGGGCTCAGCAGGGACAGGAAAGAAGCTTGGGAGGAAAATAGATAAAGAAAAGAGAAAGGAATGTGCAATGGAGAAAGTCATGACTAGTATCAAACATTATATGCTTAGATCCAAGGGAGGTAACGTCTCCCTTGGGAAGCCATGAAGATCCTAACCTAGAATGTGAGGGGCCTTAATGCCCCTAACAAGAGGCGTCTGACCAAGTGCCACCTAAGCAAAGTATTGGTCAATATAGTGATGTTACAGGAGACAAGGCTAATTCAAGATGAAGATGCAAGATTCCTAAAGCACTATAAACCACTAACCGGGGTCTTTAGTGAGCCCAGAGGGATGACAGGGGGAGTGGGACTAATGTGGAATCCGGTAAGAGCAAGCATTGAGAACATCGAGATTCATCAATTTTGGATCTCATGTAAGGTTTTTCATACTCTTTTGAATAGTTCTTTCTATATTTTTTGTGTTTATAGGCCAGTAAATATAGAGGACAAAAGAGAACTGTGGAGGAATATCCTCAACAAGTGAACTAGAAAATCATAAATGAAAGAATCGTCCTAGGAGGTGACTTTAACGTTGTGCTTGGCTTGGATGAAAAGAGAGGAGCACTGAGAACAGAAAGTGCAACTATGAGAGACTTCAGAGAATTCGTTGGGGAAGGAAATTTGTGTGATATTCTGACAAAAAATGGTAGCTTCACTTGGACAAATAGAAGGCAAGGCTTCACAAACATAGCGGAGAGGTTGGATAGGTTCCTATGCACATCAGATTGGATTGATGATGAGTTAGGGATAGAATCAAGCATTCTACCAATATCAATGTCAGATCATTATCCGATAAAATAAGAGATCAGTGCTTTTAATAAACTCAGGAAGTCCTATTTCAAATTTGAAAGGATGTGGTGGAGAAGGGAAGATCTAGTTGATTTAATAGGGAATTTGTGGAAAGAAGTACCGATGAATGGAGGATCGGTTAGCTATGTCTTCTGCAGAAGGTTAGCCCATCTCAAGAAAAGATTGAAAGAGTGGAATGTGGAATCCTTCAAAGACATTTTCAAAGAAAAAGCTAGAGTGGAAGAAGAACTAGCAGCACTGAATGAGAAGGTAATCAAGAATGGGATGTTCCAAGAGGACTTTGTGAAAGAAAAGAAATTGATATCAAAGCACGAAGAGCTACTTGCTAGGGAGGAAGAATTTTGGAAGGCTAAAGCTAGAGAAGCATGGCTGGAAGCTGGGGATCAGAACACAAATTTTTTCCACAATTTAGTAAAGGCTCTAAGAATGATAAATAAAATATTTGAATTAATGAACAAGGAAGGGATCTCAAATTTTGACCAATTCAGCAGAAATTGAGGAGGAAATAGTTAGCTATTTCTAGAATTTCTTAGCACCAGAGGAGGTCAAGATTGGATTGACATTGGAGAAGCCTTGAATGGGATAAAAAAGTAATAAGCGAGGAAGATAATGCTTTGCTAAATAAAGCTTTTTCAGAGGAAGAAATGCGATCTGCGGCCTTTTAGTTACACCCGACAAGGCACCTAGCCCAGAGAGTTTCCCGGCCTTGTTCTACCAAAAATACTAGAGTATTGTAGGGAAAGAGGTATGGAAGATAGCAAAATAGCTAAGGAAGAAGAGCAAGTTTGTGAGAGAAATAAATAACACAATGATTACCCTCATTCCTAAAAAGACATATTGTAAATCAGTAACAGACTACAAGCCGATCTCGCTTTGTAATACGATTTACAAGATACTCACTAAGGCAATTGCAAATAGGTTGAAAAAGATTATGGGAAGAATCATCTCTGAAAACCAAAATGGATTCACCTTGGGAAGAGAGATAGTGGATAGTATTATTATAGTTAATGAAGTGATCCATTCCATAAACCAAGCCAAACAAAGGAGCATGCTTATAAAATTAGACGTCAGCAAAGCATATGATAGAGTAAAATGGAGCTTCCTCATGAGAATCTTGAGAAAGATAGGGTTCAGCCAGACATGGCTGTAGAATATCTTCCAATGTATATCAACAACCAGAATATCAATCGTAGTTAATGGTTCCCTTTGTGGTTTTTTTGAGATGTCTCAAGGTTTGAGACAAGGGGATCCCTTATCCCCCTTCTTGTTTGTACTCATGGCAAAGGCTTTAGGAGGGCTCATTAAGAATAGTCAAAGAAGAGGAGCCTGTAAAGGAGTTAGGGTAGCTAGGAATTTGGACTTGATAACACACACCCAATTTGTAGATGACACGATGATATTCGAAGAAGCCACCTTGGCAGAAGCAGGGGTGATTAAAGGGTTTCTGGAAATCTACAGTAAGCTCTTAAGACAATTAATAAATACAAAAAAAATGAGGGTGTTCTTTTTTAATGTTTCCAAAAGATGGCAGAACCAAATAGTCGTGATTCTTGGCTATTAGATAGATAAAGTAACGACCAAATATTTAGGAGCACCTATGTTTATTGGAGTTGTTAAAACAAAGTTATGGGGAGATGTAGTCTCACAATCCAAAAATAAAGTAGAAGCGTGGAAAGGCAGATGGCTAACTCTGGTAGGGTGCATTATGATGTTAAAGGTAGTTTTAGGAGCAGTCCCCACATACATGATGTCATGCTTACCGCTTTCAAAAAAGTGATGTCATTACTTGAGGGGTCGTGGAAGAAATTCCTTTGGGAAGGGGTGCAAGAAGAAAAGAGGATCCCCCTGGTTAGTTGGAGGAAAGCCACATGCCCATAGGAAAGTGGAGGAATGGGAATGAGGGAGATAAAACTTCAAAATGAGGCGCTAAGGGAGAAATTGATTTGGAAAATGGTTAAGTCCCCAAACAAAACTTGGTGCGAGATTATGCAAAACAAATACTTAGATGAACCTGACTCAAATAGAGTGCTCACCATAGAAAATCTGGGAGGAGGTTTGGCAATTTGGAATTTCATGAGAAAATGCAAGCTAGTAATCCTGAATCACCTCACATGGAGCATCAATAATGGCAAGAAAGCAAACTTCTGGACGGATTCGTGGGAAGGATTGGAGCCATTAGAATCTGATCAAGATTTTGTAGATATGAAAACCAAGATGACTCAAGCAAGAGGTGACAAGGTCGTGGATTACATAAAGTTAATCAGTGAATTGGGAAGAGTGGAGTGGGTGGATGTGGAGGAATTCACTATAGCAAAAGAGGTCAAGGCAAAATTCAAAGAGGTGATGTGTAACAAAAGGGTGGTAGTTAGCGACAGGGAAGATGAGATTAAGTGGTGCAACACCAAATCAGGTTAGTACTCCATCAAAATTGGCTATCATCTCCTAAAGCTAGAAAGAAGTGTCTTCAAGGGGGAATCTTGGTCAAAGGATCTATGTTGGGGAAAGGGGGTCCTCTTGAAGGCAGGAGCCTTCACATGGATGATAGTGCACAGGGGTATTCTCATAGGAGACCAACTGCATAGATTGGGTATCCAAGGCCCTAGCATATGTGTTATGTGCAAGCAAGATGAAGAAAGCTTGGATCATTTATTATTAGGTTGCCAAATAGCAGAAGAATGTTGGAATCATTTCCTAAAGCACTTAGAGTGAAAGGACCAAAAAGCAACAACATTGTAGATTTCCTAAAAGGATGTCTGAGGCTTAACAAAAAAGGTTTCTGGGGGAGAATCAAGATCTCCCTCCCTTCGATGATTATGTGGCACGTTTGGAGAGAGAGGAACCTTAGAATCTTTGAAGGACAGGAAAATAGTTTAGATATCGTGAAGAGGAAGATAGAGCACAGGGTGGTGGAAATTCTTAACTCAAGTGCCTCTTTGAATGGGGGGTCAAAATTTACTATGTGGGATGACTTCGTCATGAAGGAGAGGTCGGATCTGAAACTGTCGAAAGGATTGATGGGTAAAAAGAAGACAAGAGCTATAGTCAAATGGAAGGCACCTCCAAGTGGAAGACTCAAGTTAAATTTCAATGGGGCCGCCAAAGGCAACCCCAGGAAAGTGGGTTTTGGATATGTCCTCAGAGATGAAGCAAGGAGTTTAGTTTGGGCGGCTTAAGGTCCTTTGGGTATTACCACGAACAATGTAGCAGAATTGGAGGCATTGGTGTGTGGGGTTCAATAGTGTAGGGATCGCAGCTGGTTAGAAGTAGACATTAAAGGGGACTCTATGGTAATAGTAAATGCAGTGAAGAAAAAGGTGCATTAAATTAGATTCTTGATAAAGGGATAAGAAGAGTTTGGGAAACGCAAAAGGATATGGACTTCTCCATAAAACATATCTATAGAGAAGCAAATAGGGTGGCGGATGCTTTGGCCAATGCAGGAGTGAGTGAAAGTACAGTAGAGATCCATCGGCCGAATCAAGAAAGATGGGAAGATTTGGACAAGCAACTACAGGAGGATCGGGAAGGACAGACAGAGTAGGAGATATAGAAGAAGAAACTAGATATGGGAATAAAATCTGATGGTTCTGGCTCTCCAAAGGATAGGCGGGATCACCGGGGAAGATAGGGTGATCTAATTAAAGAAAGTTGCCATAATAGATTTGCCAGATTCGAGATGAACAGACGGATCGTATGGATTTTCTTTGTTGACCACTCTTCCCATGTCCATGGTTGCTACAGTGATCTGAAAAGCTATATATGCATGTACTTTAGATGTATTTATGTTGGTTGGTCATTGGGTCCTTATTCAGATTGAAGCGCTTAATGTTTGATCATGACCTCATGATATTTCCTAGAACTATATGAATCTGATTGACTGTGTCCTCTTCTAGACCTCTCACGTCTCTATTTCAGTTCACTAATGAAGGAGAGTCTTTCATTTCATGTTTATATCTCTTTGTAATGAATATATTTTCTTTAGTAATGGTTTTCTAGCCTTCATGTTCAATACAAACTATTATTTCACCTCTCTTTGAGACCTATACACTATGTTTATTTGAAAATTATGTGCTTGTATTATGGATAAAATGGTCCCTTTCATAGCTCTAGTTTTTGTTAAGAAAAGTGTCTCGACCTTGCAACTTCGAAAGATTACTATTCTTCCCAGTTTTGGTCTTTTTGAATACCCTTTACCTTGGAGAATGGTCTGGAACCTTCAAAGTTTCCAAAAGTTTCCAAACGAGCTAAAAATAGTGAGACTTACTATTTTTAGTAAGTCCTTCAATTGAGCTCGAATTGACCTAAAATTTTTCCCAGAAGGTGCGGAACAACTAAGTGAACATCTCGGGTGAGTTTCGTCTCAAGATCATATTAGGATTGCGAGATATTAAAGTTTCTATTTTTGAAACTGTCAGAAAAAGTCTTTGAACTCAATTATTGGAATCGAAACTTCTCTAAGCATCCTAAAAATGGTGATAACTGGTGAAGTAGGTTATAGGGTGAAGTTTTGTTTTCTTTTTCTATGAATTATTTCTATTGTTATAAAATAAAACATATAATCTAATTTTGAAAAAGGCATAAATTTAATAATTAAACATAATTTTATTAATTAATTTGCCACGCAATTATTTCTAAAACTAATAATTAATAAATATAATTCTTTCCCTCACAATTTCAAATAAAATCAATATATATAAATATAATTTAAATTACTTTTATTTCACCGAGAGCATTTTTAACTAACAATTAATTAAGTAACAACTATAACATATTAAATGATTTTATTTTCTAGTAAAATAAGAAGACAATATATCAATAAAATTAATTTATGCAATGACTATATAACTATATGACATCTAAGTGCTCGTGTGTGCAAATTTATTTCACCATAGTCACTATCAGTCAACTAGACACCCCCTCCTCGATGATATTCTCGCTATCGAGAGTATATTACTGTTACACACATGAGTCAAAGTTTGGTCAACGAACATTAAAATTGTAATATTAAATTGAAAATTAATTATTGAAAATAGGGGTTATGACACACCGCTCCATGAGCACCATCAACATCGTATGATGATAGGTCATCGTAGGCATAGTATACACCCACCATAATCCAGCATCCTATAGATGTCCCATCTCTACATCTATAAGTGTGCCTGATTAACTACACAATAATGTGTACTAACCGCGGCATGCTCTCGCATCCCTGGGAGATCCTAAAACATGATAAACAAAGTGTACATCAAACTTCAATTCTAATAACTTCATCAACAATCACAAAATTCAGTCAAAGCCTTGATCCTGGACCAAGGCACCCAGACAAGTCTAGGGCACTCAGGAAGGACTTGGGCACTTAGGAAGGTTCTAGGGTGCCCTAGGATAATGGTGCCCTAGGTGGACACAAAAAAAAGGTCCCCTGGGCCCATTTTTGGCTCAAAAAATGAAAATAATACATTAAAATAATGACATAAATGAAAATTACACATTAGATAGAAGCCTACCTCATGCTCATCTAGTCCCTGAGCTACTCAGCTCCATAGTGCATCTAGCCTCGGTGGTCAATACGGCCTTCAACCCGACATGATCTCTCTCCTACTTTCGTTATCTCCTCAAAGACTGAAAATGATAAGAGGATGGTAAAAGGTAAGAAATTATTTTACTACTTATAGTAAAAAATTAAGAACTCCTAATTACTATCTAGGGTCGAAGACCACATTTTCCTAGACCTCTATTAATCTAAAAATCAATAACTTAGGCTAGCGAACTTGGATTTGAGTGTTGTTTATTGTGTCTGAATCCTAGTTCCGCCGTCTTTACAATAATATGTTTTGCGTCTTGGCATTATTCACTAGAATGACCCTACCAAAACATATTCATCAAAGTTTTTTCTAGAAAGTCGAAGTGGAAAGATCACCACCCTATTTCTACATCCTAAAGTAGCAAGCAGAAACAAGGGGCATATATCTACCCATGAATTTTGTTTTAATCATGTCTCATCACCTTTTCACTTTAGAGTTTTGGACTAACACATACATCTATAGGTTGCAGGTTTATTTTATCACACTAATTCTATGATTTGTAGGATCATAGACTAGGGTATTCACCCTCTTGCTTGACGATGATCTGCGTCCTCTACATTATCCTTTTTTATATCCTTTTTACAATATGTTTTACTTTCCTGTCCTTTAGCTCAAGCATATGCACGTAGTGTCATATGACCACTAAAGTGGGGGCTAAATGTTATGTCATAAAATATGTACACTAGTTTTGTAGGCACAATTTTACTATGTTTAGCTCCTCCCTTTAGTGATCCCAAGCCTAGCTCATTTTTGGGTCCACCTTAAAGTCATGTTTGGGCCCCATTTATAGAAAATGTTGCAATTTTGGTTAAAGTTTCATCATAGCCCAAAAAATAATTTGAGATTTGGAGTTAGCCCAGCATTAAATGCGGGCTTGATCCTTAAATTGCCCAAAGGGCCTAGGTGCTTGAGCACCTTGGTCTCTCTTGTGTTTTAGGGAGGCAATTTAGGTCTACAAGTCAACTTTAGTGTCGGTTAAGCCTACCCTAAACTCAAATTTACTTTTTGGCACGTGATTTCAACTTTTTAATTCAAATTACTCTCTTTTATAGCCTTGTATAAAAGTGACTTATCTCATTTGAAACTAGATCTTGATTAGATGTGAAAAAACTCTATATTGTTATGCTCTCTATTTTATTGAATTATTGCAGGTTTCTATTTGATCAAGTGGAGTTCATCTTTGCTCTTGGAAATATTTGTATGAAGGCTAGGAAATGAGATCTTGAGTCTATCTCGTTTGTTCCTAGGTTGAAGCACTTTGCATGATTGGGAGAAGGGTTGGAACCACCAACTTGAGATTGGCTTGAGTACCCTCTAAGGGTATGGTTGCATCACCTTCTTATTTAGCAAATCTTCAGTGAATTTTCATCCTTGAGGTGAAGTTGTGATCTTCCTTGAGTGAAGCATCCTTTTGTATCATCCTATTCCTATTTTCTTGAGTTATATAGGGTTAGGGTCTGGTATTATTTGATTAGATCTTGCATGTTAATGCTCACACTTAGGGTTTCTGAGCACACACAACATATGGTTCTAATCTTGGCTAGATCTATGAGGTAGGAATACTGAAACGGGGGCTTGACTAAGGCAAGTTCCTATATAGCCACAATAATTTCCCTTCTTTCATGTGTGCAGGTCGAAAGAATAGGTTTTGGGAGATTACAGTCTGAGAGAAGAAAGGTCTTGTAGGTACAGGTCTGGCGAAAGTCTCAGTTTTTGCAAAACCCTAAAAATGGCCTAGGGTGCCCAAGCACCCTGGTACCTATGGCATTCTGACTCCAGGTTCCTGTTATGAACTATTTTCTCATCTCTTCTATCCATTTAGATTCTTTGTTTCTATTTCTAGCATTCGTATGTAACTCAATCTCTCTCAGTTAGGGCTTGGTCATTTGCCCTAGCTAGATTGGTTGAATTTGGTTTGACACTCATCTATACAACAAAGAAGTAGAACCCCTGTATCTTGGCTCTCCTTCAAGGGTAGAATCCAAGCTCGGTTTGTGTCTCAATGTTAGATAGAAGAGAGTGTGGCTTGGTTTAACTTGTTGAGCTAGGTCTCTCTTTTCATCATAACAGTTTTATCAATAAATCTAAGTTTGTATGGCCTTTTCCTTTGAGGTGTTACATCTCTAGTGATCAACATCATCTCTTTTTCTTCCACTTCCACCTCTATGTTCTTGGGTTTCTTTTCCATCCCTTCTAGACCAATTATTTCTATGTGTAGAAGATGAAAACAATTGGGCAGTATCACTACTATTCCTTGTAGCATGAACCTGATGGGTTACCAATTATCTGTAGCCTCTTGCGGTGGCATCTTGAAGTTATTCCTCTTAATCTTCCTTTGTGCCTTTTCAACTAGGAATGTGACAAGAGGTCGGATCCATCTATGTACTTGATGTGTTTTCTCACCTTGATCACAAAAGTTAAAGAATTTAACAAAATCTACTTTTAGCTTATCCTAGTCCTTCATTTCTCCTTTTAGTTTTTGATATATGTACCAAGAACGAGGTGGTGACTCTAAAGTCCAATAAAAGAAGTGGATCATACTAATTTGTTTGTTGCTCCCCTTTTAGTCAAGATTTGTTCAAAATATTTAACATGTTTTCTTGGATTGGAAGCTCCTTCATAAATAGGCATCTTGTGCATTAGCCCTTCCTATTTTACAAATATGCATTTAATCATAATCTCTAGATTTCTCCATGTGAGGATATGTTTTTTATGGGTTTTCCACCATCTTGTTGCATTCCTTGTTGAAGTAACATCTAGGGATACCATCCTAATCTCCTAGTAGGATTCTTTCTTCATCTTCTACAAATAATTCTCAACATCTCCAATTCCAACATAATTGGGACAACTCTTACAATTATGCCATACAAAGATTTTTATTTTTATCATAAGTCTTCTCCAGTCTATCTCATCATTGGTTTTGATATAGGCATATTGTTATATTTTATGTTCCTCTTTTTTTCCTTATCTTCTCAACTATTTATCAATATGCTCTTCTTTGTCTGCTCCAATATAAGTGGCACAGGAGATATCATTTGGTTAAGGGGGTCATCTCCTTATCATGTCTCTTGATGTGCGGGGTCACATCCTTTGGGATTTTTTTTCTCTTCTAATCCTAATTGAATACATTACTCTTTTTCCCTTTATTTAAAATTTCTCTCACTTCTAGTCCTCTTTCCACTTTCATATCACAAAATATCTTTAATATATAAGGTGTTGTCTCTCTTTAGGGTTTCTCCATAGTTTCCTCATGATCTATAAATTCTAGGGACCTTTCCTTTTCTCTACCTTCACTTCATCCACAAACCTCTTGGTGTTAGTTGCCCCTTCTCAAATACCCTTATCCTCTAAGACATTCCTCTCTCTCTCTCTAACACTTACTTCTTCATATTTTATGGGTCCCCATAACATGGCCTCAATGATTCTACCAACAAGTGATCTCCCAACATTTATGCTAATTACCTCATTCCTTCTTTCTTTTCTTTCTTCCTCTAGTTTTATTATATATATCTCATTATTTATACTACTTTATTCAACCTACATTCATTATTCATTTTATTCTTTACCCAAGCATTGCACCTAATTTGTCTTAGCAGTAATGCCTTTTCGAATCTCCTTCCCTATGCTATCACCTTAGTACCCAAGGGCTAGCACTTAGTGTGCACTACCACATTTATTTATAAGAACTATCATCACTATATAGAAGTAAAAAAATCTATTTTTTTCACTTCTCCTCAATTTGTTACAAATAATTTATTTATTTGATATGATATCCATCCTTATACAACAACAATCGAGATCCTGACAACAGAACCAAATGTTAGCAAGAATGAGGTGTAGATCAAGGATTTGAGCCTAAGTTTAATGAAAGTAGTATTTATACCCTAGTATGAGTGATAACAGAAAGGTTAAGGGTTTATGTGGCAAGTTACAAAGGGTTGCGGTATTGTTTTGGCTTGGTATGAAATGGATTGATTGAAAATGGTAATCTTAAACTTGATTTGGCAAATGGATGACTTTGAAAGAGACTTGAACTTAAGTGCTAAGGTTGGTAGGATGGGAATAAGATTTGATGAGGTGATTTGATGTAGGACAAAAGTTTGATTTGGAATAAGGGGATCTAAAACTAAAACATAGATTTCAAGACCTTGAATGGATTGATGGATGAAACAAGATATCTATACTTAAGATAGGCAAGTTCTTAAGTAAGACAAGATCAGATTGAATAGCTAGACTTAAGAATCCTTTAAAAACCATGATGTTCATACCCTTTGTGAATGCTTCCATATCCAACATCGTTGGTCCACTCCATATTACCCACAAAGTAACGTTCAAGCTGAGGCAACCAATAAGACCTTGCTCAAAATACTTAATAAAACTATTAATGAAGATGGCCATGATTTGCATATCCATCTCCATCCCGACTTATGGGCTTATCGCACTAGTATCTGTACTCCTACTAGTGCCACCCCATATTATTTAGTCTTTAGTTCTGAAGCCTTCTTGCCAATCAAGATCGAATTACCATATTGAGCATATGTTTGCATGGTCTCGTTGATGATGAAAAGTATAGGCTTGCACGATTACAAGAGTTAGAACTCTTTGATGAGTGGCACCTCCATGCATTGAATCATTTATAAGCTTACTAGAATCATCTTCGTCGAAGCTATAAAAAAGGATCAAAAGTCAAGAATCTGAGATTGGCGATCTTGTTTTAAAGGAAATTTAGAGAAATACTCAAGACTGTGATAAGAAAGGCAAGTTTGAGCCTAACTAGCAAGGTCCTTACATTATTATCACCAAATATGGATCAGTTGGCTACTCCAGATGGTCAGAAGCTTGATGATCCAATAAATATCACTCACCTCAAATGCTTCTATGCTTAGTTTGCAAAGTATCCCAACTAAAAAATACAAATAAATTAAAAAATTAAATAAAAATAAAATAAAAAAGTAAAGAGAAAAATCGTCATCTGATGAAAACCACTTCTTGTGGTGCCTTGGACAAGTACCATGGTGAAAACCTACTTGTAGGCGTTATGTGTAAAGCTAGGCTCTGTTATCCTTCAAGTCCTCTCCATGATATTTTCTTAGTACTTCATCCCCTTTCATGTCTTAGTCTTTTCCATTATCCCATTTCCCTATGATTTCATCCTATTGACCTTGTTTCATGCTAGGGGTAGGTGATTGTGTCTCGATTTGGAAATAGTTTTGGTGTCTTCCCCTTTGCTTATTTCATGTCTTGGAAGAGTTCCTCTTATTTAGTCCACAACTTCATGCACTTGCAAGTATCGTGACATTTAATACCTTACACAACACTTGACAACATTTGATTTTAAACACGTAAACTTAGATCTTTTGGCAACCTTGATAACATACATCCTTTGAATATTTTGCCTTAATGTCATCCATTTCTTCATCATTTTCTTTTGCCTTCATGAGATACATCATTCCCCATCCCAAGCTTCAACCTGTTTTATTCTTTCTCAAACATTCTAGCAAGAGGTTCAATGTTTTTTGTCAATTGACTGCTTCTTTTTTATCTTTGTTTTTTTCATCCCACTTCATACCTTTTTCAAGGTCACCATGATCCTTCATATCTTGGTGTGTCTTGACTGGTGTCAAATGGGGCATGGTCTTATCTTTCGTGTGTTGTGCTTGTTGGTTATTCCACACATTGTCTATCAAGGTCTTCAAAAGCCTTGTGTTGTGTTTGGGCATCTTCTTGTTTGTTGCGCTTGTGAGTCAGTCCTTTACACATTTGACACATCGTCACCCTGGTCTTTATACCTTGGTGCATAACGTCATAGTTATATCAAATACTAGGTTACACACGTCGATTTGCACACAATCCTTTCCATTCCTCTTTCTGAGAGCTTGCTTAGGTTATTTGACCCCGCCTAGTCTCTCGAGGGGGCGTCATCCCATCCTTCTTTTTATAAGCCCCATCTTTTTTTAGCCCCATCCTTTTTCATCCTTCCATCATCATCTATAATTTGTCTTTCTTTGAAACAACATTGCTTTTTTTAGTCATAACATCATCTCAAAGAGAGGCAAAATGTAGACACCTAAAAATCACCCATCACCCTAACCACACTTACCACATTTTTATTCTATTAATTAAATAAATTAAAACTATGTATTTAATTAATTAGCCCACTTTTCCTATGTCCTAATCCCATTTTCCTAAATCCTAAATAAATGAATTCTCATTTATTTATTTAATCCCCTTCCCACTTCACATGATTTAATAAATACTAATTTATTGAATCTTTCTTTTTCCACTCAACTACCTAAAAAGTGAATAAAAGAATTACAAATTTATTTTATTCTCCACCACTCATTTTCTAACCATCTCCCACAAATTCAAAATAAAATTAAAAAATATCTTTTGTCCTTCACCATTCATCTTTAAACTACCCAACCAACTCAATCCTTATTAATCTCTCAACCAATCTTGATCGTTGATCAACCAATCCAAAAATTTATAAATGGACCCTTTGTGAGTCATTTTTACCAACCATCATTAGAATGTCATGTTGCTAGTTCAAGCAATCACATCTATCAACATTTGAGCAAAACTATCCTCACAGTACAACATGAGTTGATTTGAGTGAACTTCCATGTTATTTCATTTATTCTTTGTTGATTCATATACTTTAACTGAAGTGATAGTTAGGTGTGAAATAAGGGTTTAATCTTTAAGGTTTTATTCTTTATTTTGGTTTCACATTTTTCTATTCATAGATAGAACACTAAAATTAAATAATTTCACACATATACATAACTCATCAAACATTCATTATATCAACATGTGGTACATCATATTCATCGCCTCCATCTATCTTTGATACAAAGCTCACTTATGCATCAATCCTTCTTCATATATTTCACATTCATTCATATATGTCACATTACATCCCATACATTATACTTATGTTTCATATATAATATATTTATGCTTCTATTACATTACATGTTACATCATTTTTTTCCTAGTCCTATTTATATCTACATAATTATACAAAATATTGTGTCTCTTGCAATTGGTATGTCTTTTGAATGGTCTAATAGTCAGTTGAGTATGCCACATTCCCTTTGCGGTGGCTCTAGCTTGTTGTACAGTCAACTCCGTCTTTCCAACAACCGCTCGTAAACATGAAAAAGTTGGTTGTCAAAGAAGTGGCAAAGCCATTACAGAAAGAAGCCATCAAAAGGGAGTAGCCCAAAGAGGATTCCTCAGCGTCAATTCAAGAGGGCGATGTCAAGAAGTCTTTCCTTCGGGCTTGAGTTGAGGATTCCATTGGTTGTAGTTGCAAGCTAATTAGCTCAACCGTCCAAATTTGTTGTTTGTGATACACTTGTTGATTAGAAAGGGAGCTAACTCCTTTTCATGCACAAAGACGAGGAATACATGGAGGAGCCATAAGTCAATTATGGAGCCAAGGTATGAGGAAACCCTGAAACAAAGAGGTGATATCAACTTTGTGTGTCACTTTTCCATGCAAGTTTTTGTCAAATACATCAATTGTAGCATGTTGTTGATGGAGCATGCACATGGTTATTGTACCATGTAATTGATGGACCATGACTGTATATTGTTGCATGGGTTCAATTGCCCCATTTCAATTTT
The DNA here is from genome assembly GCA_027924645.1 of Cunninghamia lanceolata. NCBI lineage: Eukaryota > Viridiplantae > Streptophyta > Pinopsida > Cupressales > Cupressaceae > Cunninghamia > Cunninghamia lanceolata. Next base: position 1,173,310 of record BSBN01001052.1, on the reverse strand, counting down.
CCGAGGTAGAAGCATCCCTATAAACTATTTGGCATGCATCTAATAGTTATAACAAGTTGGAACACCAAGTAATTTGCTAGATTATAACATTTAAGTTGCCTTGATGCTGATTTGGCACTCTATTTTGTTGCTATGGCAGTTTTCCATTTTCTTTTGCATTGTATTGCTAAAATGGCAATTTGTGCTTAGGAGCCAAGCTGCAATCATATTGAAAGTGTTGCTTTTTTGCACTTCTTGTATTGCAAATTCTTGCCTTGCTACAAGTTTGTATATAAGGCTCTTAGAGGGCAACATTTGTAAAAGCTCTATGTTAAGCAACATTTGAACTTGTTAGTTAATGCAAATGTTATTTCAAACCCATATGGAGAGGGCACTGTTGTTGCTACAATGATTAGGAAATGATTAGGAAACCAAAGGCCTTCGTATTTGGAAGGTGCAACTCTAAAAAGAAGTACAAATTAGATGTTGCAAATACTAAAATGTTGAAGGGTTTAGAATGGTATAGAACATCTTGACCCAACCTTTGACAAAAAGCATGTAATTTTGTGATTGATTCTAGTTACTAGTGGCTTCGTAAATATAAATGAGTTGCAAGGCCAAATACAATACTTACACAGAACTAAAAGTTGTATTTAGATGTTTCTTCGTTCTTTGGGTTTCCAATTTCACCAAGAATTCATTATAATACTTATAACCTCCCCAAAGAGAGCATTTGCGAGGAAACTTTTACTTTATTTCCCCATTTTTAAAGGTTATCAAATTGATATCAACATGTTTGAAGTTGTATCAACTAGGTTAGTTGTATTGAGAACTCATTAATGCTTACCATTTCATTTTGACACTTTTCAACAATTGTTGCAAAGGGCAATTTGGATGTTCAAAATTAACTGTCATGTTATTCAACTTTGAAAAAGTTTGTATTTATATCACTCCAATTTTAGTACACCTCATTTTAGAGATTTTGCCCTATTGGGTTTTTCTCCAAAGTAAATATTGTACCATAGTTTCTTTGTGATTGTCTTTATGTATATATTTACTTGAACGACATTAAACAATTTGCATATATGTTAAGGATGTTTATGATTAAAATGGTTCAAAGAATAATTTGGTTAGTCAATTTGTATGTGTTCTTGCAATAGATGTAACATGTAGTTTTGACCATATGAAGTGTTACGAGTTTATGCATGAGTGATTGAGTGGTTATAACTAAACAGTTGGAAGAACTCCGTTCTTTTTAATGGCGTTTATATTGCATATTAAACCAATTTATATTGTTTCAAACCATGAAAAGTAGTACAAAGTATAATAAAGAACATATTAGTGTAGACAATAATTTGTAATATTCACCCCTATAAACAAACCATAACTTTGTTTACATTTTACCAAATAATATATATATATAGAACTGGTGAAGAAAAGCAACTGGTACTATATATATATATAAATATCCACTGTATACCAATACTATAAAACTATATTCCCCTATAAATGCTTTGGTCCACATCAATACAATAGTCTCTGATAATTATTAACTGCCCTAATAACCATTCTAAACATATAGGCTAAAAAAGCACTTTACATTCCCATAGCTATATAATCGAAATCCTACCGAATAAAAACTAGATCTTTGGTTATTCCTGTTCCAAAAAAGGATATTTATAATGCCATGCGACCAACCCCTAGTAATTTCAACTTCAAAATCTGTACTAGGAAAGAATTCGAACTCGACACTCCAAAATTGTCCTCCAAAAGGTATTTTCTTATGGTTTAAGGCTTAAAACTCTCGGAATTGTCAATAACAAATCGATATTTAACATCTCCCTTCTCCAGCCTTTTCATTGCTGTGTTGATATAATCAGCAGAGATCTTTTCTATCATGCATGAGATGTTGTGCTCTGCACAAAAGTCCATCATCTCCTGCGTTTCTTTAACTCCACCAATACAGCTCCCTGCAACAAATCTCCGACCTGATACCGCCATAAAGCAAATTTCAGGTGAACTAACAAATCAGAAATTAAATTGACTAGAATTACAACTTCAATTGGGTGACACATAATGATCATAACATGCAGACCCACCAATAATTCAGGCATCAAATACAATACAAATTTGAAGCTGCCAATTTGTCACTGTACAAGGAGGTGAATAAACTTACCAAATATAACGCTAAAAGCAGGAATTTGTAGAGGTTTATCAGGAATGCCAACTACAACAAGCTTTCCGTTGACTTTAAGCAAATTGAGCAATGGCGGCAAGGGATGATCAGCAGATACAGTATCAATTATATAATCCAGGGATTTAGCTGCGTCCCTCATCTGGTTCGCATCTTTGCTGATAAGGAAATGATCAGCCCCCAAAACCTCTTTGGCTTCTTTTTCTTTGTTTGGGGATGTACTGATGACGGTCACATGCAGGCCAAAGGCTTTGCCAAATTTAACCGCCATGTGACCAAGACCTCCTAACCCCACTACGCCTAAACGACTTCCCTTCTCTGTCATTCCAAAATACATCATGGGGCTGTAAACAGTGATTCCAGCACATAACAACGGGGCAGCAGCATCAAACGGCAGGCTTTCTGGCACCTTAATCACAAACCTACGTACATATCATAAATACAGTTAAAGATTTTCAATGGTCACCATACTTATTGAATTGGGTGAGTACATATCATAAATTCAGTCACAGATTTTCAACGGCCAACATAACTATTGAATTGGTGAGTACATATCATAAATTCAGTTACAGATTAACCACGGCCCCTGTCATAAATTGGGGGTCTCAAAAGATGAGATTGTCAATTTGATGAAGTTAACTTACTTCTGGTCGCAGACCATTAAAGACGAGTATCCTCCAAAGGTGGCAGAACCATCCACATCAATACTGTTGTAGGTGAAGATAACTTTGTCACAGTATTGCTCTAACCCCTTTTCACAGCTATCACAATTATGGCAGCTGCGCACCATGCAACCCACTCCAACACGATCTCCCACGGCAAATTTCTTCACTTCTGTTCCCACTTCAGTTACAATCCCAACGATTTCATGCCTGCCAAGATAAAGTTACATTAAATTTTCGTATTTACAGCCCACATAGATTATGCAAATACAGTGCAGAAAACAACAAAAATAAAATAAAAGGTAGAGAAAACGCTTTTACCCAGGGACCAATGGGTATTGGGAGTTATGCCAGTCGTTGCGGAGCTGGTGCAAATCCGAATGACAGATCCCACAGAAAGCAACTTTGAACGTTACGTCATTGGGTTCAGTCTTCCTGAAAAATGAAATGAAATTTGGTTTAAAAAATGCATGTCCACAACCCCACACCAATTTTTAATTGGAAAAACACAAAAAAAAAGCCCTGTTTCGGATATAAAAAAAAGCCCTGTTCCGATATCCAAAACAGGGCAATTTTCCGAACCTAAATCATTGTTCTCATATCTGGCAGTGACCCAAAAAAAAAAAAAGATGTTATATTTAAAAAAGTGCATTATCAGATCTATGTAAAATAACATATAGAAAGTACACTCTTAGATCCGCAAGAAATAATTCAGCTAGTCACCTAGGCGAGTGTTTAAACGTCAACTCGGTGAGGGTTTCAGGTGGGTCATAATGCATGAACGTTGGAACTTTCAAGCATGGCGAATGTGAGTGGCTTAATCTAAAGGTAAAAAGTACTACTCTATAAAAGGCCTGTTACAATTTATCTCAGATCGTGTCTATGATAAAACATGGGAAAAGGGCAGCCCACGAGGGCAAACCCACAACTTATCAGAGCATTGTCAAAATCTTCTGTACCATGGTTTTTTAAACAGTTTGCATCAGTCACATATAGATTTAAAAATCTCTCAAGATCTTTGGGTAAAAAGGTTTTCTGAAAAGGCAGCATTGGACAGAAACTTCAAAACAAATGCCACCAAAAAAGTCACATAAAAGACAGGTTTTTAATAGGAATATTGGCATTCCCCTTAAGGCTACAGTCTTATGGACCGGGGCTTCCTAAATGATCTCCGTAGTGTTGCTGAAATTTTTAAGGAGCATTTTAAATGAGATTTTTAAGGAGCATTTTAAAGGAGAGGGTCCCATGAATTTTGTAGTTGCAGATGGGCTTAAAACTTTAAACTAAGCTAGTGGCTTCATAAAGTTTTTTAGGACCTATAAATAAAAAGATTAAAATGATTGAACAAAAAAATTACTTCCAAAATTTTTGGCAGACTAAATGGCAAATCTAAAAACTGAGAAATAGCCCTAAGTAGGTGGGAAAAAGTTTCAGACCCACCCCAAATACACCCGCTGAAAATCAATAAGTTAAAATATAAAAACTCCTATTTTAGAGGAAAAAATTCTAATTTATGCCATAATTTTTTTTGTTTCATAAGACTGCTGCTCCACAAAAATAAATCCTCTAACAACTCCATGAAACCCCTTACTAAACAAATGAAACTCCTTAAATACAAAACCCCAAATCTGAAGGAAAAAAAAAAAAAAAAAAAATCTATAAGCAAAAACCAGAACACTAAATCTTGGTCACCCAAAAGCCTTAGTTCTCTTAAACCGGCTGCATTGCAAGAACTAATGAAAGTATTTATTACCTGCGAGTAAAGTTAAAAGGTGACAGAACGCCAGATTCATCCCTGGCTGCCCATCCCTGAACATCAAACCGATCTTGTCTCATTTCTCTTGGTATAAGAGGAGAAAAAGCTGATTTGAAGAGAGTGGATGTCACAGACCACCACAGGCGATAATAAGCTGGTGAGGATTAAGTGGAACCACAAAACGATTTCCAAAAGTAGTGGCTATGCATAACTATTTGCCGGAGTTGTCGGTCAAGAAAGTTCCATCAGTGTGTAGCGTGCTTTTCAATGTTTACTTTACGCGTGTCCTTCCAAGAGCCAGTAGAATCATTTTCCTTCCTTTTCTGCAATTAAATAACACAGGCATATAGTTGAGAAAATGTTGAAAACATCGATGCAGTTCACATGGTCGACGATGGGATGATTTGCCCGAGAGTTAAAAGCGCAGGTGGGCCCACATTTGTGGTTCACACCATAGCGTGTTCATCAAGTCATCCAGAACCAACCTCTTACGTTTCCCCCCTGCCGGCAATAAATGTAGTTCTAAATTCTTCCAAAGAGAGGGCCTTTATAGGCATTGCAAATTACTTACAGCAATGAATGAGAGAATACAATTTTTATTGTTTATTTTAATCTTTCTCTTTGTTTCTGTTTAATATTGAAGTTTGTAGGGTTATGTTATTGTTATTTTAAGAGATTGGGTTAATATATTTACAAATTTGGTGTAAAGCTGGACTCCTTCCTCTGTTTACACATAATCCTACACATCCATTCCCTACCTTATTTGTATACACATGTATTCCACTAGCATATCTATCTTTAGAAAAATCTATGTAAAAGACGCCAATAGATATCATTTTCAGATGCCTATTCCCACTTTAATCACAAATCTAGTGAAAAATAGGCCGCACAAAAATTATAGCTCTCAACGTTTTTTACATAGATTTTTTTAAAGATAGGTATGCTAGTTTATGACAACCCTAAATCTTTTTCCTACTTTTTTCTCACCTTATTCTATATTTTTTTCATTGTTTTTCCCACCTATCTATATGGGCCATAACACGGTGAATCAAAGTAAATATGAGCAAGTAATACCAAATTTTATTTATCTTCTGCTATGACTCAAGGTAAATCAAAGAAATAACCCTAACTTATAATTGTAACAAAGAAAATACTATCATTTTCCTTAGAACAACCTTACACATTTTTCCAACTTTTTTTCACCCCACTTTATTTTATTTTTATCCTTTTATGAAATATGTAATTAATAAAATTAATAAAGTAATAAAACAATCAAACTACTAAATTAATAAAATTTAAAAATATAAATATAATTAATGATATTAACAAAAACAAATTTAAAAAATAATTAAATAGGCCACATTAAAATAAATAATCATAAATATTAAAAAATATATATAGCCCACAAATGCAACATTAATAATTAAAACATATATAAAACATAAATGTTTGTTTAAACTCTCCCAAAGCAATTAGATAAACTTACCCCATGTCCCCATGCACTTGCTTAAATTTACAATTATGGGAAAGGATAATGTGGACTACTATTTAGGAATTGCACATAAGCTCTAGAAAAAAGGGGGGCTCGCTGCATATTGAAAAATATGCCATGTGGGTGCATATATTTCCTTCTCTCTTTTTTTTTTATTTTTCTTCTAAATTAAGGTAATTAAGATAATATCTCGTAAAAATTTTGAGCAGTGGAGGCAACCAAAATAAGTTAAGCATGGAGACATGCCTTTAGAGAGGAATAAGCACAAAATAAAAATCAAGAAGTGGAAAAAAATATCAAAAATAAAAAATCAACTAATATGAATTTGATGATTTGCTGGAATAATGGTTATAATGGTCATATAGTTGGAATATTAAAAAAATCAAATTCATTGTTAAAATATTAAAAAAAAAATCTATGCTGAACATTGAAAAATTAAAATTAAAATTAAAATCAAATGAAAAAAAATAAACCCAATAAAACTAAAACATGGATATAGCCATAAAATATAATACAAATTTTTTTGCTAAAATAATTATATAAACAAAAATGGTGCATAGAATAAAGATTGAGAATCTAGTTAAATTAAAACTTGCCAAGTCTAAATTAGAAAAATAGGAGATAAAATGGAAAAAGCTATTTATTAATTAATCTAATTTATTTATTTGTTTAATTTAATCTATATTTAATTTTAATATTTCTAAATAACATGTAATATTTTTTAATATATTTTATAGAGCATTAGGAAGGAAAATAACTTTGTTAAGTGTTATATTAAAAGTTAAAAATAGTATTCATTCTTTATCTTGGTGATGAAAGATTTAGTAAAAACTAAATAAACTAGCATAGATATCTTAAATACATATATCTTGAGGTGCCTATATTGAGAATAGATAGGTGCCTATAGCTCTCAGTATTTAAGATATCTATGCTAGTTTTACTAGAGAATAGATGTGGGTCTATTATTACTTACTTAAGACTTATTTCATTTTATTTAGTAAGAGTTATTTTATTTTATTTGATTTGCTTTATGTTATTTTACTTTAAAATTATTTTATAGTTTTAGTTTTTCAAACATGTCTTTTTTATTTTTTTAACACATATTACACTCCACCCCTTGTTGCCATTGTTTCACCCAAATTATATAAAAATTACACCTATTTATACACCCATCTTCATGCATTCATTATCCACCTTGATTTTAACTTCCCATGGCCTAAATTATATGTTTACATGATTTATTGATATGTCCTTGTATATGATGAGTGCTTTTGGATTTAATTATGTATATTTTCATCACGTTCCCATCAGTGAGGAATATTATGGATTGGATTGGAGATTAGGCCTTTTAAAAAATATTAGGAGAGGACGGGGGTTAAAGGGGAACAAAAAAAAATGGGAGAGGGCTAATATTTATTAAAATTAAACCAGAAATATAAATCATTCAATATTCATACATGGATACCAACCTATAAATAATTAAATATATCAACCTATATTTAATAAATATTATGTATAAATATATTATATTTAAATACAAAAGCATAAATACAAAAGGAAAGTCAAGTAAGCCATCCTTATTAAAAGATGCCCTAATAATCTTAACCCATTGTTGACCCCCCTCCATGTGGACCCCCAACCCTCATAATATCTTCTTCCTTTCCTTTGTAAAGTGCGCTCTACCTTCCCCCTACAACCCCCCATTTTCTTCCTCTCCTCGGTTGTTCCTCTCTCCCCATCCCTTTTGTGTATATCTTGTCTTGGTCTCCCATAGTCCCCATTGTTTAGTAGTAGTTTTATTTTCCTTCCTTGGGAATGTGCTTGTTTTCTTTTTTCTATTGCATGCTTGTTATATATGTGTATTTATATTTAGTATATGCATATGCTTTTAATATTCCCTTTGTAACCCCCTCCTCCCCTAATGTTTTTTAAAAAGCTGAGTCTGCAATCCAATCCATAATATTCCTCTTCCTAGTGATGGATCATTGAGTGTGATCTGAAACGTCGATGAAAAAAGGTACATAGTTAAATCCAAAAGCACTCATCATAATTTTATGGACTATGGAAAACTCATGTCTCCTATGTCCTTATATAATTTAAAGGCATGTTCTGATTATTTCAAGAAATTATTCACATATCATTCTAGGAACACTTTTATTGGAGAACATATAGACGAGTGTTTGAGACATATGACAGGTGATAAGAGAAAATTCATCACTCTAAAGACACTCAATGGTGGAACCGTAAGATTTGGTGACAATGCATCTGGGAGGATTTCAGGAAGAGGATCTCTTAGCTTGGATAATTGGAGAACAAGAATAGAGAACGTGTTATATGTGGAAGGGTTGAAGCACAACCTATTAAGTGTGAGTCAATTGTGTGACCAAGGGCACACCCTCACATTTCATGCCAAAGGTTGTGAAATAAGTAAGGAAGGATGATAGGTTGCTGAAGCTAGCCGAGCAGGAAATAATCTTTATATTCTTAGTGACATCAGAGATGAGAAATATTGAATAGGAAAGGAAGATGAGAGTTGGTTATGGCACACAAGAATGGGGCATCTAAAGTTTGACAGTCTTGTCAAAATCGATCAAAGAGAAGTAGTGAGAGATATGCCTTTTGATATCAAAGCCATCAAACACCATTTGCAAGCAATGTTAGTTGGGTAAGCAACCCAGAGTGAGTTTTAAATCAAAAGAGTACTTTGCATCACAACCTCTAGAGCTCATTCACACAAACTTGTGTGGACCCACCAGGACAAGGGGTATGTAAGGAGAAAGATACTTTATGTTACTAATTGATGACCTTTTCTAGGATGACATTGGTTACCTTTTTGAAGGAGAAAGCTAAAGAATTAGATAAATTTAAGGCATTCAAAGCCTTAGTGGATAATGAGATAGGCATGAGGATCGAATGTCTTAGATCGGATAGAGGAGGTGAATTCACTTCAAATGAATTTGAATATTTTTGTGAGAAACATGGGATACAAAGACAATATTCAGCAGCGAGAACTCCACAATAAAATGGAGTAGTGGAAAGGAAGAATAGAACCGTTCAAAGAATGGTCAGAAGAATGTTGAATGAATCCAAGGTTCCTAACATGTTTTGGAGAGATGCGGTGCACATATCAGTTTATATCCTTAACTGAGGACAAATCAGCATAAATCATAACAAAACACTGGATGAGTTGTGGAAGGGAAGGCCAGTGTCTGTGAAATACTTCAAAGTGTTCGGAAGTCCTTGCTATATCAAAAGAGATGAAGAAGATTTGGGGAAGTTCGATACAAGGGTAGATGAAGGAATATTTTTGTGCTACTCTTCAAGGAGCAAAGCCTATAGATGCTTCAACAAGAGGTCACATAAAATGGTTGAGAGCACAAATGTCAAGATAAATGAGGAGAAAAGCTATCAAGATGAATCACAAGAAAATAGCTATCATAATGAGGAAAGGTACAAAGAAGATATAGAAGAAAGTGAAGTAGAAATAGTTGAGCAATGGAACACTAAGACATCACCAAAGGTACCAACAAAGACACCATATAAGTTTGTTCAAAGGAACCACCCAAAAGATTTAATAATAGGAGATGATAGGGTCATAACAATAAGAAGAATGGTAAGTGTTTAGGAAGATAAAGATATTGCCTTGCTATCTAAGATTGAACCTAAGAACTTCAAAGAAACAAGTGGAGATAAGAGTTGGATAGAGGCTATGGATGAAGAGCTGAACCAAACTGAGAAGAATGATACTTGGGAACTAGTCCTAAGACCCAAGGACAAAAATGTAATTGGCACTGACTGGGTATTCAGAAACAAGTTGAATGAAGATGGTCAGGTTGTGAGAAACAAAGCAAGATTGGTATGTAAAGGGTATGCACAAGTGGAAGGTGTTGATTTTGAAGAGACTTTTGCTCCGGTTGCTAGGATGGAAGCCATAAGGATGTTCTTGGCTTATGCTAGCTTTTAGAATTTCAAAGTATATCAAATGGATGTTAAGTCTACTTTTCTGAATGGAGATCTAGAAGAAGAAGTCTACATTGAATAACTAGAAGGGTTTCTACTATCAAAGAATAAAGACTATGTGTGCAAGTTGAAATAAGGCCCTAGAGCATGGTATGCAAGGCTTGATAAATATCTTCAACAACAAGGGTTTAAGAAGGGAGTTGCAGATAGCAACTTGTACATCATGACCATATGTGATGATCAGTGGATAGTAGTGGTCTATGTGGATGATCATTTTTCGAGGAAGCAATGATAACATGTGCCACCTAGATTTGCTATGGAAATGCATAAGGAACTTGAGATGTCTATGCTTAGAGAATTATCCTTCTTTCTTGGTTTGCAAATATCACAATCAATGAAGGGAATTTTCATTTCACAAACCAAGTATGTAAAGGAGATGTTGAAAATGTTTAGAATGGAAGATTGTAATCCTGTAAGTACCCCCATGGTAACAGGATGTAAGTTGAGTAAAGATGATGAGTCGCCTGAAGCAAACCAAACACTTTATAGATCAATGATTGGAAGTCTTTTGTACTCGATATCTTCAAGGCTGGATATTATGCAAGCAGTTGGAATGGTAGCAAAATTTCAAGCTGCACCAAAGGAAACACACATTCAGGAAATGAAATAGATACTCAAATATTTGAAGGGAACATTGGAGTTTGGTCTGTGGTATCCAAGTGGCAAAGATTTTACTCTAGAAGCATACACAGATGCAGATTGGCCAGGCAGTGTTGATGATAGGAAGAGTACTAGTGGAGGAGCTTTTTTTCTTGGTAACAACCTTGTATCATGGATGATCAAGAAGCAAGCATCAATTTCCCTATTTGCCACGAAGGTAAAATATATTGCAGCAGCATCATGTTGCACTCAAGTTTTATAGATGAGGCAAACATTGAAAGACATCAAAGTAGAATATGATCATCCTATCACCATATTTTGTGATAATACAAGTGCAATTAACATTTCAAAGAATGCAATGATGCATTCAAGAACTAAGCGCATTCCCATAAAGTATCACTTTTTGAGAGAACATGTGGCAAAAGAACAAGTAAAGTTGGAGTATATTGCCACAAAGGAACAAATTGCAGACATATTTACAAATCCACTTCCAAAAGAGACATTTGAACTTACTTAAGGGAGAAATTGGGAGTAGTATCACTCTCATCCGGTCATTAAAAAAGTATGTATTCAGGGGGAGATACCCACAACATTATCTTGTAGCTCCATGGAAGAGAAAGTTTAGAGATAGTTGGAAGACCCTTTGCCATTGATGTTAAAGGGGGAGAGTTATAGCAAGTGGGAGCATGAGAAAGGGGGAGTAGTACGGACAAGGGGAGCAGTGCATATTGTTGTATTCATAATTGGGTTGCCATCAATGACAAAGGGGAAGATTGTTGGAATATGTTGTCATTAATGTCAAAAGCATGAAGTCATAAGTGATGTCATTGATGTCAAAGTATGGCCCAATATTTATAAGAGTTACCCATTATATATCCCTATTGAAGAGCAAAGCAATTAAGAGGTTATCCGTTACACTTTACTGTTGGATAGATTGTGGAATTGGAGGCCAACTAATATATATACATGATTATTTAAATTAAAGATTTAAACAATGTGAGATTGGCGCCAAGCATGAAAATTTAAATGTGAATTCAATTACACCTCCAAGAGGTTGACCTCCCTCTAGAAAAGACAAGACGTGTATATAAGGAAGATTTATTTCATCCCTAAGATATGGTTGTTGAAATATAGAAGCAACGATTAATTCTGAATATGGTGTGATTTCCTTAGTGAAGGAACAATGGCTTTAAGAGATATATCGTGCATAGGCAAGGCAACACTTTTGTAAAAGAAGGAACAATAATTTCATATGTTTATAGACATCAAATTTTGTTAGTTAATCAAATACAAAGAGGCGCAATTCCACAAAAGACAAAACAATTGTTAAGGCAACAATTTTAATTAGCAAAGGGCTATGATTTATTTAGTGAAGAGCAACGACTTTTTGAAGGGTTGGTATTTATTGAGAAAAGGTGTGTCTATCACCTTCATTCAAGATATACAAAAGGGAAGAAGAAAAGTGGATAGAAGGCAAGCAATCAATGGAATATTTATGAGTATAAGGAAGAGGATGAGATTTGATTTATTTTGATGATAAATGTGTGTCAAAGAGCAAAGATATATGTATGTAAATTGAATTGATAATATTTAGATTCGATAAGGAAGAGAGTAGTGTTTGGATCAGAAAATTCATATCAGCCATTGAAGAATTAAGAGTTTGAAGCCTATCTTTGTTGAGTTGGTGCTCAGTGGTGGGGATTGGCGTCTCCCATGGGTTGGTGTTCACAATAAAAGATTTGCATGTAAAGTAAGTTGGAGACTACAAGAAGAAGAAGATCAATATAATATATAAGCAATATTTTGTCATGGTTTTCTCCTGCAAGGGTTTCCATGTAAAATCGTGTGTTGTCTTTGTGCTCTAAATTGTTAGATCACACTAGAATGTTTTATTGCGATTGATTAAAGTACAGAAAGAAAAGTTCTATTATATATTCATTCCCCCCTCCTCCCCTCTTAGTATAACCAAGTGCTCATCATGCTAGCCATAAACTCTCACAACCGAGCAATAAATGAATTGACTAGAGGTTTCTCGAGATCCCAAGTGGTTTACTCACATACAATTATTACCTTTCAAACCAAGACACGAGAGAAATTTCAAACTCAAAATTAAGGAAAAATACCAAGACTTTTGACAACAATCATGCAAACATATCACTTGCCCTCACATCAAACCAAGATCACAAATAAATCATAGGAATTTTACCAACAAATTATCACAGACAACCAATAGATCACAATGATGTCACTACTAGGCAGGTTGATCACGGAGAGCATTTGTTACCCTCAACCAACCTCAGAGCCTCTCCCAAATCACTATCTTTATAATGACAATTAAGATTTCGGTAAACTTATATAAATAAACATTATCATGCAAGGTGTACAACACCTTTCACATATAAATAAATACAAGGTGTTTTTTAAAGTTATAACAACACTCCAAGAGATTCCAAAGTATACTTTATATCCTTAGTTAAGAGCTTTCAAAGTTGTACCTATACTCTAAAACCTAGTCCAAGTATCACATCTCAACCAAATTTGTCCTCATACATCAATTTTAGCACACCTACCTAATCAATATTCAATGAATGGTTTTGGATTTTAACACACCTACCTGATCAATATTCAATGGTTTAGGTTTTTAGCACACATAATCAAATACCATAATCAAATACCATACAACATTAAATGTATCTTAAGTGTCCTATTCAACTTAAAGGATAATTTTACTTATTTACAATTATCACAATTAAGATACTTTATATCCTTAGTTAAGAGCTTTCAAAGTTGTACCTATACTCTAAAACCTAGTCCAAGTATCACATCTCAACCAAATTTGTCTTCATGCATCAATTTTAACACACCTATCTAATATTCAATGGTTTAGGCTTTTAGCACACCTAATCAATATACCATACAACATGACATGTATCTTAAGTGTCCTATTCAACTTAAAGGATAATTTTTACTTATTTACAATTATCACAATTAAGATTTCAATAAACTTGTATAAATAAACATTATCATGCAAGGTGTACAACACCTTCCACAAATAAATAGAAGGTGTTTTTTTAAGTTATAACAACACTCCAAGAGCTTCCAAAGTATAACCTATATCCTTAGTTAAAAGCTTTCAAAGTTGTACCTATACTCTGAAATGTCCTCATACATTGCTATTGTTACACTTAACTAATCAATATACTATTCGATATGGCATGTATCCTAAGTGTCCTACTCACTTTAGAGGATAATTTTATTTATTTACAATTGTCACAATTAATTAAGATTTCAATAAAACTACAATTATCATGCAAAAACTAAATACAAGGTATTTTTTTTTAAAGTTATGGTCACACTTCAAGACCTTCCAAAGTCCAACCTATGTCCTTAGTTAATAATGTCCTATAACCTTTCAAAGTTGTACATACTCTCAAACCTAATCTAAACTTAAAAGAAAGACAAAACAAACAAATATTTACTTATTTTCAAATTTTACAAGAAAGTCTATAACAATAAACAATAATAATTTAATGTCATCCATACAATCTTGTAGAAGTATAATGTTACAAATCAATTAATGTTTACATATATAAAAATATACTAAACATATATAAAAAATAATTTTACATTTAAGAATATTAAATAAATATAAATGTCACCTCAAAAAACAATCCTTTAATCCAAGGACTTTTTCTCTATGACATTGTCTATTTAAAATATTGAAATTAAATAATGTCATAATAATAATAATAAATTATTATAGTCAATATTGCCATAGTCAAACAAAAAAATATATAATAATAATCATAATAAAATCAATATTAACTATATTACTAAATATAATATCATTTAATTGTTATTAATTCATATTGATTATATCAATCACATATTTTAATTACTACCTAACCATGACCAATAGATTTAGTCTTCACACTGCAAAGCTGTGCAAATTGAGGGATAAACAGTACTTAAACCGAGGTTACAACCGTGTCCAAACAAACAGCATTTATAATGTCATCTGACAAAAGCCTTAAGAGATACTACTGATAATTCCAAAATCCAATTTAACAAGTTCCGTCTTTCGCTCCTAAATTGTAGACTAAAAGATCTTGCTCACTACTTCTCCAGGGTTTAAATCCTCGAACCCTCTGCATTGTCAATAACAAATCGGTATTTAACATCTCCCTTCTCCAGCCTTTCCATTGCAGTGTTGATATAATCAGCAGAGATCTTTTCTATCATGCATGAGATGTTGTGCTCTGCACAAAAGTCCATCATCTCCTGCGTTTCCTTGATTCCACCAATACAGCTCCCTGCAACAAATCTCCGACCTGAAAACACCAATATTACAAATTTCAGCTACACTAACAAAACAAGATATTTTCAGCTCCAATTGGGTATTACGAAAAATAAAAATAAGAACTCATAGTATGCAGACTACCAAACTATGAGGCATCTATTACAGAAAAGCTGTTAATATTGCAAATATCAAAGTAGATGAATTACTTACCAGCAACGATACTAAAAGCTGGAATTGCCATGGGTTTAGAAGGCAAGCCAACTACAACAAGTTTTCCATTAACTTTCAGCAAATTAAGCAATGGCGGGATCGGATGATCAGCCGATACAGTATCAATTATGTAATCTAGGGATTTAGCTGCGTCCTTCATCTGCTTCGCATCTTTGCTGATCAGGAAATGATCAGCTCCCAAAACCTCTTTGGCTTCTTTTTCTTTGTTTGGGGATGTACTGATAACGGTCACACGCAGACCAAACGCTTTCCCAAATTGAACCGCCATGTGACCAAGACCGCCAAGCCCCACTACGCCTAAACGACTTCCTTTCTCTGTCATTCCAAAATGCATCATGGGGCTGTACACAGTTATTCCTGCGCATAACAACGGGGCAGCCGCATCGAACGGCAGGCTTTCTGGCACCTTAATTACAAACCTGAGTTCATATCATAAATACAGCAGTTATGAATTGGGTTGGTATTAAAACAAAGAGATTATGGGAATATGGATTCAATTGTGTATGCGTATATTTTTGCTTCGACGTTTTGGAACTTACTTCTGGTCGCAGACCATTAAAGATGAGTAGCCTCCATAGGTGACAGAACCGTCCACATCTATACCGTTGTAGGTCATGACAACTTTGTCACAATATTGCTCTGCACCTTTTTCACAGCTGTCGCAGTTATGGCAACTGCGCACCATGCACCCCACTCCAACACGATCGCCGACGGAAAATTTTTCTACTTTTGATCCCACTTCAGTTACAATCCCAACGACTTCGTGCCTGAGAAGAAATTAAATTAATTTTCCATACCTAAAGACGCCCACAGATTAGAATAAACAGTGCAGATAAAGAATAAAAACAGAGGGTTGGAAAAAGGGTCTGTCTACCCTGGGACTAATGGGTATTGGGAGTTGAGCCATTCATTGCGGAGCTGGTGCAGATCCGAATGACAGACACCGCAGAAAACAATTTTGAATGTCACGTCATTGGGACCAGTCTTCCTGAAAATGAAATTAAAATTAGTTAAAAATTGCTTGGTGTACAAACAGAAAAAGAGTGTAGAAAGAAATTTTAATAAGAAAAGGAAAAAACCCTGTTATTTTAATAAGATCTATTGAAAATAGCAAATATAAGTGTGCCCACTCTAAGATCCATTATAAACATTAAGCTGTCGAATCGGAGAGGGGTTTTCAGGCCAGTCATAATGCATGGCCCTTGAAGCGTTTTAGCATGGCGAATCTGGATGAACTTGTTTAATCAAAAAGACCCAAATCAAGTTCTATTTAAAAAACGATCATCTTAAAAATATTAAGATAAAATCTCTATATTCTAGGTGGTCAGGGGAACCCGGCATGAAGCTAGATCTATATTTTACTCATGGACCATGGTTCTATGAATCGATTGCATGAACAGCAGATAACGCTGGAAACCGTTTAAAGAGAAGCCATTGAAGATCTTTAAACAAGAAAAAGAATATGCAGTCCTAGCGAACAAGAATTTCAAAGCAAATCCCAGTCCCACCAGACAATTTTCTAAAAGAATCACATAAATATTTTCTCCATAAACTAATGAAGCTCTTTTGATTTTGATTTTTTAACCCAGATCTGAAAGAAACCGAATATAACAAAAAGCAAGAACACTAAATCTCGCACCCAAAAGCCTTTGTTCCCTTGCACCCACTAATTATTACCTGCGAGTAAAATTAAAAGGCGACAGAATGCCGGACTTGTCCCTGGCTGCCCATCCGTGAACATCAAACCGATCTTCTCCCATTGCTGCTTGGATAACAAAACTGATTTCCAGAGAATGTCTGAGTATGGCAGAGCACAACAGATTTGCCAAAACTAATTGAAATCACCAATTTTTTTACAAGAAGAGTGTCTATGCATACATATTTATTTAGTTCGGGGTCGTAGGGCCAAGAAGTCGTACATTTGATTACATGTGGATGTTCAATTTTTGTTTTAGTTGAAATTCCGTCCTTGAGCATCCAAACCAAATGATTCCCAATCCCGAATCCCGATTGCCGTTATTCTGTTCCTGTCTTCATATGGGTAATTTAAGATGCTTTTGGCGGAAAATCCGTTTGCTCTCCCCTTTTCCTGTCTTCCTAACTAAGTAGAGTTCCATTTGCCTTGAATTCCCAAATAACTGTTTTTTTCTCAAATTAAAAACATTCATGTGATTTCCGTGGTGGACTCGTAGACGATTTTCAAGAGTTTAAGGACTTGTGGCCTATGTTTTACATGTATTCCTCTTTTGTTTTCGATTCACTTTGCCTAGGTTGTTCCTTATGCACCGAGTAGCCTAAATGTTTCATATTTTTTTATTGAATGTTATTATTCATAGGTTTTTGTCTTTTTTATGAACAAGCGGATTATAATACGATGAGTAAGCATACATCTAAACTAAAAGTTATTCTTCGACTAAGCAACAAGGAGCAAGGGGATCCTCCTTTTATGAACAAGTAGATTACAACATGATGAGTAAGCATACATCTAAACTAGAAGTTGTCCTTCCGCTAAGCAACAACGAGCAAGGGGATCCTCCTTTTATGAACAAGTAGATTAAAACATGATGAGTAAGCATACATCTAAACCAGAAGTTGTCCTTCCATTAAGCAACAATGAGTAAGGGGATCCTCATTTTATGAACAAGTAGATTACAACATGATGAGTAAGCATACATCTAAACTAGAAGTTGTCCTTTCGCTAAGCAACCATGAGCAGGGGGATCTCGTCTATCAAAGTTGAACAATGGTCGAACCTGGCTTGATCGTGCCTCTGGGGGTTTGAACCTTAGTGCATAGCATTATCAACACATACCATCATCCTCACCAATTGAGCTACGATCCTTTAGCATGATTGTTTATTTAGTTAAATGTGTGGGTATAGGAATGATCTTAAAATTTTCAAATTCAAATTTAATTGTGAAGTCGAAGTTTTTTTAACTAGTCATTTCTAATTAATGTAAGTACAAAAATATTCAAATTTGTGCACTAGGATGTTGTATAAAAGAACAAACACTAATTCATTGTCAAACATTTAATATATAACCTATCATCTAAGAATCAAGAGAGAGCTCCATTATACATTTTATTACTTTCAAAGTATAACATCAACATAAAACTAGGCATATTGCATGATTGCTTGACTTGTCTTCAATCTTTGTTTCAAAAGTGTTAAATTGAATATAGGGGTTTGGCATAAAGAGAAAATCCTCACTTAGAAAACTTTCAAAGGTGTTCATCAACACTGCCTACTTTTCAAACAAATTCCATATAGCAAAGCAAACAAGTTTCAAGCAAGTGGAAATGAATAGGTCATTTTGTAGACATGATTCAAATCGACAAAAAAGTTTCATTTCTACAAGTGCATAGATCACTTCTATAAGCATAGATTTGAACCAACACAAGGTACAATGAACTTTGTAGTTTGATAGTTATCATCTGACAAAGTGCCAAACATTAAATACAAGGATAAATAAAAAGTGTCATTTATCACATCTAAATATTCTACTTGATGATTCCTGGAGCTAAGTACAATAATACCAATTATCTCAATCCCAAGTGATATGGGGTACAAACCTCTCTTGAGAAAGATGCACCAGGGTTTATAGATTATGTGTAAGAAATAATGAATTAGTTGAATAACATACAATTGAATGCAAGTTGAAGTCTTTAGAAAAATAGATATGCTACTTCTATTCAAATTCATAAATGAATACGCTTAAAAATGGTGATAAAAGTGTGTGGCGAGGAATGGAAATCCCTGACTTGAATGGGGAAGAACTTCAATTTGTTCAGCCTATGATTATACACTATTCATTATCATCCCTAAGCTATCAACCCTCCAACTACCTATCGATTGCATTTATTGATAGTTGGTATTATGTTACATGGCTAGATTCATCCATGTGTAGATCTGTTAAAGTTGTCAGTTGTTTGTGCAAGTTACACAAGGTTGTACATGGTAACATGTGATGAGTAATATGCTAAGTCATGTGTGAGGACACACTATGACAAAGACTTGCATGAGGTCATGTGCTTTGGCACATGAAACAACGTGTAGGGTCATGTGTGGTAGAACACAATGACAAATATTGCACAAAGCATTGTAGGTGCTAGTGTAAGAGTGCAAAGGTATACTAAGGTTTTTGTGGTGGGGCATGTTGACGGGTATTTGACATGCTTAGCAATAATTAGGTAAAGTCACAAGATCACTTCACCTCTCTTGAAAGGTGACCAACTTCTAGAATAAATTAATCCACCCCAAGGTCTTTATTACTAGGTCATGGCTATGCAAGATAACTCAATGATCTATGTAGTTGTCCCTTTTAAATCAACCTATGGTAAAAAAATATTGATATACAATATGTCCACCACAAATTGGTCAGCGAGACAAGTAATTAGCTACAAAAATGATAGATATTTAGATTTAATATACAACAAATGGATACATAACTTATGATTTTAGATTTGATCTATAATGATAATTTCAACTTTATGAACCTTTAATCTAACCTTTATATATATGGTAAATTACAATTTTGCACAATGATTAATTGTTTCAAATTTAATCAATTTAAATGAACTAACTGAGATAAGTATCTCTTTTAGATGTTATTATATTAATCTTTTCCAATAATATAATTATTTGTAAATCCTTGATCTGGGTGTTTTAATAGTAGATTTGCAAATTTTATTTTTAATTTAATCCTAATTTAATCAAATTTAATAAAAAGGGGCAAAAGAGTTAGGGTTTAGATAAAATAAAACAAAATGGGTCTATTTTGTAATAAATTCAAATTTCAATTTTGTTGAGACAATGATATCTAGTTAAATCAACTTTGCTTGATCTATATTACACAAAATCATTAACACAAAGTAGTGCAGATGCCTAAGGATTTTAAACCAATAGAAAGGAACACATGAAATTATTGTATTACACATGAAAATTCCATACATCACCTTCCATTGTCCATTAACTCAAAAGATTTGTCATGTAACATGCCTTGGATTCCATCCTTCTCATTTGAATTTTAGAAATTGTTCATTACAACATGACCTAGTTTGAAAAACTTGGACCTACAATGAAAATGCCAACATACCAAAAATTGTTAACTTGCTATTGTATCCTTCTATCCAACTTCCTACAAAAAGTTTCCGACCCTTTACAATGCTTTTGAAAATTACACAAATATCCAACTTCTTGGGTGTCGAGTTCAAAGTCCCTAAGCCCAAAATAAAATTTTGAAAATTAAAACCTATCCTAAGACTTACTTGTCTTTGAGCTCACAGTAAAATAGTATGCCAACAAATCAAAGTGAGTGCTCCACTTTTATAAGTGAAACTTTATCACAAAGGCCCAAATTAAATAATAAAAACTATTTTGATAAAAAAATTGACAAGCCTACCCCTATAGGAAAACTCATGTTGCGCTACCTTGGTTTACATCTTCTTATCTTCCTTATTTACCTTATTGTTTCTCATATTTTCTTGCATGTAGTTATGCTTGTAAATTATCAAAGCCTCTTACACTACATTTAAGCAACGTGCGTGAGAATACTAGAAATGCACCTTCCTAGAAAATAATTTTTTTGCAATATGCTTTGGGACCTTCTTTATCTTTGCTAGGCCTAGCTCAAACATATTAAAATTTCCCTTTATCCTCATCAAATCATCTATGATCTATTCTATGAAATTCTTCTTCAACAAATCTACAAATTCCTTAACAATGTTGCTTGGGTAGACTTTGTCAATATTTTCCCAAAATGCGCATGGGGATAGCTTGAATGAAAATTTGAATCTCAACCATGATTGCTTCCCCTATTCTCTTTTTGTTCAAGAATTTATTCTTTCATTCTTGTAATATTTCCATCCTCCATTTAGTGGCTTTTAACCACTCAAAATAATTTTTAGAGTTGCCATATAAGACAACATCATTATTTGTAACCAAAGTTAAGAATGAGATTTGAACCATCCCCTTGAGCATGGGTAGGTTGTCTAGAGTAATCAACTCCTCTTCTATGTTTTCTTTGAATTCAACCATGGCGTTGACCTCTATTGAATTAGGTCCAGACAATTGAGAGGGGGGGTGAATCAGTTGTGACACAATTTAACAATTTATTTCTCTTAATCTTCCTTTACAACTTATAATCAAATCAATGATGTAAACATTCCAGCATTAATCAATAACACATGAGCAGAAACATAAATAATACACTTGACACCAAGATTTTTGACGTGGAAACCTAGTTAAGGGAAAAACCACGGTAGGGGTTAACCCACAAAGATTATACTCTATTAAAAGTATTACAATGGGAAATGCACATGCATTCGGGCTCACTGCCTAGAGCTCACTACTCAAAAGAAGGCTCACTTCCTATAAGAAAGAAGGGTTACAATAAATTTGAACTGATATTTGGCATCTATCAATGCTGGAGTTTAGTTCCAGTTAAGCATAGAAAACTGACTTGATACACTTCATCCTTACTCTCCTCCTCTTATTGTTCTGCTAGCATCTAAACTTTGATCTCTGCTTCTTTTCGTAGTTACTCCATAGTCACAACACACACACACACCAAATTCATCCAATTCCATTAGATATATATATCCACAACATGATCTACAATCATTTTACCAGTTGGCTTCAAGAACATTTAGAACTTTGTAGAGTACTCTGCTATGTCAGCTAGATCCATACATAATATGAGATGCGGATCAAAACTTGCACTTGTAAATCATCAATCATGTTAGCTATCACTACTTATCATCACCAATTGCCCAATAAACAACTTCTATACATCTGGAAATAAGATCATTCACAAGGTCTGCCTGTTCTTCTTCTGTTTGTTCTGTCAAACTAAAACCTGAGACTCAGAAGCTAATATCTTTTGAGTCCTTCATCTCCAGAGGAAGAAACTCTAGATTTAGAGTATCTTGATAATGCTTACAACTACCTTAGATCCGCAACAAACTATGCCTTTCCACTGGATAGATCTGGACCAGGATACCGGACCCTGTCACCTGCTCTGTTCCTAACTGCCCAGACTTAGACAAATTCTGATTCCGACTTCTAGTGTGAACAAATTGTGTTATGCGGATGATTGGGATGATCTTGGTTGCCATCAATGACAACACCTATCATTCTTAGCAGTGTCTCTTGCCAACAATCTCCCCCTTTGGCATTGATGGCAACACTTAGTGAAAAATGACTAAGTGTCAAAAGTAGCTCCCCCTTTGCTTGTGCTTCATATTGTTGTTCACACTGCTTTCTGGTGCTCCCCCTTAGCTGGATTCCTTATTTTTCACTGATCTTCACTCCTCCTTTGACATCAATGGCAAAGGGTGGGGTTTACAAGCCAAAATTCTTCAAAAATTTGTATATAGGACCGCATATGTACAACTAATCATTAAGTTCTATTCAAATGAACTTGAGAATATCTGCAAAACTATTTTTCAATTGCACAAGTTCAGAGGCCCAAGTTACCTTTATTCCATCCAAAATTGAGATGTGTCCACTCAGTAAAAATGCATATGATTTTGCCTTTGTCAGATCCGAAGGATTACTTGTCTGAAGTGCAATCTGAGCTTCTGATAAGACATTAAACATGGTTTCTAACTTGGGGGCAATCAATTCCCAGAGCTCACACATTCTCTTCATAATGTTACTCTTTTCTTTACTGAGCCTCTTTATCTCATCTATAAAGCTAATTAATTGACATTCCTGACTTATAGGTGAAATTGTTAGAGGATCAAAAAATTGAGAAAGATTTGACAATTTATGTTCTTGCTCCTTTATCTTTTTTTTCAATATCCTCACTAATTTTGGGCCATGATAGACATAATTTGTACATATCTCTTCCATCATTTAAAGCATTCTAAATACTCCTTATGCTAATGCTGAGTATCATCCTATCATTTCCTATTAGATTCTGTACTTCACTAATTTTCTTATCCAGAAACTCTTTCCGGACCTTTGCCTCTGCAATTTTTTCAAAGGATTCAAAATGAGTATTTACATAACTTACAAGATTTTTCAGATGTCCAGAGGGGGAATCAGATGGACTCTTCTGGTAGGAAGGCATTAACTTCTCCAAAATTCCAGTTGCAAGCCCTAGTAGCTCATTATCCTCCATGTGGGACTTTAACAACTTTTCTCTAGCCTTTACTTGGGTGATGCTATTTTCATCAATTGAATGGGAGAGAGAGCATCTGGATTGGTTAGACTTTGGAGTAGTTTAGGCTTATCAAGCTCAATCATCTCTTTTTCAAGAAGACTTTTCATTGCATCTGCAGTGTCTATTGCAACATTTTCTGAATCATCCATTTGTTCATCAATTTTTTTAGCATCTATTTTAGGTGCTTCAACATTTGCACCATCTTCTTTTGCTTTGTCTTCTTAGTTTTATTCCTTCTCTTCCTCTACTTTATCATTTCTTGTATCACTTGTAGGTGAAATCTTTTCTTTGTCTTCACCACTTACTACCTGATCCAGAGGGGTTTGTATGGCAGCAATATCCTCTTCTTTTCCAGAAAGATTAGGTGGAAGAGTTTTTTCTACATCAATTATTTTGTTTGTCATTTCTATGTCCTCCTGACTAACTTGTTCCTCTTCCGGAACATAGGCTTCACCAAACTTAGATTGCTGCTTAATGATGTTCTTTTCCTGAACTTATCCAACATTTAGATTTAATGAATCAAATCCAACATTAGTCTCTTCATAGATTAACTCCAGAGGATCTAAATTAACACCTTGGTCATCAATTCCCTTATTAATCTCTTCTTCTGGAGTTTCCAGTTCTAGAACTAGAGAATTGTCTTCTTCAACTTGTTTCTTTGAAATAATATAATATTTATCCTTGTCTAGGGCCTTTCTCAAAATTTCCTCTATTTCTTTTGCAATTTCCTCAATTTTACCAAGCATCAGCTTGTTCATCCGAACCTTGCTTCTGAATTTTTCTTTAACTTCTCTGAGAATTTTATCTGCTTCTCTTCTAGTCATTACAGGACACAAAGTAGAAAGGACATACTCTCTGAGTTCTAGATCTTTAGCCTTGGCTATTTCTTTCCTCATTTCCAGTACTTTCCTTAAACCCTTAGGAAGTTCTTGTAAAATTTCCTATAGGGCTCTATTGAATTTGTTCAAATATACGATAATGGCATCTTCCAAAATTTTCTTATTTGCTTGAACCAAATGATCATAGTAAACTTTGATAGGCTTTAAGTTTCCATGAATAGTGATTGTTTTTAAAATTTCATCAATAGTCATAGCGACCTTACCAGTTACTTGCTTTTTACTGGTCTTAATGCTTTCAGAAGGCTAGTCTTCAGAAGTCTTCAAAGTTCTGGCTTTCTTGGATTTTATTTCTCTGACTTCTTCATCTGTCTCTATCTCCTCATCATCTTTTGTGCCCACACTCATTCTTATGGCTTTTGTTTTCTTTCTCTTACTTGCTTCATCGGATGATCTAACTTTTGGTTTTGCAGTTTTAGGAGGAATAGAAGCAACAATAGAGCTTCTAGTAGTCCCTGAAGTGAAGGATGGTTCCACTGGAGCATCTTCTTATTTCTTGTCCTATTTTTCTTTTTCATCCTTCTCAATTCTTTCTTTGTTTTGTTTCACTACTTCCTTGGTTAGGCCAATGCTTTCAGCATACTTTTCAACTTGCCTTTGCACTCTCCTCTTGGTCTTTGGCTATCTAAGTTCCACATGCAATTTTAGACTTAGTTCCTTGTAAGTTCCAAACCTTTCCACAAAGGTATCTTTAGGTGTGCTCAGAAGATGCTGAGCATACATATCCAAGACTCTTTCATCCACCTCATAACCCATAGGCATTATCCAAACTATCCTTGGTTCTATAGCTTCCATCAAGCACTAATATGTGTTAACCATGAAACATATGTCATTTTCATACTTCTCCATAATTGTTTTAGGGATTCTCTCCCTTGCTTGCATTAAACTTTGGAAGTTTTTGAAGTAGCCCCAAATGGCAGCCTTTTGGGCTTGGGAGTCATCAAGACTGAGAAGGTGATCTCTTATTTGCCATGCTACTGGCCTATTAGTTCTTCAATGCACACCTTGAATTCTAGGTACTTCATTCATAAAATAGAAGAACAAACATATAATCTATTAGATTTAGGGTAGACAACTGAGAGGGGGGGTGAATCAGTTGTCCAAAACTTTTCTTATTTCAACACTTGCATTCACTTTGCATTAACAATAAATCAATCATGAAAACTTAATGTAATTAACTAAGAGCAGAAAACACATCTACACATGAGACACCAAGATTTTGACATGGAAAACCCGGTTAAGGGAAAAACCATGGGGTGACTAACCCAATATATTATTCTCTATTAGAAGAATAGAAAGAATAAGATGGCACATGCCAATTAGGGCTCACTGCCTGAGCACACTGCTCACAAGAGGCTCACTACCTACAAGAGACACATTGTCTACAATAAATGAGTATTACATACTTAAACTAGTAAATAGCATCCTCAACCTATCTTGGACTTTTACCTTGTTATCATCACTGTTCTTCACTATTCCTGATTGAGACTAATTTTCTCAATATCCTTAGCCCACAGCTCACCCAATCCTTCTCATTAATGCAACATGAGTATTTTGACATCAATGACAACACCAGTTTAACCCATACTTGCAACAATCTCCCCCTTTGTCATTGATGGCAACATATTATGTGAAAAACCATCAAGACAAGAACTTCTCCTTACTGTCATAGCTCCCCCTATCAACAACAACTATTCACATGTCTTCTCTTCCTGTACTGCTCCCCCTTTGATCATCAACCACTTGTTTTTCACATGTCTTCTCTCCCCCTTTGACATCAATGGCAAAGGGCCCAAACTTGCAACTTTATAATCACACCTGTTGTTCCCCCTAAGTAGCAGCTCTCCCACACCAATCTGGACCACAAGATATGGCTGTGATATCCACCGAACTGATGCACATTAGTGCATCCTAGTTCATCAGTGGAGGGGCAATAACCCCTAACTTCTCCCTGAGATACTCAAAAGAGTCCTTGGGAAGAGGTTTAGTAAAGATATCTACAATCTGATCCTTGGATGGCACATACTCCAATCTGACTTCATCCTTGTTCACTTGCTCTCTCAGAAAGTGAAACTTGATAGATATGTGCTTGGTCTTAGAATGCAACATCGGATTCTTAGATATATTTATTGCACTTGAATTATCACAGAAAATTGGATAGGCTCCTCATATTCTACTTTAATGTCTCTTAGCATCTGCTTCATCCATAAGATTTGAGTGCAACTACCTACTGCTGCAATGTATTCTACTTCAGTTGTAGACAGAGATATTGCCTCTTGTTTCTTGCTTAGCCAATAAACCAATCTTTTTCCCAAAAAGAATGCTCCACCGCTGGTACTCTTCCGGTCATCCACATCTCCTGCCCAATCTACATCTGTATATGCATGAAGAGAGAAATCATGATCTCTAGGATACCATAGACCATACTCAACTGTCCCCTTTAGATATCTAAAAATCCTCTTGATTGCCATAACATGAGATTCTCTAGGATCAACTTGGAATCTAGCAACAAGACCAATAGCTTGCATAATATCTGGTCTAGTTTGAGTGAGATACAACAGTCCTCCAATCATTGACCTATATTTTGTCTGATTAACCTTGGGAGAGTCATCATCTTTGCTTAACTTGCATCCGGTTGCCATTGGAGTGTTCATTGGCTTTGAGTCTTCCATCCCAAATTTCCTCAACAATTCTTTCACATATTTTGACTGAGAGATAAAGATTCCTTTCTTTGTACGAGTAATTTGTAGACCCAAAAAGAAATTTATTTCTTCAAGCATTGACATCTCAAACTCACTTTTCATTTGACTTGCAAAAGTTTTACACATACTGTCTCTTCCTCCAAAAATGATATCATCAACAAATACTTCAACAATTAAGATATTTTCATGATCAATTTTGAAATACAAATTATTGTCAGCAGTACCTTTATTGAAACCAATCTTCAAGAGATGCTTGTCCAATCTTTCATACCAGGCTCTTGGGGCTTTCTTCAATCCATACAATGCCTTTTTTATTTTACAGACCATGTCACTATGATTAGACAATCGAAATCCATCCGGTTGCTCAATATACACTTCTTCTTCCAAATTTCCATTTAGGAAGGCAGATTTGACATCCATCTGATACA
Organism: Cunninghamia lanceolata; assembly: GCA_027924645.1. NCBI lineage: Eukaryota > Viridiplantae > Streptophyta > Pinopsida > Cupressales > Cupressaceae > Cunninghamia > Cunninghamia lanceolata. Next base: position 1,145,882 of record BSBN01001052.1, on the reverse strand, counting down.
CCTTAAAATCCTTGAAGGCAGCAAATGCAAGAAATAATCTGACTGCTTCAATTCTTGCCACCGGAGCAAAAGTTTCTTCAAAATCAACTCCTTCTATTTGAGAGTAACCTTTGCAAACTAATCTGGCCTTGTTTCTGATTACTTCACCGGCTTCATTCAATTTGTTTTGGAAGACCCATTTGGTTCCAATCACATTTTTGTTTCTTAGTCTGGGAACAAGATCCCAAGTGTGATTCTTCTTAATTTGCATTAGTTCTTCCTCCATTGCCTTAGTCCAGTTTTCATCATTGCAGGCTTCATTTACTATCTTAGGTTCAATCTTTGAAATTAGACAATACTCATCTGAATTTTGAGCAATTCTCCTCCTTGTTTGCACCCCTTTGCTTTTGTCACCTATGATCTAATCTTTAGAGTGGTTTAGAGTTACATACCTTAGAATTTTGGGAGTCTCTTGCACTTCTAACTCTTGATCAGTCTCATTGAGACTTATCTCTTCTTCCTATCTTACCAAATCAACTTGACTTTGTTTCTTAGAAGAGACTTGGATACCTTGAATTTGAACACCATTCTAATCATCTTCATCATGTTCAAGAATTCTTGAGGGTCTTTCAATTTCTTCATCAACCTTCACATTTATACTTTCTACAATCTTTCTCAGTCTCTTGTTGTAACACCGCTATGCTTTGCTTTGAGTAGAATAACCCAAGAATATTTCTTCATCACTTCTAGCATCAAACTTTCCTAGATCTTCATCCCTTTTAATGTAACATCTGCTACCAAAAACTCTGAAGTATCTGACAGTGGGAGTAATGCCAAACCAGAGTTCATAAGGAGTCTTATCGGTATAGTTTCTAATTTGAACTCAGTTGAGAGTGTAGACTGCAGTGCTGACAACTTCTCTCCAATAGATCTGAGGAACATTTGCTTCCATCATCATGGTCCTGGATGCTTTCTGGATGGTCTGGTTCTTTCTCTCAACAACTCCATTCTGTTGTGGAGTTCTAGGGGCAGACAACTGTCTCTTTATTCCATGTTTCTCACAAAAGTTTATGAACTCACCGGATGTGAATTCTCCACCTCTATCAGACCTCAGACACTTCAATTTTAATCTGGTCTTATTTTCCACCATAGCCTTGAATATTTTGAATTTCTCAAGAGCTTTTGATTTCTCTTTCAGAAAGGTTACCCACATCATCCGGGAATAGTCATCAATTAGCAACATGAAGTATCTATCACCTTGCACACTCCTGATTCTTGCCGGACCACATAAGTTAGTGTGAACCAAGTCTAATAATCCAGTAGAAGATTGTTCCTTGCTTTTGAATGAGATTCTGCTTTGTTTTCCCAACTGACATTCTTTGCACAAACTAGTTGTAGGTTTTACCAATCTTGGAAGATCTCTTACAGCCTGAGTATTACTTATCTTGATGATATTATCAAAGTTCAAATGACACATTCTTCTATGCCATAACCAACTCTGATCAATTTGAACAAATAAGCAACTTTTACCAGTACCAGCTAAGTGAAAGATGTTATCTTTTGTTTGGGTACCTGATGCAATCTCTGTTCCAAAACTTTCAAGGATTTTACACTTTCCATTCTTGAATCTGAGATCATAGCTTTTGTCCACCAACTATCCCACACTGAGAAGATTGTGTTTCAATCCTTCAACATATAATATATTACCAGTTTTGTTCTTTCCATCAAAAGAAATAGTTCCTCTACCTCTGATTCTACCTGCAGAGTTATCACCAAACTTTACCACTCCTCCTTCATACCTTTCCAAATCTATGAACTTGTTTTTGTCACCTGTCATGTGGTGAGAGCAGCCATTGTCAATGACCCAATCATCCTTTTCTTCAACTTGGGCAGCCAGAGCTTTATGATTTATGGATTCAGAGGGTATTGGATCTTCTTCCTTGATGGCAATGAACACCCAGTCACTTCCGGATTTGTCTTCTTTCTCTGATTCATCATCTGTTACTCCTTGAACATCTCCTTCATGAGCATAGTAACAATTCTTCTGGAACCTTGGTCTATTACTGTTTGGCCTAGAAAATCTTTCCGGACACTTTGATGCAAAATGACCAATCTTGTTGTAGTTAAAACACTTAAAGGGCAATTTTCCCTCATACTTACCGGATCCCTTTGGTAGTCTTTTTGCAATAAGAGCTTTAAGATGAACAGTTTCAGCTTCTTCTTCTTCCAAATCTTTTCTTACATTTTCATACCATGATGATTTCCTTGAAGAGTTTTCTCTTGGATCAAACCTTTGTTTTCCTTTTACCAAGGCACTTGCTTTGAATGCAAATTCAGTCTTTGGAGGATCATCTCCAAACTCAACCATTTCAAAAGCAGCTAGCTTACCAACCAATTGATCCCTTGTGACTGTTGTGTGAGCTCTAAATTCTTCAATTGCAAAAGCTTTGATTTTATAAGACTCAGGAAGGGATTTGAGAACTTTGCCAACTATCTCATCTTCACTCAGGGTTCCACCTGCATTTTTGATTCCACAAACCAGCTCATTCACTCTTGGCATAAAAGAGGTAATATTTTCATCATTTCTCATTTTTAGTCTTTTAAATTTCCCTTTTAGACTCTGTAATCTTGCACATTTAACAAACTGGTCTCCTTCATGCAAAAGTTCCAATTTCTTCCAAATCTCAAAGGTAGTTGGTAGATGAATAACATTAGAGAGTTCTGTGTCGGATAATGCACTTAAAAGAGCCTCTCTGGTCTGCAGATTGTTTTCAGCATCTGTGATTTCATTTAGGGTTGTCGAACCACCCTGTGGAGGTACATAAGCCTTTGTCACCATGGACCAGTATGCAAATCCCATGCACTGCAAGTGACATTCCATGCGACCTTTCCAAAGAGCAAAGTTAGTTCCATCAAACTTCGGACTATCCTTCTTGTAGGATGACATCCTGGATCTCCTCAAGCGGTTAAGCTCCTTTCAAAGGAACTTGGCTCTGATACCAATTGTTAGATTTAGGGTAGACAACTGAGAGGGGGGGTGAATCAGTTGTCCAAAACTTTTCTTGTTTCAACACTTGCATTCACTTTGCATTAACAATAAATTAATCATGAAAACTTAATGTAATTAACCAAGAGCAGAAAACACATCTACACATGAGACACCAAGATTTTGACGTGGAAAACCTAGTTAAGGGAAAAACTATGAGGTGACTAACCCAAGATATTATTCTCTGTTAGAAGAATAGAAAGAATAAGATGGCGCATGCCAATTAGGGCTCACTGCCTGAGCACACTGCTCACAAGAGGCTCACTGCCTACAAGAGACACACTGTCTACAATAAATGAGTATTACATACTTGAACTGGTAAATAGCATCGTCACCATGCTTGAATCACTTCCATTAAAGCCCAAATCCTTTTGCTCTTCCTTTCACTCTTCTCCTCGCTACCACACACTCATCTCCACAAGTACACTCTTGAAATGACTTCGCAAACCTTTATTTATACATGACATCAACTTAGGAACAAACATCTAAGTCGGCAAGCAACCACAAGAACATTCGTAAGGTGTATAATTCATCCGGTCGGCCAATCATAGAAAGAACACCTTCATCCGGAAGTATTTCTTCAATTCTGGGCTTCAATTCTAATGCGGACCATCAACACGAACTGAACATGATCCAAGGACCTTCACAAGCTTTCCTAAATCACTAGGAACATCCGCACTTCCTCTACGTACTGAAATCCTTCTCTCCTACATCCAGAACCTCAAGAACACAGTCTATTATCACTGTCACAAAGGAATAGGTTCTTCTAGACCTTCAAACCACAAACCGATCTACTTGACACTTCACAAGGATGTCCTAAACACTTCCTCAAATCTGCAGAGTGGGATAATGCATTACCGGACCTTATCGGACCTATCTGTCTCACTCTGTCACCACTGAGCACTTGTCAGAACCAGTTCTACTTGAGCGACCATAACTTCTTCAGATCTTCATGTGGATCCCTGAAAACTTGACTGGAGCATCTCAAGACTTATATCTACAAACCCTTTAAACCGCATCCTCTGATCCTCAACCTATCTTAGACTTTTACCTTGTTATCATCACTGTTCTTCACTGTTCCTGATTGAGACTAATTTTCACAATATCCTCAACACACAGCTCACCCAATCCTTCTCATTAATGCAACATGAGTATGTTGACATCAATGACAACACTGGTTTAACCCATACTTGCAACATAATCAAGGAACCATATTTGAAGGTATTTTTCCTACCTTTCTTTATTTTTCTTAGATTCTCAATTAACTGATTCTACAGTAGTTCGCAAAGATCATAATCAACATTCTCCTTTACTATTTGATAGGCTGCATATATTGCAGTTCTGGAGACATAATTTTCCCTGCTGGAATGGTAAATCTTATACCCAATCACCATGGAGGCAAATTTAACATTAGGTTCTAGATATCATTGTGGTCATTACCCTTTTGTCAAACTTGGCACTGGTAGCCTCAGTCACTGTCTAGTTTTTCACAGCTTTCAGCATGGGTAATTCGTTGGAGGAATTTAACCTAGTTACAGTCTTGATAACATCCTTTGTAATCTTAAATGGTTTCAAGAGCCACATGAACTCATTATGTATTCGGCTCAAGACATATCGAACCCATTCATTTTCATCAAATATCATAAACCTAATGACTTTCAGAAAGTGTCTGCTTTCTAGGGCTTTGTATTCTGGTTTCAATTTATGACTATCATCAGTTAGGTAGTTGTTGAGCAAATCCAAGAGTTTTAGGTTTCCAAATTCATCCATGTTACAGTGGATGTATGCCCTAATATCTTCAACATGTAAAACCCCATATGGAACACCCGAAAAAGCACCTAGCGATTCGACTTCAACAGATTTGTAAGGATGCTTCTTAAATTTAGGTTGGGGCCTTTTAGTGACATCAACAACTAAAGGTGTAGCCATTTGCAGAGATTGAGAATTCAAGAGGTTTCACAGAAAATAGAAATACCTTGTTCCACAGGTTACGGTTTTGCTTGAGGATCCTTTTCACGCTTCAATTCTTGAGAATTCTCAGCTTAGAGCTCGTTCACTCCTTCATTTCTTGCTTTCTTCTAATGTAAAGTGATGTGTCTGGGGAATGAATGACCCTTTTATGCTTTGTAGAGCTTAATTTGTCTTTGTAATAAATGCTCTGCCCTAGTACATCTGGTTACTCTATTTGTTGAACAATTTCTCATGAATTATTCCACAATTTGCCATATCCACTTTTTTCTTCAGGAAATCCTTCCAAATGATCTGAAACAATCCAAGATCTCTTTTCTCACTGTGCCAGATTTAGGCACTTACTTACTAGCTGGGGGATTTTGATTTTTATTGCATCTCCCCCTGAGCCAAAGCTCCTAATTTAATTCCTTGAGGAATTATCTGCACCAGATTCCAGTGTGGACCCATCACTATGGTTCACAATTGCTTTCTTGACCCAAATCTCACTTGTTTCATTCTGGATCTCATTCTCTTCAATTTTTCTTTTGCCTTTGTCTTGTCTCTTCTCATCCTATTTTTTGTTTACCGAACCTCTTCTTTCATTAGTCCTACTTCTGTAGAATCTTGCAAAATGACCGGATCAGTTACAATGGAAGCACACAACATTTCTTTGCCCATTTGATTGATTTTCTCTTGATCTGCACTAATTGGCCATATGTCCAAATCTATTGCATCCAAAGCATTTGCCATTGAAGGAATTCCTATTTCCTCTATTTGATGAGTTATTCATTATCATACTTCTGTATTCATTGGATTTATGACCATACCTCTTACAATTGAATTATTGTCTAGAGAAGGATGGATTATTTTAATTTACTCTACTTTTGCATTGAGTAGCTTTATGACCAAATTTGTTGCACTTGAAATAATTTCCATTGAAAGACGGATACCTTTGAGCATTAAGTTGTCTTACCGGAGGTCTTCTAGGTCTGTTTCTCCCATTCCTTAGTTGAAAGTTTCTTTGTCCAGATCTGGAGCTTTCACCTTTATCATATCCAAGACCATGCTTGTCATCAGCCTTTTTCTGACCCTCAAGTATTGCTTCAAGTTCAGCTGAACTTATCTTGAACTTCTCCTTGTATTTATTTGCAACTTCTAGATCATGTCTGAGAATGACAATTTGTCTTTCAAGATCTCTTTCATTGTCTTTGCTTTCTTGTAGATCAGATTTTAGATGACCAATTATACTGTCCAATCTGTAGCATTCATCAGTTCTTTCTTTTAGAGTTTGATTCAAATCTTCTTTAGTCTTCTTCCTTTGCTTAATTTATTTGGTAAACCTCATTGCCCCAAATTCCATCTCAACTTTTAGAACATCAACTTCTTTTGACAACTTCTCACACTCCTTTGTCTTTTCTTTCAAGGCTTCATTCATGCCATTTTCTTCAGTTAAATTGGATAATTGCAAAAGTAGCTCCTTATTCTTTCCCATAGACTTCTTTAATTTATCTTTTAACATTTCAATGGTATCATCACCATCCTTAATTTCATCTTTCAGATTAGATATTTCTGCTTTGGACTAATCAAGATCTTTTAGAGCCAGTTGAAGTTGATCTTTGAGTGAACCCATTGAAAACTCCTTCCAAGATCTTTCCTCAAGATGTTAAGCTTCTTTAAGGAACCTTGCTCTGATACCAATTGTTGAATTAGGTCCAGACAATTGAGAGGGGGGGTGAATTAGTTGTCACACAACTTAACAATTTCTTTCTCTTAATCTTCCTTTACAACTTATAGCCAAATCAATGATGTAAACATTCTACCATTAATCAATAATACATGAGCAGAAACTTAAATAATACACTTGACACCAAGATTTTTGATGTGGAAACCCGTTTAAGGGAAAAACCATAGTGGGGGTTAATCCACAAAGATTATACTTTGTCAAAATTATTACAATGGCAAATGCACATGCATTTGGGCTCACTGCTTAGAGCTCACTGCTCAAAAGAAGGTTCACTGCCTATAAGAAAGAAGGGTTACAATAAATTTGAACTAATATTTGGCATCTATCAATGCTAGAGTTCAATTCTAGTTAAGCATAGAAAACTGACTTGATACACTTCATCCTTACTCTCCTCCTATTACTGTTCTGCTAGCATCTAAACTTTGATCTCTACTTCTTTTCGTAATTACTCCATAGTCGCAACACACACACACACACACCAAAATCATCCGATTCCATCAGATATATATATCCGCAATATGATCTACAATCATTTTACCAGTCATCTTCAAGAACATTTAGAACTTTGTAGAGTACTTTGCTTTGTTGGCTAGATCCATACATAGTATGCAATGCAGATCAAAACTTGCACTTGTAAATCATCAATCATGTTGGCTATCACTACTTATCATCACCAATTGCCCAATAAACAACTTCTATACATCTGAAAATAAGATCATTCACAAGGTCTGCCTATTCTTCTTCTGTTTGTTTTGTCAAACTGAAACCCGATACTTAGAAGCTAATATCTTTTGAGTCCATCTCTGGAGGATGAAACTCTAGATTTAGAGTGTCTTGACAATTCTTACAACTACCTCAAATCCGTAACAAACTATGCCTTTCCACTAGATAGATCCGAACCAAGATACCGAACCCTGTCACCTACTTTGTTCCTGACTGCCTGGACTTAGACAAATTCTGATTCTAACTTTTGGTGTGAACAAATTGAATAATGCAAATGATTGGGATGATCTTGGTTGCCATCAATGACAACACTTATCATGCCTAGTAGTGTCTCTTGCCAACAGACCTCATCACTGACCTCATGGTAACACGTGATTTTTTGTTTTACCAGTCTCTTCCCCTATGAAAATAAAGTGTCTCTCTAAGCAATAGTGGTATGAACTAATCCTCCCATCTCTCCTCTCATCTACAATCCTTTGTCTTATAAGTGTGGGGGAAAGTACATTTTGAGTCCATAGGGCGAACAAGATATTCTACATAAGTAGATAGCTCACCAACTTGGGCCTTAAATTGTTCTTTTATTTGTTCATCCTTGTTTATTTGACCCCAGATGTTGGAGAGTACTTCTTGTAGTGATTTCTTCTCTTCTTCTCTTGTTTGGTACCCAAGGTTAACTCTTTGAATCTAATAGTCATCTACCTACATATGTTTTTCCTCTTTATCATACAAAGGGATTCCTATCCCAACACTCCTTCCTCCTTTAGCATCAACAATGATGGTGGATAAATGTTTTGGCTCTTTTTTGCTTTGGTGGCACCTTGAAAAAATCCACCATGAATTGAAACTCAGTAGTAGTTGGCCCATACTCCCTTTTCCTTTTCTCAATGGTGGTCTCCAACCATATTGGAAAACCTAAACCATCTACAATCTTGTCCTCTTAATCCTGGGATGGAGGAGGATTAGGTGTCTTTGGTGGAGGACTTGGGATTGGAGGTGGAGAATCAAGTGGAGAAGGAAACCTTGAATATACTGATTCATGAGAGGAGGAAGAGCTTAATGGAGAAGGAGTTTTGATTTGAGTTGAAGTCCTCTATGAAGAGAGAACCTCCTCCTCATGTGAAGATATGTCTTCAATTATGATCTCTTTGTCCGTCTTTTCTTTCTATTCAATTTTTTGCTCCTCCTCTACAACTTGGTTTTGTTCTTCCATGATCTACTCTTTGGCAACAACTACTTAAGTGTCACCTTTACTTGGATCTTCTTGTTGTTGTGTTGTTGGTTGTTCTGTAGTCTTATCTTGATGTTCTATTTGTGAGCCTATAGTTAGAGCACCTAGTTGTGTGGGTAGTGATGGTGGAGCATTTTAAGTGGGAGGAGAAAATAGAGTTTATATTATAGGAGCTATAGCAATTGTAGTAGTTGAAGTTCTTTATTCTTCTGAGTCCTTTGATTGTTTGATCTTAGACTTTTCCCTTAGGGAAGGCTTATGCTCTTCAGCTTCCTCTTGTTCCTCATCCTCTTGAACCACTTGAGCAGTCTCTTATTGAGTAGATTCCATCTTTCTCTTTAAACCTTGTGCAGGCCAGCTTTCATGCACTTGCTTCATGACCAACATGAATAACTGGGGGTTTGAGTCTAGATAGAAGATACCTTCAGAAACAATTTCCAAGCCTTCTTCTTATAACGAGGATACCAGATCTAAGTAGCTTGTTTGTTGGGTGGGCACAAATAGGAGCTCAACTTCCCACCAATTGACGATGTGTGCTATCCACCACAAGATCATCACTTTGAGGGATCATTGACATAAAGCTCTTGGGTTCTTCTTTCTTCTCAGATGTCTCTCCTTTCTTGTTGGAGGACCTAGTATTTGAAGGCTCTCCTTCTATTACAGTTCCTTTCTTTGATGTTTCTCCCTTCAAGTTAGAGGATTATTTTTTCTTCAAAGGGGAAAGCTCTAGCATGGGGTAGGCATTTTTTAACTATTCTTTTCTTCTATCCACTACCTATTGAGTTCTAACCTTAATGGATGTTTTCTCATCTATTGACCAATCCATCCTTGTCACTTGCTGATTAAAAACTTGGTTTTCTTTATAGGAGGGGTCTAAGACTTTACCATCCTCCATCTGACCTTTTGGAACTTTTTCACTATAAAAAATCCTTTACTCAGGAAATGGTCATCCTTTAGTAATCTTAGATTCTCACCTCTTGTTCATTCATGTAGTTATCCTAGTAGGCTTCTAACTCAGGTTCATGTTTGCAAAAAGTGCCAATCATGGGCCCCATCTTTCTAGTTGGATCAAATATGCCTCTGATTTCATACAAATCCATGATAAAAGTGTCATCTCCAATTCAACCACCTCAGCATGATTATATGTTGATCGTGTGTAGGGCCCAATAGATATGGGGAAGTGGATACATACCTTATGCTTGCCAACAATTAATTTTTCCACTTCTAACAATTGCATGTAGATCTCCAATAGTACCAACCTATTGCTAGGGTACTTGGGAAGTTTGTATGAGGATTTGTGGAAGACTCCAACCCTGATATAAGTGAATGTTTGGAATTAGATGTACTAACTCCCCCACTCCACAATGTTCTTTGTTTCCTCCAATGATAACCTCTTAATGTGATCATTCTCCAAGCATCTAATGTTAAAATACACAAATGCATCATTTAGGTATTTCAAGATCTCTTTCAACTCTAGTTGTGGGTAGTGATTGTACACCAAAGTCTTTCCTAATGTCATCCTTCCTATCTTGGTTACGACTAGGAAGCTTTCCCTCCTGGCGAACAAATATACCAAGTAGGAGGTCATATAAATCTTGTTAGATTCATAAACTTTAATTAGTTGGGTGTGAATTTTGTCAGTAATAATTGTTCCCCAATCAATTTTCTTCCCATTCTAGATAGAAAAGATGAAGTAGCACATCCATGGGTAAAATTTCTTGGCATTAGGATGTTGCAAGTATGTGTAGTTGGTGTTGTCATAGATGTCAACAAGCTTGTGTTGTCATTGGTGTCCACTGTGTCTACTAGTTGAGCAGAGATGAGGTTGTTGTAAATGTATGAGATGTTTGGTTGAGTTGCTTTGTTGAGGATGATCTGATTGCCTTGAAGAAGTGCTGAAGATGTTAGGAATATGCTTCTGATGGTTGGTTTCCAAGTGCTTTTGAGAAAAATTGATTAATAAAGGAAACAATGTGTTGAAGGTCTGTTTAGCTTAATAGAGTAGTGTTTTGGTTTTGCTCCGCATTTCTTCTATGTTGAAGATCTGTCTTTGCAGTTTGGATATGTTGTTTAGGGATGTTCAGAGATGTTATATTCCAAATTTGGTCCTCTGATTCATTGTGCAGAGGAAGTTGTGTTCACCAGAGTGTGGACTATATTTCTGAGTGTTGCAGAAGTGTCTGGGAGAAATGTCTTTGCTCTGCATTTCTCCACAAAGAGGTTTTAGGTCTTGTGGTTGTTCATGGTTTGGCACCCCGCAAGTTGATTTCTTAAGTTTTAGTGTATGACAGAGTTGGTTGAATGCTCCGGTGTGAACTTTAGTCAGGTGAAAGCTATTGCAGAGGAACTTGTTGGATTTTAGGATGTTTCAGGATGTTCATGGAATACTCTAGACTGTGTTGAATCCTTGCATGCGATCTGCAAGTCATCTTTGGGTTCAAGGAAGCGTGTACTTAAAAGTTCATTGTGTTGACATAAGTTTGGCCAACCTTGGGTGTTTACACTATTTGCAGAGTTGCTTTGGTGATTGTGAAAGTCTGGAGTAGCATGCTTGGATGAATTTAAGTCCAAGCTAAGATGTGTTGTGGTCCACCTTCATTCCTTTCCATCGCGGGAATGTTTAGGTGCAGACCTAATTTGAATGTTATGTGATTAAGATGAGATGCCGACCTTGGAGAATGTTCTCAAGGATGAAGATAGTATAAATAAGTGTCAATGGATCGTGATTGAGTTGGTGAGAAATGGACATGATGAGAGTAATAGAGTGAGTTAATGTGTGATGTGACAAGTGCTTGTGGAAGCAAATTGAATGAATGCAGAGCAGTAGAGTCTAGTATACCAGAACAGTGTGATGAATATTATTTCAGTACTTTGAGCTTCATTAGAACTATACTCCATGCATATGTTATATGCAATTATAACAGTTCAACTATGGGAGTAAGCCACCTCTTCTATCTCTTTCTTTTAGGATAGCGAGTCCTTGCGCAGTGAGCACTTTGGCAGTGAGCCCTCCGGAAGTGAGCCTTTTGTAATTCGGTGTTGATACTACTTTATATTGTGAGGTAATCCTCACTGTGGTTTTTCCCTTCTTGGGTTTTCCATGTAAATTTGGTGTTTATATGTTGAGTTGTGGTTGTTTGCTTTATGCTTAATTTCCTTTATTGCAACCAAATATGTTGAATGGATCAAATGTTTGATTTGTAAATGGTTTAACAGAATACTGATTCATCCCCCCTCTCAGTATTCTAGGTGTTTAACATAGGATTTCCTCCAATCCTATTTAACATTATGATTGCATCATGGATGTCCTATTTGAACTCACTCCTATGGATTATTTCAACCATTTTTGTTGTTGACTTTCTCCATGTTATTAACTAGTTGTCATTGATACACTAAACTACCTTTGTATTCTTGTTCTCATAGTAACTGAGAGCCTCCTTCATGTTTACTTGGTCATATAAGGTTTAAATAGGCAAGCCAATGGCTGCTTCTATGGCCTTAACACTGATGTTCAAATGGTTTGATGTGTAGGTCCAAATGCTTTCCTCTATTTTACATCATAATGCTAAGCACAAGCTAGGATCAACTCCAGGGACTGCAAAGATACAACGAATGCTACTACCTGAACCAATCCACTTTGAGCCATACATTGGGCATTTAACATCCTATACCTTCCTTGTTGAGTCTTTCAGTGAATTATTTTACATCCACCTGCCCCAAGTTTATGTCTCTAATTTCTATCTATTGAGAGAATATCTTGGAAGGGGGATGATACCTTTTATATTGATACTTTATCTCTTTTGTTGGTGGACTTTCTAAAATTAATTCCATAAAATAACCATGAAAATCCATTAGACATCTCATAAATTGTATAAAAATCATTAATGTAAGTTTACGAATCAAGAATCTTTAGTAATAATGCTTGCAGGAATGTTAAACTAACAAATAATAAAATTAGCATGATGATAAGAGATGACTTAAGAGATTGAAATGATAGGAAAATACAAAGTGGGTATGGATTGAGTGTTGGGACACCTCATGCATGACTACCAAATAAAAAGAAGTTTAGAGGTCTTCCTAATGTATTATATTGAGGCTAGTCAGGACTCCAGGAAAACTCATACTCCTTTCTATCTTAGGAGAAAGAAGTTTGGAAGAAACATTAGGATCCTACAATGATGAGTACCTTAAAGCAATTTGGTATTGGGGAAAGAGAAAGTTTGAAACTTGACAAGATAAGTGTAGGCCAAGACACAAGTACATATGACCTAAGGGTCTATCTAGGAACAAGACTCGAACCTACCACTTACCACATGTCGAAATATATGAATTACCAAATTCTTGAATTCTATAATATCGCTAGCTAATATATATTAGGGATTGGGTTTTGGGTGTACCTATTTACATAGAACTTGATCAACTAGACCCCTAATCTGACCCACACTTGATTCAAATCATAGGGGAAATAAATAATCATTAGGGAATGAAATATGGACTTAACACATATGTGATATTCAATTAATTGCATTCCCAAAGTTTGGAATCCGATATGACCAAAGGATAAAAAATAGTGGCCAAGAATTGAACACTATGAACTCAATTACACATTATAGACACTATGAGCTTGATTACCCTTTTTGAGGTGCATTATCAACACCATCACTTTCTTCTCTAAGCTTTTGAAACACCTAACCATAAAGTTCAAATTTAATTTATGATGACAAAAACAATTTCCAAAGTCTTTGTTTGGCTTCACATACCATGGCCTTAACATTTCAAACATTCTTTTCCTAATCTTAATATGAGGACTAACATATATCAAAAGATATCATACATCTCCTATTGGTTTATTTCTGACTAATGTTTTGTATGCTATTCATACTAATTCAACCCAATCCTATTTCTAAGAACATCTTTGATATTTAATCAAGGATGAGTATATTTGTGCTAGTAATCAAAGATCAATTTCCTAACACCCTCCTTAATCTTGTCAAATCATGGAGCCTTGCACATCAATGCCCAGTTGCTCTCTATAGTATTGTCATCCAAAACCTTTCTTCTTTTTACATATCTTGATATCGTCTTTGTACTTAAACCAATTTTATCCAAAGTGAATAAATTAAATTATGATTTTTAGAAATTTATGGAGTTATAATAGAAGTCAACATCACTCTCCTTAAAATGCTTTTATTAATAGAGTGAGAATTTTTGCCAATGAAGCTCAAAATTTTTGCCAATGAAGCTCAAAATTTTTGCCACATTTTCAACATATTCTCATAGGTATGTTTTCCTCTTTCCTATTAAATCTACACCAAAACATTGTAATGACTCCTTCATCTCATCATGAGTAAGTAGATCTGCTTATAGTTGAGATTTACCAATTGTATCATGATAGTTATAATTCTTATCAAATATTTTCTTGGAAATTCTATTTGTTGACCTCTTAGGAACCTTTTCTTGTGTAGCATAATATTTTAATGTCTATATTAGTCTCAACTAAATGATCCATATTCTTCTTAGGATGTTTTCCCTTAACCTCTTTAACTAAATTCACATATACATATGCAAAGGGAAGAGGTTGAGATCCCTCTCCAATATCAAATCTATGAGGTTGAGAATCATCAACAATATGAGGTTGGATCTCCACTATAGTTTCCCTAGGTTGAACATATTCATAATACGAGATTGTAAGATACATGTTAAATAAGATTAAAACACTTGAGTAAAGTACAAATTAAACTAGTTCAAATATGGGAAAGAGACATAGAGGAATTAAAATATCTTATATGATAATGTAGGATGGGTAGTAGGAATAATAATTAAGGGTAGTTGAAAGGGAACGAGATACTTAGAAGTGTATGAAAGTGGATCCATTTTGAATGGAGAAGGGTCACAAATAAGAGAATGAATATGAATAGTGGAAAGTGGGTAAGAGTAAATATCACATTGTAAAAGATAGAGGTAAGGGATAAAAGAGTGAAAAAGACAATGTGAAAGTATTAAGGGTAGGTGTTTAGAAGAAATATATTTATGTTTTGGAATGAGATAAAGAGGCATTGTATAAAATTGAAAGGTACAAAATAGTAGGGTTGATGATTGTAAGAAGAAAGAGAGTGTTGGGAAATGTTAAGAGAGTGTTGTGAAAGTTAGAGTAGAAATAGGTAAGGGCTAGGATACAAGAAGAGCCAAAAGTGATGAAGTAGTGAGGTGAAGAAAAGGGGTATGAATGTGTTATAAAAAAGTGACTTGGGGTCTTGTGAAAATTGAAGGAGTGTTGTAATGAATTGAAGCTCATTTTCAAATGTTAGGAAAGATGATCAGATAAATAGGTATGAGAAGAAAGAAAGTGAAGTGAGATTTTGGGGAAGTGTTGTAGGATAAGGAATGAAAAAGATAGTGTAAAGTATAAAAATTAAGTGTTTAGAAGAAAGATATTTAGGTGTTGGGATGAGGTAAAGAGGTGTTACTATTATATATAAAATTAAAAAGGTACACAAAGGTTGCATAATGGGTGGGGTTGATGGTTGTAAGGAGAAAGAGAGTGTTAGGAAATGTTAAGAGGGTGTTTTGAAAGTTATAGTAGGATTATGTAAGGGTTAGGGGAAAGAAGAGGGAAAACCGATGAAGTTTAGGAAATGGGTATGAAAGTACTATAACAAAGTTTAGGGGAGTCTTGTAAAAAATTGAAGGAGTTTTATAGCCAACTAAAATATTTTTAAAGGTTAGAAAAGGGGATATATTAATAGGTTAAAGAAGAAAAAAAGTGTTATGAAAGCTTGAGAAATTATTGTAGGGATAAGGAGTGAAAAAGATTGTATATAAGTATGAAGATTAGGTGTTTAGAATAAATATATTTAGGTGTTGGGATGAGGCAAAGAGGTGTTGTATAAAATTGAAAGGTACACAAAGGTAGTATAAGGGGTGGGGTTGATGGTTGTAATAAGAAAAATAGTGTTGGCACGTGTTAAGAGGGTTGTAAAAGTCATAATAGGACTAGGGGCAAGAGCAAGCAAAAGTGATGAAGTAGTGAAATATAGGAAAGATGTATGAATGTGTTGTAACAAAGTGAAGGGGTCTTGTTAAAAATTAAAGAAGTGTCATAATGATCTAAAGTCTATTTTAAAATTTTAGGAAAGGAGATAAGATAAATAAGTGAGAAAGTAAAAGAAGCATTGCAAAAGTTTGGAAAAGTGTTCTAGAGATAAGCAATGAAAAAGATTGTAATGGAACTAATTTCACAATAGATGAAATATTCTATAAATACTTGATAATACTTGAGAATAATAAACCAATTTGAGGGGGAAAACCTCCAAAAATATCCAAGAAGAACACTATTTGCAATTTGATGATATTCAAATAACCACTAGCTCCTATATATACCCCAACTTATGCCTTGGATGTCACATAACTGACTTAGATAACTAAATATAACACATAGGATGACCTAAATTTCTAAATAAGAATATAATAATGACTATATATAACTTAATCAATAATTAAGGTAGCTACAAATTGACTACTCATAACCCTATGCACACTATAGGATTAAGGGCATAGCATGCCCCCTCTTCAGAGAAGCATTGTCCTCAATGTTGACCAATTGTTTATGCTTCTACATGAAATATTCATCTTCCTACATGGCATCTTGAATCAAAAAAATCTTCCACTAAATGAGATACTTAGATGATTCTCCTAGTCCTCAACTTATTTATGCATGACTAGAGAATTAAATCTAGATCCAAGATGATTCTTCTCTCTTCATCTAACTCTGGCAATATTTTATGTGTAGGGATTTGTCGACCAATCACTTTATTTAAATAGTAAACATGAAAAAACTAGATGTATCTTTGTTGTTGGAGGTAACGTAAGCTTGTAGGCTACACTTCCTATCTTCTACATAATTTGTTATGGACCATAAAATTTTAATGATAACTTGTTCTTTGTTGCTTTAGGGACATTTACTTATAAGGTTGAAATATGTTGGGTGAATATTTTGTCATTTAGCTAACCAACGAAAAAATGGTTATATCACCACAGCTATAATGAGACTAAGTCTCTCCTCTCAGCAAGGGGAGGTTCCCTCTAGATAACATGAGCTCTTTCTAACAAGCAACTTTTAATACTTAAATAAACTAAAACTATTTTTGGGGTGTTTTCATTGCATCCTATTCTCTTTTTTCAGAATAGATGTTTCTCTCTTTCAAAATGACAACTTCAAAAGAAATGATATTTAATAATTCCTGAACCAAGACAAACCGTAGAAACACAAAGTCTTCTATTGTTTGACTTATTTCTCACAAATAAATTTGATTGAATTCAAATGTAGCTCAAAGTCTCCACTTTCACCCAATATGATATAACTAACTTGAACACAACAGTTTATAGCACAAAGTCTCTAAACAATTCTATTCTCACAAATGTAAACACAAACTCCCACAATGAGAAAATAGCACAAAGTCTATTTAACCAAAACAAGAACACTTCTCTCAATTTTCAACAAACTCCACAATTCCGGCAATGATCCAATATAATATAACACCAATGACATAAGAACACTGATACCATAAAACAATATGATTCAACTCAAAGTTTGATACTCGAATTGCTTGTTTATATTATTATTCACTAGAAAACTTGATAAACGTAAAAAGCTCAAAGTCTTGAAATGTTTTCCAATTCGGTAGAGTTTCTTTACAGTAGATAAAAGATAAAAATTGCAATAGAGGCCCTCTTTATTTATAGGGAGAGGCCTTGAGAAAATTTAGGAAAAACCTAACCACTTTGACTTATTCAACAAAAGAGTCCTTATTGATTTAGGACTTCCTTTGTTCACACACATAATTACATATTGGAAAAGTACATGTGGACATGTCCAAAACTAAGTACAAAATGCATATGAAAACTAATTGAAAAATATGCTAAGGCATGATGGCTTTCATCAACTCCCATTCCCTGTAATATGCACACATCTTCATGATGATTGGTCCACGAACCCAATTTGAGAGTAACTTGCCAGGTTTGATGACTCAGCATCTTTGTGTGCCACTTCTATTGTCACTGCTATTTGCTCTCCAATGTCTATTACATTATCCATACATGATTGAACCTTCAACTGTCCATTCCATCCTGCTCACCTCTAAACACAATTGCTCCTCCTTGGCTACAAGCGGCTTCAACACATTATTCTCATTGTCATGACTATGAATTGAATCACCTGTCTCCATGAGTAATGGCTTTCAACATCCTTTTTTGCTGTCATGTGCATGCTCCTATTATCAGATCCCTACTATCTTGTAATTCATTACTTTGGCCCTCTTAGGAGATGGGTCAATCATTTGAAAGATAGACTCCTTCGGATGATGTGATGACCTTGGCAGCTACTTGTAAGAGAAACTATAACAATAAGCCATGATCTTGTAGTTAGGGGAAATATAGGCAATTTTGGGAAACTGCATGTTGACGATTATGATCAGAGGAGTAAGCTTGAAAGGGCTAAAGCGCACGCAAGTCAAGGAAATGGATGAAAGTGGGCCAAAGGCATCATTTTCAAGAATTCCCTAGTGTTAGGAAATTTTAGAGGAAGACATGCACAGGTGGTCAAAATAACTGCTCTTGCAAGGTTTATTTATGCAAAAGGTTGAAAAGGTGGTCATAACGACCTCTTTTATAGGTTTGGTAAAGAATAAGGTTTATTTCATGTATGGGCGGTCAAAATGACTACCCTTACATGTTTGAATTTGAACTTACATCTTTATATGTTCAGGCGGTTGGATTGACCGCTCTTGCATATGCAAAGATATTTGGTATTTACCCTTCATGTAAGATCGGTCAATATGACTGCCTCTACATGAAGATTGCATTTGGTATACATGGAAAAATGACAATCAAAACTGCTTGTACACTTTAAAGGTAAAACTCAAATGTGTAAGGGATGGGATTATGAACGCCCTTACATAAAAATAAAAAGTTATTTTGAAGTGTACAAAAACCATTTGTAGGGAAAAATGGTGTTTCCTACCACCGCTACATGCTAGGTAAACAAAACCACCTCAAACTCTAAAGTGGCGAACAAGGATCAAGAATAAGTTTAAAAACTTTAAAGACCAGAGGTGAAAACACAAAGCTTATGAAAACTCAAAAGAAAGTATGAAAACGCTAACAAAAAAATGACTAAGTTAACACATTTTAGGGTTTTGAATCACAAACAAGAATGAAAGTTTTAAATGAAGAAACAATGATTTAAAATGTTCATTCATTTAAATAAAAACCCTAATCAAGAAAATCCAAATGAGAGACGTCCTCCAAATCCACTTTGGCAAGTTAACATAGTAGTTTGCAATGCTTAGAAACAAGAAACGATAGCCAAATAGAAGGAAAAAAAACAAATGACTTAAAATAAGATTTAACCCCTTAAAATGAAAATCATAAAAATACATTTATTACAACACAAGTTTACTCAGAGTCATTTAAAAGATACATTGGTGGATCATTCCACCACTCATGCATACACAAGAGAGGAAATATGCAAGGGCGGTCATTTCGACTGCTCTTGCATGAAACAAGGAAAAACAACATGTTCAGGCAGTGATTTTAGCCACCCTTACATGTTAGAAGGTTTTAACACAAAAACATGCATCGATGGTCAAAATGACCGCTTGAGCATGTGGACATTAAAAAAATTTTGAACTCTCAAAAAGGCCAAAATTGATATTTTAACCAGCCTGTAACCTAGTCAATTTTCATGAATTTTGAGGAATCGGCCTAGGGAAATGTTACAAGCTATTCTTACGTGTCAGAGAACTACACATGAGGTTGAAGAGACTCGCCTTGAAAAGCGTACTTAGAGTGTAGGCTACAAAACATACAAGTTTCGCAGGGGTCATCCTACAAAATGAGCTCAGCTAATTTTGAGGACAACAACTGGCTCTAACTGGGGAACTTCCTTCGATCGTTCTTTGAAATGATCAAAGGGAGAAGAATCCAGTCTCTACTTTCCTTCATCCATGCCATTGGGCCATAGAGTCAAGCTACCAAAACAAAAAGACACAAAAAGACTAAACAAAAACATAAAAAGACTAAAAATGAAAGACAAAAACTTTACAAAAATACACGAACTTATCTGTCTCTTTACTTTAAGAAAAGCTTTAGATGTTGTCTGCTGTGAGGCAGTAGAAAAGATATTCCACTTCTTTTTCTTTTACTATTGAAAGAGTAACACTTCCCAGTGTTTGCCATTTTGGGATCTTCTTCTGCATCCAGATTGGATTGTCCCACTCTGGCTGATGAATTTGGTCCCAACTATCATCACTGTTTGACAAAGCGATCATGCTCATCAAAAAGTTTCTTTGGAGAAACCAATCCTTTGGAAATGCTATTTCCTTTCAGCTGCAAAATCCCTTCACTTGAAAAGAATGATCCATTTGTTTCTAGACCTCCATTTGAAATACTATCCAATAACTCAGGATCTTCATTAGAGATTAAGAAGTAAGTACCCATATCAGAAAACGCAAAGAGAATTTGAACTTTTGAATCTTCAGATTTTGTCACTGTGTATTGGGCCTCCCTTTTAGGATGAACCTCCTGCATAATACCCTTAACAGGTATTCTTTCCTTAGGCATTTGAATATGTGTCTCCTCAACATGATCTATGATCCAACAAATTGATATGGACTTGCTACAAAAGGTAGAAAACTCTCATCTTGAGGTTTCACATTTGGGGTACTGGTCTTAGGAACAAGGGATGAAGGATGAAGATCTGATGTACATACTTGGTTGTCACTAGCCACATATTGATGATCAGATTGATTCTGTGACTGTGTGAGAACAACATAGGATTCACCAAAAGTAACTTCTTCTTGCCCCATCTCATCTTACAAGTGGAGGAACCTAATGGTAGAGTCGCCAGCTAATTGCTTTTCAACTTCCATGAAAAGATTAGCATCATCTTCTCCTTGATCATATTCTGATTGAAGAATATTGTCTTGCTCTGATTCATAATAGAAGATTGCTGCATTCACAGGTGGTGCTTCCAAAGAAAGTATTCCTTGTTGTGGAGGAAACCTGTTTTGATTCTGATCCATTGAAGCATTGCCTTGGTAATTCAGAGCATTTGGGAATGTCTTCCTTGGAATGTCCTTGTAGAGGGGAATGGACAAACTTTGAGACATTTGTTTTTTAGAGCTAGCAGCTCATCAACCAACTTTTACACCATAGGATCCATAGTGCTTGTAGAAGATAAAGCTAAAGACAGCTACTCATTAGGCCTAATAGAATCCTTCTTCAACTTTCCCACCAAGATCAAATCATCCTCCACTTCAACTGCCAAACTTTGAGCAATTGCAAGATCAATTGGTGCTGCTCTTCGTAAAAGAAAACTTATTTCTAGCAACTGTGAATTGATGAAGAAGCATTTTAGGTTCTCAGTTGTGGGTTGAGCAATAGTTGGAATCTTGTTCTTTAGCTTATTGAACTTTGCTACGAACTCACTCATGGGCTCATGCGGTTCCTTTTTTATTTGAGTAAGTTGGGCCAACAAGGCATAAACATCTTCTGCTGGCTTGAATCTGGCTTCAAATTGAGTTCGAAGTGTATTCCACCCAATGACAGTTCCAGGTGCAAGGTGATAGAACTAATCAGCTGTAACACCTTGGAGTGTTTCTACAAATAGTCTCACATAAACATTTTCATATTCAACTCCGAGAACACCACATGCAATGTGCTCATCCAAATGTTGTTTACCATCCCCATAGAACTTGGGAAAATTCTTATGTGAACCTTGAGGTAGTTCATGTAGAGGTTGAGTCAAATTCAACGGCCCAAAGGCATTTCCCCATGGACCTGGGACAACCATACTCTTAACTAACAATAGAGAAAATATAATAAGAATATATTACAAAAGATGAGGCCGGTATGCTTCAACCAAAGGCATAAGGATCTTGGTTGCGTGTTCGATCCCTAGTGGAGTCACCAAAAATCTGTTGGGTGAATATTTTGTCATTTAGCTAACCAATGACAAAATGGTTATATTGCCATAGCTATAATGAGACTAAGTCTCTCCTCTCAGAAAGGGGAGGTTCCCTCTAGATAATGAGCTCTGTTTAACAAGCAACTTTTAATACTTAAATAAACTAAAACTATTTTTGGGGTGTTTTCATTGCATCCTATTCTCTTTTTTCAGAATAGATGTTTCTCTCTTTCAAAATGACAACTTCAAAAGAAATGATATTTAATAATTCCTGAACCAAGACAAACCATAGAAACATAAAATCTTCTATTGTTTGACTTATTTCCCACAAATAAACTTGATTGAATTCAAATGTAGCTCAAAGTCTTCACTTTCACCCAATATGATATAACCAATTTGAACACAACAGTTTATAGCACAAAGTCTCTAAACAATTCTATTCTCACAAATGTAAACACAAACTCCCGCAATGAGAAAATAGCACAAAGTCTATTTAACCAAAACAAGAACACTTCTCTCAATTTTCAACAAACTCCACAATTCCAACAATGATCCAATATAATATAACAGCAATGACATAAGAACACTGATATCATAAAACAATATGATTCAACTCAAAGTTTGATACTCAAATTGCTTGTTTATATTGTTATTCACTAGAAAACTTGATAAACATAAAAAGCTCAAAGTCTTGAAATGTTTTCCAATTCAACAGAGTTTCTTTGCAATAGATAAAAGATAAAAATTGCAATAGAGGCCCTCTTTATTTATACGGAGAGGCCTTGAGAAAATTTAGGAAAAACCTAACCACTTTGACTTATTCAACAAAAGAGTCCTTATTGATTTAGGACTTCCTTTGTTCACACACATAATTACATATTGGAAAAGTACATGTGGACATGTCCAAAACTAAGTACAAAATGCATATGAAAACTAATTGAAAAATATGCTAAGGCATGATGGCTTTCATCAACTCCCATTCCCTGTAATATGCACACATCTTCATGATGATCGGTCCACGAACCCAATTCGAGAGTAACTTGCTAGGTTTGATGACTCAGCATCTTTGTGTGCCACTTCTATTGTCATTGCTATTTTCTCTCCAATGTCTATTGCATTGTCCATACATGATTGCACCTTCAACTGTCCATTCCATCCTGCTCACCTCTAAACACAATTGCTCCTCCTTGGCTACAAGTGGCTTCAACACATTATTCTCATTATCATGACTATGAATTGAATCACCTGTCTCCATGAGTAATGGCTTTCAACATCCTTCTTTACTGTCATGTGCATGCTCCTATTATCAGACCCCTGCTATCTTGTACTTCATTACTTTGGCCCTCTTAGGAGATGGGTCAGTCATTTGAAAGATAGACTCCTTCGGATGATGTGATGACCTCAGTAGCTACTTGTAAGAGAAACTGTAACAATAAGTCATGTCTTGTAGTTAGGGGAAATATAGGCAATTTTGAGAAATTGCATGTTGATGATCATGATCACAGGAGTAAGCTTGAAAGGGCTAAAGCACACACAAGTCAAGGAAACAGACGAAAGCGGGCCAAAGGCATCGTTTTCAAGAATTCCCCAGTGTTAGGAAATTTTAGAGGAAGACATGCATGGGTGGTCAAAATGACCACTCCTGCATGTGGAGTATATTGTATTTTAATGTAAGTGTAGCCAAAATTGCCGCCTTTGCATGTAGGTAGGTTGATTTATGCAAAAGGTTGAAAAGGCGGTCATAACGACCTCTTTTATAGGGTTGGTAAAGCATAAGGTTTATTTTGTGTATGGGTGGTCAAAATGACCACCCTTACATGTTGGAATTTGAACTTACATCTGTATATGTTCAGGCAATTGAATTGACCGCTCTCGCATATGTAAAGACATTTGGTATTTACCCTTCTTGTAAGATCGGTCAATATGACTGCCTCTACATCAAGATTGCATTTGGTATACATGGAAAAATGACAATCAAAACCGCTTGTACACTTTAAAGGTAAAACTTGAATGTGTAAGGGATGGAATTATGAATGCCCTTACATAAAAATGAAAAGTTATTTTGAAGTGTACAAAAACCATTTGCAGGGAAAAATGATGTTTCCTACTGCCGTTACATGCTAGGTAAACAAAACTGCCTCAAACTCTAAAGTGGCGAACATGGATCAAGAATAAGTTTAAAAACTTTAAAGACTAGAGGCAAAAACACAAAGCTTATAAAAACACAAAAGAAAGTATGAAAACGCTAACAGAAAAATGACTAAGTTAACACATTTTAGGGTTTCAAATCACAAACAAGAATGAAAGTTTTAAACGAAGAAACAATGATTTAAAGCATTCATTCATTTAAATAAAAACACTAATCAAGAAAATCCAAATGAGAGACATCCTCCAAATCTGCTTTGGCAAGTCAACACAGTAGTTTGCAATGCTTAGAAATAAGAAACAACAGCTAGATAGAAGAAAAATAAAAAAACAAATGACTTAAAATACCATTTAACCCCTTAAAACAAAAAACATAAAAATGCATTTATTACAACATGAGTTTACTCAAAGTTGTTTAAAAGATACATCGGCGGATCATTCCACTGCTCATGCATACACAAGAGAGGAAATATGCAAGGGCGGTCATTTCGACTGCTCTTGCATGAAACAAGGAAAAACAACATGTTCGGACGGCGATTTTAGCCACCCTTACACGGTAGAAGGTTTTAACACAAAAACATGCATCGGTGGTCAAAATGACTACTCGAGCATGTGGACATTGAAATTTTTTTGAACTCCTAAAAAGGCCAAAATTGATATTTTAACCGGCCTGTAACCTAGTCGATTTTTACAAATTTCAAGGAATCGGCCTAGGGAAACATTGTACAAGCTATTCTTAGGTGTCAGAGGACTATGTATGAGGTCGAAGAGACCTGCCTCGAAAAGCATACTTAGAGTGTAGTCTATAAAACAGACATGTTTTGTAGGGGTCATCCTACAAAATGAGCTCAGTTGATTTTGAGGACAACACAATCTCAAGAAAACCCAATCACCTACTTCAAAACTTCTTTTTCTATGGTGTTGGTTAGTTTTTTGTTTCATTCTATTTTGTGCCAATGTCACATTCTACTTGAGCCTTGAAAGTACCTGTTGTTGGTGATTCAAGTGGTCTTCCATAGTCTAATCTCTTGGTGTTACCTTTAATGATCATGTGATGTATGGGGGATGGTATCCATATAATGCCATAAAAAAGGGACAATTTTAAAGAACAATGGAAGGAAGTGTTATACTACCATTCTACTAGTGGTAGCCAATCCACCCATTGAGATTTCTTATCTAAAGAGAAACAACGTAAATATGCTTCCAAGAACTTATTGACTACCTTAGTTTACCTATCTGATTGAGGATGGTATGAAGAGATATGAGCCAACTGAGTGTAAGGAAGATAAGGTAGTAGAAGAACTTCCTACACTATTCTTGAGGGGAGGGATATGCAATTTTTTTTAGATCTTTACAACAATTACAAAAATAAACACAAATAGAAATCATACCACAACATAGTAATTACATGGGGAAACCCTTTTAGGAGAAAAACCTCACACTCTAAACCCACCCAATATATTATTAAAGAATCAAGAAGATTACAATATACTTGTAGATCAAGATTTCAAAGGAGTATAACCAAATAGAGATCCGGAGGCAACTCAACATCTATAAGACTGTTACACACAACCTCCATCTCAACCTCCTGATATATAGGAGATACAACACAATAAACTATCAATAGTAATTACAAAAGCATGAACCAAAACCACCCAAAAGTGGCACCAAAATTATCTCCAATCAAAGATTCCTTGTGATGTGCCAAATCACACACCAACATGTGTAAGTCTCTCATTTATAGTTCTTTTAAGTGTCCAACACATTTTCACATTTCCCAAAATAGGAGGCCCAACTTCCGAAGGCCATAACTTTTGATTTGGGTGTCCGATTGATGATCCATTTGATTTGTCAGAAAGCTCAAGAAGAGATCTATCACCTTATAACTAGCTTCATTGGTTGTAACAACTTTTGGTGCATTTAGGGACCTCTAAGTGCCTCAAATATGAGTTCAAAATGTTTCTAGGAGTTCCAAAAAAATGGAAGCCTTTTAAAAAAAATTCAGGTCCATCCATGCTCAATTGTAGAGTTACTAAAAATAGTAAGCCTTGCCATTTTTATCCCCTTTTGAAAACTTTGAAAGTTCTAAACCATTCTTCAAGATAAACGGTATTTGAAAAGACTAAAATTGGGAAGAATGGAAACCTTTTGTAGTTGCAAGGTTGAGACACCTTTCCTAACATTGAGTACCCAAACAAGAGAATAAATCTCTCTAAAAGTCACTAGTAAAGATAGGATCATGATCATTGATAATAACCCTTGGGGTCTTATGTAACTTTTTTATGTTCTCCATAAATGCTTTTGTCACTATATTTGTTGTAAAAGTATGGGATAATGTAATAAAATGGGCATATTTGGTGAGGTGTGACCCACCACTACCATGATGATGCTCTCACCTTTAGATTTTGGAAGATGTTAGGACCTATATTTTTTGTGCCCTTTTGGCTAAGGTTTTATGTGTCTAAGGCTTGATAAACCCTTGAAAAACCCTTTGATGATCTTCAACCCCGGTCTTTCAGTCACCTATTGGTTCTACGTTATAATCCTTTGTTGACTGCCTAGCGGTTGCTCCTAGTATCTTAAGTTATAACTCAAGCATCTTAAGTCATTCAACTTACCGGCCCCCTCTACTAGGTCATCAATACCAGGATCCCTTTTTAAGAACAAATTTATTGCACGTACTGTAAGTGACTTTTAAGTTATGCATTGTCAGCATCCCATGTCAACTTTTTTCATTTCCACTGAAGTTTCCTCCTTCACTGAGTCTAATTTTACGTCTCCACGGGACTGGAAATCATTCTCGTTAGTCGATAGGTGATGTAGGGGCATCTTGCCCTACAATTTTGGTTTTCTTTATTTTTACTGTTTTGGGTTCTTTTTGTTAGCTTTTTTTTTAAGCCTAAAGGGTTTCCTGTCGCATGTAATTCATGGTGCTTGCCATCATTATGACAGTCCAGTTTGGAGTCTCCTATCGCCTGAGCGATAGAAATCAAAAAGAAAATTCAAAGGAATTTTTTCTATCTTGGGTTATTCTTCCTTAACCAACAACGGCTTTGGTAGTTAAGGAATTGAAAGGTCGCTGACATTGAAAGGATTGCAGAACCAATGGAAACCATCGCAGGAGTTCCTCAACACATGAAAAGAATCTGTGCATGCAAACAGTCGGTTGGAAGATGAAATTGTTCCATGATAGGAGAAGAGGAATTGACAACAACAATAGAAAATTTGGGCCAGTGGTTCGATGACAGGGGGATAAGAGGCAGAAAAGAATCGATGCGACGGTGGTTGGAGAGTCTTTTTGGTAGATGAAATGATGGTAGCTAAGAAGAGCATCAGGAGTGCATAATAGAAAAGGAAGAAACATCAAATCTGAAAAGGGATAGAGGAGAAGTGGGTCGTAGGTAGTGAAGGGAGGAATTAGTATTATTTTTTGCTATTAGAAAGGCCAATTGTGTAAGCTGATAGATTGTTTCTATATTGCTTTGTTAAGAGTAATAGAATAGTGGAGAGTTGGTTTTTACATTATATATTTTGTGAATTCTTGTTCATTAAGAATCTGAATATGAATACTTCCTGTCATTTTTAGATAATCATTAATTAATCTCCTGGCATTTATTTTGAGTTTCTCTTTTGTTCTAAGTCACTGTGAAGTTGTTTGTTCTATGGCTAGCAAGGCTCCATTAGATTGGTATCAGAGTTGGTTGAGATTGGGCATTGGTAGGTGGTCGAGATGCCTCCAAGAAGGATAGGCAAAGGAGGAGGCCGAGGCAGGGACTGAAGAGACCATGTTGACCCTGAGTTATTTTAGAGTTTGTTTGCAAGGATGGAAGCCCTAGAGAGAGAACAGAGGAGAGGAAACCCTGATGTTGAGGATGTAAGTGATGAGGAAGAAGAACAACAAAGACAAGGGAATGAGGAAGGACAAGTAGATCAAGAAGAATAATTTGGTGAAAGATTGCTGAATCCAGTCATGAGTTTGGGTTCTAAACCCAAGATAGAGGTGCCAACTTATGCCAGAAGCCTCAATGGTGAAGACTTGATAGACTAGATCAATGACTTAGAAAAGTATTTCGAATATGAGGGTGTAGCAGAGGAGAAATGAGTAAAGTTTGCCTGCATCAGATTGAAGGGCCATGATGCCATGTAGTGGGACTTTGTCCAAACTGAGAGAAGGAGAAATAAGGAAAATATCAACTCTTGGGATCGAATGGTGCCCAAGTTGAAGGCCAAATTTCTGCCAAGTGATTATCAAGCAAATCTCTTTAAGAGATTGTAGAATTTGAAGTAGAAGGATATGCCTGTGAAGGACTATGAGGAATTTTACAAGTTAGTAATCAGGTCTGGGCATGCTGAAGAAGATGTGGAGAAGTTAGCTCGATATGTGAATGGTCTCAAGTATAGTTTGTAAGATGAAATGAGTCTTTTGTCCCCTAGGAGTCTAGAAGAGGCTTATTAGCTTGCCTTAAAGGCAGAAGAGAAGCTGCAAAGGAAGCAAATTCAGCAAGAGAAGAAGAGAGGAAGAGGTTTTAGAGGAAGGGGACAACAAACAAGTAGGGGACAATAGCACCATCAAGGAGAAGAGGTTGGAAGTTCCAGTGGGACAGCCAATAATGATAGAGGTGGTTATCAAAATAGAGAAAGGTCTTATGGAAGAGGTGGTTCACAAGGTAGAGGAAGAGGATTTGCCAGAAAATGTTTCAAGTGCAACCAATATGGGCACAAGAGTTGGGAATTCTTTGAATCATCACAAGGAGGACATTCAAAATTTGAGAGAAGCAATCAAGTTGTTCATGTTGATCAAGAGAGTGTGGGATCACTAGTACATGACAAAGATGAAGAAGAATCAGGTGAGTCTTTAATGCTTAAGAGGGTGTTGTTGAAGCCACAAAAAGAAATTCAAGAGCCAATCCAAAGGAGAGCATTGTTTAAAACAAAGTGTAAGTCACAAGGTAAATGTTGTAAGCTCATTATAGATAGTGAAAGCACTGATAATATTGTTGCAACTGAGATGGTAGAAAAGTTGAATCTTAAAAATGTCATCAAATATAAAGTGACTTAGTTACAAAAATGTCATCAAATATTGGTTAGTGAGCAGGTCTATGTTGATTTTCAAATTAGCAGTTATAAAGATTGTGTTTTGTGTGATATAATGCCCATGGATGTGTGCCATGTTTTGCTTGGAAGACTATGGCAATTTGATAGGAAATTGGTACATGATCGAAAGGAGAATACTTATACCATTGAGAAGGATGGATAGAAGCATACCTTGCTGCCCATAAAGGAGAAAGAAGAGGACAACATCAACAACAGTAGTAAGGTAATGATGGTAAGTGGTAAAGAGTTTTTGAATGATTTGAAGGATGAAGAAATTGGTTATGCTTTGGTTCCTAAACCTAGATGTGTAATGACTTCTACAAAATTGGATGATTTACCTATTGAAGTACAAGACATTTTGAATGAGAATTTAGACATTGTTGCAACTAATTTACCTGATGAATTGCCTCCTATTAGAAGTATTAACCATCATATGGATTTAATTCTAGGTGCTAGCCTTCCAAATAAGGCTGCATATAAGCTAACACCTATGGAAAATGAGGAGATAGGGAAGCAAGTGGAGGATCTTTTGAAGAAAGAATTGATAAGGGAAAGTCTAAGCCCTTGTGTTGTTCTTGCAGTGTTGGTTCCAAAGAAAAGAGGGGAATGACAAATGTGTACTGATTCAAGGGCAATAAATAAAATCACAATAAGATACAGGTTTCCCATACCTAGAATTAAAGATTTAATGGATTGTTTGAGTGGTTCCATGTATTTTTCTAAGATAGATTTGAAAAGTGGCTATCACCAAATAAGAATTAGGCTAGGGGATGAATGGAAAACAACCTTTAAGACTAGTGATGGGTTGTATGAGTGGCTAGTTATGCCTTTTGGATTGTCTAATGCCCCTAGTAGTTTTATACGATTAATGAATGAGGTTTTGAAACCATTCATTGGTAAATTTGTGGTTGTATATTTGGATGACATTTTGGTGTTTAGCAGGTCCAAAGAGGAGCATATAGAACATTTGAGGAAGGTTATGAGGAGGCTACATGAAGAAAAGTTGTAGATCAATTTGCAGAAGTGTGTGTTCTTGCAGACCGAACTGGTTTATTTTAGCTTTGTGGTGTCAAAAGATGGGTTGAAAATGGATAAGGAGAAGGTTTAGGCCATACTTGATTGACCATCACCAAGAAGTGTCATGGAGGTAAGGAGTTTTCATGGTCTTTCCAGTTTTTATAGAAAGTTTATAAGAAATTTTAGTCATGTAGTGTTACAAATATGTGCCTATGATGTGTTGTCATTGATGTCAACATATCTCTTTGTCAAAGACAGTGAAGACAGTGCAATTCAGTAAAGTAGATTGCTCCGTATTCCCAGTGAGATGAAGATCAAAGCCTATGGATCTAAGGGTTTTGTAGAGGATTGTCTAAAGTTGCTCCAGTTAAGATTTGAGATGTCTTCATGGAGGATTGGTGAAGTTATTACCATCAGAGTAGAACCAGGTTTTGTAGTTGTTCAGAGGTAACAGAGTGACAGGAATTTGGTCCGAATTGCTCTGCATTGGAATATTATGGTCTGCAGTTCTAGAGGTATGTTTGGGATGTTGGTGTGTATCCTCAACTCAAGTGGTTTGTGGTTTAGAGGTCTACAAGCAATCTTTCTAGTGCGACAGTCATGCCAGTTAGTGTTCTTAAGTTCCCGTATGAAGATGCAAGTCATTCTGGTGATTTGAGGTGGTGCTGTTATTCTGGTTGATTTCATTGTGCTTGTGGAGGTCTCTAGATTGTGTGCCTATTGTGTTGGTGGTCTGCATTAAGGATTGAGCTCGTAGTTGAAGATTTCTCCTTGGGTGTTGTTGTTCTTTCAAGTCTTGGCCGACTGGATCTTTGTGCATGTTGTGGATGATCTAAGAGAACTTCTATGGAGCATGACGTGTTGTTCGAGGAAGATTTGAGTCCCAGCTATGTTTGGTCGATAGTGTAGTGGTCCGCATGTAGCATTTTGTATTAATTCAAGTCTTGTAATTGTGATTGCTTGTAATGCCTATCTTGGAGAATGTTCCAGATAGATGATTGTAAATGTTCCAGATAGATGATTGTAAGGCCGACTTTGATGTTCATTTCAAAGTCAATGTCATGTATACATAAGTGTAATGAAGTCATTTAAATGTTTTGATGTGTGTGAAGATGCAGAGGTAGCGAAGAAGTGTCTAGGGGTAGAGTAGAGGTGCTGTGAGCTTTAATGGAACTAAACCTTGGCATGGAGAAGATGTTGTTTCTCAGTTCAACCTTTCAGTGTTAACCATGTGAATGTTTTTGTAGACAGTGAGTCTCTTGGAGCAGTGAGCTCTAGGCAGTGTGCCCGAAGGCAAGTGCCTTCCCATTTTTCTATTCTTTTAATAGAGAATAAATCTTGTGGGTTAACCCCCACCATAGTTTTTTCCTTTACTAGGTTTCCACATAAAAATTTTGGTGTTATGTGTGTTGATTGTGTTTTTGTTCATGTGTTGTTGATTCATGCTTTCATGGTTATATCATTAATCTATTATTAAGTGGTAAAGAAGATTAAATGTAGCAAAAGATAAAGTTTTGTGACAACTAATTCATCCTCCCTCTTAGTTGTCTGCCCTAATTTCAACAATTGGTATTAGAGCCAGTTCCCCTAAAAGAAGCTTGACCGCTTGAGGAGATCTAGGATGTTGACATACAAGGACAGTTTGAGATTTGATGGAACAAATTACTCTCTTTGGAAGAATCACATGGAGTGTCATTTGCAATGCATGGGTGATCCTTATTAGTTGATAACTAAGAATGAGTATACTCTTCCGAAGAATGGTCCTACAATTCTAGATGAAATCAAAGAAGCTGAATACAATATTCAGGATAAGGAAGCATTGTTGAGTGCCCTGACTGATACATAAATGACAAATGTCTTGGAATTGCAAATTGCTAATGAAATCTGGAAGAAGTTGGAAACTTTGTATGAAGGTGATGCATATGTCAAATGTGCTAAGCTATAGAGCTTAAAGGGTAGATACAAATGTTTGAGGATGAGTGAAGATGAAAACATCACTTCCTACATGTAGAAGGTGAATGAACTTGTGTGTAGTATCAGGTGTGCTGGAGGAAAACTGGAAGAATCAGAGATTGTTGTCAAGGTGCTCAGATCCTTACCTTCTTCATACAAGCATAGAGTTGCTGCTATTGAGGAGATCAGAACTGTGATAGATTTTACAAGGGATTAGTTGGTTGGCAAGCTTTCAGTATTTGAAATGAGTGAGTTTGGTGATTCTTTTCCTAAATCAAAATCTACATTTAAGGCCAGTGTTTTTGGAAAGGAAAGATTTGATCCAGGTGAAATCTCTTCAAGAAGACTAACAAACTTGAAGAAGATGAATTTGAGTTTGAAGAACTTGAAGCCCTTATTGCCAAAAGATTACCAAGAGGATTTGGTAAGTATGAAGGCAAGTTGCCTTTCAAATGTTTTGCTTGCAATAATATTGGTCATTTTGCTTTAATATGTCCAAAGAGGGTTTCAAAGCCAAACCCTAATAGATCTAGGGTTTAGAAGAAATGCTACTATGTCCAAGTCCAAGAAGGTGCTGATGAAGGAGTCACATATGATGAATCTGATATGGGAAGTACCTCTAGAAATGAATGGCTGTTCATTGCTATCAAAGAAGAAGATCTAGTGCCTACTGAATCTACTAGCTGTGTGAATGTGGAAAGTGAGTTGGCTGCTTAGGTTGAAGAAAAGGATGAATGGAAGATTAATAGTGGATGTTCTCATCATATGACTGGTGATAAAAGTAAGTTTTTAAGTTTGGAAAGATATGAAGGTGGAATTGTAAAGTTTGGAAACAATTCAACTGGTAGAATCCGTGGTAGAGGATCCATCTCTCTTGATGGTAAGAATAACACTAATGATGTTTTGTATGTAGAAGGGTTGAAGCATAATCTTCTCAATGTTGGACAGTTGGTTGACAAAGGGTATGATCTTTGATTCAAGGATGGAAAATGCAGAATTTTGGGAAGCTCTAGAACTGAGATTGCATATGGTACATAGACTAGAGGTAATATCTTTCATTTAAGTGGTACTTGTAAAAGTTGTTTGATTGCTTAGATTGATCAGAGTTGGTTATGGTATAGGAGAATGTGTCATGTAAACTTTGATAACATTGTCAAGATAAGTACTACTTAGGTTGTGAGAGACCTTCCAAAGCTTGTGAAACCTACAAACAACATGTGTAAGGAATGTCAGTTGGGCAAACAAAACAGAGCTACATTCAAAAGTAAAGAACAATTTTCAAGTGGATTGTTCAAACTTGTGCACATTGATTTGTGTGGTCCTGCTAGAGTTAGGAGTTTGCAAGGAGATAGATGCTTTATGTTGCTGATTGATGATTACTCTCAGATGATGTGGGTCACTTTCTTGAGAGTGAAATAAGAGGTTCTTGACAGATTCAAGGTATCCAAGGCTATGGTGGAGAATGAGATTGGTGTGAAGATAAAGTGTTTGAGATCTGACATAGGTGGAGAGTTTACCTCCAGTGAGTTTAATGCATTTTGTGAAAAGCATGGAATAAGGAGACAATTATCTACCCCTAGGACTCCTCAGCAGAATGGAGTTGTGGAAAGGAAGAACCAGACTATTCAAGAGGTTGCTAGAACCATGATGATGGAGGCAAATGTTCCACATGTCTATTGGAGAGAGGCTATAAGTACTGTTATCTACACTCTTAACCGGGTGCAGATCAAAGGAAATACTGGTAAAACACCTTATGAACCGTGGTTTGGTAATGCTCCTACTGTGAAATACTTCAGAGTTTTCATTAGTAAATGCTATATCAAGAGAGATGAAGATCTAGGCAAGTTTGATGCAAGATGTGATGAAGGAATATTTCTGGGTTATTCTAACCAAAGCAAGGCATACCAATGCTTTGACAAGAGATTGAAAAGGATTGTTGAAAGTGCTAATGTCAAGGTTGATGAAAGTAAGGAGAGACCTTCCAAGTCTTGTGGATATGAATCGAATGATCAAAATGAAAGCCCAAATAAAGGAAAGCAAGTTCAAACTCAAACTCAAATTTAGATTGCTTCAGAGAATCCACTGACTCAAGAAGCTAGTGTAAATGTTGAGGAACAAGTTCAAGAATCAGAAATTCAAGAAAATCCCCAAAATCCTAGGTATGTAAGGTTGAATCATTCTAAAGATCAGATCATAGGAAACAAAAATAAAGGTGTTCAAACTAGAAGAAAAATTTGTTGAAGAACAAGTGAAGTATTGTTTGATTTCAAAGATTGAACCAAAATCAGTGAATGAAGCTTATAATGATGAAAGTTGGGTAAAAGAAATGGAAGAAGAATTAATGCAAATTGAAAAGAATCATACTTGGGATCTTGTTCCTAGACCTGAAAACAAAAATGTAATTGGAACTAAATGGGTCTTGCAGAATAAATTGAATGAAGATGGTGAAGTTGTGAGAAACAAAGTAAGATTGGTGTGCAAAGGATATTCTCAGGTAGAGGGAATTAATTTTGAAGAAACTTTTGCTCTGGTGGCAAGAATTGAAGTAGTTAGATTATTTCTTGGCTTTGCTGCTTACAAAGATTTCAAAGTTTACCAGATGGATGTCAAGTTAGATTCCTGAATGGAGAGTTGGAAGAAGAAGTCTACATTGAGCAACCAAAAGGATTCCAGTTGTCTAATCAAGGAGGTATGGTTTGGAAAGCATTGTATAGACTTAAACAAGCCCTAAGAGTCTGGTATGCAATATTAGATAAGTATCTACTAAAGTTAGGTTTTAGCAAAGGCACAACTGACAATAATCTTTATTTCAAAATTGATCATGAACACATCTTGATTGTTGAGGTATTTGCTGATAATATCATCTTTGGTGGAAATGAGAGCATGTGTAAAAAAATTGCTGATCAGATGCAAAGTGAATTTGAGATGTCCATGTTTGGTGAAATGAATTTCTTCTTGGGTCTGCAAATCATTCAGTCAGATAAGGGCATCTTCATATCTCAGTCTAAGTATGTGAAAGAGTTGTTGGAAAAGTTTGGAATGGAGGATTCAAAACCAGTGAGTACTCCTATGATAACTGGATGCAATTTGAGTAAAGATGATGATTCCCTTAAGGCAGATCAGAAAAGGTATAGATCAATGATTGGAGGACTACTTTATTTGACTCAAACCAGACCTAATATTATGAATGCAGTTGGCCTTGTTGCTAGATTTCAAGTTGATCCTAGAGAATCTCATGTTGTAGCAATCAAAAGAATTTTTAGATATCTGAAGGGCACATCTGATTATGGCTTATGGTATCCTAAGGATGATGAATTCACTCTTCATGCATATACAGACGCTGATTGGGTAGGAGATGTGGATGACAGGAAGAGTACTAGTGGTGGTGCATTTTTCTTAGGAAAGAGATTGGTTTCTTGGTTGAGCAAAAAGTAGGAGGCAACATCTTTGTCTACTGTAGAGGCAGAATATATAGTAGCAGCAAGTAATTGTACTCAAGTTTTGTGGATGAAGCAAATGTTGAAGGATACTAGAATTGTGTTTGAAGAGCTTGTTACTATATACACCTAAAAATGACATGACTCTACTTAAATAAATATTTTAAATATTAATTTCATCTTCATACTCCTCTATCAATAAATAAATAAATTTATTTATTTATTTGATTCATTTCCTCCCATTTAATTAAATAAATTACATCTATTTAATTAATTCCTTCAATATCAACTTTATTCTTCTAAATAATTAAATAATGTTAATTATTTAATTAAATCATCCATTCTTCTGAAATTAAATAAAATACAAATTTATTTAAATTAAATCTCCAAAAAAAATAAATTAAATGTTTTATTTATTCTTCCAAAATCATGTGCAAATAATTAAATAAATTTATTTATTTAATTATGCTTTCTTATCTTCTAAAAAAATTCTTCAAATCTTCTTAAAATAAATTCTTCTTGTCACACACAAGCAAAAGCTGAGTTAACTGATTTAAAGCTATCAACAAAGCTCTTAAATTAGAAAAATATATTCTAATTTAAGAAATAAAAAATCATCCTCATCAAGAAAGCAGTTACCTCAACAAAGCATCTTTTTAATGACACATGTCCTATCCGTGCACATTCTCTCGAACATCCTCTACCATTGATCTTCTTATTTCTTCTCAACCATTGATCTTCTCTCACACAACTCTATAAATACAACCCTCTATCTCTTCATTTCACATCTAACTTTCGAGTAAACTTATGCTACAGAATCTATAGCGCGCCATTGGCACCCTATTTCCATACCATCTATCATCCATTGCATTTTGTGTTGAAGCTCATCTTCAACACAACAAGTATCCTACCCATTTCTCCTTGTCATCTTGAGGAATCGAAGTAAGGAAGAAAGCTTTCTGAGGGCCATCTCCATCACCAAAAGGTCAAGAAAGAATAGGCAAACAGTGGAAATCACAAGGTAAAAAGGTTATGAGTATCACTCTCTTTCTTATGTTTTAAATCCTTTTTTACCTGCACATTCCATTAATGTTTTAGGTTTTTATAATTAGTTTTATTCATCCTATTTTAGCCATAACATTTTTGGCATCCACCATGGGGCCTTTGCCCCTAATCTAACCAAAAATCTGAGTTTCTGAGTGACAGGTTCTGTACAAGCTTCTGACAGGTTCAGTCAACGCATTTGATCGATCCCGAGGCACATTTACCACCAGTTACGGTGCATGCAAGCTTCCAGCGCATACACCCTCTGAGCCAACACTTTTACCTTTTGTTCCAGTGCCTTTAGTAATACAGTGCATATACTCCCTATTTCGGCGCCTACAGAATCCTAGCGCATACACCCTCGAAAACGGTGCTTACATACCCTTTTACAACGCATCTGTAGAAACAGTGCTTCTTGTTAGATCTAGGGCTCACAACTGAGAGGGGGGGTGAATCAGTTATGCAAAAAACTTGCTTCTACTTAAACACTTGATTCTTCTTTGTTAGATAACAGCATATCAATTAACCATTCATGAAAGCAGAGGGCATAAACTCCAGAGCAGATAAACATCAACACATTAGACACCAAGATTTTTGACGTGGAAAACCTGGTTAAGGGAAAAACCACGGGGTGATTAACCCAAGGATTATTCTCTATTAGAAGAATAAGAAAAAGAAATGGCACATGCCAGTCAGGGCTCACTGCCCGAGCACACTGCTCACAAAGAGGCACACTGCCTACAGAAGAGACACATTGTCTACAAGATCATAAGTATCACAACCTTGAACTGGAGAATGACATCTTCACCATGTCTGGATCAGTTCCATTTACGCCTGAAACACAACTACTTTGCCTTTCGCTCTTTCGCTATACCACACTCATCCGCTCCTCAACACACATCAAAAAGGATTCACAAACCCTTATTTATACAAGACATTGACTTAGGAATAAGCATCTAAGTCAGCACTCAACCATAAGAACATTCGTAAGATAAATAACACATCTGGTTGGCCACCACAAGAACACTTGCAAGATGAACGAGTCATCCGGTCGGCTGGTCTGAACAAGAACTTCATCCGGAAGAATATCTTCAACTCCAGGCTCTACCACTAATGCAGACCAATAACACAACCTCAACATGATCCAAGAACCTTCACAAGCTTGCCTGAATGACCAGTAACATCCGCACTTCCTCTGCTCACCGGAATCTTTTCTCTTCCTCATCCGGAACTTCAAGAACACAGTCTACTGCCACTGTCATACTGAAACATGTTCTTCCAGACCTCCAAATCATGAACAAATTGATATGACATATCACAAGGACATCCCAAACATGCCATCCAATCCGCAAGATAGGATAATGCACTTTCGGATCTCACCGGACCTCTTTGTAGCACTCTGTCACTCCGGAGCACCTCCCGGAACCGGTTCTACTTGATCAATCACAACTTCTTCAAATCTGCATGTGGACCTTTGAAAACTTAACTGGATCATCTCAAGACTCATAGCTACAAACCCTTTAATCCGCATCCTTTGATCATCAAATTATTGATTACTTTTGCCTTCTTCTCATCACTGTTCTTCACTGTTCCTGACTGAGACTAATTTTCTCAATATCCTCAGCACACAGCTCATCCAATCCTTCTTGTCAATGCAATATGAGTATGTTGAGATCAATGACAACACTGATTAACCTCATACTTGCAACACTTCTGTCTCTTTTTCTTGCGCTTTTGACATCTCTCTTAGTGCATCTATAAAACGGTGCTTACAGTCTATGTTTCTGCGCATACAGACTGTTAAGCAGCACATCTATTCTGTACTGTAGTTTTAGGATTGCTAGTGATTTTTCAGGTTGACTCTAACATTTGTCTTGCAAGATTAGGAGCTGGATAGATCATTTAGCTGCATTAATTAGCTCATCTTAGATTAATTAGGGGAAAAAGTAAAAAAAAAAGATGCATGCATACAAATCTCATGTAGTACTTAACTAGGAGGATAGTAATTGAACCACTGCTTTCTTTGCATTATTTACTATCTTTACATTATTTTCTATCTTTGCATTATTGCTATCTTTCCTAGTTTAGAACACTGCTATCTTACAAAAGGGAAATGAACCATTGCTATCTCTAAACACTTCAAAGTTAACAAATGCATGAGTGCCCAAGTAGATAACACATTTAGTTTTTTTCCTTTTTAATAGGTTTGGATTAATCACTGTCTTCTGTGTTTGTTGAATGACAATAGGCTTATGTTCTCCCCTTTATTGGGTGACTAGAATGCCAGACTTGTTATTCCCTGTGTATAACCTTTAGAGGGGCCTGCCCTTGGATGCTCGCCTGTCTAAGTGGGAATGACCTTGAGTGGAAACAAGCTAAAGCCAAGCCCTACCGATCCACTTTAAATAAATTGTTCTTGAGGCAAAAGCTTCCTGCAATGAGTGCTGCTATGTTACACCGATAGCCAACCTCCCCCAAAACCCTCCAAGGCATAACCCTTGGAGGCTGGGAGACTCCATAACAGAGAGTAGTACTGCCGCATGTGTAACCACTCGAACGGTTGCCTTGACTACTTAGCCACTTGTTTAGAATACCAAAAACCCCTATTTGTTGACACAAAGGTGGAACCTTTGAAGTGGCCCCGATTCATGTGATTCTTAGTAGAGGTAGCAGGGACAATCCTATGGTTCGGTGGGGGTATGAGCCTAAGGAAACCCAGATCTGGTATGCGTGAGAAGTGAGTGCCTATTGTGTGGTTACACAACACGCCCCATTTTGACTTGACAAAACAGGGACCCAACCTTTTTGCTGCTTTGGCTTGTGTGGTTTTTTCTGCTTTTTGGCAGTTTGGCAAAAGTAAGTCATGCAGGTGACCCTGCATAAGGGAGGTGGATAAGTCATCATGATGAGGTTAGTTCATAAAAGTTAGTATTTCATATCATTAACCCCATAGTTGGAAAGAGTATAAAATTTCATGCAAGTTTGCCTTTTGGATCACCTTGATATTCCTTAGAGGATGAAAGTTATGACAAGTCAAAGTTCTGGTCAAACTTGATATTCTTGGGGGGGTCATATTCCTTAACATCAGTCATCTTAAGTTAGATCACCCCGATGCAATTTTATCACCTGATAGTCATTTGGTCTGCAACTCCGGACGTCAATTTTACGTGATAGTGGTATTTGTCCGTCAAACGTCTTCATATATTTTGCGGGGGTCATCTTTCGAATATCACTTGATATTTCAAATATCACCCTGTCGCAAAATGTGCCAATATACCGATGATGTCATCCAACCCCGATGAACAAAGAAAATCACCCTGATGGTGATGTCATCATCCTTTTTACCTCACAGAGGTATGTAACCCATGATCACCCTTTTTAAATAACATGACGGTGACGTCACCCTGATCTTTCGAAAGGGGTTCATTTTAGTTGTGGGTGTCATATTTTTTAACATCCCCTGATCTTACATTCATGACCTGATATACACATGGTCAACCTTTGACCACATCACTCGATTTCCTTCGCATTAGTGTTGCCGCTCAAAGGTGAAAGGTCATGTTACATAGGGGGGTCATATTTCCAATATCACCTTGCTTAGAAAATCCACTATTTGCTTATTTGTATGCTCATGTCAAATTTATACCTGACGGTCATCTACCCATCCAAGTACTCACACATTCAATGGGGGTCACGTTCGTAAATATGACTGTGACGTTATCATGTTCTATTCAAAAGTGAGCTCGACAATAATGATGACATCATCATCATGTTCCTAATATAGTAGGGTCACATTCGTTAATATGGCTCATCTTCACTAACATGATGATGACGTCAGCTTATCCCATTCCACAAAGGACTTGATATGACGGTGACATCATCAATCGACTTGAACTCTGAAGGTCATCTAATTTCTAACGTCATCTTTTCTAATATGACTGATCTTAAATAACATGATGGTGATGTTATTCTAACTTGATATATAAAAGCTCGACATGACTGTGACGTCATCTTGTTCGGAGGGTGATATTCCTCAGTATCAGGGTCATATTTCTTAACATCCCAATTTCCTTCAGTATGACCATGACGTCAGCCTTTCACATTTTAACGAAGCCTGTCCATGGTGATGACATCATCATCATATCCTGATCTATGAAGAGAGTCATATTCGTTAATATCCCTCATATTAACTAATGTGCATACTCGGACCTGATAGTTTTATTCAATGGAATTTAGTGAATAAAAGAGCATGTATTGCATATGCATGATCTTATGCATGCGATATACACAGAGAGATACAAAACTAAAAATGCTTACATATTGTATGAAGGGTCACATTACCCTTGGAATACAAAAAAAAGGCTACAGGAAGGTGAAACTATTTGCAAAAATTCAAAGAAACTCAAAAAATTAGGAAATTTTTGACCTTCCGCTTGGCAGGGTCATAACTCCTAGCTATTTTATCAAAATTTAAACTTTTTGGACTCATTGGAAAGATAAACTAGTTATCTAGTTTGAGTTTCTTAGTTACTTAGGCTTAACGCCACGTTACCGATGAAGTCTTGAACCCTAATTCCGCTCCTAAGGCCTCTGAAAATGCAATTTACTAAGATGTAGAAAACACAAAAAATTACATTTTTGATATTTTTATCAAAAAATCACTCAAATGACCCTGGACC
The DNA here is from genome assembly GCA_027924645.1 of Cunninghamia lanceolata. NCBI lineage: Eukaryota > Viridiplantae > Streptophyta > Pinopsida > Cupressales > Cupressaceae > Cunninghamia > Cunninghamia lanceolata. The sequence continues at coordinate 1,104,879 of BSBN01001052.1, read as the reverse complement.
TGATCAGATATTGAAGCCATTTTAGGGCCTGATAGCATGTTTTCCAGTCAATGGTAGTTGATCAGACCCTCTTGATTCCCTATGGACATTTAGATATGCAAATTTTCATAGATGCTCAATATTCATAACCCGATATATATAGGTTTGCATATTCACAGCCTAATAAAATATAAATGTTTATTTTCCTTCTAGTTATTGAATGATGATGCTTAATTCTTGTCTGTTTGTTGCAAGATGTTGGAACTATATGGAGCTCAGTTGTATATTGTAGAGTGAAGTAGCTGAACATTGCAGAGTTGCACGTAGAAGCGACATGAACCTGAGTCAAGGAATATTATCAAATGCATTGTTTGCCTCCTGGAAAGTGAATCAAGTTAAAGATGCTGGAATATTCTATGCCAGCTATGCAATTACCAGCTGGCGAGCATGTGTTATCCATCTGAACCATTGATTGTTCTGAGAGGATCCTAATCCTTGGATCATTGTAACCATTTTCTGGACTCTGTCCTATAAGAGGGCCAGGATTTGTCATTGTAGATATACTAAAAAAAGGAAGGAAACAATTTCATATAAGAGATAGGATTACTGAGACTAATGGAGACTGAATTGTTGAAATGTCAAGGTTCTTTCTTCAGATCATTGTAAATATACTTGTTCTAAAGCATACTAGATGGAGATGAAGCTTCAGATTACATCCTGATTGTAAACTTTATGTAATCTTCAAGTTGATTTCTGGATATGTAATGGTGAATCCGATGTTCAATAGAAGCACTTTCATTTTATTGCATGTTGTTGTCAACTTTTCCTTTGAAGATTTGCACTGGATCATGCGGATTTGTGGAATGTCCTGGTAAAGTATGATTCTAGTTTTCTTCTCTTCATTGCTGTATTAGAACTTGTATGTGGATCAGTGATCTCAGTCAAGTAATTTTGGGAATCTCACTCTCTAAACCCTATCTTTGTCATTTCTTTTTCTTAATTTCATTAAATCACTTCCATAACTACAAATCATGATAAATAATAAGCAAAACAGAGAAATACGCTGACATCTCATAGATAATTGAAAATCCTTATCATATTTGAGCTAAATGCATGTAGTGTTGAAAATATCATGAAAAGAATTACAAATAATGGTAGAAATCACGCAAAAATCAACCTATAGGTACATTGAGTGAATTCATAGTGTAGAAGTAGAATTGCTAGAGATTTATGCAGAGCAGATATAAAGAACAAGATATTTGGAGGAATAATGATGAACTTTGAAGAAATTACTGAAGTACGTATGGCCCCTGAATGATTAACAACACATATCAACCACTGAGTAATGTCAATAGATTATGAACTAATCAACGGAGACTTGGGATTATGAATTCTTTGAGTTCATCGTATCTTCCAAGATAAATAAAGGTTGTTGTGTAACTTTTATTCTATGTTTGCTTATGACTAACATCATGATCAACAATGCCATGGAGAGGAGCCGGTGCTACTAGATCCTGGAGCTACATGCTTTGAATATGCACAGCTAGGGGATTCAACAAATACTGTCCTTTCCAGCCTAGGTTGTACTTGTTCTTGTGTCAAAAGTTCAAAAATACAAAAAATAACAAAATATAAAAATCATGAAAACTTCTATGTGTTTGCTATGTCTTTTGCCATAATTAAAAATTAGAATTCAAGAAAAGACTAAGTTTTGAACCAAAAATAGATTTTTTTTGAAAAACGTGCCAAAAACTCTACAAATTCAAACTAAAAACCAGAACGGTGCATTTGTTGCGACCTGCGAGATATTTTCTTAGACTTATAGCGCATGTGATCACTATTGTGATGCATTTAAAAATTACCAGATTAGCGCATTTGATTCAACCTACGGCGCTTTTACACTCTGTTCTGGTGCATTTACTACTGCGCATCCAAACCAGAGAGCTATTTCGTACTGCCTAGGAGAAACTTTTCAGAAAACCATTTCAAACCTGTCTCAATTGTTCCAAAATCTGATTAGAATCTTGCAAGTCAACCATTTCGCTCTTCTTTCGCACCATAGTTACTTTTCCCACACTACATCATCCAAAATCTCACAAAATTCTTCCAAAATCCAACAAGGTGAGAACCAAGCTATTCTTGATTGCATCAAACCTCAAACAAACCTAGTGAGTCTCCACTATCAAGGATCACTTATCCTTTTCTCTCAGAACTCCACTAGTGGCTTGTACAAAAACTAGTCTACATCAAGTAAACGGATTTCTATCATCCTTACTTCGACTATCATTTTGTTCACCCAACTTGTTTGACACTAATTAGATCTAAGGAGAACCTTGCTCAAATCTTGACACATTCTAGCACGTCTTGCTCAACTCACTCCATCCCATCTCTAGTCATCTTGCATGGTCTTAACGAGGTCACAAAAACAAAAATAGATTGAAATGGCTGAGAAAACTACTCCTACCTCTCATGACAGTGATGAGGAAATCTTTATGGAAGAGGTCCTCCAAACACAACAAGACCAAAGATTTCAAGGTATAATGGATAAGGTACTTGCCCAAGACCCCACCAAATTCTTTCTACACCTAGCACAACTAGGAGTCAAGCTCCCTAAAGATTTTGACGTAGAAGCTCTAAAAGAACTTGAGGAAGAAAGAAACCCTAAGGGAAGCACACATGAGGAAATACCCACAGACAAAAGAAAAGAAACCATTGATTCCATGGATGCCTTAAGCTTAATGACCCAACAGATCCAAGCTTTACAACAATAATTCACAGACATGCACACAGGAGCATCAACTAAGCATTATTCCCTAGAGGATATTTCACCATATCCTTTTGATAGAACCTTGATCATGATGCCTTTCCCCTCTAAATTTGAGGTTCCAAAATTTGATAAATACCGAGGAAAGGGTGATCCAAGGGACCACATTAGGGAATTTAATGCTGCATGTCTTGAAGCCGCCCACAATGATACTTATCTTATGCGGCTGTTTCCAAGAAGCTTAGGAGGACAAGCCATGGAGTGGTTTTCTAGACTACCACCTGGCATCAGAACCTTTAACGAACTTGTGGACAAATTTGTCACACATTTATCCTACAATATTGAACATGACACCTCAATCTTAGACCTTTGTAACACCAAGCAAAAAGGTGGAGAATCTTTCACTACCTTCCTACAAAGATGGAGACAACTGGCAAGTAAGTACCCACATCAAATGCTTGAAAAACAAATGTTAGAAATGTTTGTCCATAACTTACAAACCAACCTAAGCTATCAGATATAAATCTAATGTCCTACTTCCTTTAGTAAGGTCATCGAGATGGGTCTAATCATCAAAAAGGCTTTAATCGCAAAGGGTCAAATAAAGCTGTATAAGGACACTCCTAGTATCAATACCAACATAGATAAACCAAGATTCTAGACAAAGAACAAAAACATTGTGAATGATGGGGTGGTAGATGCCAAGAATGTGGCACCAAAACAACCAATCTTCAACTTATCGACTCCTCAAAACAACCCTCGACAAAACAAACCAAGAAACACTGAATCACGGTTTACAAATTTCCAACCTAGGAGAAAATTCACACCTTTGGGAGAATCATTGTAAATTGCCCTACGGAAGTTAATCACAAGTAAGATCATAAAACTTCCATCGGCACAGGAATATGAACCAAAAGTCAAACCTCCTTGGTGGAATGACAACGATTTCTGTGAGTACCACCGAAACAGGGGGCACAGAACCAACAACTGCATTGCGCTCAAGCACACTATCCAAGATTTGATTGAGCAAAACAAAGTTTCACTTGATAGACATACCTCTAATAATGATCATCAGGCATTCAAGGATCCTCTTCCTAACTATGAGCAGGGAGGACCTTCCAACCACAACAACAGTGGAGCTAACAACGCAAATTATACAAATGTCACCTTTGACTTTGTTAACCATATCTCAGAAAGTGATTCACGCATCAATGTGATCACTATAAACAAAGATCTAGATTGTAATGTTACCACTTGCAGTAATAGAGTCACTCTTAGAGGAGCTTCTGCCCCTCCGGCTAATCAGTATAGTATCTTGGATCAGCTACATAAGACACCAACACATATCTCCATTCTGGAACTTCTACGTCTGTCCCCTTCCCATAGGGCCATACTTGACAAATCTCTTTCTGAAGCCTCCATTCCAACGAACCTCGCTGAAGAACAGTTTCAAACCATGGTACGTCACATTACCTCACCTCACTCCCTATCATTCACTGAAAAGGATGATATGTCAATTACCCAACCTCATAACGCCTCTCTTCATATCGAAGCCTTTATCCACAAACACAAGATAAAAAGGGTTCTAATCGATGGAGCTGGTTTGAATATTTGCACCTTGAAGCTAATCCTTGCATTGGGGTTTGTAGAGAAATCTATAGATCCAAAAAAGAAAATCACTATCAAAGCCTACGATGAGGAGGAGAGAACTTCCAAGGGAATTGTTACTTTACCAATTAGAGTGGGACCTGTAGTAAAAGATATGGCTTGTCAAGTACTTGATATGGCGCTAGCATATAACATTCTTCTTGGGAGACCATGGATACATGCTCTAAAAGAAGTACCGTCAACATACCACTAGTGTATCAAGTTCCCTTATGAAGGCCAAGAGATCACCATCCAAGGTGATCCCAATCCATTTCAATATTGCAACTCCATTCAATCTAAACCTGAAGTTGTGATCCCTAACAACCATGCTTTTGCTTCATCCTCATCTCATGTTGACCCAGCTTCACTTGCTTACACTTTAAAGGCATCTCAACCTGACCTTAGACTCAAAGATAAGGGCCTGGGTGAGTACACAATCTCCCAATCCCTCTGCTTGGCACAACTCCCCCTATCTCCCAGATCATATGGAAGACCTACTCTGAGCAAACCCAAAGTAGACAAAACTACCAAAGGTCCATTTATCAAATGGGGAAGCCTTGAAGATGAGAACGATGAAAAGGATATCCTACAATGTTTATACAAGGATGAAGGCAGTTCATCAATACAACAAGACCATCACAGCACTATACAAACTAAACAATATGGCCAAGGATTCCAAATGCTATAAAGAATGGGATATGAAGGACACGGTCCACTCGGTTCAAGAAAAGATGGTATCACTGAACCCATCCAACCTCATTCCTTAACAGCCTGAGACACTACAGGGCTAGGTTATACTGGCACATCAAGAACCAACAAAGCAAATAAGAGTAAAGGCAAACAACTAGGAACATCTGCTAGTAATCTGGTTGATCAAATTCTACAACTGCAACTGGGGAGTGAGATTGATTCCAATGAATACGAGTGGGATAGTCTCTTGGAGCTATCTTGTGATGAAAAAGGTATCGATGTTGTCCACGAGTATGACCCAACCCACGTGAATGAGAGACAAGGTCCAAGGGTTAGACCACTAGAATTTGTCCCATGTAATAACGATAGTGAAAGTCATGAGGAAAGAATGATACCCCCCTTGACGGATTCGCTAATAGAGAGTACCATCGCAGACTTGGTCTGTGCTTATAACAACTCTATCTTAACCATCAACACCATCAAACTGGACCAACCCAATGACCCCTTACCATTGGTGCACCCTAAACTCATAGATTGGGACTTACAAGGCACTACCCCTAAGCTCAATACCTTTTAGAATGATGAAGACATCATAGACTATCTTGAGCCTAGAGATCATATACCCGCAGGGGACCACAAAGTTGGCTATGCCGTAGAACTCTAGGAGAAGGCCTATTTTGGAGAGAGTGCCGAGCCTTTTAGTCTCAAAAATGCCAAAATGAAAGAAAGATCTAATGGTGAAAACCACTCTGCAGCAGTGTTAGATCATGAAAAAAGTAAAAATATAGATGTATCCAATAGGAAAGATCTTCAATCTTGATAGAACTAGCAGAGCTGATCAATGTCAGCATAGGTGATAATCCCAAAATGATCCACATGGCACAGTCTTTAACAGAACAAGAAAAGCCAACATTCACTGAATTATTTAAAAGGAAACAAATCAACTTTACATGGACATATGCAGACATGCCAGGGCTAGATACAAATCTCATAATGCATCACTTATCCTTAGCTCCAAGAGCTAAGCCAATAAAGAAAAAACTTAGAAAGATGCACCCACATGTGGCCCTTATGGTGAAAGAAGAGCTAAAGAAACTGTTAGATGTCATATTCATTAGACCAATAGACTATCCTGAGTGGATTTCAAACATAGTACCAGTTGCCAAACCAAATGGCAGAGTCCAAATATGTAATGACTTCAGGGACTTGAACAAAGCTTGTCCGAAAGATGACTTCTCCCTGCCAAACATTGACATTATTGTAGATCTCACGGCAGGGCACACTATGCTATCACTAATGGATGGTTTTTATGGATACAACCAGATAAAAATTTCACTTGAAGACCAACACAAGACAGCATTCACATGTCCTTGGGGCACCTATTGTTGGTGTGTCATGCCATTTGGTTTGAAAAATGCAGGTGCAACATATTAGAGAGCTATGACAACAATCTTCCATGACATGATGCATACTATAATGGAAGATTATGTTGATGACATTCTGGCAAAATCACTCACAAGAGGACACCTGGTAGTACTAGACAAAATCTTCAAAAGACTGGAACAATTTAATGTGCACCTCAATCCAAAGAAGTGCGTGTTTGGAGTTACCTCAGGTAAGCTACTTGGATATAGTGTCTGCCAATGGAATCGAAGTCGACCCAGCTAAAGTGAAGGCCAACATGGAAATGTTGCCTCCTAAAAATTTCACTCAGCTAAGGTCCCTACAGCGAAAACTACAATCTATTAGAAGGTTCATTTCTCAATTGGCAGACAAGTGCCACCCATTTTCTCACCTCCTATATAAGAATGTCCCTTTCAAATGGAATGATGCATGTGAGCAAGCATTTCAATAGTTAAAAGAGTATCTCATGGAGCCCCCTGTATTGATGCCACCAATTCAGGGTAAACCTCTGCTGCTATATATCTCAGCTACACCAATAGCTCTGGGAGCTCTCTTTGCACAACAAAATTATGAAGGGAAAGAACAAGCAATCTACTATATCAGTTGAACACTTGTTGGATATGAACTGTAATACACGCCAATTGAAAGAGCATGTCTTGCTGTGGTCTTCACCTCACAAAAGTGGAGACATTACATGTCACATTCAGTCAAATTGGTAGCAAAAATTGATCCACTCAAGTACTTACCTTAACAGGTCGATTGTCCAAATGGGTCATGCTTCTCAATGAATTTGACATCGAATATATAGACATGAAAGCAATAAAAGGCCAAGTACTTGTAGATCAAATGGCAGATGCACCTCTAACAGATGATAGCCCTTTGAGCTTTAAATTTCCAGATGAATCTATCTTCCATGTAACCACAGCAAACTGGAAAATGTATTTCGATGGCTCATATACTCAGCATGGATCGGGGGCAGGTATCTTGTTGATCACCCCTAGTGGCGACACCATTCCAAAATCATATAGATTACTGTTTCCCTACACTAACAATGTGGTAGAATATGAAGCCCTAGTCATTGGCATCAAGCTAGCAGTTGAATGAAATATCCAAGAACTTTAGATGTATGGTGAGTCATAACTGGTCATCAATCAAGTAAATGACAACTACCAGACAAAAGATGAGAAATTAATCCCTTACAAATAGATGGTAGATGACTTCAAATAATACTTTGTCAAGATTTTTTTTGAGCAGATACCAAGGATTGATAACAAAGTTGTAGACGCCATGGCAACGATTGCATCTCTCCTCGATATTCCAAATAATCAATCACGTTATGAGTTCTTGGTAGAGCCAGTGTCCTGTCCTACATATGACACCCCTGAATCCCATATCCTTTGCCACATAGTTGGAGTTGATTCCCCCCTCTATGGAAAAATATTTACCTATCTTAAAGAGAATACCCTCCCACCTGATCTCTCTAGTAACCAAAAATGAACCTTCATCTGTCAAGCATCCCGGTATGCCATTGTCGCCAATACCCTATATTGTAGAGGTCTCGATGGTACTCTCCTTAGATGTCTAGATAGTGAGGAATATCAAACCACTCTGAACAAAGTGCATGACGGTATATGCGGGACCCACTCTAGTGGCCCTACCCTAGCCAAGAAACTCATACGCATAGGATACTATTGGCCAACCATGGAACAAGATTCCTATCATTTTTTAAAGAAGTGCAAAAAGTGCCAAATCCATGGGAACCTGATACATGTACCAGCACAGGAGCTATAGCCATTAACGACTCTTTGGCTTTTCTATCAGTGGGGACTCGACTTAGTGGGCAAGATTCACCCTTCTTCATCCAACGACCATAAATTCATAATCACTGCCACTAAGTACTTTACAAAGTGGATTGAAGCCATGCCCTTAGCTAACATCACAGAGAAGCAGATCGCATCATTTATATTAAACTACATCATTTGTCACTATGGTATCCCTTCGTCCATTGTCACGGATAATGGACGACCTTTCAAAAATCAAGATGTCAGGGAACTATGCGACAAATTCCATATCCAGCACCACTTTTCTACCTCCTACTACCCCCAAGGTAATGGCCAGGCGGAGGCATCAAATAAAACCATTTTGAAAATCCTAAAGAAGACTATCAATGATGCTGGCCGTGATTGGCATGTCCAATTAAATCCTATGCTATGGGCCTATCGTACACCCACAAGTGTAACACCATACTCCCTAGTCTACGAATCTGAAGCCATCTTGCCCTTTGAAGTCGAGATCCCATCCTTTTGAGTTTCGTTAAAAGGCCTCATATTTGATGAAGAGTACAGAGTGTCCAGACTTCAAGAGTTAGAGCTTCTCGAAGAGAGAAGGCAACAGGCCTTTAACCACCTAAAAGATTATCAACAACAGATGTCTCAAAGCTATAATCACAGGGTAAAACCCTGAGTATTCTAAGTTGGTGATCTAGTCCTCAGAGAAAATCCTAGAAATCAGCAAGATCATGAAAAGAAAGGCAAGTTTGAACCTAACTGGCTAGGTCCCTATGTCATCATTGCAGCTTATGGGTTAGGAGCATATCAATTGGCTACATCTGAAGGTGAACTGTTCAATGATCCTATCAACAACATGCGTCTTCGCAAGTTCTACACCTGAAAACCCCAATGCAAGGGAGTCCTTAAAAAATTCAAAAAATTCAAAAAAGTGATAAAAAAACAAACAAAAAATAAAAAAATGGAAAATTAACAAAAAAATCATCCTCTAGTGAAAACCTGGCAAACAGGCACCTGGGATAGGTACCATGATGAAAAACTAGAAAACAAGTGTCATGTGTACTTTTAGCTTTCATATAAATAAAAGCAAGTGGTGAAAACCTGGTAAACAGGCGCTATCTATGACAAACCACTTCCTCCATCTGTTGTGACCTCATGTCTCTTGTGTCCATCATATCGTTCATCTTGAACTAGTCCTTTGAAACCATTGTTGAACTACGTCACCTCTGAGCTATCATGTAGGCAAGGCCATTCTCAATGTGCCCCCGAGGCCTCACTCTACTCCACTCCGCATCTTTCCTCTCCATTCCTTTGAGTGTCATCTGTCTTGCAGTCCATACCATTTCTACATCTTTTCCATCGCTTAGGTCTTAGGTCCATCAGGTTCACCCCGAACTATGTTGCCTCTACGTCGTCATGTAGGCAAGGCCATTTAGTAATGAGCCCCCGAGGCACTAGGTTAGTCCCTTAGGGTCTGTCTCTCCATATTTGTTCGTCATATCACCCATAATAAGTCAGTTCTTTATCTAAACTGGGGGCAATTCCTTGACCTAGTTACGGATTTAGATTCTTGAATGCCACATGTTCTAAGAGGATACCAATAAGGATTGTGATACCTTTCACTAGACAAGCATGCGCAGCAAAACAAGCTTCCCAAAACAAACAATCTTGACACAAAAACATCAACCTATCCAAAGCAAAGTAACAACGTGTACCGAAACACTCAGACTAATCCTATATCAATTATGGCAAAAAAAAAGACACATCTAATGCAAGAATGTTTTGTGAAATAGGTTAACTTACAAAGTCTTGGATTTTTGTCATTATGTCTTCCTATGCTACTCAAGGATGCCAAAAGCTAGAGATGCTATGATGGGGGCATAATCTTTTTCTTTGTCCGTTGTTTGTAGATTAAACTTTAGTAATGTGACAACTTTTTGTCTAATGACATGATCAACAAAAGATCATCAAGGACTTCGAAGGTTTGAACATGAAAAGGGGCAATCCTTGTTTGTTGAAACACAAGAAGTACTCAGTTCATCTAGATTCAATTTTGACTAGATGCTTGTATCAACTTACTATATCAAAATCCATGTAAGGAATACTCAAGTCATCTTAGTTTAATTATACCTAGATGCTTGTATTTTCTTACAACATTTCAAAAAGAGAAAAGAAACAAAAAGTGCCTAATGATGAAAGCAAAATACTTGCAATATCAAGATGACAATCCACATCCATCCCATATCCAAAAATCCATATCAACCACGCAATAAGAAAATCTTGTAGTATATCAAATGAAAGCCTATATTTCTTCATTTCTTTTCTTCCACCTACCTATATCATCTCTGTGTCAGTTGAGTACATTTGGACATATCAAAAACATAGCATAGATAACATATCATATCCCATGAAATAGTCATTCACATGATTAAATCATTTGCATACATAAAGTGCATTAGGTCATCCACATACATTTGCATCCATCTATCATATCAAAAATAAAAAAACATAGACAAATACATATAGGGTTACATAATCATATCAATACCATTTACATTTGCATTAGAATATCAAATCATCTTAAATCCATCTATTATACAACACATATACAAAGCATCATAAGATAGATTGCATCCATAACATATAAACCATAGAATATACACAGGAAGAACATCAATAACTGCATCATCATATAAAAGCATTTCCAAATGTGTAACATATCATAATATCTATCCGTATCTCAAAGTCATGTCATGAAATGTATACAAAGTACAAAAAGACAATGATACCTGTCTCGGGGAAAAATAGTACATATTCAGGCTATCTAAGCCATTAAACATGTGTACATCAAATCAAAAATTGGTACAAGTATCCAAGTCTGGCTAACCCTGCTGCCATGGAGCACTACTCCTTGCGTTACCCTCTCCTTTGTCTCCCCCTGACTGCTGGGGGTCTCTCACTGATGCCACAGATTGGGATCCACCTACCTTCTGTGATGCCCTAGACTAACTCCTATAGCTAGGTGCACGCTGGTCCGCCGCCACTGCCCTATGGTATAAACCTCTACAGTACTGAGCTTGAGCCTGCACTCTGGCAAGATCACCCTGTACCTGGGCTAGCTGTGTCTGTGACTGTTGCACCTGTGAAACCAAAAAACTAGAAGTACCATCTATACCCATGGCTGCCACTACTGCATCTCTCTCCACTCTCATTGCCCGCACACTAGCCAGGCCTGCGTCTCACTCTCTAGATATCTCTGATATCCATCCTATGTCTGCTTCTCTCTGTGACTTTACTGCTCTTAAATGGGCTCTTAACTGCCTAATATGACCCTGTAAAGCAACCATAGCCTACTGTTGTAAGTCAGGCTGCAAAGCCTGCCCTGCCTGTCCCTGCACCTGTTGCTATGCCACCTGCTGTGGTGGTGACATCTACCTTTGTGGTGCCACCTGCTGTACTGGCACCTATACCTACACTTGTCCTACAGCCTGTGGCTGCGCAACCTCCTGCTGACCCGAAGGACCCTCCCCAGACCTCTTCCTCTGTCTCGATCTGCCACCTCCTCCTCCATCTCCTCCATCATCTCCCTGACCTCCTCTCTCCCTCCTCCGTCTCCTCCTCCTCCTACTAGCTCCATCCTCATCATCTAAATCCTCCTCGTCTATACGAGGAGCCAACTCTCCAGGTCCTAAATATCTAGGAAATGGATGAGTCGCAAACCACTCATAATCGGGTGTCATACCTGCATCTACTATGTCCCTCCTCATCGGCCAAGCTGCATGAGGGATCTGATGAAAGTCTGCCAAGGCCTCCTCATATGATGCCATGGGACCCCACCTATATCTCTCTGCATGGGTCCTCGAAAATCATGCCTACCCCTGTGGCCTGCCCTGCACTCTGCCAAACTACCTTTGCACTCTGCTAACAATCTGCTGCTCTAATATGTACCTCATCTTGCCAATGAGCCACCGAGTCTGGAAACAATATGGCAACTCATCAGCCTCATCCTTCCATACCTCGCAGTCTAGGTATGGGTTCTAGATAACTAGATCCACATTATCCAACACATGTCTCCAATACTCAAGCTTCCCTAGCTTATGTTGGGAAATCACACCTGCATAACCATAGTTGTAGGGCTCACCTCTCTACTTGTGAAAAAGACATATCAGCTACATGATGGCTATGTGCTCCCATAACTAAAACTACAAAAGAGACACACTTGCTGACAAACTGGCCCCTCTGTGATACACAACCTGGTGCATATCCTTGTATAAGTGTGCTAGCACATACACACACCCCATGCATATTGTGTCCCATCAGTGATCATGCTCTCTAGCACCCTCCCCTAGCCAATCATAAACCCATGTGACCTCCTATCAAGGCATACTACACCACCGATCAGTCCCACCACTATACCCGAGAAGTAGTCATAGCAGTCATGAATGTCCTGCCATGAAATCACCTACTTAACCAACTCTGGGTCATCAAACACCTGTCTGCACTCAGCCAATCCAGCGTCATGCTGTGACTTATACTCTACCAACTCTCCCTGAATAGGGAGGTGCAGAATCCTGTACATGTCCTCTAGAGTGATCATCATCTCCCCGGTCGATAGATGAAATGTACCATCCTCACTGTGGAATCACTCCACCGTTGTAGTCAACAACCTATAGTTTGCGCGAACCTCAGGCATGAAACAAACATAATAAAGACCCATAGCACCAAGAGCCTCGCGGTCCATCTCTATCAACATATACCGCTGCAACAACAACAAAGGGAACTACTCTTGTGACATCAGGGTATCCCAGATACCTCTTGCAATCAAGCAAAGCATAGCGTCAAAGAAATCCATAACCAAGCAAACCTACTCAAGGCAATCAAACTATCCTATCATTGACTTAGCATATCAAATTAATCAAAATAGCATATCATCTCTTGACTAGATTCTCAGCAATCTTGGAGATCGCTTATCAATTGATGCATCGATCAAGGTGTCAATTAGGTTAATTTTGTTAAGTCAACTGATTATCCTAGTGCAAATGCGCCGAACCATGTGGCAAATGCGCCAATTCATATCATATGCACCACTTCACCGTGAATGCACAAATCCTTGACATGTATGCACCATTCTGGCACATGCACCGCTTCTTGTGTCACATACGCCATTCTGAAACATATGTGCCACTTCCTAGCCTATATCTATCATATGCACCATAAGATCTATCAGATGCGTGACTTCGCAGCATATGTGCCATTTCAGAGCGCATATGCACCGAACTGTAGTTCAATGCATCTGTCCTAGCTTTTTTCCTAAGCATTTATTGACCTAATAAATGACTTTTAGTGAGTTTTGACGAACTACATACCGGTGGTCTTGCCTCAGTTGGTTGATCGAACCGTCAAACTTGCTCAAACCGATGCTCCTCGCGCAGAATATCCATATCTCTAATGACTGCTCTAGCTCCTCTGCTCTCCTAAACTCTCCAAGACCAATCAACTATGGACAAGTGTGCAAATGAATAGAACTTGTGGACCCAGCTCCTATGTATAGCAAGTGAACCATAACTGACTGTGTGACAACTATGACTACTTCCCGTATCTGTTCCTTCAAACCATGTCCTATTTTTCTCCATCCTAACCCGCTTTTCACCTTCTTCTTCGTGAGATTGTCTGTCTCACACTTTCTGCCGTCTTCTCATCCAATCTCCCAAGGGGGCATCCTGTCGTTAAACTTGTACCAGGGGCAAAAATGGGGCATGTATCATTGTCAAAAAAAATTATTCTTTGAAACAACATGATAAAACATATTGCATCAAAGAGGGGCAAAATGTATACACCTAAAAATGATATGACTCTACTTAAATAAATATTTTAAATATTTATTTCATCTTCATACTCCTCTATCAATAAATAAATAAATAAATTTATTTATTTGATTCATTTCCTCCCATTTAATTAAATAAATTACGTTTATTTAATTAATTCCTTCAATATCAACTTTATTCTTCTAAATAATTAAATAATTTTAATTATTTAATTAAATCATCCATTCTTTTGAATTTAAATAAAATACAAATTTATTTATATTAAATCTCCAAAAATAAAATATAATTAAATGTTTTATTTATTCTTCCAAAATTATGTGCAAATAATTAAATAAATTTATTTATTTAATTATGCTTTCTTATTTTCAAATCTTCTAAAAATAAATTCTTCTTGTCACACAAAAGCAAAAGTTGAGTTAACTGATTTAAACCTATCAACAAAGCTCTTAAATTAGAAAAATATATTCTAATTTAAGAAATAAAAAATCATCCTCATCAAGAAAACAGTTAACTCAACAAAGCATCTTTTTAATGACACATGTCATTCTTCTATTCGTGCACGTTCTCTCAAACATCCTCTACCATTGATCTTCTTATTTCTTCTCAACAGTTGATCTTCTCTCACACAACTCTATAAATACAACCCTCTATCTCTTCATTTCACATCCAATTTTTGAGTAAACTTATGCTACAGAATCTATAGCACGCCATTGGCACCCCATTTCCATACCATCTACCATCCATTGCATATTGTGTTGAATCTCATCTTCAACACAACAAGCATCCTAGCCATTTCTCCTTGTCATCTTGAGGAATCGAAGCAAGGAAGAAAGCTTCCTAAGGGCCATCTTCATCACCAAAAGATCAAGAAAGAATAGGCGAACAATGGAAATTGCAAGGTAAAAAGGTTGTGAGTATCACTCTCTTTCTTATGTTTTAAATCCTTTTTATCTGCACATTCCATTGATGTTTTGAGTTTTTATAAATAGTTTTATTCATCCCATTTTACCCATAATAGTTACAATTTTTTGTGATAATACAAGTGCAATAAACATCTCAAGGAATTCAGTGTTGCCTTTAAAGACAAAGCACATATCCATCAAGTTTCACTTTTTGAGAGAGAAGGTAAATGAGAATGAAGTCAGATTGGAGTTTGTTTCTTCAAAGGATTAGATTGCAGATATCTTCACTAAGCCTCTACCTGAGAACACTTTTGAGTATGTCAGAGTGAAGCTAGGGGTTATTACCCCTCTTGTTCAGAACTAAGGTGCACTAGTGTACATCAGTCTAGTGGAACTCACAGTCATATCTTGTGATCTGGATTGATGTTAAGGGGATGCTACTTAGGGGGAGTAGTCAGTATGTTAATTCTGGAGTTTAGTTTGGTTTTATCTAAGAAACAAAAAGGGGGAGAGATGATTGCAAATATGTGCCCTTTTCCATTGATGTCAAAGGGGGAGAGAAGTCATGTGAAAAACTTGGAAGTAAGTAGTTGTTGGTGAAAGGGGGAGCAGTGAAGAAAGTGGTTGTAGGTGTGATAAGAGAAAGTGGGAGAAGTCCTTGTCTTGATGGTTGAATCAGTTTTGCACATCATATGTTTACATCAATGACAAAGGGGGAGATTGTTGCAAATATGTGCCTATGATGTGTTGTTATTGATGTCAACATATCTCTTTGTCAAAGACAGTGAAGACAGTGCAGTTCAGTAAAGTAGATTGCTCCGCATTCCTAGTGAGATGAAGATCAGAGTTTGCGAATCTAAGGGTTTTGTAGAGGATTGTCTAAAGTTTCTCTAGTTAATATTTGAGAGGTCCGCATGGAGGATTGGTGAAGTTATGGCCATCTGAGTAGAACTAGGTTTTGCAGTTGTTTAGAGGTGACAGAGTGACAGGAATTTGGTCTGGATTGCTTCGCATTGGAATATTATGGTCTACAGTTCTAGAGGTATGTTTGGGATGTTGGTGTGTATCCTCAACTCAAGTGGTTCATGGTTTAGAGGTCCACAAGCAATCTTTCTAGTATGATAGTCATGATAGTTAGTGTTCTTAAGTTCTTGTATGAAGATGCAAGTGATTCTGGTGATTTGAGGTGGTGCGGTTGTTTTGGTTGATTTCATTGTGCTTGTGGAGGTTTCTGGATTGTGTGCCTATTGTGTTGGTGGTCTGCATAGAGGATTGAGCTCGTAGTTGAATATTTCTCTTTGGGTGTTTCTATTCTTTGCAGTCTTGGCTGACTGGATCTTTGTGCATGTTGTAGATGATCTAAGAGAAGTTCTATGGAGCGTGGCGTGTTGTTTGAGAAAGATTTGAGTCCCAGCTATGTTTAGTCAATAGTGTAGTGGTCCACATGTAGCATTTTATATTAAGTCAAGTCTTGTAATTGTAATTTCTTGTAATGCCTATCTTGGAGAATGTTCCAAATAGATGATTGTAAGACCGACTTTGATGTTCATTCCAAAGTTGATGTCCTGTATAAATAAGTGTAATGAAGTCATGTAAATATGTTGATGTGTGTGAAAATAGAGAGGTAGCGAAGAAGTGTTTGGGGGCAGAGCAGAGGTGCTATGAGCTTCAATGGAACTAAACCTTGGCATGGAGAAGATGCTATTTCTCGGTTCAACCTTTTAGTGTTAACCATGTGAATGTTTTTATAGACAATGAGTCTTTTGGAGAAGTGAGCTCTAGGCAGTGTGCCTGAAGGCAAGTGCCTTCCCATTTTTCTATTCTTTTAACAAAGAATAAATCTTGTGGGTTAACCCCCACCGTGGTTTTTCCCTTAACTAGGTTTCCACATAAAAATCTTGGTGTTATGTGTGTTGATTGTGTTTCTGCTCATGTGTTGTTGATTCATGCTTTCATGGTTATATCATTAATTTGTTATTAAGTGGTAAAGAAGATTAAATGCAACAAAAGATAAAGTTTTGTGACAACTGATTCACCCCTGCTCTCAGTTGTTTGCCCTGATTTCAACAATGTAGTAGCACCTATCTTGGAGACTATTAAGGGAAATAAAAGACCATTTGTTTGGACCAAGGAGGCTAAAGAAAAATTTAGATTTCTCAAGAAGAAGGTGAGTGAATAGCCCATACTTGCTTTGCCTAATTTTGATAAAGTGTTTCAAGTAGAATGTGATGCTAGTGGGTTAACTATTGGGGCAGTCCTAAGTCAAGAGGGAAAATCGGTTGCATATTTTAGTGAGAAATTAAATGAAGCAAAAAGAAAGTATTCTTCTTATGATTTAGAGTTTTATGCTTTGGTTTAGTCCCTGAAGAAATGGAGACATTATTTATGTCCCAAAGAATTCATTGTGTATATGGATAATCATGCTTTGCAGTTCATTAACAACCAACACAAATTGAATCAGAGGCATGCTAAATGGCTTGAGTATGTTCAAAGTTTTAACTTTGTTTTGAAGCATAAGAGTGGTCAAATGAATAGAGTTGCTGATGCTTTAAGTAGGAAGCATTTATTGTTGTGTGAAATACAAACTAATAGTGTGGGATTTGAAAGTTTGAAAGAATTGTATGTAAAGGATGCAGATTTTGGAGAAGCATTTGCATCTTGCAATGATCCTATTTGCTGGAATAGAGAGCCATGGACTGATTACATGATTCAAGAAGCTTTGTTGTTTAAGGAAAACAAGTTGTTTATCCCTAGAGGATCCATGAGAGATAATTTGTTGAAGGAAAAACATAGTGGTAGTCTTGCTGGTCACTTTGGACAGGATAAAACTTTTTTACAACTGAGCACTCATTATTATTGGCCAAAGATGAAGGCAGATGTGAAAAGATATGTGGAAAGGCACAAAATTTGTCAACATGCTAAGGGAAGTAGTTAAAATATAGGGCTCTATCAGCCTTTACCAGTTCCAACCAGGCCTTAGGATTCGGTGAGTATGGATTTTGTTTTGGGTTTGCCTCATACACAAAGGGATAATGATTCAATCTTTGTTGTTGTAGATTGATTTTAAAACATGGTGCATTTTATACCATGTAAGAAGACTAGTGATGCCACTAACATTGCCAATTTATTCTTTAAAGAAGTTGTAAGGCTACATGGTATTCCAAGAAGCATAATTTTTGATAGGGGTACTAAGTTTGTGGGTCATTTTTGGAGGACTCTATGGAGGAAATTGGCACAAATCTAAATTTTAGTTCTGCTTATGATCCACAAATAGATGGTTAGACCAAGGTTGTTAATAGAAGCCTTGGTAATTTATTAAGGTGTCTTGTTGGTAGTTCACCTGGAAGTTGGGATCTCATGTTAGTACAAGCTGAATTTGCATATAATGATTCCCCAAATAAGAGCACAATTTTTAGTCCTTTCTATGTGGTGTATGGTATGCATCCAAGAGGTGTATTTGAACTTCATGATCTTGCTGGTATGGAGAAGAGGAGTGTAGATGGGGAAGAATTTTCTCAAGTCATTCATGACATTCAAGAGAAGGTAAAACATAACATTGAGAATAACAATCAACAATACAAAAAGTATGTTGATCAAAAGAAGAGAGTTATAATTTCAGATTGGAGACCTTGTATTGGCACATCTTTGAAAGAAGAGATTTCCTACAGGAACATACAACAAACTACAAATGAAAAACGTTGGTCCTTGCCAAATCCTTAGGAAGTTTTCTGCATGTGCATATGAGATTTTTCTACCTGCAGACTTGAATATATCTCCTATTTTCAACGTGTCAGATTTGTATCCATATAATAGGGATATAGAAGTAGAGGAAACTAAAGTAGCAGTTCCATCTTTGGAAGAACAATCTGGGACAGTCACTGCTCCACAGTAGATAGAATGCATTCTACACAAGCAGTTGTCGAAGAAGACCCATAAGCATGAGTATTTCAAATATCTTGTCAAATGGAACAATCATCCCATTGAAGATGCTTCATGGCTCAAAGAGGATGAGATCATTAAGCTAGATCATTCTGTAGCAGACCTCATGAGCAAGATTTCATGATTTCTTTTTGCCCGGGGAGTTTGATGTAGGGGCATCTTTCCCTACAATTTTGGTTTTCTTTCTTTTTGTTGTTTTGGGTTCTTTTTGTTAGCTTTTTTATTTTTTATTTAATAAGGGTGACTCTCTGTCTTCTGTCATTATCTTGTAAACTTCTATCTTTATGTTAAGCCTAGAGGGTTTCCTGTCGCATGTAATTCCTAGTGCTTGCCATCATTATGATAGTCCAGTTTGGAGTCTCTTGTCGCCCAAGCGACAGAAATCAAAAAGAAAATTTGAAGGATTTTTTTTGTCTTGTCTTATTCTTCCTTAACCAACGATGGCTTTGGCAGTTAAGGAAATTGATAGGTCACCGACATTGAAAGGATTGTAGAACCAATGGAAACCATCGCAGGAGTTCCTCAATGCCTGGAAAGAATCTATGCATGCAAATAGTCATTTGGAAGATGAAATTATTCCGTGATAGGAGAAGAAGAATCGACAACGGTAATAAATCTAGGCCGATGGTTCAATGATAGGGGAAAAGGAAGAAAATAATCTATGTGATGGTGGCTGGAGAGTCTTTTTGGCAGATGAAACAATGGTAGCTGCGAAGAGCATCGAGAGTGTAGAATAGAAAAGGAAGCGACATCAAATCTGAAAAGAGATAGAGGAGAAGTGGGTCATAGGAAGTGAAGGGAGGAATTAGTATTATTTTTTACTGTTAGAAAAGGCTAATTGTGTAGGCTGATAGATTGTTTCTGTATTGCTTTGTTAAGTGTAATAGAATAGTGGAGAGTTAGTTTTTACATTATATCTTTTGTGAATTCTTGTTCATTAAGAATCTGAATATGAATACTTCCTGTCATTTTTAGATAATCATTGATTAATCTCCTGGCATTTATTCTGAGTTTCTCTTTTGTTCTAAATCATTGTGAAGTTGTTTGTTCTATGGCTAGCAAGGCTCCATCAACATGCCATGTCTACTCATTGTGACAAGCATCTCATGTAAGTTTAGCCTTTCGCTGGAATGTTCAAACATACTCTATGAGAGAGCAAAGATGACATGGTGATTCTTATGCTACATTAGTGTTTCATGGAAGTTTGTTCATTTGCTGAGACCAACTAAAGTCCCCATGGGTTTACGGGGGAGGTGATGTGGATTGCAACATCCACGATGTCCACACTATCCATAGCATTAGCAAAGCAAAGTATTTCATCAGGACCAAGGACTTTGTTGCATCCTCAAATTACTCACTGCGAGATGGCAAAGATGCCACTATGGCATGAAAGCTTTGAGTCATAAAGTAACATCTATTTCTTCTAGAGTACATTCAAACCTTAATGACAATCATTGATATAAATCAATCTATGATAGAGATTCAAAGTTTAGAAATGACTACCCACCCTCACATGTTTAGCATTAATGGTGCCCTAGCTGACTATGAGCCATTTTCTATAAATTATTTAGCGTAATTAAGGATACAATTTTAGTCTCCAAGCTTTGCAATTGCTCCCAGGCTAAGAAATCTTTAGATTCCTATATTCAACAAGGTACTATGTTGCCAACAAGAAGATGAAGTCTGCCATTACAAATAGTAAGTTCTCATCACTCCTTCCTCTGTGTTAGGGTTATTTCCATGAAAATTAAGGTGTCCATGTGATAATTGTGAGTTGTGAATGCTCTAAATTGGTCTAGAAATTGATATTAGAGAATCCAATTGAAAGCAATTGTAGATATATTTTGAGAAAGCCTCTAAACCTAAGTATCACAAGCCCTAAGACCCTAAAGCCCTGGTGTAGTTAGCATGACCAATTCATCTCAAAGAACTAAGAAAAGGCTAGAAAGAAAGAGAGAGGGAATTCAATGATGATATTTTGGCCCAATTGCCTGAATCTACCAAAAGACCCCACCAACAATTAGGCTCAGGTATCTAGGCAGATAGAATTACCAATGTCCATGAAAGTTGCAGGGATGTCATCCTCCCAATTCATGGATATGCATTATTTAAGTACCACTTCAGGAAGTGTTTTAGGAATCCCCTGTTGAATAAACCTTAGAGATTATGGTTAGCCCAACTAGTAGTCCCCAATGTGTTCATAAATGTGGAAATGATAAAGGCATTGGCTAGAAATTATGTCCTCGAGAATAAGATCATCTATACTGACAAAGGAGAAGTGCTTCTTCAATTGGACCAGGAATATATTTGTATTGTGTTCATGTTGGACCCCAACTTCCAAATGCCATTGGACTTAGGGGACTTGCATAGGGAGTATCATAGATTCAGGCATGATTTTAGAGTAAAGTGGCTCCCTTCTTATATACCAAGGGTTAATGGAAGATATCACAAATTCATAGATGGTGACAAAGAACCATACAACTATGACCTATTTGAGGACTACTTCTAGAAAATATATTTTGTTGTATGCCAAGTCTTTGGACAAGATGCCAATGTTTTATGCATCTCAATGCTATGGTACTAACTGCTGACATCCAAATATGGGAAGGTAACATGTATTACGATTATGTGTCATTTTTAGAGGCAAAGATCATTGAGGCCTTGACAAGTGTAGAAAACAATATCTCTATGGTCTATTTCAGATGGTATTCCTTGTTATGTCATATGTTGTTATATGCGGGAGGTGAAATATGGTAGCCATCAATGAAGATTAGGTACCATGATGACCGTGGTAGATAGTTACCAGTCCAAGAATGGACTTTCATTTGGAATATTCACTACCCTAAGGCCTGTTACCTTGTTTTTGAGGAATTCTTTGTAAAAGAGATATTCAGAGCACTTGGCCATCAAGATTGCAAGTAAACAAAGAGAATTCAAAGATTCCTAAGGCCAAAGGACATGCATCCTGATCTAGGCATTAGCCATAACTAGGGTGACTAGTACCTCTATGATGAGGTTACTATGATTAGAGTGTATGGGTTTGAAGGAGTACCCCATGTCCTACAAAGGATGGTTGCTGACATATTGGCATTTCTGGAAGTTATGTGGCAAATGAATGAGTCTGATAAGACTCATTTTAGGAATTGTAAAAAGGCCTCTTTCCTCTTTGGGAATATTTCCTTTTGTGATTTTTAAGTCACATCAAAGGAGGGATTAGAATTCTTAGCATCCAAATTGGATCACTACAAGTTGCCAAAGGATAAGCCAAGGAAGTTTGACCTTGAGGGATTCATAAACAAGTCTAGGCTAGTTAATGACTCTGCTGGTTATATATGCAAATTTGTTGGCAAGAGACACTGCTATGCTTGACATGTGTTGTCATTAATGGCAACTAAGTCTATCTTACACATCCGCATTACATAATTTGTTCATACCAGAAGTCAAAGTGAAGATTTTTCTAAGTCTGGGAAGTTAGAAACAGAGCATGTGATAGGGTCCAATATCTTGGTCCAGATCTCTTTGGTGGTAAATCACAGTGTACTATAGATCTGAGAGAGTAATAAGGATTGTTAGGACTATCTAAATCCAGGAATTTAGCCTCCGGTGATGAAATATTCAAAAGTTATAAGCATCTGAGTATCAGGTTCCAATTAGTCAATAGAGTCAGAAGAAGAACAGGCTAACCTAATATTGGATCTTTGTCTAGATGAAGAAAAGTTGTTGGTTAAGTAATTTGTGACAACCAGTGGTAGTGGATGACATGATTGATGATTTGAGAACACAAGTTTTTGGTCCACGTTGTTGATGTGCATGGATTCAGCCGATTGAGCAGAGTTCTTAACAAATGTTCTAAGTCTTCTTGAAGTTGACTATATTTGATTGAATTTCTTGATGCGGATATATTGCTGATGGATTCGAGTGTTTTGGAGAGAGTGTGTGAAGTAGAGATGGAGTAAGCACCAACAAGGTAGAAAGAAGTGCAAATATAAAGATCTAAGCTCAGATTATGGCCTAAGAGTGAAATAGGGTAGAATAAGGATGAAGTGTGTAAGATCAGTATTCTGTGCTTAATCAAAACAGAATTTTTGCATTGGTAGATGCCATTCATCAGTTCAAACATTCTATAATCTTCTTGTAATCATTTCTATAGGCAATGAGCCTCTTGGAGCAGTGAGCTTTGGGCAGTGCACCATGAAGGCATGTGCCTTCCCCATTTGTAATACTTTTAACAGAGTATAATTTCTTGTGGGTTAACCCCCACCGTGGTTTTTCCCTTAACCAGGTTTCCACATAAAAATCCTGGTATATATGTGTTATGATCTTGTGGCTTCTATTCTTATGTTCATGCTTCTTTCTTTTGAATGTATGTGGCAAATTAATTAAGGAACAATCTAAGTAGTTTTGTAGAACACTGATTCACCCCCTCTCAGTGTTCCTTAATTCCAACAGAATTTAGCCTGCCTGAAGACCTCATCAAGAATTATCTTATGGAGTAGGAGAGTGGTAGAAAAATAGAGTTATGAACAAGGATCCAGAAAGCACATAATATTAGGCATGAAGTTGAACCTTCATATGATGGATCTCTCATGGAAATCAAATATCATGTTGAAAGAGTTAGGGTCATGTTACAAAATCATAATGAGCTATGTTCTAATTTGCCTGTTATGCCCAAGAAGATGCACCCTCCTTCAACATCAGCTCCCTCTTCATCAAGATAGGTGTCATATCCTAGATTCCCTAGAGTTGTCACTCCACTCCACCAGGTTTCTCCTCAGCCTTCCCCTGCTCTTAGTTTTTCAATGGATGAAACTGAAGTGCTTTGGTCACCAAATATAATAGAGGCAATGTAGCCCCTTGTGGTGGAAGTAAGAATACATCCTGCAAAGAGAATGGTTATTGATTTTGAGGGCATTGATGAATTGTCAAATAATGTAAGGACATTGGCCAGTAAGCAATTCATTGATGATGATTCTTTCATTAGTTCTAAGGAATTTAGAGACTTTGTTCTAAAAGTAAAGGGACAAGAAATACATAAATAGATAAAGAAATTAACCCCTGAGAATAAAGAGAAAGCCATTGTAGACTTTTGGAGGAAGGTTTATGAGGAGATGGATGGGATGAACCCACAAAGGGGAAGATAAATTCTCAAGAAAAGTAGTTGTATGTTGTTTCTAGGATGGGATATATCGTCTTCCATTGCATTTGATACTATTAGGAGACATGAGGATATTGAATTGAATATCATAGAGGAGATGGCACATAAGATGTACTTTAGCTCTGCATTTGATCAGGATACAAATGCCCTAGCTATATGGTCTATCTCTCCCGCTGGCAAGAAACCCCTGGTTATTGATGATCCTAGTAAAATAATAGGAAGCTTGATACTACACAAGCTAGAGGACACCAATCTTGTGGATGTTGTTTCCTTAACCACACACTCTGCTATGTTCACAAAAGATGCATGCAAATATGGAGAAGTTGAACAAGCAGATTTTGTTTCTGTAAGATAAATTGAATGTAGATATTAGTGTCCTCCCTCCTATCACTCTTCAATTTTCCTCTAAAGAAGAAGAGAAGCTCAAACAAGAGTTAGCCAAGAGCATAGCAGCAAAGCAAAGTGCTTTGAAGAAGGTAAAGAAGGTGAAGCTTGATTTTATTTAGGGCATGATGGATAGAAAATTGGAAAGTGTAATGCCTTATGTGGAGAAAATTTTGGAGTGTCACTATGCTTTGAGAGGTATGCTTGAGGAGCATAAGAAGTTGGGAATCAATATGGAGACATGGGAAGGACATTTGATAGCCATGGTCTTAGCTTTCGTATCCTATTAGAAATGTAACTTTATGTGATGAAGATACAATTAAACATTTAAAAGAATTGGTAGGCACATTCAGAGCCACTAGGAGAATAGTGTGGAAGTATAAGGAGTTCTTTGAAGAGTTTTCTAAAGAACTAGCATATTTTCAAAGGCTACAGGGGCCATACTTGCCACAACTTTAGAGGGAGGGTAGGAGGCTAAAATATCTTAAGGAGTGGAAGAATAAGTGCTCAAAGCTCACTACTCCAATCATTCTTGAAATCAATGAGAATGAAGAAAACATTATTGATAATTTGAGCTCAGCCTTGGATGAACTTTCAAGGCTCGAGTTTGAGATGGCAACGGTCATACCCTTAGTCACCCTTCCTTCCAACCAAGAATATGAAAAATATCTGGTAAATGTGTATCAGGATTTCCACCTCAGCAGTAGTAGATACATGTTTTTCAAATCTAGTGGGCCAACTGCTTTTACGATTCTAAATATGAGGATTCATAAGGTGAAATGAAGATGAAATGAGATGCATATAAGTTATGTTTCATTTGGCAAGTAAGTTCCACTCGTGATCATTCAATCATCATGAGGTAATGTTCTGTTTTGGCATGTGGTTGCAACTGCCAAATGTGGGCAAGGTTTGTTTCAAAAGGAGATAAAATATCTTCCTTGTACTTTGTACCAACCTCAACAACATTCTAAAGGAGGGAAATATATTTTTGTATTGTTGTACCTAAATAAACGATGCTTTTGGGCATATTCTTCTAACAAGATTTGTAGAGATTATCAAATGAAAATATGGCATTTGTCACATGGCCTAAAGCTTGTTTGCTCCCTTGTTTATAAAAGGGAATTCAGGGCCATTTGAAAAGGGTTTGAAATCTTTTGAATCTAGGTTTTAGTTGTTTTGAGTTGTTCTATGTGCTGTATTAGGGGAAGGGGAAATATTATGTATCAAACATACTCTATGTATCAAACTTTGATCAAAAAGAAAAATATGAATACATGAAGTTTGATTCTTATTGTCTCCATGCATTTTATTGAAATATCTTAGTGAATTTAAATAGAAAGTCTGTTTAATCTCATCTTTGTGTTAATGACATAGCTTAGTTCTATTCTTTTAGCATTTTCTTAAGGAACAATTAAACTACTAATTAATGTGGATTAAGGAGCTATTTTGAATGCAATACAATGGATATTTAAGTAGAGTTTGAGTTAGAATTCATACCATGAATATGTGAATGCAAGGCATCTGCATTAAGCATCTTGTGATTGAGATTCTTGATTTATATGGTATGTGTGTTGTATGAAATTGACTCTATACCCAAATAGGTATTGGTCAAGAGACTGATCCCTATCAGAATTGAACTATCTCTTTGATCAAAGCCATTTTAATTTCATTAAGTGTCTTAGGAGTAGATTAGAAGCAATATTTGTTCTCAATCCTGATTCAGACTGATTTTCCAAAAGATTAAGCCAAATTTGATAGGATTTATTCATTTCCTTTGTATATTTTCATTGAGAATCATTTGTTTATATACAACATCTTGCATAAGCTTGAAGAACACCCTTAGATGTTGTGTAGGTGTACCCACCTTGGTCTTGCAAAACCAAAAGTGTAGAGGATCTCAACTCTCTGTTGAATCTTGTTTGTTGGTCACTGACCTCAAATCCTCAACCATAAGAAATTTGGCTAAATCTTTAGAGGATTCAGATAATCAATTGGAAACACCAATAGAAGGCCTATGATAAAATCTATGGAGACCTCTTCCCATCATTGGCTAGGAATAACTAAGGGCTACAAAAGACCAGGTGTCTTAACTATCTCCCCTTTATTTCTTTGACATACTAAACATTCTACCACAAATTTTTGAAGATCAACTTTAAGACCTTCCCAAAAGAAATACTACTTGATTCAATGATCACTTCATCATATTTATGGGTTTTGTTCTTCACGTCATCATCTTTCTAGAACATTTTAAATTTTTAAAATGTGTTAGAAAATGAGAAAGATATCATAGTTTTAGTGAGACTATGTTAGGATGGTATTACAAATATCATTTTAAAATTAGAACAATCTACTAACAACAAAAAACACTCAATGATAACACGTAATTCACTTAAGGATCTCTAGAATGAATTTGAGTCTTACACATCTATGAGTCCAATCTCCATGGAATCTTTTAATATATTCCACAATTCCAATGCATTATATTAAAATATTGCTTCTCCCTTATGAAGGCTTTATTGCTTCAAGACTAGAATGGGCTACACTATTCATAGGTATATGAAGGATAAATTCTTTGATACCATATTGGAAAAATGAAACTCACAAATATTGTAGAAAAATTAAACCATTATTGTACAATAAAAAATACCAAATGAGAATAATAATATTAATTTCATACATGGAATACATTCATTGATATAACATTACATTACATTAGCTTTATAAAATCCTCTACCCTTTAACCACTTGATAACTACCTATGAAACCTCCATACGGGAAAGTAACTACCACTTACTAACAATTGATTTATTTATTTATTTACTAACTATCACCTATTATAAATAACATTTATTTATTATTTAATATCTACTAAGATGTAATATAATTCCAACACAAATAACATGATATGATAGTATGAAGAGGAAATATGTTCTTGCATAACTTGAACTGTAAGTCTAACTATTGAGCTCTATTTGTATGCATTGCATACTCATACACTATCTTCTCTAAAAAAATAGGCATAAATTCAAATATTAGTATTTCTTCACTCACCAATTCACACATTTTTGCCTCTTTACCATCTTTTAGAGTGTATGTCACTGACTTATATTTTTAGAACCTACTAGTTCATTTTCAATCACATGTATATTCTTTATATATACATAATTTCTCAAATGTTACAAATCATCACAACTATCACATGTTCCATCCAAACGTGATTTCTTATAAAATAATTGTCCACCTATTCTTTCATAAAAAATTCTTGAAATGAAATCTCTTGCTGATCTAGGTGGAGCTTCTATCATACATTCCTGAAAAATATTATTAGTATGCAAATCTATACATATATGTTGAAAAACATCATATAATACATATAAAATTCAATGTGGATTCTACAACAAGTTATGCATGTGTGATTTATTTTGACATATAGAATTTTTTCCATTTCAAAACACCTTTGACTAATTTTTATTTGAGGATAAATCTCTACAAATTTGAAGAAAAAATGTGTTTGACTCATATCCAAAAAATGCTTTGGATGTGGCTCACAATTTTAACAACCAATTCTCTTTTTACAACATTTCTTTGATTAGGTGATACTCTTGTGTTATTTTTCCAAAAAAGAAATCATTTAGGGATTCTAAAGCTTAAACTATGAATTTATCTTTTTGTGAGAGTCTACTAGAGAATGCCTATAGTTCATTTCTATTCGGATCTTCAACTCTTTCATGCCTCCCAATGACTTTCATTAGTGTTTTCTACTCATTATTATTGTTTGACTTGTTTTCTTTATTAAGCAAGATTTATTTGTTGGATTACTTACTATAGTTGATGTAATTACACATCATGTAGCATTACTATCTTTGGTGTTTGAGGTCAAACCCATGCATTGATATCCATTAATTAGATTTTTCACTATTAGTATTTGATATTCTTAGACCAAGAATCTTCACGTTGGGTCTAAACTTAAGATTTTTCATCATTTCAATAAAGAATTGACATCTTCCCATTTCATTTAAGTTTTCAAAAAATATTTTTGATAATTTATTAACATTTCATCTACAAGTATGTTTATAAATCTTACTAAGCATTGGTTTTAGAATATTCTCATCAATTTCAATTAAAAATAGGTTTTTTACACATAATTTTAAGAGGTGTTCTCAATGGAAAACTTGATTCATTAGATAAATTTTACTCATTAAACAATTGATGAATTGGTGTAACTGTTGCAAGTATTAGGATAACTAGTGTTGTCCTTGATGTCAACATACTCATATTGCATTAATGAGAAAGATTGGATGAGCTGTGTGCTGAGGATATTGAGAAAATTAGCCTCAATCAGGAACAGTGAAGAACAGTGATGACATTAAGGTAAAAGTCCAAGATAAGATGAATATCAGAGGATGCGATTTAAAGGGTTTTCAGATATTAGTCTTGAGATGCTCCAGTCAAGATTTCAGAGGTCCACATGAAGATATGAAGAAGTTATGGTCACTCTAGTAGAACCAGTTCTAACAGATGTTCAGTGGTGAAAGAGTGTCACAAATTGGTTTGGTGAGCTCTGGAATTGCGTTATCTCATTCTGTAGATTCAAGGAAGTGTTGCAGAAAGCAGTGTGAAGTGACAACTAGATTTGTTCATGGTTTGGAGGTCCAGAAGCACCTTTTTCAGTGTGATAGTGGCGATAGACTGTGTTCTTGAAGTTCCGGATGAAGAAGAGAAGAATTCCAATAAGCTGATAAAGTGCGGATGTTATTGGTGACTCAGGAAAGGTTTTGGTGATCTTTGGATTGTGTACAATTCTTATTGGTGGTCCACATTGAAGTTGGAGTTTGCATTTGAAGAATTACCACCAGGTATTGGTGTTCTTCTTGAGACTAGCCGACCGGATGTGTTACACATCTTGCGAATGATCTTATAGGTGTTTACCGACTTAGATGATTGTTCCTAAGTCAATGCCTTGTATAAATAAGGGATTGTGAATTCATTTTGAAATGCATCTTGGAGCGGATAAGTGTGGTATAGCGAAGAGAAGTGCGAAAGGCAGAGCAGGAGTCTTTGGGCTTAAATGGAATTGTTCTAGGCATGGTAAAGATGTCAATCTCCAGTTCAAGTTTGTAATACTTGTTACTTTGTAGACAGTGTGTCTCTTGTAGGCAGTGTGCCTCTTGTGAGTAGTGTGCTTGGGCAGTGAGCCCTAATTAGCATGTGCCATCTATTTTTTCTTATTTTTCTAACAGAGAATAATCCTTGGGTTAATCACCCCGTGGTTTTTCCCTTGACCGGGTTTCCACGTCAAAATCTTGGTGTCTCATGTGTTGATGTGTATCTGCTCTGGTGTTTATGCTTTATACTTTCATGAATGATTAATTGATATACTATTAAATAACAAAGAGGATTTAAGTGTTTGAATTACAAGCAAGTTTTGGACAACTGATTCAACCCCCCTCTTAGTTGTCTGTCCTGAATCCAACAATTTATATCAGAGCCAAATTCTTCTAAAGGAGCTTAACCACTTGAGGTGATCTAGGATGTCGTCATACAAGAAGGATAGTCTGAAGTTTGATGGAACCAACTTCTCTCTTTGGAAAGGTCATATGAAATGTCACTTGGAGTGTATGGGAAAGGCGTACTTGTCCATGGTCACAAAAGCATATGTACCTCCACAGGGTGGTCCGACAACTCTAAATGAGATCACAGATGCTGAAAACAATTTGCGGACCAAAGAGGCTCTTCTAAGCACATTGACTGACTCAAAACTCTCAAATGTTATTGACCTACCAACTGCCTATGAGATCTGGATTAAACTGGAACTTCTGCATGAAGGAGATGAGTATGTTAAGAGTACAAGGTGGCAGAGTCTCAAACAGAAATTTTAAAGACTCAAGATGAGAGATGATGAAAATATTACTACCTTTATGCCAAGAGTAAATGAGCTGGTGTGTGGAATTAGAAATGTTGGTGGAGTTTTGGATGAAAATGAAATTGTTGACAAAATTCTCAGATCCCTTCCTGCTGTCTACAAAATCAAGGTTGCTGCCATTGATGAATTCAGAGCCCATACAACTGTCACAAGAGACCAATTGGTTGGCAAACTGGCCGCATTTGAAATGATCAAGTTTGGAGATGATCCCCCCAAAACTGAATCTGTATTCAAAGCCAGTGCCTTTGTGAAAGGCAAACAAAGATTTGATCTAGGAGAAAACTCTTCAAGGAAGCTGTCATGGTATGATCAAGAAAGAAGAGACTTGGAAGAGGAAGAAGCAGAAACAGCTCAACTTGAAGCCCTCATTGCAAAGAGACTGCCAAGAGGATTCGGTAAGTATGAAGGAAAATTACCCTTTAAGTGCTTCAACTGCAATAAGATTGGTCATTTTGCCTCAAGATGTTCGGAAAGATCTACAAGGTCAAATTCTATCAGACAAAGGTTCCAAAAGAATTGTTATTATGTTCATGAAGATGATGATAATGAAGGAGTAACAAATGATGAATCAGAAATAGGAAACAAATCCAGAAATGAATGGATGTTTATTGCCATCAAGGAAGAAGATCCAATATCCTCTGAATCTATCAATCATAAGGTTGTAGAAAGAGCTTTGGCTGCCCAAGTTGAAGAAAAGGATGATTGGGTTATTGACAGTGGATGCTCTCACCATATGACAGGTGACAAAAACAAGTTCTTAGACTTGGAAAGGTATGAAGGAGGAATGGTAAAGTTTGGTGATAATTTTGTTGGTAGAATCAGAGGAAGGGGAACTATTTCTTTTGATGGAAAAAGCAAAACTGGTAATGTACTGTATGTTGAAGGATTGAAGCACAATCTTCTCAGTGTTGGACAGTTGGTGGACAAAGGTTATGATCTCTGGTTCAAGAATAGAAGATGCGGGATCTTTGAGAGCTCTGGAACTGAGATTGCATCCGGTACTCAAACAAAAGGTAATAACTTCCATCTAGTTGGTTCTAATAATAGTTGTCTATTTGTTCAAGTTGATCAGAGTTGGTTGTGGTATAGAAGGTTGTGTCATGTAAATTTTGATAACTTCATCAAGATAAGCAATACTCAGGCTATAAGAGATCTTCCAAAATTGGTGAAACCTACAAATAGTTTGTGCAAAAAATGTCAGCTGGGTAAACAGAGCAGAGTCTCATTCAAAAGCAAGGATCAGTCCTCTATCGGATTATTGGAATTAATTCATACTGATTTATGTGGTCCAACAAGAATCAAGAGTATGCAAGGTGATAGATATTTCATGTTACTGATTGATGACCATTCTTGGATGATGTGGGTTACGTTTCTGAAAGAGAAATCAGAAGCTTTTGAGAAGTTCAAAATCTTCAAGGCTATGGTAGAGAATCAAACCAGATTAAAGCTGAAATCTCTGAGGTCTGATAGAGGTGGTGAATTCACATCCGGTGAATTCATAGACTTTGTGAGAAGCATGGCATAAAGAGACAGTTATTTGCTCCTAGGACTCCACAGTAGAATGGAGTAGTAGAGAGAAAGAACCGGACCATCCAGGAAGCATCCAGGACAATGATGATGGAAGCAAATGTTCCCCAGATGTTTTGGAGAGAAGCTGTCAGCACTGCAGTCTATAATCTCAATCGAGTTCAAATCAGAAGCAATACTAGTAAGACTCCTTATGAACTTTGTTTTTGTATAACTCCTACTGTGAGATATTTCAGAGTATTTGGTAGCAAATGTTACATTAAAAGAGATGAAGATCTAGGAAATTTTGATGCTAGAAGTGATGAAAGAATTTTCTTGGGTTACTCCACTCAAAGCAAAGAATACCGGTGTTACAATAAGAGACTGAGAAAGATGATAGAAAGTACAAATGTGAAGGTTGATGAAGGAATTGAGAAGCCCTAAAGGTTTTATGAATATGATGAAGATGATCAGATTGGTTCTCTGGTTCAAGGAGTCAGATTCAGATTGATCCGGTAAATCAGGAAGAAGAGGTTGGTCTGAATGAGCCTGATCAAGAAACAGAAGTGCAAGAGACTCCTAAAGTTCCAAGGTATGTAAGACTGAACCACTCTGAAGATCAGATCATAGGTGACAAAAGCAAAGGTGTGCAAACTAGAAGGAAATTTGCTCAAAATTCAGATGAATGTTGTTTGATTTCAAAGATTGAACCTAAGACAATAAATGAAGCTTGCAATGATGAAAATTGGACCAAAGCAATGGAGGAAGAGTTGATGCAAATTGAGAAAAATCACACTTGGGATCTTGTTTCTAGACCTAGAAACAAGAATGTGATTGGAACCAAATGGGTCTTCCGGAACAAACTAAATGAAGTTGGTGAAGTAATCAGAAACAAAGCCATATTAGTCTGCAAAAGCTACTCTCAAATAGAAGGGATTGATTTTGAGGAAACC
The DNA here is from genome assembly GCA_027924645.1 of Cunninghamia lanceolata. NCBI lineage: Eukaryota > Viridiplantae > Streptophyta > Pinopsida > Cupressales > Cupressaceae > Cunninghamia > Cunninghamia lanceolata. Next base: position 1,072,021 of record BSBN01001052.1, on the reverse strand, counting down.
TTTGCTCCAGTGGCAAGAATTGAAGCAGTCAGACTATTTCTTGCATTTGTTGCCTTCAAAGATTTCAAAGTGTATTAGATGGATGTCAAATCTTCTTTCCTTAATGGTGACTTAGAAGAAGTGTACATTGAACAACCAGATGGATTTCAGTTATCTGAGCATGGTGATATGGTCTGCAAATTAAAGAAGGCATTGTATGGTCTAAAGCAAGCCCCAAGATCTTGGTATGAGAGGTTGGAGAAACATCTTTTGAAGATTGGTTTCAACAAAGGTACTACTGATAGTAACCTATATTTCAAAATTGATCATGAAAATATTTTGATTGTTGAAGTATTTGTTGATGATATCATCTTTGGAGGAAGAGACAGTATGTGTAAAACCTTTGCAAATCAAATGAAAAGTGAGTTTGAAATGTCAATGCTCAGTGAAATGAATTTCTTCTTGGGTCTACAAATTACTCAGACAAAGAAAGGAATCTTTATATCTCAGACCAAATATGTGAAAGAATTGTTGAGAAAATTCAGAATGGAAGATTCAAAGCCAATGAACACTCCCATGGCAACCGGATGTAAGTTGAGAAAAGATGATGACTCTCCTAAGATAGATCAGACCAAGTACAGATCAATGATTGGAGGATTATTGTATCTCACTCAGACTAGACTAGATATAATGCAGGCTGTTGGTCTTGTGGCAAGATTCTAGGTTGATCCCAGAGAATCTCATGTCATGGCAATCAAGAGAATTTTTAGGTATTTAAAAGGAACAATTGAGTATGGCCTATGGTATCCTAGAGGTCAAGATTTTTCTCTTCATGCATATACAGATGTAGATTGGGTAGGAGATGTGGATGATAGGAAGAGTACAAGTGGAGGAGCATTCTTTTTAGGAAAAAGGTTGGTTTCTTGGCTAAGAAAGAAATAAGAGGCAATATCCCTATCTACAACTAAAGCAGAATACATTGCAGCAGCAGGAAGTTGCACTCAACTTTTGTGGATGAAGTAGATGCTAAGAGATATTCAAGTAGAATATGAGGGGCCCATCACAATTTTCTGTGATAATTCAAGTGCAATAAATATTTCTAAGAATCTAGTGTTGCATTCTAAGACCAATCATATATCTATCAAATTTCACTTTCTGAGAGAGCAAGTGAACAAGGGTGAAGTCAGATTGGAGTATGTGCCCTCCAAGGATCAGCTTTCAGATATTCTTACTAAACCTCTTCCAAAGGACTCTTTTTAGTATCTTAGGGAGAAGTTAGGGGTCATTGCCCCTCCAGTGATGAACTAGGATGCACTGATGTGCATCAGTCCGGTGGATATCACAGTCATATCTTGTGATCCGGATTGGTGATAGGGAGCTGCTACTCAGGGGGAGCAGCTGGTATGATTCTGATGTGTTAAATTTGCAAGTATGAGCCCTTTGCCATTTATGTCAAAGGGGGAGAGAATACATGTGAAAAACAAGTGGTTGATCAAAGGGGAGCAGTAAAGAAAGAAGAGACATGTGAAGAGTTGTTGCTGATAGGAGGAGCTGTGACAGAAAGGAGAAGTTCTTGTCTTGATGGTTTTTCACATCATATGTTGCCATTAATGACAAAGGGGGAGATTGTTGCAAGTATTAGGATAACCAATGTTGTCATTGATGTCAACATACTCATATTGCATTAATGAGAAAGATTGGATGAGCTGTGTGCTGAGGATATTGAGAAAATTAGCCTCAATCAGGAACAGTGAAGAATAGTGACGACATTAAGGTAAAAGTCCAAGATAAGATGAATATCAGAGGATGCGATTTAAAGGGTTTTCAGATATAAGTCTTGATATGCTCTAGTCAAGATTTCAGAGGTCCACATGAAGATATGAAGAAGTTATGGTCACTCTAGTAGAATGGTTCTGGCAGATGTTCAGTGGTGACAGAGTGTCACAGATTGGTCCGGTGAGCTCTGGAATTGCGTTATCTCATTCTGCGGATTTGAGGGAGTGTTGCAAAAAGCAGTGTGAAGTGACAACTAGATTTGTTCATGGTTTGGAGGTCCAGAAGCACCTTTTTCAGTGTGATAGTGGCAATAGACTGTGTTCTTGAAGTTTCGGATGAAGAAGAGAAGAATTCTAGTAAGATGATAAAGTGCGGATGTTATTGGTGACTCAGGAAAGGTTTTGGTGATCTTTGGATCATGTACAATTCTTATTGGTGGTTTGCATTGAAGTTGGAGTTTGCATTTGAAGAATTACCACTGGGTATTGGTGTTCTTCTTGAGATTGGCCGACCGGATGTGTTACACGTCTTGCGAATGATCTTATAGGTGTTTGCCAACTTAGATGATTGTTCCTAAGTCGATGCCTTGTATAAATAAGGGATTGTGAATTCATTTTGAAATGCACCTTGGAGCGGATAAGTGTGGTATAGCAAAGAGAAGTGCAAAAGGTAGAGCAGGAGTCTTTGGGCTTAAATGGAACTGATCCAGGCATGGTAAAGATGTCAATCTCCAGTTCAAGTTTATAATACTTGTTACTTTGTAGACAGTGTGTCTCTTGTAGATAGTGTGCCTCTTGTGAGTAGTGTGCTCGGGCAGTGAGCTTAATTTGCATGTGCCATCTATTTTTTCTTATTCTTCTAACAGAGAATAATCCTTGGGTTAATCACCCCATGGTTTTTCCCTTGACCGGGTTTCCACGTCAAAATCTTGGTGTCTCATGTGTTGATGTGTATCTGCTCTAGTGTTCATGCTTTATGCTTTCATGAATGACTAATTGATATACTATTAAATAACAAAGAGGATTTAAGTGTTTGAATTACAAGCAAGTTTTGGACAACTGATTCACCCCCCTTCTCAGTTGTTTGTCCTGAATCCAACAGTAACATCTAAATTTACATTTGAAATTACATCATCATTTTCAATAAGTGATTAAGGATTTTCTACAATATCAAATTGAGATGGCAAATACGATGTACCTTTTGTGTAATGAAAAATTTGGATAAATCAAAATGATAAAACAAATGAAATACATTACCTTGTCAAAATCCTTCAATACCTCGAATAGATGCAAGATGAATTGTTTGATTTGATATGTTGGTTGGTCAATTTAGTAGCATAACATTTGCATAGGATTGAGATGATAGATGGAAGATAATGAATGAATGATGCAAAGGCTCTAAAGATATTTCGACATCATAAGGATACTCCAACTCAATGCATTCTAATGGCTTGGGAGAGGGTTGATTTATAGGAAAGGCTTGATTTGAATGGATGGTTGAGATTAAAAGGCTAAATGATCGATGTTGACGGCTAGGATTGATTCGGTTATCCCACTCTTCAAGGGAGCTGTAGTCATGTGACAAGTGTAAAGAGAAGGATAGGGCTCATGTGTGACCATGTACACAAAAACCTTTATTTAATAAAATTAAGTCTTATTAGTTGTACATGTGAAGTATTTTATTTGAATGTTGTATTACCACACATGAGTCAATTGAGAGGTGGACAAGTGTCGACATATGATGGAAGGTGAGGATAAATGATAGGATATGTGAGGGAAATTAATTAAATAAATAAAATTGTTTTAATTAATTGGGAAGATGATTAGGATAGGATTGGATATGAATGATAAATTAATTAAATAAATAAAATTTATTTAATTAATTGGAAAGTGGGATTATGAATGTGAAATTAATTAAATAAATAAAATTTATTTAATTAGTTGGCTAATGGATTAGTGGGATTAAGAGTGGGATTTAGGACAAAATGCTACATGATGTCTAAATGATGTATTGACTAGGTGTTACAAGACATGTACAAATTTTGGACAATTTTGGGTGTCGACATTTTGCCCCTCTTTGAGATGATGTTCACGATGATGAGATTTGTGTCGAGTAACATCATTTCAAAGAAGCTAAGGTATAGATAATGGATAGGGATGATGATGAAATGGGATGATAATGCCCCCTCAAGAGGATAGGCAGGTTGGACAAACACGGGTAGGCTCTCGAAATGAAAGGGATTGGTCAAGAAGATAAGGGGATGGATAGAAGAAATGAATGATGTGTTATGCTGCAATGAAGGTGAGCAACCATGATGTTTGATATGGCACTAGACGTTATGCACCAAGGTATAAGGACCAGGGTGATGATATGTCTTGTGCCCTAGCATAATACAACCTTGTCTAACATATGAAGAAGTGAACTTAGAGCATTGAAGTCCTAATGTACAAAAGGTATGATATGACCTTAGATGCAAAGAATAGTGCAAAAAGCTATTCCAACATACAAAAGATATGAATATTAGCTGGAATGATACCGATGTGATACAAATGCAAGATAAAATGATAACACACACACAAGCAAGCAAGAAATGTGTGCACAAATGATTCAAAAACAAACAAGGTATTGCCCCTATCAAGCTATAAACCAATGATTAATTACTTATTGTTTTGTTGATGATGATAGTGTTGTCATTGCAGTGAACGCTATATCCCTCGATCAACACAAAGATGATGCTGATTGATTGATTGATTTGATTAATTGATTGGGTTTACAACAAGGCTAGGATCAAGACCAAGGATGTGATTAGATAATTTGACAAGATTGATTAGCTTGATTGGTATGGATTAAGGATTGACTTGCATTTGGATCAATGTTTGGATTGATTTGATGAATGGATGATTGGATTGATTTGGTTTGATGATTGATCGTTGATGAATTTGATTTGATTTGATGATTTGATTGATGGTTTGATTAATGAGCTTTGATTTTGATTATGATGGATTGCTATAAATGGATTGATTGGATTTGAGTTTGATGAAGTTGATTGATTGAATTGATTTGATTTTGATGATGTGATTGATTTTGATTGGATTGGATTGATTTGATTGATTGATTTGATGGATTGATTTGATTTGAGGGTTGGTTTTATTGCTTGGATTTTTTATGGATATTTGATTTTTTTGGATTTTTGGGAATATTTATTTTTTTGGATTTTTGGGAATATTTGATTTTTTTTGATTTTTTGAATATTTTATTTTGATTTTTTGGATTTTGAATGTCTTGATTGTCAATGGATGTACAATTTGGGTAGCCTTTATGCTAGATACCAATGACAAGGGAAAAAACCAAGTCTAGGTGCAAGGATGGAGGTAGGATGGATGGATAAAGGATGGGTAATAGTAAATGGGATGGAAGGCTCATGATAAATGGGTGGATAAAGGGATAGGCCATAAAACAGAAAGCTCATGATAGATGGATAGATATAAGAATAGGATATGGAATGGAAAGCTCATGATAAATGGATAAATATAAGAATAGACTATAGTGGATGGATGTATGCCTCATAATGGAATTAGGATGTGATCTCCAAAGACTAACATCGCATAGGAACAACATGCCCCATTCTAGGTAGTAGACTTAAGATTTTTCATGACAAAACTTATGACAATAGGATGACATGGTAGATTTTACATGACAAGGCTTATGATAGGTAGATAACATGATGCATTTTACATGACAAGGCTTATGATAGGTGGATAATGATAGGATTGTTTGGAAAGGGTGAGCTATACCAAGAGATATCCAAAGCATATTTCAACATTTTGTCCCTAATCTTTATCAAGATCAAAATGAGGAAGGGAGGATAAATGGACTCAATAGGATAGGTACATGGGTAATGGCCAAGGATGGTAGGGTAGGATAGTATGGTAGGATGGAACATGATAAGATGGATATGATAGGATAGATAGTGTGGATGAGACAAGGTGCCCCCAAGTGTAAGTGACATGGGAGATCAACCTACACATGACGCCTGTTTGCCAGGTTTTCATCACGGTACTTATCCAAGGTGCATGTTTACTAGGTTTTCACTATTGGACAAAAAGATTTCTCTTTACTTTTTAAATTTTTTGATAGGTAAAAATCAGGTTAATAAGATCAAGCATATAATTGAAAACCTAATCCTACCACCATCAAAGAATCGAATCCAAGTGAAACCAAAAGCATGCAGTTCAAGAACAAGATCACATAGATTGTATGATTCCTTGTTTATAATATGGATTGCTTCTCAATAATGAACAATTATGAAGATCAAAGTTGCAATGATGGATGGATGATAATGATAATATGCTAGATGGATGCTAAAATGCTCAATATGCTCAAGATGATAGTGTAGATGTTATATGAAAAATGATGGATAGATTGAGATGATAATTTGGATGCTATATGAAAATGATGGATAGATGTAGTATAGAATGAGAGGGTGTTTATACAGACCTCAACCAAAATCAATCAATGGTGAAGATTTGGTGGCTATGTGAACAATTGAGATGAATAGATAATCATAGGTGAATGTGTAGATGACAAATGGAGGGAATATAAAGTTCATGTGTGACTGTGTACATAAAAAAGTACTACATGTGAAAGATATTAAATAAAAGATGTAGTACCACACATGTTTTTGAATAAAAGATACACACATGTTAGCTCATGATAAAAGATAAAGATAAGTGATAAGGAAAATTAATTAAATAAATAAAATTTATTTAATTAATTGGAAAGTGGGCTTATGAAGGGATTTTTAATTAAATAAATAAGATTTATTTAAATAAAATAGATAGAAATAGAGATAATTAAATAATTAAAGAATATTTAATTATAGATTAGAGGAAATAGAAGAAATAGATAATGAATTAATTAAATAAATATGAAATTATTTAATTAATAGAAGAAATAGGTGATTTAGAGAAAATAAGGAAATTACTCAAGTGTGTTAGACAAACACAGATGATAGCTAATGCGATATTTTGATACTAATGATAACTAGGTCAATTTTAGGTGTCTACATTTTGTCCCTCTGTGATACAATGTTCGTTAGAATGTTGTGTCAAAGAAGATACAATGATTCGCTTGATAAAAAAGGTTATGCCTAGTGTAACTGGCGGGTGATGCCCCCTCGAGAGGTAAGCCAAGCTAACCAGGAAGGGCTGGGTTGGCTTGCAATAAGATGAAAGGCTAGAAACAAGGTTGACAGGAAGAAAATGGGCATTGGATGGGAGAAAAGATTGATCTTGGTTGAGGACTATATAGGATGATGATGGAATGGATAGATGATATGACAACTTTTAAAATAATTGCTCAAAAATAAAGAAATGTAATCCATATATGTTTAAGATAGCATATGGATGTTATGCACCAGGGTATATAAGACCAAGGTGTCTAGGTATCCAATGCATAACTAGCATACTACAATCTTGTCTAAATGTATGAAGTCAAGATGTTGAACCAACATACACAAGATATGAATAGTAGCTAGTGTTTTGAGATGGACTTTGATGCTACAAGCAAAGGTTTGAGATTATTTCCACTACACATAAGGACACCTTGCTGCTTATATGTATGGAAATAGTTTTAGCATAGAATAGTCTCAATGCATAAGAGACTGTTTAGCTTCTTAGATGCAAAAGATATTGACATGAAAGATGCTAATCCCAACACGTACAAGATACCAATATGTATAGGAAGAGAATAAGATCAGCCCACAGGCATAGCATACGAAAGCAATACGACCATGCCCCATTCCATACTTCATCGCAATGTACCAAGATATAGATAGATCAAGGTAGTCTTGATTAGGCATAAGAAAGGGACAAAAGATAAATCAAAAGATAAGACAAAAGATACTATCATCATGTTCTCTTGCCAAATTTAAGTGCTCTTGGATGGATTAAGCTAGCGCTTTGTTGAGAGGAAAGCTGTATCCTATTAAAGGCTAAAGATGTTGACAAAATGCTATAGCAAATGTTGCTTAAGGCATGTAGACAAGTAGCTTCCGTCTTATCCCTAATTTATTAAAGTGCTTGAGCTTTCATTAATACGCATAGTCTACTTCTTGCTTGAGCTGGTCAAAGAGAAGAAGATGGAAGATGAAAGAAGATGAAGATGGTGTGGATCATCTGTGCTTTCATACAGGATACTTCCTTCATATTCCAGACTACCTACATGCCCTATGTCCATGGGATTAAAGCACATTTACAATAGTTATGAGACATGATGAGTATGTAGTTCTAGGATGTAAGTGATGAAAGATAAAAGAAAGTGAGATGAAATATTGAAGGATGATTAGAAGAAAGATGAAAGATGGATGATGAGAAAGGAGCTATCATTTATGCTTGAATCAGAATGCTTCCTTCGCATCTCAGATTGCCTCCATACCCTGTATCCATAGGATTAAGGCTTTGAATGATAGAGATGTGATGTAGTTCTTGTTTATTATGTTGATGGTTGATGTCAAAGGATCAACTTTATTGCTTGTATTTTGTGATGTTTTAATTTTGTTTTTATTTTTGCTATGCTTGGATGTTTTTTGTTGTTTGCTGTGTTTTGGGTTTTGGTTTGGATGTTTGTTGTGTTTTGGTTTTGGTTGAAATGATATGAGCTAGAGCTATGGATATCCACTTCCAAATAAGGCTCAACAAGTGCCCCCAGTGTGGGATGAAGTTTGTTAGGGAGATGTTGCAATGGATATGTTTATGTGGATAGTATGCTAAGGTGCCAAATGATATCTTAACCTCAACAAAGTCCAAGCTATGACAACTAGCATAGCAGAGGTAATAGTGGAAAGGCTTTTATTATGGATAGATAAGGGATAATGGCTTGCAATGTATGGATAGGAATGACAGTGGATTATGATATGGATTATGGAGCCAAGATAGTAGATTGTGATGTTGTGGAAAGCTGTGATCAAACAAACAAAGTAAAAGATGGAGGCTGGTCTCTACACATAGCGCCTGTTTGCCAAGTTTTCACTATGGTACTTATCGAAGGCATCTATTTACCAGGTTTTCACCAGAGGACCAATTATTTATCTTGTACTATTTTTGTTGTCATCCAAAGCACCACAAGGTGGTTTTCACTATTGGATGGGTTTTTTTTTTTTAGGTGGGATAGCATGACAATTACACATGGCGCCTGTTTGCTAGGTTTTCACCATGGTAATGAATAGGAGGGACTCAAGTGTCTAGTTCGATGAAAGGTGATAGTGTCCCATTAGAGATGGATGCCATTGCATGGACCATGTCATTATACTCATATATGTTGGTAAGGGATTGCATGAAAGGGAGATGAAGTAGGTGGATAGTGGATTATGATGTGGATTATGAAAGGTTCATGCAAGGATGGGGGATAGTGGATTATGATATAGATTATGGAGGACGCATGTAAAATTATGGATGAAAGGTTTATGCAAAATCATGGACCATAGGAAGGTGATGGGGAGATATGTATGGTAATGGATGAAGGTTGGGGAGATGGAAGTATATAGGAATGTTTTGGAATGGAAGGGAATCATGACCAACGGTTGCACACACTATGATAAACAATGAAGCTTTTGATGGGAAGGTGGTGTAGGAAGCAATGGGGATGTTTGCTTAGGATATGGGTGATTGAGTGATTTAGGAACCCACATAGACTAAGTATTTTTATGATTTTTTCTTTGCTTGTGGGATTTAGGAAGTTAAAACTTTTGTATGGAATGGGATTTTTGGATGGAAGGGGATGATTGGGATTTTTGAGAGGTGGATGCCTCATTTGACTTGCTTGGTTTTTGCTTAGGGACCCAAACCATTTTGCTTTTGGACTTTTCTTTTGAAGGTATGGGCTTGGATATTTTTTTAGATGCACTTGGCTTTGATTCTTTGCATTGGTGTCCTAAGGCATGAGGACCTTTAGGATTTTTGGCTTCATGGGTAGGATTTTTGACTTTATAGGAAAAGGCATCCAAATGTTTTTTTTTAATCCCATGGGATGGGTGGAAGCTTTATGTTTAGACAATATGTGCATTTGTTGGTCATGATTAGGAATGTAAGGGTGCTTATGGATAGGGGGATAATTAGGTGTTGGAAGTAATGGAGGTAAGGAAGATGGAGGGATATTTGGAGTTGGAAGGAGTGGAGGTAAATTAGATGGTCACATGCTTTTGGGGTTTATAGGATAATGGAGGTGGAAGAAGTGGATGTAACGTGGATGGTGGGAGGTTAGGAGTTGGAAGTAACAGAGGTAGATTGGATGGTGGAAGGTGTACGGTCACATGCTTTTGACCTTTAGAGTTTGATGGAAGAGGGATGGCAACATATGTTTTGGGAAAGTGATGTGGCTTTTGATGGGAAAGTGATGTGGCTTTTGATGGGAAATGGTGGACTTAGGAGGGATGGAGGAATTACCAACATCTTTAGCTTGTGGGAGCATGTGATTGACAATGGGACTAGGGGTATCTTGAGAACTAGACTCAAGTTCATCATTAGATGGAGAAGAAGGGGTGGCAGAAATCATGAAGATAGAGGATCCATGAAAAAGGTTGGCGATATGAAGGGAGGAGTCGTTGATGGTATCCGAATTAGAAGCCTCTCCTACTAAAGAAGGTCTAGCTTCTATATCAGAAACAGATGTGGATGAAGATTCTTGCAGTGCGTATTCACCCGAACCGTGTTTAGTGTACTTGATATGGAGATGGGTTAGGCTTGAGTAAGGCAGATGGGTCAACATAGGATGAAGATGGATAAGATTTGGTGTTGATAGGAATATGGTTAGGACTTTGATATTTAGCTTGAAAAGCATGACAAAACTCAAATGGATTGGGATTGGCATGGATAGTGACTTCAACACCGTTCTGGGGAAACTTAAGTCATTGATGATATGTGGAAGGAACGAATTTAAGGGCATGGATCCATGGACAGCCAAGGATGATGTTATAGGGAAGCTCAATATCAAGAACTTGACAACAAGTGTCAGTAGTGATAGGACCAACTTGGATAGGCAAATGGATGACTCCTTCAGTATCTCTCTCAGCATCATCATATACTTTGATAGTAATGACCTTGGAAGTGTCAATATTCTTCTTAGAATATCCCAATTGTTTTATGAGTTTTAGAGAACATATATTGAGACTAGATCCACCATCCACTAGGATTCATTTGATACGGTGTTGGTTTACAAACAATTCTATGTGGAGGGCTTTGTTATGTGATGGGTTGATGGATAGTCAAAGATCTTTGTCAAAGAAGGTGAGATGGCAAGGGGCTGCAATGCTGGCTACCATAGATTGAAATTGTGTGGTGTCAATATAATTAGGCACCGAAGACTTTTGTAATGCTTTTTCAAGGATAGCTTTATGGGCGGGGTATATGTGAAGCAATTCCAGGATGGAGATGTGTGCAGGAGTTTTGCCAAGGTGATCAAGGATATTATAACTAGAAGGTGGACAAGGAGGGCTGATAGGTGCTCCTTGAATGGTAACATGGCCTCTTCTAGTAGTTACAGTGCAATCAAGTGCTTTGTATTGGATAGTGATGGTAGAAATGCGAGCTTGGTCAATGCAGCCAATCATGGATGACTCATAGTTGTAATGGATAACATTCCCAGTATGAGGGTTACTTATCTTGTCATGAGATGGAAGTTGATTTTTGAAGGCATCTAGATCATAGTTTGAAGTTGGTTGTTATGCTGGTTGTGATGTTGGTGGTGTGATTTTAATTAGACCTTGATCGATGCAATCTTGAATGACATGTTTTAAGCGCATGCAACCTTTTGTTTTATGTCCTTTAACTCTATGGTATTCACAATATTCATTCTCTTTGTACCAAGGAGCTTTGAAGACAGGTTCTGCATTAGGTGGAGCTTCAGGTAATGTGATATCTCCTTCTTGGACAAGTTTTCAAAAGATTACCTCCATGGGTTCCGCTAAAGGAGTAAATTGTCGTCTAGGTGCTTGGTTTGTTCTTGGTCGATTTCATTGAAAAGGTTGAGTAGCTATAGATGTGGCTTGACTGTTAATGGGAGATTTCATTAGTTGTATGTTCTTTGCATCCACAATGCCATCATTAACAACATTTTTTTTCTTGTTCCAAAAGCGGGATTTGTCATTGCAGGATTGAGGATAGTCTTTGTTGTCTCTAAAAATCTTGATAGTGTCCTTAGCTATTAAAGCTCGCTCAATGGTGGTTCCTTTAGAGATAAGTTCATCAAAGGTGCTAGTACTTTGCAATTGTAGTTTGAAGGAAAGCCCTGGATGAAGATTTTGGACAAAAATGTCAAGTTACTGTTTCTCAGGTATTTGCCATGATAATTTGCTAGCCATGTTACGCCATCATTGGGTAAATGAGGAGAAAGTTTCACCATTGCATCATTTGTTATTGACAAGGTCATTCATATTCACCTCATGTTCAATGTTGAAAGTGAAATGGGATCAAAATTTGTTTGCTAATTCTGTAAAAGTCTTGATTCCCAGAGGTAAGTGAGAGAACTATTCAAGAGCTTGTCCTGCTAAGCTTCGGGGGAATAGTCTCAAAAGATATGTATCACCCTGAGCAACATCGAGACATGCAACATAGAATGCTCTAAGATGGTCATCCGGATTACCTTTCCCTTTGTGTTTGTCAAATTGTGGGATTTCAAAATGTGGTGGAAAAGGTGTCATGTGAAGTGACTTGTCAAATGGATAATAGAAGATATCTCCTAAGGAAAATGTCTTCTTGTTTTGTCCTACTGCCTTGTTAATCATTTGTTCAACATCTGCTTGAGATAATTACTATTGTTGTAAGGGGGGTTGATGGTTTATAGGTGGCATGTAATATGGTGTATAGTGTGGTTATTGTTGCGGAATGTATGAGGTTATGACCATTTGTTGGGTTGCATGCTCACATTATATGCTAAAGGATTGGTATGTGACACATATGTGTTTGAGGATTGTTGTCCTTGAGACACAAGTGGTGGTTGGGTATATTGCAATAGATTAACTTCAAGAATTTGCATCACATGTGAGGTAGAGGATGGATTGATGTTGGTCAATGGTTATGGATTGGGAGTTGGATTTACAATATGGTAAGCAATGGAAGGATTGGTGGATGACAAAGGATGGACATTTGGGTTTATGTTTTGAATGACATGAGTGCTTTGAGATGGATTGGTATATGGCATGTGTTGGGTGACAATGGGTAATCCTTGGGTTGCATAAGACGGATTGATATTTTGTGAAGGATTATATGGAGGTGGAGTGAGTGATGTAAGTTGATCAACATAGGAGATAGTGGCACTAGGATTGGCTTGTGATACAATAGGTGGGTTAGTCATGTCAATAAGACTAACATTGGGGTTATATGGTGTGTTGGATGGATTCATGGAAATTGTGGAGACCATATTAGAGGTGATAGGAATATTAGTTTGGGGTGTGGTTTCCACATGTGATGCTATAGAAGTAGAGACTTGTAATGGTTGCAGGACTTGTATGGCTTGTGGTGTTTGGATAGCTTGTGAAACTTGCAAAGTTTGTGGTATTGGGATAGCTTGTGAAATTTGCGGAGTTTGCACTTGTGAAACATGGACAGCTTGTGATACTTAAGGCATTTGTGATACTTAAGGCAAGAATATGGTCATGGTAGGAGCGGGAGTATGTTGTTTGACATGGAAAGGTGGAAAGCTCAATTTTTTTGAAAGGTAAGGAAGCACCTCGGTTGGAGTTATCAAAGGTTCTAGAGTGTACTCCGAACGTGGTGGGTTTGATGGTGTAGCAATAGGCAATGAAAGAGATGGGCTGGAAGGTGGATTTTGTAGCATGTATATGGTATGAGATGGTGTGGCTATAGTGGATGGTCCCTTTGTAACAACAATGGGAGTGTTTGGATTGTGTTCTTGAATAACAGATATGTCAAAGTCACTTGGTAATTTGGCTCCTATATGGGCTAATTGCAAGAAATAGCAATTACGATTAGATAAAACAAGCTTCTCAACTTGGTCCCATAGGTGTGTGTCTCTAAATTCTGATAAGTCATCTTGGGATTTCTCTTCATAGGTCTCTAAAAGTGTTTGAGGTTGCACTTGTTGTGAAGATGATGGTCCAACGGTGTATCCTTCGAGCACAAACATATAAGAAGGCATACCGATTGTGAATTGAGTTGCATCTCTAAGAGGAGTTGATCATGATTGTTACATTTTGGCTTCCATCTCAGCTCACAATTTTTCTTCCATTTCAGCTCTATATTGGCTCCTAGTTTGAGGCATGATGGTTGATGATTTGGATTGGACTAGTTTGTCAAGGTTGAGACCCAAAAGGTGATGGGTTGCTGTTTGTTTGTTGATGGTTTATTTTGCTAGTTTGCTAGTTGCTTGGTTTGCTAATGGGTTGTTGGTTGGATAAACTCCCTAGAGAATAGCTCACAAACTCAAGGGAAAAGTTGGTTGCTGACATTGTTTGCTAGTATTGTTGGGGCTAAGTAAAGCCAAAGGAATGATGTTTGCTACTGCTGAGTTGGTTGCTTTGGTGTTTGGTTGTTGTTTGAGGTCTCAAAGAATGGAAAGATCAAAAAGTCCAATGGTTTTGATATGCTCAAAATAGGAAGCGATGTTCAGGTGGCTGTAAATGATTAGAGGAATGTCTGAAAGCTAGTGACAGAGCTAAGAAGTCTAAAAGTGCAACAGATTTGGCTGGGTTGATATGGATTATTGATGTTTGCCCAGAAGTGACAGGTAATAGCTCAGAAGCAACTAAGAAAATGCTAAAAGCGACAGGTAATAGCTCAAAAGTGATCTTGATTTATTTTAGATGATAGATTGCAATATGAACCAAAGGTGAGTAGTTTTACCAGAGGCAACCAGTTATAGTTCAAAAGTGAGCTACTACTATGTAAAAGTGATGCAATGTTTGCCAGAAGCGAGCAGATGTTGGTTAAAAGTGATCTAGATTTCTGAAAGTGAGCAGTTATTGTTTAGAGGTAGTCTATGTTTGACAGAGGATGTGTTTGAATGATGTTCTTGACAAGAAAATAGTGATTTCAGTCACTCACACTCACAACAAGCACAAACTTGTACAACCTAGGCTAGGAAAGGACTGTATTTGTTGAGTCACCTTGTCATACCTATTCAAAGCAGATAGCTTCAGGATCTTGGTAGCACCGGCTCCCCTCCATGGTACTCACTTCTCACACATACTAAGATCCAGGTTTCCCAAGGCTTGTCCCCCACCAAACCTTAGGATTGTCCCTACTATCTCTACTAAGAACCACGAGAATCAGGGTGGCTTCAAAGGTCCTACCTTTTGCGTCAACAAATAGAGGGATTTTGGCTACTACACAAGGTTACTAGTAAGGGCATCCATTCAAGTGGCTACACATGTGGCAATTCGCTCCATTAATGGAGGCTTCCCAGCCCAAAGAGGTTATGCTCTAAGGGGTTTTGGGGGAAACATTCGTCAATGTAACACAATGGCACTTGTTTGTGGCTTTCAACACAAACACTTTTCTTATATAGTGGTTTGGAAGGACTTGGCTTTAGCATGTTACTGCTTGGGTCGTACCCCTTCTCATACCAGGAAGGCAGGCCCTCTAAAGATAATAACAAGTTCTTATGCACCCAAGATCCATTTGATAGGCAAGGGGAGAGGATACTTTTTCTATTAAATTTGGGTTACATACATGCACAACAAGCAATCAAGAAAGATAAAACAAGCACGAAGCAAACAATGATTCTTTTTAAGCACCAAGCCCAAATATTCCTAAATTAGTGATAAAAATGGAATGTCTTGGACTGATCGAAGCTACAACAGATATGTTAGTAGTTTCACAACCTCCTTTTCTTGGAAAATTGATAAGATGCTGCACAAGTAGATGGTTAGTAACCAAGAAAACCCAACTATGAATGATAAAACTGAAAGTGACACACAATTACCAGAGGCGACTGACTATAGTTCAAAAGCAATCTGAATACTATCGTCACTGAACTGTTATTGCTTAGAAGTGATACTAAACACCCAAATGCAAACTGTTAATGCTCAAAAGTGACATGTTCTTGCCAGATGTGTAAAATTCCCTGCAAAAAATTAGATGTTAACAGAAAACCCTAAATTGCAGGAAGCGACCCAGACAACCATAAGCGATTAGTTTTAGGTTAAAAGTGATGCGGTATGGAATAGAAGTGGCCATTATTGATTTAAAGTGATCTGAAAAATGTTGAAAGCAGTAGCTTATAGCTTAAAAGTGATGCAAAATTTTTGAAGGCGACTAGTTTTCGCTTAAAAGCGACCGCAATTTGCTGTAAGTGCTTCGAAAATATGAACTTCATGAAAACAACCTCAAACAACAAAGTTAATCAAGGACGTAAGTCCGACCGAGTGTGCCAAAATATGATAGGTAAAAATTAGGTTAATAAGATCAAGCATATAATTGAAAACCTAATCCTACCACCATCAAAGAATCGAATCCAAGTGAAATCAAAAGTATGCAATTCAAGAACAAGATCACCTAGATTGTATGATTCCTTTTTTATGATGTGGATTGCTTCTCAACAATGAACAATTATGAAGATCAAAGATGCCATGATGGATGGATGATAATGATAATATGCTAGATGGATGCTAAAATGCTCAATATGCTCAATATGCTCAAGATGATAATGTAGATGCTGAAAGGAAGCTAGGTGTACGGAAATCTCTTCCTACACTAATCTAATGAGGAGAGGGCTATGCAAATTCAATTTTATCCTAACTATTACATCAATGTTAAACCATTAACATGAGATATTGCAGCAAAACACAAGAACTAGAAAGTAGACAGAAGAAGAGAGACAAAGATTTACGATGGGGAAAACCCTTATTGGGTGAAAATCCCTACACTTAGAAACCTGCACAATGTATTAGTAAATCTGAAAGAATGTTTACAATACACTTGCAATGCAAGCTATGTCTAGAGTCAATCCGATAGCATAACAATACCTGTAAACCTGTGATACCTCTACTCCTCCAAGCACCTATTTATATAGAAAATACAAGGCAATATTGGACCTTTCTTGGAATGGGCGTTCAACTTGCCTTTATGGACCAAAACCCATGCCTAAGGACACTTGGTCAACATTTTAGAATGTGCCTGACACTTGTCCACAGCTCCCATCCCAAAGGGGTCGCCTATTTCCAAAATGGGCTATGATAGATGCTCTTACGACACTTATGACCATCATAGAATCTGTCATAGCAGTTACAACTTACAATTGTAAGAGAATCTGTCATACACATGCTATAAATAACATATTCTCTTACAACATGTCATAGTCCACCTTGGGGCAACCAAATATGCCTTTTTCAAAGATGCTTCATGACACATGTCTTCACCTATCTTACAACCTTCTATTTCTGACTCTTACATGTCATAGATTCATCATAGGAATCTGTCATAACCATTTCGGTCAAACATTCCCTTACACAACATGGAAGATGCTGACACATGGAAAAATGCTCCTACCACAAAGTGAGATGCCTATCTCCTCATATGAGGACAAAATTACAAGTTGTCATATTCCATGTAGGATTGAAACATCACCGTGCCACATCCCACAATATGACAATTGGAATTTACAAATATTTACAACATAGGCAATTAAATAATAAATACATACATTAATAATGTAAGGAATTTACAAGGTTGAGACACCCTAATTCTGAACATTCTCCCACTTGTCGAACACCTTGTAAGAGCCAATAGAATAATAGGGTTTAATTGATATAGGCTGAGAGGCTGATAGACTCTGAACACCATTTGAACTTCTCTATGCTCACTGGCTTCATCAATGCATCAGCAACATTCTTCAAAGTATCTACCTTCTCCAAATTTTCCTTTCCATCCTCAACCATGTCTTGCACAGAGTGAAACTAAACATCAATGTGCTTGGTTCTAGCATGGAAAGTTGGATTCTTCGCAAGGCAAATTGCACTCTGGCTGTCACAACTGATCATGATCTGTCATGCATCAACACCAATATCAGAACACAGTCTCTTAAGCCAAATGGCTTCCTTACAAGTATGAGTTGTTTCCATATACTCAGCTTCTGTCTTGGACAAAGCAACAACAGTTTGTCACTTACTCATCCAACTAATAGCACCACCAAATAGTGTAAACACATAAGCATTGGTGGATCTCCTGTTGTCAATGTCACCTGCCCAATCTGAATCCACAAATCCACGAATGTTAATGAAATGCAGAGGTCCTGTAACATTACCATGATAGAAAATAGAATACTTAGAAGTACCCCTCAAATATCTAAACACTCGCTTAATTGCATCCCAATGAACCCATCGAGGATTGGCCATAAATCGACTAAGGACTCCCACTACTTGGGCAATGTCTGGTCTTGTGCAGACCATAGCATACATCAAACTGCCAACAACACTAGCATAAGGTTCTCTGCTCATGTCCTCCACCTCTCTAGGAGATTTTGGATAATCCTCAACATATAACTTTGTCCCCAAAGAAACACAAACACACAATGGTCTACAATCTGCCATGCTAAACTATCCAAAACGGTCTTCACATACTTACTTTGGCTTAACCAAAGTTTTCTGTTAGCTGCGTCTCTTCTGATTTCCATTCCTAGAATGTACTTGGCTGCCCCTAAATCTTTCATTTCAAACTGTGTTGACAACTGAGATTTGAAATCAGAAATCATATTCTTGCCCTTCCCAATGAGCAACATATCATCAACATACAATTCAACAATGAGAATATGATCACCATCAAACTTAATGTACAGACAGTGATTCGATTTCGATCTCACAAGTCTAATTGACAACACAAAGGCATCAAATTTTTGTTAGAGTTGGCTATGATTGGAGCCACCTAGGATCTAGGACTTCATGAAAGCACAAGAGAGATCAAATGAAAGAATAATGCTATTCTATCATTGAATGTAAAAGAAGGATTATTGTTGTTGTTACAATGTACATGATATGCCTTGCTTATAAAGGCAAGGTGAGAGCTAGAAAGGTGGAGATATTCCTACAACATGTGCCAATTAGAGGATGATAGCTAATTGCACATGTGGAGGATAAAACAACTCACTCCAACTATCAACAACTCTACACACAACTAGACTTAACTAGACACAACTAGACATCTAGTAGACTCACTAAGCCAACTTAACATGTGTGATTAATGTGTGATGTGTGAATATTATTTAACTAGTAAATAGTTAAATAAGATGAATTATCCACACTAGGGTAAACTGGTTAGGTGTTAACCTTGTTCACACCAACAATTTCAAGTACCATCTCCTAGGGGATTGCTTCAAACCATACAAAGACTTCTTTAATTTGCAAACCAAATTTTCTTTACCTTTCACCATGTAATGCTTTGGCTGTGACATGTAGATTTCTTCCTCCAAATCACCATGAAGGAAAGTTGTCTTCACATCCATCTGTTCTACCTCCAAGTCATAAGCTGCTACGAGAGACAACATGAATCGAATGGATGTTAGCTTTGCAATGGGAGAGAAGATCTCACCATAATCTATACCCTCCACTTGTGAATACCCATTCACAACCAATTTGGCCTTATACTTCTCAACACTGCCATTTGCACCAATCTTCTTCTTGAACACCCATTTGCATCCAACTGGTTTCCATCCAAGAGGCAAGGGCACCAAGTCCCAAGTTTGATTCTTTTCCAAAGAAGCCATTTCATCCTCCATGGCCTCCTTCCAGGAACTTGCATCTTTCATATCCAAAGCCTCTGATACAGTTCTAGGTTCATCACTGTTAGTGAGTAAAGCATAAGCACAACTAGAATCAAGCAATGTAAAACCAAACCTTTCAGGTTGCTTTCTTATCCGTGTAGACCTCCTCAAGGGCTGAGGTTGAGGTTCAGCTTCTTCATCTGAGCTTTCAGAGCTACCAGAGCTCTCCTCATCATCAGGTCCAACATTGTCTTTCTGTTCAGTCTTCTTAGGGGTAGGAGGAAACTGAACAACATCCTCTTTCTTTACTTTTTCTTCTAGCTGTAAAATAGTGGAAGAAGGTGTAAGCTCTCTGAAGATGCCACTTCTACTATACAACACTTTTTTAGCCACAACATCCCAATGCTTGTATCCTTTCACACTGACACCATAGCCAATGAAGATACACTTAACATCCTTGTTCTGCAACTTTGACCGCTTCTCCCTAGGCACATGTGTATATGCCTCAACCAAAAACATGAAGATGCCTTATTGAAGGCTTTCTACTAGACCACATCTCCATGGGTGTCTTTCCAACAAGAGCTAATGTAGGAGATCTGTTTACCAGACAGTAGGTAATGGCAAAAGCTTCAGCCCAAAACTTTTGTTCTAGGCTAGCTCCACTAAGCATACTCCTAGCCTTCTCCATTAGTGTCCTATTCATCCTCTCTGCAACTCCATTTTGTTGCGGGGTGTATGGAGTTGTTGTATGTCTTTCAATCCCAAGTTCCTTGCAATATTTATCAAGTTTTGTAGAACAGAACTCACCACCATTGTCAGTTCTCAAACATTTAATCTTTTTACCGGTCTAATTTTTAGCAAAGGCCTTAAACTCCTTAAACTTGCTATAGACTTCATATTTTCTTATGAGAAAATAAATCCATGTCCTTCTACTATAATCATCTATAAAAGATACAAAATATACAGACTTTGATAATGAAGGAACATTAATAGGACCAAACACATTAGAATGAATAAGATCCAACACACCAGAAGACTTATGAGAACTCAAGTAAAACTGAACAAGGTTTTGTTTTCCATAAATGCAATGTTTGTAAAAGTTGAATTCAAGATTACAATCATCTAACCCCTTAATGAGGTTCTTATTTTTTAGGGTACGCAGACCCTTCTCACCAATGTGGCCAAATCTCTTATGCCATAACATTGTCTTTTCAGCAGGAAGTTTAACTTCCAATGCATGATTATAACCATCAAGACTAGAAACAATAGATTTCTTCACTACTCGTTCAGATGGTGGGGATGAAGTGACTGTTGCCCTCTTCCTTGAGTTAGAAGAACTATTACATTGTGAAATGCATGCCTCTAGCTGAAACAGAGTACCTCTCCTAGTATCCTTAGCAAGCACCATAGCTCCTCTAGTCATCTTGCATCCTTCTTTCGAAAAGACAACTTGCACACTTGCATCATTCAACATACTTATAGAAAGTAAGTTTCGTGCTAAGCCTGGGATGTGCATAACCCTAGAGATCCCCTTCACTCAACCATTAGGGAATTGGATAGAGACTCTTCCATGACCAACAATCTTCAGATGAGAGTCGTCACCTAGATACACCTTTCTACCATTGAACTCCTCATACTTAGTGAACTAGTCTCGATGCAAGGTCATGTGGAATGATGCACCAGAGTCGATTAGCCACACATTGTCAGATGCATGGGTTGCCAGGGTTGTATGAAAGAATCACCATCATCTTGTGACTTGTCAAAATCAGAGTCAGGAGCTTTCTTCTTCTTCTTCTTCTTCTCCTCTTTGCATTCCTTTTAGAAATACCCAGTTTTTCCACAGTTCCAACAAAGAGCCTTGGACTTTCCAGGAGATTTGGATCTCCCATGGGATTTGGATCTACCCTTCTCAGCTTTCTTGTCCTTCTTCTTCCCTTTCTCCTTGGGTCTTCCATGAACTACAAGGGCTTCTTTGGCTGCCTCAGAAGACTTTCTCCACATCTCTTTAGACAACAATGAAGAAACTACTTCTTCCATTTTGAATGTGGATGTGGTTCTTCTAATAGCCATGACAAGATGATCCCATGAGGCTGACAGAGAACAAAGCAGGGTCATACACTGATCCTCCTCCTCCATCTTCACACCAATAGATGTTAATTGTACAACCAACATGTTAAAAGTACTCATATGTTTAGCGAAAGATCCTCCATTCTCCATTCAAAGAGAATACAACTTCTTTCTCAGGAAAAGTTTATTAACCAGGGATTTGGCTTGATACACATCCCCCAAGTTCTTCCAAAGTAGTTTTGCTGTAGTCTCCTCATGGACATGTAACAGAACAGAATCAGCAAGACTAAGTCTTATGAGACCCCTAGCCTTTCAATACTTGAGATCCCACTCATCTTGTGACATTGCAGCTGGTTTAGTTCCATTAACACTTTCCCAAAAGTCTCGGTCTACAAGCATGTCTTCCATTTTGAGCTTCCACAGCTCAAAATTAGTGCCATTGAATTTATCCACTTCAAATCTTTTGGATGTGCTTGCCATCTCCTTGCTGTAATAAGATATAGAATACTCTGCACAGACTCCCACTCAACCTAAGATCAGCTCAAAAAACCCCTACCCAACAACTAGGACCAAAGGTGATCAAGCTCTAATACCAACTGAAAGGAAGCTAGGTGTGCGGAAATCGCTTCCTACACTAATCTAATTAGGAGAGGGCTATGTAAATTCAATTTTATCCTAACTATTACAGCAATGTTAAACCATTAACATGAGATATTGCAGCAAAACACAAGAACCAGAAAGTAGACAGAAGAAGAGAGACAAAGATTTACTGTGGGGAAAACGCTTATCAGGTGAAAAACCCCACACTCGAAAACCTGCATAATGTATTAACAAATTTGAAAGAATGTTTACAGTACACTTGCAATGCAAGCTTCCATGGTCTTTGACACTCGTGTCTGGAGTCAATCTAGCAACATAACAGTACCTGTAAACCTGTGATACCTCTACTCCTCCAAGCACCTGTTTATATAGAAAATACAAGGCAATATTAGACCTTTCTTGGAATGGGCATCCAACTTGGCTTCATGGACCAAAACCCATGCCTAAGGAAACTTGGTCAACATTGTAGAATGTGCCTGACACTTATCCACAACTCCCATCCCAAAGGGGTCACCTATTTCTAAAATGGGCTATGACAGATGCTCTTACGACACTTACGACAGTCATAGAATTTGTCATAGCGGTTACAACTTACAGCTGTAAGAGATCTGTCACACATAGGCTATAAATAGCATATTCTCTTAGAACATGTCATAGTCCACCTTGGGGTGCCCAAATATGCCTTTTTCAAAGATGCTTCATGACACATGTATTCACATGTCTTACAACCTTCTATTTCTGACTCTTACATGTCATAGATTCGTCATAGGAATCCATCATAACCGTTTTGGTAAAACATTCCCTTACACAACATGGAAGATGCCAACACATGGAAAAATGCTCCTACCACAAAGTGGGATGCCTATCTCCTCATGTGAGGATAAAATTACAAGTTGTCATACTCCATGTAAGATTGACACATCACCGTGCCACATCCCACAATATGACAATTGAAATTTACAAATATTTACAACATAGGCAATTAAATAATAAATACAAACATTAATAATGTAAGGAATTTACAAGGTTGAGACACCTTAATTCCCAACAGATGCTATATGAAAAACGCTGGATAGATTGAGATGATAATTTAGACGCTATATGAAAATGATGGATAGATGTAGTATGGAATGAGAGGGTGTTTATATAGATCTCAACCAAAATCAATCAACGGTGGAGATTTGGTGGCTATATGAATGACTGAGATGAATTGATAATCATAGGTGAATGTGTAGTTGACAAGTGGAGGGAAGATAAGGCTCATGTGTGACCATGTACATAAAAAAATACTACATGTGAAAGATATTAAATAAAAGATGTAGTACCACACATGTTTTTAAATAAAAGATACACACATGTCGGCTCATGATAAAAGATAAAGATAAGTGATAAGGACAATTAATTAAATAAATAAAATTTATATAATTAACTGGAAAGTGGGCTTATGAAGGGATTTTTAATTAAATAAATAAGATTTATTTAATTAAAATAGATAGAAATAGAGATAATTAAATAATTAAAGAATATTTAATTATAGATTAGAGGAAATAGAAGAAATAGATAATGAATTAATTAAATAAATATGAATTTATTTAATTAATAGAAGAAATAGGTGATTTAGAGAAAATAGGGAAATTGCTCAAGTGTGTTAGACAATGTCATGTCCCCTTTCCAAAAATATCATTTTCTTTTTTTAGTAAGTCCCTCCTACCTGAAATTATAAGTCACTTTACATGGCAGCTTGGAGGGAAATTAATTATTTAATATTATGTTTGTTTTGATGCATTTTCAAATATTAAAGGACAAATAAATATCAAATAAAATGTATTTAGAGATCAAATATTCCCTTTGGGTGTTTAGATTTGAGAGGGAATATTTTATGGAGATTTGGGGCAGATTTGTGAAGAGATTTGCTAAAAATAGGGACTGCACCTTTGACAAGTGGATGGTAGGCATTGTTTGAAGCATCCAAGTGGCATATGGGAGTTATAACTCCCAAGATTTAGGCATGGGAGATCTTGGATGCCCAAGATGGCCTCTCACATCATAAAATAATGTAGCATTTTATTTTGGGAGGCTAATGACATTTTCTCACTCTTTCTTGCAGAGCAGATGCTTGTGTAGCTTCAATGGATAGGGAAACCATTGAAGATGAAGCTTGTGGCTGGTGGACATGAGTTTCAAGGAACCTGAGGGTGGTGTTCTTAGGTTGATACATCAATCTTATCTTAGAGATTGCAATTGTACAGACAAGATTTAGTAGTACAATGTTATTGTGTTGTTGTAGGATTTTATACTGTGTTTAGGAGTTGTTTGTGTTGCTGTTGTATGGGGTTTGGTTTGCTATGTGTGCTGCTGTAATACATTATCTATAGCATCATTCTACATCCATATCAGTTCTGGGTGTGAATCTAAGAGTTTGGAGGCTTTGTAGTGAGTTATTTTATGTATATTTCAGCATTTTGCTTAATGGGTTGTGGCTGAAATTACAGATTTGTTGTGATAGTTTGTTGCTGGGTAAATATTATGTATCAGACCTACACATATGTGTTTCCATCAGAAAATAATAATAAAATTGGTTTGGAGTGGTGTTGCAATATTTTGGATGGTTTATTGTGCAAACTAGTCACTAGTTTCTAGAAATTGTGATGCATAGTTGTGTTGTTAATGCAAAGTCACTTTCAGATTTTGTGGGGTTTTAATAAAAATCAAATTGGGGACATTTCAGTGGTATCAAAGCATGATCTTTCCATGCTATAGGGTTTCTTGATTCATGCTTCTGAGTGAAAGAGATCTCAGAGCTTGGAGAAGAGAGCAAAAAAAGTTAACAGCTAACAGAGAAATTGAAGAAGTTCAAATAATGGTTGAGGATAGTGGTAAAAGTAAGGGAGAGGAAGTAGGTGAAATATTTTTCTATGAATAGATTGGCTCTCATTGTTGAACAAATGTGGACATATCAGAGTAAGAAAAATGGAGAAGATGCTATTGGTGAAGGAAGCACTTCCAGAGGAAGAAAGGCAACAACTACGTTAAGGCAAAAAGAACACAAAGGCCGCCACTGTTGAGGAAACAACTAAGTGGTTTGAGGAGTATTGCAAGAAATCACAAGCCTATAAAATAGCCATTTCATTTGATAAATTTTTGGAGATCTTTGGTGGCGAACATAGGAGAAGGGAGCAGGATAGAGGAGAAAGAGAACTTAAAAGTAAACTGAACAAACTTGCAGCACCTACTTTTGATGGTAGCAACAAAATCTCAGCCAGAGCATGGTTACAAAAACTACAAACATACCTCACCATCAATCCTATGACTGAGAATGATGCTATTCAGTTTACAATTCTACATCTAGAAGGTAATGCTTATGAGTGGTGGTATCATGGGACCATTACTCAAGATCATGATCAGGTGAATACATTTGCAGATTTCAGCCAGAGGCTATTAGACCACTTTGAACTTAGAGATGAAGAAGAGTATTTCAAAGAACTTTCAAAGATTAAATAGAAGACTATGGTGAGTGAGTCTGTGGATGAGTTTCAGAAAATTGCTGTTATGGTGCCTGGCATATCAGAAAAGAGGATTGTTTACCTCTTATTGGAAGGACTTGAAGATCCTTTAGGAGGGCCTATCAAAGCCTTTTCACCTACCACACTCCAAGAAGCAATTAGAAGAATCTTGCAGATTGAACCCACTTTTCTGAAGAAGAGATTGACACAACTGTCTAAGGGATTCTTTTCAGGACAACAAAAGAGTGGTTTCCAAAAGAAGACTTTCCCAGCCCCTATACAAAAGATTGCATCACCTGTACCACCTGCAACCCCTAAGAAGATAGACCTTAATGACAGGAAGAAGCTTAGAAGGAGGAACCTTTGCTTCCATTGCAAAGAACCATGGGACCCTAGCCATCAATGCCTTGGTAAGGGAAAGGTGCATTTCATTGAAGTATCTTCAGATCCCGAGTCTGAGGAGAATGAAGAATTTCATGACTCTATAGACCCTAGTTTTGAAGGAGTGGAAGTTGAAAACAAGAAAGAGGGTCCCTTGGACGCCCTATCAAGAGCCCCTAGATACCATCCATTGACTGTGTTGATTGATAGTGGGGCTACCCACAATTTCATTGATGAAGGATATGTGATGAAGATGGGATTAAAAACTAAGGAGTTTGAAGGATTTAATATCACAGTTGCTGATGGTTTTATAATGCCTTGCAAGAAAGTGATTCGACAACTCAACATTACTATGGGAGATTATAATCTAAGTGATGATTTCTATGTGGTGGGTATTGGTGAAACAAATGTGGTGTTGGGTGTGCAATGGCTGCACTCCATTGGAGGTTATTACCAAAACTGCCAAACTATGGAATTCAAATTCCATTCAGATGGAAGAGAAATTGTTCTAAGAGGCCTTTCGAGTGGAGCACCAAGAGTAGTAACTGCGAAGAAGATGGAGAGGACTTTCAGGTGAGGGCAAGTAGCTTGGGCTGCAACATAATTGATACATCCTTCAAGATCCCCACAAGAAAAAGGTAAATTTTATTTTGAGATTCAAGAAATTTTTGGATAAGCATAGTATTGTTTTCAATGATCCACCTCTAGGTTTACCTCCAGATAGAGGATTTCAGCATGTGGTTGAGTTGGAATAGGGTGCAAAACTTGTTATTACAACTCCTTACAGACAACCACGAGGTTATAAGGAGGAGATAGAGAAGACTATTAGAGAGCTCTTGGATATGGGTTTCATCAGGCCTACTTCTAGCCCATTTGCTTCATCAGTGGCGCTTGTGAAAAAGAAAGATGGCACTCTTAGGATGTGTATAGATTACAGAGCATTAAATAAGAAAACAATCAAGAATAGATACCCCATTCCAAGAATAGATGAACTCATAGATGAGTTACATGGATCAGTTTATTTTTTAAAGATTGACTTAAGGTCAGGGTACGACCAGATTCACATGAGGGAGAAAGATATAGAAAAGATAGCTTTTAGGTGTCACTATGAGCACTTTGATTTCTTAGTCATGCCCTTTGGCCTCACCAATGCTCCAGCTACTTTCCAATCTTGCATGAACTAGGTATTCAGTAAGCAACTCCAAAAATTTGTGCTAGTCATTTTTGATGATATTTTGATATACATCAAAACATGGAAAGAACATTTGGAGCACCTAGATACAGTTTTGGGGATTTTAGAACAACAATCTTTCTATGCCAAAATGTCCAAATGTGATTTTGAGCTGACTAAAATTTTATATTTGGGGTATGTCATAAGTGCTGAAGGAGTCAAGGTAGATCAGCAAAAAATTCAAGCCATCCTAGATTGGGGCCACCACCTACCAATCTCACATAGCTAAAGGGTTTTTTCAGACTATGTTGTTACTACAGAAGGTTTGTGAAAGGTTTTTCACAACTTGCTATTCCATTACCTGATTTGACAAAGAAAGGAGCATTCATGTGGACAGAAGAAGCACAACAAACTTTTGATAATTTTAAAGAGGTAATGAGCTCTTGCCCTGTGCTTGCAATTCTAGATTTTTCTCTTCCATTCATAGTAGAATGTGATGCATTAGGGGAGGGTGTAGGGGCTACCCTCACTCAGAATAAATATCCCATAGCTTTTGAGAGAAGAAAATTGAGCAAGTTAGAAAGAGGATGTTCTATTTATGATAAAGAAATGTTGGCAATAATGCATGCACTGGAAAAGTTTAGAGAATACCTAGTCTGTGGGAAGTTTATAGTAAAGACAGATCATAATAGTCTCAAGTTCTTTATGGAGCAAAAGAACTTGAATGAAGGCCAACAAAAGTGGGTAAGTAAATTACAAGCATACGATTTTGAGATTGAGTATATGAAAGGGAAGAATAATGTGGTGGTAGATGCACTTTCTAGGAAGCCTACTTTATGCTCTTTGTCAACTATTTCAGTTGATTGGAAGATGTCCATCATTGCCGAGTATGCAAAAAACCCCTTTGCTACTAACATATTGGACGAGTTGATCAAGGATCATAGGTATGTGGTGATGGATGGGCTGATCTATTACAAAAATCAGATCTATTTGGTGTTTGAATCCAAGGTTAAAGAGAAGATCCTAAGGGCCTTTCATGATACACCACTTGCAGGTCATCAAGGATATTACAAGACTTATAGGCAGATCCATGAGAGATTTTCTTGGAAAGGGCTGAAGGAGGATGTGCATAGCCACATTAAGGAGTGCATGGTATGTCAGCAGAATAAGAGTGAACAACTTTATCTTGTAGGGCCAGACTTGAACAGAAATGGGAGAGCATCTCCATGGATTTCATTACAGGTTTACCCAAGGGGCAAGGTAAGGATTGTATTTATGTGGTGGTAGATAGATTGACAAAATATGCTCGTTTGTTCCCTATTACAGTTAAATTTAAAGCACCAGAAGTAGCAAAATTGTTTTTTAGAGAAGTTTTCAAATTGCATGGGCTACCCAAAAACATAGTTAGTGATAGAGATAACAGATTTCTTAGCTCTTTTTGGAAGGAGCTCTTTCACTTAACAGGTACTAAACTCATGCCCAGCACAAGCTACCATCCACAAACTGATGGACAAACTAAAATAGTGAACAAGTGGATAGAGGGATACCTGAGAGATTATGTTTTAGATCAGCAACATGCTTGGGTGAAATGGTTGCATCTAGGGGAATATTGTTACAACACTTCTTTTCATATGTCTATAGGTATGACTCCTTTTCAAGCTCTTTATGGGTATGATGCACTTTCCTTTACTAATTTACTATTTTTAGATAGTCGTGTACCAGCAGCAAGTGATCTAATAAATCAAAGTTAGAAGATTTTGAGGTCACTTAAAGATAACTTACAACATGCACAAAACTAGCAAAAAATTTATGCAGATAGGAAGAGGACAAAGAGAGTATTTGAGGTTGGGAACTTGGTCTTTGTGAGATTGAAACCATATAAATAGAGTACATTGAAAAAGAATGGGGCTGAGAAACTCAAGCCCAAGTACTATGGTCCATACAAAATCATCTGAAGGATCAGAGAATGGCCTATGAGTTGGAGCTTCCTTCAGGTAGTAAAATTCATAATGTTTTCCATGTTTCATGCTTGAAGAAAGTGGTAGGACAACAAGTTGGTACTTCACATGATTTACTGCCATTGGATGATGAAGGGAAATTAATTCTGATTTTGGAAAGAGTGTTGGAAACAAGGGAGAAGAAACTCAGAAACAGGTGCATCACAAAATATTTGATCAAATGGAAGAACTTGCCAATTAAGGATGCATCATGGGAGGGACCTGAGATACTTGAGCATCCTAATCTCCATTGCTTGAGGACAAGAAAATTCTGGGAGGGAGGACTTGTCATGTCCCCTTTCCAAAAATAACATTTTCTATTTTTAGTAAGTCCCTCCTATCCAAAAATTGTAAGTCACTTTACATGGCAGCTCGGAGGGAAATTAATTATTTAATATTATGTTTGTTTTGATGCATTTTCAAATATTAAAGGACAAATATATATTAAATAAAATATATTTGGAGCTCAAATATTCCCTTTGGGTGTTTGGATTTGAGAGGGAATATTTTATGGAGATTTGGGGCAGATTTGTGAAGAGATTTGCTAAAATAGGGACTGCACCTTTGGCAAGTGGACGGTGGGCATTGTTTGAAGCATCCAAGTGGCATATGGGAATCGTAACTCCCAAGATTCAGGCATGGGAGATTTTGGACAGCCAAGATGGCCTCTCACATCATAAAATAATGTAACATTTCATTTTGGGAGGCTAATGACATTTTCTCACTCTTTCTTGCAGAGCAGATGCTTGTGCAGCTTCAGTGGACAGGGAAACCATTGAAGATGAAGCTTGTGGCTGGTGGACATGAGTTTCTAGCAACCTAAGGGTAGTGTTCTTGGGTTGATACAGCAATCTTATCTCAAATATTTCATTTGTGCAGACAAGATTTAGTAGTACAGTGTTCTTGTGTTGTAGGATTTTGTAGTGATTTCATAGTGTGTTTAGGAGTTGTTTGTGTTGATGTTCACATTTTCTGTTGTATGGGGTTTGATTTGCTATGTGTGCTATTGTAATACATTATCTACAGTGTCATTCTACATCCATATCAGTTCTTGGTGTGAATCTAAGAGTTTGGAGGCTTTGTAGTGAGTTATTTTATGTATATTTCAGCATTTTGCTTAATGGGTTGTGGCTGAAATTACAGATTTGTTGTGATAGTTTGCTGTTGGGTAAATATTATGTATCAGACTTGCACATATGTGTTTCCATTAGATAATAAGAATAAAATTGGTTTGGAGTTGTGTTGCAATATTTTGGATGATTTATTGTGCAAACTAGTCACTAGTTTCTAGAAATTGTGATGCATAGTTCTGTTGTTAATGCAAAGTCACTTTCAAATTTTGTGGGGTTTTAATAAAAATCAGATTGGGGATATTTCAGACAAATTTAGATGATAGCTAATGCGATATTTTGATACTAATGATAACTTGGTCAATTTTGGGTGTCTACACCTTCAACTCTTGGATTCAATTTCTTACTTGCATGAAGTTTTTGCATTTTTTTTCCTTTGTTTCTTCAACAATTTCACTTTCATGGCTCCAATGGATGCTTTATGATTTGATTTAATTGGAAAAGATGGTACATCTTCAATTATAGAGTTCAATTTCTTATTTTTATGAAGTTGTCTCATTTATTCTCGTTTCTTTACATTATGGGTTTCACACTCCTTAGATGGTTAAGTTTTTAGTAATTTCCTTGGCATGATGTTGAATTCTATATCAATCTAATAGAATTATTCAAAATAATAGAAATAATGATCGATAATTTATCAACTTTTGTTGGAAACTTACTGGTGTTGTCATTGATGTTAACTCCCAATAGATGGTTCACTTGGTTTCCAAGTGCTTTTGAGAAAATTTGATAAAAAGGTGTGCAGTGTGATAGAGGTACCCTTAGTGTTATGCTCTGCATTTCTTTCTAATTGAAGATATTCTTGTGTGGTTTGAAAGTATTGATCAGAGGTGTTCATAGGTATTATATCCAGAGTTTTAGGTTCTGGATCGTGTGGAAGTAAAAGATGTGTTTGACAGGATATTTGACTATGAAGGAGGGAGTCTAGGAGAAATGAGAATGATTCACATTTCTCCATATTGAGATTTCCTATCTTGTGGATCTATGAGAGTACATTTGTGTCCATCTTCCTTTGAATTTTCCATTGTTAGGATGCTCTGCAAGTTTAATTCTTGTGTTGGTGATCAGTAACAGTGCATTCTGATGTGCATAATGAGGACATTCTTTGATTCAGACGGTCAAGCGGCAGTATTGTAGAAGTTTATGATGATAATGAGTACTTTAGAAAGGTGTGTGAATTATTTAGAGTGTCTCTCTTTTGTCCACATGATATTCTTAGACTTGGAGAAATGTGAATATGGCCATTAGCTCAAGTTTGTCTGACCTAGTGTACTAGCACCATTTGCGGAGGTACCTCGTGTATTGTGGATGTGATAAGCAACTTGATGATACAAATTTGTGTCTTAGTTATCCCTTGATATGGTTCACTTTAACTTCTTTCCACCGTGGAAGTGTTTAGTGCCAACCTAAGTAATATTGCATGTGTGACATAATACACATTCTTCATTAGGACTGCCCTAATTAAGATAGGTCTTGGTTATAGATGGTATAATAACAAAATGAAGTTGAATGGAGAAAAGCAGAGAAGATGATGTGAATGTGAATCAAGGGCAATGAATTATGTGCAATCTTAAAATCCTATGACTCTGAAATGTAGTGAGTAGAAGGTGTCTACATTTCAGTGTGCCAAAAGTTGCTGGAGACAGTGAGACAAAGGTTGTAGATGGAAAAGGGTGTCAGTGGTGGATTTTTCCTATTGCTTTGAGATAGTGAATATCTCTGTAATAAACTTCTTCTTTCTTCTCTCTTCTGGGCAGTGAACCTTTGGTAGTGAGCCTTTCTTCTGGGCAGTGAGTCCTTGGCAATGAGCCTATCTATTTTCAGTGTTGTTATTCATATGTATTGTGATCTAATCCTCACTGTGGTTTTTCCCTTATTAGATTTTCCATGTAAATCTGGTGTTCTTATATGTTTGGATGTGTTTGCATTGATGCTTCATATGTTTACATTCTTCTAATGCATTATAAGTGGTTGATGTTTTGAGGGTTTAAACTTTTAACTTACAACTGATTCATCCCCCCTTTCAGTTGTCCTATGCATTCCAACAATTGGTATCAGAGCCTGTTGCAAGTATGGGCCTAATCGGTGTTGTCATTGATGTCAACATACTCCTATTGCATTGATGTCAATGATTGGATGAGCTATGTGCTGAGGATATTAAGAAAATTAGTCCTATCAGAATCAGAGAAGAACAGTAAACATGGAGAAGCTCTTTGAAGTGAAGATCCCAGCTAAGATGAAGCTCAGAGGATACAAATCAAAGGGTTTGTAGATGTGTGTCTAAAGATGATCCAACCAAGATTTGAGAGGTCCGCATGAAGATTTGAAGAAGTTATGGCCATATGAGCAAAACTGGTTCTAGCAGATGTTTAGAGGTGACAGAGTGACACAAATAGGTCCAGTGAGGTCCAAAAATGCAATATCTTATTCTACGGATTTGGTGGATTGTTTAGGAAGCCAATGTGAATTGACAACTCAATTGGTTCATGGTCTGGAGGTCTGCAAGCATTTATTCTATTGTGATAGTGATGACAGACTGTGTTCTTGAGGTTTCAGATGAAGATGCAAATGATTTTAGTAAGCAGAACTTGTGTGGATGTTCTTGGTGATTCAGGCATGCTTGTGGAGGTCTCTAGATTATGTCCAGTTTGTGTTAGCAGTCCACATTAAAGATTGAGCTCGTAATTAAAGATTTACTCTTGGGTGATGGTGTTCTTCCTAATCTTGGCCTATCGGATGTTCTACACATCTTGTGGATGATCTTGAAGATGTTCTGAGAAGCATGACATGTTCCTGAAACAAGATTGAAGTCCCAGATATGTGTGGCCAACAGTGTGGTGATTCGCATGAAGACTTTTGTAACAAGTCAAGTTATATTTGTGTAATTGCTCTATAATAAAATAAAGTATGTATTGTGCTGACTTTGATGATTATCCCAAAGTCGATGTCTTGTATAAATAAGACTTGTAAAGTCATTTCAAAGAATCCAGGTGGAGATGAGGAAGTGGTAGAGAAGAAAAGAGCAAAAAGTAGAGCATAAGTGTTGAGCTTAAATGGAACTGACTCAAGCATCGTAAATATGCTAATCTCTAGTTCAAGTATGTAATATTTATATTATTCTATAGACAAGGTGTCTTCTATAGGCAGTGGGCCTCTTGTGAGCAGTGTGCTAGGGCGGTGAGCCCTAATTGGCAAGTGCCATTTTTTTCTTCTTATTCTTTTAACAAAGAATACAATCTTGGGTTAGTCACCTCGTGGTTTTTCCCTTAACTAGGTTTTCCATGTTAAAATCTTGGTGTCATATGTGCTAATGTGTTTTCTGCTCTTGAGTTACTGCATTGTGCTTCCATGATTGAATCATTATTATGCTGTAGAATTATGAGAAGGATTTAATTATTTAAAGAAAGGAAAGTTTTGAGACAACTGATTCACCCCCTCTCATTTGTCTGTCCTAAAATCAACAATTGGTATTAGAGCTAAGTTCCTCTAAAAGAGCTTAATCACTTGAGGAGATCCAGGATGTCTTCCTACAAGAACGATAGTCTGAGGTTTGATGGAACTAATTACACTCTTTGGAAAAGCCGCATGGAATGTCATTTGCAATGTATGGGAATGCAATATTGGACCATAACTTCAAAGAAGTATGTTTCTCCAAAGAATGGTATGATGACTGTAGATGAAATTAGAGATGTTGAAGATAATATTTAAGTTAAAGAAGCCTTACTAAGTGCCTTATCTAATTCAGAGTTGACAAATGTTATAGATTTAAAAACTGATATGAGATTTGGGAAAAACTGGAACTTCTGCATGAAGGAGACAAATATGTTAAATGTGCCAAGCTTCAGAGTTTGGAAGGAAAATTTGAAAACCTGAAGATGAATGAAGATGAGAATATCATTACATTTATGCCAAAAGTAAATGAGCTTGTTTGTGGCATTAGGTGTGTTGGTGCAACCTTGGATGAAGATGAGATTGTTGCCCAAGTTCTCAAATCCCTACCTCCTACTTACAAACACAAGGTTGCTACTTTTGAAGAATTTAGATCTTTATCAAATATCACAAGAAACCAATTGGTTGGAAAATTAGCTGCATTTGAATTGGCTAAGTTTGGAGATGCACCCCCCAAGACTGAATCTGCATTCAAAACTAGTGCCTCTTGAAAAGGCAAACAAAGGTATGATCTAGGAGAGAACTCCTCAAAGAAACTATCATGGTATAAAAAAACAAGAAAAGATTTGGAAGAAGATGGGGCACAAGCTGCTCAACTTGAAGCCCTTATTGCAAAAAGAATGGCAAGAGGATCTGGTAAGTATGAAGGAAAATTGCCCTTCAAATGTTTCAACTACAACAAGATTGGTCATTTTGCTTCAAGTTGTTCAGAAAGATTTTGAAGGACAAATCCAAATAGATCAAGATTCCAAAAGAAATGCTACTATTTTCATGAAGATACTGATGATGAAGGAGTAACAGATGATGAATCAGAGACATGAAACAAATCTGGAAGTGACTGGGTGTTTATTACCATCAAGGAAGGAGATCTAATGTCCACTGAATTTGTCAATCATAAACAAGTAGAAAGAGCTTTGGCTGCTCAAGTTGAAGAAAAGGATGAATGGGTCATGGACAGTGGATGCTGCCACCATATGACTGGTGACAAAAATAAGTTCATAGATTTGGAAAGATATGGAGTTGTAAAATTTGGTGATAATTCTACTGGCAGAATCAGAGGCAGAGGAACTATTTCTTTTAATGGAAAGAATAAAACTAGTGATGTACTGTATGTTGAAGGTCTGAAACACAATCTTCTCAGTGTTGGGTAGTTGGTGGACAAAGGCTATGATCTTCAATTCAAAAATAGAAAATGTAAAATATTTGAAAATTTTGGAACAGAGGTTGCATCTAGTACTCAAACAAAAGGTAACATCTTCCACTTGGTTGGTACTGGAAAAAGTTGTTTATTTGTTCAAATTGATCAGAGTTGGTTATGGCATAGGAGAATGTGTCATGTAAATTTTGATAATATCATCAAGATAGGTAATACTCAGGCTATAAGAGATCTTCCAAGACTGGTGAAACCTACTAAGAGCTTGTGCAAAGAATGTCAGTTGGGTAAGCAGAGAAGAGTCACATTCAAAGGCAAGGAACAATCTTCTACCAAATTATTGGACTTAGTACATACTGATCTATGTGGGCTGGTAAGAATCAGGAGTTTGCAAGGTGATAGATATTTCATGTTATTAATTGATGACTTTCGTAAAAGAAAAATCTGAGGCTCTTGAGAAATTCAAAATATTCAAGGCAATGGTAGAGAATGAAACCAGCTTAAACATAAAATGTCTTAGGTTTGATGGAGGTGGAGAATTCACATCTAGAGAGTTCATAGAATTTTGTGAGAAACATGGGATAAAAAGATAGTTATCTACTCGAAGGACTCCACAGCAGAATAGAGTAGTGGAGAGAAAGAACCGGACCATCTAGGAAGTATCTAGAACCATGATGATGGAAGCAAATGTTCCTCAGATCCACTGGAGAGAAGTTGTAAGCACTGCTGTCTATACTCTTAATCAAGTACAAATAAGAAGCAATACTGGTAAGACCCCTTTTGAACTCTGGTTTGGCATCACTCCCACTGTGAAGTATTTCAAAGTCTTTGGTAGCAAATGTTACATTAAAAGAGATGAAGACCTTGGCAAATTTGATGCTAGAAGTGATGAAGGAATATTCTTGGGTTATTCTACTCAAAGCAAAGCATACCATTGTTATAACAAGAGATTGAGAAAGATTGTAGAGAGTACAAATGTGAAGGTTGATGAAGGCATTGAAAAACCCTCTAGGTTTTATGAATATGAAGAAGATGATCAGAATGATGTTTTGGTCCAAGAAGTTCAAGCCCCTTCTGAAATTCAGATCCAGACTAATCCGGAGAATCTTGAAATATAGGAAGAAGAGATAAGCTTGAATGAACATGTCCAAGAAATAAAAGTGCAAGAAATTCCTAAAACTCCTAGGTATATAAGACTAAATCATTCTAAAGACCAGATTATAGGTGATAAAAGAAAAGGTGTTGAAACAAGAAGAAAGATTTCCCAAGATTCAGAAAAGTATTGTCTAATTTCAAAGATTGAACCAAAACAGTAAATGAAGCATGCAATGATGAAAGATGGGCCAATGAAATGGAGGAAGAGTTGATGCAGATTGAGAAAAATCACAATTGGGATCTTGTTCCCAGACCTAGAAACAAAAATGTGATTGGAACCAAATGGGTCTTTCGGAATAAACTAAATGAAGATTGTGAAGTAGTCAAAAACAAAGCCAGATTGGTCTGCAAGGGTTATTTTCAAGTAGAAGGAGTTGATTTTGAAGAAACTTTTGCTTTGGTGGCAAGAATTGAAGTAGTCAGATTATTTCTTGCTTTTATTGCCTTCAAGGATTTCAAAGTATATCAGATGGATGTCAAGTCTACCTTCCTGAATGGTGACTTGGAAGAAGAAGAATACATTGAGCAACCAGATGGATTTCAATTGTCTGATCATGGTTATATGGTCTGCAAGTTGAAGAAAGCACTGTATGGACTCAAACAAACCCCAAGGGCCTAGTATGAAAGATTGAATAAACATCTTTTGAAGATTGGCTTCAACAAAGGTACTATTGACAGTAACTTGTACTTCAAGATTGATAATGAAAATATTTTGATTATTGAAGTGTTTGTTGATGATATCATTTTTGGAGGAAGAGATAGTATGTGCAAGACTTTTACAAATCAAATGAAAAGTGAATTTGAGATGTCTATGTTTGGGGAAATAAATTTCTTCTTGGGTCTACAAATCACTCAAACAAAGAAAGAAATCTTCATATCACAGACCAAATATGTGAAGGAATTATTGAAGAAATTTGGGATGGAAGATTCAAAACCAATGAATACTCCCATGGAAACTGGATGTAAACTGAGCAAAGATGATGAATCTCTTAAGGCTGATCAGAAAAAGTATAGGTCAATGATTGGAGGACTACTATATCTTACTCAAACTAGACCTGACATTATGAATGTTGTTGGTCTTGTTGCTAGAATCCAAGCTGATCCCAGAGAATCTCATGTCATGGCAATCAAGAGAATTCTCAAATATCTAAAGGGAACGGTTGAGTATGGTTTATGGTATCCTAGGGATCATGATTTCTCTCTTCATGCATATACTGATGTGTATTAGGTAGGAGATGTGGATGACTGGAAGAGTCCCAGTGGTGGTACATTCGTTTTGGGGAAAAGATTAGTTTCTTGGTTGAGAAAGAAACAAGAGGCAATATCTTTGTCCACTACAGAATCAGAATATATTATAGCAGTAGGTAGTTGCACTCAAGTATTGTGGATGAAGCAAATGCTAAGAGACATTAGAGTGGAGTATGAGGAACCTATCACAATCTTCTGTGATAACTCAAGTGCAATAAATATATCAAAAAATCTAGTGTTGCATTCAAAGACAAAACATATATCCATCAAGTTTCACTTTTTGAGAGAGTAGGTGAACAAGAATGAAGTTAGATTGGAATTTGTGCCCTCTAAGGATCATATTGTAGACATCTTTACTAAACCTCTACCTAAGGACTCTTTTGAGTATCTCAGGGAGAAGCTAGGGGTTATTACTCCTCTAGTTTTGAATTAAGGTTCACTGATGTGCATCAGTTTGATGGATTTCATAGTCATATCTTGTGGTCTGGATTGATGATAGGAAGCTGCTACTCAGGGGGAGTAGTCTGTATGATTCTAATTAATGCAAGTATGTTCCCTTTTCCATTGATGTCAAAGGGGGAGAGAAGACATCTAAAACATAAAAGTGGTTGCTATTGATAGGGGGAGCTATGTCAGTCAGTGAGGAGAAGTTCTTGTCTTGATGTTTAAAATAGTTTTTCACATCATATGTTGCCATCAATGACAAAGGGGGAGATTGTTTCAAGTATGGGCCTAACTAGTGTTGCCATTGATGTAAACATACTCCTGTTGCATTGATGTCAAGGATTAGATGAGCTATGTGCTAAGGATATTGAGAAAATTAGTCCTATCAGAATTAGAGAAGAACAGTAAAGATAGAGAAGCTCTATGAAATGAAGATCCCAGCTAAGACGAAGATCGGAGGATGCACATCAAAGGGTTTGTAGATGTGTCTCTAAAGATGATCCAGTCAAGATTTGAGAGGTCTGCATGAAGTTTTGGAGAAGTTATGGCCATATGAGCAAAACTGGTTCTGACAGATGTTCAGAGGTGACAAGTGACACAAATAGGTCTGGTGAGGTCCAGAAATGCAATATCTTGTTCTGTGGATTTAGTGGATTTTTAGGAAGCCAATGTGAATTGACAACTCAATTGGTTCGTGGTCTGGAGGTCCACAAGGATTTATTCTATTGTGACAGTGATGACAAGCTATGTTCTTTAGGTTCCAGATGAAGATGCAAATGATTCCAGTAAGCAGAAGTTGTGTGGATGTTCTTGGTGATTCAGGCAAGCTTATGGGGGTCTCTAGATTGTGTCCAGTTCGTGTTGGCAGTCCGCATTGAAGATTGAGCTTGTAATTGCAGATTTACTCTTGGGTGATGGTGTTCTTCCTAATCTTGGCCGACTGGATGTTTTACACATCTTGCGGATGATTTTGAAGATGTTTTGAGAAGCATGATGCATTCCTCAAAGAAGATTGAAGTCCTAGATATGTGTGGCCGATAGTGTGGTGATTTGCATGAAGTCTTTTGTAACAAGCCAAGTTGTATTTGTGTAATTACTCTGTAATAAAATAAAGTATGTATTGTGCTGACTTTGATGATTATCCCAAAGTTGATGTCTTGTATAAATAAGACTTGTAAAGTCATTTCAAGGAATCCAGGTGGAGATGAGGAAGTGGTAGAGAAGAAAAGAGCGAAAAGTAGAGCAGAAGTGTTGAGCTTAAATGGAACTGACTCAAGCATGGTAAAGATGCTAATCTCTAGTTCAAGTATGTAATACTTATATTATTTTGTAGACAGTGTGTCTCCTGTAGGTAGTGGGCCTCTTGTGAGTAGTGTGTTCGGGTAGTGAGCCCTAATTGGCAAGTGCCATTTTGTTCTTCTTATTCTTTTAACAAAGAATACAATCTTAGGTTAGTCACCTCATGGTTTTTCCCTTAACTAGGTTTTCCACGTTAAAATCTTGGTGTCATATTTGCTAATGTGTTTTCTGCTCAAGTTACTGCATTGTGCTTCCATGATTGAATCATTATTATGCTATAGAATTATGAGAAGGATTTAATTATTTAAAGAAAAGAAAGTTTTGAGACAACTGATTCACCCCCTCTCATTTGTCTGTCCTAAAATCAACAATTGTATCAGAGCTAAGTTCCTCTAAAAGAGCTTAATCACTTGAGGAGATCCAGGATGTCTTCCTACAAGAACGATAGTTTGAGGTTTGATGGAACTAATTACACTCTTTGGAAAAGCCGCATGGAATGTCATTTGCAATGTATGGGAATGCAATATTGGACCATAACTTCAAAGAAGTATGTTTCTCCAAAGAATGGTCTGATGACTGTAGATGAAATTAGAGATGCTAAAGATAATATTTGAGTTAAAGAAGCCTTACTAAGTGCCTTATCTAATTCAGAGCTGACAAATGTTATAGATTTAAAAATTGATATGAGATTTGGGAAAAACTGGAACTTCTGCATGAAGGAGACAAATATGTTAAATGTGCCAAGCTTCAGAGTCTGGAAGGAAAATTTGAAAACCTCACCTTCTAAGTCCAACCTCACCCTTGATTCACCCCCCCTCTCAGTTGTCTATCCTAAAATCAATAGAGCCAAGTTCCCTGAAGAAGCTTAACCACTTGGGGTAGATCCGGATGGTGCACAAGAAAGGTATGGAGGTCCCAGTGTTTGATGGAACAAATTATGCTTTCTGGAAAACTAGGATTGAAAGCTTTCTTGTCTCACTAGGATATGGCATATGGAAGATAGTTAATAAAAAGTTTACTATACCTAAAGATGGTCCAAAGGATGAAGATGAGATTAAAGAATATGAGAACAATGGCAAGGCAAGGAGTGCTTGGTGCAGGAGCACCTAACATAAGGTGGCCACCATGAGGCCAAAATGGTGTTAAGTTGAGGTTTTTGAGTTTTTGTAGTGAATAAGGTCTAATGAGACAATATTTGATGTAATAAGGTCCAAAGGACCACTTCCTAAGTGTTTTTAATAAGTTTGGATCCATTTTGTAGGCATTTGTCTAAAATGCCATGTTTTTGTCAATGTTGTCATATTGTTGTCACATGGTAAAAATGTAACCAAGGGTGGATCCAATGAATGTAATAGGGTATTTTGAGTCTCCTTAGGTGTGTATAGGGTGTTTGGGGCCCTTTGAAGGTAGTTGGGCTCTTGTAGCCTTCAATATTGTAAAAATGTGCAAAGTTGTTTGGGAACTTTTATAAATTGTAAAGCAAACAAAGGGAAAAAATATAAAAAAATAATGGTCACCCTCTTGAAAGGTAGTTGGGGATAGTTGGAACTATAATGAAATGCTTAAAATTCCTCCCAAGGGTCGAGGCAAGGCAGTAGTTGGAGTTGGTGATCAAGAAATACAAACAAGCACTATGATTTCTAGAATTTTCTACATTTTTGCTGCTATAATATTCATAACTTTGGCATACGGATGAATTAGAAGGTGAGGTTGGACTTTGTGGAAATCTCTATGTCTTACCTTTCATTGAAGATGAATTTTGTGATGTTTGGTTGAGATTTGTGCATTCGGTGAATGTTTTTCTAAAACTTGTCCTGAAACCTTGTTTTCTGAATTTCCACGCTGCTACAGTCCATACTGTACAAAGGTACAAGGTTTTTTCCACTTTTTTATGGTTTGATCAGTTAGAGCATGGAGTTATATTTCATTTGAATTTAGTTTTGTGCTTTGACATTTCTGTGGTAGGAAGATACAAGGTTTTTTCTAAAACTGGTTTGTGAAACCCTCATCTAGGGTTGTGACTGTGATTTAAGTATTTCCTACCATTCCACTGATGTAGAACTACTTTGATCAGTGGAATGGGATGTAAATGGTATGTATTAGTAGGATATGATGGCTTTTTGGTAGAAAATTTTAAGAGAAGGAGTTTTGTTTGAGGAAAGCTAACAAAACCATGTGTTAGGTGATGTTCTAAGGCACAAAGAGGGAACCATAGAAACATTTTTGGGAAGAACAAAGAGTAGGAGGATAAAACCCATAAAATCCCTTGTTTTGGCATGTATTATAAATGTTGAAACCCTTGGTGGAGTTCTATGCATGAGTTTTAGGGTAGTCTCTTTGTAATTTTGGCCTAATTGGGCCTCTAGGCCATTGAGAGGAGTTATAGGTTAGGGCATTCCGTCCAAAACAACCTATGCCAAACTTGGGATATGTGATAGAGGGTTATAATGGGTATCTTCTAATTGTCTAAGATCTACATTTGAAGACCTGTAGCAAAAGTTATTAGGATTGTTCTCATTTTTTTAGGGCTACAAGCCATTTCTTGGGTTTGTGAAGGAAGTACCACTTCATAGTTTGACCTGCCTTTGCCAATGGATGGGATGGGTCCCAATACATGTCCAAACACCTTTTTCATGAAGAAATCAAAGCCCCTAACTGATGTTCCCACTTTTGCAAACTCACCTTTAAGTTTGGGCTTTTGGGTGTAGAGAGAACCTTGTCTAGTTTGTCTATCTTCTCCCAACCAATTTGCCTCTACATCAGTGCTCTTCTGAAGGGTTAGTGCAAGAAGTTGGGTCCACTTTTTGGCCAAAAAGTGGAAGTGTTTCCCTGATTTTTAGAATTTGTCACATTTGACCTAAACATTTGAGGCACTTAAAGATTGAATCTTAAAAAAATTTAGTAATATGAAATGTAGTACTCGGAGTCTAGTTTCCAAATATATAATTTATTTTAATACCTAGATGATACAAATTGATTTTCAGTAGCCATTTCTAAAAAGCATTGTTTAAAAGTCACTTTTTTTTACCATACCATGCATGTGTACAACCAACATAATTGGACCTAAATAAAAGTATTTTTCTAAATCCTTTTGAGGAAAGATGTGTAGTACAGTGAAGTTTGATTAGGATATTTTTTTATAATTTTTTCCAAATATTTTTTTATTAGTTTTTATTGGCCCTAATTGTTGTTTTTGAAAACCCTTCGTGTATGACCAACATAATTTGAGCAAAACTAATCATAAAATAATTTTTTTTTCATTGTGTAAAGAATGATGTGTAGATTGATGACATATAAATTTAAAAAAAAAAACTTTAAAAATTAAAAATTATTAAAAAAAATACAAACACTTGTCATTTCAAGTTTTTGGACTAGTTTTCTCATAAATTAAATAATAAACAGAAAAACAAGTCCAATAAAAAATATTGCATATTTGAAAACTAGACACTCTCATCTGTAATGGGTTTTAATTTTGTAAAAAAATTTAGAAAAAAAATGTCGTCAGCCATATAGGTAAAGTCAGTCTTTCCTCTTGTTCTATACTTAGACAAATACTTGC
This sequence comes from Cunninghamia lanceolata, assembly GCA_027924645.1. Taxonomy (NCBI): domain Eukaryota; kingdom Viridiplantae; phylum Streptophyta; class Pinopsida; order Cupressales; family Cupressaceae; genus Cunninghamia; species Cunninghamia lanceolata. The sequence goes on along the minus strand of BSBN01001052.1, from coordinate 1,029,184 downwards.
AGGTCTTAGGCTCAAGGTCGGCATCCCATGCCTTTCGTGAGCCTAAAACCAAACCAAAAGTGTGGGTGTGAAATTCAAAATTTTAGAAACAGGTACCCGTTCTAAAAAACAATAGAAAACAAAATGGGTACCCATTCTAAGAAACAATAAAAAAAGGGTACTCGTTCTAAAATGGGTACCCATTTATAAAAATAATAATAAAAAAATAGGTACCCATTCTATAAAACAAAATGGGTACCCATTTTAAAACAGGTATGTGTTCTAGGCTGGGGTGCCTGTTCCTAAACGAGTACCTATTTTCTTTAAAACAGGTATCCGTTCCTATCAGGGATTTTTTTTGCACAACACTTCCCCTATATGTGGACCCAACTTCTTGCTTTTACCCTGAACAGTTTCTAATTCTGAATTAGTGAAGGTGATGAGTTACAAAACTGCTCATGAGATATGGAAGGCACTAGAAAGCACCTAGGAAGGAGATGGCAAGGTTAAGCAAGTAAAGTTGCATATTCTAAAGTCCAAGTTTGAAGCCCTAAAGATATTAGAGGATAAAAATATTGTAAGCTACATGCAAAGAGTGGATGAAATTGTCAATTCCATCAATGGTCTTGGTGGATAGCTAGAGGAAAAAGAAGTTGTAAAGAAGGTACTAAGAAGTCTTCCTAAATCTTATAGTGCTAAAGTTTCTTCTATTGAAGAGACTCAAGATCTGGATAATTATGCTAGGGATAAAATGTTTGGTACTCTAACTACTTTTGATACAAGAGAATTTGGTCAAGATGATACAAGAAAAGAAACTACTTTTAAGGCTATCAAGACATAAAAGAATGTTGAATCAGATTCAGATGACTTCGATGAAGTGGAAGCAAATTTTGTAAGCAGATTGAAAAAGGGTTCGGGAAAATACAGAGGTAAGTTACCCTTCAAATGTTTTAATTGTGGAAAGATAGGTCATTATCCTTCTAAATCATTCAAGAAAAGTTTTTATGTTAAAGAAGACGACAACATATCTGATGATGAGTTTGACTAACCAGATGATGATGGTAATGAATGCTTGTTCATGGATTTGAATGTTGGAACTAATTCTACTAATACTAGAAGATGTATAAAGGATATTGCTCTAGAGATAGGGCACCACATTGAAGGAGCATTGGTTATTGCTTTCCATGCAAGAGAGGAGGAATATCTCTGGTTAATTGATAGTGGGTGTTCAAATCATATGATAGGTGATAAGAATAAGTTTGTGAAGATTGAGAAGATTGATGGAGGATTTGTTAAGTTTGGAGATGATGCATCTGCTAAGATCTGTGGAAGAGGTACAATTAGTTTTGATGGAAAAAAAAATACAAATGATGTCCTTTATGTTAAGGGCCTCCAAAACAATTTTCTAAGTGTAGGACAAATGTTTAGTAGAGGATATAATCTTGTGTTTCAGAATGGTGGCTGTGAAATCAGAAAAGAAGACTCTGGAACTCTGATTGCTACAAGAACAAGGACAAAAGGAAATATATATCAACTCAAAGGTGTTGAAAGTGTGTTCCTTATGACTCAAATTAATGAAAGTTGGCTATGGCATAGAATAATGTCACCTTAATTTTGACAGTTTAGTGAAGATCAACTCTGCTCAAGCAGTGAGGGATTTGCCAAGGATTACAAAGCCTATCAATGCAACCTACAAAGAATGTCAAATTGGGAAGAAAACAAGGAAGAATTTCAATATCAAATAATATTCTACCACCAAACCTCTGGAGTAGTGCATACAGATCTATGTGGACCTACAAGAGTAGGAATCTTTCAAGGTGATAGGTATATCATCTTGTTGATTGATGATTTCTCTAGAATGACTTGGGTAACTTTTCTCAAAGAAAAATCAGAAGCTGTAGGTAAGTTTAAAGCTTTTAAAGCTATAGTTGAAAATGAAATTGATCTGAAAGTAAAGTGCTTGAGGTATGATAGAGATGGTGAGTTCACCTCCAATGAGTTTAATTGCTTTTGTGAAGATCATGGAATAAAAAGGCATTTTCAACACCTAGGACTCCACAACATAATGGATTTGTGGAAAGGAAGAATAGGATAGTTTAGGAAGCAGCAAGGACAATGATGAAAGAAGAAAATCTACCATATATCTATTGGAGAGAAGCCATCCACACTGTAGTTTACATACAAAACAAAGTGCAAACCAGGGTCAATAGTTCAAAGACTCTATATGAACTATGGTATGGAATAACACCTACTATAAAATACTCTAGAGTGTTTGGAAGTAAATGCTATATTAGGAGAGATGAAGAGAACTTTGGAAAGTTTGATACAAGATCGGATGAAGGAATCTTCCTTAGATATTCTATAAAGAGCAAGGCTTACAGGTGCTACAACAAGAGACTGAAGAGATTAGTGGAAAGTACAAATGTCAAAGTGGATGAAGAACCATAACAAAGTTCAATGCTATTAGAAGGATATGAATCAGATGAGAACCACTATAGAGAAGTAGAAAGAGAGGAAGAAAAGGAAAAGAAGAAGCAAATAGATGAAGAAGATGCTCTAGAGAAGATTCCCAAGGCTCCCAAGTATGTGCAGAAGAATCATTCTGAAGATCAAATCATTAGAGATAAGAATAAAGGTGTTTTAACAAGAAGTATTTCTATGGCAGATGAACAGGTAAATTTGTGCTTATTGTCTCAAATAGAACCCAAAATAGTGACTAAAGCATGCAAAAATGAGCACTGGATCAAGGATATGGAAGAGGAATTGATGCAGATTGAGAAGAATCAAACTTCTCAGGAAGTTGTCCCAAGACCAGTAGATAAGAATGTTATAGGAACCAAATGGGTCTTCCAAAACAAATTGAATGAGAATGGGGAAATAGTCAAAAATAAGGCTAGGATGGTGTGTAAAGGCTACTCACAAGTGGAAGGACTAGATTATGAGGAAACACTTGCTCCAGTGGCAAGATTGGAGGCCATCAGATTGTTCTTAGCCTTTGCAATTCATAAGGACTTCAAAGTTTATTAGATGGATGTGAAGTCTGCATTCCTAAATGGAGAGTTGGAATAGGAAGTATATATTTAGTAATTGGAAGGCTTTCGGTTATTAGATGATCCAAATATGGTTTGCAGATTGAAGAAGGCATTGTATGGACTCAAATAGGATCCTACAGCTTGGTATGCAAGGCTAGATAGGTACCTACTACATCAAGGATTCAAAAAGGTTACTGCAGATAGTAATCTATACTTCAAAGTTGAAGAAGATCAAATCCTCATTGTAGAAGTGTATGTACTGAAATCATGTAAAATCAACATAAGGAAATGATAAGAAATTCAAATCACACACATGCAAACCTCATGTCGACTAACGATCCATTGATAGGGTTGAGAATGTCGCACCCATGAATATTCTAGCTTTACCCAAATAGATGAATGTTGATTGCTCAATTCTGCAACATAACAAGGATATGGACATTGATAGATGAATGGATGGATGAATACAAGATAGATGGATGAAAGATTGAGAGGCAATTTCAGCAGAGTAAGGATACTAGAAGAAGATTCCCTTTACAAATGGCTCAAGAGAGGCTAGGTTTATAGAAAAGACCTAGTTTGAATGGATGGACAAGATCAATTAGGGTTTGGAAGGCATGGATGGCTAAGATTGATTAGGTTTCCTTGCACATCAAGAAAGCATAGTCATGCGACAAGTGTGCGAAGGAGAATAAAAGGAATCTAATTCAAATATTATATTTGAATTAGTTTGACATGTGAAGGCATATTAAGTGGATGATGAGACATGTGACATGTGTCACAATTAGACAAAAGGTGAGGGAATAATTCAAATTTTTAATTTGAATTATGTGAGACATGTGAAGGGGAATTATTAACTAAACAAATGGGATTTATTTAGTTAATTGGAATGTGATCAAGTGGGATTAATTAAATAAAGTGGGTTTATTTAATTAATCAGGAAGATGATTAAGATGGGATGGATTACGAGCTAGGGATAAATGGGATTAAGTGGGTTAGATGAACTAGGATGAACTAGGACCTAGGGAAACATATACAAGTTTATGTTGACAATGTGGTGTGTAACTAGGACCTAGGGCAAAGACATATAAGGTCATGTGTAAACAAGGCCTAGACAATTTTGAGTGTCTACATTTGCCCCTCTTTGAGATGATGTTGTGAGATGATAAGATTTAAGTCGAGTAACATCATTTCAAAGAAGTTAAGGAAATAGATAGAAGAAAAGAATATGATGATGATGCCCCCTCGAGAGGATAGGCGGGTTGGACAAACACGGGTATGCTCTCGAAAGGAAATGGATTGGATAAGGAAGGAAGATAAGGGAATGGATAGAAGAAAGGGAAGGATGTGTTATGCTGAAATGAAAGTGAGAAACTAGGATGTTTGATATAGCACTAGACGTTATGCACCAAGGTATAAGGACCAAGGTGACGATGTGTCTCGTGCCCCAGCATAATACAACCTTGTCTAGATACAAGATATGAATATTAGCTGGGTTGGATGTGATACAAATGCAAGATAAAAATGATAACACACACAAGCAAACAAGAAAGCATGCACAAATGATACAAAGACAAACAAGGTATTGCCCCTGTCAAGCTATAAACCAATGATTAAGTGATTGATTGATGATGATTTGATAAAGATAGTGTTGTCATGGCGGGGAGCGATATATCCCTAGATCAACACAAGGAGGTGGGAACGATATATCCCGTTGATGATGATGATGTTGATTGATTGATTTGGCTTACAACAAGATTAGGATCAAGACCAAGGATGCAATTGGATAATTTGACACAATTGATTGATTTGATTGGTATGGTTAAATGATGACTTGCATTTGGATCACTACTTGGAATGATTTGATAAGGATGAAAAGGGAGAAGTGATTGAAGAATTGATTTGATTGAAAGAATTGTTTTGAAAGATTGATGAATTGATGAAGGCACTTCCTTCGTGCTCCAGACTGCCTACATACCTGTTTCCACAGGATCAAGGCACTTAACGATAAAGAGATGTAGTTATGATTTGTGTTTTATTGATGTGATTTTGATTGATTGGGATTGATGTGATTATGGATTGATAGATTGGAATTGATTGGATGCTTGGATTTGATGATTTGATTGATGATTAAATTGTTTGGTTTGGATTGATTGAGTTGATGATTTGATTGAATTTTGTTTTTGATTTGATGATTAAATTGTTTGATTTGGATTGATTGAGTTGATGATTTGATTGAATTTTGTTTTTGATTTGATGATTTGATTGATGATTAAATTGTTTGATTTGGATTGATTGGATGGATTGTTTGATTTTGATGATGTGATGAATTTGATGATTGGGATTGATTTGATTGAAAGAATGTGATTTTGATGATTCGATGTGGAATGGTTTTATTGCTTGGATTTTGTTGGATTTTTTTTTTACATTTTTGACATATTTTGATTTTTTGTGTTTTTGAGAATATTTGATTTTTTTGTAATTTTTTCAAGACATTTTATGATGTTTTTGGATTTTTTTCAAGACGTTTTATGATTTTTTAGATTTTTTTTAAAATGTTTTGATTTTTTTGGTTGTTTGAAATGTTTTGATTTTTTTGGATTTTTGGAAATATTTGATTTTTTTGGATTTTTGGAAACGTTGGCATTGGATGATAATTTTGATAGCCTTTATGCTAGGTACCAATGACGAGGAGGAAACCAAGTCTAGGTGCAAGGGAATGAATAGGATTGGACAAAAGGATGGATGATAGTGGATGGATGAAAGGGTCATGATAAATGGATAGGATAAAAGAATGTACAATAGTGGATAGGATGAACAACTCACAATGGATGTATGGATAGGGATATGATCTCTGAAGGCTATGTTGCATAGGAATAACATGCCCCAGTCTAGGTAGTAAACTTAAGATTTTTCATGACAATGCTTAGGACAATGGGATGATAGGATGGATTGGATAAGATGGATAAATGGGTAATGGCAAGAGGATAATGAGAGGATTGGTTTGGAAGGGATGATAGGATAATGTCAAGATAAGGTATGTCAAGAGATACCCAAAACATTTTTCAACATTGTGCCCCCAATCTTTATCAAGATCAAAAGAGGAAGGAAGCATGGATGGGTTTGATATGATAGGAATGTGTATGCAATGTATAAGATATGAAAATGATATGTAGGATGAGACAAGGTGCCCCTAAGTGTAAGTGACATAGAAGATCAACTTACACACGACGCCTGTTTGCTAGGTTTTCATCATGGTACTTATCCAAGGCGTCTGTTTGCAAGATTTGCACTATTGGACAAAGGGATTTATCTTTACTTTTTTTATTTTTTCATTATTTTTTGAATTTTTTGGATGGAAGAAGGTGGATATGGATGAAAGGGACTCAAGTGTCTAGTGCCATGAAAGGTGATAGTCCCATTGGAAAGGAATGTCGTCGCATGGGCCATGTCAAATGTGCTCATTGATGTTGGTAGGGAGATGGCATGAAAGTGAGATGGATAAGGTAGATAGTGGATTATGGAGGGATCGAAAGTGGATTATGATGTGGATTATGCAAAAGTATGGACCATAGGAAGGTGATGGGGGAGATATGTGGGATAATGAGTGAATGATGGAGTGATGGAGGTGTGAAAAGGAATCATGACCAACAGCTGCACACACCGTGATAAACATGGAATCTTTTGATTGGATGGTGTTGTAGGAAGCAATGGTGATGTTTGCTTAGGAGATGGATGATTTAGGAGTTTTGGAACCCACAAGGACTTAGTATTTTTCTGATTTTTGCTTTTCATGTGGGATGTTTGAAATGTTTGAATGGAATGGTATTTTTGAATGGAGGGGGATGGTTGGGATTTTTGAGAGCTGGATGCCTCATTTGATTTGCTTGATGTTTGCTTAGGGACCCAAACCATTTTATTTTTGGACTTTGCTTTTGGAGGTATTGGTTTGGATGGATTTTTGAATGTACCTTGATTTGAATTTTTAGATTGATTTCTTAAGGTATTAAGACCTTTAGGATTTTTGGCTTTATGTGAAGAGGCATCCATATGCTTATTTTTGAATCCCATGTGGTGGATGGAATGAGTGGAAGCTTCTTTTTTATACAATGTGTGCATTGGTTGGTATGATTAGGAATTTTAGGGGATTTATGGATAATTGGATAATTAGGTGTTGGTAGCAATGGTGGCAAAGTAGATGAAGGGAGATTAGGAGTTGGAAGAAGTGGAGGTAAAGTGGATGGTGGAAGGTGAATGGTCGCATGCTTTTAACATTTGTAGGATGATGGGGGTGGAATGGCCATGTATGTTTTAGGAATATGATGAGGTTTATGATGGAAGGAAGTGGATTTTGGAAGTGTGGAGGAAGTACCAACATTGTTAGATTGTTGACCTTGGGGTGTGTATCCTAGGCCAAATGAGCAAGGAGGGATCTTGACATGGATTAGCTCCAAAATTCCTTGTTCATGTAGGCCTAAACCTTTGCCTTGATAATTCATGTTTTGGAGCATGTGATTAACTATAGGACTAGGTGTAGTTTGGACACTAGACTTGAGTTGATTATTGGATGGAGAGGGTGAGGTGGAGGACAAAGGTTGTTGGTGTTCTAAAGAGGAACACTCATGAATGAATGTGGATAGACTAGTAGGATATGGTGGTGGATTTGAGATGGAATCAATGGTGGATGTGGAAGGATCATTAGGATCTTGATTATGTTCATTGTGCTCAGTAAGATCCAAGTTATTTGTTTGATCTTCTATGCTTATGTGTTCTTGGGAGCCAATTGTCTCATCATGACAAGTGTAAGGTGTAGGATGATGGATTGGGCTAGATGGAGGATGACTAGGAGCAATTTGGATGTCTTGCTCATGGATGGGTATGGAGTGAAGGATAGGTGGAATGATAACCTCTTAATCATGGATTCCATAAATGTTGGCTAAGAGGATCATCATGTTTTTCATGATCATAGATAGAACCTTGATCACAAATGTGAGCATAAATAGGATTAATTGGGCTATGGAATTGATAAACTTGCTCACAAATAGGGTCATGATCATAAATAATACCTTGAGCATATACAAGATGTAGGTCATGAATGGGTGGAACGTAGATATGTTTTGATCTTGATTTAGTTGAGGGCTTGATGTTTCCACATGTGTTTGATTATACTCTTGACATAACTCTTGATTTTCTTGTGAGGAAGGGGATGACTCATGGATGGGTTCTTGGTCAACAATATTATGGCATGATGGATCTTGATGTGGACTTATGAAAGGAGATTCTTCAATAAGCTTGATAGGCTCATGGATAGGCTTGATAGGTTCTTGAGAGTCATTGACATGAGGGCATGATGGTTCTTTACTTAGACTTGGAGTTGAAGATTCCTCAATAAGCTTGATGGCTTGTAGATCACATGATGGATTTGGATGACTAGACAAGGTGTTGGGAGTTTCATTGATAGGGTCATGAGTGGATGTTGGATCACATGGTGGAGTTAGGATAGGACAAGTAGGCTCATGAAGTGGTACCTGAGTGGATGGTGATGGAGGATTCTCATAAGACGCTTTCTCTAGATTGGTGTTTCCCTTGTCAAAGGTCAGTAGGTCTGGCATAGGTGAATTTCGTTCTATCAAGGGTGGTTCTTGTGAGGACACTTGGTTTTCTTGTAGATGTGTTTGATGATGAGGTGGCATCATAGGATTTTTAGGTGAAAGGTTTTGTGAGGTGGATTGTTGTGGACATTGGTTAATGTTGGAAATTTGTTGAGAAATTAATTGTGATATGAGGGCAATGGAGTTAGGATCATTGGATGGTATGCTTATAGAAGCACTTTTGTTTGTGATCTTATTAGGACTAGTGAAGGTGATTCATGGTATGGATGTGGTGGCATTAGTGTTTGTAGGAGTAGTGGAAGGTGGAGTGGCCCCAAGTCGAATGAGATAATCCATAAACCTAGCAGGATATGATTGAAGGACTTTATGTGCGAGATCCATATAGTTGGTATCGTACATGAAATTGATAACCTCTTGGTCAAGTGTCGGTGTTGTATTGGGTGATAGTGGAGTTTGAATTGAGTTTGATGTGCCATGGATTTGATATGTAGGTGGAGGATTATGTGCTTGTTGGGCTCATGATTGGATGTGGGATCGTTGATATTGGCCTAGGACTTGATGTTGTGGGGATTATTGATGTTGTGGTGACACAGGGTCTTCTTCATTTGTATATAACCAACTAAGTTGCCTAAGTTGGTTAACCATTCATTTGGTGCCATAAGGATCATTCTCATAGGTGTTGTTTAGAAATGCCACGTCTATGTTTACAAGTGATAGATGTGGATAATTGATTGGATGAAGATTTGATGATGTGGATGATGTGTAAATGCTTAGGATGGTGTTGATGTGGAGTGACGGGGATCAAATTTCAAGACCTTAGGATTATTTGATTTGTTTTCTTTTGATGGATGGATCTCTATACTTGAGATAGACTAATGATCTCAAGTAAGAGGGTTGATTGGATTGGTTCCCTATACTTAAGGTAGACTAATGACACTTAAGTAATAGAGGGTTGATTGGATTGATTCGATTGGTTAACTTACTCAAGATAGACTAATGATCTCAAGCAAGTTTGGATAGCAATTGATGATGATCAACTAAGGTCTTGATTTTTTGATTGGGTTGATTTGGATTTGGATTGGGATGAAAGTGGTTGGGATGTGATTTGGCTTGAGATGATTAGATGATGTGCGATGACTGGGATGATGACTAGGATGATTAGGATGATGTTGATTTGTTGATGTAGAGTGACGAGGATATGACTTGGATATGATTAAGAATGGAAAGATTGTATGAAGTGGATTGATTAGGATGATGACTAGGATGATTAGGGGTTGATTAGAAAGAAGGTGGTTTGGAATGATTAGGGTGTGAATTATGGCAACTTGGATATGATTAGGAATGAAGTGGCTGAAAATGGGTGATTAGGATGAATGTGATTGGATTTGAATGTGTTGGAAGAATGAGTTGAATGACTTGTCTTATGTGTTTGGTGTTTAGCTTGATTTGGCAATGTTCAATCAAATGATCACACATGTACAATCATGAATCACTCATGCAAGACACAAGCAATTTTGAATTTAACTTTGAATGAATGTAATGATGATTAAACAAGCACACATGGAAGACACATCAACAATCCCTAGTGTCTAGTTTGAAATAGGGTATGGCCAATTAGGTTTTGGGCTTATGTTTACACGAGGTTGACTAAGGAATTGAAAGTGAAATCCTACCACATAGCCAAGAGAAAGGGGTAACCCACCCTTCCCCTTCACTTCTTAAAGGTAAAAAGTTCTTTGGGGCTTAGCCAAGAGTGACAAGATTCCAACTCTCAATGAGGGTGTCTTTCGATTTAGCCTTGAATGAGGTCATCCCTAGGGGTGATGAAATCCCCTAGCAGGCCTTCTATGAAAAGGTAAACAAAAACAAATCAAGTGAGGTGTTTTTGATCTCCAAGATCACCTTGTAGTGCGAGGAGAGAGCATACACATGCTCACTTGAGTCACACTCACACTTGTAAATTAACCCTTAAGAAATCTAAATGTGAGGAAGACACTTCAAGAACTCATTCTTTTTATAGCCCAAGTCCAAATGTGTGATGAATACAATGGTTAATTTTATGCCCAAAATCGAAATGTGTATGCAAACAATGATTCATTTTATGTCCCAAATTGAAGTGTATTTGCAAACAAGATTATAAAGAAATGAGAGATAGAATGAGTGCACCTAATTATTTCTCTATCCAAATTGTTATAGATGCTAATGCTGATGTTGTTCTAGCCCCGTAAGAATTGAAGTGTGTTTGCAAACAAGATTATGAAGAAATGAGAGATAGAATGAGTGCACCTAATTATTTCTCTATCCAAATTGCTATAGATGCTAATGCTGATGTTGTTCTAGCCCCGTAAGGTCACCTGCAAGTCACTAGAATGAAAACAGAGCAAGTAGACTAGCCAAGATGATCGTTATACAAAAATCAAGAATCTAATAAAATATGCTATAGATGAACTAATATAGGAAAATGGATTGCATATACAAAAAGTTTAGGAAATTTTAAGCAATTTGAAAAAAAATTTGCTGAAAACTGATCAAAATTGCTCAAGTTATGCCCAAATGAAGTTTGCAATGAAGTTGAACTTTGACTGATAAAAAAGCCTTAAAAATAGTATAGTCACCTAATAAAAGTGGTATAGCTATGAAGTTTGTCCTCCCAGCTTTCCAACGAGTCCAATTTTGTGAAAATCTGCCTCCGTATGTGAAAGTTATAGCAAAAAGAAAAAATTCGCCCCTTTATGGCTTAAGGAGGCAAAACGATAACCCTGACCGTTTGTAAAAAAAAGCTAGTGGTTTGAGTGTGAATGGTCACATACAGTGGTCACCTAACTGCGGTTTGGCTAACGGTTATTATATTAAATAGCCCTTGGTCACCCATGTGACCAGGGGCTAAGCCTTTTGAAAAAAAAGAAATAGGAAAAAAAAACAAAGGCTCGATGGCCCCGTTTCCCTAGCCGGTCACTAATATGACCATGTGCCTAGAGATGTCACCGAATGTTTTAACCACTACTCGAACTGGGGATTGGAGATTTGTGCATAGTCATAGTTTAAGGGATAGCCGAGATAGGGTTTTACAGGGTCAATGAGGGGATTTTGGTGATCGACTGGAGTATTGAGCGGTGAGGAGAGGCGGCGACAGGGGAGCTCTCAAGTGGTGGTCGACAGAAGCGGCGATGACTATGCATAGAGAAGTAGCAATGGGTTTAAACAGAAAAGTGGTGACCTAAATGTTTAAGGCATCAACGGCATGCTTGAAGCAGTGGAATTTAGTGGAGGTTGAAGTGTTGGCCGAGGATTTAGAGCTGAGCGACATGATTCAGATAGGGATTAAGATGTGATAGAGGTGTCATGAGAGGACTTAGGGTTTAAACATTTTTTTTTAAAATCTGCAACTGCCATATAAACCTGCAACCCTACAACCTGAGACCTCATACAAAATTAATGTCAAACAGAATGCGAATAGAACACATTTAACCTGCAAATTGATTGCAATGCCCTTGCGCAGGAATGGTATGGATTCGTACAGTATGGACTGCCGTACTAATTTTTTTTTGGCCAAAAACAAAAAATTTCATAGTGAGCAAAAGTAGTTGAATTTTATGTCAATTTTCGTTTCTCAAGCCTCCTGATCACAATGGTGCAGTCTGTTCTTGCCCAGGATGCAACTTGGAACAAGTTACTCCAAAAATTTTTAAATCTTGACAAAACTAGGGTTAGAGAGATGAAATTTTTTGCAACAAAACCCTAGAAAAATGATTGACTAGATCCAAGAAATTGGGTGTGCCAAATGAAATCATGTAAAATCAACATAAGGAAATGATAAGAAATGCAAATCACACGCATGCAAACCTCATGTTGACTCACGATCCATTAATAGGGTTGAGAATGTCGCACCCATCAATATTTTAGCTTTACCCAAATAGATGAATGTTGATTGCTCGATTCTGTAGCATAACAAGGATATGGACATTGATAGATGAATGGATGGATGAATGCAAGATAAATGGATGAGAGATTGAGAGGCAATTTCGGTAGAGTAAGGATACTAGAAGAAGATTCCCTTTACAAATGGCTCAAGAGAGGCTAGGTTTGTAGAAAAGACCTAGTTTGAATGGATGGACAAGATCGATTAGGGTTTGGAAGCCATGGATGGCTAAGATTGATTAGGTTTCCTTGCACATCAAGAAAGCGTAGTCATGTGACAATTGTACGAAGGAGAATAAAAGGAATCTAATTCAAATATTATATTTGAATTAGTTTGACATGTGAAGGCATATTAAGTGGATGATGAGACATGTGACATGTCACAATGAGACGAAAGGTGAGGGAATAATTCAAAATTTTAATTCAAATTATGTGAGACATGTGAAGGGGAATTATTAACTAAACAAGTGGGATTTATTTAGTTAATTGGAATGTGATCAAGTGGGATTAATTAAATAAAGTGGGTTTATTTAATTAATTAGGAAGATGATTAAGATTAGATGGATTAGGACCTAGGGATAAATGAGATTAAGTGGGATGAGGTTAGATGAACTAGGATGAACTAGGACCTAGGGAAACATATACAAGTTTATGTCGACAATGTGTTGTGTAACTAGGACCTAGGGCAAAGACATACAAGGTCATGTGTAAACAAGACCTAGACAATTTTGAGTGTCTACATGTAGATAATATAATCTTCGAAGGAAATGAAGGCATGTGCAAGATATTTTTAGAAGAGATATAGAAGGAATTTGAAATCTCAATGTGTGGGGAAATGAACCTCTTCCTTGGATTACAAATCAGTCAATAAAAAAAGGGCATTTTCATTTCATAGTCAAAGTATGCTAGGGAAATGTTGAAGAAGTTTGGAATCGAAGATTCCAAACTGGTATGTACTCCCTTGACTATTGGTTGTAAGTCAAGCAAAGATGATGAATCTCGTAGGGCTGATTAGAGCAAGTATAGATCAATGATTGGTGGATTGTTATACCTAACTGCTACTAGATCAGATATCATGTATGCACTCTGTCTTGTGGCTAGATTCCAAGCTTATCTCAGAGATTCACATGTTGTAGCAGTAAAGAGGATATTTAGATACCTGAAGGCACTCTGGAGTTTGGCCTATGGTATCCCAAGGATACTAATTTCTCCTTGAGTGCATAAATTCTCTTAGCTAAGTAAGAAGCAAGACTTAGTATCATTATCTATTGCAGAGGCAAAATATATTGTAGTAGCATCTTACTACACACAGGTGTTATGGATGAAGTAGGCATTGAAGGATATCAATATGTCATATGATGAATCTATTCCTATCCTATGTGACAATACAAGTGCTATCAACATTTCAAAAAATAAGATGATACATTTAAGGACCAAGCATATTTCAATCTGGTATCACTTCTTAAGAGAAAAGGTTGTAGAGAATGAGGTGAAGTTAGAGTATGTGCCTTCCAAGGATCAAGTTGCAAACATATTTACAAAGGTTCTCCCTAAGGATACTTTTGAGTATCTCTAACAGAAGTTAGGGGTTATTGCCCCTCCTCTTAACTAGATGCATAAATGTATGCATATGTCCAGGAAGCATTTCAAGATACATTTTAAGAACCTGGACTAATGTTGAAGGCCACCTCTCAGGGGGAGTAGGTAGAGATACTATTAGTTGGTATAGTAAGATGGAGTACATCCTATGATCTTAAGGGGGAGAGTGTAGAAAAGTGAGAGTAGTAGAGATGAAGCAAATACTTGCTGGTTTTGTTGCCCTTTGCCATTGATGTCAAAGGGGGAGATAGAGTCAAAGTGATTGAAAAACCATTGTGTAGAGAGGTGTGTGAAGAGTAAGAGTTGTTTCTATTGGGGGGAGTAAGAGTTGCTTTAGGTCTTGATGGTTTTTCAAAGAACCGGTGTTTCCATCAATGACAAAGGGGGAGACTGTTGGAAACTTGCTGGTGTTGTCATTGATGTCAACTCCCAGTAGATGGTTCACTTGGTTTCCAAGTGATTTTGAAAAAAATTGATAAAAAGGTGTGTAGTGTGACAGAGGCACCCTCAGTGTTATGCTCTACATTTCTTCCTAATTGAAGATATTGTTAGCTATCATTGCACCAAAAGATCGACCTTTTAATGCCTGATACAACCACTTGATTTAACAAGCACGGGAGGTAGTTAAGCCCTTGTCGCAAACCACCACAGCGCAGTGCTGAACAAGGAGACCAAGGGCCACACCTTGGAACAATCCCCCTCCCAGCATAAGCATGGGGTTTGAACCCGTGAGCTCATCTCTGATACCAATTGTTAGCTGTCATTGCACCAAACGATCGACCTTTTAATGCCTGATACAACCACTTGATTTAACAAGCATGGGAGGTGGTTAAGCCCTTGTCGCAAACCACCACAGCACAATGCTGAACAAGGAGACCAAGGGCCACACCTTGCAATAGATATGCTTGTGTAGTTTGAAATTATTGTTCAGAGGTGTTCAGAGGTATTATATCCAGAGTTTCAGGTTCTGGATCGTGTGGAAGTAAAAGATGTGTTTAACAAAATATTTGACTATGAATTAGGGAGTTTGGGAGAAATGAGAATGCTCCACATTTCTCTGCATTAAGCTTTCCTATCTTGTGGATCTGGGAGAGTACTTATATTATCTGTATCCACCTTCCTTTGAAGTTTCCAGTGTTGGGATGCTCCGCAAGTTTAGTTCTTGCATTGGTGATCAGTAATAGTGTGTCCTGATGTGCATAATGAAGACTTTCTTTGATTCAGATGATTGTGGCAGTATTGTAGAAGTTTATGATGATAATGAGTACTCTAGGAAGGTGTGTGAATTCTTTGGAGTGTCTCTCTTTGGTTTGCATGATGTTCTTGGACTTGGAGAAGTGTGTATATGGCTATTAGCTTAGGTTTGGCCAACCTAGCTTACTAGCACCATTTGCAGAGGTACCTCATGGATTGTGGGTGTGATAAGAAACTTGATGATACAAATTTGAGTCCTGGTTATCCCTTGATATAGTCCACTTTCACTTCTTTCTACCTCAGAAGTGTTTAGTGCTGACCTAAGTAATGTTGTATGTGTGTAATTCACATGCTTCATTAGGACTAACCTAATTAAGATAGGTCTTAGTTATAGATGGTATAAATACAAGATGAAGTTGAATGGAGCAAAGTAGAGAAGATGATGCAAATGTGAATCAAGGGCAGTGAATTATGTGTGAGCTTAAAAGCCTATGACTTCAGAATTCAATGAACAAAAGGTGTCAGTGGTGGAATTCTCTTGTTTCTTTGAGATAGTGAATTTCTCTGTAACAGACTTCTTCTTTCTCCTCTCTTCTGAGTAGTGAGCCTTTCTTCTGGGTAGTGAGCCTATTGATTTTTGGTGTTGTTATTCATATATATTGTGAGCTAATCCTCACTGTGGTTTTTCCCTTATTGGGTTTTCCACATAAATCTGGTGTTCTTATGTGTTTGGATGTGTTTGCATTTATGCTTCATATGTTTACATTCTGCTAATGCATTATAAGTGGTTGATGTTTTGAGGGTTTAAAGTTTTAACATACAATTGATTCACCCCTCTCTCAATTGTATTGTGCATTCCAACAAATTTGTAATTAGAATGTTTTTTTTGTCAATGTAAGATAAAAAAATATTTAGTTTTGTCAAACACTTATTCTAATTCCTCAAAACTTGAAAACAATTATTGATAATATCAAATTTAGTTTAAAAACATGTAATTATAATCTTTTACATCAGTAAAAGAAGCAAAAGTGAGATACTTTTGTCAACTAATGATTGTAATTCTTCAAAAGCATCAAAAGTCTAATTCTATGTCATAGAAAACATAGTGCCCAAGAATAAATAGAGCATGTGGGTCCAAAATCACGGGCTTTATCCTTTTATAGATTGTTGCTCTATTTTTTATGTAAACAAAAGTGCGAGCATGTTATAAGTTGCTTTAGGAAACTCCAACCCTTAAGGTTGGATTTACCTTGGACATCCAACCCAAAGGGTTGGACCTAAATGTCACATCCCCAAATATGTGTTTTCTAGAAAATATAGAAAAATAATCAAATCTCGAGTGTAATCTTTATCAAGTTTACACATTTTTCAATGTTGATCTAAAAAATGCCATGATGCCTTCAAATTCTTTATTACTTTTCTAACCATGTATTTTTTTCTAAAATCTAAAAACATTAAGGTTTTCATATTAAATTTGTTTTGCTAGTGTCTTCCTTTTTTGTTGAAAACCTATGTATAGTACTTATTTTGTGTCATTTTTTATCCGCTCATCCAAATTTGAAGAAAATTACATTTTTACATTTTAGACTATATTCTATACACATTACTTTGTTTTATTAGTTTTTTCTTTTTGTAAAAAATTTAGGAGGAGCACATTCAACTTTTCATTTTTTAGGTTGTGTCCACTTTGAAAATTAGTAAAAAATCATATATTCATTAAAAAATAGTAGACAAACTGTCGAGTGGGTGTGGTCTAGTGGTTAAGACCACTTGGTACTTATTGTGGAGACCAAGGTTCAAATCCCCCCAAAGACATCTTGGCTTCTAAATGGTTGTGGCACTCTGAGGTCCTTAAGTGGAGTGTGCTCGAATTCTAGTGTTCTCTGGTCTCTGCAGCTTGACAGGTCATGGTAGCAATGGTGTACAATGATGAATCTACCGGTGGTGATCTATGCTACAAGCGGCATGATGACAGACTTAGCAGGGCCGCATCGCTAGCAATCCGCGCTGCAGTGGTGGTGGCAATTCTACAGGGAGGAGGTCGCCCTTGTGACCTCTGCTGGAGTGGGCCAGCCTAAAAATCCCTCACTTACCAAACAAAAAAAAAATTAGTAGACAAATTATGCATAAACTATGTGATAGCTAATTTTCCACTGAAGTGATTTATGAAATACTTAAAAAAGTCAACATTTTAGGGGGACCACATTAGATGCTATGTTATATTTTTCTAACAAAATTACTGGAACTTTGTGTCCTCCCCCTATTTGAACCTCTTAATGTTCGCCATTTTTAAGAACAATTAGTAGTTTAAAATCTAGATTTTGAGCACCACTAATCTTGTTTTTGTCACATTTTCAAAATTTGAATGTGGCTCTTTTCAATTTCTCATCCAAGATCAATTTTTGTTGATTTTAGGAAAAAAGTGGTCACTTAGACCTCCTTTCAGTTCCTCATTTCCATGCACATACTTTCCTAGGCATAGAATTATTTGATTGTTGATCCATCTTGAGATATGAGTCAAAACCATAAGAATCATGTCCCTTAGAAGAATCACCTTCTTCCCAATTCTTATTATGTGAATATTCTCCCTTATAGTTCATACCACTTATAAGGGAATACAATTTCCTTGATGATGCATTGATCTTTGTCTTCATTAATGAAATATCTTCCTTAAAATTGATGATTTCATCCTTCATATCATTAGGAGAAATCTCCTCACTTTCTATATCATCCTTATCTAGAGATTTTCCAGGTGTGACAAGATTCTTTTTGCCTCTTGTGGTAGGCTTCACCATGATGGGGAAAAATATTTTTGCATTAAATTACACAAAATAAATCCAAATGATCTAAAACATTTATTGTAACTTACTTGAGCCTAGATCTCACCTTGCTAAAAATATCCAAGAAATTCAATGATTTGTAGTCTAGGGAGAAAAATTAGTGGTAACCCTAATTTTGTAATAACTCCTTTCTACTCCAAATGCCCTCAAATTTGTATTGTAGCAACTTCAATGTGGCCTTGAAAAATCCTCTAATTTTTTTTCTTTAAATTCCAAAATAAGAGAGATATGCACTTCACAATTCACCCTCCAAAATTAAAAAAAATTGTCTTGTTTCTTGCTCTCCAATTGCCAAGATCATGTTTAGATACCACTTGTAATGAAATAAATTACACAATACAGGAAATATGCTTCAAATACTTGATAATAAACTAACCATTAGCTCCTATGTAGTGTAACCCAAACCAACTTAGATAACTAAATATAACACATGGGATGACATAAATATCTAAATAAGAATATAATAATAATCATATAACTTAATTAAGAGTTAAGGTAGCCACAAGCCTTTCTACTCATAACCCTATGCACACTATAGGATTAAGAGCATAGCAAAGACAGTGTAAAGTATGAAAATTAGGTGTTTAAAATAAATATGTATAGGTGTTGAGATGAGGTAAAGAGGTGCTGAAGAAAATTAAAAGGTACAAAGAGGTAATATAAAGGGTGGGGTTGATGGTTGTAAGAAGAAATAGAGTGTTGGAAAATTTAAGAGAGTGTTGTAAAGTTATATAGTAGGACTAAGTAAGGGCTAGGGGCAAAAAGATGTGAAAGCAATGAAGTAGTGAAGTGTAAGGAAAGGGGTATGAAAGTATTGCAACAAATCTTGGAGGGGTCTTGTGAAAAATTGAAGGCATGTTAGAATTGAAGGTTTTTAAAAGGTTAGGAAAGGAGATAAGATAAATATGTGAGATAATAAAATATGCCTTGTGAAAGTTTGGGAAAGTGTTGTGGGGATAAATAGTGTTCAAAAGATAGTGTAAAAGTACAAAGATTAGGTGTTTAGAATAAATATAAAGGTGTTGGGATAAGGTAAAGAGGTGTTGTAGAAAATTGAAAGGTACACAAAGCTAGTATAAGGGGTGGAGTTGATGGTTGTAAGAAGAAAGAGGGTGTTGGAAAATGTTAAGAGGGTGTTGTGAAACTTATAGGACTAGGAAAGGGATAGGGGTGAGAAGAGGTGAAAGTGTTGAAGTAGTGAATTGTAAGAAAGGGGTATGGAAATGTTGTAACAAAGTGGAGGGGTCTTGTAAGAGCTTAATGGAGTAAGGAAGGTAGGAATAAGGATAAACTATGGTTAGGAGGGTGAGAATATAGACAAATACAAGAGGGATGAAAAATGATATGGAAAAGAACTAGAGGTTGAAGTAAATGAGGAAAAAAAACAAAAACTTTATGCAAAAGAAACATAACTTGGAAACAAACTACACTATTACACACAAGGGATGAATAACAAGAAAATGAAATAAAGGAAAAGAGGGAAGACTTGTACAAGGTGTGTTTGGTCTTTGAGCTCACAAATATACTAATCTTGTTTGTAAATAGCGTTGTCCTAATATTTTAGATAAACAACTATAGAGGATAGATTGTTCCCATAGCCCACTTTCCCATCTCTAAGGTATAACGTGAGTAACTTCTTGGGGCTAACTACTTATTAGTGCATCTTAGATAATAGACAACTCCAGACTACTTAAGGCTAGGTTTTGGAAACAACTATAGGGTCATCTAATATACCCAAATGTATGGGAAAGCTTAAGGCCATGTACAAATGATTCTTAAGGCTTAGGTATTATATTTTATTCCCTCCTTACTTTACAAGACCCTTCATGGGGAATCTAGCTTAGCCAAAAACAACTATTCTATAGATATTTGAAAACCATTGGCACACGGCTTCTAGCCTAAAATAAAAAAAATCTAGTTGCAAGGAGAAAAATTAGATAGATCTTAGGCAAGCTATTTATATGTAACAAGAAAATAAGTAGATGAAGCATAAAATGTAGAAGGAGAGATGAAATAAACTACTTGATATTTATAGCCTAATTAAACTACTTGAGACTTAAATTAAAAATTTGGAAGGAAAAACATACTTTATTTCTTTTTCCAATATTTTCAAGTTCTTTCTTTATTTAGATCCTTGTCTTTTTGCACCAAATGCAAATGTATATATTTATTTTGCTTATTTTTAAATTTCCCATCTTCTCCTTTGTGAAAATATGAC
This sequence comes from Cunninghamia lanceolata, assembly GCA_027924645.1. Lineage (NCBI taxonomy): Eukaryota > Viridiplantae > Streptophyta > Pinopsida > Cupressales > Cupressaceae > Cunninghamia > Cunninghamia lanceolata. The sequence continues at coordinate 1,008,792 of BSBN01001052.1, read as the reverse complement.
AATAATCTTCTCCTTTCCAAAAAAGTGACAAAACAATTTTCTCCTTTGCAAAGATGTAACCAAATAAAATATTGTTTTGATGTTGGACCATTGCTAACTTTATATATTATATTATATCACTTAACCTTTGATAAAAGTTAGCATTCATTAAGAGGATCTTCAATTGAAGGTACCTTTTGAATGAACGACATTCAATGGAAGCTCCTTCATTCAAATTTGCTTAAGTGGCACCTATCCAAGATGGTCACATTTTATTGGACAAAAAATGTTAGTTCTAGCCAAATTTTTTTATAATTAAACAAAGTCATCATGGCATAAGATTTTGTATGAATATAGCTCTCAGAGTAAGCTTTCTAAAAAGTATAATTTGTAATATCAAATGATTTTTTTTACCAAACATAAAGACCTCTATTCGACACATGTGGAAAAATAGAAAAAAATAGAAAAAAATTCAAAAAAGTATGACTACCCTTTGTATTGATATCCTTGTTACAACAAATAATAATAATTTGAGTGTATACAAAAAAGTTATGCGATATGGAAAAATATGTATCTAAATTATAATTAGTTTGAATAATAATAAATAGAACATGTTAAAAAATTTAGGTGTCTTAATGATAGAATTATGAATTGGTCTTATTTTTAGTCGAAGTTAAGTGTTATGAAAACATATCATTCATTAGAAATGCTATAAAACATAAGTAACAATTTATTAACAAATATTTAAAAGTAAGACAAATTATTTTTAAACTTAAAAAAATAAAAATCTATATACAAAATTTTACAACTCATTAATTTACATGGTCTTTGAATTCTTAACTCACTCCATTTTAAAAAAAAACTAAAAAACTAAAAAATTACTGGTGCTAGGAAGGGGACAAAAATCATAAAATTCAAAAACAACAAATAAGATTCCAATCTTAAAAAACTAAATAAAAACTAGGAAGGTGAAAGGAATGCATCAATAAATAAGAGGCATTTCACAAAAACTATTCAAAACATGCCTAACCATTCTTGGCACTAGCATTTGCACGTGGCATTTTCCAATATTGACATGTGTTTGAAGAAACTTCTTGGTTCCTCTAAACAAAATTAAAAATAAGAACTAAGATTCCTTTCAAACAGATGGACAACAAGCCAATGGACAAATAGCATATATATTATCAAATATTTATTATATTTGTTATTATAATATATCATATATTTTTATCAATATAATATATAATATATTACATTATAATATAATATCATATTATAATATTATATATAATATAGCTCAGAGAATTAGAGAATGTGGCTACGAACCACGGTGTCAGGGGTTCAAATCCCTCCTCACCCACAACAGTCCACTATAGAGAGACTATGAATATCTCTAGTAGTTCTATATACTACTGCGCTGCCAATACCAATAGCTAAATTTGTGATGAAGCTTTGGAACTTGACTAAACAAAGGAGAGGGTCTGCACATGGTGTACACTACTATTTATCATATGCTTGAGATTCTATTATATATCATAGTTTCTTTTGTGTATGACCTTCTACAACTCTTCCTCATGGCCACCATGAGGCTTGCACGACATATTGGTAAGAACCAAGTGCTCTTACTCATTTATTAAGATGCTTGCTTGCTCAAATTAGGATCATCGGGAGAATGGATGAATAAAACTGCTAGTATGCTAACAAATTACCTTAGCCCTCTCATAATTTGAAATAAATGAGCGAATTGGCCTTGAGTTTTAGATTATTCCAGGGGACATAGTTTTTTTGTGTATGACCTACAACTCTTCCTCATGGTTGCCACCAGGTTTGCACGGTGTATTGGTAAGAACCAAGTGCTCTTACTCATTTATGAAGATGCTTGCTTGTTCAAATTAGGATCATCAGGAGAATGGATGAATAAAACTGCTAGTATGCAAACAAATTACCTTAGCCCTCTCATAATTTGAAATAAATGAGTGAACTAGCCCTGAGTTTTAGATTATTCCTAGGGATATTGGGAACATTGCTAGGATTTTAATATAATATATAATATATTTTTATCAATGAAGATAATGAAGAATATATATTATGAAATTATGTATATTATCACATATTTGATATATTGTAATTATTATTTTTGGAAATATAATATATAATATATTATATTATAATATCATATAATATTATAATGTTATAATGTTATCTTAAATGCTAAAATAGCAACATCTAATTGCAATGGATTTTTCCAATTTTTTTTTTTGAACTTTTGAACTTATTACTATATGTATATTTATATTCTAGAATCTTTCTAAATTATAAAGAGTATTCTAATTTTTTAAAAAGATAGTATAGAGTAAAAATAGTTTAAAAACTCAAACTAATTTAAATTATATATTTATTAATTTATTAAATCCATTTTAAATCTGTGGCTCATATTTAAATAAACATTGTTTTCAAAAAAAAAATTTAAAAAAATGCAACTTTGTTATTGTATAGAGTGAAATTGATAACAACAAAATTATAGATCTTAAATAATTAAAACCCCTACATCCATACCATCTTCTTGTGTATCCTGCAAATAATAAAAATGATAGATCTATAATAAACTACAAAATAGTTAAAATAATTTGTAAAAAACCTCCATTGCAAATTCTCTCATTGTGCAACCCTGCATGCAAACCAAGAAGAAGAAATTTATGGAGAAAATTAAATGACAAATCTACAATAAACTATAAAATAGTTGAAATATTTTTGTAAAACACTTCTCTCATTATGCAACCCTACATGCAAACCAAGAAGAAGAAATTTATGGAGAAAAATAAATGACAAATCTACAATAAACTATAAAATAGTTGAAATATTTTTGTAAAACACCTCCATTGCAAATTCTCATTGTGCAACCCTGCATGCGAACCAAGAAGAAATTCTCATTGTGCAACCCTGTCTGCAAACCAAGAAGAAGAAATTTGAGTGCCTCCAAGAAGAAGAAATTTGAGAGCCTCCAGGAAAAATAATTATGGAGAAAATTAAAATAAGGTAGTGTAAAACTATAGTTCTTATATGCTTTTATATCATAAGTTTTAATATTTACTAAAATTAGAACTCCACAACTCCCTAATTTCTAGCTAATGTGATTTAAAATTAAATTAATGTGCATAGTTAAATTAGAATTTTAGTAGAATCTTGTATGATGTTTAAAATAGAAACCTATTTTATAATTACTAAATCATGTGATTTTATTTAAATTATATACCTATATTTTAGGTAACTCACTCCATAACTTATGGCTTAATGATTGTGATGTGATTTTAAATAGGTTTATTTGTGAGATGTGCTTTAAAATTGAATTTTATTATTTAATTATGGAATCCCTTGTTTTATGTAATGTGACTTTACTAATTTATTTGTTATATGTTACATTTATTCCAAATTAGAAGAATATAAATTAGCAAGGCAAGTTTTATTTATTAAAAATACAAAAACAAAAGTAAGTGCAAATTAGAAGAATATAAATTAGTATAAATCATTGAAAAAAATATATTGTTCATTAACTTTATTTATTATTTTCAAAAAAAGTTGTATTTTATTTATTTTAGAAGAAAACTTAAATATGTTGAATTTTATAGTTATTAGATTAAAATTAGGATTAGGGTTAGGGTTAGGATTATAATTAGGGTTGGGATTAGGGTTAATGTTAGAATTGGAGTTAGGGTTAGGGTTAATGTTAGAATTGGAGTTAGGTTAGGGTTACAATTAGGGTTAAGTTTAGTATAAAGGTTAGGGTTTCAATTAGGATTAGGCTTAGGGTTAGAGTTAGAATTGAAGTTAGGGTTACAATTAGAATTAGGGTTACTAAATTAAGGTAAGCATTAGAGTTACAATTAGGGTTAGGATTAGGGTTACAGTTAGGGTTAGAATTCAAGTTAGGATTGGGTTAAAATCATAGTTAGAATTATAGTCAAGCTTAGGGTTAGAGTTACAGTTAGGGTTAGGGTTAAATTAGAGCTATGTTTAGGGTTAGAATAAGGGTTAGGGTTAGGGTTAAGTTTAAAATTAGGATTAGAGTTAGGTTTAGAATTAGAATTAGGATTACAATTAGCAACATGGTTAGGGTTAGGGTTGAAATTAGGGTTAGGGTTAGAATTAGGGTTAGGGTTGGAATTGAGGTTAGGGTTAAAGTTAGAATTAGGGTTACTAAATTAGAGTAAGCATTAGAGTTATAGTTAGGGTTAGGGTTAGGGCTAGAGTTAGGGTTAGCATTTAGGTTAGTGTTAGGGTTAAAATCATAGTTAGAATTAGGATTAGGGTTAGAATTAAGGTTATTGTTATATTTAAAATTAGGGTTATAGTTGGGGAAGAATCAGGGTTATGATTAGAATTAGGGTTAGGGTTAGGGTTAGAGTTAGGATTAGGGTTCCTATTACAATTAGTGTTAGAATTAAGGTGGGTTACTATTAGAATTAGGGTAAGAATTAGAGTTAGGGAAAGCATTAGAGGTACAGTTAGGGTTGGGGTTAGGGATAGAGTTAGGGTTAGAATTAGGGCTATTGTTAGATTTAAAATTAGGGTTATAGTTAAAGTAGAATCATGGTTATGATTAGAATTAGGGTTAGGGTTAGGGTTATGGCTAGGGTTAGGGTTTGTATCAGAATTAGGGTTAGAATTAAGGTGGGTTACTATTAGAATTAGGGTAAGAACTAGAGTTTTAGTTAGGGTTAGGGTTCAAACTAGAGTTAGGGTTAAAGTTCAATTAGGGTTAAGGTTAGTATTAAGGTTAGGGTTAGGGTTTGAATTATAGTTAGGGTTAGGGTTAGGTTTAAAATTAGGATTTGGGTTAGGGTTAGGATTATAATTAGGGTTGGGGTTAGGATTAGGGTTAGAATTAGGGAATTAGGGTTATGACTATATTTAGGGTTAATGTTAGAATTAGAGTTAGGGTTATAATTAGGGTTAAAATTCAAGTTAGGGTTAGAAATGAAGTTAGGGTTAGAATTAAGTTTATTGTTAGATTTTAAATTAGGGTTATAGTTAGGGTAGAATCATGGTTATGACTAGAATTAGGGTTAGGGTTCCTCTTAGAATTAGGGTTAAGGTTTAACATTGAGATTAAAATATTCCTTAAAAATAGGTACCCTAATTCTAACCACAACCATAGGAGTACACTTGAATTGTTTTATAAGCCTCAAAACCCTCAATCTAACTGTACTTCTAAATATAACCTTATTTAACATAACTCTAATCATAATTTTGGTCGTAAATCTAATAATAACACTAACCCTAATGCTAACCACAATCCCAACTCTAATTTGTACCCTAATTATATTTCTAACCCTGACCCTGACCCTAACCCTAACCCTAATCCTAACACTAATGCTAACCCTGACTCCAATTCTAACCATAGTTCTAACCCTAACCCTATTTCTATTCCTAACCCTAACCCTAATTGTGACCCTAAGTCTAACCTAAACAATAACACTAACCCTAATTTTAACCCCTAACTATAATCCTAAATATAATATATAATATAATTTCAATTAGAATCATTAAATAATATAATATATAATTTTAATAATTATATATATTATAATTATAATTATTATATATAATATATTATAATAATATATCTAATTTATATGATAATATTATATTATATAATTGAAATAATTCATATAATTATATAATATAATTAAAATTAGGCTTGCCACTCTGGATGCTACTAGCATACCTATATTTATAAAATATATCTAAAGTATGCCGAGAGATATCCTTGTCGAGGTGCCTATTTTTTATAAATTTACCGCACATAGGTGGAATAGGTGCCTCGAGAAGGATATCTCTCGGCGTACTTTAGATATATTTTTTAAATATAGGTATGCTAGTTTAATTTAAGTGGGATAAATATTTATGCATTCAATTCTATCCATATAAAAACAAGCACTTTTCTTATTATCTAAAGTTTTTATAAAGCAATATTAGTTTCTTTTATAAATCATATTAGTTTTTATGGAACTTAAAAGCTTTTGTAAAATAAACTTTCTTCAAAATACTAGAGTTTTTGTTCTAATTTTCAATTAGTAATGGAAAAGATATCTCGAAATGGCAAAGGGGCGAGTATGAATGACAATTGATCCTCCTCACAATTTAATGGTGGAAAATCTTTGGTGAGATCTAACTTAGTGAAATGGGATGGTAGAAGTTTGAGAGTTGAGGAAAAACATGGGATGTAGATTGAACTTTGGATCAGACACTTAGCAAGGTCTGTTTCTAGTTTTGGGATGTCAAAGATTATGGACCACATTTTGTCGATCATAAGAAGATTTGATGGTTAAAATTCTTTGTTGGGTGAGAAGAAAAAACAATTTGTAAATAAAGCTTTGAGCCATTGAGGACTGATAGGCTTCAAACAAGATTTGATTGAATGGTCAGAGTGGACTTCTTCTGACATTTTGAGATATTAGAAACACTAGATTGCAAGCCATTCAATTGTAAAGGGATCAATAATTGTGGTATGGATGGGAAGGATCCAATGGTGGAGTTTCATTTTCAGTAGTTGGTAAAAGCTTTACAGTGAGATTGAATCAAAGCCATCAGTTTTTAGAATGATTTGGATGGTCAATGTCTGCAGAAGTTATTTTTCTGATAAAATGTTATCATATATATATAGAGGGTTGTTTAAAAATATTAAAATATCATTTTATTTTAAATAAATGTGATTTACGGTATTGAGTAGTATTACTATCCATGTAATATAGTTGGTTGATACATACATTACAAAATTAAAATGTAGGTCATACATGTATACTTGATGGATATAGATGCATTTTGTATGGAGAATAACAACTTCCATCAACATCATTAATTTGAAGCTCTTAAATTTATTAAAAGCTAGAAAGCACCAATTAATAGACTAAGTTTGGACCAATGGCTTTGATTATGTTTTACAAAAAATAAAAAAAAGTGAATTTGTTGCTAATCTAAAAGTTTAATTTTGAGTGCAACCTTTGCAAAAGCATCATTTTATGATTTTTTTTTCTTTTTTTAATTTATTTTGAGTGAGCTGCCTCCCTTGACCTTGTACTAAGTGGCCACTTGATATCATGCCTATGGGATCAAGTGAAATGAATCCATTTTCTTGGGTGTTATTAAGTATAAAACTATTCATTTTTTGGAAGATAGTGATAAATATACAAGTTGTTCTAGCATTTTTCTATGCATCTATCCAAATATTGCACATTGCTCTTATCATGAAAACTAAGTGATTCATCAAGTTAGAACTAACTATTTTCATATCAATGCTTGAAAGACTTTTTATCTTCAATTTGTTTTGTTTGCAACCTATCTTGTATCCCTAGAAAATGTTCTAGGTACTATCGTTTATTGTTGTATCCTTTATAGAACTTCTCAACATGTTGAACTATGTAGCCTTTTGTAGAACTTCTCAAGATGTTATTAAACCATGGCAGAACATATCTATTCTTTGCATAGGACTTAGGAGCAAGTTGTGCCTTTGAATGAACACATTTTTTAATAAGGTTAATTTGTAAGTTATAAAAAAGAGATTGATTTTGACATATAATAAATGTTTAATACTTGCAGTTGCATAAGCTTTTCAATTTTTGCTATTTTTTCACGTGCACAAACACTTTTCTTTATGCATGCTTACTTTTCTATGTGCGTGCATCATGCATGCTTTTCTATACACATGCCAACAATTCCTTACATGAAAATGAAATTTCTTGCATTCACTAAATATTCCAAATCCTTCCTTTCAAACAATTAATTTGAAGCCTTTTACATAATTACTTTTCAATCTATTTCCAATGCATGACATTTACATAATTACTTTTCAATTTTTTCTATTTTTTCACATGCATAAATACTTTTCTATATGCATGCTTGCTTTTCTATGTGCCTGAATTATTTTCTATATGCATGCATGCTTTTCTATACACATGTCAACAATTCCATACATGAAAATGAAATTGCTTACATTCACTAAATATTCCACCCCTTCCCATCTTTGCATTTAGGCTCTTTTTGAGCACTCCCTATAATAGAGGTTTGGATCCCTTTGTTAGATCTATAGTAGTCTCATATTACATTTTAATATGCATGTTGTCTCCCTCTTTGATGGGGAGTGCACAGTGGGAAACGTAGGATGGGCTCTAGTTACTCACAGTCAGCAAGACTCAACAAAACAGCCACTGATACATCTCGATCGGTCAGACAACAATGATCGGTATGACTTCCTTTAAACAAAAGTCCATCCTGCAATGTATAATCTAAAAATTCACTGTGGAAAGCATTGGCAAACTCACTGCATACCTTGTAAATCTCCTTGAAATCATGGTCCTTTTCATACAACCCTGTGAGTGACTCAACACCCATACTTTGTAGCTGCACTTCTTGCACTGTCAACACTCTTCTGCTTAGAGCATCAACAACCTTATTGGTTATCCCCTTCTTATGTTTAATGATGAAGGTGTATGCTTGAAGACTTTCCACCCATTTCATTTGTCTATGGCTAAGCTTTTCCTATCCATTAAAAAAATTGAGAGCATGATTGTCAGTGTGTACAATAAATTCCTTAGGAAGCAAGTAGTGCCTCCATTATTTTAGAGCTTGTACCATAACATACAACTCTAAATCATAAGAGGAGTATTTCCTCTTAGCTTCATTTAAATTTTCACTGAAGAAGGCTATTGGTTTGCCTTCTTGGCTCAACACTGCTCCTATGGCCAACCCACTTGCATCTCATTCAATGGTAAAAACCTTATTGAAATCAGGAAGTACTAAAACAGGATACTTGGCAACTTTCTGTTTCAGACTTTCAAAACTTTGATCTGCCTTCTTGGCTCAACACTGCTCCTATGGCCAACCCACTTGCATCACATTCAATGGTAAAAACCTTACTGAAATCAAGAAGTACTAAAATAGGATACTTGGCAACTTTCTATTTCAGACTTTCAAAACTTTGATCTGCCTCTTTTGTCCACACAAACTTCATCTTTCCTCCACCCTTGATGGTCTCTAACATAGGTGCATAAATATCACTGTAGTTCTTAATAAAATTTCTGTAAAATGTGGCCAAACGATGAAAGCTTCTGACCTCTCCTATTGTCCTAGTTGTAGGCCAATTCAAAATAGCTTCTACCTTGGAAGGATCCATTTTTAAATCACCCTTAGAGATGACAAAACCTAGGTACACCAATTCTTATTTCATGAAGTCACACTTTTCCAAGTTTATCATTAACTTCTGATCTTGCAGCCTCTTCAAGACTATCTCCAAATGTTTCAAGTGTTCTTCCTTGCTCTTACTGAACACCAAAATATCATCAAGATAGACTACCACAAATTTCCCTATGAATTCCTGCAACACCTCATTCATCAATCTCATAAATGTGCTAGGGGCATTTGAAAGACCAAACGGCATCACAAGCCACTCATACAACCCTTCATTGATTTTGAAAGCTATCTTCCACTCATCCCCCTCTCTTATCCTTATTTGGTGATACCCACTCTTTAAGTCTATCTTGGAGAAATAGGTAGCACCTCCCAAATAGTCCATTAGGTCTTCAATTCTAGGAATAGGAAACCTATACCTAATGGTTATCCTATTTATTGCCCTAGAATCAGTATACAGTCTCCATTTCCCATCCTTCTTTGGGGCTAAAACAATAGGTACTACACATGGGCTAAGACTCTTCCATATCAGCCCTTTGTTTAGGTGTTCTTGAATCTGGTTTTCTATCTCTTTATTTTGCTGAGGGGTCATTTTATATGCTACCTTATTAGGAAGTACTGCTCCTGGTATGAGGTCTATCTAATGGCTAATATCTCTGACTAGTGGTAGGGAATCAGGTATGTCTTTTGCAATCACTCCTTTATAACTCTTAAGCAAATCTCTGACCTCCTTAGGCCCTACTTCTCTCACATTTTCCTTCTTTTCTCCCTTAGGCTTCACAATCAAAGCGAAACCTACTCCATCACCTTCCTTTAATGTGTCCATGAATTCTTTCTCTCCTACCATCATTACACTAGACCCTACATGTTGTGGATCCTTATCTACCAATGACTGTATCCTATAAGTTACGCCATCCTTTTGGAATGAGTAAGCATTCTTTTCTCCATCATGATGAGCCTTTCTGTCAAACTGCCATGGTCTACCTAACAAAAGATGGCAAGCATCCATTGGAAGGATGTCACACAAAATTTTATCTCTAGACCCCCTAATATTGAATTATACCCATGCTTGTTCATTGATGAGTATGTGCTGCCCCTTATTCAACCAACTGACTTTATATGGACTGCTATGGGGCATCTTTTCTAGATTTGACTTATTCACTGCTTCCAAAGATATAATATTATGAGTAGAACTAGAGTCAATAATAACTTTACAAACCTTACCTTGGATCTTGCAGTTGATTCTAAACAAAGCCCTTCTTTGCGATGGTTCAGTTTGCATTGGTTCCTTGAGCAACGTCCTCTTGAGCATCAGATTTTCTCCCATTTTTGATGCTAGATTCACTTCAGGAGATGTGATTGATAGGATTGAGGCATTGAACAATCATTTTGAATACAAAGAAGTCCCTGATGATAAGAGGGTTAAGTTGGAGAAGGCAAGATTGAAGGGATCTACTCTTGCATGGTGGAATTATGAACAAGGAGAGAGAGTCAAGGAAGGGAAGAATATGATAACCTCCTGGGAAAGGATGAAGACCAAAATCAAGGCACAATTCTTACCCCTGGACTATGAGGTATAGATGTATAAGAAGTTGTAGAACCTCAAACAGAGAGACCTTGATGTGAATGCATACACACAAGAGTTTCATAAACTCAGTCTCAGGCCAAAGAGACAAGAAGAAGAGTCAGAGAAGGTGGCAAGGTATTTGAATGGTCTAAGGATGAACATCCAAGATGAGATAAGTATCTTAGCACTAGAAATAGTGAACAAGTGTTTCCAAATGGCCTTAAGGGCTGAAGAGAAGATAAAGAGAAAGAGTGAGCAGAATAATAGAGGTAGGGGTGGAAGAAATTTCAAAGGCAGAGGCAGTTTTGGAGGAAGAAGTCCTAACCAGAGGCCTAGTGGTGAGTTTAGCCAAGAAGAGCAAGTTGGAGACTCAAGTAGCAGAGGAGGCTACCGAGGAAGAAGGCCTAATGGAAGAGGTGGGACAAATGGATTAGGTAGAGGATCTAAGTTCTCCAATATGAGATGTTATAACTGCAATCAGATAGGTGATCTAACATACAAGTGTCCAGAGAAGGCCTCAACTTCTTATGGTGCTGAGAAGAGAACCACTTTGATTCAAGAAGATGCAAGGAGTGTGACATCTCCTGAAGTGAATCTAGCATCAGAAATGGGAGAAAATCTGATGCTCAAGAGGATGTTGCTCAAGGAACTAGTGTAGATTGAACCATCGCAAAGAAGGGCTTTGTTTAGGGTCAACTGCAAGATCCAAGGTAAGGTTTGTAAAGTTATTATTGACTCTGGTTCTACTGATAATATTATATCTTTGGAAGCAGTGAATAAGTCAAATCTAGAAAAGATACCCCATAACAGTCCATATAAAGTCAGTTGGTTGAATAAGGGGTAGCACACACTCATCAATGAACAGGCATGGGTAGAATTCAATATTGGTATAGAGATAAAATTTTGTGTGACATCCTTCTAATGGATGCTTGCCATCTTTTGTTAGGTAGACCATGGTAGTTTGATAGAAAGGCTCATCATGATGGAGAAAAGAATGCATACTCATTCCAAAAGGATGGCGTAACTTATAGGATATAGTCATTGGTAGAAGAGGAGCCACATCATGTAGGGTCTAGTGTAATGATGGTAGGAGAGAAAGAATTCATGGACACATTAAAGGAAGGTGATGGAGTAGGTTTCACTTTGATTGTGAAGCCTAAGGGAGAAAGGAAGGAAAATGTGAGAGAAGTAGGGCCTAAGGAGGTCAAAGATTTGCTTAAGAGTTGCGAAAGAGTGATTGCAAAAGATATACCTGATTCCCTACCACCAGTCAGAGATATTCACCATCAGATAGACCTCATACCAAGAGCAGTACTTCCTAATAAGGTAGCATATAAAATGACCCCTCAGCAAAATGAAGAGATAGCAAACTAGATTCAAGAACTCCTAAACAAAGCACTGATAAGGAAGAGTCTTAGCCCATGTGCAGTACCTATTGTTTTAGCCCCAAATAGGGATGGGAAATGGAGACTGTGTACTGATTCTAGGGCAATAAGTAGGATAACCATCAGGTATAGGTTTTCTATTCCTAGAATTGAAGACCTAATGGACTATTTGGGAGGTGCTACCTATTTCTCCAAGATAGACTTAAAGAGTGGGTATCACCAGATAAGGATAAGAGAGGGGGATGAGTGGAAGACAACTTTCAAAACCAATGAAGGGTTGTATGAGTGGCTTGTGATGCCATTTGGTCTTTCAAATGCCCCTAGCACCTTTATGAGATTGATGAATGAGGTGTTGCAGGAATTCATAGGGAAATTTGTGGTAGTCTACCTTGATGATATTTTGGTGTTCAGTAAGAGCAAGGAAGAACACTTGAAACATTTCGAGACAGTCTTAAAGAGGCTGCAAGATCAGAAGTTAATGATAAACTTGGAAAAGTGTGACTTCATGAAACAAGAATTGGTGTACCTAGGTTTTGTCATCTCTAAGGGTGATTTAAAAATGGATCCTTCCAATGTAGAAGCTATTTTGAATTGGCCTACACCTAGGACAATAGGAGAGGTCAAAAGCTTTCATGGTTTGGCCACATTTTATAGAAAATTTATTAAGAACTATAGTGATATTTGTGCACCTATGTTAGAGACCATCAAGGGTGGAGGAAAGATGAAGTTTGTGTGGACAAAATAGGTAGATCAGAGTTTTGAAAGTCTGAAATAGGAAGTTGGCAAGTATCCTGTTTTAGTACTTCCTGATTTCAATAAGGTTTTTACCATTGAATGTGATGCAAGTGGGTTGGCCATAGGAGCAGTGTTGAGCCAAGAAGGTAGACCAATAGCCTTCTTTAGTGAAAAGTTATATGAAGCCAAGAGGAAATACTCCTCTTATGATTTAGAGTTGTATTCTATGGTACAAGCTCTGAAAAAATGGAGGCACTACTTGCTTCCTAAGGAATTTATTGTATACACTGACAATCATGCTCTTAGTTTTTTGAATGGATAGGAGAAGCTTAGCCATAGACACAAGAAATGGGTGGAAAGTCTTCAAGCATACACCTTCATCATCAAACATAAGAAGGGGATAACCAATAAGCTTGCTGATGCTCTAAGCAGAAGGGTGTTGACAGTGCAAGAACTACAGCTACAAAGTATGGGTGTTGAGTCACTCATAGGGTTGTATGAAAAGGACCATGATTTCATGGAGATTTACAAGGTATGCAATGAGTTTGCCAATGCTTTCCATAGTGAATTTTCAGATTATACATTGCAGGATGGACTTTTGTTTAAAGGAAGTCATACCGATCATTGTTGTCTGGCCGATCGAGATATATCGATGGCTATTTTGTTAAGTCTTGCCGACTGTGAGTAACTAGAGCCCATCCTACATTTCCCGTTGTGCACTCCTCATCACTCTTTTTCCATGCTCATTATTTACAGATTTCTTTTTACTTGTAAATTGTGTAATTGTGTTGGCTTTCTACATTACTTAATCTTGATTGAATTCTTGACTACCATTCTCTCCTTCCTCTCTCTACTATTCCATCTTCTTATTTATGCCCCCTTATTGACTATTGACTATAATAAAATTTCTATATCATCTATAAATCCATACCTAATCATCACTACCTCATCCTCATCCAAGATTGTTCCTTTGATCATGTTATTCATCACTACCTCATCCTCATCCAAGATTGTTCCTTTGATTATTTTGGATTTTCTTGCTGATTTTTCATCTTTGCTCAATTCCCTACTCTTTTCCTAAATGATTTTATTTTTTATTTTGATATTTTTTATCATTTAACATTATAGCTTGTGTTCTTGGTTTTTCATGAAATGGGCATTCCCTTGCTAGATGACCATATTCATGGCAAGATGTTCATCTAAAAGGGATGTACTCACAATCTATTAGTTGAATCCATTCAAACCATGTTACCTTAAAGGTAAAATTTATTGGGAGCATGTGTTTTAACTCAAGCTCTATGCAATTATGTGCATAATTTCTCCTCTTCTCAAAGTCATTTTAGTTTAGAACAAGTTTACTTTCCCATGAAATCTTTCAACATTTAAAACACATATCTCATCCATAACTTGTGTGAATATTATTACATTACTTTAAAATAAAGGCAGAAATTAATAAAAATATCACACCACTTTGAGGGGGTGACCTCAAAAAATTAGAATATTGGAATATGATATAAATCTTACAACTTATGATGGTTTGGAATCAATTTTCTTTTCTTTAAATTTACAGACATAATTAGGTAGGGACACATCCCTTCATCCTAATTAAGTGGGCCTAAAGAATTAACTAGAGCTAATAAATGAAAATATTAAGGTTAAGCATACTAGAAGTGCTTAACCTTATTCACAAGAAGAAGATGAATATTAGGGGCATAACATTCCCATCTCCTTCAAAAAAGTGTTGTCCTCAATGCTTAGCAACTCCAAATTCTTCTATATGAAATGCTCATCTTCTCATGTTTGGCCATCTGATTGTGGATGATAAGATGAGCTATGTGCTAGTTTTATTTGCCATATAAAAAACAAGTTTGTCCAAAATATGCTAGTGAAGATAGGTTCATGATCACTCACAATGTTTGGGAATACTATGGAGTTTTCGTACCTTTTCCATGAATACTTTTTCCATAGTACTAGATTGAAATGGATGAGAGAGTCCATAAAATGTGCATACTTAGCGAGTCTATTCACAACCACCAAAATCACATCAAGTTTATATATCTTTGCCAACCTGGTAATGAAGTCCATTGATATTTCCTCCCAACACTGTGATAGTATGCCTAATGGTTGTAAGATGCCCAGGGTCTTTACCATTTCACCTTTATTCTATTGTCATATCAAACATTTGGCCACAAATTTCTTTACATACCTCTTAAGACCTTCCCAAAATAAATATTTCTTTATATAGTGATATGTATTTGAGAATCCCAAATTTTCTCCTTTTGGTGAGTCATGTATTTTGAAATCTTTCATCTATTGATGGGTGTTTTTGACACACTTTTCAACTTAGATGAAATATTAAGTATCCCAAATCTCTCGAAAGGAATCAACCTTCTAAATGAAGATCAATTATCCCAAGGTCATTGTAACTAGCTCTTGGACATGCAGGATAACTTAGTTGGCCATTGAAATGCTATTTAAATGAAGGGGTCTGTAAGACTTGACACTTTGCTAGAACTTGTTTTCTAGGTCATAATATAATCTCATGCAAATTTAACCCAAAATATGATTGCTTTCATGATTGAAAATGAAATTATACCAAAGAAAACATACTTATAGCTATTAGATTTTCAATTTTCTTTCAATACTTTTGTTCACAAACTAGAATCTAATTTAATCGTATAATCTAACCTCTTTGTAAAGAAAATGCAAAACATAAGAGAGAGAGAGACATAAGGATTTAGAAAAACCTAAATTGGGATTTCCATTGCCATGCAACTTCAAATGAATAGATAAATATGAGAATAGCCAATCCTTGCTTTGGTAAAAATATCACAAATCCATAAAGGATAGTGCAATCTTCAATGGAATTTATTAATTGTGAAAATAATCTATATTAAACAATGATTTAATGGCATAGATTAATAAGATATTTCCACAAATGATTAGAGACACAATGTTTAGGTTGACCACATAGAGTATTTCACAAACAATAAAATTTTAGTGATATAGAACACATTGATTGATCAAATTCTCATAAAATCACATGCATAAATAATGGAAAAAACATCTAGATTTTGAAAAACATGTAGGAATACTACCAAAAAAGAAAAATAATTGAATAATTTTATTCATAAAATTAATTTAGTCTCAACAGTTTCCAACCCCATATAATACATGAAATGATTACCTATTTATAGACTCAAGCAACATCCCAAGCATAATATCCAATGATCAATATCAAATTAGATCCAATGGTTACAAATTAGTGCATATTAAATTCCTTGAAGTGGGGTAGCTATAAGATCCTCAACATCCATCTATTACCAAAGGCACATCCAATGGTAGTAATTTCGTATAGCATAGGCTCACAAACACATCACCTTTGTATGAAACGCTAAAGTCACTATTACCTAGATAAACTTGCATTTACCTTAGGAAACCATACCTTTTACAAAATTAATAAAATAATAAAATTAGAAAAGCCACTTTCACTTGGGGTCTTCTTCATCTGTTGCATATTCTATTATGATTTTATTTGCAAAAACTTATTTTCATATATACTCCATGAAGGCAGTAAGGGAATGTTTAAAAACAATCATGTTTGGTCTATCTATAAAGGCGTTATGTCATAAAATGTCACCTTAGGACTTTTACCTTCTATGTTTAGCTCCTAGGTCCCTTAGGATTAATCATGCATGTTTAAAATGAATCTCGGAGCAAAATCCCTGAAAACCCATGTCAAATGGGACCTAGGGGTGAATCCTAAATCTTAATCAGGCCCTAAAATAGGTCCCTGGACAAGGATGCTTACGCCCTTTTCCTTCCCTATTTTTTCAGGGTCCCAATTTAAAATGTCTGCAAAGTGACCATTAAAAGGTTTCCCTTTGTCAACCTATTCAATTTGAATTACGAATTGTTGCAAGTATGTGCCTAATCGGTGTTGTCATTGATGTCAACATATCTTTGTTGTCATTGGTGTCAACTGTATCCTATTTTGTTATTTGTTTAGAAGCCTTATGTGTTGAGGATATTGAGAAAATTAGCCTCTCTGGAAGAATCAAAAAGTAAAAAGTGAATCACAGTGAAGACAATGTGTTGCATACAGAAGAACAATCTAGAAGATTGCTCTACATTTCTTGTTGACTAAAGATCTTGGTCTGCGGATTGGAAGTTATTTAGAAGCATGGCTGAAGATACTAAATCTTGAGTTTGAGCCTCCGGTATGAAGATTTGAGTGAGTTACATTCACTAGAGTAAAACCTATTTTTTTTTATTAATCACTAGTGCCTGAGAGAAAGTATTTTGCTCCACATTCCTCCAAATTAAAGTGTTTTACTTTGCGGTTCTAGAGGGAAGTCTGGGATGATGATAAGTTCCTACAATTGCAATGGTTCATGTTTTGTTGGTCCTCAAGCTATCTTTCTTTTATGACAGTTGAAGATAGTGAAGTTCATGTGCTTCGGTGTGAAGAATCTCATGAATAAAGTGGTTTGAGTTTGTATGGTTGCTCTTGATGATTTCAATGTGCTTGTGGATTCCTCCTGATCATGTTCCTAACTTTACATTGGTCTATGTTAAGGAAATGAGATCGTGTTTGAAGATTATTCTTAGATAATGTAGTGTGTAACCAGTCTTAGCTAACTTCGTTAATTCCAGTAATTGTAGAGATCCCTTGAAGATTATGGAAGCATGTTATGGCATGGAAGATCATGTTTGAGTCCTAGCTAAGGCATGGTGTGATCCATATACATCTATACTACAAATCCTTAGCATAATTTTGTATTAGGTCAAGACCTATTTTGTAAATGTTTGTAATGCCGACCTTGGAGATTGTTCCAATGGTTGATGATTGTAGTGCCGACCTTGATGATCATTCCAAGGTTGATGAAGTGTATAAATACTTGTAATTGAGTCGTGGAAAAGGTGTCCTTGTGTGAAAATGGGAAGATAAGGAAAAGGGTGAGCAAATAAGGCAGAGTAGGGCAGAGCAGAGAAGAGGAACTATTGTGCTTCAATGTATTAATCTCAAACATGAAGAAGATGATGATTTTGGCGATGATCTTGGAAGTGAGCCGCCAATAGGGTTTAATAGCCCTCAGGGCTTAACAACCCTTATTGTAATCTTTCTAGGTTTAGGGTTGAGGTAGTGAACCTGCTAGACCTAGATTTACTTCATGGCAGTGAGCCAGTATGTTCAAGGCCTGTAGAGTGACCAAGCCTAAACATCATTTTTCAAAGATTGCAATATATTTTGAGAGCTTATCCTCTCCATGGTTTTTCCCCACCTTGGGGTTTTCCATGTAAAAATCTGGTGTCTCTTGTGTTTATTGCATCTATGTTTAAGTTTTTGATTTCATGCATTCATTATTTAATCATAATAAGTGCAGAAGTGTTTGAGTTTTTGGGACAATTGATTCACCCCCCCTCTCAGTTGTCTAATGCATTTCAACTTGTTTAGTGGGAATGCATATATAATCATGTTTAGGACTTCATTTTACAACTAGATGGAGAATGCAAACCTTTGATCTTATGCTAAGGATACTCAAGGTTTTCATTGTGTTGTAGAGTAGTATTGTGTTGTGTTTGTTCATGTTTGTTAGTGATTAGTCTGTTGATGTATAATTCTAATTCTTTGGAAGATTCTTCAATGTTCTGTTCTTCTGCTTCTTCTGTGGTAAGTATTTCTACTTCTTCTGTGGCTTGAGACAAGACTTTATTAAGGAATTCAAGTCGATGTCGTCGCCATAATCTTCTTGCCATACTTCCTGGACTTGGAGCTTCCAGGAGACCCTTTTGCTCTATAGGAGTAGTTGCTGTGACAACTGACTCTGTAGGACCAGTTTCTCTCAGAGAGGCTACTGAGGCTTTCTGTTGATTATACCATGGGGATGGTCGATATCCATGTGAAAAGGATTGACCACGACCCGGACCTCAAGGGCTTGCACCAAAGGATCTCCCTCTGGATTGGTATGGTCTGGGATCACTGAATTCCCATTCATATTCTTCTTGCACTGGCTTGGCTAGAGGCTTGACAACCTTGGGTTGCAGCAAGTAATACTTTCGGCTTTTGAGCTGCTCAAGCCGACTCTTCAACTTTTTCCAGGTCTCTTGACCCATATTTATTTCTTTGAGCTGCTGCTCAATGTGCAAGATTTCTCCAATAATCTGATCTAATTCTGAGGATGATCCTTTCATCATTCTATAATAGAATGAGACTTCAGAGGATTCTGATTCTGCTTCAGAACTAGAACTTCCACTAGGCTGCTGTTTAGATTTCATCAACTTGACTTGAGCTTGCTCTTCACGGGCTGACTGATATTCTTCTTCAGACTCTGAGTCTGAGAACTCAGGACTTGAGATGACTATATCCTCTGAATCAGAAGGATACTCATTTATATACACATATTCATCCATTGAGATGCCAGCGCTCTTAGCGGCACGCATCTTTGCTTTACATTTCTTTTTGTCCTTTTTAGGACACTTATTGGCATAGTGCTCACCTTTACAGATGTAGCACACTGGCTTTCGCTTAGATCCACCTTTGTTTCTTTTGTCTTTCTTACGAAAGAATCCCTTTTTCTTTTTAGGATCTGCGTATCTTTTCTTTTTCTTTTTAAAGGTATTTTTCTCCTTTCGGCAAGGCTTACAATCCAAGTCTTCATCATCATAGGCTGACAGTTTGTAACACACTGCGGATGAGAGAAGTGGTTGCACCTTTTTCTTTTCCTTTTTATCTTTTAGCTCATCACAGATGGCAGTATTGATCTATTCCAAGAATTGAACTAGCTGAGGAAAAGTTAGCTCTTTCATATCAGTTTTATCATGTAACAAATTTTCCAAAACTTTCTTATGATAATAATCACCAATAGTGTTGCCAAAGCTTTTTAGAAAAGTTGTATACATAAACTCATGGTTTTGCTCTTGCCCTGAGAAATAGAAATGTTCATACTGTTTCTTACAGTATTTCTTGAAATTTTTTAAATCCTTGCATTTCCCTTTTACAAACTTTTGATAAGAGAGTTGCTCTAAAACATCTCTCTTCCCGACAAACATTCTTGCTAATTGAGCACAAACTTGGTCTGTGCCACTATCCAGCAATACTTCTCTGAATTCATTATCCAACTTATCCCAAACTATTCTGGCCATTCCTGTCATTGAATTAAGTGCTTGTTTAATGACTTCTTTTTCATCTGCATCAGGATTAGTTGACATATAGTTTGTGATCCATGATCTCATTGCATCAATGCCTCGGGCATTCTCCACTTCTTCAAACTTGTCAAAATTTACTAGGGGTGGAGTATCAGCTTTATAAGACTGAATATTTTTAAATGGATCATTAGTTGGATAAGGAAATGCACCTAACCCCCGAGCCATTAACACAGTCCCCTGAGGAGGAGGAGCTGGTTGTGGAGCAGGAACCTCAGACGTAGGGGCCTGGGTTGTTGAGATTAACTGACCACTGGCAGGATCATATCGGAAAGGCTCTGGAGTAGAAGGTACTTGCGTTCGGAGCCTAGGACCTTTATACTGGGCCTGCAGATAAGGGGTAGCATTACTAGGGAAGCTTTTAAACTTAACATTCCTTTCAGTGGCTTGTTTTCTCATGGCCACTTGGATAGAATTTGATTCAGCTGAAATGGCTTCTCTAGTTTCTTGAGATTCAACCCGGAGTGAATCTGCAATGCGCATCTTGTTGATAACTGAGAGGGGGGGGTGAATCAGTTATCCTAATTATTTCCCTTATTGAACTTTTCTTTTAATTGATGTAGCATAAAATCAAACACAAAAACATTAACCATGAAATAAGAAACACATGACACAGTATTTTTGACGTGGAAACCCTGTTAAGGGAGAAAACCATGGGGTGATTAACCCAAGAATTATTCTCTGTTAGAAGAATAGGAAATTACAAAAATGGCACTTGCCAATTAGGGCTCACTGCCCGAGCACACTGCTCACAAGAGGCCCACTGCCTACAAAAAGACACACTGTCTACAAAGTGATGAGAATCACAGTCTTGAACTGATTGGAAGCATCTGCATATGCTGGAGTTCAGTTCCGGTTAGGCTCAGTACACTGATCTGCTGCACTTCATCTTTCCTCTGTTCTTTATTCTGCTATCTTTCACATACCAGATCCTTTTTGCTACCTCTGCTCTTTCTCTGGACTTATTCGCATATCTCTCTACTCTCACTACTCACTTCACAACTAAATCCATCCTCTATATATATCCGCACAAGTAATTTCATCACCTTTCTAGTCGGCATCCGGAACAGTCTAGTTTCTTATAAACTTTCATTCTGTCGGCTGAATCCTTCCTCACCAAGCAATGCGGATCAAGCATATACTTGTAGATATCATTAATCATGTCGGCCAAACATGATTCATGCCTTCACAACCTCTGTCATCAATAGTAACTCATCCGGAAAGCAGTCTGATACTCTGCCAGTCAGTTCTTCCTCTGTTTTCACTGTCTCTCAGGAATCCGGTACTCAACCATTCATATCTTTTTCCTTGTCCATCACCGGAGGCTAAATCCTTGGAATATACCACTCAAGGTAGTCCTCTTGACTTCCCCAAATCCGCACTGTACCAAGACACTTCCACTGAGAGGTCCGGACCAATCTGTCGGACCTTGCCACATGCTCTGTTCTTCTTCACCGGACCACAACATTCTTTATTCTGACTTCCGGTAGAGACACATCATGACTTGCAGATATGTGGGATGACCTTTGTTGCCATCAATGACAACAACCATGAATCCATATAGTGTCTCTTGCCAACAATCTCCCCCTTTGGCATTGATGGCAACACTTAGTGAAAAATGACTAAGTGTTTTCACTATGCTCCCCCTTTGCTGATGCTCTGTCTTTATATACAATTTCCGGAACTCCCCCTTAGTTGGATCCCTCATTTTTCACTGCTCCTCACTCCCCCTTTGACATCAATGGCAAAGGGTAGGGTCCGCATATCAAAATTTTCAAAAATTTCTTATACTTAGCCGCATATTTACATACTCACATATATTGAAGAATGTCTGCAAAGGATGTCTGTAATTGAATCATTTCGGTAGCCCAACTTTGCTTCATTCTGTCCAAAATTGAAATGTGACCACTTAACAAAAATGCAAACGCTTCTGCCCGCTTGAGATCTGTCGGATCTTTTGTTTGGGCGGTGGTCCTAGCATCACTGATGGCCTCATGCATGGTTTCCAACTTAGGGATTATAATCCTTCTAAGTTCTCCCATCCGGTTGGTGATGTTCTTCCTTTCCTTCTCAAGATTCTTTATTTCGTTCAAGACTGCAATAGTCTGACATTCTTGATTTATTATAGAGGAAGAGAGAGGATCAAAACTTTGAGATAAGCTTTGTAGCTTATCCTGTTCCTCTTTTATTTTCTTGTCAAATGCTGCTGTTGCCTTTGACCAGGATATACAAAATTTATAGATATCACCGCCATCCTTAAGAGCATTCTCTAAGCTCTTTATTCCAATGCTTACAATCTTCCTATCTTTAGAAATTAATTCTAATATCTCTGAAAATCTCTTATCCAAAAATTCCTTCCGGACCTTTTCTTCAGCTGATTTTTCTAGAGAATCAAAATGTGTATCAACACTGCTGACTAAGGTTTTTAGATTACCGCAAGTGGAGGCTGTCGGATCTATTTGGATTGATGGCATGATCTTCACAAGTACTCCGGAGGCAGCCTCTATCAACTCACAGTCTTCCATATGAGACTTCAGGAGCTTTTCATTTGCCTTGGCATTTGCAAATGAAGCTATCTTCATTGTTTGTACCGGAGAGAGAGAGAGTCAAAATCAAATGGGCCTTTTAGAAGCTCCGGTTCATCAATCTCTAAAGTTTCTTTACTCAAAAATTGTTGAACAGTTTGTGCAGTGTCTCTTGCCGGAGACAGATGTTTCTTTTCTTCTGCAGTCTTAGAACTGTCAACCTCTTTGTCTTTCACCACTGCTTCCTTCTCCTGTAATTGCTCTTCTTCTTTGGATCCGAAGACTGTAGGGGAAACCGGAGGAGAGATGCTAACTTGTTCATGGGCCCCTTCTTCTGGAGCAGAGGGTCCCAAGTCCTCACTTGTCTGTTCAGGGCTCACTTCTTCCGGAACAGAAGATTCCAAATCAGCAGCTGTTTCTGCACCTAAGTCCTCTACAACAGGAAGATTGAACCTTTTGAAGGCCTTCCGGAGGATCTCTTCTGTTTCTTGGGCCACTTTGTCAGTCTCACCAAGCATGAGTTGATTCATCCTGGCTTTGCTTCTGAACTCATCTTTGCAGTCCTTGAAGATAATGTTCATTGTCTTGGGATCAATTTGAGGATATAGCTGAATAGCTATCTGCTCCCGGATCTCAAGATCTTTGGCATGAGCATTATTCTTTCTTACTTCCATTTCCTTCTCTAGGCTTTTAGGAATGAGAGATATGATCTCAATGAAAGCCTTATTGTATATGTTCAGATATTTAACTGTGGCTTCCTGCAGAGTCTTTTGGTCTGCCTCACTGAAGTCATCATAGGATTCAGTCATTGGTTGAAGGTTTCCATCCACCGTGACCGACTTGATTATGCTCTCTAATGACAGAGTGGGCTTTTCAACAGTTACCTCTGCCATTTCATCCTTGTCTTGGCCTGTGGAGGGCTTACCGGATCCTTTCTTCTTCTGTTTCTTTACTTCTCTTACTCCCTCATCTGATTCTGTTTCCTCTTCATCCTTTTGGCTTCCATAAGCCCTTGTGGCTTTTGTCTTGGATCTCTTACCGGATGCCTGGACTTCCGGTTTTGAACTTTTGGTTGAGGGAGGTGCAGATCTCTTTGTTGATCTGGTCCGGGTGGGAGCTCCAACCGGAGCACTTTCTTTGCTTTTCTCTTCTTCCTCGGCCTTCCTCCTCTTTTCCCGGCTGGCATCAAGTGCCTCCTTTGAGATACCTAGGCCTTGAGCAATGTGCTCTACTTCTTTTCTTACCTTTCTTTTAATCTCAGGTTCCCTGAGTTCTACATGTATTTTTACACTCAGCTCCTCAAAGGTTCCAAACCTTTCTACCTTAGGATCTTTGGGCTGACTTAGCATGTGTTGAACATGCAGCTCCACTATCTGTTCATCAACTTCATACCCCATGGGCATGATCCAGACAGTCCTTGGCTCCACTGCCTCCATTAGGCACTGATCAGTGTCAACCATAAAGCACACTGAGTCCTTGTATTTCTCAATGAGAGACTGAGGAATTCTCTCTCTTGCTTGCATCATGCTCTGAAAGTTTTTGAAGTATCCCCATAGAGCTGAATTTCTCGCTTTTGCATCCCCAAGTCCATGCAAGTAGTCTCTTATCTGGACTGCAACAGGTTTGTCATTCTGCCATACCCATCCACTTGTTCCGGGTAGCTCATTCATGAAGTAGAAGAATAGACATACAATAAGAGTACCATACTTGAAGGAATTCTTCTTATCCTTCTTGATTTTCTGTATATTTTCCATTAATTGGCTTAGCAGTAGTTCGCAGAGGTCATATTCTGCATTTTTCCTTAGCATTTCAAAAGCAGTGTATACTGCAGTTCCGGATACAGAATTCTCCCTGCTGGAGTGATAGATCTTGTATCCTATTATCATTGATGCATATTTGATATCCGGATCCGAAATATCTTCAATGGTCATTGCCCTTTTGTCAAATTTTGATCCGGTGGCCTCTGTTACAATGTTGTTTTTGACAGATTTGAGGATAGGTACCCCTCCGGAAGAGTATAGGCCAGTTACTGCTCTAATTGCCTCTTTTGTGATCTTACAGGGTCTATCTAGCCATAGAAAGTTGTCATGCATCCTGCTCAGTACATACCGGACCCATTCATCTTCTTCAAAGCAGGGGAAATGAATAAATTGCTCAAATTGTTTCTTCTGAATATCCTTATACTCTGGTTTAAGCTCAAAAGCATTGTCAATCAGCTGCTTGTGATAGAGGTCTCTTAATTTGAATTCCCCAAATTCCTCAATGTTTGCATGTATGTAGACCCTAATGTCTTCGGTGTGTAAAACTCCGTGAGGAACACTAGAGAAGGCTCCTAGTGGGTCTACCTCCAATGATTTGTAGGGATGTTTCTTGAATGAGGGGCGAGGTCTATTGGAGATCTTAACTATGTTTGGAGTAGCCATTCTTCAAAGATTTGCAGTGAGGTAATGAAAAACGGAGAATACCTTATGCGCCTTCGGTTTGCACGGAGTGGTTGGATTGATTTCTTTATCCAATAGCTTCGGCAGGAGATCCTTGGTGTGCTTGAAGAACCTTGTTGCAGAGCTCCACTTTTCGCTTCTTCTCGAGTGCAGAATGAGCAAATGACCTTTGAGAAATCCCTTAAATTGCTCCGCGAACCCTAATACCTGTCTGCAATAAATGCTTCACCTACATCATTCCGGTTTGCCTTGTCTGGATAGCTTGGAGTATCCCGGATTAGTCCTGATCTGTGGATATCATCCGGATCTTTCAATCATGAATAAATCGAGGTAGCATATTACAAGATCATCTCAAACACTCTGTCCAATCCGCAGAACAAGATAGTGCATTTCTGGATCTTTCCGGACCTTTTTGTAATCCTTTATCATACCGGAGCATCTCCCTGAACAGGTCTTATTTGATCGATCACAGCTTCTTCATAACTTCATGCGGACCTCTGAAAACTTGACTGAAGTATCTCAAGATTCATATCTACAAACCCTTTGATCTGCATCTTGTGCCACATCCGGCACCACTTGTTTGGCTGGGGGAACAAGATTTTCTTTGAGTCTCCCCCTGAGCCTGAGCTCACTTTTAATTTCCGGAAGAAATATCAGCACCAGAGTCTGGTGCGGATCCAACCTCTACATTCTCTGAACTTTTCTTCACCCAAATCTTGCTCATCTGATTCCTAACCTCATCCGCATTCATCTTTTGTTTACCCTTGTCTTGATTCTGATTATACACCGGACCTCTTTTGTCCTGATTCTTGTTTCTGCAGACTTTAGCATTATGACCGGACCTATTGCAGATTTGGCAAATAACATTTCTTTGCATATTTGACTGATATCCTCTTGATCTGCATTGATTTGCCATATGACCTATTCTATTGCATGTGAAGCATCTACCTTTGAATGATTTGTTTACTTGCATAATTCTGCATTCATGGGATTTGTGTCCATACCTTTTGCAGTTGAAGCACTGTCCGGAGAAGGATGAATTATTCTGATTCATTCTCATTCTGCACTGATTAGCTTTGTGACCAAAGTGGTTGCAGTTGTGGCAGTATCCATTGAAGGATGGATATCTTTGAGCATTTGGCTGTCTTACCGGAGGTCTTCTAGGCCTGCTCCTTGGATTTTCTGATCCAAGATTCTTCTGACCGGATCCAGAGCTTTCTCCTTTCTCATATCCCAAGCCATACTTGTCATCTGTCCTCTTTTGACTTCCAAGAAGAACTTCAAGTTGAGCAGAACTTATCTTGAATTTCTCTTTATATTCATTTGCTGTTTGAAGGTCTCTTTTGAGAGAGGCAATTTGCTCCTCAAGTTTTCCTTCATTATCTTTGGCATCTTCAAGATCAGATTCAAGGTGTCTGATAATCCTGTCCATCTGGTGGCATTCTTCTGATTTTTCTTTAAGAGATTGTCTTAGATTGTCTTCAGCCTTTCTTTTTTTCTTCAATCTCTTGAGTAAACTTTATAGTTCCTGATTCCATTTCATGTCTTAACATAATGACTTCTTTTGATAACTTTTCACATAACTTGGTTTGCTCAGTCAATTCCTCATTTGTATTGCTTTCTTCACTTTGTCTTGCCAACTGTTGAAGCAGCTCCTTTCTCTTTTTCATAGAGAGACTTAATTTGTCTTTTAATTCTCTCATGAATTCATCAGCCTGTTTGAGTCTTTCCTTTAATTCACTGACTTCAGAATTTGACTGTTCAAGATCCTCAAGGGCAGTCTTGAGTTGCTCCCTTAAACCATATGCATCCATTTGAAATCCCAGATCTTCCTCAAGCTGTTAGGCTCTATTAGGAGGAACTTAGCTCTGATACCAATTGTTGATAACTGAGAGGGGGGGGTGAATCAGTTATCCTAATTATTTCCCTTATTGAACTTTTCTTTTAATTGATGTAGCATAAAATCAAACACAAAAACATTAACCATGAAATAAGAAACACATGACACAGTATTTTTGACGTGGAAACCCTGTTAAGGGAGAAAACCACGGGGTGATTAACCCAAGAATTATTCTCTGTTAGAAGAATAGGAAATTACAAAAATGGCACTTGCCAATTAGGGCTCACTGCCCGAGCACACTGCTCACAAGAGGCCCACTGCCTACAAAAAGACACACTGTCTACAAAGTGATGAGAATCACAGTCTTGAACTGATTGGAAGCATCTGCATATGCTGGAGTTCAGTTCCGGTTAGGCTCAGTACACTGATCTGCTGCACTTCATCTTTCCTCTGTTCTTTATTCTGCTATCTTTCACATACCGGATCCTTTTTGCTACCTCTGCTCTTTCTCTGGACTTATTCGCATATCTCTCTACTCTCACTACTCACTTCACAACTAAATCCATCCTCTATATATATCCGCACAAGTAATTTCATCACCTTTCTAGTCGGCATCCGGAACAGTCTAGTTTCTTATAAACTTTCATTCTGTCGGCTGAATCCTTCCTCACCAAGCAATGCGGATCAAGCATATACTTGTAGATATCATTAATCATGTCGGCCAAACATGATTCATGCCTTCACAACCTCTGTCATCAATAGTAACTCATCCGGAAAGCAGTCTGATACTCTGCCAGTCAGTTCTTCCTCTGTTTTCACTGTCTCTCAGGAATCCGGTACTCAACCATTCATATCTTTTTCCTTGTCCATCACCGGAGGCTAAATCCTTGGAATATACCACTCAAGGTAGTCCTCTTGACTTCCCCAAATCCGCACTGTACCAAGACACTTCCACTGAGAGGTCCGGACCAATCTATCGGACCTTGCCACATGCTCTGTTCTTCTTCACCGGACCACAACATTCTTTATTCTGACTTCCGGTAGAGACACATCATGACTTGCGGATATGTGGGATGACCTTTGTTGCCATCAATGACAACAACCATGAATCCATATAGTGTCTCTTGCCAACACATCTGAGAGGATGTAAGAGAATGAATCTCCTCAGATATTTCTTGCAACCTTTGTCCATTATGTCTGATTTGGACATTGGTTGTTCCCAACTGTGAACTAAGAACATCATAGTCTGCTTTGATTTCTTGTCTGACCTTTAGGACTAAATCCCGTTGTCTTTGCATGGCTGCTTCTCGTTCAATTTTCCAGATCTCCACTTTATGTTTAAAATCTTGATACTGATCTTTCAGCTCATGGAGAGCTGTTTCAACTTTATCTTTCCATTCCTGGGTTAATCTTTTCTCAATAAGTTCAAGGGTGGAAATGATAGAGTGACTATTAGCTTGCAGACTCTGGAAATTTTTCTCATATTTAATGGCTTCTAGATCGGCCCATATTCTACGATCTTCTTGCAGCAAGAGGGATTTCCTAAGACAAAGATTTGCCCAATTTAACAGATGACTCTGACTTGGGGCATTATCACTTAAAGGAGTGACATGTAAAGGCCAGCATTTAGCTTTATACTTACCAGAGGTGTCTAATAACATAAAATCATAAAATGGTGGAATTCACCCTGGTATTGTACAAGTTCCACCAGGATTCTCCACTATCCTAGTATCTACAACTGAGATACTACTTTCTGGCATGGCAACAGAATATTCCGAAAACATTTTAACACTACTCATCATCCTAAGCTTTGCAGTTTGAGGTGGGCAGACAAAAGAACAATCTTCACACTGGTATAAACCATTTTGCAATATAGAATATTTGGAATGACTGCAATTTGACTTTATGGATTTATTTTGGAAGGATGACTGATGAGACACAGAGGGTATTCGGAATAGATTTTCAAAACCCTGAGAGGGTTGCAAACGGATACTTTGAGACTTTGGCAAAATTGATGGAGAAGGCTCATTATAATTAAAAGGTATATCCTGGGATAAATTTTTGGAAGAGGAGGACTGTCCTCGTAGTATGGGTCGACTGACTCTTGTGTCAGAACTTCCAAATTTTATTACGGCCTGGTCATCAATTTCTTCCAGTGAGACTCCTGTCAATTGGGGATTTTTCTCTTGTTCAACCTTAGTAATATTATCCTGTTCCCATAATTCAATAGCCCATTCTTCTGGCATCTTTATATCTTTATGCTTTACAATCTTTGGGGCTGTTAACTTGGTGGTATTACTAGAAGAGCTCCAAATGGTAGACAAACCATCTAAACCTCTTTCATGCGGGTTTCTAGGATTGACCATCAAAGGTATGACCTTATCATATAATCTATAATGAACTAAAAAGACCAGTGAATGATCAACTAAGTCTTTCTTCATGAATAAGTTCATTGTTTTAAATTTATATTCCAAAACATCTTTGAGATTACCATCTAATAGACTCACAGGGTAGTCTAAAAGACAATCCACAAAGAGGGGACCTTTGGCCATCGAATCACAACCTGCACCTAGTAAGGAATGGGATAACTTAAAGAACCTAGCATCTTTTAGCATCATCAAAACTATAATAGGCAGTCCTTTTCTATAGTGTCCACATATGCCTATTCTAATATATGAAAGATGCATAAACTGAGGATTCTTTTTGCTTTCAAGAGCTTTCTTTCGAAATTTCTTGACTAACTCATCTGTAAAAATATTTAACTTCCCTTCATTTCCTCCTTTAACAACATGGGAAAGTTCAGCAACATGATAATTAAGTGAAGACTTATATCCAAACCAGTCTCTTAAACCTATAGACTTATTATTAAACATATCCACAAGATTTTTGGGAATATCCTGATATATCTCATGTGGAGGGATTTTTGGAACTTTAAAAGGTTTTTCACTTTCAGGCGCTACTGCATAATTTTCTATATCATCTATGCAATTACCAAACTCAGACACTGTACTAAAACAACTTTCATTATTCGCAAAGAAGTTGGTAAATCTAACCTCTGAGTTTCGCTCTGCAGTCATGTTAGAACGACTATTGTCCTTCGCTTGAGAAGAGGAAGAAGAAGAAGCCATCTGCGCTCAAACTTCGCTCAAACCTGCGCTCGAAAGACCAGATTACTGCCCTTCTGTCCTTACGCCAACCACGGCTTTGACGGGACTTACTGTACGGGACTTACAACACTTATGACGGCCTGAGTCAATACAGGGAGACAATAAAGGAGCTTTTACAGATATTCAGATTGGGAAGGAGTTAACGTTAGACAACAACGTAAACAACAGACAGTAATATCGTCACCAGAGGCTCTGATACCAAATCTAAGCTGCAATAGACAAACACAATGCGCAACAAGATATCTTGCTCTTATTTGAATAGTAGAACTATTTTCATTAACAACATGCAGGAAGCTTACATATATGTTCATCTTTTACAATGCTCGCTATGACAGAATATCCATAAAGCTTAAAGCTTTTACAACACTTTAACTTCTACTGAAGTTATCGACATTACCGACTTTACTAGAACACTTTACTAAGACCTGAAAACTAAAACTTATCTAAGACTCAAGACTGTAATTCTTCGCATTCACTTCACTCGCCAAGATCTTTTAACCTCGACTTCATAATTCCGTGAGATCCATCAATGAAAAGAGGACACAAAGCAGCATCTTATCCGAAGAGCATCCCATGTGAAGAAATCCTTCAGGTGGGACCCAATTACTCGTGAACAAGATAAGATGGACACGACCGACACTAATTACAGGACGTTCCTTTTGGGCACAAGAGAAATAACTTGGTCTCATGATAAGGTTGTGAGATAACCCCTTTACAACGTGGTAGGGTCCACGCCTTATCTTTAATCACGAGGAGATAAGATTCCCCGATAAGTGACAAGCCCACTTATTAGCTAAGACCCCGTGCTATCGGTGGATAGATCATCATTGTGATTCCAAGCGCACTTTTCACAGAATGCTTTATTGGGATGATTACACGTTTCTGTCGGCTGGCTGGGTGGAACCCTTGGATCGTCAGTCGAATGATCTTCACAGTTAAAGCAGGTTTGAGTGGAGGCATGCGGGATGCAACCAGTCATTAACTACGGTTCACCTTCTTTCCACATAATGGTCATCACCTTGAGTTTATATGGACCATAGATGCCTCTTGTCATTGTCATGCGTGATGCCTCATTCATTCTATATGTCTTCACATGAATCCAGATAGGAACTTGATGAGCATAGAAATATCTTATCCTTTTTTTCACAGTCCAATGCTCAAACATTGATTCAGGTCCGCACGGTCCATACTGCTGAACTATGTGTCTGCTCAAAGGTGTATCTTCTCCTGAATTCAAGGTTAGCTTAAAGATACAACCAGTGTAAGCGGTAGTATTATGGAAATTCATATTGTCAGCAGGAGGATAGGGTCCAGAGAATAGGTCCCTAATTAAATCTTTACCATCTTCAAAATTTAACCATTCCTCTGGCTTATTAATGGCTGGATTATTAAATCTGACTGGAAGACTAAAATCACCACACCAGTTATTAAGGATATGACCTATATCAGGATCAACTGGTTCTGCTTCGGCAGCAAACTGGAAGAAGGGAATTTCTGTCCATAAACCTGGAGAAGTTAATAGCATTTTGGCTTTTAACATTTTGAAACGATCAAACAGAAAATCGTTAGCCATTCTGTAATTGTGAAGATCTCTCCTTGGAAATGGATTAGTGCTCCATTCATTGCAACTATGTTCATGCCATCGTTGTTCCCTGATTCAGATGTGCATGACTCTTACTTTACCTTTTACCTGTCGGTTTTTACCTTCTGGTTCTGGTTCTGGTTCATGACCTTCTCTTGATACAAAATCAGCAACTACATTCTCAGCTCCTTCAGCATCTCTTTTCAAAGGCAAACTGCAAGTCAGAGAGTGTTGGAATTTCTTCAAATCCTTAGTCATAACAGTGGAAGCAAATACTTCCTTTATCTGCTTCAGTTCTTTGAGCCTATCTTGAAATTGCTGATGAAGCCAAACTTGATTCACAGGTTTTTTCTTTTTGTCATCTGTCTGAATCCTTGAGAAGGATGTAGGCTGATAAATCCTTGGTAACTGATATAACCCTTTGAAGGTTAAGAAATCTTGCTCTATGATGAATGGTTGCCATTCACTGAGAGTATTACTACCAATTACTCCATCATAGTCTTCTACTTCATAGTGCACACAAATAGTATTTGCTGGTTTTTCTTCAAAACCAAGCTGCACTGGAGCAATACAAAATTGATGACTAAAAGATTTCTCATTATTACCAAAAGTAATATCAGTTTTTCCATCTCTCCATGCATCTTCTGGGAAGGCATTTCGCCTGGCAATATTTAGATCAGCACCAGTATCAATTAGGAAAGCAAGAGGATATGCTTGAATACCTGGAAACTTGATTAGCAAAACTGCTGCAGGACACTGGGAGGTAGCTTTACTAGCTCGGAAGGTATTCTTGATGACGCTCAACTTTCCTCTACTGCTTTGCCCTTTTTCTGGAACGACTTCTCGAACTGGGCTTCCTTCATATGCTTCATCAGAAAGGAACTGCATAGGATCCTCTGCTTGTTCAATCTTGATAGATTGAATACTTTGACTGATAAAGGGGCTGTATGGCTTTTCTTCATAGAACAGAGCCTGTTCCATGCTTGTAACAGGTTCATGCATTTTCACACCAGAGACAGCATTGAATCTGTTGATGTATAATTCTAATTCTCTGGAAGATTCTTCAATGTTCTGTTCTTCTGCTTCTTTTGTGGTAAGTATTTCTACTTCTTCTGTGGCTTGAGACAAGACTTTATTAAGGAATTCAAGTCGATGTCGTCACCATAATCTTCTTGCCATACTTCCTGGACTTGGAGCTTCCAGGAGACCCTTTTGCTCTATAGGAGTAGTTGCTGTGACAACTGACTCTGTAGGACCAGTTTCTCTCAGAGAGGCTACTGAGGCTTTTTGTTGATTATACCATGGGGATGGTCGATATCCATGTGAAAAGGATTGACCACGACCCGGACCCCGAGGGCTTGCACCAAAGGATCTCCCTCTGGATTGGTATGGTCTGGGATCACTGAATTCCCATTCATATTCTTCTTGCACTGGCTTGGCTGGAGGCTTGACAACCTTGGGTTGCAGCAAGTAATACTTTCAGCTTTTGAGCTGCTCAAGCCGACTCTTCAACTTTTTCCAGGTGTGAAAGATCTTCATCTCCCCATGAGAGCCTCACCTCTGAGGTGACATTTACTTTATGTTTCAATCATTTATCATATCATTGCTTTTGCCTCTATATTACAAGGACACACACTCTCTATCTAACAACAATGTTGGAATGCTTGAATGCGATTTTAGGGCTTGACTGAGGTAAGCTCCTAAATACCACAACCCCCAACCCCTCTCTTGTGATTGCAGGTGACAGGTGTCGTATCTTGTAGAGAGGAGTTGCAGAGGATCATTACAGAGCATAAGGGTTCCAGATTTGAAGAAAAAGTTAGAAAATATCCCTAAAAGGTTAAGGGCACTTGCACCTTTGACCCTCAGTTTTGTAGCACTAGAAATCTCCAGGGTGGATGCAGTCTGTAGTAGGTTTTGTCCCAATGCCCTCTAAAAAAGTAGTACCTTAGGCTTGGGCACTCGCCCCTTTGACCCTAAATTTTTTGCATTCTAAAACTCAAAATATGGTATGTATCTGATTTGTATTTAGTGTCTTTCTATAGAAAGATTTGTTGCGTTTCATCCGTTTGCTTGCGATTTTACATAATTAGAGTTTTAGACTTAATCGGGCTAAGGATCAACAAATCAATTAACAAATTCCAAATTTCCTTATCATTCCAAGTGACATCAGATCTGATAGCTGAGTCCTCTTGAAAAAGTTGTGACTTAGCTTGGTTTAATGCCCTTGAATGTATGTAGTGAAAGGAGGATCTAATCCAACTACCAATCAAATCAACATACCCTCTTTTTCTACATAACATTTTGGTGAACCCATGTTTTTATTGAATTTTGCATCTTACTGAGTGTTGGAAATTAGATTTGCATTCATTCATTTCATTTTCATCATCATACATTTGAAAATCTTACAAAAAAATTGAAAAATTTGAAAAAAAACAAAAAACAAAAAATAAACATTTTTGGCTTGCATAGTTTGCACTATTTTCATTGAATTTCATCTAAATAATTTAAATTTCTGATATTTACATCAGATCTAAGATAAATTACTGCAATTCATCATTTCATAATCATTTACCTTGCATTTGCATCTCTCATTTGCTAGGGTTTGCTTGAAATTTTGCATTTTTCTTATAACCTAGTAATTCCTAAAGCTTGGGTTTGTAATTAAAATCTTATTTCAGATTTTAATACTTATTTTCACACTATATAAAATATGATTTTGGACTATAGTGTTTCATCATAGTGCATTTTTGCATTTACATTTTAAAATTTGCTTTCACACATTGTGTATTTCAACAAAAAATAACACATTCATTGATTTTTCCTTAAAAATATCACTTGCACCTTGCATTGTAGAAGATTTACATCATTTTCAAGTCTGATTAGATTTCATTTATTCATCATTTTGCATATTTTCATACCTTAATTTCACCATTAGGGTTTCAAAAATCCTTTCATTTTCACTACATTTTGGCTAATCTTTCACCTAGCATTGCAAGATTGGTGTGTTGTGACAAATTTTGCTGCATTATTGGATTGATTAAAAGGTCTTAATTTTATGCCCCTTATCATTCTCCTAATTTCATTACATATTTTGTACATTTACATTAAAAAAAGTGAAAAAATTGAGCATTTTAGTGCATAAACAAGCATAGATTGGTGTTGTTTCATTGCATTCATCTTAGATATCTTACATTTCAGATCTTGAAATCATTTCCAAGAATATATTCATTTGTCATTTGAAAAATTTCCTTAATTTCATATCATTGTGTGAAAAAATGGCATAATCTTAATTACACAGTGTGTATTTCAACACTACTTGTTTGCACACCTTTTTCACATCTTTTTTATCACAACCTTTCAAATCATCAATTGGGCCTTGTTGTGTTGTACTCTTTACTCCTATTCACTTTGTTGTGGACTATGTGTGTACTTTTACCCGTTTTCCTCAAACAAGTGCTTGGGTGCGAAATAGTCTCACATCTAGGGTGTATTAAGTATCGTAAAACTTTGCATGTCTTGTCTTACTAGATCTTATTGGACATTGATGTTTCAAGACATTTCATTTTGACATCTTCATCTCATTGCTCTTTGGTATCTTTACATGCATATATTAAAAACTTTGAGAATTTCTACAAATTTCTTTGTATGAATCCTCATGTTCTCACTTATGTACAAGCTATCTATCACAAGGATATATTTAAATTCTCCTCATTTGAGATCCTTGATTATGTATCTGATATGCATATTAGTCCATTATCAGCTTGCTCCTCAAGTCGTATGCCTTTGTATCCATGAGGATCTAGATTTTCTTTTCTTTGAGTCCTCGTTGGTGACTTTAGCAACACCCCTTCACTTTTTATGTTAGAAGAACTTATAACTTTAATTTTAAAACCATTTTGTTCTTAACTCAAGTGTATATGTTAAGTATACCTTGCATCATTATTGCTTTATCTTCTGCATTGTGATGGTAATCTTTGTATTATGTCAACAATAAGCTTTTCTAATTTTAACTTGCCACCAACCGATTCATTTGGCTACTTCTATTGTTTTCTAAATGCTTACAAAGGGTGATTTATATAGATTTACTTTTGCTTTTATATACATATATAGTTTATTGGATCGGTCCTTGTTGGCATCTTTTAAAGTTTTTTTGTAAAACCACTAGAGGCCGATGCATATGGTTGTTGCATATGTTTTTTTGTTTCTTTTTAAAATCGATTCTATAAGTTTAATTAGGTAACTCAGAATTTTAGGAAATTTAAGTTTAGTATTTTAGAGAGAAAATATTTTCATTCTCTTGTGGCACAGAATGTAAGTAGTTTACTTCCCAATCCAAGCCTCTAATCGACTTTTTTGTTTTTACTTCAGCCTGTATTCTTAACCTACATTGAATTAGTCTTCTTTCTATTCTTAGTTTTTGAAATGCATTAGATTGGAGTCATAACTCTTCTTCTTACAAAGGTTTCCAACAATGAAGGCCTTTCTAATTATAACTTCGATTTAAGTGATTTGGATAATCTTCTCATTGATTCAAATTTACTTTGATATCATCTTCCAATCCATTTTGAGCATACTACAATCAAAATATACATTAGTTAATGGTTCAGGTTGCCTTAATCATCAAAACAACATTGCGTCATGTCTACAGTTCCACTTTTCGCTACATGTCTTCTAGAACTCATGCGACTATTTCTTCAGACAACAAATTCACTTTCCACTGCATTTTTTTGGATGTGTTTTCTTGGTTCCTATAGATTATGTGTGAGTATTCATTTAGGAGTATTTATAAGGTCATATGCCTTTGGTATCTACTATTTTAGAATTGAGAAGTTAATATTATAAACTTAGAAAGTAATCCATTATTTTATGAAGTTCTTTAGCAAAATTTATGTTATGTGATTTGTTTAACTAAGGTAAAATTAACTTGTTTATCAACTTGGCATTGGAATAGAAAATGACTTATGTTATGAGATTTGTTTATTGGGAGATAAAATGTTTGAAAGAGAGAAGTAACTTAGTAGGAGTAATGTAAATGATTAAAGTCTTATGCATGCACAATGTTTTCTAGTTTCCTTCTATGATTTCATTTGTATTAAATTGGTCATGCGTGTGGGTGGTGTTGAGTAGTAGTTGTAGACTCTTTTAATCTATTTAGTTCAATAATAGGAACATTGTTAAAACTTTTACTAACTTTTATAGGAAATGCACTAAGAGATTCAATTATTCATGATTTGAGTAGTAAGCCCTAAATTATATTAAGGGTTTGGATTCCAAGTGGTAATTTGTTTGATTGGGTTTATGTGTGTAACATAGTTGGTTATGATAATATGGCAGATCCTAAGTGATTGCCTAGCAATAATATTCTTCCCCAAACCATCTATTTCTCTTATTTTGTGAAACTGAGGATATGTGTGTAAAGTGGTCAAATGTTACGATTAATGCATCTTTTATTTTGGATAATAAAATTAAGTTGGTAGAAAGTATAGTCCCCAAACTATGAAGCCTTTGCATTACGCGTATGTAGGCAAGGCCATCACAGATGAGCCCTCGAGGCATTAGATCGACCCCTTAGGGCCTTTAGGTTCATGCATTGATACCTAATATGTTGATGAAGGGGGTAAATCATAAAACACACAACCAAAGAAATTGCACATAGAAAATAGAACTTTTTTTTTTATTGATTTGGACAACTTGTTGTATTATAGAAGCTCAAATACAATCAGAGGAATCAACCCTCCATAGGCTGCAACACATTACAGCTTCCTGTCACAATACTCTAGAATCACCTGCCTTCTATAACCCCAAATCAGCTAGGGTTTCTATTTTCTGGCCTATTCTTGACTCCACACTTTCCCTCCTAACTCTACTACCGCCCAGGGTTCCCAAAAATGGTTATTAATAGCCTTTTGGCAGCCAACAACCTAATTTTGAAATTTGCATCTCCCTCCAAAAATAGGTCAACTTTCGGGAGCCATAACTTTTGATTCGGGTGTTTGATTGAGAAACCGTTTTATGCGTCAGAAAGCTCACAGAGTGCTCTACATGCTAAGAACCCACTCTACCAATTCTGGCCATTTTTGGGCCTGTACGGGACCATTTAGTGCCTCAAACCTAAGTTTGAATAATTTTCAGGTGTTTTTCGAGAAACAGAAACTTTAATATCTTTCAGCTTGCAAATGATCTTTGTGTGATTACTTCGCCAAAGGTCTTATATTTCCGTTATGTAACTACCTGTAAATTTTCACTTTAATTCATGCCCAAATGCAAACTTTCTAAAAATAGCAGGTTACTATTTTTAGTAGTTTGGAAAAACTGAAAGTTCTACATCATTATTCAAGTGATTATGGAACTAGAACCACAAATTTTGAAAAGAAATGGAAAGAACATCAACAATTTTGAAACACAACTTTTTTTGGGTAATGCAAGATTGCCCTTACACCACTGGATGCTCTTGCATCAAACACCTAGGGTAATTTGAGAAGTGACCCTCTCACGTCTCAGGTGTTTGTGTGAGGAAAACCCAAATGGTCAACCTCTGCCTTAGAAAACCAAGAAGAATCTTCAATAGGCCTTCCTTTCCATTTCACTAGATATTCTTCATATTGCCTATTCTGAGTACTTCTTCCCACACGGCTATCCAAGATCTCTTCTATCTCCTCTATTGAAGTAGATGCCAGAATACTCCACTGTTCTTCTGTTGTTCCATCCTCTGTTCGACCTTCATGATATTCTGATAAATCAACAATGTTGAAAATAGGGGAAATGTTGATCCCACTCGACAGCTCTACCTCATATACAATTCCTGAATCATGTTTCTTCAAAATTTTGTATGGTCCAAATTTCTTCATTTTCAGCTTATTGTATGTTCCAATTGGGAACCTTTCTTTTCTCAAGTGAACCATGACTTCATCTCCTACCTAGAATTCCTTATATCTCCTCTTCTTATCTACCTTAGCCTTGTACTAAATATTCATCTTATTAATGTGCTTTTTCACCTCTTCATGCAAATTCTTCATGTGTTCTGCAAAGTCTTCAGCCTCGACACTTGTCTTTTCTCCTCTGTCCAGGTTCCTTAACTCTGAAGCATTTCTTGGATTATTCCCATATACAATCTAGAATGGTGATTTACTAGTACTCCTATGTGGTGAAATCAAATCCCATCCCTTGGGCTTATCTCCTACTAAGCATTGTAGTAGGTTACCCAAACTCCTATTCACCACTTCTGTCTGTCCATTAGTCTATGGATGGTGTGCAGAACTGAACTTCAAATCTATTTTCAACTTCTTCCATAATGTCTTCAAAAAATAACCAACAAACTTGGTATCTCGATCTGAAACTATGCTATTTGGTAGACCGTGTAATCTCACCACCTCCATGAAAAATAACTCTGCAATGTGAACAGCATCATTAGTCTTCTTGTAAGGAATAAAATGTGCCATCTTTAAGAATCTGTCCACCACCACAAAATAGAATCATGTCCTCTCTGTGTCCTTGGTAAACCAAGAATAAAATCCATAGTAATATCATCCCATGGCTTCTTTGGTACAAGTAATGGCTGATATAGCCCTGTATTCTAACTGGTTCCTTTTTCCATTTGACACACTCTGCAACTCTACACAAATTTCCTCACATCTTGTTGCAACTATGGCCAATAATAATTTTCACCAACAATAGCAATGGTCTTATCTCAACCAAAGTGTCCAGCCAATCCCCCACTATGCTTCTCCTTAATCTGATTCTCTCTCATGGAATTCCTTGGAATGCATAACTGGCTTCCTCTAAACAACATGCCATCTTGAATAATGAAATCCAACCATTTTTTCCTGTCCAAAGTAACAAGTTCCAAACAAGATTTCTAGGCCTCTACAAAATCTAGATCTTTAGGATACAAACTTTTGAGCTCATCGAACCCAACAACCTCTATCTTCATTTCTGTCAACAAATTTTTCCTTCTGCTTAAGGCATCTGCAACTTTGTTGGACTTCCCACTCATGTGCTTCAACATAAAAGTATAGCTGTGCAAAAACTCAACCCATTTTAAATGCCTTTGGTTCAACTTTCCTTGACTATTAAGATACTACAAAACCTAATGATCAGTATATAAAACAAACTCTTTTGGCAATAAATAATGTCTCCATTTCTTCAAACCTTGAACTATTGCATAAAATCCTTGATCATAAACAAAATACTTTTTCTTGGCATCATTAAGCTTCTCACTAAAATAGGCAATGGGCTTACCTTCTAGGCTCAAAATAGCTCCTATACCACTACCACTAGCATCACAATCTACCTGAAATACCTTATTGAAATCTGGAAGTGCCAAAACAGGTTGTTCTATGGCTTTTTGCTTCAATGTATCAAAGCTCTTGTCTGCTCCTTTAGTCCATCTAAACTCTTTTCTATTCCCTCTCATTGTCTTAGTTAGGGGTGCACAAATGCTACTAAAAGTTTTGTAAAAACTTGCCAAACTATGAAAAGATCTTACCTCCATTGCACTCCTTGGCATAGGCCATTTAATGATAGCCCTTACTTTTTCTGGGTCCATCTTAAGACCTTCCCTTGAGACAACAAATCCCAGGTATACCAACTCCTTCTTTGCAAAACTACATTTTTTTAGATTAATCAACAACTTCTTCTCCCTCAGCTTCTCTAAAACTCTTCTAATATGCATCAAATGCTCATCCCAAGTCTTACTAAAAATCAAAATATCATCCAAATAAACAATAACAAAACTTCCTAAAAAAAATTTAGTACCTCGTTTATGAGCCACATGAATGTGCTCGGTGCATTGGTTAGCCCAAATGGCACGACTAACCACTCATACAAACCTTCTTTAGTTTTGAAGGCTATCTTCCACTCATCTCCTTCTTTGATATGGATCTAGTGATACCCACTCTTTAGGTCAATCTTCGTGAAGTACTTGGATCCACTCAAACAGTCCATTATGTCGTCCATTCTGGGCAATAGAAATCTGTACTTGATCGTGATCTTATTGATGGCTCGAGAGTCTGTACACATTCTCCACTCTCCATCTTTCTTTGGTACTAGTACTGCAGGTACCACACATGGACTTAGGCTTTCTCTTATAAATCCCTTCCTCAACAACTCCTAAACTTGTTTGTTCAACTCTTTACTCTCTGCTAGAGTCATTCTATGGGCTGCCTTGTTTGGCAAACTAGCTCCTGGTATCAAATCCATTTGATGACTTATCTTCCTTACTGGTGGTAAACCTTCTGGTACATTATCAGAGATAATGTCCTGAAATTCTTCTAACATATCTGAGACTTCTGCTAGTACATATTCACATTTCTCTTGACTGATCTTAAGAACCAATGCAAAGCAATGACACTCATGCTTCATACCTTCCAAAAATTTCCTACCATCTACCAAGCAAATTCTGGTAGTACTACATACCTTTTCTTCCATCTCCTTAAGGGCTTCAACTTATGATGAACTCCATCCTTTGTTAGGGAATATGTGTTTGCATGGCCATCATGGACAGCGCTCCTATCATACTACCACGACCTCCCCTACAACATATGACATGCATCCATCGGCATGATATCACAAAACACCTCATCATGGTAGTCCCCAGTCTTGAACTTCACTAAACACTGCTCATTGACCAAAGCTCTGTGGTCCTTCTGCAACCATGCAATCCGATATGGATGTGGATGCTTCCTTCTTGTCAACTTCAACTTGTCAACCATCTCCTCTGAAACAAGATTGTCAGTGCTTCCACTATTAATAATAATATCACAACACTTACCTTCACATTTGCACCTTGTGTAGAATAAACTCTTCCTCTGATTTGGTTCTTTCTCCTCATTCAGCAAGGTTCTTGTGACAATTAGGGTTTCTCCCCTTTCAGCATCTTCAGAATGCTCAGAATGTGCATCTTCATCTACATGTGCAACTCATGCATTACCTTCAGGTCTTCTATTTGTCCTTCCTTGATGTTGTGGACACTCGTATGCTCGATGCCCTTCTTCTCCACATTGCAAACAGGTTCCTCTGAAACCTCCTCTTTTGGGTCCTTGCCTAGGTTTGCCTCTTCCTCTTCCTCTTTGATCACCATTGTTCTAGTCACGAGGGAGGTAGGTATTATCTCCTCTCTAATTTCAATTGGTGCCAACTTCTTCACTTTTCTTTGCAACTTCATTTCGGCCCCCATAGGGTCTTCCACCAGTCCTTCTGCCTTGACCTCTTCCCCTTTGCTTGCTATCAAATCTTTTATTTAGCTTCTCTTCCACCTTCAGGGAAAACTAGTATGCATCTTCTATGGTGGTCATTCTGACCAAGCTCAGCTCCTCTTGAATACTCAGCCTCAACCCTTTAATGTAACGGGCTACCTTCTCCTTCTTGGGCTGTGCATGGCTTGTCCTGATAGGAATCTTATAAAACTCTTCTATATACTCCTTGACAGACTTGTTACCTTGCTTTAGTCCTTGCAGCTTCTTCAACAACTCCATCTCATAGTCCACAGGAATGAACTGCTTCTTCAGTTTCTCCACCATCTGATCCCATCTGGTGATCTTTCCTTTTCCTCTTATGTTCCTTTCTAATTGGACCTCCTTCCACCAAATACTGGCGTGGCCCTTCAACTTTGTTTTTGCAAACTTGACCCAATCTAGGTCCTCCACATCTTCATACTCGAAATACTCCTCTATGTCATTGATCCAATCAATAAGATGTTCCGGATTCAAATCTCCAAAATATGTAGAAACTTCAATCTTGGGCCTCTTTTTGATCTTAGAAATGGTCATCAACAACCTAACTTCTGTAGGATCTCCTGCAGTTTCTTGTTCTTCCTCAGATAGCTCCTCTTCAGCTTCATCTTTGCTTTCTTCTCTTGTTCTCAGATCAAACCCTCTTCATAGCTCCTCTTGTAATGCATTGCTTTGCCTTTGTAGGGCTCTAAAACCCTCTTCCATCAAAGTATTCCTCCCAACATGATTTCTTCATGGAGACATCTTGATCTCCGTAGCAAACCCACAACCTCAGGTCCTGGCATAAACTGCCTCACAGTCGGTGATCTGTTTACACACTCAGGAATCCTTTCTCTGATACCACTTGATGAAGGGGGTAAATCATAAAACACACAACAATAGAAATTGTACACAGAAAATAGAACTTTTTTTTATTGATTTGGACATCTTGTTACATTAGAGAAGCTCAAATACAATTAGAGGAATCAACCCTCCACAGGCTGCAACACATTACAGCTTCCTGTCACAATACTCCAAAATCACGTACCTTTTGTAACCCCAAATCAGCTAGGGTTTCTATTTTCTGGCCTATTCTTGACTCCACACTTTCCCCCCTTAACTCTACTACCGCCCAGGGTTCCCAAAAATAGTTATTAATAGCCTTTTGGCGGCCAACAACCTAATTTCAAAATTTGCATCTCCCTCCAAAAATAGGTCAATTTCTGGGAGCCATAACTTTTGATCCGGGTGTTTGATTGATGAACCATTTTATGCGTCAGAAAGCTCGTGAAGTGCTCTACGTGCTAAGAACCTGCTCTGCCAGTTTTGACCATTTTCAGGCCCGTATGGGGCCGTTTAGTGCCTCAAACCTGAGTTTGAATAATTTTTAGGTGTTTTTCAGGAAACAAAAACTTTAATATCTTTTAGCTCGCAAATGATCTTTGTGTGATTCCTTTGCCAAAGGTCTTATATTTCCATTATGCAACTGCCTGTAAATTTTCACTTAAATCCATGCCCAAATGCAAACTTTCTAAAAATAGCAGGTTACTATTTTGAGTAGTTTGGAAAAATTGAAAGTTCTACATCATTATTCAAGCGATTATGGAACCAGAACTACAAATTTTGAAAAGAAATGGAAAGAACATCAACAATTTTGAAACACATATTTTTTTGGGTGACGCAAGATTGCCCTTACACCACTGGATGCTCCTGCATCATATGTTATTTATTGATTTTTTGAAACTAATGAGTATATCGAGTTGTGCAGATTTAGAACTATTACCTATGCAGGATACTGGAGCTAATAAAGTTTACCTCACCTTGTGAATGGATGATCGTATGGAGATTTTTGTAGTTGTGTATAATTGTAAAAGAAAAATGTAAATCATGGTTTTCATTATGATGAATGATATTAACTTATGTTAATGTATATCTCTATTAAATGTTGACGATATTGATGGAATATCAAATTTATATTTTATGTTTATATTTTGAAATTAGAATTAACATTTGGCACTAAAGTATGATATTAATCTATGTTTGAAGGTTCATGCTCTAGCTTTATAGGTTGGTCATGACACTCATGTTCTCACCTATATACAAGCTATGTATCACAAGGATATATTTAAATGCTCCTCATTAAGATCCTTGATTATGTATTTGATTATTACAACTTCATAGATCTCATGAATACATACCCTTTGGTAGTAGAAGATCTAACAAAATACATTGAGAATGATGAGTGTGAAAGTTCTTCTTCTCTTAATGCTTTGGAACTAATAGCTAAATTATATGATGAAGATGATGATTCCATAAGTTATCCTAACCCTCCTATAGTTGAATGTTCAAGAACTTTGGATGAGAAGATTGTGGATAGCTCTACTTTAAATTCCTTAGACATCTCTAATGATACAATCATTGACAATTCCCTCAACAACACCTTACCTTCCTTTCATTCCAATGATCTTCCTAGCCAAGATCAAGCATTGGCAGATGAAGAAAGGTCCCTCAAATTAAATCCTTTAGGGA
The DNA here is from genome assembly GCA_027924645.1 of Cunninghamia lanceolata. Classification (NCBI taxonomy): domain Eukaryota; kingdom Viridiplantae; phylum Streptophyta; class Pinopsida; order Cupressales; family Cupressaceae; genus Cunninghamia; species Cunninghamia lanceolata. Next base: position 964,442 of record BSBN01001052.1, on the reverse strand, counting down.
TGGATGTCGAGTTTAATCATAGGAAAGACAATGTTAATTTAGTTATCACTAATAGAGTTATTCAACCTTTTAAGGGGATAGTGAATAAGTATATGAATGTTCCTAAACTCATTGTGAATTGGGTACCTAGTGCACCTTGTTTCTTAAAACCAGTGATTACGGTTCAAGGTGATTGAAAACCACCTCAACCCCTGAATTACATTCTAACTATGCAAGACAAATCACTCAAAGAAGTCAAAGTGTTCAAAGTGTGCTGCAACATCCCATGATCACTCACACATATAACACTCGTAATAACAAACAAAGTAAGCAAACACCACATGTGCCTATCTCTCTTCTAGCTTCTCAACCTATGCTACCTCCACCACCTCATCATGCTCATAAAAGTGGTCAAGAGTATGATCTTGTTGAGTAGCTTCACACTACTCTGGCTAAGATCTCTCTTTGGGATTTAATACAAACATCTCCTACATAACATGGAATGCTCCAAGAAGCTTTATAGAAGGTGATTGTACCACCTACTATTAAGTTGAATGATGTAGCAGCTCTATTAGATTGTATGCATGTGACAAAAATGGATATTCTATTTCAACCACATGAAATATTGTCAATTAAAGATGAATATGACCCTCTTATAATATTTGTCCTAATAGATAAAAAGTTAATAAAGTGAGTTACGATTGACAATGGATCGACTCTTAATGTTTGTGGCATTAACTTTCTAAATAGAAGCAAGATAGACACATCTTTAATTAAACTGGATAGGCTTAGCATTCGTGGCTTTGATAATATTGGTAGACAATACCTGGCTACTATAACTTTACTTGTAAAGGTGGGACCCGTGACATTATCTACCCTTTTTCATGTCATGCCTGACTCGATTTCATATAATATGATTCTCAGTAGACCATGGATTCATGCCATGGGGGCAGTTCCATCTACCCTTCATAGATCAATAAAGTTTATTTATGAAAATAAGCTCTACACCTTTGAAGCTAATCATGAACCAGATAGTTATTTACATATCGAAACGTAAAAATAAGTCAATAATTATATCATTCTAAATAACTTATGAGTTGATTCATTAATAGCTCTTGCCATAGATAATGTTGTGCAAGACTCTACACCATCGAATGTACTTTTTGGTGATGATTGGGGTTCATTAGATTTTACTCCTTTCGGGACGGGGGAATATAAAGTTAATAACTTCGACACATCAAAAGTTGCATCGATCTCATCTAAGTAATCTTTGGAAACACCTAAGAAACCTAAAGTCTCCTTGGTAGAAAATAAAGACAATACTCTTCCTTATACTACAGATTAAGACACTTATTAGGCCTCTCCATCCTCCAAAGAGATGGACTCCTTCTATGGTCGTGGATTTCAGATTTTGTACAAAAATTGTTACTATGCAGGTAATGGATGTGGTGTAAATCAACAAGGAATCAAAGTACCTTTACAAGTTGTTGGAATTAACTACACATCTGGTATTAGATACTATTATTTGAAGCCCACCAAAGCTTCTTGTCATCCTAAACTTAATGTTAATACAATATCAACAAGACCGAAATGACATGCAAGATAACCTGAGATGATAGAAAAGAATTGTTAGCAAGGAAATATCCCATTGAATCAGGTAAGTATTTCTCCCTCTTTTAGCCACACTCGTTGTAGCATTTATTCTAGTTGCTCTCAAGGGTTGTCTCCTCCTAAATATATATGTTGTTAGAATCATGTTGTTTTGCGCCGTGTTGTGCTATATGTGTTGTTTAGGTCTCCTTGGATGACCCTTGATACTCTTGTAAGGTCAAGGATAACAGGAGACTGCCTCTGTTGTGACCATTCTTCTATTTTTTTCATCATTCTTCTATTGTTCCTCTCCTTAATTTTATTATTGTGTGTCGTGCCTTAGCGGCATAGTGCTATGGTTGATGACCTGGGGGAATCCTCCTATGTGGTGTTCCTAAGGCACTTGTGATCCTCTCTAATTTTATTGTTTACCTTCTTCTAGTGATTCTACCTAGTCAGCGAATGACAAAAACAAATAAATATTGATACAAACCATGTGTCCCTTCAGCAAGAAAAGCATAAATGGACCTAGTCCATAAATGACAACGGGGTTGATATATGTATATCAGATGCTTGACTAGTAGAATCACTTTGTGTGATGTTTTATCTTATGGCATTTCTTGTGACTAACATTTTACAATCTACTCAATCTACTCTTGTACACTTTGATTGGTATCTCACCTTGTTGTTACGCTTAGTTCTAAGGTATATATAGTATAGCCCAATGGTTATTCTTGGTTTTGAACCCATAGTATAGCCTTGGTCCTTAATGTGAATTTTTCATGCATAACTTTAATGAATTTCTTTAATTGTTATCTTAGACTAATATTTCTAACTTCTCTTGTTATCTTATCTTAGTATATCTTATCATTATGTTTGTAGGAACATTCAGCGATCGTGAGTACATGTCACCTTGGAGGCATGGGCTTTACGAAAGCTCTCATTTCCTTGCATGTTTTCTCTCTATCTTAACATGCTTGATATTAGTAGATGACATCAACCAACTTAAGGTGGGGCATATATAATGATATCTGTCTGATGATTTTGGTACTAATGAAGCATGTTTGTAAGCCCTCTCCATGAGGTAGGATGTTGTATCTCTAGTGTGAGTACACATCTTTATTCATATTGCAATTAGAGAAGCCCTCTGCACGAGGCAGGATAGTGTATCTCTTGAGCTAGTGCGTATCCTTTTATTCAAAAGCCCTTTTGCAGAAGGTGGGATGGTGTATCTCTTGAGCTAGTGCACATCCTTTCATTTCAAAAGTCCTCTGTAGAGGTGGGGTTGGATCTTGAGACTATCCTCCCTTAAGTGTGTCTTTGGTGGTTGTTGTGGCATAAGCCCAACCATTAGTTGTGTCTGTACCGTGTTTGAGATGGTGGGACCTAGTAATAAGCTCCTTCCATCACCTTTTTTTTGTGTTTAAGATGTATAGTATGTCTATGACATGCTATACGATGCTTGTGTTTTCCATGTGTTTTCCCCTTGTGTGGTTAACCCCCACTTGGGCTTTGTATGGCATGTTTTCCCCTCTTGTGTGTAGCAACGAGCTCCACCTACACTTGAGGTTTGTTTAGCGTGTTTTCCCCCCTTGTGTGGTCTCTATCCACACTCAAGGTTTTATGTTACAATTTTATTTCCATGCATATATATATGAAAATGTTAGGAATATGTTATGAAAATGTTATATAAATGTATTCATCATATTTTGCATGACTACTCTCATGTATTCATCATGTTTTGCATGTCTTCAATATTGTCTTCTCCATGTTTTGCATGCATGTTACTATACATTCTCCATGTTTTGTGTGTCTGCGATGTGTTTTCTAGTGCTTGTCTAAGATTGGGGGCTAGAAATAGTTCCTCAATCTTTGTGTATGCCTTAGCTTCAAGTGCCTGGTGTGTTTGATGTGTTTTTTACTATACTTTAATGCATGTACAGGTCATAAGATAATACATACATTAAAGTGGGGGCTAAATGTTATGTCATAAAATGTCCCCTAGGAATTTTACCTCATGTTTAGCTCCTCAGCCCCTTAGGATTAATCATGAATGTTTAAAATGAATCCCAAAGAAAAATCCCCCAAAACCCATGTCAAATGGGACCTAGGGGTGAATCCTACGTCTTAATCAGGTCCTAAAATAGGTCCCTAGACAAGGGCACCTGCACCCTTGTCTTGTCTTATTTAGTCAGGGTCGCAAATTGAAATGTCCGCAAAGTGACCATTAAAAAGTTTCCCTTTGTTGACCCATTCAATTTGAATTATGAGTGTTTAGTAGGAATGCATATATAATCATGTTTAGGACTTCATTTTAAAACTAGATGGATAATGCGAACTTGTGATCTTATGCTAAGGATACTTAAGGTTTTCATTATATTGAAAAGTAGTATTGTGTTGTGTTTGTTCATGTTTGTTATAGATTTGTCTTCATTGATCCATCTCCTCATGGCATGAAAGATCTTCATCTCACTGTGAGAGCTTCACCTCCAAGGTGACATTTACTTTGTGTTTCAATCATTTATCATATCATTGCTTTTGTCTCTGTCCTACAAGGACACACACTATCTATCTAAAATGGTGTTAGAAGGCTTGAATACCATTTTGGGGCTTGACTGAGGAAAGCTCCTAAACACCACAACCCCCAACCCTCTCTTGTGATTATAGGTGATAGGTGTTAGATCTTGTAGAGAGGAGTTACAGAGGACCATTGTAGGGCATATGGATTTTGGAAGAAAAAGTTAGAAAATATCCTTAAAAGGTCAATGGAACCCACATCTTTGACCCTCAGTTTCACAGCACTAGAAATCTCTGAGGTGATTGTAGTCTGTAGCAGGTTTTGTCTCGAAGCCCTCTAAAAAAGTAGTACCTTGGGCTTGGGTACCTGCCCCTTCAACCCTGACTTTTCTACATTCCAAAACTCTAAATTTGGTATGTATCTTATTTGTATTTAGTGTCTTTCTATAGAAGAATTTGTCCTGTTTCATCCATTAGCTTATGATCTTGCATTATTAGGGTTTTAGGCTTAATCAGGCTAAGAATCAACAAATCAATTAATGAATTCCAAATTTCATTATCATTCCAAGTGATAGCAGATTTGATAGTTGAATCCTCTTGAAAAAGTTGTGACTTAGCTCAATTTAATGTCCTTGAATGTATGTAGTGAAAGGAGGATCTAATCCAACTACCAATCAAATCAACATACACTTTTTTCTACATAACAAAAGGTAAATCCAAAGTGGCAAGTCTCAAATGTGCAGGAGACATTGTAGTACAAGGAATGCCTTTTAGTTGCATCTTTATCAAAATCCTTTAGAATAGCCTTCAACTTCATCAATTTGTCACAAGAGTAATGATTGAAAACATGTCTTTTGTTGCAAATCTTGTAATATGACATCCTTCAGATGTTTCTTTAATGTTTACATCATTAGTTTCATTTCCTTCCTTATAATAGTGTCTAATAGTATCATCAATCAATACAGGTATGCTTATTAGGATGTCCACTATTTTAGTATTTGCTTCATTTACCTTTTCAAGACTCCCTTCTAGCAATTCAAGTCTCAATTCAATTATCTCAACCCACATTGTAGCTAATTTATATCTTCTTTTTCTGAAATTCTATCTTTGACCAAAACTTCAAAACTCAACTTAGACATCATATCAATTCTTAGTAAACTTTGGCATATGTGGCCAATTCCTCATGATAATCTTACATAAGACCCTTTATCTTTTTTCCAATCTACTTAAATTTATCATGTGAGCTCATAGCTTCATAAAGTACCTTGCATCCATATCTCAAAGGATCCTCCATCTATTGCTCCATGGATGCTTCTATGTATTTTGTCTTGTTCAAATTAGACACCTCTTGTTAAGAGATTATAACTGGGGGTCAAATAGTCCATCTATTTCCTATGGGCGTTTGATCAATTTCTTAATCTATGAGGTAAGTTTAGCAACTTACTCCTTCAATTCTTATTTGGTTCTTTCATCTTTATCCATGGGGGAAAATATAGTGGAGACATCTATTTTCATCCCTTGTATGTCTACCTCCCTTCTTTGCTTCACTAGGTTGACTTTGGTGATTTGATAAAATTGGAAGCATCTCTCTTTCATCTTTATCATCCAATGAAGTCATAATCTTTACAATCTTTGATCTAGAGGAATATAGGCTTATGGAAGACAGAGTCCTAGAGCCTTCTTCTTTGGTTTTAAAGTTCCCCACATTGGTGCTATTAAAGATAAGTCTTTTGTCACTAGCTTTCTAATTTGATTTCTCTTTTGAATTGTAACATCTGTCTAGGTTGGGCTAAGGCTACATCAGTATCATTTGAAGGAGGGATTTTCTATTGCTGGGGTAATTTGGAAGCTTATTCTTGCTTTTACTTCTCTTCCATTTCCCTTTCGATTTCATTCAACATTTTGTCCCCTTCAATCAATTCCTCTATAGAGAGTGGTTTATCTTACATGGTGATCCTTTTCCTATTCTTCATCTCATTTTTATTTTAATTATCTTCTTTATTTATAATTTGTCTTGTCACCTTGTCTTCCCCATCCTTCAATTCATTTATAACTTTTTCTTTTGCCAAGATTTACTCTTTTCCTTGAGTTTCTTGTTCTTCTAATTATCTTACTACCTTATCAATATGGATAGTGAAGAGGAAGAATTTGGAAGAGATGAATGTGAGGAGCCCGAGGGAGGAATATGCTAGAATACTTCAAGCCACTAAGAGGGGGGGGTGAATCAGTGGTCTACAAAATAATTCTTTTAACAAAAAGATTCTTCACTATGCAATAGCATCAAAACAACATAAACATAACATAATTGATCATCAATCTCAAAACAATAGCATCAAGGCCTATATGTGCATCACATAACACAAGTGTTTGAGTGGAAAACCCTAGAAGGGTAAAAAAACACTATGAAAATGAACTTCATTAAGCCTTACTGGTCCTAAACCTCACTGGTTACATTCTATGCCTCACTGGCAACACCTCACTGGTATCAAATTATATGCCTCACTGGTAATGGGAGCCCTTACTCCATTACAACAATCTCAGAAGAAATTAAGATGAGATATAGAGGGTCACTCTATTTCAATATAAATCACTGATTAAAACATCTATCTCTGCACAACTTCAATATCTGTTCATACAGATACACCTTCATACACATTGAATTCAAATCATACTAAAACCCATTAACACTCTTTTGCAGAGGAATTCACATTATAAAGTCACACTATGATAACAGTGACTTTGTGTTACAAACTATTACACAAAACATTATATCTCTACATAATGTATATTCAAAACATAAATACAAAGGCTATTTTCTTCGAGATCTCATAGCCACCATTCAAGATACGGTTCCAAAAAATTTCCAAAACATTCATACAACTCTTAAACAAATCTCTAGCCTTAGGATGCAGTTATGCAACCGTATGACAACATTTAGGACTTGAACATCTACATACCCATCAATTCCATGATTGTGATATGGTCGTTGGTATTTAGAAAAAGGTTTTAAATGATAGCCTTTGATTTCACCTTTCGTACCCACTTTAAATCAAATATACACCTTCGATTTGTTTTCCCACTTCAAACAACTTTGTTGTGTTGGTTGAGCCAATCACCTTAGGAAAGGGGGGCCAGTTGTCCAATGTAGTTGATGGCTCAAGTCCTCACTTAAGTGAACCCCGACTAGTGATCCTAAGTCACTAACCAAACAAAACAAAAGAGAGCCCACCACTGTTTAACACTTAAGGTGCAATGAATACTTAGGGTTTAGACATATTTTTAGGGTTTTTGATATAAGACTTTGAGATTTTGATAAACCCCAATCATCCTATCTTGAAGAAATTCCTTTGAAACACATGACTGTGAAGATTCAAGTGCCTTGAAAACCTTTCTATATTATGCATACATGTCTACAAAAAACACTTGCAGTTACAAGACCTTGAAAGGTTACTTTCATTTAAAATTTGATAGATGTATCTTGTTTCCAAGTTCCTTGAATACTATGTTTTCATGAAAGTTTATTAGAGTTTAATTTTCTACCTGCTAACTCCAACAAACTTCAACTAACATCAATCAACAACTTACAACTCTATCATAAGAATGCATTCATCAAGAGATCACTATCATGAATAGTGAAAAAAATGATGTGAGAACACTAAAGAAACCTTACCACCACTAATATGGGACCACTGCATTAACATTGTGCCTTTGTTTGGAGACACCAAATTACCACCCAAACATCAAGTTACACTTTTGCACCATTGTATCACTGTGGACCATCATTGCATCATGTGTGCTTTGACATCAATGACAAATACATGCATCAACAAACTCCCCCTTTGTCATTAATGGAAAAACTCTTCTATCACTCCCCCTTTGACATCAATGACAAAGAATTACTGACTCCCCCTGCAAAAGACCATGAAAAGCATAAGTAATATCAAGGTCAAGATCTTTGCAAAGAAACTGTCATCAGACTACAGCATGCAAACAGATCATTTCCACCACTGGAATGAAACAAACAACAAACAAAAGGCAAGTTGTGACAAAGATGATTGCGACAAACAAAGTACTATCACAGAATGAAGAATAATGGCAGTCACTATTTGAGATGATTTAAAAAAAGTTGCACCTATTAGATCTGAAAGTTGATAACACAAAAAGGTGGCTCAAAACACTGTTAGAAAAACACTATAGCTATTTTGAGAGCAATCCCTCTTTGATCTTGGAATGATAAAACAAATTGCTGCTACCTTATCAACAAACCATCAATGAGAACATTGTCAATAGTTGCTTAGCATTAACAATACTGTGAAGCAGAACATGAACTGTGAATAAAGTTACATAACCTCTGAGAGAAAGCATAGTACTGTCCAAGACCTATATAGCACTAAAGCATAGGACTGAACCAAAACACAAACCAATGTGAATACAAACATTGATTACTCAAAGAAGAACTTGTCATAGACTTAAAAAGGATCTAGTTTTAGAATTAATAAGCAATTCATGAACTCCCCCTGAAACCATGTTAACAAGGTTTGAATTAGTGAAGAGAGGCAAGAGAAAGAACACCTAATCTCTCCCTCAACTACTCAAAGATTTCCTTGTCCAGAGGCTTGGTGAAAATGTCTGCTACCTGATCACTTGAAACAACATAATCCAAAACAACTTCATTTTCCAACACCTTTTCTCTCAAAAAATGATATCTAATTGCAATATGCTTAGTTCTTGAGTGCATAATAGGATTCTTGGAGATATTTATTGCACTAGTGCTATCACACAAGATGAGAATAGGTTGAGGTACATCTACCTTTATATCCTTGAGAGTTTGAACCATCCAAAGTACCCGAGAGCAACATGAAGCAGTAGTAATATATTTTACCTTTGTAGTTGATAAGGACATTGACTTGTGTTTCTTGTTATGCCAAGACACTAACCTTCCACCCAAAAAAATGCTCCTCCACTAGTACTTTTTCTATCATCAATGCACCCTGCTAGATCAACATCAGTATATGCAAGCAAAGTGAAATCATTAGATCTAGGATAACATAAACCATAGTCTATTGTTCATTTGAGATATCTAAAGATCCTTTTGACTACATTCAAGTGAGATTGCTTAGGAGAGGATTGAAACCTTGCCACCAAACATACTGCTTGCATAATATCAAGCCTAGAGGTTGTTAGATACAAGAGACTACCTATCATAGATTTGAATAGAGATGGATCTACATCAGGTGAGTCATCAACCTTACTCAACTTGTATCCTGTCACCATAGGAGTACCAATAGGCCTGCAATCTTCTATTTGAAATCTCTTGAGCATTTATTTTGCATACTTAACTTGAGAGATATAAAGATTCCCTTGTCAAGTTGTGAGACTTGTAAGCCAAGAAAGAAAGACAAACTCTCCAAGCATGGACATTTCAAATTTATATTTCATAATGTTAGGAAAAGTTTGGCACATATTATCATCATTGCTTCCAAAAATGATATCATCCACATAAAAAATATTAACAAGAATGTTTTCACCTTTAGACATGAAGTATAAGTTACTATCCACTCCACCTTTTGTGAATCCTTGATCTTGCAAATGCTTGTCTAACCTAGAATACCATGCTCTAGGTGCTTGTTTCAACCCATACAATGCCTTTTTCAGTCTATAAACATAATCTCCTTCACATTGAAGCCCTTCAAGATGTTCCATATAGACCTCTTCCTCAAGATATCCATTGAGGAAAGTTGATTTCACATCCATTTGGTATACTTTAAAGTTCTTGTAAACTAAGAATGCTAAGAACATCCTTATGGCTTCTAGCCTTGCTACAGGTGAAAAGGTCTCATCAAAGTCAATGCCCTCAACTTGAGAGTCTCCCTTACAAACTAGTCTTGATTTATTTTTTGCAACTTTGCCATTTTCATCTAACTTGTTCCTAAACACCTATTTTGCACCAATAATGTTCTTATCCTTAGGCCTAGGAACTAACTCCCATGTTTTGTTTTTCTCTATTTGGCTTAGTTATTCCTTCATTGCCTTAACCCAACATTCATCCTTGCTGGCCTCATTGTAATTCTTTGGTTCTATTTCTGATAACAAACAAAGATTGGCTTGATCATTTGGTTTGGCAAGCCTACTCCTTGTTTGTACTCCTAGATTTTTGTCCCCAATGATTTGCTCTTTAGGATGACTTCTTTGCAAAGATTTTGAAGGAGTTTTTATCATTATCTCAGTAGATTTTTCAGGTGTCTCTTCTTCCTTAGAAACCTCTTGTTCTTTCTTTGTTTTAGATTCTTCCTCAACATCTTCTATCTGTTGTTCACAAGGCTACAACTTTTCATCAACTTTAACATTAGTGCTTTCAACAATTCTTTTGAGTCTCTTATTAAAACACTTATATGCTTTACTATGTGTAGAATAGCCTAAGAATATACCTTCATCACATCTAGACTCAAAACTACCCAAACTTCCATCATCTCTTTTAATAAAGCATTTGCTACCAAAAATTCTAAAATAACCAACATTTGTTGACTTACCATACCATAGTTCATATGGAGTATTTTTAGCATTTACCCTTATTTGCACTCTATTTAGAGTATATACTGTTGTATGGACTACTTCTTTCCAATAGGTGTTTCGAAAATTGGCATCATGAAGCATTGTTCTTGCCATTTCCTTGACTGTTCTATTCTTTCTTTCTGCAACACCATTCTACTGATGTGTTCTTGAGGCTACAATTATCTTTTAATGCCATGCTTATCACAATAGTATGGAAACTCTCTTAAGGTGTACTCTCCACCCTTATCAAACGGGTGTGTGCAATAAGTTGAGTCCACTTTTTGGCCAAAAAGTGGAAGTGTTTTCCCTAATTTTTAAAATTTGTCACATTTGACCTTAAAATTTGAAGCACTTAGAGATGGAATCTTAAAAAAGTCACTAATCATAAAATGTAGTACTCAGAGTCTAGTTTCCAAATATGTAGTTTATTTGAATACCTTGATGATACCAATTGATTTTCAATAGGCCTTTCTAAAAACCATTGTTTAAAAGTCACTTTTTTTTACTATACCATGCACGTGTACATCATTCATATTTTGACCTAAATAATCATATTTTTCTAAATCCTTTTGGGAAAAGATTTTTAACTCACTAAAGCTCATTTTCCATATTTTTTTGTAATTTTTTATTGAATATTTTTTTTGTTAATTTTTTATTGGCCATATTTGGTGTTTTAAAAAATCGCCGTGTATGTCATACATAAGATGACCTAAAATTATCATTTAATTTTTTTTTTCAAATTAAAAAGAATTGTCTAATGTACATTTTCATACAATTTGTTTTTCAAAAAATTATTTTAATAAAAAGTTATTAAAATACTAAAAAACCCTGATAATTCAAGTTTGTGGACCTGTTTCATCAGAAATTAATTGAAAAATAGAAAAAATAATCTAGTTGTAAAAAAAATTACATATTTGGAATTTGCACTATCTCATCTATAATGGGTTTTAATTTCGTCAAATTTTTTTGCAAAAAAGGTCTTCAAACATATGCCCAAAGTCACTATTTTGTTGTGACATTGACAAGACCTTCAACCTGCAGGTCAAACTAGGTCCAAAGCCTAGGTTTGGGTCCCCAACCCTTTTCCCGAACCAGTTAACAACGCAAAAACTAGGCCCAAAATTCAAATTTTAAGAAACTGGATCCCATTTTGTTTTTCATATTTAATCCCTTTATGAAATAGGATCTTGTTTCTAGAAAATGGGATCCTGTTTTTGGCTCAAGATCCTGAAGCAAAATATGATGTTGTTTCATAAAAAGCAGGATCCCTTGTCACTTTTCCTGATTTCAAGTTTTTGTCTAAGTCCAAAGCTCCAACTTAAGTGGACTCAACTTTGTGCATTTACCTAGACCTCAAGCATTTGAGTTGGCAATCTGATTCTTTCTCAACCATCTTCCTAAAGATCTTGAACCTTTCAAATGCTTCTGATTTGTGCCTAAGAAATGTAACCCAAGTCATCCTAGAATAGTCATCAATGAAAAGCATGAAGTATCTTTCTCCATTTAATGTCTTTGTCCCTGTAGTATCACACAAGTCAGTATGCACCAATTGTAAGGGTTTTGTAGAAGAGTATTCTTTTGTCTTGAAGCTGATTTTAGTTTATTTGCCATGTTGACATTCATTGAATATACTACTCATAGGCTTGCTAATCTTTGGCATATCTCTTACATTTTCATTTCTACTAACTTTGATTAAGTTATCAAAATGTAAATGTCCAAGCCTTCTATGCCACAACCAACTTTCTTCTACTTGACCCATAAGACAAATGCTAGCATATCCATCTTTGGTTTTAGTTCTAGTGAGACTATACACATTACTTTTTGTCCTTAAACCCTTAGCCACTTATTTTCTTGATTTCTTCCTTATTTCATAGCCTTGATCATCAAACAAAATATTGTATCCACTATCACAAATTTGACGTACACTTAAAAAATTGTGGTTAAGACCTTCAACAAAGTAGACATCATGAATAGGTGTTTGATCATCTAAAAGCAATGTACCTTTACCTCTGATTAGGACAGTAATATTGTCTCCAAACTTGACAAATCCTCCATCAAAGTCTTCAAGCATGGTGAACTTGATCTTGTCACCTATCATGTGGTTTGAACAACCACTATCTATGATCCAGAAATCCTTCTTCTTGGCACATAGGGCAGTTTGAACAAATAGAGCTTCAACTTTCTTGCCAACTATCTTTGGTTTCCAAACTTGTTTTATCTTATCCTTATTCTTATCAGCACTAGGAGATGTCACTTTGGAGTGAATACTAGTTCTCTTTTGTTGCACTTCCAAGTTAGGTCTACAAAACTTAGCTATATGTCCAAAATTCACAATTAAAGAATCTCAACTTATTCAAGATTTCAAAAGGATTTCTTCTTACAAGATTTGATCTCCTTATAGATACAACTCTACATTCACTAGCCTTATGTCCATATTGGTTACAATAAAATCAATAACCATAGAAATATATATTATAACTAAATGGAATGTTCCTTTTGATACTTGATGGTTTCATGAACCTTTTGTTTGTAGCACCAACATATTGAATCATATTAGTGTAATCAGATTTTGTTGATGTTTTATGCCTTCCTTCAACTCTTTTCTCTTGAAGATCATTGGAATGTGAACATTGGCCTTCTACAAACCCTAAACCAATCTTGTCTTTGTGACCTTTTTGTTTTCCCAAGAGGTCTACCAACTTACCACTGCTATCACACATATCAAGCCTTTTCCTCAAGGCTACAACTTCTGCCTCCAAATTATCACATTCCTTTTTCTTAGTGTCTAACTCCATTTTGGTGACTTCTACAACCCTTTTGCTCTCTTCAAGTTGAAGTTTTAAGTCTGCAACTAAATTTTTAGACTCACTAACCTTGCTGATCAGATTTTCAGTGTCTTTTTGGGTCTGATTTCTTTGTACAACTACCTCCTTTTTCAGTCTTTTTATCTCACCAAGTGCACATCTTAATTCTCCTTCGAGATCAACCTCTTCTTCACCACTTTCTTCATTATTATCAAATTGATCTTCACCCTTTTCTTTCTGATTTTCAATTAGACTAACAACAGTCATAAACAAAGATTCCTCTCCTTCTTCAAAAGAATCTTCAGAACTACTATCAGTTACATCAGCATCCTTAATGAATAAACTTTTCTTCTTTTTGAAAGAATTTTTCTTTTTAGGGTTATATTGTTTTTTCTTTCCTTGTATCCTACTATCCTCTTCATCATTCTCAGGATCTTTATAGGGACACTGAGAAACATAATGTCCTATCTTACCAAAACTAAAGAACTTGAATGGAAGCTTCCCTTTGTACTTTCCTGACCCTTTCTTCAATCTTCTTATAAAGTTTGATTCCTTTTCATTGGAGTCTTCAGATTCATATTCCACATCTTTATCTTTATTTATAGTTTTGAAGGTTTCTTATTTGTTTATTAAGTCATCATTACAAATTCTCATCTCATAAGCAGTAAATGTGCCATGTAACTCATCCAAGGTAAGTTTATTTAGATCCCTTTCTTCTACAATAGATACCTTAGAGTCATACTTAGATGTTAGTGATCTTAGTACCTTCTTGACAACTACTTTTTCTTCCAAGAACTCACCAAGACCACAGATAGAATTGATTGTCTCTTGTACCCTTAGAAGGTAATCAACAACCTTCTCTTCTTCATTCTTTTTTAGCCCTTCAAATTTGGCCCTAAAGGTTTGTAACTTGGTGTCTTTGACTTTGTCATCACCCTGATAGATACTAGTTAGCTTATCCCAAACAATCTTTGTAGATTTACAATCCATAATTTTGACTAGGATATCATTAGTCAAGCCACAACAAATGGTATTTTGGCCTTGGAATTACACTTAGAGGCCTTTTTTTTCATCTATAGTGGAAGGTGCCTTAGTTGCAGTGTACTCATTCTCTATTGCTTCCCAAACATCATAACCTAGAGAAGATGAGTAGGACTCCATTCTAAATTTCCAAAAGGAAAAACTAGAGCCATCAAATAATGGTGCTTTGGAAGTAGAATAACCCTCCTAATTAGCCATGACAAGTATTCCACTACCAAGATCTCCTAAGTTGATTAAACTTGTGCAAGGAACCTACATGACTCTAATACCACTTGTTGGAATACTTTAGACCACTAAGAGGGGGGTGAATCAGTGGTCTACAAAAGAATTCTTTTAACAAAAAGATTCTTCACACAATAGCATCAAAACAATGTAAACATAACATGACTGATCATCAATCTCAAAACAATAGCATCAAGGGATATATGTACATCACATAACACAAGTGTTTGAGTGGAAAACCCTAGAAGGGTAAAAACCACTATGAAAATGAACTTCATTAAGCCCCACTGGCCCTAACCTCACTGGTTACATTCTATGCCTCACTGGTATCAAATTATATGTCTCACTAGTAATGCCTCATTGGCAATAGGAGCCCTTACTCCATTACAACAATCTTAGAAGAAATCAAGATGAGATATAGAGGTCACTCTATTTCAATATAAATCACTGATTAAAACATCTATCTCTGCAAAACTTCAATATCTGTTCATACAAATACACCTTCATACACATTGAATTCAAATCATACTAAAAACCATTAACACTCTTTTGTAGAGGAATTTACATTACAAAGTCACACTGTGATATCAGTGACTTTGTGTCACAAACTATTACACAACATTATATCTCTGCATAATATATATTCAAAATATAAATATGGAGGCTATTTTCTTCAAGATCTCACAGCCACCATTCAAGACATGGTTCCAAAAAACTTCCAAAACATTCATATAGCTCTTAAAACAAATCTTTGGCCTTAGGATGTAGTTATACAACCATATGACAATAGTTAGGGCTTGAACATCTACATACCCATCAAATTCCATGCTTGTGATATGGCCATTGGTATTAAAAAAAATGTTTTAAACGATAGCCTTTGATTTCATCTTTTGCACCCATTTCATATCAAATGTACACCTTCAATTTATTTTCCCACTTCAAACAACTTTGTTGTGTTGGTTAAGCTAGTCACCTTAGGAAAGGGGGGCCAGTTTCCCAACGTAGTCGATGGATCAAGTCCTCACTTAAGTGAGCCCTGACCGGTGATCGTAAGTCACTGACCAAACAAAACAAAAGAGAGCCCGTCACTGTTTAACACTTAAGGTGCAATGAATACTTAGGGTTTAGACATATTTTTAGGGTTTCTGATATAAGACTTTGAGATTTTGATAAACCCCAATCATCCTGTCTTGAAGAAATTCCTTTGAAACACATGACTGTGAAGATTCAAGTGCCTTGTCAACCTTTCTATATTTTGCATACATGTCTACAAAAAACACTTGCAACTACAAAGCCTTGACAAGTTACTTTCCTTTAAACTTTGATAGATGTTGTATCTTGTTTCCAAGCTCCATGAATACTATGTTTTCATGAAAGTTTATCAGAGTTTAATTTTCTACCTACTAACTCCAACAAACTTCAACTAACATCAATCAACAACTTACAACTCTGTCATAAGAATCCATTCATCAAGAGATCACTGTCATGAACAATGAAAAAGATATGATGTGAGAACACTAAAGAAACCTTACCACAACCAATATGAGACCACTACATTAACATTGTGCCTTTGTTTGGAGACACCAAATTACCACCAAAACATCAAGTTACACTTTTTCACCATTGTATCACTGTGGATCATCACTGCATCATGTGTGCTTTGACATCAATGACAAATACCTTCATCAACAGAGTAGCCAAGGAAATGTGTTATACTATAGGTTCATTATTAGGATATTGAATAATTTGGTTAACATTAGCCTTATCAATAGGAAGTTTTAGTAGGATAGAGCTGACAAGGAAGCAAGAATAACTCACTACAAAAGGATTGCAGCAACAACTCATCCAAAAGACATAATAAATACAAGGAGACACACCCTTTACTTATACTCTAGTATAAGTAAAGGTTCCACAAATATAAAATGTAACATATACAAGAAAAGGTAGAACATATATGAGTATGAATAGAAAGGAATAAACAAGAATATGATAGAAGGACTATAGAACAAGAATGAATGTATTCAAAGGAATAATACGTGATACAAATGTAATGTGGATATATAAATGTAACAACCTTATTGATAATATATATGATATCGTAGATTGGTTGTACTCACTTATGATGTGTTATGGTGTATGCTATGCTTGTTAGAAACTTATTTTATTAACTAAACATGTTCTTTCCTATCACAACCTTTTGTAATCCACTGCATTCACTATGACCCTCTCCTTATCCTTAACACTAGGGTATAAATACAACATTTCAAGTACTTAAGAACAAATCTTTGATTTTCACCCATACTTTCCAACATCTTGGTTCCATTTCCAAGACCTTGGTAGAAGAATAAAAGAGGTATCCAAACTATAGATATATATTACTTGTGGCATAAAAGGACCTTGGTAAGAGGATAAAAGAGATGTCTAAAGAACAAACATCAATTATAGTAGAGAAGACTTGAATAAAGAAAGATTATAGTCAATGAAAGATAAGATTCCATGATTTGGGATAGAAAATTCTAGGTTATAGCCTTGTGAGAGGGGGTAAGGAACCTAGGGGATGATGAATGGAAAGGGGGGAGATCCTAAAGGGATCTCTGAAAAGATGCAATCTTTAAGAGAAGAACAAGACTAAGCTATTAGGGATTCATAAAAAGATTAAAGGAACTCCCAATCAAAAACACCCATGGCAAAGGGAGATAGAAAGAAACAGAGAGAGATTAGGGAAGAGATTGAATTTGCAACAGAGTTGAACATGGAAGAAAGGAAATTGAAAAAAGTATAGGAGAGACAATAAAGATGCCATAAAAGAATGGAGAAGGAAGGATAAAAATAATTAGAGCATGCTGGGAGGGCTATTGTTGATGATGATGCTAAAGGAGAATTCAAGTGCATTGGGGAGGTTTCTACTAAAAATGTTAAAGAAAAAGAAGATCAACCACTAGAAGAATTAAACATAAATGAACATTATAAAGGGGTGACAATTGAACACTAGAATTCCATTGAGCTTAATATGACTCTGTAAATAGAGGAACTAGGTTTAATTGCATTGCTCTATAACAAAGATACATATGAGAAACTCAATATCCAACTTGATAAAACAACAAATTTTTGGTAAGGGTTAGCAAGACAAATTAAAGAATGTGTTATATCTAATGAGTTATTAGAAGGGTGTAGAAGTAGGGTGCTCCACCATTCAAAATTCTAACTCAAAAACCTCATTTGGATCATAATCTATCTAACTTAAAGGTTACAAGTAATGAAAAATTTTAGGAACTATTAAACCCTTTTATAAAACTTAAACTTCTAGATTTAAGTGTGGATTATTTAGATAAGGTGGTAAGGAAAAGTGTTGATCTAAAAAAAGGGAGAATGATGAGAGATTAGAACCTACAAGAGAATAAGGAGAATGTGGTAGAAAGGGAAATTGAGAACTTGTTCAAGAACCTTGCCATGGACACAATTGAAATGATTAACAAAGGTTGGGAAGACCCTATATTAATAAATTAAATGTCATTGTAGACACCTAAAATTGAAACATGTCTTGTGACATCACCTCTTGAGACACCTTATGACACATTTTATCCTAGGACCCTTACATACCCCTTCCATAACCTCAATTAGTTAAATAAATCATATTTATTTACTAATCCCATTTGTCCTCTCATAGCCAATTAATTAAATAAATTATATTTAATTAATTAATTCTCACTTTTCCTCCTCATCCAATTAATTAAATAAATTAAAGATTTATTTAATTAATGTTTTCCACATCATCCCTCTCCAAAAATTAAATAATTTTATAATTTAATTCCCCATTTATCTTTATCCACACATGACTAGAAGCTTCTAGAAATCCTTATTACAAGGAAGCCTCTAGAAGATTCTTAATCCTTATCATTGACTTAATTCCTCTCATTCAACCCTCATGTGACACTTGTCACATGACTACAACTCCAAGCCTTGATCCATGTCTCACTTAATCCTAGCCATCCATCACTAATCTAATCCTAGCCATCCATTCCTATCCCTCATCTCCTATAAATCAAGCCTCACCTAAGCCATTTGGGGGATCCACACTTCAAGTATCATTATGCTATAGAACTAACTCTAGATCCTCACATCCATCATCTTCATACTAGTTGTTATGCTGTAGAAATCATGAGCAATCAACACCTCATTATCCATCATCTATCATAGAGAACAAAGCTAGTAGATTAGGGTGCATCTACTTCATTCTATCAAAGTGTGAGGAATTGGTTTGAAGGTGAATGTACTGGGTATTTTACATTTATATTCCATTTTCCTTTGATCAATTTTCTTGCATACAGTCATTAACTAATGCAAGGGTGTCTCCCAAATTAAAATGATCACATGACGAGGTGAACCCCTAGACCAAGAGTCATCTCTCATGCTAAGTAAGAAAAGAAGACTACTTGTGGAGGGAATATATTGTGATTAAACTCATACAAGAGAATGAATAACAAGAGTTCATAAGAGATTGTGAAGAAATATGAGGGATTGAGTTATTTGAGTTTGAGTTATAAAAAGATAAAGGGAGGAATATGAAATTGGTGAAATAGGAAAATTGTTCTAAGAAAGCAACAAACAAAAGACCATACAAAGAACTAAGGCATGGAGTAAGTAACCCACTGCAAAAGGAAAAGGAAGCCCTACCTAGTACTAACATATCTATAAAGAAAACTTTGAATATGGACCCAAACATGAAATTAACAATATTTGAAAAGGATACTATGGAGGCCTTTGAACACATCTTTGTGTTAGAATCCACTTAGAGAAGAAACGAAACCCAAAGTAATCAAACCAAAGTTTATAACTTTGTGGAGACTCTAAGAAATGAAGACTTGAAATTGTTTATAAAAAGTACCGTGAACATGATAAGGAATGGTTAGAAGGATGAATTTATATCTAACTTTGAATATCCCGAGGTTCCCTCAAAGAGCATTATCAAGATGAGGGAAATAGTATAAGAAGGGGAAACTATTAAGGAATTTGATCACATATTCAAAGAAGTGGTAAGAAAAATGGAGGATCCACTAATGGAGAAACAAAGGATTGAATAATTCAAATCAAGACTATTACTAGAAGTTAGGAATGCATTAGATGATAGAACTTTTGAAATTTATTCAAGTGTGGTAGAGATGGAATACAAAATAGAAGCACAACCTTGGAGAAGAAAGACTAAGGAAATGAAGAGTAAGGAATTATACAAGATGAGATTAGAACTAGAATAGTTAAAAATTAAGCAAGATATACTGGGTAAAAGGGAAAATAGCATAATAACATCACCAATCTAGAGAAAGAAGATATGGTGTACCTATTGTGTGGAGGAAGTCCATCTATAGAATGAATTCCTAATGATGAAAGTTAAAAAAAGAGTTGTGATACTCAAGGTTGATCTTTAGTCAACTCCCAGGAAGTTAAAAAGCTCTATTTTTGAATTTGTAGTGAATGGGATGACCATGAAACAAATGATTGCCCATTTCTATTATTTAGATTGAGAGAAGATGAGAAATATGAACCTTAGTGCAACCACAACTATGAAGATAATACATCAACCTCATCCATAAAGGAATGGCTAGAGATAGAGGGTTGGCAGAAAGAGCCTTTTATGACCATGACTTAAAACTATGACATGGAAGAACCAACAAAACATTCATGCAAAAGAATATGCTCCACCATAAATTGCATAGAGTATATTATAATCATTACAAAGGAGGACATGGGAGAGGAAGAGGCCATGGACAAAGGAGAAGAGATGACACCACTTGTTTTAGGTGTAACAAGATGGGATATTATGCTAACGAATGCCAAGAGGAGAAGAATAAGAGTTTTGGATTCTATGATGACTCTAGTAATGATCTATTCACCTACACTAGAGCACAACAATATTTTAAGAATGCTCTACCATAAAAAAGAAAAGAATTATCTAATCCTAATGCAATAAAAGGAGTTAAAATCATAATAAAGGTACCCAGACAAAATACTCAAGGAGCTAAAGATGCATGAAAATTGGAATAGATGAAGAAGATACAAGAAATTGACCACTAATAATAGAGAAGGAATAATTAGACAAATAATATTTGGAAAGAAAGGAAGAATTAAGGAAGCAAGATATTGTAAAATATAGGAAGAAAATAAAGTCACGGTAATAACTAGAGGAGGGATTGACACCACAAAGGGAAGAATACAAAAGGATGAGACTAAAGAAGAAGATGAAGAAAGAGAATATTTTTTGAAAAAAAACATGACCAAAAGGATGAAGACACTAGAAGGATAATCCTACAAGAAAAAGGAACAAAGACCACTGCAAAGCATGTTTTTCAAAAAAGGAAGCTCAAATCTGAAAGAAATTGACAAACTTTGTGGAAGAAAACATCCTTGAAAATTTAAAACAATTCTCAAAATACTAGAACAAAGAAAGAAATATAGATTTTAGACCTCAAATTAGAAGTGTGAAAAAAACAACAAGAAGATGGAATAAGAAACCAATTTTGATTGAACTCCAAGTGAGCAATAGACATTTCAAGAACGTATTTGTTGATCTTGGAGTAGATGTTAGTATCATACCTAAAAGGGTTTGGTAAGAATTAAAAAACCAACACTCTATGACACCCCTTATAAGATTACCCTTCCAGATTTAGAAAGTGACCTAGCCAATTTTGTGGATGTCATAGTCGAGCATGACACATGAACCACCCCCCTTGCTAAAGGTGACCTCCCAATCACTCCCACTTAGGTGGCAAGAGCTAGTGGAGCGGAGGTGGAACCATGGGTTTGTCTTTCTCTCTTTCTTCAGGGAGTAGGATGTTGTAGATGATAGTTGTATTTTGTGCTACTTGTATGTTCTGATGGTTGTTTCTATGGAGATGTTTGATTGTTTTTGTATTTGTTATGATTATATGACCCAAAGGGTCACGAATCTTGTCTCCCTAGCATAGCACAAAGGTTGTTTTATTTTTTGAGAAGTCTTTGTCATTCTAGTCTCCTTTCTTGGTCTCTCAAGACCTATTGAATCAAGGGTTGTTGATTTCTAATCCATTTTTGGTGTTCTAATTCTTCCCTTGTTTGTTCTTCATTTTGTTGAATTGGACGGGCAAATTTCTCCCCAATCTTGTCGAGCACAGATTTAATCCAATCTTCCCTAATGCCAGGGCACATTGTCCATAGGGGAAGTGTTGTTTGTTGGATGTGTGTGATGTTAATGTCTACCTCATGATGGAACCGAGGGTTTTGTTCTCTATGTTTGACTTGATTTGATGTGTATCTCATGATGAGATCAAGGGTTTTGTTCTCTAGTTTCCTAATGATTTTTTTTGTATTTTCTCATGAAATGTAATCTAAGATGTATGAAAATGATTTTTGATTCCTTTTTCCAAATTAAAATAAAAGAAATTGTCTAATTAACTAAGAATTGAAATATGTATGAAGTTATGTGTTTTTGATATGCACTCTAACCCTATGTTTTTGTGATTTTCATGGAGCAATTTTGATCCTAATCTAAGAAACTAAAATGGAAAGAATTGAAATGCAATCTAATGAATGAAATGAAGCTAGTATAATTGAATAAAATAAATGCTAATCTAATTGAATGAAAGAATTTAACCTATCAAGGAAATAGCAATGCAATGATTACTTTCCCAAGAGATAAGGTGTGAGCTAATTACTATTTGAAAACATAAAAGAACTTGGTATGATAAAGATGGTAGTTCTTGGTTTAAGCCCTTGGAAATCCTTTTTTGGAAACCCTCTCCCTCCCTCTATAGCAGTGGGGTCTTCCTCTTGGTGATAGGATTGAAGATGGGAGAAAAACAACTAGAATAGAAGTTGTGGAAGCTTGAATAACACATGGGAATAAGAATGTCTATGAAGCACTAAAGATTGAATCTTTGAAGCTTTGAGATGAATTGGGCATAATAATTCCTACAAACACAATGGCTTCGAGATATGAAGCTAAATGCAAAAATTGAAAAGGCTCATGAGGTCCTATAAAAGCATAAATGCTATGGAGATAAATTAAAGTAGAGAAAAGTAAAGAAACAATACTAAATTTTGCCTCCAAAGAACTATGGATTGAAGCTATGAAAGATTTTAGAAGAATTGGGCATTAGAATGCATATTAAGTGCAATGGCTTGGAGCTATGAAAGATAAATGTAAAATTTGAAAAGGCTCATGGGGTCCTGCATGGTGCAGTGCACCTAGAATAAGTTTTAAGGCAATATTTGAAAAATTTTAGTGTTAAAGATTAAATGGAGTTTTAGAAATGTTTTTTTAAATGTAATAAAGCCATTAAGGCATGATATAGAGTGGAGGCCAAGTTTAGGCAAGTATCTTTAGTGGTCTGCAGTTTACTAACGAGTATGGCAGTCTAATAATAAAAAAATAGTTTTTTATGAAAAATTAGAAATTTAGACTATTTTGAGCCTTATTCCCATGATGGGAATCTTGTAGGAGGATACAAAAACAATTGGAAAATGCATTGTAGAAGGAGTATGGTCGAATTTGGAGATTTAGTTGAAGTTTAGAGAAGAGAAATGAAATAAAAGTTTAGTTTTCTGCACTTTTTTGACTATTTTTTTACTATTCCCGAGGCTGGTACAACCCTTGTACAGAATCCAAATGGCATAAAATTATATATTTTGGAAATATCTCTGAGTCTTATTTCTTTTGGAGTTGGTTACATCAATTTTTATTATGTTGTGTGAAAGTATGATGAATTTAGTGATTGACAGTTCTAGTTTTTTCCACTGTAACAATCATCTTGTTTGGAATGGTACAAATTGTACAAATCAATTAAAGGTCTAAAAATAATGGTAAAATATGGATATATGAGTCTAGTTTCATATTCTTTTAGTTTGGGTAATTTTTATCAATAATTGAGTGAGTTATGTCATTTTTGGTGAGGACAGGTCTGCGATCTACAAGGGTTTCCATATCTGTAACAGTATATTTTTGAAGCATATTTTCAAAATTAACCCCTACCCATTTTGATATATGTTAAACAAGGGACAAATGGGTATTTGAATAAAGTTTTATTTGTTTGAGATCAGTTCTAGGTCAAAAACTTATGGCCAAGAAAACCCTATTTGGCGCTCCATTTCAAAACCTAGGGAAGAGTAGAATAGTCACCTTTTGAGGCATATGTCCAAAAACAACCTATGTTGCATGTGAGATATGTTGTGTAAGAGGAAAAAAGGTATCCAAATCCATTTTTATATCATGGGTTTGAGTTGTATTCTAAAAATTATGTCAAATTTACCTTATTTGCTACTCTCATCAAAGCATAGTGGAAGTTTGTGAGTTTGGGTGAATCCTCCATGTCTCTGCATCAAATTGGTATCAGAGCACAATAAGTAGGTCTGTGAAGTGTTGAGTTGAAGAGGAATTTTATTAAGATGCCTCCAAGAGCAAGAAACATGGCTCAAGAGATGAATGAGCTGAAAGAGAAGCATGCTAGAGAGTTGAGGGAGTTGAAGGAAAGAATGGCTACCATAGAACAAAATCAGAGAAGAGGAGTGGCTCTAGGTGAAGAGATTGAGTCTGAGGAAGAAGAAGAAGTTGAGTATGAAGATGTGGAAGAAGAGTTAGACCCTGAGGATCAGAGGATGGTAAAGTTGCTGAGGGCAATAAAAGAAGACAAGCACAAGATGAAGATAGATGTGCCAAAGTTTGGAGGAAGCCTGAATGATGAAGAATTGTTAGACTGGATTGCAGCATTGGACAATCACTTTGAGTGTGAAGAAGTTCCTGAGGATCAGAAAGTGAAGATTGCAAAGACCAAGTTGACAAGTCATGCTTTGTTATGGTGGGATTATAAATAGACAGAGAGGAGAAAGCAAGGAAAGGCAAAGATTGTTTCATGGGACAAGATGGTAGAAAAAATCAAAGGTAAATTCTTGCTTAAAGATTATGAAGTTCAAATGTTTAAGAAGCTTCAAGGTTTAAGGAAAAAAGAAATAGATGTTAAGACATACACTGAAGAGTTTTATAAGCTGAGTATAAGGTCTGGTCAAAATGAAACTGAAGTGCAAAAAGTTGCTAGGTATATTGGTGGTTTGAGATTTAACATGCAAGATGAGTTGGTGTTGGAAAATCCAAGGAGTGTTGAAGACTATTATCAGATGGCAGTTAGAGTGGAAGAGAAGCTGAAAAGAAGACAAGATAAGTCATCTAGAGGTAGAGGTAGAGGATATTTCAATACAAAGCAAGTTAGTGAAAGTCAAGAAGACATGAACAAGACACAAGGACAAGGTGCTGATTTCAAACAAGGACAGAGTGCAGATTTCAGAGGTAGAGGTAGAAGAAAATTTTGTGGTGGAAGAAGTGCAAATACCTTTGTAGGTAAGTGTTATAATTGTCAGGAGTTTGGGCACCTAGCATATAAGTGTCCTGAGAAACAAAATTTTTCAAGTGATGGTGAAAGGAAGAGTGAGAGAAGAAATCAATTAGTCCAAGAAGAAGAGTGTGGTAGTTCTAGTTACACAAGGTGTGATGCTGAAGTAGGAGAAGCATTGATGCTAAGAGAAAGGGCACTATTGAAGACCTCCAAGGATAAGGAGCTAATTTAGAGGAGAGCATTGTTTATAACAAATTGCAAAAGAAAGAACAAGGTATGTAAAGTTATAGTGGATTATGGTTATACTGACAATATGGTGTCAAGTAAGATGGTGGACAAACTAAAGTTAAAGAAAGTTCCTAGGGAAGTTCCCTACAAAATTTCTTGGGTGAGTGATCATCAGTCCATTTTAGTGACTGAGCAAGCATTAGTTGAGTTTAAGATTGGAGCATATGAGGATAGAGTACTTTGTGACATCCTACCTATGGATTGTTGTCATGTGATACTTGGAAGACCCTGGCAATTTGATAGGTTTGCAGTTTATGATGGAAGAGAAAATACCTTCACTATCAAGAAGGATGAGAAGACTTTTGTGCTACTGCCACCAGAAGAGCAATCAAGAACGACAAATATGATCATGTTTGGCAAGAAGGAGCCAGTGATGTTTGAAGAGAGTAAAAACAAGGAGTGTGCAGCCTTTTCAAGGCATAAAGTTGTTGAAACAACAAAAATTAAGTGTGAAGAAGAGTTGCAGCCAGTTGTGAGAAGAAATATCTTCATATGGAAGAAGGAAGTGACTAAAAATGTGAAGTGCAAGAGTGTAGAACTTGTTGTAAGGTAACAAGTGAGTGAAGGAGTCTTAGTAGAGACAATCATGTGCCCTGTAGTGATGAGTAGACAACCAAGTGAAGCTGGTGCAGCAGTTTGCAAAGTTCCTAAGACAATAAACAAGTTGGATAAAGGTCTCACAGAGCTTGGTAAAGGTGAGATGACAATGGATAGTGGAAAGAAGAGTAGTATGAGATAGTGGTATGAGAAAGGAGTTGAGAAGGAAGTGGTAGAAACAGAGGTAAAGAAGAATGAAGCTGACAGAGCACTTTATGACAGAGTGAAACAAATTTTAAAGAAGGACAAGAGCAAGGATAACATAAACAGTGAAGAATCAAAGAAAAATGGACCTATTGAAGGCAAGTATGAAGGTCAAAGGTGTGAAAAGCTGCAACAAACTTTCCAAGAGACTTGGAAACATTTCAAGCCTAGGTGTATGGTGCAGTGCACTTAGAATAAGTTTTAAGGCAATATTTTAAAAAAAACAGTGTTAAAGATTAAATGGAGTTTTAGAAATGTTTTTTTAAATGTAATAAGGCCATTAAGGCATGATATAGAGTGGAGGCCAAGTTTAGGCAAGTATCTTTAGTGGTCTGTAGTTTACTGAAGAGTATGATAGTCTAATAATAAAAAAAATAGTTTTTTTTATGAAAAATTAGAAGTTTAGGCTATTTTGAGCCTTATTCCCATGATGGGAATCTTGTAGGAGGATACAAAAATAATTGGAAAAGGAATTGTAGGAGTATGGTCAAATTTGGAGATTTGGTTGAAGTTTAGAGAAGAGAAATGAAATAAAAGTTTAGTTTTCTACATTTTTTTGACTATTTTTTTCTGTTCCCAAGGCTAGTACAGCCCCTATACAGAATTCAAATGGCATAAAATTATATTTTTTTAAAATATCTCTAAGTCTTCTTTCTTTTGGCATTGGTTTCATCAATTTTCATTATGTTGTGTGAAAGTTATGGTGAATTTAGTGATTGACAGTTCTAGTTTTTTTCACTGTAACAATCATCTTGTTTGCAATGGTACAAATTGTCCAAATAAATTACAAGTCTGAAACTAATGGGAAAAGATGGATATATGAGTCTAGTTTCATATTATTTTAGTTTGGGCAATTTTAATCAATAATTGAGTGAGTTATGCCATTTTTGGTGAGGACAGGTCTGCGATCTACAAGGGTTTCCATATCTGTAACAGTCCATTTTTGAAGCATACTTTCAAAAGTAGCCCCTACCTATTTTGAGATATGTTAAACAAGGGCCAAATGGGTATTTGAATCAAGTTTTATTTTTGGAGATCAGTTCTAGGTCAAAAAATTATGGCCAAGAAAACCCTATTTGGTGCTCCATTTCAAAACCTAGGGAAGAGTAGAATAGTCACCTTTTGAGGCATATGTCCAAAAACAACCTATGTTGCATGTGAGATATGTTGTGTAAGAGGACAAAGGGTATCCAAATTAGTTTTTAAATCATGGGTTTGAGTTTTATTATGGAAATTATGTCAAATTTACCTTATTTGCTGCTCTCATCAAAGCATAGTGGAAGTTTGTGAGTTTGGGTGAATCCTCCATGCCTCTGCATCATTGCGTGAGCACAAAATGCTATGGAGACAAAGAAAATAAAAGAAAAGAAAAGAAAGGGAAAGAATACTAAATTTTCCTCCTAAGGGAAAGATTTAAAGCTTTGCAAAAGTTAAAGCAAAACTAAGAGGCTCAAAGGCATATGAAGACACTTGAAAAAGCTTGTGAAGATGAGAAGAGAATTCTCAAACTTGAGAAATTATGAAGAGGTGAGTGGTATTTATAGGTGTGAGAAGCACATCAATGGTGGAGGTGATTGGAGAGCTAACTCATTTGATTGGAGAGTTAAGAAGCTTGATTAAATAGTTAACTGGGTTTGATTGGGAGTGAACTAGCCTTGATAGCCTTTCACAAAAGAAGGAATGGAGTTAGCATGAGATTGATTGAGAGATGAGTAGAATTTATTTGGAGTTAAAATGGAGTGATTGGGAGTCTTGAATCAGTTAGGATAAGTTTATGATAAGTTAGGGAAGGTGACCCATGCAATAAAGGCTCAATTTGGAGCAAATTTGGGCCAAAATAGGAAGAAATCATGTAAGTTCAAAGGCAACAAGATCACCCCTTTCACCAGGGAATTCACCCCTGGAAATCTTTCTTAAGTGACAGGGTCACCCAAGGAGATCCTTTAGTGATAGGGGTGACCCATAGAAGAAATTTTATATGGGTGGTTTTGGGAATGGAGAATGTTTAGGAGGTGTGAAAATGGCTTTGTAATCCCAAATCAATCATATGATCTTTATAAGGTGGGTTGCCCCTTTCACTAGGAAAATTCACCCCTAGAGATCTTGATTTAGCTATAGGGTTGCTTGAGGGGAGATCCTATAGTTACAAGGGATGACCCAGAA
This sequence comes from Cunninghamia lanceolata, assembly GCA_027924645.1. Lineage (NCBI taxonomy): Eukaryota > Viridiplantae > Streptophyta > Pinopsida > Cupressales > Cupressaceae > Cunninghamia > Cunninghamia lanceolata. Next base: position 936,130 of record BSBN01001052.1, on the reverse strand, counting down.
AGGAAGAAAGTGACAGTAAAATTAAAGTTAGGGATGAACTTTGGAGGTTGATTAGATGATTCTAAATGGTCTAATTGATGAAAATACCCCTAGGGAATGTGAAATTCCCTTCTTGTGCAGTGGATTGGTGTGGTTATCAGGGCTAGAGAGTGATAAAAGAGACTTGTCAAACTCTAGTTGGAAGACAAGCTAGAAGGTGTGCAAGACTGTAGAAGTTTAATCCAGAAGTTAGGAAAGCACAAGCAAAACGAAAAATGAATTGAAACACATTACCGAGAGGAAGATTTTTGAGAGGTTTATCTAAACTCATGCATACATGTATGTGATTAGGACTATTGATTGTCCTTGGGCCACTATGTAGGCATGTGCAACTTTTTCATACTTATAGTACCTCCATTAGTATGGTTGGGACTTGGATAAATCTAGAAGTTAACTTGATGGGAATCAAGAAGAAAGTGGAATTTTAAATAATAGAGATAAAGGACCCATTTGGTACACTCAACATTATATTGAACTTAGAATGGTTCATTAACTATAATGGGAGAATAGACTCCTGTAAAGAGGAGATGTCATTTTCTGACAATGCTATAAAGTAATACATATAACCCTATACATTGATATGAGTAAGGCATACATAAAAGAAGTGGTAGAAGAAGAAGATTCAAAGACCTTATATATTCTTTGAGAATTCTTGTTAGAGAAACTATGCATGTATTGGGATTTCATTTTCTAACTCTCAAATTTGCAAAAGCCTTGTTGTTGTTCCTTGTGTCTTTACCTAAGTTTAGATGTTTTATTTTTTCCTTTTGAAATCCCTTGTTCCTATGTTGCACATTTCCCTAAAATCCTCCAAGCCCCTATGTTATTTCCTTGAAAATGTTCTAAGATTAGATGTTTCCTAGGTGCCAACTACCTTTTGTCAAGCCACATTTCCCATGTGGTCACAACAAGCATCACACGTGTCATGTCCACATGTGTCATGTGGTCATGACATGAAATATCAAAAACTTTCCCACGCTTCCCTAGGAACCCCCTCGCATGCACCAGCATGCTTAGTGGCGTACGCTTAAGGTGTAAACAATACAATTGCCAGCAGGGTACTACGCACGCGTGTGCACACCCAAATGCAAGAAGGTCAACAAGGGGGTCTTCGCGACGCATTTACTCGCTACAAGGGTTGAACTTTCAAAAAAAACCTAAACCTTAAATTCTGGAATATTCCGGCAGCATAACGCCTCACGGGCGTGGGTGGGATTTACACTAACACTAATCTTGATCACGTGGATTCCTGACTTAGGTTAATCTCACTAATTTCATTTGTACAACAATTGATAAAGGTGATTGATCATTTTTCAACAAAGCACGATCATCTGTTCTTCTTCCCGTTTTCTAAAATTTAATATTAATTTCTTCTCCTTCAGACTTAGCATTTTCAACAAAGCCTGTTCATTTGCCCTCTCTTCTGTTTCTCTAAAATTTAATTTTGATTGTATTTCTATCACGTTCACTTTACTGTTTCTCTGAAGTTTAATTTTGATTGTATTTCTTTATGTTTACCCTGCTTTTCTTCATGTTCTCTATCAATTAGAGTTATCACTGCATCCTTTACATTATTCCTAATTTCTTGGTAGACCAGATCACTTAAACAGGGTTTACTAACTTCGCTTGACTCGGTCTCCTAGGTTTCATCTCAACGTTTGAATTAATTTTGATAATCAATTTGTTCCTAATCAGGATTAACGGTAGGTCAAACTTACTTAGTTCTCTTAGCCCTTTGTGGGAATGTCACGCATTTTCTCCTCTTTGTTTTTCAAAGTTAACTATTCTTTCTCTTTCTCTCTCTTTTTCTCAATTGGACATTTTCTAAATCTACAGTTGAGCTTACAATGGCCATGTTAGTGCCTGAATTGACTGGTAGTTTTTGAGCAATTTTCATTCAGGCACTCTCCCTAAGTATCCAAAAAATGTTCTAAGTGTTGGACCTCCTCAACAGTTTTCAGCTGCATCATCATATTTCTAGTTATCACCATGTTGCTTGCGAGGGTCATCATATTTTCTGCCTTCATGATATTTCGCCGGGGTGATATCTTTATCATCGGGTGATCTTGGTTATGATCATCCTGATGATGTTGTTGAAGAGTTCTAAGTGTGACCCGATATTCACTGGGGTCATCATATTTTGAACGTCAGGATGATCTTAGTCAATATCATCCTGATGATGTTGTATCACTTCTTGTTCGTTGTTTTGTCATCCTGATGATGCTGTCGTCATTCTTATGTCAGGGTGATATCTATTTCTCTGCCTATCTGCATCATGATATTTCCGAAGGAGGGGGTGATATTTTCATATTACCCGGGTGTATGTTTGTTCCAGCGTCATGATGATGCTGATATCAAGGAGATATCCGCCTGCCGGCTTCGTGCATTATCTAGTGGGGGGTGATCTTTTCAAGCATCATCATATTCATCAATCGCCCCGATCTTATAGTGGAGCTACAGTGAAACCTGATATTTGCACATCAGGATGATATTTCCAAATATCCGGTTGTCTTCCGAATATCATCCTGATGTTAACATGATGATGACGTCATCCGGATATAAGGAGGTGCGCAGTAGGCAGATATGATGATGACGTCAGCAGGATATGATGATGACGTCATCAGGATGTTCATCGGCCAGACTTTTGGTATAAGCTCAGCAGGAGGATGTTCCTCCGATGGATCAGGTTGTGCCGATTATCATGCAGGTTATATTGCGATATGATGATGACGTCAGGGTGATATTTCGGGCAACAGGATATCATGCTGCTGGAGGGTGATGATGATGAAGTCTTATACTAGTGTCGTCAGGAGCAAAAGCACCGACATGATATATGCTCATGACCTAGTATATAAAGTGTTAATGAGGTTGCTGCGTGGTGCATGTGGGATTTTGATATCCTGCATTTTCGAATGTCATGATGATGAATCTCGGCGGGAAGTGGTTGCGATCGACTGTTTGATGTTCTTCCCAAGGCCGCGGGTTGGTGCGCCATTAATGGCGAAGGTTGCAGAGGTATGGGCGGATCTGGTACCTGATTGAAGGTGTACATCAGTGGCGCAGGGCTCGAGATATCTTCCTGTCTCCTCCCCTACCTGCTGCATTCATGTTTGGGCACCAATCTGGATATGTTTGAGCGCCATTTTTTGATACTGTATATCTGGCGGGATTTTTGGTCAACCTGGTAGTTAATGCTGAATACACCCTCCTGCTATATAATGCAGACGGTGTTATTCATTCAAGGTTGTTGAAAGTTGAGGATTTTTGGCTCTGTAATCCAAAACCAGCTGATCTGGTTGCTCTGTACAGTCTAACTTGTGAGTTTATGTATCTCCTATTGTACTATTTGGCATGAATCCACTGATTTCATGGTTGATCTTATATGAGTAATGCTATCTTAGCATGTGTTGTGTTAATTCTGTCTCCAGTATTGCATGTATTCTTCTTCTGGATCTGGATATTTGCGTAATGTTTAGATTCTAGAGCATAGAATTCCTATGTTGAATGTCTGATCTTTTAACCTCTGCTCAAGGGGCAGATTAAACTGTTTTCAGGTTGAACATTGGGAAGGGTATACTGCAGTAGGGATGCCATAAGTAGAGATAACTTAACACTCTGTATTGGGAGATACCTGTAAGGCAGGTATCATGTGTATCCCCCTGAAATCCAGTTTTAGCTATTCATGCTGATCATTCACAGGTGTATGTCTACCGACTCCAAGCCCTGGATAGGCACCAATCATGCTGTGTTCTTGTGTTATACACCATGTCCAGCTTTGCATCCAAAATTCAAACTAAAACATTTCATACTTCCACCTGTTAGTTGTAGGAGTAGGATTAGGAACCCCCTGCATGCTCTCATACCCAACCAGACATCATGTCCAAGAATGTTGCCAGCCTTGTGATCTATCATGCAGATCTTGGTCCATACATGAGAGTATTCTGCCTGTTATTGTCAAGTTAGATCCTTCTATCTTTGAGCTAGTCAAGGTTACATCTTGAGTTATAGGGATACCCCCCTTGGTGCGGCAGAACCAGAAGTGAAGGGGAGGAGCTCATGCAACCTCCTGTATTCAGTTGGCTGAATCTGCCTGTGCATTAGAACTGGCAAACCCTAATGCTGATTCAAGGAAATGTCAACAGGCCACATGGAATGCCTGTGATGAATTAGTTGCATTTATAAAGATACGCATATCTATACAAATGCAAATAAGCATATATATAATGTATATACATGCTTATTTGCATTTATAAAGGTAGGTATATTTTTCTTTTCATTTTCTTGTATTTATTTTGTGATAATTATTTAGACTTTCATATTACATTCTCTTTTAATTAAAATAACATATACAATACTCTTTTGAATTTTTAAATATATTTTTCCTTATTGTCGTTATTAATCCCCCTAATATAAATTTCTTTCTTTCTTTTAAAAAAAATATGGCCTCCCTTTTAAGTTTATAACAAATAAGTAATATATATATATATATATATGTATGTATGTATATATATATTATTATTATTATTTTATAGTATTTAAATATTATAGGTTTTCTTTTATAAAAACCCAAGCATTATGTTCATTTCATATTTTATTTCCTTTTGCTTTGCACAAACCCTAATGTATTTTTGTCTTGCTTGTGGGAATGTGTAGGGTTGGGTGGAGCGGGAGCGGCAATGGTGGAGGGGCGGAAGACGTCGCAGAGGTGGAGATGGGGTTCACGGAGGTCGCAGGTCGCAAGTTGGGTGGAGGTGTGAAGGGGTGTATCCGCAGAGGGCAGCAGTGAGGAGGAGCTGCAGAGAGTTCACGGTGGCCATGGCAGAGGACAGCTATAATGAGCGGCGACGGGAGATCAATGGAGGAGGAGTCCGTGGCAGGCAATAGGAGTGGGGACCGTGTTTGGGGCCGCGGGAGTGGTGGAGCATGGCGGGGGTGTGGGGAGGGGCAAAGCCCCCACCCACATCCCACTACATGGGGTGTGGGTGGGGGCTCCGCCTCTCCCCACACCCAATACTTAAAGCAACGGTGGTGGTGGTGGTGGGGAAGGTTCAAACCCCCTCCTCCCCTCCCACCATTCCTTCATCACAAGACTGTAAGTTCATTAAATAAAAGTTACAAAAATTAATATTTATTTTTCCATTTAAATTTCATTTCCCAGAATTTAAAAAAAAGTATATATATATATATATATATACACACACAGAAATGTCCACAGAATTACAATTTATCTAGTTTCACAGTTTTATACATTGAACAGATAACTAAATAAATATAGAAAATAAATAATTATATATCATTTAAATTTCTGCCAATTATTTTTGGAGGGTAGAATATCATATTTGTCTATTTTGAATCTTCTTACAATGTATGTTCCAATGCATCACAAAATTTAAACAACATTTAATAGAAACTTTATACAAGGATAATTAAAAATACATTTTTCCTCTTAATCATTTTTTTATTTCAAGACAAATGATGCAATTTAAAATGTAGTAAGCAATTGAATTTAAAAGAGTAGGAATTAATTTCATTGGCAATTATTCACAACAATCCAAATGCATTATTGTAACAAAGTTTCATTTCCTTTCAAATGACAAAATTACAACTTCACATAATTTATAAATTTAATATTTTCACTAGTTTACAATGTAATAAAATTTAACAAACTTTGTTTACAACAACAACTAGCTTCACAATTTTTTCAAATAGGATTATAAGAAAATAGGCAATTCTAATATCCTTTTAAAAACAAATTTTCTTTTCGTTTTCTCATCTCAAAATGGTAAACTTAATGAACAATAAAATTACAACCATCAACACAATAAAGGTAGGATTTTCTCATAACCCCAAAATACCAAAATTTACAACACAAGCAAAATAAATAATTTTCACACATCCTTCATGCAACAAATAGAAATACAAAGGAAAGGCTATGAAATCCAACCTTAAAAAGCCCCTTAATGGATGAAGTTGATGTAGAGATCCACTAAAATCTCCTCCAACCTAAGCCCCAAAACTCCCTCTCACCTTCCTCTCCCAAAAGCAATTTTCAATAAACAAAAATCCTCCAAATTCAACAACCCTCTCCCTATCCCAAGTGCGATTAAAATAACCCCAATTCCATGAGTTTAGAGGAATGGGGAGGTGACACTTGTCACCTCCTCACTCTTCCCCAAACTACTATTGTGTCCCAAGGGATGAGTGTTGGCATATGCCACTCACCCATCCCTAAAGTCTTCCTTATCCCTTACCACATGTCATCTCTCTTACACATGGGAGAAAAAAAGGGAGTTAAAGGGGGAAAAAGGGTGACACATGTCTCCCCTTCCTTCCTTCTTATGAATGACCACATAACTCCATGGGGACTCTCACCAATTGTGAGGGAGACTTGAAGTCAAATCCTTCATAATTGGTGGGTCTTGGAGTCATCCCTTAACTTGGGAATTGAAAAGGGATGGGCTTGAGTGTTGGTACCACTCATCCTATCCCTCCCATACCTCCAAATTCGTCACTTAACTTCAGTGTGAAGTTAAGGTGACCATACGGAGGTTACCCAAGGGTTACCCAAGTCAAAATGGACCCTAGACCCATGGGGTATAACCCAGGGTCAACTTTAACCTAGTTAGGACACCCAGGGTCAAGTTAAGACACAAGAAAAGGGTCTCAAATATTTAAAATTTAAACAATGAATTTCAACTACATTTCTTACAACACAAATCATAATTCTAATTTACAAGAGGGTAGACCTAACCCATTCAACCTCATGAAAGACAACATTACAACATTAAATCAAACACAGAGTTGATCTCGGTTCCTAGTGGAACCAGATCGGCTTCACAAGGGATCACAACATAAGGTGTGAAATGATCTTCAGTATCTATGGTTTGTTAGCCAAAACCTGTGCACTCAATTACAAGGTCAATTTCACATATAAATATCATAGCCGAAGCAACTTAAAACATGCATTCTTAAAAAATACCACAGTTCTCATAACATAATTAAATCACATTACAATTTCCTTTCTAACATCACCCAATTAGTTTTCCTGTAATGTAAACATAAATCGGACATCACCCAATTAGTTTTCCTATAAAATAAACATCTATCTAGCATCACCCAATTTGTTTTCTCTTAAAGAAACATCTAACATCGCCCAATTAGTTTTTCTTTAACATAATAAGGTTTAATAGTTTGAAAATTTGGGATCAACAGTCCCACAAATATAAAAGTGTCAGCAATAGTAAGGTAAATAGTCACATGTACGGAAATGAAAAATGTAGGCCTCACACCTTTTACCTATGTTTCTTCTTTTGTGCATTAGCGGTTCAGTCAGTTCATGAATCACCAAACTCGCTGACTATGGTTTGATAGTTCCTAGTTTCACTGATCGACTGACGAAGAGAAAAGAGAAATGAAGTATTCATCGGTGAAGTGGATGGTTCATGAACTGAAAGGTTCACCGATGGCCCAAGTTGTCGACAAAGAAAAAAGGCAAGGCAAAATAAAAGCAATGAGAAAGTGTTCGTTAGAGTTATGCCAAATTCACAAACATTCAAACCTACTGATTAGTTTGTCAAGGCTTCAGTTCTCCGATGAAGTATGTCACCAATAAGAAGAGGATAAGGTGAGGGGGAGAAGGAAAAAGAAAAAAAGTTTGCAAGAGGGCTAATTTTTTGAAAAGGAAAATAGATAAACAAAGAAAGGGCAAAGTAAAGGAAAAATGAACGAAGTATTAGGAGATAGTTTAAAGTGTTGAAAAAGCTACAAAGTACTTTTCTATGGGTTTTTCAGTTTAAATGCCCACCTACTTTTAGGCCACCATGAATGTAGTTTAACCAGTTTTAGAGGTATATGCAGATTTTAATGCATGGTGGGTGAGGTGGATGCGGTTAGTGAGGAGTGTATTGTTGTGCTCTAATTTTATTTTCTCCCTAGTTGTGATAATGTAATATTTGAATGCTTAATTGTAATGTGATCTACATTTTGGAGCATCGTGGGAGTTGGTGAAAATTAATGCTTATGTAGGTGGGTAGATATTTGACACCAAATGCAACATCTACTTTCACCCTATATGTGCATTCTAAAGGCATTTTTGAGGGGTTAGTTTTTTTGTGTGGTCTCCAAAAGATAGCTACATGTGTAGAAAGTTGTAGGGCAGCCATTGAAAAACCAGTTTAGCTCATTGAAGAGCATAGACCCATGAAGTCAAAAGAGTTGATATTGTATATGGGTTTTGTTGCAGAATGTCACCAGATCATTAGGTATGTATTTCTCAGTTGTAGTTGGGTATTCTCCTTTTCCATGTTTGATGGCATGAATATAATACTAGGTCAGATGAATGTGACAACATTATGAAAATATTGCAAGCTTTGTAATAATCTCTCTCATGTTATATATGGATTTATGCAATTATTTTCTAGATTACTAATTATGTTATATTTCAAGATATCATATTCTCTGGTGTATGCAAATACATAACTCATTGTTCTTTTGGTTTTAGTTTGTTATTTTCTTAATGAAGCATGATTCTGTTTCCCATAGAGTAGGCACCAGCTTGGAGCCATTCCGATCAGCCTCACATCATTTAAACAAATGAAAACATTTACCAAGGGTTTAGGGGAAGAACCATTATTCTTGTGCATCCTTGACTATCAGTATAAACATGGAATTATATCAATTGAATATAAAATGAATCTATTTCATGTGGGTTATGCATGCACAGTTACATCAGTTATATAGGGGTCTTGTAGCTAGTTTTTCTTGGTCTAGTTACAGTTTCTTGGGATCAAGTAAACAAGTTGGGTTTGGCTATAGTCATTTTAATTGTTCATTTTGTTTGAACTAAAAACCTATTAAGGTATACCCCTTAGAATATCCCTCCAGAGTTAGTTGAGCTCAAAGTGTAGGGGATGAAACCCACTCCTATAGATTTGACCTTCAACCCTCCATGTTTTGTTGATGGACCAATTATGATCACATGATGACAACTATGGCATTATGAGTGTGATTCCATCCTAGGAGGTAGATCTATGGTTTTGGGACCCAATAGATTGACACCATTGTTGGGGAAAGATTATTCCTAGGTTGGAAGGAATTTGAAGATTTTGTTGGTTAAAGAACCTAGAATTATTTTGCAACCTTGAAGATTGTTTGGCGTTTCCGGGGATGAATTAAAAGGTTGAAGATTTTGAAGGCCTTGGTAATAGTCAGATTGCTACTTTTGTTTTTGTTTTGTGTTGAAGTTGAAAGCCCGTCAACTTATGCTAATAGATTGGTGTCATTTTTGGGGAAAGACTATTACTGGGTTGGAAGGAATTTAAAGATTTTTCTAGTTGAAGAACCCATAATTATTTTCAACCTTGAACAATGTCATGCTTCAAGGAGTTTCCTCTTTTTAGGAATAGGTGGTGACTATTGTCAAAAAAAAAAGAAGTTTTTTTGTTGTTGCCACTTTCTTTGTTGTGTGTGATTCAAGAGCCTTATTTTAAGTGTGCGACAATTGGTGTTAAAAGGTACACATGGTTTCTTCTTCATACCTTTAAAGATTGTTGTTCCTATCATGTTGAAGGAACAAATTTGTATACCTAATTTTCTATCTTGCATTGTAGAATACCTTAGTCATGGCCAATTGGTATGAATTTCAATACCCTAGGGATGTTTTTTCACAAATATCTTCCTATGTATCGAACCCTAGAACTATATTGGAGTGGACTACCATGACCATTCTTACAATGCATATTTTAGTCATCGATCTGCATGTTATACAAATCTAAACCTATATGCACCCATACAAAGCCAAAGTGAATTAGCAATGCAACAATGTGAAATGGATGATAGTAAACAACTGCTAGAGTCCTTGTTGTAGAAAGGAAAAGAAAGTGAAATGCATATTAAGCTACTAGAGTTTAGCGTGCAGTCAAATGCTTGCCCTACTACCCTTAGAAATCAGTTTTCTTAGTCCCTTGCTCCTCCCTTAGATCTAGTATACACTCACCTAGAGTTTTCATGGGTTGACTACAAAACACAAGGGATACCAACCAAGGTCTACATCAAGATGCCTATCTTTTATGGGTATAACATTTGGGAAGGGGACATGCATGTTGATGGATTCTCTAATTTTATGGATGAACATCATTTTGAGGATGAAGACATGTGGATGAGGTTCTTTTTTAGGTCCTTACATGGAAAGGAAAAATAATGGATTTAGATTTTTTCAGAGCAATCCTTTGCTTCCTGCAATGAACTTGTGGCTACTTTTTCTGAAGAATTTGCTAAGGGTGTTGGCCCTTCTAATCCTGTCAAAGAGTTGATGGAAATTGAAGGACAAGAGGAAGAGTCAAGCATGGATTTTAGTCACATGTTTGTTATTTCCCTTTCCAACATTCTAGATAATTTTAGACCTAGACAGGTCTCACCTGTATTGATATGTTTGTTGAAGCATATGAGGTTGGATTGAGTTATGTGTGGGATGATTTCTAAATAACAAGTATGCAACATGCATATTTGTCCCTAGACTCCATGGAGAAGATAAGATATGACTACATAGCAGGTTTGTTGTCGACAAGAGTTGGCAATGTTGATAAGGAACATGTTGATGTGAATAGTAGCATTGTGGATACAAAGAGTCAAATGAATACAACATCCAATGACTATGATTGTGTAGTCAGAAGGGTAGAATTGGAAGGTGGTGCATCATGTGATAACAATGCATATGATGAGGACAACATATGCACGTACCTTTAGTTGGATAGCTGATCAAGGGGAAGTGAAAATGATAAAACCAATGGTGACTTTGAACCTAATGCTGAGGCATGTGGGTCGATGAACAATGAGGATGCTATGTATAGGGATGAACAGTCAATGGGATCAACTTGTGAGGTTGATCATTTTGAGTATGCATAGGTAAGTAAAACATGGGATGGACAAGAAACTTGTTTCTTGTTTGATTTGATGCCCTCTTTTTTCCTTATTTGTGATGATGAAGCAGTTGGTATTTGCTTGAATGATTTTGAGATTGAGGTGGATGCACATGGTGATAAAATGTGAAGAGCTTGCCCTAGATTGTGAAAATAGTGATCATGTGGATGTAGATGATAACCTATTTATGTGGTAGGGTATGTTGTCTTCCTCATACATAGTGTGCTTCATCTAAGCCATTGAGAAATGATAGAGAAATGAAGGAAGAAGATTTGCATCAATAGTCTATTGGTAGTAGTGAGAGTGACACAATAGATTGCTAGAGTGGAATTGAAACAAAGAGACAATTTAAATAATATGGTTTATCACTTGAGGCATCTCATGGAATCTATTTGAATCCTAATGGTTTGGATTATAGCCTGAGTCATGCTTATTATTTAGAAATTGAAAGTTTTAGCCGTACATATGAACGTTGTGTTCAAGATCTTTGTGCAAATGCAAATGCAAATGAATATGAGTCTTGGATGTTTTGGTGTTGTAGTAGAGGTTGAGTCCTTTGTATGGGACATTGATGTGAATGAGCAGTGAGGCATGTGTATGCTTAAATTCAAACATGTTGTGGCCCAACTAGGAGGTATACCTGAGCTAGATTTTTTCCACTTTACTCTGCAAGATGAAGTGTCTTCTGTTGTGGATGAGAAATGCATTTAGGCACACATTTTTCCTTGCCATGTAAATTGGAGGTGTTATCCTTTTCCCTCATTTCACATGAAGAGGTCAGAAAGTATGACAACTTGACAATTGATAATGGAGTTTTGCCTTCATCTATTTCTTTTGTTGTTAACCCGGTTCTTGATTTTCTACCCCCTATTGTTATGAAAATACATGATATGGATTCAAATAGGTCAAGCACCTATTTCTTCTAGTTCCCTTGCACTAGTGATTTCATCAGTGGAGCTGGCCTTGGCTCCATGAGCATTTGTTGTAGACTGGTGCATGCTAGGGGTGGTCTTCATTTGTTGCAGCTAGGCGAAAAGTGTAGTCTTGGTTTGAGGGAGATCAAATCATTCATTCTTCTTTTCTTTGACATAGGGAATTAATTGCAACAATCTTGTGTAGGTTTGACCTACAAGTTTTTGCAAATTTTGATTACAGTAAAATTTCCTATTTTCCCTTATGCCTATGACTATATGCCTTGTAAATATGTCTTTCATTGTTCTCCCTATCCATTTTTTCCTTTTGGTCTTCCTGGAGATGTTTTGAATTCTCACTATGCCAATGCTTGACACACACCCCCAACTAGAGTCACTATTGGGATTTCATTTTCCAACTCTCAAATTTGCAAAATCCTTGTTGTTGTTCCTTGTGTGTTTACCTAAGTCTAGATGTTTTATTTTTTCCTTTTGAAATCCCATATTCCTATATTGTACATTTCCTTGAAATCCTCCAAGCCCCATGTGTTATTTTAGTGGATGCTGCCTAGATGTTGACTACCTTTTACTTGTGTTTTTTCCTTTTGTGCATCGATGGTTCAGTCGATTTCTGAACTGCTGAACTCACCGACCAGAGTTTGTCAATTCCTGGTTTCATTGATTAGACAATGAAGAGAAAATAAAAATAAAGTCTTTTTCAATGAAGTGGATGGTTTGAGAGCTTAAGGGTTCATTGATGGCCCAAGTTGCTGACAAAGAAAAAATATAAGACAAAAGAAATGAAATGAGAGTGTTCATTGGTGGTTCACCAAGTTTGCGAACTTGCAAACCTATCGATCAGTTCATCAAGGCTTTAGTTTACTAATGAAGTATGTCATCGATAAGAAGAGGATAAGCTGAGGGGGACAAGGAAAAATAAAGAATAGTTGGAAAGAGGCCTAATTTGTGGAAAAGGAAAATAGACAAACAAAGAAAGGGAAAAGTAAAAAAAAATGAATGAAGTATTCGGAGATATTTTAAAGTGTTGAAAAACATGCAAAGCACTTTTTCATTGGTTTTTCAATTTAAATGCCCACCTACTTTCAGGCTGCCATGAAAGTAGTTTGACTAGAACTTTCAAAGGTATATGTAGATTTTAAGGCATGGTGGGTGAGATGGATGTGGTTGGTGAGGAGTGCATTGTTGTGCCCTAATTTTATTTTCTCCCTAGTTGTAATAATATAATGTTTGAATGTCTAATTTTAATGTGTTGTACATTTTCTGGTGCCATGGGAGTTGGTGAGAATTAATGCCTATGCAGGTGGGTAGCTATTTGGCACCCAAATGCAACATTTACTTTGACCCTATATATGCACATTTTGAAAGCATTTTTTGAGGGGTTAGTTTTTTGTGTGTGGTCTCTATAAGATAGCTACAAGTGTAGAAAGTTGTAGGGAAGCCATTGAAATGTCAGTTCAGCTCATTGAGGAGTCCAGACCCGTGAAGTCAAAATATTTGATATTGTATATGGGTTTTGTTGTAGAATGTCTCCTGGTCATTAGATATGTATCAAGGACTTCTAAGTCACAATTGGGTATTCTCCTTTGCCATGTTTGAGGACATGAATATAATAATAGGTTAGATGAATGTGACAACATTCTAAAAATATTGCAAGCTTTGTAATAATCTCTCTCATGTTATATATGGATATATGTAGTTATTTTCTAGATTACGAAGTATGTTCTTTTTCAAGATCTCCTATTTTATGATGTATGCAAATACATAGCTCATTGTTCTTTTGGTTTCAATTTGTTTCTTTCTTAATGAACTATGGCTCTATTGCTCATAGAGTAGGCACCAGTCTAGAGCTATTCCCATTAGCCTCACATCATTTAAACAAATGAAAATTTTTACCGGTGGTTTAGGGGAAGAACCATTATTGCTATGCATCCTTGAATATTAGTATAAATAGAGAATTATCTCAAGTGCATATAAATGAATCTATCTCATGTGGGTTATGGACATGCATAGTTACATCATTTATATAGGGGCCTTGCAGCCATTTTTTCTTGATCTAGTGACAATTTCTTGGGATCAAGTGAATAATTTGGGTTTGATTGTAGGTCTTTTAATTGTTCATTTTGTTTGAACTTAATTTTTGTTAAGGTATACACCTCAGAATATCCCTCTAGAGTTAGTTGAGTTCAAAGTGCAAGGGATGGAACCCACTCTTGTTGAGTTTACCTTCAACCCTCTATGTTTTAATGATGGACCGATTACACTTACATGACAATAACCCTATCCTTGTGAGTGTGATTCTATCTTAGGAGGTGGAGCTATGGTTTTGGGACCTACCAGATTGGTGTCATTGTCGAGGAAAGATTATTGGTGGGTCAGAAGGAATTTGAAGATTTTGTTCATTGAAGAGTCCAAAATTATTTTTCATCCTTAAATATTGTTTGTCATTGCTAGGGATGAATTAAAAGGTTGAATATTTTGAGGGCCTTGGAAATAGTTAGTTTTATATTTGCATCCTATTGTGTGTTGAAGTTGGAAGCTCATCAACTTATGCCAACCGATTGGCATTGTTTCCAAGGAAAGATTATTGGTGGGTTGGAAGGAATTTAAAGATTCTACTAGTTGAAGAACCCATAATTATTTTGTAGCCTTGAAGATTGTCACACTTCAAGGAATTTCCTTTTTTTAGGAATACGTGGTGACTCTGTTGTCAAATAACAAAGAAGTTTTTTTATTGCTACTTCTCTATTTGTTGTGTGATTCAAGAGCTCTATTTCAAGTGTGCAACAATTGGTGTTAAAAGGTACATATGGTTTCTTCTTCCTACCTTTAAAGATTGGTGTTCCTATCATGTTGAAGGAACAAATTTGTATAGCTCATTTTCTACCCTACATTATAGAATACTTTAGTCATGGCTAACTAGTATGAATTTCAATACCCTAGGGATGTTTCTTCACAAACAACTTCCTATGTGTTGGACCCTAGGAACTATATTGGAGTAGACTTCCATGACAATTCTTGTAATACCTATGTGCACCCATGTAAAACCAAAATGAATTAGCAATGCAACAATGTGAAATGGATGATAATGAACAACTACTAGAGTCCTTGTTGTAGAAGGAATAAGAAAGTGAAATGTGTATTAAGCCACTAGAGTTTAGGGTGTAATCCAATGCTTTCCGTGTTGCACCTAAAAGTCCATTTTCTTAGTCCCCTACCCCTCCCTTAGATCTAGTATACAATTAGCTAGAACTCTAATGGTCTGACTATGAAACAAGAGGGATGCCAACCAAGGTCTATATCAAGATGCCTATCTTTGATGGGTGTAACATTTGGAAAGGGGACACACATGTTGATGACTTCTCTAATTTTATGGATGAACATCAGTTTGAGGATGAAGACATGTTGATGTTGGCAATTTGGTTGAGCTTGATGATTGAAGGTGTTGTCATTGATGGAAACAACAAAAGGAACAAGGTTGGAAGAGAGATTTTGGTTTGGTGAAGAAGACTTAGTCATCTTGGCTAACTATTGGTAATGTATAGTGACAACAGTAGAGAGGCAGTGTTTGGATTGGCATTAGTTTGTAGTTGAAGACCTAATCATACAGTTCTGGTATGTCATTTGTAGTGTTTACAAGATTTTATATCTAAGATTTGAACTTTTGATATGTACTGAAAGCATATCTTCAAGTAGCCTAAGTCTAGCATTACAAAAAACAAAGGTAATCAAAACAGAACACTCATTTGTTTTGGTCCGCACTCCTCTCATGTTGCATATCTCATTATGTGGTTTCAAGGTGTTGTAACCACTTGTATAAATTCTCCAAATCCAGAGTTGCAGAGTTTGAAGTCCATCAGAATGATAGTTTTTAGCTACTGAATATTGCTACTTGGCTTGATAGTGACAAGGTCTAAGTTCTGTTGGTCTGTACTTTATCTCAGATGGATATTATGCTCTGCCATTCTGAAGGAAAGCTTGGGGATGTATGAAGAGTCTTAATGTGATTTTGAGTAGGTCTTGTGGTCTACAATGAAAGTTACAGTCTAACAATTAGACTGAGTCAGTAACAGTCTATGTTTAAGGCCAACATGATAGTTTGGTCTAAGTGCGGTAAGCTTGGTTGATTAGAACTTTGTTCTAATAGATTCTATAGTTGGAGCTAACATATGAGAAGGTGTTTCAAATGTTTTTTGAGTCCTCCATGTATCTTGGTGAGTGGATTTGGCTAACAAGCTACAAGTTTAGTAACTATATGTTTCATCTAAGTAGGTTGACCTAATGTGAAGATTCTAAGCATTGTGAATGTATATATGAGATCCAAATCGATGTTTGATGGTACAAGTGTGTGAATATGAGTGTATGTATGTGTGACATGTGAAGTATGATGATTTTGTGAGGGGAACAAGTGTAGACAAAGAGAGATCTTATTCTCATGTAAGAGCAGGGCATTGAAATAGAGAAGTCAGAGATGAAGAGTTTTGAGATAGTATTTCTATGCTTCATTGGAGCTGTAACCATGCAGTGTAGATGCTATCAGAGCAATTCAACTTGGCAGTGAGCCATCCTTCTTTCCTTCTCTCTTTCTCTAGGCAGTGAGCCTTTCTTATAGTGAGCACTTATTTGGACAGTGAGTCCTTTTTGGGCAGTGAGCCTCTTTTGTAATTTTATATTGATATTACATAATTATTGTGAGCTAACACTCCCATGATTTTTCCTAGTTTTGGGTTTTCCACATAAAAATCTTGGTGTTCATGTGTGATGCTTATGGTTGCTTCTTCTATGTTTAATTTTCTTTGTTGTTATTGGTGGCAAATGGACTACTAGTTTAATAAGTAAAAGGTTTAATAAAATACTGATTCACCCCCCTCTTAGTATTCTGGGTGTTCAACAATTGGTCTCAGAGCCTGGTTCCTTGGAAGAAGTCTAACAACTTGAAGAAGATCTTGGAGATCAAACACATGGTAGGTAAAAAGTATTCTACTCCTCCTAAATAAATTGATTCAACTGAAACTATAAAATAAGATTGCATGCTTGTCAGTGAAGAAGAACTCAAGGCTTCCCTTGAAGATCTTGAAAAGGTTGAAATAAAAAACAAGAATATGAAAGATAATGTCAAGGAAGTAGATGAGTGCATCAAAAAATTGAGCGAGCAAGTCAAGAGGTTCAAAGAAAAATATAAGGAGGTTAGTGAACAATTGATATCAACAAATGAAACCTTGAATGATTTGAAAGTGGAAGTTGTAAAAAGAGCAAAAGCAGAAGAAGACCTAAATTAGTTGGTGAAAAGAAAATCTGAAGAAGGTACAAAGCTTTAACAAGAAGTTGTGGATCTGAAAGCTAATCTGAAATAGGCATGGATTCAAGAAGATAAATTCAGAGTGAGTGCTGCCCAACTTGATAGAATACTTGCAAGTTAGAAGAGCCCTGATGACAAAGAAGGCTTGGAATTTGAGAAAGGTGAAGTTTCTAAAATAGGTGAAGAAAAGAATGTTGAGTTCAAGAAGGACAAAGGCAAACAGACTCAAAATCAAAGGAATAGACCAAGAAGAGCACCGGTCAGGAAACCAAATGCTCAAAGGTACCCCTCTTTCAATGGTTATTGTAATGCATGCAATAAGTTTGGTCATAAGGATACTTAATGTAGGAGCAGGGTGAATCAAAATGTTCCGTCATTTCTTGGTCAGTGATTCACTTACAATAAAGTAGGTCATAAAGCTAATGAATGCAGAAGTTAGATAAGAAATGGTTACAATAATGGAAGGAATGCTCAAACTTTCAAAGGTAACTGCTTTATATGCAAGAGGTTTGGTCATAGAGCTAGTGAATGCAGAAGTCAGATAAGGAATAACTATAATAATGGAAGGAATGCTGAATCTTTCAATGGGAATTGCTTTGCATGCAATAGATTTGGACACAAGGCTAACCAATGTAGATCAACGATGATTGGAAGGAACAATGGTCAGAGAAATGTTGTACATTTCAATTGCAACAAGCCTAGACATATGGCAAGATTTTGTAGAAGCAAGAATATGAAGAAGGAAAATCAAGCAAAGATGAAGAAATCGGTAAAAAAGGCAGATCTAGTAGAGATCAAGAAGGAGATGAACAAGATTTGGGTTAACAAAGAAGTACATGAAGTCAAGGATGAGTCCACACCAGACTCCGGTACAGGTACTTCCTCTGAGAAGTAAATTGGGAGCTTTGGCTCAGGGGGAGCTTAAATGAAAAATCTTATTCCCCCAACCACAAAAGTGGTGTTGACATTCAACACAAAGATATAAGCTAGAAACCAAGATAATAGAGCTTTTGAAGAATATTTTGACAGAAAAGAATCTAATGTGGTGGATTGCAGAGCAATTTAGATTGATTATGGGTGGCAGAGTAAGAGTTTGATAGCTTTTTGAATGCAACATTTATGACGATTAGGTTTTGATGAAAAGGGGTTAAAAGAGGATTTGTTTGAAAGGAAATAATATTACATTCAAACCCTCAAGTGTCTAAGAAGATCTGAGAAGTGAAGCTAAGATGAATGCAAGTATTCAGCAATTAGTGCAAAGAAATCCTAACTAGAAACAAAAGGTACTTACAGCTTTCTCTCTTGAAACATTTATGTGTTGAGTTAGTAAAGATGTCTACCCCTCGAGTGATAGAGATTACAGAGAGGCCTCAACCTAAATTTAGGAATCACCCATACAAATCACTTGAAAATGATTTGGATGGTGCATTCTCTGAGATTCCGCATGGTATTATGCATATGGAAGATGTTAGAGCATATATACATGCAAAGCTAGAAGAATATGATCATGGAAAATTAGGGCAAATTTATCTGAATGAATTGACTGATGACAAATTTGAGCTAAAAGAAGAATATACTGTGCTACTTGTAATGCCCTCTCAAGAAAATGATAGTAAATGTCAATAAATAAATTAATTACTTGAGAAAATGAAAATTAATAATAAGAGAATAAGAGAATATTCATTCTTAAATAACTTAATTATCTTCAAAATATATAAGTATAGTTGTATTCATCATAAATTCATAGTTATACACAATTGCCATATAATTCATCCCTTTACAAAATGAGAAGATGCTTCCATAGCTTCATTCCTTGCATGGTTGATAGACCTGTAACTGCAAAACTAAATGTAGACATTAGTTCCACAAAGTTCATCAATAAACATATCAAAATAGCAATATACTAGCCTAATGCCCTAAGGGGATGACCTAATGTCTCGAGGGCTCATCCATGATGGCCTTGCTTATGTACGCGTAGTGCAGAGACTGCATAGTTTGAGATCTTAAATATGCAATCACAATACGATATCTTTCACATCTATTCATGCAAGAGAAAAGTTAACATTAGATCATCATCAATCAGAAGAAAATAAAACCAATGATCCTTTAGACATCTTCTTATTCATAATATAGTTCAAGATAAACCAATCACATATATTTTTGGTTTCACTTATTTAGAAAAGGATCAAATTTCTTCTACCTCATCTAGTTCTATTCCATCTTTGAAAGGTTATTGTCTATTATTGAGATCTACTTCCCAAAATATGCCCAAACAAGTATTCTATTCATATCATAGGAATCACATAGTTTTATAACAAATGAACCCATATAAGGTGTAAAAAATAATAATATAGACTAACATCTCTACTCATCAATCTATCCATTCTTATAATTACCATGCATGAGCTTAACACAATCTCCAATTTGATATAAAAATAATCCATAGAGGAGAAAACATAAATGTTTAAACACTATTTATTAGTCAAAATAATCATAAACTAAAATGAAAACAAATACCAATATTTGACCGACCTATCATATTCCTAAGTGCCTTTATATAGGCAGACTTAAATTTATCTAATACATGACACCTTACTGTTGTGAATACACCACTAACATAGGAGATGGATGAGGCTTGGATAGCTTGTAGACCCTTGACATATTGACATGATACATGTAAGTTGCATCAATGGAAAAAATATACTTGAATGTGTTTATTATATCAAAAGTTTGGCACCATGAAGATTTTGACTTTACCTACTTTCAAACATATTAAAACTTCAAACACATGCAATAAAAAAAATATGACCATATTACTTGGGGCTTAACAAAACAGAGTAAGAGAAAGGGCCCACTAGCCACCTAAGCAAGTCAAAGCTTAGTGTGTTCTATTTAAGCCCAGCTATTACTCAGCCCATCACCAGCGATAAGAATGCCTTGACTTAATTATGAACTGATAGTAGATATACACTAAAAGAAAGTTGCTTAAAATACTTAGGACTCTCGAGAAAATGCAATTGTTAGGTGTAAGGTCAAATTTGACAACCCATGTCAACATCCTCTCTGCCTGTGCCAAAATGGACATTTTGGAATAGGGTATGGATATCCAATCAAAGAATAATGGTTTAGGGATTCTTGTCAAATAATATAATTAGAAATGTTTTGGTAGGTGTATGTGAAATGCCTCAAAGAAATGTCATCTTACAGTATGCAATGATTGTAGGATATGCACAACATATAATGTAAAAGTCAATAAAGAATCAAATACTATTTCAATAGATGTTATTTAAAGCAAGCAAAGCCCTTAGCTGTAATAGAGCAAGAGTTGTCAATCAAAACTATCAAAAATTATCGATCAATGTCATTTATGAGCCATTTGAATCCAAGGCTACAACAAAATTTGAGTGACAATTCTTCCAAACAATAATAAGAGAGTTTAATAGAGTAGTTGAAACACAATAAAAAATATGCAATACAGTCATGTAACCTCCAAGAATAGCGTCAGAGGAAACTGTTCAAAATTTAATCACATGAGTAACCCTCTTTGCCTTATGTCTAGAGTTGATTGTTATGTGAGCATGGTCGACCATCTTGACGGTGCTGACTATGATGATACCCTAATCTTAAAATAAAAGCCAATTAAATCTGTGGTAGATACGTGGATGTAGTCTCTAGGTTCCTAAAGAGGAATTGTTTCCAAATAAGAAAAAGACAACCACAGGAGCACAATCTATATCCAATGTTCAAGCAAAACATCAGAATCTTCTCATTACAAGAGTTTTAGGACAAAATAAATAATAACCATTGTTTATGACATTACCCTTCAACAAAAATTCCTTCAATCATAGCTCCTAAAAAAACCATAAGAAAACACCTAAGCACGAAATAATAAACATCCCTATTGAGACCCTATTAAGAATGGTCTTAGAAGTAATAGTTATATACCACAAAGATGGAAGGACATCTCCATGTTCACATACACATATAAGTATGATACAAGAGATCATATATATTCTAAAAATATTTTAACAAAGATATGCAAACATCGATTCTTCTTCAGACATTCAACAAGAAGATTAAGAAAGACTTACCCTACATTGTATTACGAGTTTTAAGAAAAAAAAACTTCTAGAGCTCCAACAGTTTTTTCTACATTATATTTCCATAAACTCATCTTTTTACAATATACTTCTTGGCTCAAGGACACCATACCTTCCCTTGTATGTTGCACCTTAATTACTTTGTGTAACTCTATCTCATTCTTTCCTGAGGTTGAATATTTTTCTTCCCAAGATCCCCTAAAACCTCTATATTCTTGATCTTTTAAAAAATAAATATGACTCTTTGTCTTCCAAAAGAGAGTTACAAAAGAAAATGACTCTTCATCTTTAGATACCAACACCCATTTCTTGCAAGTGTTATCCAATAAAAGAATCTTGATGAAGTATGTAAGTATTGAATTATCTAAATAACTATTTCAAAGAAATATTACTAATTAATTATTTTTCAATAAAATATCATAATTACTAAATGGATTTTAGATATACCTTACACTACATGAGAAGGAGCTAGATGTATGGATTGATTTTCCTATATTTTCTGAAGATGCTTGGATCCAATATGCCCTAAGCAAAATTCATGACAAATTTATGTGGTTAGACATGACACATATGATTACTAAAGATGCCATTGAAGCTTTGACTAGCATGTGCTCCACTGAAACAGTTATGGCATTAAAGTCTGTAAAGAATAACACAGTGATGCAATTAACTGGTGCCATGTTTGACAAAAGGGCACTAATTGTGAATGATATTGAAGATCTAGTAGTAAGGTTTGCCTCAATGGTGATTGGTAATAAGATCTACTTCTCCAACAGGGAGAATTTAGTCTTAGAAATAGCCATATACATAGCATTTGAGATGGTGAAGAAGAATGCAGGGTATGACCTATGTGAGTTGCTCCGGCAACAATTGATGGAGAATCTAAAAAGGACAAAGGATACTAAGTACCCCTTCAGGTATGGTACTCTGATCATCTACCTATTGTTCTACTTCTTGAAATGATTACCAAGTATAGGCAACATTGGTTAGTTAAATCATTCTCTGGTAACAGTTCAAATTAGAAATCATTTGCAGAGTTTAGGATATGTTGATAAACAAAATACAACATTATGGGTTATTTTAAGAATTTCCAAAAGAAAATGTAGGCTAAGGCTAGGATCCTTGAAAAGGTGGTGTAGAAATATGAAAAAGAGATTGTATTCATGGTAGATAAAGATAAATGCCTCATGGAGGTAGTAGAACCCAGAACAGTATGGGTCCCAACAATGGGATATGAGGTTATAGAGGATGTTCTAACTAGTTTGGCTGATCTAATTTTAAGTAAACCCAAGGACCCCAAAGAGGAAAGATTTGGAACCTTTGAAGAGAAATCACTCAAGGTGTTTATGAAACTAAAACGACCTGGAATAAAAAAGAATGCAAGAAAGTGGGTAGATGAATTTGCAAAAGAAATGATTTATAGATGAAGAAATAAAAGAAGCAAGAGCCAAGTCTGAGGCATCCAAGGCTACAAGTACTATGAAAGAACAGACAACAAAGACTTTGAAGAAAGAAAAAGAGAAATCAGAACCAGAAAAACCTGCTTCCAACCCAAGAAGAAGAACAAAAGCCTTCTCCTCTACTACAGACACATCTAAGAGCTCCGGTCCACTCCCTACAGCTAAAGTTGAGAAAGAAAAGACATAGCTTGCAGTGAAAAGGTAGAAAAGAAAGAAAATAAAGGCCACCAAAAGAGTCTATGAGAGCCTTGGTGGAGAAGAAGAAGAAGAAACAGAGACTGATGACAAAATCAAGGCCAAGAAAGCAAAAATAGATGAGACCACAACAAATAAAAAGGAGAAGCTCTCTAGAAAAGTCAAAGACAAGAAGAAGAATATGTTGGAATAAGGTGCCATTAACCTTGTAAATTCCAATATTGTATTTCTCCCTTTATTATTTGTTAATTTGTATTTACCCATAAGGGAATGAGGTAGTCTCATTGACAGTGGTTATTTCGGAGTTACTGACGGGAGTTACGGAGTAATATTTACTGTTGGCAAATGTAAAAATCATGAGTAAATGAGGGTAGGAATTCCCCTTGGAGAATCTACTATTTTTGGCATGTATGACAACTTGTCATAATGTGATGTAAGTGGATTTATGACAGCTGCAAGTTGTCATAAGATTCCATGCACGTATGATGCATGTGACACCCATTATTAGTTGTGGTTGTTATTATTAGACCTAGGTACCCATATTGGGAAGATTCTTTATTAGTGGTATCTATGATGGTTATAATGCATCATAAGATGCTTTTACACACTATTCTTGGACCTAGGTGCCCAACCTTGCATGGGCAAGTTATTGCCACTTGTTGATTGCATGTAGACACCATTTAATGCTTGCATGTGGGGTTGTTGGAGGAGAGAGAAAGTGGACACCCAAATTGGAGGAAAAACTTCTCTATAAATATTTTTCATTGTATTTGTTGTTGTATGTGAGATTTTAGGTATTCAGGTGTTGTTGGAATGTTGTCAGATTGAAGACTGGTGGAGAGGGTTGGATAGTGATTGTATTGTACAAATCTTTTATAGATTAATACAAGCATGTGCCTCTTTCCTGGTGGAGTTTTTTTACTTGCAAGGGGTTTCTCCATGTAAACACTATGTTGTGTTTAGTTTTCTATTTTGCATGTTTCTGGGTTTTCATATTTTTATTTGCATGTGACAATATCCATTGGTAATACATAGTTAAGATTGCAGAAATTACATTTGAATCAGTTTTCCATTTGTGTAGTTGTGCCTTTCATTTCTAACATTTAGTATTAGAGCCTATCCAACTTTGACTCTTGGGTTGTAGTGTGGAAGCTATAGCTACAGTGGGAGATTTGGTTGTGTTTGTCTTGCAGATCTTGTGTTGATATTATGGCTGGATCCACCATTGCATCAACCTCTCGTTTGGACATTAAAAAGTTCAAGGAAATGGGGTATGAGTTGTGGAAGTTGAAAATGGAGGATTTATTGGCAACATGGTCAAGAGACCCTAATGATATGATTGTGATATGGTGTTGTCATTGATGGAAAAAAATAGATATGATTGGGAACAAGTCTTGAGACAAGTTGTGTACAATTTCTTTTTGGTCCAGGAAGAAGTGTTGGCAACCTACTGAGTTAGCGACAAAGAGTTGGTTGGTATTCCTCCATAGATATAGATTCTGGTATGCAGTTCTGGTATGTTGTATATAGTTGTTTGATGATGCTATATTCCAAGTTTCATGTCCTAGCAATCTTTGGAAACTACACCTTGAATTGCTTAAGTCTAGGTTAAAAGAGTTCAGTCATGAATAGTGCAAAATACCTCAGTATTTTAGTTTGCATTTCTCTGCTATTGGTTGTTTTGATTTATAGTTTGGAGGTGTTGTAAACACATGTTAGGAGTATCCAATTCCATATTTGTGGAGTTTGAGGTTTACCGGATGATTGTCTACAAGTTTCTAAGTATTAGCATTCAGGTTGATAGTATTTCACAGTGATAGAGATAGTAGTACAGAGATCTACATTTTGCCGCATAAGAATATTATGAATCATGGTTCTAAAGGTACATTGGGTGATGCATAAGAATTTCTAGTATGAATTTTAGAGTCTTGTGTGGTCCGCATTGGGAGTTACAGTATGACAGTCGATTTGGTTAAAGGTATACTTAAGGATGAAGCCAACATCCAAGTTGGATCAATATGTGGTAAAGACATATTGTTTGGATCATCATTCTAATTTTTTCTATACTAGGTCTACACCTATATGAAGGTTCTTGAAGGATTTTATTGTTCTGCATAGCTTCATGTGTAAAGAGTTCAAGCCAACAAAGTATAACCTTTTGTGTACATGTTTCATTTTTGGCAAGTCGACCTAGTTTTGAGTTAGATCTTGTTGCAGATATAAATACTTGATGGATTTCATTATTAAGTGTGTGTGTGTGTGTGCAAATATTTTGAACTACAAAGTAGGTGACAATAGTAGAAGAAGAGAGATCTTGTCTAATGTAAGACCAGAATAGTGAAATAGAGCAGTCAAAGATGAAGAGTTTTGAGATAGTATTTTGACCATTCATTGGAGCTACAATCATGCATATGTAGATGGAATTAGAGTAGTTCATTTTTGGTAGTGATCCATCTCCTTTCTTCTTTCTTTCTCTAAGGTAGTGAGCCTTCTTGCAGTGAGTACTTCTTTTGGGCAGTGAGTCTCTATTGTAATTTGGTATTGTGCCTACATAATATATTGTGAGCTAACACTCACCGTGGTTTTTCCCTTTTCTAAGGTTTTTCCATGTAAAAATCTGGTGTTCATGTGTGCATGGTGTTGATGTGTTTAAGTGTTATTTCTACATTTCAAGTTTAATCTTCATAACAGACTGAGTGGTTAAAGAAAGTGAATGTAATTGTGAATTAAGTTAAGTTTTTGATACAACTGATTCACCCCCCTCTCAGTTGTCTTGTGTGTTCAACAATTGGTATCAAAGCCTGGTTCCTTGGAAGAAGTCTAATAGCTTGAGGAAGATCTTGGGAAGTGAACACATGGTAGGAAAAAGGTTTGCTACTCCTTTTGAAGAAATTGACTCATTTGAAACCACATAAGAAGAATGTTTGCTTGTTAATGAAGATGAATTAAGGGTTGCCCTTAAAGACCTTAAAAAGGTTGAATTGGAAAACATGGATCTAAAAGATAATGTCAAGAAAGTAGATGAGTGTATAAAGAAATTAAGGGAGCAAGTCAAGAGATTCAAAGAAAAATACATGGAGGATAATGAGCAACTAATATCAACAAATGAGACCTTGAATGATCTGAAAGTGGAGGTTGTGAAAAGAGGAAAAGTAGAAGAAGATTTAAATCAGCTAGTGAAAAATAAATCTGAAGATTGTGCAAGACTTGAAGAAGAAGTTATAGATCTGAAAGCTTATTTGAAACATGCAAGGATTCAACAAGAGAAATTTAGAGGGTGTGCTGCTCAACTTGATAGAATTCTTGCAAGTCAGAAGAGTCCTAATGACAAAGAAGGCTTGGGATTTGAGAAAGGGGAAAGTTCCAAAACTAGTCAAGAAAAGAATGCTGGAATCAACAAGGACAAAGGCAAACAGATTCAGGATCAAATGAACAGACCTAGAAGACCATCAGTCAGGCAACCAAATGCTCAAAGGTACCCTTCTTTCAATGGTTATTGTAATTCATGGAATAAATTTGGTCATAAGGCTACTTAGTGTAGGAGTAGAGTAAATCAAAATGCTCCATCATTCTTTGGTCAACATTTTACTTGCAACAAAGTAGGTCACAAAGCTAATGAATGTAGAAGTTAGATAAGGAATAATTACAACAATAGAAGGAATATTCAAACTTTCAAAGGTAACTGCTTTAACTGCAAGAGGATTGGTCATAGAGCTAGTGAATGCAGAAGTCAGATTAGGAACAATTATAACAATGGAAGGAATGTTCAATCTTTTAGTGGGAATTATTTTGAATGCAATAGATATGGTCACAAGGCTAACCAATGTAGATCAAGGATGAATGAAAGGAACAATGGACAGAGAAATGTTGTATGTTTCAATTTCAATAAGCTTGGACATATTGCAAGGTTCTGTAGAAGCAAGAATATGAAAGGGGATAATCAGGTAGAATTGAAGAAATCAGAGAAAAAGGTTGATCTGATAGAGATAAAGAAGGAAATGAACAAGATATGGGTGAAGAAGGAAGTACAAGAGGTCAAGAATAGGTCTGTACCAGTGTCTGTTGCATACACTTCCTTCAGGAAGTAAATTGGGAGCTCTGGCTCAGGAGGAGCTTCAATGAAAACTCTTAAACCCCTAACCAGAAAAGTTGTACTTATATCCAACACAAAGATATTAGGTATAAAATTGAATGATAGAGATCATGAAGAAGTTACCAGCAGAAAAATATCTAATGTGGTGCATTACAGAGCAATCTATATTGATTGTTCTTAATAATGAAGTGTTTGACAACTTTTGGAAGTTGGCATTTATTGTGATTAGATTTTGGTGAATAACAGATAAAAGTCTCACATTTGAAGGAATAATCACTTTGCATTCAATTTTTCAAGTATCCAAGAAGATCTAAAGCAAGATCCTAAACAATTTTAGTGATTTCCAATGATTCAAAGGGAAGAAACCCTAATTTGGCAAAAAGAGGTATTTACAGTTGAAACTTCTTTGTAAAATTGTGTGAATTGTTGTGGAAAAATGTCAGTCCCACTAGTAATAGAGATCACAGAATGGCCCCATCCAAAATTTAAGAAACACCCTTTCAAATCAATGGAAGTTGACCTTAATGGTGCATTTTCGGAAGTTCCGTATGGCGTAATGCATGAGGAAGATATTAGGGCATGCATCCATGATACCCTAGAAGAACATGATAGAAAACTTGTGGAATTGTATCTGAAACATCTGAGTGGTGATGGATTTTATTTGAAGGAATAATATAAGATGTTGGTGAAGAATAAATTCATACAATATCTAGACTTCCCAACATTTGCTGAGGATTCATGGGTCTGGTATGTGCTTAACAGGATTCATGATGAGTTTTTGTGGCTTGAAACACCCTTCATGATCATAAAGGAAGCAATAAGGGCTATAACTAGATTGAACTCCACCGGAACTGTACCCGTACTAAAGGCTGTGAAAAATAGCATTGTGATGGAGGCTACCAGTGCTCAATTTGACAAAAGGGCATTAACAGTGAACTCCATTGAAGACCATGCAGTGAGATTTGCATCAATGGTGGTTGAGTATAAAGTGTACTTCACCAACTAGGAGAACTTTGTCTCTAGTACTGCCAGCTACACTACGTATGAGATGGTCAAGAAGAACATTGACTATGACCTCTGTGAGTTGCTCCAACAATAGTTGATGGATAAACTAAAGAGGACCAAAGACTAAAAATATGTTTTTAAATATGGTACATTGATTATTTGCCTATTCTTCTATTTTTTGAAAGAACTGCCCAGAATGAAGAATTTAGTCTGGTTGGATAGCAAACCTATTGCAATACAAATTAGGAATCATCTGAACAACATAGGAAATCATGATGCACAAAATACAACCTTGTGGGGCTACTTCAAAAACTTTGAAAAGGCCATGCAATCTAGGGCAAGAATACCTAGATCAGTAGTGGAAAAGTACAAGGATGATATATGTTTTATTGTGAATAAAGATTGGTGTATGATGGTAGAAGTAGAGCCAAGGATAGTATGGGTCCCTCCTTTGGGGTATGAAGTAACTGAGGATGATTTGATTGGCTTGGCTGAGCTCATGTTGAGCAAGCTAAAGGACACCACTAAGGAAAGATTTGGAACAT
Source organism: Cunninghamia lanceolata (assembly GCA_027924645.1). NCBI lineage: Eukaryota > Viridiplantae > Streptophyta > Pinopsida > Cupressales > Cupressaceae > Cunninghamia > Cunninghamia lanceolata. The sequence continues at coordinate 907,548 of BSBN01001052.1, read as the reverse complement.
ATGAGGAAATTTCAGTCAAGGTACATCTTGAATTGAAGAAGCTTGAAACTCAAAAGAAGGTTAGAAAAATGGTAGAGGAATATGCCCTGAGCAAGGGGTATACTAAAGAACAAATTACAGAAGCAAGATAAAAGTTAGAAGCAGAAAAGGATAATAGAGAAAAGTAGCAAGATGAACCAGAAAAGGCTCCGGAAGGGCCTGAGAAGAAATCAGAGGAGCTTGGAGTACCAAAGAGAAGAACAAGAAGCTCAACCTCTACTGAAACTGCATTTAAGTCCTCTAGTCTCACTACTTAAGTGAGTATGGAAGTACCTACAAATAAATCCATTGACAAAGGACATAAAAGAAAGAAAACAAGGGCCAAAGAATATATGTTAGTATTGGAGTTGATGAAGAGGAAACTGAAACAGATGAAGAAGTAAAGAAAATGAAGGCTAAGGCTGGTGAAGTCTCTGAGAGTAAATAGGAGAATCCCTTTGATAAGGGCAAAAGAAAGAAGAAGACAATGCTCTAGAGAATGTTGAAGCCCCTCTGGAGTAGAATGTAACTATTGATCAGGGAAATCAGGGTGATGAACAAGCTAAGGCTAGTCCTCCTTCGGAGCATAGAACTAATGAACAAGAAGCCATGGATCAAGAACCTCCAGAGAAGTCTGAAGAAGTGTCTCATGACATGGTAAGAGAATTTGCTGTAGCTACGCAAGATCTAGTTGATTTAGTAAGAGAGTTCTTGGAGAAGTAGCAAGAAGCTCAAATTTTGGATACACCTTAGTTATTGTAAGGACCAATTAACTTAGTCTCCATGTCCCGTCTATAGAAATTTAAAGTAGGGACAATTTTCCAAGCTAAGGCTCATGAAGAAATTTTGAATTCTCATATTCAGTATAGTGAGCTTATTGGTGAGGCATCTGGTGTTTTAGAAAAGTTGATGCCTGGACTGTAAAAGGACACATCTTTAGCCCCTACTGAACAACTCAAAAATCTAATAAGCTCTATAGGTACACATTTTTAGTCTTTTGAAAAGGCTATGGATAAAAAGGTTAGAACAGAGATTGATGATAAAAGATTAATTAAGCTGAAGAATAAGCTAGCTCAAGATAGAATTTTGTTGGATAATAGCATTAAGTATTTAGATATTACTATCAAGCAAGCCAGTGACATATACAGATTTTGTCTAAAATGGCGAGAAAGTACAAAAGAAATAAAGGAGAAAATAAATGCCATGGAACTTCAACTGCTAAAATTTCAAAAACATATGATCTAGCAGGTGACTCCTTTAACAACAAGAAAGCAAAATTTGAGACTATTCATGCAAACATAAGTAGTCTACTGAATCAGAAAGAGGCCATTAAAAATAGAATGTGTTAGCTCAGAGAGATAGTAAGCTCTAAGATTGATTCTATGACTGCCCTAGTAGCTGAGGCATTGAAGATAAAGGCAATAACTGAAGTGCCTACTACTGTACATAAGGCAGAGGAATTGGTGTTGCAAGTGAATGGGAACATTCAAACTTTGAGTAGTGCTAAGGCTCGGTGGGATGGACAATGTGCCCAACTAAAAACTATATACAAAAGCATCCTTTCCACTCCTAGTAAGTAAGTTATGTGATTGCACTTGTACATATGCAGCCAAGTATAATAGTTTTGAAATTTTGATACAATCTTGTCACTTGTACATACACCTTTTCCATTGATGTCAAAGGGGGAGAAGAAGAACCGGTGAAAAATAGATAAATATCTAAGGGGGAGAAGAAAAACAGGGTGTACAAGTAAGGGGGAGCAGTATGAACATTTTTCACTAGGTGTTTCCATCAATGCCAGAGGGGGAGATTGTTGGCAACATGGTCAAGAGACACTGCTGATATGATTGTGATATAGTGTTGTCATTGATGGCAATAGTCAAATGTGATTGGGAATAGGTCATGAGACAAGTTGTGTATAGTTTCCTTTTGGTCCAGGAAAAATGACTTAGCCAAATTGATCAAGTGTTGGCAGCCTATTGAGTTATCAACAAAGAGTTGGTTGGTATTCCTCCGCAGATATAGATTCTGGTATGTAGTTATTGTATGTTTCACATAGTTTTTTGATGATGCTATATTCCAAGTTTCATGTCCTAGCAATCTCTGGAAGCTACACGGTTAACAGAGTTTAGTCATGAACAGTGCAGAATACATGACTATTTTAGTCCACATTTCTTTTCTATTGGTTGTTTCGATTTGTAGTTTGAAGGTGTTGTAAACACATGTTAGGAACTTATCCAATTCTAGATTTGTAGAGTCTGAGGTTTACCAGATGATCGTCTACAAGTTTCTAAGTATTGGCATTGAGGTTGACAGTATTTCAGAGTGACAGAGATAATAGTTTAGAGATCCACATTTTTCTGCATAAGAATATTATGACTCATGGTTCTAAAGGTATGTTTGGTGATGCATAAGGAATTTTTGGTATGAATTTTAGAGTCTTGTATGGTTTGCATTGGGAGTTGTGGTATGACAGTTGATTTGGTTAAGGGTATACTTAAGGATGAAGCCAACATACAAGTTGGATCGATATGCAGTAGAGATATATTGTTTGGATCATCATTCTAAGTGGTTCTATAATAGGTCCACACCTATATGAAGGTTCTTGAAGGATTGTATTGGTTTGTATAGCTTCTTGTGTAAAGAGTTCAAGGTATAACCTTTTGTGTACATGTTTCATTTTTGGCAAGCTGACTCAATTTTGAGTTAGATCTTGTTGCGGATATAAATACTTGATGGATTTCATTATTAAGTGTGTGTGTGTGTGTGTGTGTGTGTGTGTGTGTGTGTGAATATATTGAACTATAGAGTAGGTGATAATAGCAGAAGAAGAGAGATCTTGTCTAATGTAAGAGCAGAACAGTGAAATAGGTAGTCAAAGATGAAGAGTTCTGAGACAGTATTTTGAGCATTCATTGGAGCTGCAATCATGCATATGTAGATGCAATCAGAGCAGTTCATTTTTGGAAGTGAGCCATCTCCTTTCTTCTTTTTTTCTCTAAGGTAGTGAGCCTTCTTGCAGTGAGCACTTCTTTTGGGTAGTGAATCCTAAGGTAGTGAGCCTCTATTGTAATTCGGTATTGTTCCTACATAATATATTGTGACCTAACACTCACCGTTGTTTTTCCCTTTTGTAAGGTTTTTCCATGTAAGAATTTGGTGTTCATGTGTGCATGGTGTTGATGTGTTTAAGTTTTGTTTCTGCATTTCAAGTTTAATCTTCATAACAGACTGAGTGGTTAAAGAAAGTGAATGTAATTGTGAAGTAAGTTAAGTTAAATTTTTTATACAACTAATTCACGCCCCTCTCAGTTGTCTTGTGTGTTCAACATGATTTTTTGGAAGAAAGAAACCAATGGTTGGCTATTCAAAAAGATAAGAAACCCAATGAAGTCTCTCCAGATGAGTGGGATAGACTAGATAAGAAGGCACGGGGAACCATCCATTTGTGTCTATCAAATTCTATCTTGTTGAATGTCACAAAGGAAGAGACTGCACACAAGATGTGGAATTGGTTGGGTGAAATCTATCAAGCCAAGAGTATGGTAAATAAACTCTATTTAAAAAGAAAATTGTTTTCCATGAAAATGAGAGAGGGCGATTCAGTTGTAGAGAATTTAAATTCTTTTAATTTTTTGTTGAGTAAGGTTGCTTAGGTAGATGTTGATGTTAGTGAGGAAGATAAATATATCTTCTTTGTTTTTTACCTGAGTCTTGGGAGAATGTTATCCTTTCTATCACTACTAACCTCACAGATTTGAAGTTGGATACTCTTGTTTCAGTGCTACTATCACAAGAATTGAGGAAGAAGAGTTCAGATAGTTTAGGAGATGCTCTCAGTGTTAGGGGAAGGTCTAGGGAAAGAGGACTGAAAGGAGATCAGAAAGGGGCTAAGGACAAGTCCAAGGGCCAGTCTAAGACTCCTGGGAAGAAGAACAGAGTTAAGTGTTGGAACTGCAATAAAAGGGGACATGTGAAGGAGTGCAAGAATCCAAAGAGACAATGGGAGAGTGTTTCAGATAAGTCCTCGAATGCAGGTGAAGATGTTTTACTTTCTACATGCAATGTTGTTTCTAATGAAAACTGGTTGGTTGACTCAGGATGCTTGTTTCATATGACCCCACAAAAGGAATGGTTCTCCACATATGAGGAATATGATGGAGGTAATATCTACCTTGGAGACAACTCTACATATCTGATAGTTGGGAAAGGCAAGGTACTATTGTATTTTAGTGATGGGAGAATTAAAACCCTCCCTAATGTTTATCATTTTCCTGGATTAGCTAGAAGTTTGATTTCTATTTCAAGGATGCATGATTTGGGAAAGCATGTGACTTTTGACAAGCATGGCTGCAGATTGGTGAGAGGGAACTTGGTGGCAGCGAAGGGGAAGAGATTAGGAAACCTATTCAATCTTGAAGCCACTACAGTTTGTAATGCCTCTTATGTATTTGAGGCTAGTACTAAAAATACATGTATGTTGTGGTACCATAGATTGGGCCACACTAACAATAATGATTTGAAAACTATTAAGAATAAAGATTTGTTGGATGATTTCTCTTATTTTGATGAGCACTTTGATTTCTATGAGCATTGTGTGTTTGGTAAACAAAACAAAAAATCATTTCCTTTAGGAAGCAATAGAGCAAAAGAGAAGTTAGAAATTATTCATACGGATGTGTTTAGACCCATGGATAATGTTTCTATCAGAAAATCTCATTATTTTGTTACCTTCATTGATGATGTGTCCATATTTACTTGGATTTATTTTATAAAACACAAATCTAAAGTTTTCACTAAGTTTAAGGAATGTAAAGTCTTAGTATAAAACCAATCAGGGTTGAAGATAAAAATATTAAGATCTAACAATGGAAGGGAATATTGCTCTAAGGAATTTGATGAGTTTTTCAAGCAGACAAACACAACTCCGTATACACCACAGTAGAATGGTGTTGCAGAAAGGATGAACCGAACAATCATGGAAAGGGCTAGAAGTATGATGAGTGATGCATAGTTGGATAAATGCTTTTGGGTAGAGGTTGTGTGTAGTGCTTGCTACTTGGTTAACAGATCTCCTTGCAAGGCTCTTGATTCAACAACTTATGAAGTGTGAATAGGTAAAAAACCTTCTATTTCACATTTAAGGGTTTTTGGTTGTGAGGCTGTTGTTCGTGTGCCTAAGGAAAAGCTATCTAAGTTGGATCCAAAAGTTGAAAAGTGTACATTCATTGGATATAGTGATAATGTCAAAGGTTATAACCTTTGAAATCCACTAACCCATAAGATTATCTATTCTAGAGATGTTACTTTTAGGGAACTTAGAGCTATTTCTAAACCTGAGAAGCCAAAAGAAAAAGATGAAAAGGTAAAGAGAGTGCACTTGAGTTAGAGTAGAAAGATGCACCTTAGGAGGAACATAATGATGGATTAAGGGGTGAAGAAGAAGAAGATTCGAGTAGTTCTAGTGAAGACAAGTCTATAGTTATAGAATAAATTGATACAGATCATGCAGAAGAACACATTGAGACTCTTACTCCACCCTTGAGGAGATCCACAAGACAACATAATCCAGTTGATAGGTATAGCCCACCAGATTTCCATTGTGTATTTTCTTTATTGAGTACTAACGATGAGCCTAGATCCTACAGGAAAGTTATTCTTTCAGATGATAGTGAGTCTTGGCAGTTAGTCATGCAAGAGGAGATGATGGATTTAGACTCTTGTAACACCTGGGATCTTGTAACAACTGGGTCTTCAAGAAGAAGTTTGGAGCAGATAGTTCATTGGAGAAGTACAAGGCTAGACTGGTCTAGCCAAGGGCTACTCCCAGAGAGACGGAGTTGATTTTGGTGAGATATTCTCTCCTATTGCTAAATTGACTTCTATTAGATTTATATTATCTATTGTTGCAACTTATGATTGGGAGATTGAGCAAATGGATGTTAACACTAGTAGAATTTTGGCAAATAAATGACTAAGTGACTAAAACTTTTAGTCACAACAACTAAAAATGACTAAATTTTACTATTTTTTTGCAACTCAGCTATAAATGAGTAAATAAATGACTAATTTGGTCATTGACTAAAAATTATTTAGTCACACAAATAAAAATGACTAAAATAGTTAGTCATTTATTTATCACAATCCATTTGAATAAATCATTTAAGGAATAAAAAATTAATAGCCCACCAAAGTAATCTAAAACTTTAATAAACATACTCTAAAACTTTCGTCGAAATCTTATTTTTAGGCGTAGCTTGCCAAAATGGAGTTTTTGTTTTGATAAACATACTCTAAAACCTTTGTCCAAACCTTATTTTCAGGCGTAAAATGGAGAAGTGTTTCAGGAAAGAATGATAGAGAATGGTAAGGATATGTGCATGATAAGAGGCATAGGATTCATTGCTACTTATCTCATTCCTTCTCTGCTCAACAAGGGTTACATTGTTCGCGTTATTGTTTGTAATCCAGGTATTTAATTGGCATATATTTGCATAATCTCAAATTCCTAATTTAGATGCTTTTGAAGTATCAATGTATGCAATATAGGGTTTAGAATGTATCCTATATAGGGTTTAGAATGTATTCTTTTAATTTAAAAAAATAAATAAATGATGTATTTTCCTATGATTAGATAATGTGGAGATCTCCTAAATCTACCCCAACTCACTGTCCTCTTTGGCATTGTATTCATTACTCCAGCTGCTAGGGTTTTGCATGTGACATCTTTAATATCTTCATGACAATGGCTTTTAAATAGATCTCAGTCTTTGCTTTAATATTTATCATGGTAGCCCTTGAGTTCCATAATCCACCTTTAGTCTCTTCTAAGAATGTTGTCTTAAGCTAGACTGCATGGTATGCATATAAATCAAGTCCTTCATACCTACCATTGTTCCAAACCACCACTCACTGCCTTGTTTAAAATGCTGCCTCCATAAGCACAATAGCATGTTTTAAAATCATGGTTTCTAGTGATTGACCATTAAGGTCACTACTTTCATCAAGATACAATGAGATTTTTGTCTTCAAACTCAAGGTATTATGCAAGACAACATTGTGAATTGTTTGTTGTGTAGGGTTTGATTTTCTTACATATTTATTGCTTTGCTAACTGCCTTTAAGACTAGATATTACACCTGCAGCTGTAATCTGAAACAACTCACTCACTTTCACTTTAAGATTCCTTTCATGAGCATCCTTCTATAAAATCAAACCATGCCCTATAGAATGGCTACTTACTTACTACATGGGACTCATTGTTTCATGGTATTGTGGGTCTTAAGATCCTTCAACCTTATTGTCACTACTTCACAGTCCACAAGGTATTATTCACTATTCTCCCATCTTTGATGAGTCTCAAAACACTTCTCAAACATGCAATCCACTACCTCCATTATACAATGGCTAAGAAGAAACATTGAACTTGTGATTACCACTATTACTTCATTTGGACGGTCATTCCCTGATTGCATTTGCCTTGTCTAACATTGTCAATAGCATTTGAAAAACCCTTAAGGTTAGCAAAGGGGTAAGGAAACTCACTGTTAAAATCTCCACTTTACTATGCAAGGTTTGAGCTTTATTATCTTGTCACTGCTTAGCCTCTTTTCGACTGTCACACCTCAAGTGACTGTCATTCTTCTTACCATAGATTGCATTTACAAATGTCACTGAGCTACATAGTGTGATTGTTATTGGCTATAGTCTTTAGATTGCAAGATTTTGTTATTGGCTACAATGTATCAATCTTTTTGGTATTGTAACCTCACTAATCTGCTAGAGTTATGGTTTATGTTTCTATAGAGGCCTAGGGTTTGTACCCTAGTCATTCTCTTACCAATGCTTTTGTTGGTATTAAAAAACAACCTTAAATCGTGGGTCAGAAAATTAGCTATCTTGAGAGGGTGTGGTATGATCTTGGATTGTATCCTAGAGTGTGTGGGAAGCTTATGTTTGATCATTAAGGTATGTAAACCTGATAAGGGAAATGTATCCTATATAGCATGGGTCTTGCTTTAATACTTCCTATCATTAGGGCAAAAGCTAGGGTAGAAATCAAATTATAGAAATGAATCCCTAACTAGCAGCATGAAGCACAAGCTAGAATGAAAATGCAAATAATAAACTCAAATGCAAACTAGATTCAAACTAGTGTTGATTGACCTCCATGGCTCTTCTCAATCTCGCATGAGCATGCAAGATTTTGAAGGGTTGATAATGGGGGATTGTTGGTTGCTTAGGATTTCAGCAGCATAACAGTACTTGAAAACTTGATCATATGAAAATTACTTGTGAGAAGCTACCTTTATAGAAAAGGCAAATTCCAATGGATGGATAAGATTGCAAGTTATGTTGAATGATAGGAATGGATGAGATCGATTAGGGTTGATTAGGGTTTCCCACTCTAAGAGCAATTGTAGTCATGTGAAAAGTGTGAGATGGAGGATAAATGGGACCTAATTTAAATAAAAGATTATTTAAATTAGTTTGACATGTGAAGGGGTTAAGTGGAAGATGTAGCATGTGACACTTGTTTAAATGAGGTGAGAGGTGAGGGATTTAATTCAAATTTTTAATTTGAATTATGTGAGACATGTGAATGTGAATTAATTAAATAAAGTGTATTTATTTAATTAATTAGGAATGTGATTGAGTTGGAATTGTGAGTGAGACCTAGGACCTAGGGTAAAATATTACAAGGTCATGTCGACTAGGTGTAGACAAGACATGGACAAATTTTAATGTCTACATTTTGCCCCTCTTTGAGATGATGTTTGAGATGATGAGATCTATGTTGAGTAACATCATTTCAAAAAAGCTAAGGTATGAATAGAGGAAAAGGATAGGGTGATGATGCCCCCTCAAGAGGATAGATGAGTTGGACAAACATGGGTAGGCTCTCAAAATGAAAATAAATTAGTGAAAGAAGAAAAATAAGGGAACATATAGAAGAAATGAATGATGTGTTATGCTGTAATGAATATGAGAAATCATGGTGTTTGATATAGCACTAGACATTATGCACCAAGGTATAAGGATCAAGGTGACGATGTGTCTCATGCCCCAGCGTAATACAACCTTGTCTAGATACAAGATATGAATATTAGCTGGGTATGATTTATATTTGAAACAAATGCAAGATAAAAATGATAACACACACAAGCAAGCAAGCATGCACAAATGAAACAAAGACAAACAAGGTATCTCCCCTATCAAGTTATAAACCAATGATTGAGTGATTGATTGATAATGTCTAGTTTCAGGAATGGGACATGTCATCTATGACATCTGGTCTAGTTTCGACAATGCAACATCTTGTCTAAGACAATTGATTGATTAATTGACACTAGTGTTGTTGGCCATGCGAGCAACACCAGGGTTTGATTGATAATTGATTGGATTTGACTAATTGATTAGGTCTACAACAAGGCTAGGATCAAGACCATCGATACAATTGGATAATTTGACAAGATTGATTGGCTTGATTGGTATGGATTAATGATGACTTGTATTTGAGTTTATTGCTTCGAATGATTTGGTTGAAGTGAATTGATTGGATTGATATGAGTAAATGTGATTGGGTTGATTGATGAATGGGTTGAAAGAATTGATTTGAAAGATGGATGATGATGATTGATTTAAGATTAGAAGAAAGATGAAAGATGGAAGAGGTCTATTTCTTAGTGCCTGAATCTAGGTACTTCCTTCATACCCCAGATTGCCTACATACCCTGTATCCACAGAATCAAGACACTTAACGATAGAGGTGAGATGTACTTCTAATAATGTTTTATTGAAGGGATGATATGGATTGGATTGATGTTTTGTAATGAATGTTTAGAATGTCACGTTGATGTGTTCATTATAGGGATGACTAGGAGGATCTACTCCCTTTTCTCTTCATTTTTGCAACCATGTCTTTACCATATGAGACTTGTGAATTGTGGGAGGCTATGTGGATGTCAATTCAAAGTGATGAGGCCTAGAATATGATAGAGGCTAAGGGATATTAGTCTTCGAAAAGTCTAGCTCCAAGAGGGTACTCTCGTCTACTAATGACCTTTCAAGGTACAAATTGGTTTTATCAAGACCTTGAGGTGTGGATTGAAATGATTGATTAAAGTGAACCCATGAGTTTCAAAATTCACTTGAAAGGATGGACTTAAACTAGACTTGGAGTATTAAGCCCAAGTTGTGATTGATGTGAAAAAGATGTCAAGGTCTCTTGGTCTCCCTATGTTTCAACCTTAGGAAGACTAATGTTTGGGAACCTCTATAGATGTCAAGGGCTGAATGCTAATGAAATGTTGTGATGAAATTTGATTGTGAAGGAATGAAATTGGATATGTGGGTCTATAATGTTTTGACATGGTTACAATCGGATTTGATAGGGAGGGAAGATGCTCCAAGTCTTCCCTATATAGTTGTGGTGTATGGTGATTGGTAATGATTAGGACAGAATTTTTGGATTGGAATGAAGATGATTATGTGTGATGTTGAGATGTGGAGATGATTGGATAGTTTGATTGAATTGGAGAAGTGATTTTATTGCTTAGATTTTTTGTTGAATATTTTTTTTTTTTTTTTGTATTTTTGATGATATTTTGATGTTTTTGGGATTTTGAGACTATTTGAATGTTTTTAGATTTTTGACATGTTTTGATTTTTTTTGTGTTTTTGGAATGTTTCTGGTTCAGAGGCACCTACCTAACAGCTGGCCTCCATGAGGCAGTTAGTAGTTTTAGGTCTTGTTTATGTTTTCAAGAAGGTCTGATAAGACCAAATGCATGTAATAAGGTCACGCTGATCATGATAAGATCATGCTGACCAGGCTTTTGCTATTTTTAGTTAAGTTTGTTAGAACAACTGTCATGCTGTAGGGTCCGGTTGGATCTCCCAGCCGCCTGGAGAGTTCCCAGCCGCTTGGAGTCGGGTCAGTAGTACTCGTAGGATAATCTATTTAAGCATGAGATCGGTTGATATTGTATAGACGGAGAGATATCATCGATTGATAGTATAGTATTGTATTGCGCAGAGGAGCTTGAGTGTGCTGTGTGAGGAACATCATATTGTATTGCATCTTTGAAATCAATAAAGATCCTGTTTTCGGTTTCCTGTTTAATCTCCTTTGTGTAATCGATCTGCTGATTTGGGTGGTTTCATGGATTCACTAATCCATTCCACCGGTTGACTCTTCTGATCGGTGGAATGGTAATGTACAGTAGGGTAGGTTGTAGTTTGTTTTCTGTTCGCATGCAGGTGTGCAGGATCGCCGTCGAGAGATGTTGAAGACCCTAGCATGGGTATGTGCTAGGTCGAGCTGATAAGATAGAGTGTGGAAGATCACCCTGAGAGTGGATCGGGTCGTCCCTGGAGGATCGGCGAAGTGAAATTTCGCTAAGTGAAGAAGTTCGTTAAAATGGCATCATCAGGATATCTTGGTGAATATCCTGCAGTCAGTTCGGATATCGTCATCCGGATAAGTGGAGGAGAGCATGATGCTTTCGATTGCATGAAGTGCAAGTGCGTCGGGGTGATCATCATCAGGAGGGCCGAGGAGGAGCGTATCGGCATCAGGTTGAAGATCGGGTTGATCAAGTTGATCGCGGGCCGAAAAAAACTAAGTTTGGCCAACAGCAGGATATGACGTCATCATCATCATGATATACGTCATCAGGACATTTCGGAGCGGCAGGATATTGAGAAGTTGCGGGTGACGTCATCGTCATCAGGATCTACGTCATCAGGATATCGGGTGACGCAAGCATCGAGTGGAAGGTGTGAGGAGTTAAAGGTTTGTCATCATCAGGATAAATGGAAAGAACCGGATGTTCGTTATCCTGTTGATTATCATGATGTTGAATATCATGATGCTGAAGGTAGTGAAGACGAAAGTTGTCGCTAAAGTGAACAGTGGACGTCAGGAGGATGTTCGCGCTGGTCGAACATGATGATGCTGCCGAACATGATGATGCTGCCCATAATTGAGTAAGGTGATGCTGTTGACAGGCGAAAGTGCGAAGGCTTGTCTGCAGGAGGATATCGGTCGGCAGGTGAAATATGATGATGATGCTGACAGTGAAGTCAAATATGATGATGATGAGGATGAATATGATGATGATGATGGGCTGCAGACGTCCTTGTTGTATGCGAAGGTTATAGTGTGGATGCCTCTGCATCAGAGTGGTATCAGAGCTCAGCAAAAGGTCTGGGCTGTTGTGTGTTGATTCTGTCACCGAAAGGGCAGAGGTAGAGTTGAATTGTGTGTTGTGTGTTGATTGAGAGGTTGACAAAATGCCTTCGAAAGGTAGTGGTACTGCAAGGGAATTGCAGGAAATGAAGGAGAAACATGCTAGAGAGATGAGGAAGATGAAGGAGCTTGCTGAAGCACTTCAAGCCAGGCTGACAGCCCTGGAAAAGAACAAAAAGAGGGAAGTGGAAGACAGTGAGTCTGAAGAAGATGAAGATACTGCTGAAGAGTATGAAGAGGTAGCTGAAGATCTGGATGCTGAAGACCAGAAATTTGTAAAACTGTTAAAGGCAGTGCAGAATGATAAACCTAAGGTAAAGGTTGATGTTTCCAAGTATACTGGAAGCTTGAATGAAGATGAATTGTTGGATTGGATTGCTGCACTTGATAATCACTTTGAATGTGAAGATGTTGCTGAGGATCAGAAGGTAAAGATTGCAAAGACCAAGTTAGGAGGTCATGCTTTGGTATGGTGGGATTATGTACAATCTGAGAGAAGGAAACAAGGGAAGTCAAAGATCACTTCATGGGATAAGATGGTAGCAAGGATCAAGGGGAAATTCTTGCCAAGGGATTATGAAATCCAGATGTTTAAGAAACTGCAATTTTTAAAGCAGAAGGAAAGGGATGTGAAGACATATACTGAGGAGTTTTATAAGTTGAGTATGAGATCTGGTCATCATGAGAATGAGGTAGAAAAGGTGGCTAGGTACTTGGCTGGTTTGAGGTTTAACATACAGGATGAGTTAGTGTTAGCTAACCCTAAGAATGTGGAGGATTGTTATCAAATGGCAATCAGGATTGAAGAAAAGATGAATAGAGGACATGATAAGTCCATGAGAGGAAGAGGAAACAATAGGGGAAGAGGAGTAGCCCCTACACAAAAGCAAACCAATGAGGGTCAAGAAGACACTGGTAAAGGACAGGGACAGTCTGATTTCAGAGGTGGATGGAAAGGTAATAGAGGAAGATTTGGAGGTGGTAGAGGTTCTACTACATTTTCAGGAAAATGTTACACCTGTGGTGAGTTTGGTCATCCATCTTTCAAATGCCCAGAAAACAAAGGTTCATCATCCAAAAATGATAGAACTAGTGACAAGAGAGTACAACTTGTGCAAGAAGAGAAAGTAGAAGAAAGTGCGCAGAGTTCAAACAGAGATCCTGATAATTATGGCTATCCAGAGAGTGGAGAATCACTGATGTTAAGGAGAATTAGTTTGCAGGCATCAAAGGATATGATGCAAAGAAGAGCTCTTTTCAAAACCACATGCAAGAGTAAAGGTAAGGTATGTAAGGTTGTCATTGACACTGGTTCAACAGACAACATGGTATCTCAGGAAATGGTGGATAAACTGCATTTGGAAAGGATTCCACATCCACACCCTTACAAGGCATCTTGGGTGAGTGATAGTCAATCACTTTTTGTCTCTGAACAGGCATATGTGGATTTTCAGATTGGAGCATATCATGATAGAATTTTGTGTGATATTTTGCCTATGGAATGTTGTCACCTACTGTTGGGTAGACCATGGCAATTTGACAGAAGAGTACTGTATGATGGGTATGCTAATACCTACACCATCAAGAAGGATGGGAAGATTATTAAGTTGATGCCATTGCAGGCAAAAGCTGCAGTACAGAAGGCAGCCCAAATCATTTTAATGGGAAAGAAGGAATTTGTGCAGATGCCTAGAGGAGCAGGCATAAAGGCAGTTCAGAACACTGCAGGGAAAGGAGTTGTTACAGACAACAAGCTGAAGAACGTTTCAGTTGTGACTGACAGAGGTCAGCAGCAGGTTCAGAAACAGGGGTGCAAACAGCAACCAGTTGAGAAGAATGACAGGGATGTTGTCATAGTTGGGACTATTGCTTGTCCTATAAAGGTTGAAAGGAAGACAGGCTTGAACATTTCAGAAGTTCAAGAGGCAGTTCAAAAAGAGGTTCTGGTCAGACAATCTGACAAACACAGAGACAACCTGAGAAGGGCCTACATCAACAGGCATGAGGATTTACTTGCCAGAAAGCAAGTTACAGTGCAGAAGACTTGGAGAAGTCAAGAGACAGCATCAGACAAAGCTGGAACAGGGCAGAACATTGCACAGACAAGGTGTAAAGGTGGAGGTCTTCCATATCCTAACTCATGGGACATGAGTTCTTTTCTTTTGGGGAGTATGGTGCAGAGGCACCTACCTAACAGCTGGCCTCCATGAGGCAGTTAGTAGTTTTAGGTCTTGTTTATGTTTTCAAGAAGGTCTGATAAGACCAAATGCATGTAATAAGGTCACGCTGATCATGATAAGATCATGCTGACCAGGCTTTTGCTATTTTTAGTTAAGTTTGTTAGAACAGCTGTCATGCTGTAGGGTTCGGTTGGATCTCCCAGCCGCCTGGAGAGTTCCCAGCCGCTTGGAGTCGGGTCAGTAGTACTCGTAGGATAATCTATTTAAGCATGAGATCGGTTGATATTGTATAGACGGAGAGATATCATCGATTGATAGTATAGTATTGTATTGCGCAGAGGAGCTTGAGTGTGCTGTGTGAGGAACATCATATTGTATTGCATCTTTGAAATCAATAAAGATCCTATTTTCGGTTTCCTGTTTAATCTCCTTTGTGTAATCGATCTGCTGATTTGGGTGGTTTCATGGATTCACTGATCCATTCCACCGGTTGACTCTTCTGATCGGTGGAATGGTAATGTACAGTAGGGTAGGTTGTAGTTTGTTTTCTGTTCGCATGCAGGTGTGCAGGATCACCGTCGAGAGATGTTGAAGACCCTAGCATGGGTATGTGCTAGGTCGAGCTGATAAGATAGAGTGTGGAAGATCACCCTGAGAGTGGATCGGGTCATCCCTGGAGGATCGGCGAAGTGAAATTTCGCTAAGTGAAGAAGTTCGTTAAAACGGCATCATCAGGATATCTTGGTGAATATCCTGCAGTCAGTTCGGATATCGTCATACGGATAAGTGGAGGAGAGCATGATGCTTTCGATTGCATGAAGTGCAAGTGCATCGGGGTGATCATCATCAGGAGGGCCGAGGAGGAGCGTATCGGCATCAGGTTGAAGATCGGGTTGATCAAGTTGATCGCGGGCCGAAAAAAACTAAGTTTGGCCAACAGCAGGATATGACGTCATCATCATCATGATATACGTCATCAGGACATTTCGGAGCGGCAGGATATTGAGAAGTTGCAGGTGACGTCATCGTCATCAGGATCTACGTCATCAGGATATCGGGTGACGCAAGCATCGAGTGGAAGGTGCGAGGAGTTAAAGGTTTGTCATCATCAGGATAAATGGAAAGAACCGGATGTTCATTATCCTGTTGATTATCATGATGTTGAATATCATGATGCTGAAGGTAGTGAAGACGGAAGTTGTCGCTAAAGTGAACAGTGGACGTCAGGAGGATGTTCGCGCTGGTCAAACATGATGATGCTGCCGAACATGATGATGCTGCCCATAATCGAGTAAGGTGATGCTGTTGACAGGCGAAAGTGTGAAGGCTTGTCTGCAGGAGGATATCGGTCGGCAGGTGAAATATGATGATGATGCTGACAGTGAAGTCAAATATGATGATGATGAGGATGAATATGATGATGATGATGGGCTGTAGACGTCCTTGCTGTATGCGAAGGTTATAGTGTGGATGCCTCTGCATCAGTTTCTATTTTTTTGGATTTGATTAGATTATGAATGAAGTTGATTATGGATTGATAAAATTAGGGGACTTGGATGATTGTGGTGAAGTTGATTGGATTATGAATGAAGATGATGATGCGTAGTGATGAGATTAGAGGATTTGGATGGATTGATTGATGAAGTGAATGATTGGATTGAATTTATTGCTTGGATTTTTGTTTGATATTTGATTTTTTTGTGTTTTTGGAAATATTTTGAGTTTTTTTATTTTGTTTTGGATTTTGACATGTTATGAATTTTTTGGGTTTTGGGAATATTTGATTTTTTTGGGTAGTTTTTGACATGTTTTGATTTTTTTTGGATTTTGAATGTTTTGATTTTTTTTGGATTTTGACATGTTTTGATTTTTTTTTGGATTTTTATGTTTTGAGATGGCATTGGATGACAACTTTGGTAGCCTTTGTGTTAATTACCAAATGACAAGGGGAAACTAGGTCTAGGTGCAAGGAAGTAGGTGGGATTGGATGGATAAGATGATAGGTGATAGTGGAATGGGATGAATGTATGCATAAGAGGGCAAGGATGTGATCTCCAAAGACTATGTTACATAGGAATAATATGCCCCACTCTAGGTGCAATACTTAGGATTTTGCATGACAAAGCTTATGATGATAGGGTGATGATAGGATGGATCATTTGGAAGGGATAAGGTATGTCAAGAGATAGCCAAAACATGTTTCAAGAATTTTGCCCCCAATCTTTATCAAGATCAAAAGAGGAAGGGAAAATGGATGAGTTTGATATGATAGGAATGTGTATGTAATGGATAGGATATGAAAGAAGGAAATGATAAGATGAAAATTATATGTTGGATGAGACAAGGTGCCCCCAATTGTAAGTGACATAGAAGATCAACCTACACATGATGCCTATTTTCTAGGTTTTCATCATGGTACCTATCTAAGGTGCCTGTTTACTAGGTTTTTGCCATTGGATGAAGGGATTTTCATTACTTTTTTTATTTTCTTTTTTTCATTTTTTCATTTTTTTTTACTTTTCTGACCTTTTGGAATGGGAGAGGTGGAATATGGATGAGAGGGACTCAAGTGTCTAGTGCCATGGAAGGTGATAGTTCCATTAGAGGTGGATGTCGTCGCATTGATCATGTCAAATGCCATTATGCTCATAGATGTTGGTAAGGTGATTGCATGAAAATGAGATGGATTAGGTAGATAGTGGATTATGATGTGGATTATGTAGGAAATGAAAGTGGATTATGTAGGACCTATGAAAAAGCATGGACCATAGGGATATGATAAGTGAAATGTGTTGGATAATAGTTGAATGATGGAGTGATGGAGGTGTGGAAAGGAACCATGACCAATGGTTGCACACACCGTGTTAAACATGGAAGTTTTTGAGTGGATGGTGGTGTAGGAAGCAATGGAGATGTTTGCTTAGGAGATGGATGATGTAAGCATTTGGGGACCCACATAGTATTTTTATGATTTTTGTTTGACTCGTGGGTTGGAAGAATTGGAGACTTTTGCATGGACTGGTATTTTTGAATGGAGGGGGATGGTTGGGATTTTTGTGATGTAGATGCCTCATTTGACATGATTTTTTTCCTAGGGACCCATACCATTTTAGTTGTTGACTTTTATTTTGGAAGTATGGGCTTGGATGGATTTTTGAATGTATTTTTCTTTGAATTTTTGGGTTGATTTCCTAAGGCATTAGGACCCTTAGGATTTTTGGCTTTATAAAGGAAGGCATCCAAATGTTTGTTTTTGAATCCCATGGGGTGTATGGAATGGGTGGAAGCTTAATGTTGACACAATGTGTGCATTGGTTGGTCATGATTAGGAATATGAGGGAATTTATGGATGATGGGGATATTAGGTGTTGGAAGAAATGGTGGTAAAGTGGATGGATGAAAATTAGGGGTTGGAAGTAGCGGAGGTAAATTGGATGGTGGAAGGTGTATGGTCACATGCTTTTGACACTTGTAGGATGATGGAGGTGGAATGACAACATATGTTTTGGGAATATGATAAGGTTTGCAATGGAAAGTGGTGGACATGGATGAAGTACCAACATCGTTAGATTGTTGACCTTGGGGTGTGTATCCAAGGCCATATGAGCGAGGAGGGACATTGACATGGATTGGCTCCAAAATACCTTATTCATGAAGGCCTATGCCTTTACCTTGGTAGTTCATTTTTTGGAGTATGCGATTGACAATGGGACTAGGTGTAGTTTAGACACTAGACATGAGCTCATTATTGGATGGATAATGTAGAGTGGATAATGATTGTTGTTGTCCTAAGGAAGAATACTCGTGAATGAAAGCAGATAGACCAAGTGGATATGAAGGTGGATTTGTGTTAGAGTTGGTGGTGGAGGTGGAAGGATCATTAGGATCTTGAGTATCATTGTATTCAGTAAGATCCAATTTATTTGTTTGATCTTCTATGTTTATGTGTTCTTAGGAGGCACATGTCTTATCATGACAAGTGGTAGTGGTTGGATCATGAATGGGTGAGGTGGAAAGCTCTTGACCATGGAATGCATAAAGTTGGCTAAGTGGATCATCATGGCCTTCTTGATCATAAGTGGGATTTGTTAGATTTAGGATAGACAACTGAGAGGGGGGTGAATCAGTTGTCCAAAACTTTCTTACATTTAATCACTTTAATCCTTTTCTTGATTCATCGGCACAATAATTAATCAATCATGAAACATAATGCAACAATTCAAGAGTAGAAACACATTAACACATATGACACCAATATTTTGATGTGGAAAACCCGGTTAAGGGAAAAAATATAGGGTGTCTAACCCAAGATTGTATTCTCTATTAAAAGAATAGAAAGAACAAAATGGCACATGTCAATTAGGGCTCACTACCCAAGCACACTGCTCACAAGAGGCTCACTGCCTATAGGAGACACATTGTCTACAGAATAATAAGTATTACATATTTGAACTAAAGAATAGCATCTTCACCTTGCTTGAGTCAGTTCCATTTAGGCTCAATACTTCTTCTCTGCCTTTCACTCTACTCCTCTCTACCACACTCATCTCAACAAGATACAATTGAAATGACTTTACAACTCCTTATTTATACAAGATATCAACTTAGGGATAATCATCCAAGTCATCATACATTACAGAGAAAATACATAAATACAACATAACTAATTACAAAAAGACTTCACATGGATCAACACACTATTGGCCACAAAGATCTGAGACTTCAATCTTCCTTTAGGAAAATGCCATTCTCCACAGAACATCTCCAAGATTATCCGTAGGATATGTATCTCATCCGATCGGCCAAACTTAGGAAGAACATCATCATCTGAAAGTAATTCTTCAATTATGAGCTCAATCTTCAATGTGGACCACCAACACAAACTTGACACAATCCAAAGACCTCCACAAGCTTTCCTAAATCACCAGAAACATCCACACTATTTCTGCTTATTGAAATTATTCTCTCCTTCATCCAGAACCTCAAGAAAATAGTCTGACATCAATTTCATATTGAAATAGATGCTTGCGGACCTCTAGACCACAAACCAATTGAGTTGTCAATTCACATTGACTTCCTAAACACTCCACCAAATCTGTAAAACAAGATATTGCAATTTCAAATCTCACTGGACCTATCTGTGTCACTCTGTCAACTCTGAACATCTGCCAGAACCGGTTTTACTTAAGTGGCCATAACTTCTTTAGATCTTCATATGAATATCTGAAATCTTTACTAGATCATCTTAAGACACATATCTAGAAACCCTTTGAAGTGCATCCTCTGATCTTCATCTTAGTTGGGATCTTTACCTCACTTTCTTCACTATTCTTCTCTATTCCTGATTAGGACTAATTTTCTCAATATCCTCAGTAAACAGCTCATCCAATCCTTATCATCAATGTAATAGGAGTATGTTGACATCAATGACAACACAAGTCAAGCCCATACTTGCAACAAGATTGTGATCATGGATGGGATCATGTGTGTTATGGATGGGATCATTAGAAGGGGTTTGATCTTGATTAGGATTAAGGGCTAATATTTACTCATGCTTAGTATTATGCTCTTAACATATATTTTGACTTTGAGTGGAAGAGGACGACTCTTGAATTGGCTCAAGGGGTTGTGGATGACATGGCTGGTTTGAAGGACTTGACATGGTGTTTGAGGACTCCTTTGTATGTTCAAGCATATGTGTTGGATGACATGGTAATGTTTGATTCTTTTCTAGTAGCCCTTGGGTCACATCCTTTATAGGTGTATGGGTTGTAGGTGTTGTCTTAGGGTTTGGATTTTGATTGGATGAAGGAGCGAATGGATTGGAGGGGTCGATGGGTTTGGATAACTCCACATGTTTGATTTTGTAATGTTTGAACTTAGGATGTGGAGTTGATGTATTGGCAAGTGGATTAGAGGATGGTAAGGGCAATGAGGGGTTTAATGGGTTGGAAAGTGTAAGGACCATTGGAGGACATGGTGGCTTTTAGATAGGCCTTTGATTGGATAATGGTATGAGATACTTAAGTTCACATGTGTTTGTTGTGGCATGAGTTGATAGGTTAATGTAACATTGACATGAGAAGAAGTGGGTGTATTGGTTGATGTGGCATTGATTTGGCCTATGGATGAATTAGATTGGTATGAGGTGGAAGGGGATAACACACAAGGTTGAGGTGGCATTGATTGATAATGAATATATAAGGGGATGATGTGTTTGTTGGATTTGGCAAGTGGCCATGAATTGTTGGGTTTGGACTAGGAGGTGTTGGATTTGTGGTTATTTGATTTGTTGGAAATTTTAGAAGAAGGCTTGAAGCTGGTGTATGGTTGGTAGGCCAAAGGGTTGGGGCACTTGGTGAAGTGTTTGAAGGAGGTTTTGGAGTTCAGATGCTAGGACTTTATTTTTGAATGTTGGCATGGTGTCACACATGTGTTTAAGTTCTTGCATGTTGATTTGTTCCTCAAGGTATGCAATATGGTTCATGTCATTATTGGAAGCAGAAGGAGGGGCCCCTTGAAGTATGATTTTAGGTCTTGGTTTTGTTCCATTGTTTGAATTAGAAGGGTAGCCCCCTTGGATTATGATTTTGGGCTTGTGATTTGTCTCATGATTTGAATTAGAGGGATGGCCTCCTTGAACTATGATTTTGGGTCTTGAATTGGGCATAGGCTTGTTTATGATTAGGGCCATTTTGACAAGTGTTTATTAGGACTAGGTTGATGTGTAATGAAGTGATTAGGATAATGACAAGGACGAAGGTTGAATGATGAAGATATGATTAGAATTTGATTAGGAATGATTAGGATCGATTAGGATGAAACTGATTGGATTTAAATGTGTTGGAAAGAATGTGTAGAGTGACTTGCTTATGTGTTTGCTATTTATCTTGATTTGGCAATTTTTAATCAAATGATCACACATGTACAAACATGAATCACTCACGCAAGACACAAGTAATTTTGAATTTTAAATTTGAAGAATATGATGATGATTAAACAAGCACACGTGGAAGACACATCAACAAGCCCTAGAATTAGTCAAGTAGGGTATGGCCAATTAGGTCTTAAGCTAGGCTACACAAGGGTTAACTAGGGGTGTCCCCAATATACATGAGGTACAAGGGGCCCAAATCTGTGAACACTAAGCCCGTTGAAGGGATGTGGCATAAGCGTAATTGAATACCACTTCACCTTGTGTCTGAAATCACCCGAGGCCACAAGGCTGTCCTAATGACTCCCTAGTAGGCCTCCTACAAAGGGTTTGATAGAAGTGAACCAAGTGAGGTATTTTTGATCTCCAAGATCACCTTGTGGTGCGAGGAGAGAGCATACACACATCCACTTGATTCACAATCGTAGTTGTTAATTTCCTTTAGAAAATTAAGACGTGTGGTAAATAGTCCAAACACTGGTTCCTTTTTAACTGAAATTCAAGATGTGTGATTGAAGACACTGATTCATTTTATGCCCAATTTTGATGTGTGAATGAAGACAAATGTTCATTTTTTTGAGCCCAAATCGAAGTGTGAGACAAACAATAATCATGAATTTAAAACCCACCATCGAATGAAACTTAGCCACTGCAAAGTAAGCAATGAAAACTAGAAGATCGATCATAGACCCCTATGCAAGAGCCATATGGGTCTATACGGATCCGTATGGTACGACCCTATGGAGAGGCCAAAACCAAGAAAAAATCAATTTCTTTCCTATAACCAAAATATACCAAATTTTATGTTGATTTTCATTTCTCAGGCCTCTTGGACTCAATGGTGAGGTCCGTTGTAGGCTAGGAGGTTTCCTACAAAAGACAACTTTTAGAAATTGTTAAAAATCATTAGATTCATGCCAGGTTCACCAAATGTCGTTAGGACAAAATCTAGGGCAGAAATCAAATTGCAGAAATGAAACCTTAACTAGCACCATGAAGCACAAACTAGAATAAAAATGCAAATAATAAACTCAAATGCACACTAGATTCAAACTAGTGTTGATTGACCTCCATGGGTCTTCTCAATCTCGCATGAGCATGTAAGATTTCAAAGGGTTGATAATGGGGGATTGTTGGTTGCTCAGGATTTTAGCTGCATAATAGTACTTGAAAACTTGATCATATGAAGATGACTTGTGAGAAGCTACCTTTATAGAAAAGGCAAATTCTAATGGATGGACAAGATTGCAAGTTATGTTGAATGATATGAATGGTTGAGATCGATTAGGGTTGATTAGGGTTTCCCACTCCAAGAGGGATTGTAGTCATGTGACAAGTGTGCTATGGAGGATAAATGGGACCTAATTTAAACAAAAGATTATTTAAATTAGTTTGACATGTGAAGGGGTTAAGTGGAAGATGTAGCATGTGACACTTGTTTGAATGAGGTGAGAGGTTAGGGATTTAATTTAAATTTTTAATTTGAATTATGTGAGACATGTGAATGGGAATTAATTAAATAAAGTGTATTTATTTAATTAATTAGGAATGTGATTAAGTTGGGATTGTCAGTGGGACCTACGACCTAGGGCAAAACATTACAAGGTCATGTCAACTAGGTGTAGACAAGACATGGACAAATTTTAGTGTCTACACTTCCCATAATGGTTATTAGCAGATCACATTATTATAGTTTTTGGTATCCAAGATTGCATTCAAGTATGTAACAAACTTGGTCTGTAGTTTAAGCTGTACACTTTTAAGTAACATTCATAAGGTTTAGAAAATCTTGATCACTCTCTAGAATAGCCCATTAAACATGGGTTGTTCTTGAATGCACTACATAACTAATATAACACAACCACTCTGCATATCAACCAAAGTATAGGCTCTTTATTGCAGCAAGAGGTAATCACTCTTGGATCATGCTATCATTACATTGTAACCTATTTAACTTGAGTCAACTTGAATGCACCCAATGATGATTGACACCTAATTGTGATGACAGTGATTAATTTGTACATGAATTGTGCTCATATGAGTGCCTACATTTCTATCACAACATAACCACATTAAACTTGGGTCACACATGAATGCATCCTATATTTTTATAGTACAACTATGCCATGTGACCAATAGAGTTATGGATCACATAATTACAGTCACAAAATTTGTTCCTCAGTTGTGCTCTTATGGTGATTCCATTACCGTTACAACATAACCCTTTGGACTTATATTGCTCAAATCCTTACATTGCTTATTTTCTCTTTGGATGGATGGAAATTCAATGGCAGGGATTTGTATGTAGGTCATGCTCATATAAGTGCCTTCGTCACCATTACACAATAGTACATTAGAATTTCCTTGCTTGAACCTTTACTTCATTTTTTATTGCTAGGGTTTCTTAGTGAGTATTCCATTTCCACGTGGCATATTGATAAAAGAAACCAAGCAAAAAAATCATTTTGTTTTCAGTTAACTCCTTCTAACATACTTTTAGAATAAATGTTTGACTGCATTACTTTGAGTTTGAATAATTTTGTTTTCTGCTTATAATACATTCATTGAGAGATGTAGTAGAAAGCTTCCTATGCTGAAACCCATCCTATAAACTTGCTTTAAGATACATTTAGGAGGCTTCATGGATTTTTTGTGATTTATACATCTATTGTTTTGATAGTAAATCACATCGGATTCTTTCTAAAATTGAAATGATGTATTAATTATGGTTTTATGATGATCAAATGTTTTATTTAGAAGGGGTTAATGTGTGCCATTTTTATGTGCAGGAAGAATAGATTGTGATGCAACATTCGGGTATGGATGATTCAAGCAAACTTGGGTTTCTATCAGTGACATAACTAGGTTGGAGAGTACCTTGAGTTGGTCTGAAACACTTCTGGGTGTTTTCACTCAGAAGCAGAACCTGAATATAGGAATATAAATGTCGGTGGACAGAGAAAATCATAAATATGTTGGTCCAATTTTGGATCCGATTTGAGGTCGTGAATATCAAACAGAGAAAGTTCCTTCATTCTAAAGATAAAATCATAAATCTACTAGTCCAATTTGAGATCCAATTTGAGGTCATGAAGCTCCGACAGATAAAATTCCTACATTCTAAAGATAAAATCATAAATATACTTGGTCCAATTTGAAGTCCAACTGTAAGGATTTGTCTTTTTAATTATACTTTTTGACATTTGTCTTGATACAAATTGTTACATTAGAATTATGGTATTGCTTTTCTTCTAATGTTTTCAACCCTCATTTCAAGGAAGAGCTCCGAAGATGGTTCCTTTAGATGGAGACTACAGTTTTCCACTATAGGTTTCATCTAGAAACACTAGAAGCTCAGGTACTGTCATACTCAAAGCAAAAGTAGGAGTCATGCAATGACAAGATAGTCATTTTTGGAGCTTTGGTTAAGAAATTTAAATATTTGGCTATGTGCATAGAGAATATTCATGGAGTGCAAACTTCCTTATAAAGCAATTGCCACAACAGAGTTTGAGGTGAATCGCACATCCTATTTTATGATGATATGGATATGTTCTAACCTATAGTTAATTGTTGTAGCATAACAGATAGGCTAAATAGTTGTTCATATACCATTGTTTCTAATTCAAAATTGCTATATCTTATTCTAGGAGCAAATGATAGGGTGAGTCTATACATAAGGCACCATTGTTTCAAATTCAAAATTGCTGGCTCTTTCACAATTGTTTGCTTCATTTATTTGATCTAAGACAACTTGCTATATAGAAGATGCTCTTAAAATTATAGTAAAATCCTTTATTCTGGGAAGACTATTCAAAATCTTCCCATCATAACAATGAACAAAAGCATTAGTCATTAACTTGAACTTTGCAAGAGTTTCATCAAATTCTACTTTTCCACTCTCTTTTCTGTTCTGAATTTTATTACCAATTTCATCCATGAAGAACTTCCTCAGCCTGTAGATCCTGCTGTTAGCCATAACTTTACCAAGTGTTGAGGATAGCTTCAAGTTTTTACCCAAGCAGTAATTGACAAAATTCGGTCTTACCAGATACAATATGTTGAAAAGCGCTTTGAAGTTATTCTGGAAAAGAGTTCCTAAGAGTATAATGCATAGTTTTGAATTAACCTTTTTGGATGAATTCCATTGTATCTGGTAAGGCTGAATTTTGACAAAAAATAACAATTGACAAAATTTGGCCTTACCAGATACAATGGAATTCATGCAAAAAGGTTAATTCAAAACTATGCATTATACTCTCAGGAACTCTTTTCCAGAATAACTTCAAAGAGCTTTTCAACACATTGTATTTGGTAAGGCAGAATTTTGTCAATTGCTGCTTGGGTAAAAAATTGAAGCTATCCTCGACACTTGGTAAAGTTATGGCTAACAATAGGATCTACAGGCTGAGGAAGTTCTTCATAGATGGAATTGGGAATAAAATTTAGAATGGAAAAGAGAGTGGAAAAGTAGAATTTGATAAAACTCTTGCAAAGTTTAGGTTAATGATTGATGCTTTTGTTCATTGTTATGATGGGAAGATTCTGAATAGTCTTCCCAGAATAAAGGATTTTATTGTGATTTTGAGAGCATCTTCTATACAATAGGCTGTCTTAGATCAAATAAATGAAGTAAACAATTGTGAAAGAGCCATCAATTTTGTATTTGAAACAATGGTGTCTTATGTATAGACTCCCCCTGTGATTTTCTCCTAGAATAAGGTATAGTAATTTTGAATTAGAAACAATGGTATATGAACAACTATTTAGCCTATTTGTTATGCTACAACAATTAACTATAGGTTAGAGCATATCTATATCAACATAAAATAGTAGGTGCAATTCACCTTAAACTCTGCTGTTGTAATTACTTTGTAAGGAAGTTTGCACTCCTCCATGAACATTCTCTATGCACATCAGTATGTTGGTTATTATCTTGATCTCCTTTGTGATCAAAAGAACAATGAAGTTCATTGCATAACTCATGACCATTTTGTAGTGCTATGATCCAGTGCTCTTTTACTTCTTACTCACTATATTCTCAATCACCATGTGCAAATGACTTAAAGGATAGATCTTTGATTTCAATGGCCTTGTATAGCACTTGAAGAAATTTCCATTCATGCCTTAACATTTAACAACCATATAGGGCATATGAAACATAACTTATTGAAATAACTGTTGACACAAAACTCTTGAAGATCACCACCCTAGATTGCTAGACAACTTCCTCCATTCATAATGCAAGGTCCTTGTAGGTTGAAAGTATTGCCCTTGAAAACATACCACTGTATTGATAATGTCTTGAGGACTACGAATCCCACTTGGAGGTAAAGAATAATCTCATATTCATTCATTCTCAATTTCTTATTTCAATTTGTTATATTTA
This sequence comes from Cunninghamia lanceolata, assembly GCA_027924645.1. Lineage (NCBI taxonomy): Eukaryota > Viridiplantae > Streptophyta > Pinopsida > Cupressales > Cupressaceae > Cunninghamia > Cunninghamia lanceolata. Next base: position 880,774 of record BSBN01001052.1, on the reverse strand, counting down.
TGTGCAGCTTCTAATGAGCTTGGCAAACTACATTGTGTAAAATGAGAAGCTCCTTCCACCAATTGTATTGTTTACTGAAGTTGATGGCATGGAAGAATCTGCAGCATTGTCTTCCAACATTTAAATCACTAAGCTTCAAAACAAAGATACTAGGACTATCCCTTCAACATTTGTGAAGTCATTGTCTTAATCAAATTGGTCACTATCCTTTCACCATCATTGTTTGGAATTTTACTGTACTATGTCAGTCCTCTCACAATGACCACCGTATCGTGATTGTGAAAATTCTAAACCCATCATTTGGATAGTCAAAACTTCCACCTCATAGCCACAAGAATAAGATACACTAAGAATGCACAGTCCCAAGTAAGTGTATCAGACTTGGTGATCCTTGTTTTTTGTCATATGTTGTAGTTATAAGTACCCTGCTAGACATACATGAAAATGTGGAAGCATAGACAAGGCAAGTGAACTGTTTCAAAAAATGCCTCAAAGAAATGTGATATCATGATACCCGCTCTCCTGCAAGAAATTCAACTCATGCTTGTGATGATGTGGGGCTTTCCCACATCACTGTAAACATGACTTGAAGTGCTTGCGCAAGAGCGGGTGATGCGGGGCTTTCCCAAAAATATAGCTTTACACAAATATATTATAGAATTTTTTCTTAATTCTTCATTTATCTCAGGAATTAGATACCCCCGCATCACCTGCTCTCCTGCAAGCACTTCAAGTCATGCCTGCGGTGATGCGGGAAAGCCCCGCATCACTGCAAGCATGACTTGAAGTGCTTGCAGGAGAGCATGTATCCATGATATCACAGGCAGGATGCTAGCAAAGGTTGTCAAATTTGGATTTACACCTACTAATTGCATTTTCTTGAAAGTTTATAAAGTCTTTTCAAAAATTCCTTTTGTCCATATCCTGCAATCATTGCATTCCAAGAGATGACATCTCTTTGAGCCATTCCATCAAATAGTTCACATGCCTTATCTATACTTCCACATTTTGTATACTTGTCTACCAGAGCATTTCCAACTATAATATCTAACAAAAATCCTCCTTCCATTATGTTATGATGAATGTCCATACCCTGTTCCAAAGCTCCCATTTTGGCACAGGTAGGGAGGATGCTGGTAAAGGTTGTCAAATTTGGCTTAACATCTGCTAATTGCATTTTCTTGAAAGTTTCTAAAGCCTTTTCAAAAAATCCATTTTGTGCATATCCTACAATCATTGCATTCCATGAGATGACATCTCTTTGAGGCATTTTGCCAAATAGTTCACATGCCTTGTCAATGCTTCCACATTTTACATACATGATTACTAGGGCATTTGAAACTACATCTGACAAAATTCCTCTATCCATTACTTTTTGATGGATGTCCATACCTTGTTCTAATGCTCCCATTTTGGTGCATGTAGGAAGGATGCTGGCAAAGGTTGTGGAATTTGGCTTTACACCTACCAATTACATTTGCTTGAAAGTTTGTAAAGTCTTTCCAACAAATCCATTTTGTACATATCTAGAAATAATTGCTCTCCCAACATCCTCGTGCACACACAAAAGTTCCTTTGCGGGGATGTAGGGAGAGCCCTCCATTCCACATCCTCATGGCCTGGCTCCTTGTGGGGTTGCGGGGGAGCCTGGACTGCATAGAGATAAGTAGGTGAGGTAGAAAGCATGCCAAATGAAATACCCAATAGATGTCTTCCCTAAATTTCTAAGCAGGTTCATCCTACATGACTACATTAATTACACCTCTCTTGTTTCTTCTTTCCTCCTTTATATTGCAGTCAATCAAGAGGCTAACAATATGAACACACTACCATTCAAATCATTGTACATACCATGAAATTTTCACACCGCCTTCTCAATCATATGAGCTCTCTCTAATCTCTCTCTATGCAGTCCATGAGGCCACATTTTTTCTCTTCTCGTATCCCCACACACACACAAAAGTTCCTTCATGGGGATACAGAGAGAGCCCACCATCCTGCACCCTCATGCCCTGGTCATTGTGGGACTGCGGGGGAGCCTAGATTGCATAGACATAAGTAGGTGAGGCAATAATCACACCAAATGAGATACCCAATAGATATCTTCCCTAAATTTCTAAGCAGGTTCATCCTGCACGGCTACATTACTTACACCTCTCTTCATTCTTCTTTCCTCCTTTATATTACAATCGATCAGGAGGATAACAATATGAACACACTACCATTCAAATCATTGTACATACCATGAAAGTTTCATGCCACCTTCTCAATCATATGATCTCTCTCTAAGCTCTCTCTATGCAGTCCATGAGACCACATTTTTTCTCTTCCTGCATCCTCGTGCACACACAAAAGTTCCTTCGTGGGATGCGGGGAGAGCATGCCATCCTACACCCTCATGCCCTAGTCCCCTTGGGGCTATGGGGGAGCCTAGACTTTATAGAGATAAGTAGGTGAGACAGCAATCACACCAAATGAAATACCCAACATATGTCTTCCCTAAATTTCTAAGTAGGTTCATCCTGCATGGCTGCATTACTTACACCTCTCTTCATTCTTCTTTCCTCCTTTATATTGCAATTGATCAATAGGCTCTCTCTAATCTCTCTCTCTATGCAATCCATGAGACCACATTTTTTTTAGGCATTCTATCAAATAGTTCATGTGCCTTGTCCATGGTTCCACATTTTGCATACATGTCTACCAGGGTAGTTGCAACTACAACATCTAACAAAATTCCTCTATCCTTCATGCTTTGATGGATGTCCATACCCTATTCCAAAGCTCCCACTTTGGCATAGGTAGGGAGGATGCTAACAAAGGTTGTGGAGTCTGGCTTTACACCTGCCAATTGCATTTGCTTGAAAGTTTCTAAAGTCTTCTCAAGAAGTTCAATTTGTGCATATCCTGCAATCATTGCAGTCCATGAGACCACATTTCTTTGAGGCATTTTGTCAAATAGTTCATGTGCTTTGTCTATGTTTCCACATTTTGCATACATGTCTACCAGGGTAGTTTCCACTACAACATCTGACAAAATTTCTCTATCCTTTATGCTTTGATGGATTTCTATACCCTGTTGTAAAGGTCCCATTTTGTCACAGGTTGAGAGGATACTGGCAAAGGTTGTAGAATTTAGCTTTAGAACTGCCAATTGCATTTGCTTGAAAGTTTTTAAAGCCCTTTCAACAAATCCATTTTGTGAATATCCTAAAATTATTACATTCCATGAGATTACATCTCTTTGAGGCATTCTGTCAAACAATTCATGAGTTTTTTCTATGCTTCCACATTTTGCATACATGTCTACCAGAGTATTTCCAACTACAATATTGGACAAAAATCCCTATTTCATTATGCTTTGATAGAGGTCCATACCATGTTCCAATGTTCCCATTTTGGCATAGGCAGGGAGGATGCTGGCAAAGGTTGTAGAGTCTGGATTTACACATGTTGGCAAAGGTTAGTTTTTTATTGATAATGTTTTATAGATTTTTTATAATGGTCCAACTGGGAAAACTTAAAAAAAAAATCATTGATTGAGTACTGAAAATTATATTTTTGCTTTGCAGGTCCTCTCTTTATTGTTTGAAAGGATAGTCTATGAAAGAGCTTCTAGCTATGCATGAAGAAGACCTACAAGTGACTGTCAAGGGGCAGAGATTCATACAAAAGATAGTGATCATGTAAATATTAAAAGATAATCTTAGAGTCAATGATAAGAACTATGCAAAGGTTACAATCTTGTCAGTGTCTCAAGAGGCATTTAAAGGTGTAAGGAGATAACCTTCTAGTATGCATTTGACAGTGCCAAATCTCATGATAGTCAAGAGTCTTCATGTTATATGCATGAACACCTAGGATAGTACCATAGAGTTGGTACAAGTGAGCAGCAACAAGGTTGAGGGTTATCATGAGCTATCTTCCAAGACACATATATTTTGCAACAACAGTATCATAATGGGATGTTGATTTCTATATTAGATGTGATGATACGATATGACAGTTGTTCATGATAACGATGTCATAAGTGACAAGACCAATGATGGACTGTGTGAACTTGTAATAGTCTAGCAGATGACATAGAGTGCATACCTAGGTAACAGTAGTAGTGATGAACTATTTTCAAGGAATTTGGAAAAGATATAGTGATGTCAGAGGTAGTCAAGGCATTCAATAGAGGGGCAGTGTTCTATGTTGATGTGAGGCAAAATACAAGTGAAAGCATGCCAGAATAATGAGCTAGGTAGTGGCAGTCATGAGGCATTTTATTTTATAAAGGGAAAATGCATGACAATAGGTTGACAAGTGATTTGATAATGTATTTCAAGAAGCTACAAGTTTGATTATGACAATGCATAGCCTAGTCATAAGGCAATATTGTTGAATAACAGTGCATGACAATTGAGGCATCCTACCAAAGATGACAGTCATCAAAGGCATAATCATCAGAGATAAGGACAATTTATTGCTATGGGTAACAATTCACAATGGCATCTTATGAGCTAGAGCAAGTTGGGTGCATGAGACAGGATCTCTATAGAGATGACAGTGTGATCTTGAACTAGGCCGATAGTGAGCTTCATGGGACAGTCATGGATTTCTGAAAAAGACATCTATGAATGTCTTTGTGTTGATATGCATCAGACAACTGAGAGGGGGGGTGAATCAGTTGCCACAAAACCTTAAACAATTTCTGCAATTTAAACATTCATCACTTATCCACAATTATTATGATTTAACCATGAGCGCATGAAATTAGACACTTAAGCATAGATACAACATCAAACACAAGAGACACCAGATTTACGTGGAAAACCCCAAGGTGGGGAAAAACCATGGAGAGGATTAACTCTCAATATATATTGCAATCTTGAAATAATGATGTTCAGGCTTGGTCACTCCATGGGCCTAAACATACTGGCTTACTGCCATGAAGAACAACTAGGTCTAGCAGACTCACTACCTCAACCCTAAACCTAGAAATATTACAATAAGGGTTGTTAAACCCTATTGGTGGCTTACCGCCAAACTTACTACCATGATCAAAACCTTTCTGTATTGTGAATAATAATTCCTCTGCTCTACTCTTCCTTTGCTCTGCTCTTCCTCTTCTTTCCTCTGCCTCTTCTCTGCTCTGTCTTTGGACCTTTCTTAATATCTTATCATTTCCACTCAAGGACACCTTTTCCATGACTCAACTACAAGAATTTATACACTACATCAACCTTGGAATGATAATCAAGGTTAGCATCACAATCATCAACCATTGGAACAATCTCCAAGGTTGGTATTACAAACATTTACAAAATAGGTCTTGAGCTATTGCAATATCATGCAAAGGGAATGAAATGAAGATCATGCCATGCCTTAGTTGGGACTCAAACATGATCTTCCACACCTCAACATGCTTCCACAATCTTCCAGAGATCTCTGCAATCACTAGGATCAACCAGGTCAGCCAAGACTGGTTATATGCTACATTATCTGGAAACAATCTTCACACACCATCTCAATTTCTTAATGCGGACTAAAGTCTAGATAGGAAAATGATTAGGAGACATCACCAAGCATTCTATAATCATCAGGAGAAACTGCACGAACTTTAACCACTTTATCCATAGGAATCTTCTCATCAGAACACATGAACTTCACTGTCTTCAACTGTCATAAAAGAAATATAGCTTGTGGACCACCAAACCATGAACCATTGCAACTATAGGCACTTATCATCATCCCAGACTTCCCTCTACAGCCACAAAGCAAAATACTTTATTGCAGAGGAATGCGGAGCCAAATACTATCTTCATGTCTCAACTGAACTTACATAAAAAGTAGGTTTCACTCTGGTGAACACAACTCACTCAGATCTTCACGTGGATGGCTCAGACCTGCAATGTAGCATCCTTAGACATACCTCTAACTTACCTCCAATCTCCAGACCTTGATCTTCAAGCATAAATAAATACGGAGCAGTTTACCAGACTGATCTTCAGCATACAACTCACTATCTGTACTACACTTCTCTGTAACTCACTTGTTTCTTTCGGAGAGGCTAATTTTCTCAATATCCTCAACATACAAGTCTTCTAAACAAGTAATAGAATAAGATATAGTTTGTTGATAACTGAGAGGGGGGTGAATCAGTTATCTTAATAATTTAACTTTCTGTTCTTCAAATTAAATAAGCAAGCATAACCATGAAAGAAGAAATAAACTCAATACACATAACACAATGATTTTGACGTGGAAAACCTTGTTAAGGGAAAAACCACAAGGTGAGTAACCCAATATTGTATTCTCTGTTAAAAGAATAAGGTAGTATAAAAATGGCACTTGCCAATTAGGGCTCACTACCTGAGCACACTGCTCACAAGAGGCTCACTACCTACAATAGTTTATAGAAGGAAACTAGATACTTGAATTGATGAGAAGCATCCACACATGCTTAGGTTCAGTTCTAGTTAAGCTCAATACATTGATCTACTACACTTCATTCTTCCTCTGCCTTAGTGCTGCTGTTCTGTCACATACCGGACCTCTATCTCTATTTCCACACTGTTCTCTACTCTTTTTCTCACTTTATTCACACACCACACACACCTTCACATCCAAATCCATCTTATATACATATCCACACCAATGATTTCAACACCTTTCTAGTCGGCATGCGGAATAGTCCATATTTTCCAAAACTCTGGTCTATCGGCTAAACCCTTGCTTATCAAGTGATGTGTATCAAAGAGATGCTTATAGAAGTCATCAATCATGTCAGCCAATCATGAATGATACCTCAAGAAACTTGATCACCATCAATATCTCATCTAGGAAAAGGCTTGATGCTCTGTTGGTCAGTTCTTCCTAAGTCTACACTATCAAATAGGGACTCAACACTTAGGAGTTCATATCTTCTCACTTTTTCATCACCAAAGGCTCAATCTCTAGAATCTATTAGTCATGGTACTCCTCTTGGCTTTCCCAAGTCCACACTTTGCTAAGATACTCCCTCTAAGAGATCTGGACTTGATTGTCGGACCTAGCTACATGCTCTGTTCTTGCTTACCAGACCACAACACTCTTCAATCTGACTTTCGGTATAAGCACACCATGTCCTGCGGATGGGTGGGATGAACTTTGTTTCATCAATGACAACACTCATGAAGCTATATTGTGTCTCTTTCCAACAATCTCCCCCTTTGGCATTGATGGCAACACTTAGTGAAAAATGACTGTCACACTACACTCCCCCTTGGCTGATGCTCTATTCTAATATACATTTTACCGGAGCTCCCACTTAGCTGGATTCCACATTTTTCACTACTCCTCACTCCCCCTTTGACATCAATGGCAAAGGGTAGGGTCCACACACCAAAATTTCCCAAAAATAATCTATACTTGGGCGCAAAAACATAATTCTTGCTTGCATATACTGAATTATATCTGTAAAAGTTGTCTTCAACTGGACAAATTTTGTTGCCCAACTCTGCTTCATTCTATCCAAGATTGAGATGTGACCACTCAATAGAAATGCAAAAGCCTCTGCCCTCTTTAGATCTATCGGATCATTGGTCTGGGCTATGGTCTGAGCATCAGTTAGAGCCTCATGCATGGCCTCTAACTTAGGGATAATTATCCATCTGAGTTCACTTAACTTGTTTATTCTATTTTTCTTCTCCTTCTCAAGCTTCTTTATTTCATTTAAGACTGTAATAGTCTGGCGCTCTTGTTTTATTATAGAGGAGGTGAGAGAATCAAAATTTTGAGATATACTTGACATTTTGTCCTCTTGCTCTTTCATTTTCTTCTCAATATCCTTTGTTACTTTGGACCAGGATAGACAAAATTTATACATTTCTCTACTATCTTTGAGAGCATTTTCTAAGCTCTTTATCCCAATATCCATAACTCTCCTGTCATTTGTTATTAATCCTTGTACTTTAGAGAATCTCTTTTCCAAAAACTCCTTCTAGACCTTTTCTTCTGCTGACTTCTCTAAGGAATCAAAATGCATATGAATAGAATTTACAAGAGACTTTAGATTACCAGATGTGGAGGCTAAAGAATCCTTTTGGAAGGATGGCATGATCTTCTCCAATACACTGGATGGAGCTTCTATGAGCTCACAGTCTTCTATGTGAGACTTCAGGAGTTTTTCTTTTGCCTTTTCTTGAGTGAAGGATGCTAGCTTCATGGTTTGAACCAGGGAGAGGAAATCAAAATTGAATGGACCTTGAAGCAGTTCTGGTTCATCAAATTCCATCATCTCTTTGGTCAGGAAATCTTTAACTGCTTCTGCTATGTCTCTTGTCAGAGATAGAGTTTTCTCTCCTTCTGTAGCCTTAGCACTGTCATCTGAGGTTTTCTCTATTTGACCTTTTTCTTGTACTTCTTCTCCTTGAATGGTTTTCTCCCTTAGATCTGGAGTCTGCAGGGGAAACTAGAGGAGAGATGTTTACTTGTTCTTCTTGACTAATGCTCTCTTCTTTTCTTTCTTCTCCTTCAATTTCAGAGTATGCAAGAGGATCCGGAAGAGAGGTGTCTTCTACTTCATGAACTTCCTCTTCTGGAGCAGAGGAATCTAAGTCCTTAGATTTCTCTTCACTTGTCTCCTTTTCCTCTTCTGCCACTATCTCAGTAGATTCTTCTTTGTCATCCATGGCCAAGGGATCATCACCTAAGTCCTCTCTAATAGGAATATTGAATCTTTTGTATGCATTCCAGAGGATGTCTTCTGTTTCTTTTGCCACCTTGTTAGTTTCTCCAAGCATAAGCTGATTCATTCTAGCTTTGCTTCAGAACTCATCCTTGCAATCTTTGAAGATCATATTCTTTTGCTTAGGAGTGATGGAAGGATAGAGCTGAATGGCTATCTATTCCTGGATCTCCATATCCTTTGCTTTGGCATTATTCTTTCTCATTTCAAGTTCCTTCTCAAGGCTTTTAGGAATTAGAGATATGATTTCAATGAAAGATTTGTTGTAGATATTTAGATACCTGACTGTGGCATCTTGCAAGATCTTCTTGTCAGCTTCACTACATTCATCATAGAATTATGTTAATGTTTTCAGGTTTCTATCCACAGTGACTACCTTGATGATATCGTCAATAGTAGGCTTCTCAACACATTTATCTGTCTTTTCTTCTTCCTTATCTAGACCGGTAGAGGATTCATCGGTTGTTTTCTTCTTCTTCTTCATTTTCTTTACTTCCTCATCTATCTTTGTCTCTTCATCATCCTTCTAACTAATGTAAGACCTTGTTGCCTTTGTCTTTGTTCTCTTTTCTCCTTTACCAAATGATTTTGCTTCCGATTTTGATGCCTTTGAGCTCTTAGGAGTGGTAGGTGCAAAGATCTTAGAGGATCTGGTCCGGGAGGGGGCTTCTACCGGAGCACTTTTTTTTTCTGCTCTTTCCATCTTTTCTCTGTTTGCATCAAGTGCCTCTTTTGAAATGCCATACCTTTTGGCAACATTCTCTATTTCTTTTCTCACTTTTCTCTTCATCTCTAGTTGTCTAAGTTCCACATGAATCTTCACACTCAACTCTTCAAAGGTTCCAAACCTTTCTGCCTTAGGATCCTTGGGTTGACTAAGCATGTGTTGAACATGTAGCTCTACTATTTTCTCATCTACTTCATACCCCATTGGCATGATCCAGACTACCCTTAGCTCCATTGCCTCCATTAGGCACTGATCAGTTTCTAGTATGAAGCAAATTGTATCCTTATACTTTTCAACTAGAGAATGGCGAATTCTCTCTCTTTCTAGCATCATACTCTAAAAATTCTTGAAATAGCCCCAGAGTACTATATTCTGTGCCTTGGCATCACCAAGCCTATGTATATAATCTCTAATTTGAATGGCTATTGGTCTATCATTCTGCCATACCCAACCACTAGATCCAGGAAGCTCATTCATGAAGTAAAAGAACAAACATAATATCAGCCCACCATACTTGAATGAATTCTTCTTGTCCTTTTTGATCTTTTGTAGGTTCTCCAACAGTTGGTTTAGAAGAAGTTCACAAAGATCATAATCAGCATTTTCTTTTAGCATCTAATAAGCTATGTAAATTACAGTTCCGGGTACTGAATTTTCCCTGCTGGAGTGATATATCTTGTAACCAATTATCATGGATGCAAATTTGATATCCAGATTAGTGATATCTTCAATTATCATGGCTCTCTTGTCAAATTTTGATTCGGTTGCCTCACTCATTATCTGATTCTTGACAGATTTGAGAGCAGGTATCCCACCGGATGAGTGCAATCCAGTAACTGCCCTAATGGCGTCCTTGGTTATCTTGAACAACCTCATCAACCATATAAAGTTATCATGTATTCTACTTAGAACATATCAGACCCATTCATCTTTTGCAAAACAAGGGAAATGAATGCACTGTGCAAAATGTTTATCGTAGATAGCCTTATACTGAGGTTTGAGTTCAAAAGAGTCATCTATTAATTGGTTGTGATAGATATCTGACAGCTTGGATTCTCCAAACTCTTCAATGTTCGCATGAATGTATGCCCTAATGTCTTCAACATGCAAAACCCCATGCAGAATGCTAGAAAATCCACCTAAGGGATCCACTTCTAGAGATTTGTAGGGATGTTTCTTAAATTTAGGGTGAGGCCTATCAGAAATCTTCACAACATTCAGAGTAGTCATCTTTAAAGATTCAAAGAGAGATTTTAAGAGTGGAAAATACCTCTTACGCTTTTTAGGGTTCATGGAATGAGCCAAAGAGATCACCAGCTAATTTGAATTCTGTGATTGAAGAGATCACCAGCTGATTTGAATTCTGTGATTGATCTTTGAGAGAGATGAGGCAAACTTGTTTGCAGAGCTCTTCTTATCTATTTCACTAATGCAAATGTGTAAATGAAGAGCAAATGAACCCTTTTATCATTGAGCAAACCCTAATTTCATATTGCAATAAATGTGCAACTCAAGTCATTCCGGTTGCCTTGTTCTCCTTGTTCTAAGAAAGATCTTTTCCAGATCACTGAGATATGCTTCGAGTTATTCTTGGTGATTATTGACAATCTATCTTTCTTTCCTCAATCATTTGATCTATCTGCAGATAAAGATTCCTCAATTTTGAATCATACCGGATCTAACTATGAAAGACCTACTTCTTACTAGATGACTATTAAACTGGATCAATCTTAGAAGATTAACCTCTTCCAAACTTCTTGCAGATCTTCCATATCTTTACCAAAACTTATTTAGATGTTTCTCTGAGATGCATTTCAATCCGCCACTTTCCATGTGCCAATTTCAGGCACCAATTGTCTGGCTGGGGGAAATAGTTTTTCCTTTGTGACTCCCCCTGAGCCAGAGCTCATCTATTTAGTTTTCGAAAGGAATATCAGCACCAAATTCTGGTGCGGATCCATCCCCAACATTTTCTATACTCCTCTTCACCCAAATCTTGTTCATCTCCCTTTGAATTTCATCCGCATTCACATCTCCTTTTTCTTTGTCTTGGTTTTGATTATGATGCACCAGACCCCTTTTTTCCTAATTCTTACTTCTGCAGAATTTGGCAATATGACCAGATCTATTGCAATTGTATCAAACATGATTTCTTTGCATATTTGACTGATATCCTCTTGTTCTACACTGATTAGCCATATGTCCCATTCTATTGCATGCAAAGCATCTACCATTGAATGAATTGTTCATTTGCATATTTCTACACTCATGAGATTTGTGACCATACCTTTTGCAATTCAAACACTATCTGGAGAATGATGAATTAGTCTGATTCATTCTTCTTCTGCACTGATTTTCTTTATGACCAAAGTTATTGCAATTATGGTAGTATCCATCGAAGGATGGATATCTTTGAGCATTAGGTTGCCTTACCGGAGGTCTTCTAGGTCTGTTCCTTGGATTTCCTGATCCAGAGTTCTTCTGACCAGATCTAGAGCTTTCACCTTTCTCATACCCCAATCCTTGTTTGTCATCTACCCTCTTTTGGCTTTCAAGAAGAGCTGAGCAAAACGTATCTTGAATTTCTCTTTGTATTCATTTGTTGTTTGAAGATCCCTTTTTAGAGTGCCAATCTAATTTTCAAGTTGTTCTTCATTATCTCTAGCTTCTTCAAGATCAGATTCCAAATGCCTAATTATTCTATCCATATTGTGGTAGTCTTCTAACTTCTCCTTGAGAGATTATTTTAGATTATCTTCAGTCTTTCTTTTCTCTTCAATTTCTTGAGTGAATTTCATAAGTCCTAATTCTATTTCATGTCTTACCATAATGACTTCTTTTGATAGCTTCTCACACAACTTGTTCTTCTCATTCAAATCTTCATCAGTATTATTGGCTTCACTTTGACTTGCTAATCATTGAAGTAGCTCCTTTATCTTTTTCATAGAGATACTCAGTTTCCCTTTTAGTTCATTTATGAAATCATCAGCTTGTTTGAGTCTTTCCTTCAATTCATTAACTTTGGAGTGAGATTGCTCAAGATCATCTAGGGTAGATTGAAGTTGTTCCCTCATACTATACACATCCATTGGAATTATCAAATCTTCCTCAAGCTGTTAGGCTCTGTTTGGAGGAACTTGGCTCTGATACCAATTGTTGATAACTGAGAGGGGGGGTGAATCAGTTATCTTAATAATTTAACTTTCTGTTCTTCAAATTAAATAAGCAAGCATAACCATGAAAGAAGAAATAAACTCAATACACATAACACAATGATTTTGACGTGGAAAACCCTGTTAAGGGAAAAACCATGGGGTGACTAACCCAAGATTGTATTCTCTGTTAAAAGAATAAGGTAGTACAAAATGGCACTTTCCAATTAGAGCTCACTGCTTGAGCACACTACTCACAAGAGGCTCACTGCCTACAATAGTTTATAGAAGGAAACTAGATACTTGAACTGATGAGAAGCATCCACACATGCTTAGGTTTAGTTCCGGTTAAGCTCAATACAGTGATCTACTGCACTTCATTCTTCCTCTGCCTTAGTGCTATTGTTCTGTCACATACCGGACCTCTATCTCTATTTCCACACTATTCTCTACTCTTTTTCACACTTCATTCACACACCACACACACCTTCGCATCCAAATCCATCTTATATATATATCGACACCAATGATTTCAACACCTTTCTAGTCAGCATCCGGAATAGTCCATATTTTCCAAAACTCTGGTCTGTCAGCTGAACCCTTGCTTATCAAGTGATGCGTATCAAGGAGATGCTTATAAAAGTCATCAATCATGTTGGTCAATCATGAATGATACCTCAAGAAACTTGATCACCATCAATATCTCATCTGGAAAAAGGTCTGATGCTCTGACGGTCAGTTCTTCCTAAGTCTACTCTGTCAAATAGGGACTCAACACTTAGGAGTTCATATCTTCTCACTCTTTCATCACTGGAGGCTCAATCTTTGGAATCTATTAGTCATGGTACTCCTCTTGGCTTTCCCAAGTCTGCACTTTGCTGAGATACTCCCTCTAAGAGATCCGGACCTGATTGTCGGACCTAGTTGCATGCTCTATTCTTGCTTACCAGACCACAACACTCTTAAATCTGACTTCCAGTATAGGCACACCATGTCCTGCAAATGGGTGGGATGAACTTTGTTTCCATCAGTGATAACACTCATGAAGCTATACTGTGTCTCTTGCCAACACAGTTGACACTAATGACAACAAGGATATGTTGACATCAATGACAACACCAATTAGGCACATACTTGCAACAATCTCCCCCTTTATCATTGATGGCAACATATGATGCAAAAAATTGCAACAACCATCAAGACAAGATTCTCCCCCTTTCTCTTTACACACATGTTCTTCTTTCTTTCTCCAAAATTCTCCCCCTTTCTTTTACACATCTGTACTCTAATTTTTTCACATGACTTCACTCCCCCTTTGACATCAATGGCAAAGGGCACATACTTGCACTCTTCTTCTCTGATCTAATCTCTTTTCTAAACTTTCTGACTACTCCCCCTTAGAAGTATCCCTAAAAAGCATCAATCTAGACCTTTAAAGACCTCCAAACTGATGCACTATTGTGCATCTTAGTTTAGAGCAAGAGGGGTGATGACCCCTAACTTTTCTCTGAGATACTCAAAAGTATTCTTGGGCAAAGGCTTGGTGAAAATGTCTGCAATCTGATCCTTGGTAAAAACATACTCGAACTTGAATTCATTCGCTATCACTTTTCTCTCAGGAAATGATACCTAATGGATATGTGCTTGGTCCTTGAATGCATCACTGGGTTATTTGATATGTTTATGGTACTTCTGTTGTCACAAAAGATTACAATAGGTTCTTCATACACAACTTTGATATCCTTCAAAGTCTACTTCATCCATAACACTTGAGTGCAACTACATGTTGCTGCTATGTATTCTACCTTTGCAGTAGATAGGGATATTGAATCCCATTTCTTTCTTAGCCAAGATACTAATCTTTTTTCCCAAGAAGAATGCACCTCCACTTGTACTTTTTCTATCATCCACATCTTCGCCCAATCAGCGTCAGTATATGCACTAAGAGTAATGTCATAGTCCTTAGGGTATCACAAACCATAATCTATTGTGCCTTTTAAATATATTAGAATTCTTTTGACATCCATCACATGTGATTCCTTGGGTTTTGCTTGAAATCTTGCCACAAGACACACTACATGCATTATGTCAGGTCTGGTTTGAGTCAAACAAAGTAATCATCTAATCATAGGTCTATACTTTTTCTAGTCTGTCATGGGTGAGTTATCATCTTTGCTCAACTTACAACCAATTATCATAGGTGTGCATACTGGTTTAGAGTCTTCCATCCCAAATTTCTTTAACAACTCTTTCACAAACTTAGACTGAGAAATGAAGATACCCTTATCTGATTGACTTATTGTAGACCTAAAAAGAAGTTCATATCTCCAAACATAGACATTTCAAATTCACTTTACATTTCTCTAGCAAAAACTAAGCACATACCTTCATTGCCTCCAAAAATAATATCATCAACAAAAACTACAACAATCAGGGTTTGTTCATCATTGATTTTGAAGTAGAGATTACTATCTGTAGTACCTATACTAAACCCTATCTGTATCAGGTAGCCATCCAACCATGCACACCATGCCCTGGGAGCTTGTTTTAATCTATACAATGCTTTCTTCAATTTGCATACCATGTCCCCTTGTTTTGATGACTAAAATCCTTCTGGTTGTTCAATATATACTTCCTCTTCCAACTCTCCATTTAAGAAGGTAGACTTCACATCCATTTGATAAACCTTGAAATCTTTGTATGCTACAAAAGCTAGAAACATCTTTATTGCTTCAATCCTTGCTACTGGAGCAAAAGTTTCTTCAAAGTCTATTCCTTCAACCTGAGTGTATCCTTTGCATACCAATCTTGCTTTGTTTCTTACCACTTTACCATTCTCATTCATTTTGTTTCTGAAGACCCACTTTGTACTAATTACATTCTTGTCTGTTGGTTTGGGAACAAGATCCCAAGTCTGATTCTTCTATATCTACATCAATTCTTCTTCCATGGCCTTTATCCAATTCTCATCTTTGCAAGCCTCATCCATAGTTTTGGGTTCAATCTTAGAGATCAGACAAAAAATTACTTGTTCTTTTGCATCTTTTCTTCTGGTTAAGATCCCTTTGCTCTTACCTCCTATGATTTGATTTTTAGAATGACTGATTCTTACATATCTTGGAGTTTTGGTAGCACTTACCGGAGCTTATTCTTCTTCATATGTGATGTCTTCATGCTGCACCACTTCTAAAACATCTGGATCATCTGACTCATATCCACTTGATTCTGAAGACCTTTCCTTACATTCATCAACTTTAACATTTGCACTTTCAATGATCTTATTCAACCTCTTATTATAGCACCTGTAGGCCTTACTCTTGGTGGAGTAACCAAGGAAGATTCCTTCATCACATTTAGCATCAAGCTTTCCTAAATCTTCTTCTCTTTTGATATAACATCTGCTACCAAAAACTTTGAAATATTTCACAGTAGGAATTCTACCATGCCACAATTCATAGGGAGTTTTTGAACTATTGCCTTTTACTTGAACTCTGTTTAGGATATATACCATGGTGTGAATTGCCTCTCTCCAATATGCTTCTGGAAGATGAGCTTCCTTCATCATGGTTCTAGCAGCTTCTTGAATTGTTCTATTTTTCCTTTCAACAACTCCATTTTGTTGTGGAGTTCTGAGCGCAGATAGCTATCTCTTTATTCCATGTTCTTCACAAAAGAAATTGAATTTATTTGATGTGAACTCTCCTCCTCTATCAGACCTTAAGCATTTGATTTTCAAATCCATCTCATTTTCAACTATTGCCTTAAATGCCTTGAATTTATCTAGAGCTTCAGCTTTCTCTTTTAAAAAGGTGACCCAAGTCATTCTAGAATAATCCTCAATGAGCAGCATGAAATACATATCTTCTTGCAAACTTATTACTCTGGTAGGTCCACACAAATCTGTATGCACTAGCTCAAGTAGTCCTCCAACTGATTAGTCCTTGCTTTTGAAACTTGTTCTTGTCTGTTTCCCAAATTGGCACTCCTTGCAAATTGGATTAGTAGGCTTCACAAGCTTAGGCAAATCTCTAACAATCTATGCAGTACTTATCTTCATAATATTATCAAAATTTATGTGACACAACCTACTATGCCATAACCAACTCTCATCAATCTAAGTCAACAAACAATAGTTCTCGGTTCCTTTCAAGTGATAGATATTACCTCTGGTCTTCTTACTAGTTACAATGACTGTTCTGGAGCTTTCCTGATCTTGCATCCATTGTCCTTGAAGCTTAAGTCATAGCCCTTGTCACACATGTAACCCACACTCAGAAGATTGTGCTTTAATCCTTTCACATATAAGACATCTTCAATATTATGCTTGCCATCAAAAGAAATAGATCCTTTTCCACAAATCCTACCAATTGTATCATCTCCAAACCTAACCAGTCCACCATCATATCTTTCCAAACTTACAAACTTACTTTTGTCACCAGTCATGTGGTGAAAGCAACCACTATCAATAACCCATTCATCCTTGTCCTTAATGATCTGAGCAGCCAAAGCACTTTCTACTGGTTTTTCTTCGTTCACATAGCTAGGAGAATTAGTAGACACAAGACCTTCATTATTAGCAATGAACAAGCATTCATTTATAGAGGAACTAGCATTATTTGGTTCACCATTATTTGATACTCCTTTATCATCATCAAAATCTTCAACATAATAACACTTCTTTTGGGTCCTAGGCTTGTTCTCATATCTTCTTCTATTTCTTTCAATTCTTTCAGGACATCTAGAAGCAAAATGACCTACTTTCACACAGGAAAAATATTTGAAAGGAAGTTTGCCTTTATAGTTACTGGATCATCTTTGTAATCTATCCACAAAGTTGGCTTTAGCTTCATTTAACTCATCATCAGATTCTACCTTATACTTTTCTGATCTGGAAGTACTTTTAGGAGTACTAGCTTTGAAGGCCGTCTCAACTTTCGGCAAAGCATCATCTAACTTCCTTATTTCAAAAGAAGTAAGCTTGACAAGAAACTAATCCCTATTAACAGTTTTTACTTGCATGAATTCTTCAATCACAACTACCTTGTGATAGTAGGACTTGGGCAGAGATCTAAGAATTTTCATAACATTTTCCTTTTCTTCAAGGGTTCTGCATATGGCTTTTATCCTTGTAACAAGTTCATCAACTCTTTACATAAAAGCTGATATGTTTTCATCATTATTCAGCTTCAAGCTTTCATGTGTCACTTTTAGACTTTGTAACTTGCCTTCCTTCACAAAATCATCTCCTTCATATAGATTTTTCAACTTTTCCCATACCTTATTTGCAGTTTCAAGATCCACCACTTTCGTCAATATTGTGTCGGTTAATGAGATTATCAGAGCATCCTTTGCTTTGATATCTATCTCATATTCTTTGATTTCATCTTCAGTCATCAAACCATTTGGAGGTATGGTGTATTCTATTTCTGCAGCTTTCCCAACTTTGTAACTAAGAGAAAGAAGATGGCTTTTCATCCGAGCCTTCTAGAGTACATAATTAGTTCCATCAAAATGTGGTGCTTCCTTCTTGTAAGACATTTTGGATCTTCCTCAAGCTGTTAAACTTTCTTCAGAGGAATTGGCTCTGATACCAATTGTTGATATGTGCCAGATAACTGAGAGGGGGGGTGAATTAGTTGTCATAAAACTTTAAACACTTTCTGCAATTTAAACTTTCATCACTTATCCACAATTATTATGATTTCACCATGAGTGCATGAAATCAGAAAATTAACCACAGATACAACATCAAATACAAGAGACACCAGATTTACGTGGAAAACCCCAAGGTGGGGAAAAACTACAGAGAGGATTAACTCTCAATATATATTGCAATCTTGAAATAATGATGTTCATGCTTGGTCACTCCATGGGCCTAAACATACTGGCTTACTGCCATGAAGAATAACTAGGTCTAGTAGGGTCATTGCCTCAACCCTAAACCTAGCAAGATTACAGTAAGGGTTGTTAAACCCTACTGGTGGCTTACTGATGGGTCCAAATGTTGACTTCTTTTATGCTATTTCTTATGCTTCCATACTTTATACCTATGCTATTTCAGATACTTTTCTAAGGCATTACTACCATAATATGTTATCTTTTATATATATTCTACAAACCTTGAACTTAATATGCCAATATGAAACATGGTGATAATATTTGTCAAATACATGAGTTAGACATAAGTATGTATGTATATAAATGGGATTTTGTGGATTAATTATGAAGGCTATTTTGTATGCATATGTTCTATGGATTAACCTTATGTAGCAGCAAGATGGTAGCGTTAAGGAGAGGAATTCCTAGCACATTACAAGACAGAGCATTGAAGGAAGTTAGAGTTAAGTGCCATCTGAAGCTGAACGTGATCATCATGAAGGAATAAACACAAGTGAAGAAGAAGACTTGATCTAGGATTCTAATTGCAGCTTATGTGTTTTCATTCATGAGCTGTTGAATAGGAATTTATGTTTGAGTAGGACTCTGCTTTCTTTGTTTTAGTTAGAATAATAAATTGATCTCAAACCTATACCTTGATATCTAGTGATGAATTGATGATCAAGTTAGTTGATAGTTACATTGTACTCTCCCATTTTTGTATAAGTTAGGAGGGATGAGTTCGATGGAAAGTTAGAGAGAAGATTTTCTTTCCAAGTTACTTTGT
Source organism: Cunninghamia lanceolata (assembly GCA_027924645.1). Classification (NCBI taxonomy): domain Eukaryota; kingdom Viridiplantae; phylum Streptophyta; class Pinopsida; order Cupressales; family Cupressaceae; genus Cunninghamia; species Cunninghamia lanceolata. The sequence continues at coordinate 861,518 of BSBN01001052.1, read as the reverse complement.
TTTTACAGCTACTCAATAGTTACTCTATTTTTATCCAGACATATTTTATTGAATACAAACTGAAAAGATCATGTTTCTGATATGAAGTGAATCCAACTATGTATTATGAGAATTTGAAGAGGATTTAGTTTCCAGATTAAGTGAGATGGTTCCCTAAGCTGGCCACTCAAGGTACTAACTCTCACTTTATATTTCTCCTTATTTATTTATGCATTTTTAGTTAAAATTATTTCATGTTATTTTATAAAAGTTTCATTGTGGAATGAATATCTTAATTGCTATTTTCTAATAGTTGTGATCCATGAATATAATACATATTTGAAGTCCTCCAAAGGTTAGTGTCAATTCTTTTATCAGTCTATGTATTTTGAGTTAATTTTGTAATTCTCTATTTAATATAATTATCTTCAGCTTATGCTGAAGGTACCCATAGCGACTGGATTTTTAACTATTTTTATGTTCTTTCATTTCTATGAACTTAGTTTAGGATAGAAATGAGTCTTGAAGGCATATATAGTGTGGGCATATATAGTGTGGGGATCATCATAAGCTTATGCTCCTTGGTCGATAATTCAATGCAAGAATGCAATGATAGAGTGGACTGTTCAGATAGGTTTACCCCTAAATTTTGTTTATGTCTACAACACATTAGGATTTCTCTAGATTTTTGGCGTCGCTGCCGAGGATGGTGCTATCTTCATAGTCTCATTAGTTTTATGTGCTTTCATAGATTAAATTCTAATTCCAACATTAGAATTAATGAATTCATTTTTCTTTAGGAAAACACCAAACATTATACTAACATTGTGCAGGACCGTAGAAATATCAAGCTAAAACTACTATATGCAGAGGCAGAGAGATCATCGAGGTAGATTCATCCCTTCAACTTCTCAAGATAACAAGGACATAGCTGATTTTATCAACTACACAGTAGAAAGTGTTGAAGAAGAGTTTCCTCTTACATCTTCATCAACACCTCCTACATCTCCATCAACTTCCTCCACAGCCACAGAAGGGACTTTTAGAACCATGGTAGATGCTACAGTAGAGGATCCTCTAGGACAAGCAACACTTGAATTTCCTATCCCAGACCAAGCATGGGATGCTACTTTAAAAATTATACCACCTTCTGCATTGCTTGTTTTCTACGGCTTGGTGACCGAAGATCCTGACCCTTTCTTGTTCGAGTTTGATGTCTTGTGTAGGAGTTATGACTATGCCACTGATCCTTACAGACTCAAGTTGTTCCCTTCCACACTAAAGATGCTGCTTTAAGGTGGTTTATGGAGTTGGGGAAAGATGTCATTCCGGACTGGGATACCATGAAGACAAAGTTCTTGGTAAAATATAAAGACTACTACAAAGGACATGATAGAAGAGATGACATCTTCAGGATGTCACAGAAAGAGGATGAACCACTAGAAGACTATGTGGAAAGATTCTAGTTTGCCTTGAAGAAAAACCCTCAAAATAGATTGTCTGAAGAATCACTGAAGCTGGTCTTTTTGAGATGAGTTAATGATGATTGCATGGATGCCCTCAATCTCATTAGAATGGGGGATATATCTCAACTTCCCTTTGAAGATTTATGTAGAGCCTGTAGAAATTATTCTAGAACATTTTCTAGAAAACCAAGGGGAGAAAGAGCAGCCATCATAGGTAAGGCAACTAATGGAGTTTCAAGAGTGGAGATTAGTAACCTACTAACCAATATGAAGGAGGACATTATTAACCATATGGCTACACAGCTAGACACTCTTCATATCAAGAAGAAACAAGAAGAGGAAGATGCAATGCTTACTAAGTACTGCCCTAGCTGTAGACAAAGGAAGGCCAATTGTAAATGCAAAAGGGTGGCCAGTATCCAGCAAGAAATGATTGAAAGACCAAAATTGCAGACATTTAAAGGAGAAGATGGTCAACTGTTCTTTATAGCTCAGAGGAGACCTTGGCAGCAAAGGCAAGGTATGCCCTCTAATCCACTTAGTTTTAATTCTCCCTTTCTTGCTGCACAACAGAACTTCTTTGCTTGGAATACTCAACAATGGCCCGGTAACCCAAATGCATGGAAAAACCCCCAATGGCCTACTCCACAAGCTTGTTGGAACCAAGAACAGCCAAACTCATGGCCTCAACAAAATTTCCAAGGTCCCAACTATAACCCCCAGTGGCCTACGTAGCAGCAATAATGGCAGCCTCAGTGGAACAAGGGCCAACAATGACAACAAAATACACAATTTCAGCAACCTATGATTCCATCTCAGCCACAACAGCTAGCTATAATGCCACCATCAACACCTCAATATCCACCTCCTAGACCTACCCAAATCCCTGCCCAACTTGTACCTAACCCTAACAACAAGCCTGTCCAGCAGGCTTATACTAACGAGGTAATGCAATATCCCACCTATGGGGTGGAAGTGATTAATGTTCATCTTAGATTAGGGAAGCAACTTGCAGGGCCTTCATCTACACAAATTATAGAGATTGAAGATGAAGAACCCACTGAAGAAGCCTCAGATAAGCCACCTTTGGAACCTAAATCAACCCAAGATTCCCAAACTACCTTACAACAAAAATCTCCTCCTTTCCTTGAGTGCTTGGCCATGCAAAAGCAAATAGCCCAAAATGATAATGTCCTTCTTAGCCAGCTAAAAGATATAAGCATCAAGATTCCCTTAATCCAAGACATCAAGGATATCCCTATCTACACCAAAACCATTAGGGATCTTTGCATAAAGAAGCCAGGAAGGAAGAGAATAGACCCTCAGACAGTGCATATTTTAGGTAATCCTGCTAATATCATGTTGCGTAATATAACTATTCCCAAATACATAGATCCAGGTAGTCCAGTGGTGGATGTAAAGATTAATGGGACTCTGATTAAGAATACTTTGATAGATCTAGGAGCTGCAATTAATGTCATGACTAAGGAGACAATGTAGACACTCCAATTGAACAACCTTAGGCCTACTCAGACAGTCTTGCAATTAGATGATAGGTCTACAGTCAAACCTGAAGGAGTCATAGAAAATTTGGTCATTGCATTAGATTCTTGGGAATACCCTGTTGATTTCATAGCTTTGCAGCCTAAGGTTAATCTTGCGGATTATCCTCTTATACTAGGTAGACCATGGCTTGCCACTACTGATGCATTTATTGGTAACATGATCATATCCAATGGGACAGTGACCAAGAAATTGGTTTTATATCCACTAGCCCAGCCATACCATGAGCTTGAGTAGACCATTTGGCCTAGCCTAGAGGATGAGGACACCTATTCCCTACAAACCCTAATGACTATTGAATGCCACGCTTTATTGAATATTCCAGATGAAGATGAATTAATTGCTCACATCATACAAAATAATTGTGGGAGGCACCCGCAACAACAAGGCTGCCTATCTTTCTTACAAGACCCTTTGAGTAGGATAATACACAATAGTTCATCAGAAGAAGTTTCCCAAATCTTCCATGCATTATTACCTCAGCAATGCTTACCTGTATTACCCAGCCTTGATTTATCTTCCGTGCAAGAATTGTCCAAACAAGTAGAAATCAAGCTAGGTAAGATGTTGAATATTAATAATACATTAAATGATAAACAACAACAATCCTTCCATGAAATAGTACATACACACTTAGCAACATTCGCTTGGGATTACAATGACATGAAAGGCATTGATCCTACCTTATGCATGCACAAAATATATATTGATGATGGCGATAGACCTATCAGATAGTAGAAGAGGTGCATGAACCCCACCCTTAGAGAGATTGTGAAATCTAAGCTTCAAAAGCTACTGGATGCAGGCTTTATATACCACATTTTAGATAGTGAATGGGTTTCACCTTTGGTCATCATGCCCAAGAAAGGTGGAAAATGGAGAGTTTGTGTTGATTACAGGGAACTGAATACTACCACCAGGAATTATCACTTTTCATTGCCATTTATTGACCAAGTTCTTGACTCTTTAGCAGGCAAGAAATATTTTTCCTTTCTTGATGGATTTAGTGGTTATAACTAGATTAAGATTTCTCCAGAGGATCAGGATAAGACAACATTTACTTGCCCTTGGGGACATATGAATATTCCATCTTACCCTTTGGTTTGTGCCATGCTCCAGCTACATTTCAACGAGTGGTCCTCAGTATTTTCTCTAATTTTACCCATGATAGCATGGAGATTTATATGGATTACTTCAACACATATGGTGATACATATGGTGACACATATGATGAAGCCTTACACAATTTGGAGAAAGTGTTGAAGAGATGTACAGAGCACAACCTCTCTTTGAGTAATGAAAGTGTTTTTGATGATGACACATGGAATAGTCTTGCGACATTTCATCTCAAGTGCAGGCATCCAAGTTGACCCAAAGAAGATCTAGATCATATCTACCCTACCTATTCCACAAAAATAGAAGGATGTAAGGAGTTTTTTGAGCCATGCAAGATATTACAAGAGGTTCATTTAGGATTTTAGCAAGATTGCTGCCCCTCTATTCACTCTACTGACCAAGGACAGTGAATTTGAATGGACATAAGATTGTCAGATTTCTTTTGAAAAGCTAAAAACATCATTGACACAAGCCCCTTTTCTCAGAGGTCTGAATTGGTCACTACCTTTTCACACCCATATAGATGCATTTGACTTTGCCATTGGGGCAATCCTGGGTCAACAAGAAGGAAACAAGGAGTATGCCATATACTATGTAAGTAAGAATCTACAAGGAGCTGAGTTAAACTACACTGTGATAAAGAGATGCTGGCAGTTGTTTATTCAATTAATAAATTCAGGTACTACATAACTGGTTACAAGGTTTTCATACATACAAATCATGCAGCCATTAGATATTTAATGAATAAACCAATAGAGGGTGACGGACTTGTAAGATAGTTATTGTTGTTGTAGGAGTTTGATATTACAACTATTGACAAACCAGGCAAGGCCAATGTAGTTGTTGATTTTTTGTCTAGACTACCTACACAATCTTCAGAAGAAGTGGTTGATCATTTTTTTCCTGATTAGCATCTATTTTCTCTCACTATACACACTCCACGGTATGCAGATATAGCTAATTATTTGGTTACAGGGAAGATTCTAGGATACTTCTCTCAAAGGGAGAAGAGGTAGCTAGTTCACAAATGTTTTCCTTATTCATGGATTTTTGGATTTCTATTTTACATTGGGCCAGATAATATTACGCGCAGATGTATCAGAGAAGATGAGGTGTTTGATAAATTGAAGGATTTTCATGATGAGCCTTGTGGGGGACATTTTGTAGCCAAGAGGACAACCTTCAAAATATTAACAATGGGGTATTACTAGCCAACACTTCATAAAGATGTTGTCAAGTATACTAGGAGTTGTGATAGATGTCAAAGAATGGGGAGGCCTATAAGAAGTGATGAGATGCCCTTGCAGACACAAATATCATTAGCTCCTTTTGACAAGTGGGGTTTGGATTTTGTGGGTCCTATATCTCCTACATCTAACAACAAAGAATATATCCTGGTGTGTACTGATTAATTAACTAAATGGGTTGAAGTGAAGGCATTACAGTTTGCTAGAGATGGCAATGTGGCCAAATTCCTATATGAGGACATCTTCACTAGGTATGGTGTGCCAAGGGAGATAGTAACTAATCAAGGACCACAATTTACATCTGATTTAATCACCAAATTGGTTGAGGAATATCAGATCAGACATAAGAAATCCACTCCCTACCATCCTCAAGCCAATGGTCAGGTGGAAGTCACAAATAGGGAGATTGAGAACATCTTGACTAAGATAGTGCAGCTTCACATAGGAGATTGGGTTTCTAGGCTCCATGAAGTTGTTTAGGCATACAGAACAACTTGGAAGACAACTATAGGGTTTACACCTTATGAGTTGGTCTATGGAAAGACAACAACCCTACCTATAGAATTTGAACACAAAACCCTAAGGACAATAGTGAAAATAGGAATGGATTTGACCACAACACAACAAGAAAGGCTACAACATTTGAATGCTTTGGATGAAATCCAATTGGAGGCTATTCATCATACAAAGGTCATACAGAAACAAAGAACAAAATAGCATGATAAGTACATCAAGACAAAGGAATTCACTGTAGGTGACTGGGCACTCCTTTATGATTCAAGATATAAGGACTTCAAGAGCAAGCTTTAGTCACAATGGTTAGGCCCATATGAGATCAAGCAAGTCTTTCCTAATGGTGCAGTTCAATTGCAGACTATTGATGTAGTTCAGTTTTCATTACTAGTAAATGGGCACAAGGTAAAATTGTATAAAAAGCCACTTCAGAAGGATGACTTTCTAGTTTCTCTAGTTTCTCAGTATGGTCCTCCTAACACTCCTGATGATAATAATGTGACATCAGATGATACACCTTCAGATACTGATCCACCAACACTATCTAGTGATGTGGAGGTTGAGTTGCAATACTCAACCCTTATTGCTGAAACATAATTTTCTTTGCTTTAACATCACATGCACACACAACACATTGTAACATTATGACAACTATCCATTTTAGAGGGACCTATTTTTCACATATCATAGGGACCTGTCATAGTTGGGCCTTGGTTTCCTATTTCTACACATAGTCAGTCAGGACCTGTGCTGCAGGTGCCTATAGCAATGAGTGTTTGCAGAGATTTTCATCCATTTGGCACACATTTCATTCTTCTTCACATGCATTTCCTTACTGCTCCATGTGCTTCAATCACCTTCCGCAATCCAATGGTTGTGGCATGTTTGTTCAAATTGTATTAACCAGCTATTACATCAACTTTTACAGTCTGTCAAGTTGAATAAATTATGACGTAACCGCCACCCTTCCATCTACTCTATGCATCTCACTCTGCTCATGCCAATGTACTGATCTCTTTTTCCAAGGCAATCCACTCCATGCTCTTCATAATCAATGCACATAAGGTAACCTTTTAATGACCATCTTCAAAGTTTCTATTTATATTCATTATTACTAAGTGTTTATCTTATGCATGCGGCAATATATCACCCCTTTTCATTTAATCATTACTCTTTCATCCCTACACATTCATTCGTGAAGTATGGCCACTTCACCTTTCAGTTGGGGGGAGGGGTATATGGTCAGTTTTTAGTTTTTAAGTTTTTTATTTTTCTTTTTACCATCAATCAAATTTTCTTTAAGCTACTATCAAGGTTTTCCTATGTTGTTTTCCATAATAGTCGACGTACCCTGAATTGTGAGCTTGTTATTTTCCTATGAGTAAGCTAAATTTTAAATTTTTTTAAAGCTACAGTTGGGGGTGAAAGTATTGACAGGTAGTTTTCTACGGGGGTAAAATTGAAATTAGCTAGAATAAAGAAAAATTGAGAAGTGATAGGAGTGCAGAATATAGGTGCAATGGGGGGTAATGTAATCAGAAGAGAACCAACAGTGCATAAGGAGATATTGGAGGATGTATTGGTTCTCCCACTCTTCACTAGAGTGGGGTGGTGAGACTATTTTCTGAAGTTAACAGAGTATGACAATGATATGGCAAGGGATTTTGCAGCAACTCTGCAGTATGACGAAGTGATAGTGAGGGGATTAGTTATGGACACCTCTAAAACAACTATTTCCCAAGTCACCGAATTACCATGAACATGGTCTGAGTATCCAACCCGTGCTAATGCAGCAGCAGTGAGGGAGGAGTTCTACGAGCATGGTGAGAACCTAGAATGGACCACACAAGGTACAAAAATATTATCCCTTCCTTTCTTATGGGGAAATGTACTTCATATATTATCAAATATCTCACTTGTGATGGTAGACATAACCTATTGTATACTGCACACTTTAAATTGTTGAATCACCTGTGCCATGACAAACTGGTTAATGTTCCCAATTATCTATACAATATGTTGAAAACAATGGCGTTTGAGTATCAGAAAAGACAAACAAAGACTACATTGTCTCATCATTGTCTGGTAACTCTACTGGTTAAAAGAAGTTTGAGAATTCAACACCCATAGGTTAGCTGGGATGCTTTTAAACAATGCAAGGATATTTCTAAATTTTTGGAAGTAGATGAGCCTCAATAGGATGTTGAACCTGAAGTTGAACCTAATGTAGAACCAGAACCAGAACTAGAAGTTGAACCTGAAGCTGAGCCTAAGTGAGAAGATCCGCAAGAGGAAATTCCTCTAGAAACTATGCCAGTGACAGCAGAAGAAACCTCAATTCCTAACCCTAAACCTATGAGAGGGACGATGAGAAGTGATGCCTCTACTTCTTCTAAGAAGAAGAAGAGTAAGAAGAATGTAGAGAAGCATAAGGGCATTGAGAAAGAGAAGGGTGCAGGGGAAATGAAGAGGAGGAGAAGTTAGAAAAAGAGAAAAATAGAGGATAAGATAGAAACTATCACAACTAGGCATTTAGGAAGACTGAGGAGGCAGAATGTAGGAAAAGGAGTTGATGAGGGACAAGGGGAAGAAGAAAAGGAGGAAGCATAGCAGCAGCAAGATCCAACATTATTGGCCACAGCTTCAGAGAAGGAAGGAAATGTCCCTAGGAATACTCTTACTGATGCCAGTGTACCTACAAAATGCAAAAGCTATGTTTCTTCATCCTCTAGTTTTGATTCAGAGAACATTTTCATTTCAAGAAAAATGGGAAAAATAGTTCCTAGCAGCCATGTTAGAGAATTTTTTAATGTTATTGAAAGTAAGGATGAAGGTTTTGATTTTAAACAAGAAAAGGAGTTGTTAGTAGATAGGAATATGAGGCAAGAACTTTAGGAAGCCCTTGATAGAATTAAACATTTAGAAGAACAAGTGAAACATTATGAGGAGAAGGATAGGGATAAAGAGATAAGAATAAAAGAATTGGAGGCAAAGATTCAGACATTAGGTCATGGCTCTAACATGGATCTCTTAGCACAAGTGATTGAGAGTAAAATGGAAAATGAGAAAAAAGAAGCTCCAATCCTGCAACCTCCTATAATAAGACCTTCAACATGCCTCACTGTTCTATCTATGGATTTTGAATTAATGAAGTTTAATAATGAATTTAAATGAGAAAAAGAAAACTGGGAGAAGGAGAAACAAACTCTTAATACATCATTAGAGAGTAAGGATGCTAAGTTGAAAAGGTTGGAAGGGAAGCTAATAGAGGTAGTTGACAGGGCAATTCAAATCATAAAATGTAGACCTCCACCAAAAGTTTATGCCTTATTTCTCAAAGAAAAGTTTTTGTTTTCAATTCAATAGATTCATCAATGATCAGTCCATTTCCATCTATTCAAGGCATGATTTTTTTTCTAGTTATTTCAAGGAGTTAGTTTGGAAGAACAAGATCAGTTGTGTGAATACTATCTGCACAATTATTTGATGGATGAAGATATAGAGTGGAACCCCCTTATCTATGCTGGTGATCTTCAAGTCAAAGCAGTAATGTCTTATCTCAGAAATGAGCAACTTAGAGGGGACCTGATGGATAGATATGAGGAAAAGGAAAAGAAAATGCCACTGCAGATTAGAAAAGAAGCATTAGATCCAAAAGTAATCCTGACCCAATGGATAACACTACTTTCTCATAAGGGTCCACGTAAGGTAATTATGGATTTAAGACTTAGGGATTATAGGAGAATACAACGGTTGGCAGTATCTATCATCCAGAATTGCAAAAGGTATGTGCAGAATAGATTGGATAGTTTAACCCCAGAGTTGCAAATGAAAGATCTCAGATCAATATGAATATGTTTGAGAGGTTGTGCAGGTACATCTAGATCTCAGAGAAAAAAGGAGTGGAATGGCTACCCCTTACTTATCACCCTCCTATTCTTCTTTATCCAATGCCACATTGGGAAGGAGAAAGAGGTGATGAGTGCAGGTGTGCTGAATTGATCAAGTTGGAGAAACTTGCATGCTACAATGGATTATATCTCAAACAGGGAAAGGAGGTTAGAGAAGATATGGTTCTGAGGTAGATAACTTTGCATTATAACCTTTTCCCCTAGGTGTTTTATTGAATATTCTGCTTGAGGACAAACAAAAGTCTAAGTTGGGGGGAAATGATGGGTCCAAATGTTGACTTGTTTTATACTATTTCTTATGCTTCCAGACTTTATACCTATGCTATTTTAGATACTTTTCTAAGACATTACTACCATAATATGTTGTCTTTTATATATATTATGCAAACCTTGAACTTAATATGCCAATATGAAACATGGTGATAATATTTGTCAAATGCATGAGTTAGACATAAGTATGTATGTATATAAATGATATTTTGTGGATTAATTATGAAGGCTATTTTGTATGCATATGTTCTATGGATTAACCCTATGCAGCAGCAAGATGGTAGCATTAAGGAGAGGAGAATTCGCAGAAAATTGCAAGATAGAGCATTGAAGGAAGTCATAGTTAAGTGCCAACTAAATCTAAACATGATCATCATGAAGGAATAAATACAAGTGAAGAAGAAACTTGCTTTAGGATTCTAATCACAGCTTATGTGTTTTCATTCGAGTCATTGAATAGGAATTTCTGTTTGAGTAGGACTCTGCTTCCTTTGTTTTAGTTAGAATAATAAATTGATTTCAAACCTATACCCTGATATATAGGGATGAATTGATGATCAAATTAGTTGATAATTACATCGTACTCTCCCATTTTTGTATAAGTTAGGAGGGATGAGTTTGATGGAAAGTTAGAGAGAAGATTTTCTTTCCAAGTTACTTTGTTTTTATAGCTACTCAATAGTTTATTTTTATCCAAACATGTTTTATTGAGTACAATTTGAAAGGATCCTGTTTCTGATATGAAGTGAATCCAACTATGTGTTATGATAATTTGAAGTAGATTTAGTTTCCAGATTAAGTGAGATAGTTCCCTAAGTTGTCCACTCAAGGTACTAACTCTCACTTTGTATTTCCCTTTATTTATTTATACATTTCTAGTTAAAACTATTTCATGTTATTTTATTAAAGTTTCATTGTGGAATGAGTAGGATGTCTTAATTGCTATTTTCTAATAGTCATGATCCATGAATAGAATACATATTTGAAGTCCTCCAAAGGTTAGTGTCGATTCTTTTATCATTCTATGTATTTTGAGTTAATTTTGTAATTCTCTGTTGAATATAATTATCTTCAGCTTATGTTGGAGGTACTCGTAGCAATTGGATTTTTAACTATTTTTGTTGTTCTTTCATTTCTGTGAATTTCAATAAATTAAGTTAATTAGAATAAGTCTGTATGAGCTAGTTTATGATAGAAATGAGTCTTGAAGGCATACATAGTGTGGGCATCATCATAGGCTTACGCTCCTTGGTTAATAATTCAAAGTAGGAATGCAATGATAGAGTGGACTATTCAGATAGGTGTACCCCTAAATTTTGTTTAAGTCTACAATGCATTAGTTTTCCTCTACACTTATTGCCAGACTTACTACCATGATCAACACCTTTCTGTATTGTGAATAACAATTCCTCTGCTTTGCTCTTCCTCTGCTCTGCTCTTCCTCTTCTTTCCTCTACCTCTTCTATGCTCTGTCTTTGGACCTTTCTTAATATCTTATCATTTCTGCTCAAGGACACCTTTTCCACGATTTAACTACAAGTATATGTACACTACATCAATCTTGGAATGATCATGAAGGTCGGCATCACAATCATCAACCATTGGAACGATCTCCAAGGTCAGTATTACAAACATTTACAAAATAGGTCCTGACCTATTGCAATATCATGCAAAGGGAATGAAATGTGGATCATGCCATGCCTTAGCTGGGACTCAAACATGATCTTCCATGCCTCGACTGAAAGGAAGCTAGGTGTGCGGAAAATACTTCCTACACTATCTAATGAGGAGAGGGCTATGCAAATTCAACTTTATCCTAACTATTACAGCAATGTTAAACCATTAACATGAGATATTACAATAAAACACAAGAACCAGCAAGAAGATAGAAGAGAGAGAGAGACAAGATATACGTGGGGAAAACCCTTACGGGTGAAAAACCCCACACTCCAAAACACAGCTCAAATGTATTACAGTAAACAATAACATATTACAATACAGTTTCAGAGCCAATGCTCTTTCAGGAGTCTTCGAATGTCAAATCTGGAGATATTCCGGTAGCATAACAGTACTTGTACCAAAGTTGTCTATCTCCCATCCAAGCACCTGTTTATATAGAGTTTACAAGGCAAATATGGAACCTTCTGGAGATGGGCGTCCATCTTGGACTCATGCCCCAAAACCCACGCCTAAGGACACTTTTCCAACATCTCATCCCGAAGTGGGTGCCTGGTCCCAAGATAGGTTACAACAGATGCTTTTATGTACCATACAGCTGTCAGAGAATCCATCATACACTGACTAAAAATATCATATTCCTCTTACATGTCATAACCTCCCTTGACTGCCCAAAGATGCCTTTCTCTTGTGCAAAGATACTCACTGACACTTGTCATTAATTAAAAATTGTTTGAGGGTGATGCCTTTCTCTCATGCAAAGATACCTTGTCTTGGGGGCGCTGCCTCCAAACCCCCATTAATTATTCAAGGGGGAAATTGCAGCTGCCAAAGTTACCAAAATTTATCCTGTTGCATATACACAAGGTGTTGACTATGCCAACTCAACATGGGATAAATAAATACAAAATTAGGAATTTGCAAAGGTTGAGACACCCTAATTCCCAACATCAACATGCTTTCACAGTCTTCCAGAGATCTCTATAATCACTAGGATCAACTAGGTTGGCCAAGACTGGTTACACGCTACATTATCTGGGAACAATCTTCACACACCATCTCAATTTCTTAACGCGGACCAAAGTCCAGATAGGAACATGATTAGGAGACATCCACAAGCATGCTATAATCATTAGGAGCAATTGCACAAACCTTAACCACTTTATCCATAGGAATCTTCTCACCGGAACACGTGAACTTCACTATCTTCAATTGTCATAAAAGAAAGATAGCTTGCAGACCACCAACCACAAACCATTGCAACTGTAGGAACTTATCATCATCCCAGACTTCCCTCTAGAGCCACAGAGAAAAATACTTTATCACGGAGGAATGCGGAGCCAAATACTATCTTCCTGTCTCAACTGAACTTATAGAAAAAGGAGGTTTCACTCTAGTGAACACTATTAGTTTTAGGATAAAAAATGTAAGCAATCAGAAAATGTAACACATAAGACAATGAACATGATGTTTACCCTAGGAAAACCCTCCCACTCAAGGAAGAAAAACCCAACAAATAATCTCTTCTTATATATCAAAATAAAAGGAGCAGAAATCTGCTTACAGAATCAGGCCTTACACAAGGCTGAGTATATACAATGAATGGAGACACTTCTCTTTGATACAAATAAATATGCTTCCCCTTGAAATCTGGTCTGCTGCTAATGGAATGGAGAACTTTGCTGCAGGTGTGAATGAAGTGATTGAATTGATGATCAAATGACATCTCTTCACCTTGTATATATACAAATCAAGGCATCTCTTCATATGCGACTCTTCATATGCATCTCTTCATATGCATTAGCCTCATGTGAGTTTTCATTTTAAATTTGGGAGAAGGATATCTCCCCCCACTAAAACATCAATAGTCCCTCTTTGCTAGGGATGTATCCTTCCAGATATGCATGTCATGGAGTCTCTCAACATAACATCCACAATAGCTCCACCCATTTGTGAAATAGTACATCACAAAGTTTCTCAATGTGATATTGTCATGGATTCACTCAACATGACATCCACCATGGCTACTCCCATGTGTGGAAGAAAACATGTGCACAAGTGCTCATCACAGAGTCTCTCAACATGATGTCATCATGGAGTCTCTCAACTTACGTCCACCATGGCTACTCCCATGTGTGGAAAAAACACAAGTACAAAGGATTCATCACATAATCTCTCAATGTGATGTTGTTATGGAGTCTCTCAACATGACGTCCCATCTCAGTCTCAGAGATGAACAAGGGCTCACACCTCATATTTCTCTATCTCAGAGAAATATACACTACAATGGATTTCACCTCATATTTCTCCATCTCAAAGAAATATACACTACAAGGGCTTTCACCTCATATTTCTTCGTCTTAGAGAAATATACACTACAAGGGATTTCACCTCATATTTCTTTGTCTTAGAGAAATATACACTACAAGGGCTTTCACCTCATATTTCTCCATCTTAGAGAAATATACACTACAAGGAACCTTCATGATGATGTGACTCCCTCTAAAGCTCCAAGTAATATCATCAACCTCCTAACCTCCTCATCCAAGGTTACCTCTATTGGTTTGTCAGACTCCCTCTGAATGTTAATTCCTCCTCTTCGAAGAAATTGATTGACTTTAGAATAAGAAACCTTTTGAATTGACTTTAGAGCTTGGCTCCTTCTGAGATGTCCCCATGTCAATTTCTGTAATAGAAATAAGTTGTGTAGACCTTAATTTGTAGTCTCGAACAAAGTGACCATACTTGTCACACCTGAAACACTGAATGTGAGAGAGATCCTTATTCTTCTTTGGTTCTGGGGTAGAATCTGATTCTCTGTCTCTATTCCTCTTTCTTCCTTTGCCACTTTCTCTAGAAGTATGTGTAGCAAGAACTTGATTTTCTACATCATGATAGTTTCGCTTAATTTCTCTTGCTGCCAACCTAGACTCTTCTTGAATACAATCAGCTCGAAGATGATCAAACTTGGGCAACTTAGATCTCCCACTGATGCTTTGGATAAAGGGCTCCCAAGATTAGGGAAGACCATTTAGTGCCAACGTAACAAGATCTCTGTCTACAATTATGTCCCCAATAGTGCTCAACTGATCTCTTAAATCAGCGATCTTCATAAAGAATGAGATAACTGAATCTTCTTTATCTATTTTTACATGGTGAAGCTATTGTCTCAAAGCAAGGGCTCTGCTGGTATTGTTGATCTCATACAATCCTTTTAGAGTATCAAACATTTCTTTAGCTGACTTCAACTTGGAGGTGATCGGTACTAGGTGATTCATCACAGAGTCTATCATGATCTTTCTAGCCTTCGTGCTCTTTTTCTTCCACTAAATTTTCTCAGTATCATTGGAAGGCTCAGGCATATTACTTTCCATCAAATCAAGAAGATCATTCTCCTCTAATGCAATGAGTACCCTGGGTTTCCAAGAGTTGAAGTTTGAGGCTCCATCAAGCCTATCTTCTACCTTGACATTGTTCACCATCTTCTTTTTTTGCACAAATTCTCCTTCAAAGATCTACCCTTAGGTCTGAAATAATTTGTAACCTTAGATTTGCAATATTTTGCCTTCAAGATCTTCCCTAGATGAGAAGTTGACTTGACTGCTTAAACAAATCTGATCAAATCTTTCTTAGACTCGCTTTGATACCAGGTTAGTTTTAGGATCAGAAATGTAAGCAATCAGAAAATGCAACAGATAAGACAATGAACATGATGTTTACCCTGGGAAAACCCTCCTACTCAAGGGAGAAAAACCCAGCAAATAATCTCTTCTTATATATCAAAATTAAAGGAGCAGAAATTTGCTTACAAAATCAGGCCTTACACAAGGCTGAGTATATACAATGAATGGAGACACTTCTCTTTGATACAAATAAATATGCTTCCCCTTGAAATCTGGTCTACTGCAAGTATGAATGAAGTGATTGAATGGATGATCAAATGACATGTCTTCACCTTGTATATATACAAATCAAGGCTTCTCTTCATATGTGTCGGCCTCATGTGACTTTTCATTTTAAATTTGGGAGAAGGATATCTCCCACCGCTAAAATGTCAACAAACACAACTCACTCAGATCTTCATGTGGATGGCTCAGACCCGAAATGTAGCATCCTCAGACACACCTCTAACTTACTTCCAATCTACAAACCATGATCTTCAAGCAAAAATAAATGCAGAGTAGTTTACCAGACTGATCTTCAGCATACAACTCACTGTCTATACTACACTTCTATGTAACTCACTTGTTTCTTCTAGAGAGGCTAATTTTCTCAATATCCTCAACATACAAGTCTTCCAAACAAGTAATAGAATAAGATACAGTTGACACTAATGACAACAAGGATATGTTGACATCAATGACAACATCGATTAGGCACATACTTGCAACACTTTGTGCTACTATGCTCAATGATACTCAAAAAATTAGTTTCTTGCTCATTCTTTGAGCTATGTATTGTAACCATGAAAGTTTCTTTAGCAAAGAGAAAGCATTGTAACTTATTTTCAGATTTGTATGTTGTTTGTAAGCATTTTTGATCAATAAAACAAGTTGTTTTTACCTTCTTAAAGTTGTTTCATTCTGTAAGCTTCAAAATATACTACTAAATATACTAATGACTAAATGCAAGATTCAAAATGACTAAATATGCTACCAATTGACGTCAATTAATAATTAAATTGACTAAATATACTATCAATTGATAGAAATCAGTGAACAATGAATAAATATGACTAAATATATGACCAGTGTTAAATCAGTGAATAAAATGACTTAATAAGTGATCAGTTAACAATCAATGACTAAATTAATGACTAAATATATCAATGAAAAAAATGACTAAATAAGTGACCAGATTACAACAATCAATGACTAAATCAACTACTAAATATACTACCAAATTGATCAATCAAAACAACCAATAAATGACTAAAAATGGTTTAGTCATCAATTTGGTCGTGTTGTAAATGATTGGCAGTAAACTACTAATGGTCACGTGACCATGTTTGGTCATTTATAAGCAGTTTTTAGTAGTTTTTATTAATATATTGCTCATTTTGTACTACTGTAAGATTGTGTTCTTGCATGGAGATATTGAGGAAGAAATTTATATGCAACAACCTACAAGTTTTGAGGTAAAAGGGAAAGAAAAATGGGTTTGCAGGCTAAAGAGGTCTCTCTATGGTTTAAAATAATCCCCCAGAATGTGGTATCAAAAGTTTGATTCATTTGTGTTAAAATTGGATTTTGTTAGAAGCAAGAAGGATCATTGTGTTTACATTTATTGTGTTGATGATTCTATATTGGTTATTGCATTGTATTTTGATGACATGTTATTTTTGAGCAATAGTAAGGGTGTGATCAGTGATCTTAAAGCCCAACTTTCAGGTGCATTTGACATGAAGGTTCTTGGACTTGCTAGGTATATTCTAGGTATGGAGATCAGAAGGGACAGAGGTAATAGAAAGCTTTAGTTGTCACAAAGTAAGTATGTGAATACCATTTTACAGAGATTTAGTATGCAGGACTATAACACAGTTAGAGTTCTTTTACCCATTGGTACGAAGCTTTCATTAGATATGTGTCCAAAGACTAAGGATGATCTTGAGGATATGTCTAATGTGCCATATGCTAGTGTTGTAGGGAGTTTGATGTATGCAATGGTTTGCACTAGGCCACATATTGCCCAAGCAGTGGGAGTTTTGAGCAAATTTATGTCTAACCTTGGTAGACAACATTGGAATTATGTGAAGAGGGTGCTCAAATATCTTGCAGGTACTCTTGATTACTATTTGGTTTACTCTGATACTGATAGTGTTGATAAATCTTTGGACATACAAGGTTTTGTTGATTCAGATTGGGCAGGTGACTTGGATAGTCGAAAGTCTACTAGTGGCTATGTGTTTACTCTATTTGGAGGAGTAGTGAATTGGATGAGTAAGAGGCATCCCATAGTTGCTTTGTCCACCATAGAAGTAGAGTATATGGCTGCTACCCATGTCTCTAAGGAGGCATTTTGGTTGAGAAGACTATGTATAGGTATTGGATTTGATTGCAAGATCATTCGGATTGGTTGTGATAGCTAGAGTGCTATCTATTTGGCCAAGAATCCCATGTATCATGCTCAGACTAAGTATGTTGATGCTAGTAACACTTTGTTTGAGAGTTGGTTGTGAATGGACAGATTGAGCTGAAGAAGATAAACACTCAGGAAAATGTTGTAGATTCATTGACCAAGCATGTGAGCACAAAGAAGTTCATGTGGTGCAGAGAGGCCATGGGCCTCATTTCTAGTGCCTAATTATATTTCATTTGTTTTCTTATGGGTTGATTTACAATGTATAATGTCAAGTGGGAGAATGTTGGAATAAGGTGCCTTTAACCTTGTAAATTCCAATATTGTAGTTATCCCATTTATTATTTGTTAATTTGTAATTACACATAAGGGAATAAGGTAGTCTCATTGACAGTGGTTATTTTGGAGTTACCGATGGGAGTTATAGAGTAATATTTACTATTGGCAAATGTAAAAATCATGAGTAAATGAGGGTAGGCATTCCTCTTGGATAATCTACTATTTTTGGCATGTATGACAACTTGTCATAATGTGGTGTAAGTGGATTTATGGCAGCTACAAGTTGTCATAAGATTCCATGCATGTATGATGCATGCAACACCTATTATTAGTTGTGGTTGCTATTATTAGACCTAGGTGCCCATATTTGGAAGATTCTTTGTTAGTGGTATCTATGACAGTTATGATGTGTCATAAGATGCTTTTACATGCTATTCTTGGACCTGGGTACCCAACCTTGAATGGACAAGTTATTGCCACTTGGTGATTGCATGTAGACACCATTTAATGCTTGCATGTGGGGTTGTAGGAGGAGAGAGAAAGTGGATGCCCAAATTGGAGGGAAAACTCCTCTATAAATATTTTCCATTGTATTTGTTGTTGTATGTGAGATTTTAGGTACTTAGGTGCTACCAAAATGCTGTCAGATTGAAGACTGGTGGAGAGGCTTGGATAGTGATTGTATTGTACAAATATTTTACAGATTAATACAACCTTGTGCCTCTTTCCTGGTGGAGTTTTTTTACATGCAAGGGTTTTCTCCATGTAAACATTGTGTTGTGTTTAGTTTTCTATTTTACATGTTTCTGGGTTTGCATATTTTCATTTGCATGTTACAATCTCCATTGGTAATACATAGTTAAGATTACAAAAATTACATTTGAATCAGTTTTCCATTTGTGTTGTCGTGCCTTTCATTTCTAGCAGAAGAAAGGAGAAAAGACTAAGACCAAAAAAGATGAAGCAACAATATCTTTGGAGACCATAGTTAGTGCAATGGTTGAGCATGGGAACTTAAAACCAATAGCTAATGTATATGATGATAGTTTAAATGCAGACAAGGTGATACTTGAAACAACGGTTGTAAGATTTTTGGTTATGTTTAGTAAAGCATTGCTTGAAGTTATAGATGATTTACCAGATAGTTTAGCCAGCATCATGTCAGAAAGAAAAGTAGCTATGGATAAAGATGTTGAATTAAAGGAATATGTACTGATAAAATTGTGCCCAAATATCACCAGTGAAGAAAAGGTCGAAGTCACTAAGATACTTAGTGAAAAGTTTAGAACAAAGAGAAGGGTCAACACTCTAATGTCTAGTGACATTGAGAATCTGGTCAAGGAGAGTGAGGAGATAACACTAATTGTGTTACATGAGCTACAAATCCCAACTACTACTAACACTAATAAAGAGGAACAAAATGTTGGTACAGATAATGCAGTTTCAGAGATAAATATGGAATAGAATATGGAACAAAGTGCATCTACTCCTCTGGAAATCCCAAGAAAGGATGAAGAAATGAAAGAGCCTGTAAAGGAAAAGAACTCTTAAGAAGTTGAACTTGGCAACAATGTCTCCTTTGTAGAAGTTAAAGCTAGGATTAATTTTTCAAGCTACTGCACAAGAAGAAATGATAACAAAAATTATAGAAAATATGTTTTTAATTTCAAAAATATTAAAAATGGAAACTATAGAGAAAATGACACAAATTGCTAGTTTACATCATCTTTAAATTCCTCATAGTTTGTTTAGTATAATTGATAGAATGTGCTAAATGACAAAAATAATTATTTTTGTGGCCCCATAAGGCTCAAAAGTGGGACACACTATTGTGTTTTCACCTATACATGTAACTATTTTCTTTACATCGTTAAAAAACTTATGAGATTCTTTAGTATTATTTTTGAGTGTTGTGAAGGACTTGAGGACCTATTCACTAAGTTTGGAATACTTCTTTATTTTTTCCTTCATTGACCCAACTAAGATTTAGGAGCCTTTGGGTGGCATTTGTATAGTCAAATCTAAGAAAGATAAAAAATCTATTTTTTAATATTTTTACATCTTTGTAATCTATATTTTTGGAGGCCTTCAAAGTGGTTTTGGCCCTTGAATTTTCTTTGTAAAATCAAACTAGATATCTTGGAGGTCTTTATAATACATTCAAAAAGTTTAATTTTTATGCAACAAGATAGGATTTATGACCTCGCCAAGTTGGGGTACTAAAATTAAATAGTTTTCTAGTTTGTATTTTAATTTTGTAGCTAATATATCCTTATTTAGCTATCCATTTCAACTCCCAAGGAGGACATGAGCGAGTTGCTCTTTGATTTTTGATGGGAGCCATAGTTTATTAATTTTACTAATTTTTTTAGTTTCATTTACAAAATGTATATATTGGTTGAGTTTGAATAGTCAAGGCAAAGTTGAAGGCATGCATCTGTTTACCATATATATATTAGATAAGGTCTCTCAATTTTAAATAAACATCCATTTTTGTTTAGCTTCAGTTGTTGTTGCATATTTCTTGTTTGAAAATTATTGGATACAATACACTCAATACCTATAATGCCATAGATTTTACACCAAGACATTATGATGCAGGAGCATCCTTGGTTCAAGAGCAATCTTGCATCAACCAAAAATATTTGTATTCATTTTGTTTTCTTCATTTTTCTAGTTTAGTACAGTGAGTTTAGTGAGTAGAAGTTTCTGTATTTTGGTCTGCATTTTTCTGCAATATCATTTCAGACCTTGTGGAGCTAGACTTAACATCTAGACATCTTCATGCACATCATATCCAAAATTTAGATCATTTGGATCAGTTTCCATAAAGATACAGCTATCAAAAGATCGATTGTTTTCTCAGAACAGAGCATTCAAACTATCTCAGACAATCAGCTGAAGGACAAGACTTGTAGAACACTTCCACGACTTGTGGAGATAAATGACACATCATTCAAGATAGTTTAGGTCTTGTCCGACCTTCCTTGAGATCCACACATTGTTTCATTCACCTGTGAAGGATTTCCATATGTTTTGGGCCTACCTATCCATGTACACACATTACATCTCTTTCATTGGAGTTTGTAATCTATTTGGCCGATGCGAAGGAATCTTGTGATCTGGAGATGATATATATACATGTAATAGATGCATAGGAAAGTAGTCAAGGAGATAGTGAATCATGATATGAAGTTTTAGTCTTAGGATTTTCTACTCTAAGGTGCTTCAAAGCTATATCTTGTGCATACATTGTAACTAGAGAATCAGGCCTGTGAGTCCTAATCTGTAAGCCCACATGTTGTCTGCATGTTTGTATTTTGAATCTATGATATACTGAATGATTGAATCTGCATTTGCATTCAATAATTGAGTTGCTTCCATTGTGTTTACTCTTTCTGCATGGCCTAGACTGTTCACTTTGTGGACCCTCCTAACTGTGACTACACCAAGTGGTATCAGAGCAAAGTTAGAATCCTTTGTGAGCAAAGTTAGAATCCTTTGGGAGTGAAGTTAGAATCCTTTGGGAGTTAAGTTTGAATCCTTTAGGAGTGAAGCAGAGTGAAGTTTGAATCTATGGGAGCGAAGTTGAAAAAAATTGAGTGAAGTTTGTGAAGGCATTCCATAAGATCTTTCTATAGATAGATCACCAAATCTGAGGCAGACTACCTGGGTTGTCAATCGATCTCTGATTGTGAGGCAATTGTCACCTTGTAGACCAATCATTGAATTTGAGGTAGCTACACTTGATCCTAGGAAGAGATGCCATCAAAGAGAATACCTGTTGTTGGTACTATGGCTAGAAGAATGGATGAGATGATGGAAATGATGAAGACAATGCGAGTTCACTTGGATGCTATTGAAGAAGATTGAAAAAGAGGACTTGCACCTAGACCTAATGTTGAAAGTGATGATGATGAATTTCAATCCGCTTATCAAAATGAAGAAACCCTAGGAGAAGAAGAAGAATCAGATCAAGTGAAGATGTTGTGAGCTATTTCAAAGATTGGAAAAGTCCTAGAGTGGATGTACCGAATTACACTGGAAATTTGAATCCTAAGTAGCTGATTGATTGGATAAATGACCTAGAAGAATACTTTCAATATGAAGAAATTGAAGACCTAGAGAAGGAGAGATTTGCAAAGACTAAGTTGAAAGGACATGCTTCTATTTGGTGGAAAGAAGTTCAATTGGATAGAAACAAGAGAGGAAAAGAGAAGATTACAAAGTGGGATAGAATGGTGACAAGTTTGAAGAATCAGTTTATACCTATTGACTATGAGTTGGAACTATTGAAAAGATTGCAAAACTTGAGACAAAATGAGAAATCTGTGAAGGAGTACATTGAAGAATTTCTTAATATGATCATAAGGACAAGACATAGTTAAGAAAGCAAGGAGAAAGTGACAAGATACATCAATGGACTAAGATTGAACATTCAAGAAGAATTGAGTTTAGTGAATATAACAACATTGGAAGAAGCATATCGGTTTGCCTTGAAAGTTAATGAAGAAAAGTTGAACAAGAAGCATAAG
Source organism: Cunninghamia lanceolata (assembly GCA_027924645.1). NCBI lineage: Eukaryota > Viridiplantae > Streptophyta > Pinopsida > Cupressales > Cupressaceae > Cunninghamia > Cunninghamia lanceolata. Next base: position 838,884 of record BSBN01001052.1, on the reverse strand, counting down.
CAAAGATAGAGAGGTAGAGGAGCCTATGTGGAAGAAGAGCATGTTGGATCACCAAGTTCAATTGGTAAACTTGAGAAAGGAGAATCACTTGTCATGAGGAGAGCATTATTTCAAGCAGAGATAAATGAGGAACCACCACAGAGGAAAAGCTTGTTTCAGACCAGATGCAAATCAGGAGGTAAATATTGTAAAGTTGTAATTGATAGTGGTAGTTCTGATAATTTGGTTTCAGAGGAGATGGTGACTAAGATGAAGTTGGAAAGATTGAAACACCCTAAGCCATATCATATAGCATGGATTCAGGATGATCATAAGGTACTGGTGAGAGAACAATGTTTGGTGAAATTTTATATTGGATCTTATCATGATGAAGTATTGTGTGATATTATGCCTATGGATGTATGTCATATTTTGTTGGGTAGACCATGGTAGTATGATATAAAAGCTATACATGATGGGAGAAAGAATACATATACTATAAGGTCAAATGGAAAGAGAATTACTTTGATTCCTTTGGAAAATGAACCTAAGAGTGAAGTATGTGGGAATGCTAGAATCTGTTTGGTAGATGGAAGGAAATTTTTGGATGGTTTGAGACATGAGAATATGTGTTATGCTTTGATTCCTAAGAAACCTAAAAACCTAAAGATAGAAACTGAAGAATCACAACCGAAGGAGATAACTAAGTTGCTGACATATCATATAATGTACCTAAAGGATTGCCACCAATCAGGAGTATTAATCATCCTATGGATCTTATACCTGAAGCTAGTTTTCCTAACAAAGTAGCACATAGAATGACACTAGCAGAGAATGAAGAACTGAATAGACATATATATGAATTATTGAGGAAAAGTTTGATCAAAGAAAGTCTGAGTCCTTGTGCAGTACCTACAGTGCTAGCACCAAAGAAGGGTGGAGAATGGAGAATGTGTACATACTCTAGAGAAATCAACAAGATCATAGTTAAGTATAGATTTCCATTGCCTAGGATGGATGACATTATGGATTGTTTGAGTGGAGCAAAATATCTTACAAAGATAGACTTGAAGAGTGGATACCACTAGATCAGAATCAGAGAAGGAGATGAATGGAAGACTACTTTAAAGACAAATGAAGGATTGTTTGAGTGATTAGTAATGCCTTTTGGATTGGCTAATGCACTGAGTACTTTCATGAGATTGATGAATGAAGTTTTGAAGAAATTCTTGGGTGAGTTTGTTATTGTATATTTGGATGATATTCTAATTTTTGGTAAGAGAAAAGAACATTTGTGGCACCTGAGACAAGTATTATAGAGACTAAGAGAAGTCAGATCATTTCATGGATTAGCTAGTTTCTACCAGAAGTTCATAAAAAATTTTAGTTCAATATGTAACCCTATGACAGAGACAATGAGAGGTAATAGAAAGGACTTTAAGTGGACATCAGGAACAGATAAAAGTTTTGAATTGTTGAAGCAGAAAGTGACAAAGCAACACATGTTGGCATTACCGGATTTCAACAAAGTATTTCAAGTAGATTGTGATGCAAGTGGAAATGCAGTAGGAGCAGTGTTAAGTAAAGAAGGTAGACATGTAGCATATTTCAATGAGAAGTTGAATGATGCAAGGAGAAGATATTCAGTTCATGACCAAGAGTTCTATGCCATAATTCAAGCCTTGAATAAGTGGAGTCATTATTTGTTACCTAAGGAGTTTGTGTTGTATATAGATCATCAAGCTTTACAGTATTTGAACAGTCAAGGAAAGTTAAATTAGAGACATATGAGATGAGTAGAGTTCATGCAGAGTTATACTTTTGTACTAAAGAATAGGAGTGGGAAATCAAACAAGGTTGTAGATGCATTGAGTAGGAGAAGGAACTTGCTGACAAAGATGAGAGTTGAAGTGTTAGGATTTGAAGAATTGAAGAATATGTATGAGGAAGATCTTGATTTTGCAGAACCTTGGAAAGCATGTAAGGAACTTGTTGTGACAGATAGAAGTAAGTGGTTGGATTATTTCATTTAGGAGGATATGTTGTTCAAAGAAAATCAGTTATGCATACCTAGGAGTTCAATGAGAGATAATTTGATAAAAGAGAAGCACATCAGTGGATTGGCAAGATATTTTGGAATTGACAAGATAGTGGCTTTGGTAAGTGAAAATTATTTTTGGTCTTAGATATATAAGGATGTTAGGAAGTTTGTGCAAAGTTGTAGAGTATGTCAAGTTGCAAAAGGAAGTAGTCAGAATACTGGGTTGTACAAATCTTTGACAGTACTAGAGAGACCTTGGGAATACATAAGCATGGATTTCATATTGGGATTGCCAAAGACATGGAGAGGACATGATTCAATATTTGTAATGGTGGAAAGATTTTCAAAGATGGCACATTTCATACCTTGTAAGAAGACAACTGATGCAGTGCATGTAGCTAACCTATTTTTCAAAGAGATTATGAGATTGCATGGATTACCTAAGAGCATAATTTTAGAAAAAGATACAAGATTCATTGGATATTTTTGGAGGACACTTTGGAAGAAGATGAATATAGACTTGAAGTTTAGTTGAACATTTCATCCATAGACTGATGGACAAACAGAGGTAGTAAATAGGAGTTTGGGTAACTTGTTGAGATGCTTGGTTGGAGAGAAGATAGGAAATTGGAATTTGATTCTATCACAAGCAGAGTTTGCATATAATAATTTAGTGAATAGGAACACCGAAAAGACACCATTTAAGATTGTGACAGGAACTAACCCTAGAGTAGTAGCAGAATTGAGATATATCAGCATGGAGGACAAGAGGAGTGCATAAGAAGAATAATTTGTAGGACACATGGAGATAGTGCATAATCAAGTCAAGAAACATTTGGAGGAGATGAATAGTAAATATAAGGAATGAGCAGATGAGAGGAGAAGACACAAAATTTTCAGTGGGAGATGAGGTAATGGTATATCTGAGAAAAGAAAGATTTCCAGTTGGGACATATAACAAGTTGAAGATGAAGAAGTTTGGACCATGTAGGATACTTAGAAAGTTTGATTCAGGAAATGCATATGAAGTGGAGCTACCAGAGACATTGGGCATATCACCTATTTTCAACATTACAGACCTATATCAGTATCATGAAACAGAGTTCAGTGACAACATTGAAGAAGACTTGAAGAAGTAGTTACCACAACAAGCATCGAAGTAGATGAAGACATCTTGGACAATAGAATTGGAGGCAACACCGGAGGACAGCAATTCAAGGAATATTTGGTAAAGTGGAAAGGCAGACTAGAAGAAGACTCATCTTGGATTTCTCAGGCTAAGGTGGACTGTCTTGGTTTTCCTCTAGCCCCAAAAAAGTGAGGAACTCACTTTTTCAACAACCTTGGATGTCTAATACAGGGGCATCCCTAGTTCAAGAGCAATCTTGCATCAACCAAAAATATTTTCATTCATTTTGTTTTCTTCATTTTTCTAGTTCAGTATAGTTAGTTCAGTCAGTAGTATTTTCTGTAGTTTGGTGAGTATTCTACCACAGTATCATTTCAAACCTTGCGAAGCTATACTTAACATCTAGACATCATCATGCACATCATATCCAAAATTTAGATCATTTGGATAAGTTTTTGGAAAGATATCGCTATCAAAAGATCGATTGTTTTCTCATAACAGAGCATTCAGATAGTCTTAGACAATCAGCTGAAGGAGAAGACTTGCAGAGCACTTCCATGACTTGCAGAGCTAAATGACACATCATTCAAGATAGTTTAGGTCTTGGACAACCTTCCCTAAGATCTGCACATTGTTTCATTCAATTGTGGAGGATTTCCATATGTTTTGGGCTGGCCTATCTGTGTACACACATTACATCTCTTTCATTGGAGTTTGTAATCTATTTGGTCAACGTGAAGGAATCTTGTGATCTAGAGATGATATATATACATGTAATAGATGCATAGGAAAGTAGTCAAGGAGATAGTGAATCATGATATGAAGTTTTAGTCTTAGGATTTTCTTCTGTAAGGCACTTCAAATCTATATCTTGTGCATACATTGTAACTGGAGAATCAAGCCTGTGAGCCCTAATCGGTAAGCTCGCATGTTGCTAGCATGTTTGTAGTTTGAATCTATGATATACTGAATGACTGAATTTGCATTTGCATTCTATAATTGAGGTACTTCCATTGTGTTTACTCTTGTTGCACAGCCTGGACTATTCACTTTGTGGACCCTCCTAACCGTGACTACACCACATTAGCAAACAAAAATAGGATGAGAAAATTTGTTGTGACATAATTATGACATGTGCATGTCCCAATTACACAATCATGCACTAGAATTGTCACAACATCCCATGATGACACTCTAGGAAATGATGTGAAAACAACCACAATGACCACTCAGGGTGTGAACACTCAACAATACACCAATGGAATACTTACTAATTATGTGACAAGGCCCAACATGATAACCCTATGAGAGAATGGAACTCACTTCCATGATGAAGGTTAGATTCCAATCCACAACCTCACACTCTCACAACCACACATAATAGGATGAGGGTAAAATTCACCTCAAATACATCCCAACATGACAACTACACAACCTCCAATCACACAAACCAACTTACTCAAGAAGAGGATCCACTAAGGGGGTCACAAACTTCACCAAAAATAATATTGATAACTAATCAACATTGTACAAAGCACACTTCTCAAGACAAATGTAGTCATAACTTCCAAAATACATCATATCCAATCAAGATGTTCACACATGGGAAGACTCAGAGGACCAAGGGGAACATATTTCCTATAAAAAGTTTCTCTAAGAGATGCTAGGAAGTGCTCATTGTCTGAAGGCATAAGACTACAATGTGAAACATGACAACAATGCATATAGGGACTCTAATGCTTTTCTAGGAGTCTAGAACTTAGAACTAGCATCCCCTCTAGGTGCTAGTGTTCATCATGGGCACTAGTGTCCTCATGGGGTGCTAAAGTCCTTCCTGGGTGATGTAGCCCTCTTGGGGTACTGTTGTCCTTGAACAATGCTTGAATGGAATTTTCTCAAAGGCATGGATTCAAGAAAAATACACACACCTCCCCAAGGCCACTAAAAACCCCAAAAACATTCAAGAACACCCTGAAAACATCTAGAAGATAAAACAAGAGCCCCAAATCCATTCAAGCTTGACAATGCACCTTTGTGTTGAAAATTCTCTCCAACAAGGATGGAGATCGAAAAGTAGGATAAGTACATGAACCAAGGAACTAGAGAGAAGGTGAACAACAACGAAACAACCCTCTCAACAAAACAAAAGCATCCAAACAATCCAAACTAATGCTGCCATATGGCCAAAGCACCAAACAATGTTGACAATCAACTAATAGGTCGAACAAAGGGGCAACCATGACACCTCACCAAAATGACACATCCACTAATCAACCATAAACAACATTCTATCTATCACCAAAGCATGATATCCATCAAATAGAGAATTAAATCCGTTTTCCAATTCACAACATACATGCCAAATAAGAGAAATACCAAAAGGAATGCCATTTTCATTCGATACCAATGTTGAGACAGGCCAAAACCAATCATGGAAATCTCAATCATAATGTGGGCACAATACAACCCAATCAATAAACATGGAATATAATAAGAATAACATATAAAATAGACGACTCCAACATCCTCATTGAACCATTTCTATCACATGAGATAATGCTACAAAATGATAAATTATATCCAAAACATGATTCAGTTTCTAACCAAATGACATCATAACATAATAACATGATGAAGGCTACTTACCAAACATGGAAGGATCATACTCCAATAACTAAACTATACAAATAATGAATACACATCAAAATAAGACACCTCCAAGGTACTCTAATAGGCACATAATACAATTTACTCCAAATTCCAAGAATAAACAAAAAATCATCCGTCTCTTAAAAGATTTGATCAAAGACCAATGGGGGAATGTTACCTACCTCCCTACCATATTACCATCATTGAGTGCAATAGATGTCTATGCCATTCTAGGAAATTATTGAGCTATGGAGAAGAAAATCATGGATACATAGCCATCTAGTCACACTCACACAAATACAAGAGTCCACAACACGATCTCACACATGCAAGAGACACAGAATAGAATAATACCAGAACATAGGCAAACAAAACCAGATCTAGGATAGCATCCCTATTTTGTGTGACTATCTAGAAAATTGTATGTTTTATCACAACAAAAGGTCAAATACTCACAATCTAACCAAACAAAGACTAGGGGATGGTAGCTAAGACTCTAGGGTGGGCTTCCCCTTGGTTCTCCATAACCACTTGATAGAAAGCAAAAAGGCCACAAGGTATCAAGTAAACACTCACCTAGTGAATGTTTTTCAAAGGTAATAGGGATCAATTGCAATACATGCATGCTTACCTCATGTAAGTAAATCATATACAAGATACACCGATGCTTACCTCGGTTAAAGGGATAATATGCAAGACACACATGCTTATCTCATGTAAGTGGATCATATGCAAGACACACACACACTTACCCAAAAAAATCACACCCCATCCATAGGTACAAGGTCACTTCTCAAGTGACAACACACACTTACCTAGGTTTTTGCCACCCCAAGCCTCCTACGGATATCCCCTATCTTATACAATTTAGGGGTCAACTTTTCAAGAACCCATTAATAGGAAAATGAGTGTGTTTTCTCATAAAACACACTTCCCAATGCACCAACAAAATTAAATACTTGGGAAAATCAATCATTCCACATATCATGCAACATTTTGAAAATTCAAATTGTAATAAAATAAAATAAAATATTTTTCCAAATGTCAAGGGTCTATCATTGATAGATCTTGGAACATCCTTCCCAAAATCATACCCAAAATTCACTTTTTTCACAAAACAAGGAATTTCAAATTTTAGAAAATACCTTCTTGACCTAAATTAGTCCAACATCACACTTTTCACATCATATAATTTTTTTGACCAATTCAAGCATGGTAAAATAGTGAAAAACACATAATTTTCACACTTCTCAAGGAATGCAAAGAGTGAAAATGTAAGCATACCCTCTAATGGCTAATCTACCCAACAATACTCTTTTCAAATAAAATTTGCATTTCAAAAAAAATTGACATGATCTTTGTTGAAAAATCAATTTCCCAAAATTCTAATTTCTTACAAATAAAAAATTTAAATAGCCTTTTCAATTCAAACTCAAATAGGAAAAAATTACCTCAATAGATGTAAATCTTGATTTCAAGCAACTTCTCTTCAGTTATCTTTTAGTTTTAGGAATATCCAAGCAATCAAAATATAGTTTCTTCGAGGGTTTGAAAAACAAGTCTTTTCTCCAAATTTGATCTTGAAAATATGAACAATGCATAATGAATAAGAAAACAAAGCCTTTTTCCCTTATATGACATTAATTAGGTTTAGGCTAACACTTATTATTTCATTACCCAAAGCTTAATTCACTAAAACAATAATCCTTGAAAGTAAATATTTCTTTTCAAATAGAATTAAATCTATTTCCAAGCACTGAGCAACTAAAATAAAAATGCCTTTGTAATTAAATATTTTCTATGCACAAAATAAATCATTAAATATGATTTCCTCTAAACTAGGAACACACAACATAAAACAATGATTTCCAAACACCACAATTCATTACATGCATACTAGGCACATGCAGAATCACATAAGTGATATAATTAAATACACCCAAGAAGACATTTTACTAGTCTATCACAAGGGGGGTCTAGAATTGAAATTAGTGATTTTTTAGTGGCTAATATTCGCCAATTGGCTAATAGTTGAAATTGGGAATTCAAAATTTGGCTAATTGTACAAGCTATAAGGTGACCTAAATCGCTACATTTTTACAAAATTTTATTATAGTCCTAGTTAAATCGCTAGAACATTTATTTATCAAACTTTTAAACTAAAAAATTTGCAACAATATTTGATACCTAATTAGATCATATTCACCTAAATTTTATAAGTTTTAGTAGAAAATGAAATTAATTTGCCAATAATATTATATAATTATTGGTTACTTTAAGGCCATATCACCAATTTTTAATCACCATCTTCGAATTTATTTATAATCTGACAGTTACAGTTGTATTCCATGGGTTAAAATGTACCCACAGAGCTCCAATTCCCATCAAGCCTGAAATTGTATTTGGGATGTTGATCTCATTTTATAATCTAATGACTGGGGTTGAATTTCATGGGCCAAAATGTACCTGCTAAGCTCCAATGTCCATGGGGCCCAAAATTGCATTTGGGTCATTGATTTCCATTGAGATCAATGACCCAAATGCAAATTTGGGCCCCATGGGCATTGGAACTCAGCGGGTACATTTTGGCCTGCGAAATAGAACCCAAACCATTAGATTATAAATAAAATCAATGGTGGTGAAAAAGAATTTAGGGCTAATTTAAAATATTTGATTTTTTATTTAAAATATTAAGAAATTAAGGAATTATAGACATGAGAACTCCACCTTAAACTAGTTAATCACTGCCACTTTCGAGTCTTTAATTTTCCATAGGAATTTGATTTTTTTAGGAAGAATTCACCATTGTAATTAATGAATTTTCCTATTTTTTGTCAATATTCGCTAGGATTTTCGACAAATTTCTAGTGATTTAAAAAAATTCGCGAATAAAATTAATATTTTTTTAAAAGGAAAGATTCGCCAATAGAAATTAATATTTTTTTCCAAAAAAATGGAAGATTCACCAAGATTTTATATCTTTTTCCAGGAGGGGTTTCTTAAAGTTATCACTGATTGAAATTGATTCTGATGGGGTTTCATAGGTTTCAACATCAGGGAGACAACTAGGGTAAGGTGACTAAGTGATATCCATGTCGACATTCTCCACATACTAACCATTGGTCAATATCCTATAATTTCGTACACACTCAATGCGAATGTCACACACATCTATCCAATATATGACAATAGCCAAAGCAAATAAAAATTACATAATTAAATATTAACCATCTATTATGCACATTTGAATTAAATCATGTAATATAACAATACGATCAAAATGTAATTAATCAGTTAAACAATAATACTAAAGTCCAAATTAGATATACCCACCCAACATATTATTTTAAATGAAAATAGTGAAGTTGAAACTTCAATAATATAATCACACACAGATACACACATATAAAAGGCTCATAGATCCAAATACACACATTGAAAGTCAATCAAACATTGGTATTGACTAGCGATCACCAATCTACAATACAAAATATCACAACAAAATACCGTATGATATCAGCACACCAAAGGCGACAAAGAGAAAGGCACAAATGCCCGTGGGCATTACAATATCTCACTAGTGTATTGTCCTCTAAATTTTGGCATATTTAGAATAATTCATTTCCTTGTAAACTCTATGCATATCAAAGAATGATTTAATTTAGGTAATAACTAATTGGACAAAAGTTTGTATTTTGATAAGCATTGTTAGGAATGATAGAGAAACATTATTTAATGTTATTTTATTATCACATGTATTCATTTATATTGTAGAAGACATAATTATATGTATGTTGATAAATGGATTAACTAGTTAGTCATCCTAGTCATCATATTGCTTAATTAATGAAATGAACTATGTTAGGGAATGATAGATACAGATCCTTGTTCATTTACATCTATGATATGATAAAACAAATTTAATGATATTGGTTTAATTGATACTTTTACTTTGCTATTCTTTGGAACTAAGTAATTGGTGAATTAACCTAGGAAGGTTAAGGAAAGGCATATTTATTAAGTATTAAATCTATTTTATTGAACATCTAGTAGGAATAATGGGTATTTGGAATACAATGAATAATCTTATTGCATTCGCATTTATTTATGCTTTTGAGTGTGGTTATACCTAGACATTTATATATGCACTTGGTATATAGGGTGAGACTTTATCTCTCATATCTTTTACAAGTTAGGGTTTGGTTGGATTCACGTCACTATCCCTATGCATACTATTATGTTGAGTTGTTCCACTAGGGTTAAGCTTTCTACTTGTACAAGTTTGCATGTGTCGCATTGGTTTGTGAAGATAGGAAAAAAGCTAGTCAATCATGCATAAATGAAATAACAGCTAACCTAACTCCCAATGGAGTGCATTCTAACCTAGAAAATCAATCAAGCAAACAAAAATAAACTAAGAATCTAAGCTAGTAATGAGTTCTCTCCAATGTCCTCCTCATCTTGCATTGTGTTCTCAGATTTGCAAGTTCATGCAACAATCATGAGAAGCTCTTGTGTGTGTGTTAAGCAAGATTTGGAGGGTTTATAGCTGAGAAAGAATTCTAAGAGGTTAAGGGGTTAAACATGAAGCTGGAACATGTGTTTTATAGAAGAGGGATTTTGAATGGACAGTTGTGATGAAGAGTTGACTTTGAGGCCAAATGGAGGGTTGTGATCGATTAGGGTTCTTTCACCACTAAAGGACAAAAGTGAATTTAAAATTCACAAATATGATGAGGTGGAGGTTGTTTAAATTAAATAAACTTGGTTAGTTTATTTAATTCATTTTGAAGTGGACATGTGAACCTTAATTAAACAAATGGGATTTATTTAACTAAGTGAGGGGTAGGATTTATTTGTTTGAATATATCAAGTGAAGGGGACATTAAGATATGAATGATTAAATAATTAATTAATTCAAATCAATTATTTAATCATAGAGGCAAATTAGGGAAAATCAGTGGATTGTGGAGGAAATTAGGGTTTCATGACTTGAGGACACTTTTAGGTGTCTACAGTATGCATGCTACCTTTTGTGAATTATGGTGAAAACACCTCTCTACTTGTGCATGTCTACACATATTCCATGTGTGTAGATGTGTTAGTGTATAGTGTTATCATGTGTGATGACAACACTAGTGACTTAGCATGCATTGTGAACATAATTAGTGTTATTATTGTCAATGCAAAAATCTTTTGGTCTTGTTTTCACCCATTTTGTCCTTAACTTAAAATTTGGCCATTACAACTACCACATCTTCATTTTTTTATGACATATTTACCTTTCAGAAATTTCTGTCATCAGTGAACATACCATGTTAGCACTTTTTTTAGACACTTATATTTACAAGTACTTTCATTTAGACATTTCTCCTTAAGCTCTCATTAATTAATGAGAGCACAAGAATATTTTGATGCTTGCTTTTGGGTGAGCTATCTAGTAGAATAAGTCTTATGAACCTATGCCTTGTGTCAAAATGGTTTCTGACAAACTTGGTGCTAATGAGAGTCTAGTTAATATCTCTTCAACTATTAGACTACCATAAATGGATTTTAATGTGCTTCTAGTCTCTCTAGGTCATATTGCAACCCTGTATGTATTGGGTATTTTGTAGCCTCTAGAAATTGGTAGGGTAGAAATAAATTGAGACTGTAAGCTATGTGATTTAAATGGTTCATGGTCTACATATGACATGTTTTAGAACTCATGGAAACTTGATGCACTAAACAAATATTTGGAAAACAAAATCATGGAATTCAACACTACACAATTTTAAGTGGACTTTTTTTATTATTTGTTGGTGAACTCATCTAATTACATCTACATTTTGAACCACACTATAATTTTATTATACAAGCTCTAGTTGGGGGTAACTCACTTCTATTCAAGGAACAGAAAGGCCAAACCACCTAGGGCCCTACAAGGTTTACAAGTATGATGTAGTTGAAAAGGGGCAATTGATTTCAAGAGAGAAAAGTTTATATTACAAACCAGACATAGCTTGAAAATCATCAAATATGGAAGAAGTTTGTTGGTGTGCTTTGGACTTCTCACCAAACAATGCCTATGCACTTCAATAGGCACCGTAGAATCTTAAGATGTATGGGATTCAATGGATTGGTTGAGGAGCTTAATTTTGTTGCACAACATATGAGATATGTGTTAATATTGTTGTTTCAATGATTTTGTTTGTAAAATCATTGGGGGTCCTCTTATTATTCAACTCACATTTGCATTTCAATGCAAGGTTTATGTCATCAAGAAAACCACTAATGGAAGGAGGGACAATTATTTATTGGTTCTCTATATTACTATTTCTTGTGGACATGCGTTTTACAATTATATGTATTATGAAACCTGATTTATAATTTTTTCATCTTCTAAACTACTTCCTACAACATTAATATTGTATTTTTCTTCTAAATACATATACATGTGAGTGTGCTCTTATTTTAAAAAAAACAAAAACAAAAAACCCATAATTTAAAAAAAAAAACCCTTAATACCTTGTTTAAGGGACCATAATGTAGGATTAATTCAAGCATCACGACATGTTGCCCTTGAGAACAACCTTCATACAAATACACTCTTTCCGGCTTTGAACTAATTAAAGAGTATAATTCCTTCCGAGTCTTCTCACTAAAGCCATGGCATTTGAGCTAATCTTTTGCATTGACCTCTAAAAACAGGTAAATGGAGCATTACGACAATAACAAGCTGAACTCCATTGGTGTGAAACTAGAGATCTACACTTTGATAACTTACTAAAAGACAAATTCAAAGATATAGTATGAAATTCCAAGACGACAACAATCATTCACATCAGCTTAAAGCGACCGACCTGTCGGGAAGACTTGCACTGCACACGCAAAGAAATTGCATTATCAATAAAAAATGCCCAACAAATCACATCAATACGTATACAACGTAAATACATTGAATTTCATCCTTATTTATTTCAGCAATAGCAATCAAGAGTAGAGGAGTCTCACTCAGGCGGATGGTTTACCTGCCACGAAGCCGCAAACCCCGAATCAAGAGAAGAAATGTCTCAATATGTCACCAATTCCTTATGTCAATCATTTATATTAATGTTTCTGTACTTTTAGAAACTAAGTTGCAACTTCCTGTGAAATAGAGAGCTGGCCATGCTTTCCTCTGCACTTCCTAAAATTTTGTAAGAGGGAATCATCAGAAATCGGTACACCAAATAGACACTCTACTTAACTAGCACTTGCACGCATAGGAGGTTCAAGGAATCCACTGATAGGAACAACCGACGAGTTTAGAAATTTTCGGGCATGAATTTTTTGACGACAATTCTGAACACTATAATGCTCACATATAAAAGCCTATCGGCTAAATATCAACAATTTCAATGGTCAAACAATCAATAGTAATTTTACACCTCGTTCACAACAAAAAGTGGTAAGTATTTGTCCTATTTTTATTGGTCAAAATTGACCTTTGACTATTGAAGTGGATGATATGTAAGAATAGCCCCAAATCTACTACAGATGGTACTACTCAAACCTCCCACAAATTGCCAAATTGCCAAATATGTGAAAGAAAAGAATTTGGGACACTAAATCTACTCAATTGCCTTTGTCCCAGCTCTGTTTAAGATCTACCATAATGTGATTACTATTTAAGAACTTTTTTTTTGGCTTTGTTATTATCGGAAATATTTAAATACTTTTGTTGAACATTGTTTAATAGAGAAATGTGTTTATTTCAAGCTTAGAATATAAATAAATTATGATTGTAAATATTTGTAAAATTAATTTAATTTATTTATATATATTTAAATAAATTTTCTTAATATATTTGTAATGGTGAAATTTACATAGTAATGTTATTTTCCATTTAGTTTTGTGTTTATTTTAAAAGAATGGTTTAATACATTTATATATTGACAAATAATATAATTTTGTGTGAAGTTTGGTTCCTTCCCCTATCCCTTTACTCATCTATTTACATGATTTCCCACACATTTATGCCCCACCTTTTCTATATATGCACACATTTTGATATATTCATTGCAATTATGTATTTATTATGCTTATTCATACACACATTCCCATTCATCTATTATCCACTCCAATTTTACCATTTCCATGTCCTAGGTCATTTCAAGAGGCACAAGATCAATTTTGCAGCCATAAATTTGACCTCTAAGATTTTAAAATTTAAATGTAAGTTTTCGCTGACTCTTGCCGATTCTTTTCCTCCCTAGAGCCAACTAAACACACGTTTGCATGATTTATTGATATGCACCTGTATTTAAGGGCATTCAATTGTATCCATTTGGATCATCTCCTCATTATCTGAGATCATCAATCTCATTTGACCATTTGCATTAAAGGAGCATGAAAAGAACACTTTTGTTGGTGCACTAAAATGAATCTAGACCTACATATTCATCCTAGAGCATTTGTAAGACTGAAGGAAGTGCTATTTTTGATCATTTGCATGACTATAAATCCAATGCTTTTTCAGTGGTTAACCTAGGAGAATGTGATTCCTAGTAATTTAGAAGCCCTCTAAAGGTATTCATAAACATTGCCCCTAGATAACAATGCAAACATAGGAAAATTTGTTGAAGCAAGAATTAGGATGTACCAAATCATTTTCACAAGCAAAGGTCAAACTTACATCTATAGAAGTGAACCAAACTCAAACAATGACAACTTTAAGAAACCCCCTAAAACTTTATATGCAATCCTAATGAATCCTAGCCTAGTGCATTGACTTTCATAGTGAATCTATGCTTATTTGGGGGGAGGGGGCGAGGAATTTAATTTTCATGGTGAATTTGTGTGAATATGTTAACAATGTTGTTTTTCCAATGAATTATAGATAGATTCATAAAAATAAAATAATTTATTTGATGAATTATAAATTGAATTCAAAGAAATAAAATAATTTATTGGGTGAATTATCAAGTGCTTTAAAATATTATATAATGTGAATGGTGAAAATATTCTAATGCAAAAGGATAAAGATTAATACATTTGGTGAATTATCAACTTGAACTAGGAACATACACTCTTGGATAACAATTATTGGTGTTAGTGTTAAACTTTAATTATATATTACTTATTCTAAGTAATATAATTAACACATGGCTTTAAGTTTGTATTGGAAATCTCCGACCAGAGGGCCATTGATCTTTGTACAGATGCACTGAATGGAATGGTGTGAAGTCTTTCTTAACAAATTGTAGATTTGTTTGGCTATGAAATATTATAAAATGAAAAATTGAAAGTCAGATCAATTAGTACCAGTTATAGACAATTGTGTAGGCTCTATTACAAGCTTTTTTGGGGGGGCAGGTTTACTGGTGATTTCAATTCTGAAACAGTTGGATTCTGAACATGATTGAAATTTATAAATCATGTAATTTTAACTGCTACAAATTACAATATTGTAAGACTAGGTCATCAAACCATTGAGACGGGATGGCTTGTAAAGTCATTTACATGGTATGTTCTTGTCACCTCATTTGAGGAGGGATGAGTCCCACTATTTGGAATGCGGTATAAGAGACGAACAACTTTGGGATTGGTGGAAAAGTATTTCTATGTTCTCTTCTCTCTTCTATTTTTTGTTTTAGTTATTTACTTGAGTATGATGTAGTTTTCAAATTGAGGTAATCAAGTTGGTGCATCATGTATTATTATTTTATGATTTTAAAAAAATTAATATTTTTTTTATGAATATGCGACTATATCTATATTAATAAGAAAATAGAGTACACATATTCACAAAAAAAGATGGGTGGTAAAAAAACACACCTTGAAGTCACATGATTAGAGCCCAAAACTAAAAAAACATTACAGAAACAGTATAAAAAAGAAGGCCATTATGGAGCCAGAGCAATGCCAGCAGATGGAGGATCCTTGTCATCTGAGTTGCCCCATATAGCAACAACGTCTGGGATGATGTCAGGAGGAGCCCAACCATCGTCATCCTTTTCTTTTCATGTATCATTATCTTCACGGGGAGGTGAAATTGCTAGATCCAAATGCAAGACCCATTTGGAATCACTTGTGGGCCAACCAGAACTACCATTAGGAATGGAACCACCAGATGGCCACCCTAAATCTCTGCTTCCTCCCCCTGGAGCTCCACTAGAAGGCCACCCTAGGGTAGCTCGCGGAGGGGGAGAGGACGACCACCATCGGCGAGGGTGAGAGCCACGATGAGAAGGAGGATGAGAGTGGGGGCGAGAGTTCTTGGCAGAGCCACTTCTCCACCGGCCTCGTGAAGGCGACTGGCCCCTGGAAGAAGAGGGAGAGGGGGTACATGAGCCATAATGCAAGGGGCATTGCCCCAGTGGTCCATCAACTCCTGAAGGTGAGAAACTTCAAGTGCAACTTTGTTAGCTTGCACTTGAATCTGCATAAGAATATTAGAACAAATAATAGCTTTAGAATATAAAGAAACAATAGTATCCATCTTGCTATGAGAAAAGATGCATGAATTTTTGTCTTTCCATAAAGTGGAGGATTTCCACCCTGAAAGTGTGCCAAATCTGGGTATACTTTTCTAGAATCCTGGGAGAGTCTCCCAATAGAGCCATATGCCAGGAAAAAGGCTCTAGCTGAAACGGCCGAAAGAAATTATGGATCCAATTCCACAGTTGCTACACTCTTGCACAATACCAAAAGAGACGTTGGAATGATTCAGCTTGCCCACAGAAAGGGCAGTGAGGGTTCTAAACCCTTAAATGAAAAAGCTGAGCTCCCAGTGGCAATCCTTGGAAAAGACTACACCAAGCAAAGTGGGAAAGCTTGGGTTCAACAATTGCATACCACACAACCAAGAATCTTTTTTGCCAAGTGGATATCAAGGACTGAAGAAGGCATCACTGATTGAGGACATCAATCATTGGAAAATCAGGTGAAAGCCATTGATATCCAAGCCGAGGCTTGTAGTTTCTAAAAGGGGTTTCTGGATACCACTTCCAGTCCTTCCACCATGGTTTATTGGAACAGATACCCACTTTATGAAGCGTATCAGCTAGAATGGCACTCACCAAGCTATTGTAGTTTAATTTTTTTTAACAAGATTCAGATTTATTATTTCATTTGTCATCATATCTTATTAGGATATATGTTTTAGTTTTATATAAACATGTCCGATAATAATAATGTATTACACTTTGCAATCTTGTAGCTTGTATATGTATCAATTATTAGCTTTATATTTCTTGTTCTTATGATTAGAAAATTATTCTTGTATTATATATTATCATTTTTTTAGAAATATATGTACATTTCTTAGGTGAAAAAGAAAAGTTCAATATGTTAGATCTATTATTTAATTTAAATTTATAATGTATAATAGATGTGTGTTAAATAGAACACATTTACATGGCAAATTATATTAATGTCTTGGAAATGAAAAGGATTGTAAACTGAAGTAGATTACAAGTTGAATTGTTTTTCTGAAGTACCTTATTGTTCATTTTCCACTGTATTCTAAAAGTTAGCTCTTCTTGATACTTTGTGATAATCTTGCTAACTATGATATATTGTTTACAATAAATTCTTAATATGGCCATTTGGTATGTCATGGAAATTGAATTACCTTAGTTGAAACTAAATCTCACACTGTATGTCCATAAACACAATTAGACACTATTAGGACAAATATGTATATGAAAACTTACTTCCACACTTAAATTTAGATAATGAGATTCAAAATTCAAAATAAAGTAAAAGTGAAATCTAGTAGCTTTTCTATCTCACAAACATTAGGTTGTGACATAGTCAAAAAGATGGCAGTCAATGAGTATTCATTAAGTAGCAAAGGCCAATTGAATGCAACTAGGAAAATAACCCAAAAGGTTGAGAAATGTGTTTTTAGGAGAAGATTGATAAGAAGAGTTTGTGAGAAGGTAGGACAAGAAGATAACAATTGGAGTAGTGATAATAAGGGACATGAAAGTAGCTAGGAAGGAAGAAGAGCATTATGTGGTATGGCAAAGTTTGGAAAATAAAATGGGAGGAGGTGGACAAATCAATTAGCATTTAAATCCTTAAGGAGTGGAGAGAAGTACCTGTGCCAAAATTTGGAGGTCAAAACATTCCCCAACTCAGCCTCAAAGATGGAAGGGGTGAAGGAATAAGTAGGTCCTTCTTCCATAGAGCCTATCCAAGTTGACAGCATGTTGAGGCTGGATTTCTAACTGAAATAGTGGTTCCACCCCTTAGCCCTTATTTGTGACAACTAAGCTCACAATTTTTTCTACCTAGGGTGTGTGATGTAGGAGCATCCCTAACCAATCATCAATCTTGTATCAACCAAAAATATCTTACATTCTTCCCTTTTATTACTCTATTTTGTGGGTTCTCTCATGAAGGTGTTTTGAATTAGCTTTTATACTTTTAGTTGTAAGGTTGTCTTGTGATGCATGTGTAGTAACATCAAGCAAATTTGTCTGGGATCTTCCTTGTGCTTATCCATAAAGTATTCTTGTAGTTTTTTCTCTTTATGTTTGATAATCAAAATATTACAGTATTGACATATTTGTGTTTCTTCATCAACAACTATTTGAGACTTATTTTAAATCTATAATTTCATTTGATTTAAAGGATTGGAGCTTTTTCATCAATTTTCCATATGTAAAAGTCCAAACGTGTCGATGACATTCCTTCTTGCACTAAGTTTTGTAGTTCAAATTCACTTAAGGCTAAGTGCAAGAAACTGGGGGGCCAATAAGGGGTCATAAGTGGCCTTTTTTTAGAATCAATAAAGTTGAAACTTCAATGGGTAAATCAAGATGCCTACACTCAAAAAGTTGAATATGTGATAAGAACAAGAATTGTATTGCTCCAAATCTAATCTCTAAAATTATATATTTTTTTTAAAATGATCAAGATTAAGAGGTTCAAATGCTAAGTGAACACAAAGGTGGTCTTATTTTGATCACTAAAATTTAACATAGCATAGGAATGTGCCCCTCTATTTTTTATTTTTTAAGTGTTTTTAAAACAAGTTAATAGAAAGATAGTTAAGAGTTCTATGTAGTACTATAAGTTATATTTTTTTATTGAATAGTAATTTTTATGATTTTTCTAAGTGGATGCATCTTGAAAACTTGATCACTAACCATGTCTATCAGCTAACTTCTACAAAAATAATTAAGAATCAATTTTTAATGTGTATATAAAATTAAGTGAATAGTAATCTTTCTTTCAAAATTGGATGAGTGGATAAAAAAATATGCAAAAAATACATTTTTTTACAGGATATGAGGATACTTTTAAAAGTAAATAAAGATTACTAGGGGAATCTATTTGGCACCTTCACCGTGCATATCCATAAATTATTCTGTCACTTCTTTCTCTTTATGATTGTCAATCAAATTTTTACACTACTAACATATTCATGTTTCCTCATCAACAACTATCTAAGACTTCTTTTAAATCTATACTTTCATTTGATTTAATAGCTTGGAGTCTTCCCATCAACTTTCCATATGTAAAAGTTCAAACATGTGGATGACATTCCTTCTTGCACCAAGTTTTGTAGTTCAAAATTAGATGAGTGGATAAAAAATATGCAAAAAAAGTGTTTTTACAACATTGAGGATACTATTAAAAGTAAATAAAGATTAAAATCTTATTTTATTCAAATTATAGAAAAATTATATGGTTGGAAAGATAATAAATAGCTTGATATTGCAAGGGTGTTTTCACATAAATCTTATGACTAAATATACAACGGTAATGTTCATCATGATGAAAATTTGACATAATATTGATTTTAGAATCATGATTAAATATATAATGTTTTTGATTAAGGTAAATGTGGGTTCTTGAAAGGGTTCAAATCCTTTTACAATAGAACGACCAAAGGTGAACAAAACAAGTTCCTTGGGGAATGGAACAACCAAAGGGAAAAGATACAACAAAGCTACAACCAAGCTACCAAGAGCAACCACAAAATCAAAGGATCACTAACCTAAACTATGCTTGACCCTTCCTTAGAAATATACACACCCCTAACCTAGGTGTGGGACTAAGAAATAGACTTAGTAAGACCTTTATTCCTCCTTTGAATGATAGTCCAAGATACATAGTTATCCAAATCTTTTGGCCTAGGAGAGAGGGGAGGGGAATACACCTTTGCCACCCCAATTGGGAACACCACACAAGGAGATGAATGCTTGACCAACTAAGTCAAATGTTGAATGGAAGTAGCAGCTCGAGATGATGCAGGATCACTAGCACCAACCACCATAGGGGATGTGGGATCTAATGAAGGCATGCTAGTTGCCTAATTTGGAGAAGAGGCCATGACATGAGCATTAGGTGTGTTGCATGCAACAGACTCAAGAGGACCCACACTAGCATCAAGAAGAGGCCCAAAGATCTCTAACAAAGAGTCATCATCAATATAATCAATAGTGAGATGTTCAATTTGTTGGAAGTGTTGTCATTGATGTCAAGAGGAAGTTCAAAGATGAAGATGACAAAGAAAAGATGCTAATGTATGAATTATTTCTGCCTAAAGTATTGGCAAAAGTTTGTTCGTAGGTTTTTTAGTGATTATCAGAGTTCGGGGTTTTGGCCTTACCCCTTCTCCAGGTTGAGGAAATAAGAAGGGCCAGAGTGGAAGGCCCGATCATGAAACTTTGATATATACTAAGTCACCAGGAGTTGGAGGGCGGAGATATTCCTTTATGAATTCAGTTATGGCGCTAAGCACTTTTGTTATATTTGCATGTTGGCATGTTATCATGGGTCACTGATTACTTAAGTTATCACTTAAGCCCTTGTAATCATTTATGTTACTAGCCCATTTTCCTAGTTGTTATCGACTTGTCCGAGCACATAAGGATTTATTATTTGTGAAAGCGCATAATGGCATCATGTGTTGGGATAGTACACGCTCACAGGAGTTTGGTGGGTCCTATGTTTTTGGGTCATGGCTCAGCAAGATCGTTCCACATGTTGAGGTGTTGATTTGATGGTTCGTGCAAGGGCATAGTGGCCTAGTGGGTCCTGAATCTTTGGTCTATAGCTCTGCGAGATTGATCCACATGTCGAGGTGCTAATCCAATGGTTAGCGCAAGCCTACAAGAGCTTAGTGGGCCTCAAATCTTTAGTTTGTGATGTTGCAAGATTGAGCCATGTGTTGAGGCTGCATAAGACAAAGAAAAAGTAATGAAGTCTTCAGGTGCATATGTGCTACTCATTTGATGGTGCAAAAGAAAAGATCAATAGCTCATATTCAATTTATGTCAGCAGCTTGCTTCTATTTGAAATTCAAAATTACAAAGGTTGACTGAGTTTAAACTTTCATGATGCCAACCTTGGAGAAAGTTAATTTGACATTAGAGAATGTTTTTACTATGCTTAGCTGACATGGAAATTCATTTTCTATAGAAGGATATATAAGAAATAATAGTTTGTGATTTTGGGGGTATCCAGGTGTGTAAATGAGAATGTGAACTTTACATCAAGATATCTATCTATGTCTATGAATTTACTAAAGTGAAATATTTGTGTGAGTATGTGCAAGAGATGAAGTGATAAATCTGTGACTGAATAAGTGAAGTATAATATATCATCAAGCGATTAGGTGTGAACAGACAAATGGAGTTGAAGTGTGTGAAGGGCATGAAATGGATATGATTCTAAGTTTGTATAGTATGTGTAAGTACTGAATGTTTTTTTACTATTTCAGTTTCTTGGGTTGTAGCTCAATTTGTATGGGAGGTTGGAGCCTCAGATAGGTTGGATCCTATTGTTGGGTTGTAGCTCAATTTCTATGGGAGGTTGGAGCCTATTGCTAGGTTGGAGCTCAGTTTGTAAAAGGATTGTAGTCCTTCTCAGGTTGAAAGTCCTGTGGGTTGGATCCTACAAAATATTGTAATTCACTATTTCATTTTTTTGTGAGGCTAGATTTGGACAGTAGATCCAAGCAGCACTGTTCATCGTGGTTTTTCCATTCTTGGGTTTTCCATGTAAATCTGGTGTTATGCTCATCTATGTGGATGTGTGAATTTGCTTATATGCTTGCATAGTTCTTTCATTTTTTGTTTGATGCAATAGAGATCCTGTGGTTGCAGTAAAATTATTCTAAAAAGTGGTAAATGTTGATTCACCCCCTCTCAATATTTCTATTTGTTCTAACAATTGGTATCAGAGCAAGGTTCCTTGGTGTAGCCTAATAGCTGAAGGCAGATCTTGGATTTGAACACATGGGTCAAGAAGGGTCCTCTTCCTCTAACAAGGCACCTCTATTTGATGAAACTAACTATGCTTTCTGAATGGAAGCCTATCTTACCTCTCTAGGGTATGATGTTTGACGAGTTGCAATAGATAAGTATATTGAGCCTGCTCATCCTATTACAGATCAGAATGCGAAGAAGGTCCATGAAAACAATGCTAATGCAAAGAATGTCATTTTAAGTGGCCACTTTTTTCTGAAATCAGGAAATGTTGGCCTTGGATGAGAAATTGAGTATAGTTACACTCAAAATTTTAAGATGCAACAAAAACAATGTTAATAGTGCTCAGAGTCTACTTTCTAAACTACTATTTTTTTTTTTAAATGGCATAGATTAAGGGGTTCAAAGGAGGGAGCCATAGAAATTGGTGTTGTTTCTGTCAAAAAAACATAACATAGCATGTTTTGTGGCTCCCTCACAAGGTTAACTTCTTTTTGGTATTTTTAAAATTGCTTCAGTGAGAAATTAGCTAACATGTAGTTTATATCGGATGTTTCTGATAATTTTTTAATGAATATTTGATTTTTTACTAATTTTTAAAGTGGACACATCTTAAAAAATAGAATTTTGGCTATACTACCCCTATAAATTTTGAAAACTAATTGAAAATCATTTTTTTTTAATGTGTAGAATGGAGTCTAGTTTCTAAAAATGTATTTTTTTTTAAATTTCAATGAATGGTTAATTTACAATGAAAAAAAGACCAAACATTAGTTTTTGCCCAAAAACAAACACGCAAACAAAAGAAATTAAAGATGAAAGGCTTAACATTGTCAAAATGTGAAAACCATTACATCGTTAAATAGCTAAGAGAAAGCCTAACATTACCCAGGTGTTTAATTTGTTTGACCTTGAAACACATGCAAATCTGAGGGTTAGCACGAATGAAATTATGTGAAATCCTATAGAATATGCAAAAACACGTCTTTGGATGTTGGGAAGGCACTCCAAGCCTTTGGGTTGGAAATCCAAAGAAAATCCCAAGCCTAAGGCTTGGGATTCCCAAAGAAAAATATAACACGAGTGCGTTATAACATGTTCATGTTATGTTTTGTTTTACATTTTATCCCTTTTCGTAAAACTTTTCTGATGTTTGTCATGTTTGACATAATGCGAGCATGTTATAACGCGCTCGTGTTATGTCTCCCTTGAAATGTGTAATGTTCAAGGTTATTAAGCATGTATGTATGTATACTTGTATGTATGTATGTATGTATGCCTATATGTATGTATGTATGCCTATATGTATGTATGTATACTTATATGTATGTATGTATGTATGTATACTTATATGTATGCTTGTATGTATATATGTATGCTTGTATGTATGTATGCATGCTTGTATGTATGTATGTATGGTTGTATGTATGTATGCATGTTTGTATGTATGTATGCATGTTTGTATGTATGTATGTATGTTGAAGGTTTAGGGTTGAGGGATTAGGGTTTAGGGTTTAGGATTGAGGGATTAGGATTTAGGTTTAAGGGATAAAGGTTTAGGGTTGAGGGATTAAGGTTAAGGTTGAGGGTTGAGGGTTGAGGGTTTATGGATAGGGTTTAGAGTTTAGGGATAAGGGATTAGGGTTTAGGACCTTGAGGGATTAGGGTTTAGGGTTGAGGCTTTAGGGATAGCATTTAGGGTTGAGGGTTTAGGGATAGGGTTTAGAGTTTAGGGATAAGGGATTAGGGTTTAGGACCTTGATGGATTAGGGTTTAGGGTTGATGCTTTAGGGATAGTGTTTAGGGTTGAGGGATTAGGGTTAAGGTAGAGTGTTGAGGGTAGAGGGTTTAGGGTAGGGTTTAGGGTTGAGGGATTAGGATTTAGGGTTGAGGGTTTAGGGATAAGGGATTAGGGTGTAAGGTATAGTGTCAAGGGTTGAGGGTTAAGGAATAGGGATAGCATTTAGGGTTTAGGGTTGAGGGATCGGGGTTTAGGGTTTATGGATAAGGGATTAGGGTCGAGGGTTGAGAGATAAATGTTTAGGGTTAAGGGATTAAGGTTTAAGGTTGAGGGTTGAGGGTTTAGGGATAGGGTTTAGAGTTTAGGGATAAGGGATTAGGGTTTAGGACCTTGAGGGAATAGGGTTTAGGGTTGAGGCTTTAGGGATAGCATTTAGGGTTGAGGGATTAGGGTTGAGGGTTTAGGGATAGGGTTTAGAGTTTAGGGATAAGGGATTAGGTTTTAGGACCTTGAGGGATTAGGGTTTAGGGTTGAGGCTTTAGGGATAGCATTTAGGGTTGAGGGTTTAGGGATAGGGTTTAGAGTTTAGGGATAAGGGATTAGGGTTTAGGACTTTAAGGGAATAGGTTTTAGGGTTGAGGCTTTAGGGATAGCATTTAGGGTTGAGGGATTAGGGTTGAGAGTTTAAGGATAGGGTTTAAAGTTTAGGGATAAGGAATTAGGGTTTAAGATCTTGAGGGATTAGGGTTTAGAGTTGAGGCTTTAGGGATAGCATTTAGGGTTTAAGGTTGAGGGTTGAGGGTTGAGGGATAGGGTTTAGAGTTTAGGGGTAAGGGATTAGGGTTTAGGACATTGAGGGATTAGAGCTTAGGGTTGAGGCTTTAAGGATAGCATTTAGGGTTGAGAGATTAGGGTTGAGGGTCAAGGGGTTAGAGTTAAGGTAGAGTGTTGAGGGTAGAGGGATTAGGGATAGGGTTTAGGGTTGAGGGATTAGGGTTTAGGGTTTAGGGATAAGGGATTAGGGTTGAAGGGATTAGGGTTTAAGGTATAATGTCGAGGGTTGAGGGTTTAGGAATAGGGATAGCATTTAGGGTTTAGGGTTGAGGGATTAGGGTTTAGGGTTTAGGGATAAGGGATTAGGGTTGAGGGTTGAGGGATTAATGTTTAGAGTTGAGGGATTAAGGTTTAAGGTTAAAGGTTGAGGGTTGAGGGTTTAGGGATAGGGTTTAGAGTTTAGGGATAAGGAATTAGGGTTTAGGACTGTGAGGGAATAGGGTTTAGGGTTGAGGCTTTATAGGTAGCATTTAAGGTTGATGGATTAGGGTTGAGGGTTTAGGGATAGGGTTTAGAGTTTAGGGATAAGGGATTAGGGTTTAGGACCTTGAGGGATTAGGGTTTAGGGTTGACGCTTTAGGGATAGTGTTTAGGGTTGAGGGATTAGGGCTGAGGGTTTAGGGATAGGGTTTAGAGTTTAGGGATAAGGGATTAGGCTTTAGGACCTTGAGGGATTAGGGTTTAGGGTTTAGGGATAGGGTAAAAAGGCTTGGACCCTCGTGATCCAGGCCCACATACTCAATTTTCTTCTATTTATGCGCATGTTCTGACAAAAAAAAGTGTTTTCATGCTGTTGAGAAGTTCACATGCATATTTTTCACATTCTACCACCTTTGCATGAACTTTCCACCACCTTTTTCTACTTTGCCAACTTAAGGAGGAAATAACATAGTTTTTACATCGAATTTGATATATATCAATTCAAGTTTCAATTTTTGTAGTGTTACAATGTTAATTGTGATTGAATTGTAGGAATTTAACATTATAGATTGGTTAATAGTATTGTTGTTACTAATTCTATTTGAGTGTTATTCAATTTAATGTTAAAAAGGAAGCAAGTGGTGAAAAACTCAAATTATTGAGGAGTTTGATGTAAGAAGAAAAAAACACTACATAATTGGGTACTCTCTCCATTTGAATATCTATTTTTTAGGTATGTCAAGTCTTTACATGCATGTTATTTACATTTTCCTTAATTCTATTTGAATTACTTTATCATGCTTTATCATACATGTTTATATCACTTGTATGGTTTACATATTTTGTTTTTATATCAATATCACTTTTTTGATTTTATATTTCATCTACCTTGTCTATGCTTCCACATTTTGCATACTTTGCATACATGTATTACATTTTGCATTTATAGTTCATCATAGTTCTTACTACCCAAAGAGCTTAGTCATCACACACAAATGTCCTTATAATAGACTATGTTTTAAATCAGTTCATGGTATGCATAATAAAAGATATATCAAAGGTCAACATTAATTAAAATAGACACAATCACGATCAAGAAAGCAACCTACAATCTCACATGGTGCCATGTATATTTTCTACACTTGGGCTTTTTAATAAGTATGTGCAATAATGAATTAAATAGACCTTAACATACCGTGATGTCAAATTATACAAGAATAAATCCTTACAACATATAAATATATAATCCCTTAAGCATAATAAAATACTATTATCTTGTCATAACAAGTTAAAATACAAATGAATAGGTGCTAAGATCATACAAGTAAATCCCAATAGGATTAATCCAATCATGATCCATGCTATGCTACATTATTCTTCATGTTGATAGTTCATACAAACTTTGTATACCAAATGTTTCCATTCCCATATATATGACAATGTGCCAAGTTAAATACTACAAATCAGTCACATTGCCATGGAATTGATATGGGGTCTTAGGATAGTTCAGTCATAGCAAAGTGCAAAGTTCAACATGAGTGTCTCCATGAAAATCATAAGCCTTAAGGCTGATCCTCTTGGTTGTCATAACATGATAATGTGAAGATAAAGGACTATTGTCACACATTAGAAAATCAGTCCTTACCTCATTCCCTAGTGTGATGTCTCCCACGATGTCAATCATCTCTCCTTTCATGACTAGATGGTTATCAACAAGTGCTAGCCCACGAGATGTCTACAAGTGAAAATCAAGTGTATCATGTGTCCTAAATTCTGTCCCATGGCTGCAAGTTGAATCTTCATGTGTGAGGAGATGATCTCTATCCACAAGTAAGTGTAGGTAGTTTGATGCCACTACCACCAAGGCCTCCCCCACATCTTCAACCTTGTCGTCAACAAGAAGTCCCATGTACTCTTCACTTGTAGCCTCAATAGGCAACTCTCCTTTGTCCTTATCCTCATAGGACTGAAGTGAACTTTGTACCATAATGCTTTGTATGGCTGCAATAATGCTTTGTATGCTTTGTACCTATTTTGGTTGAGTGACATTTACTCTTCTACATGATGATTGTATGTACATTTTGTATGAAGGGTTGAATGACATATATTTCAGTTATTTGTATGGATTCATTTCTTAGGAACTAATATTTGTCTTTTTATCGTGCTACAGATAAATTCTCCATCATGCTAAGGAAATGATCAAGAATTAAACCAACATAGGAAGAGATAGAAGCTAAGAATGAAAAGAAAGCAGTGGCTATGAGGGAACTTTGTGAGAAGAGAAAATTGGACATGATAAATGAAGACATGCCAATTGAAGAGGAACCGCAACCATCAAAAAGAGATATGGTATTGGTAACACAAAGGGAATGAATGTAAAAACTTCGTGCTATGAGAGATTTGAATACCGTAGTTGGAGACATGTCCTCTACCGCAAGTCAACATGTAGGGACACCATCTACTGCATCTCAAGTTGAGAGTACATAATCACTCATGTGTGAAGAAGGAGGTACGCCATCGTTCCCACCTCAACCTCAAGGTATGTCATATGTTCCATCTTCGATCGAAGGTATGCCATCTAGTCCATCACATTTAAATATTGATGAAATTCCTAATGTTGAGATGAATTTACCTATCTTAACACCACCTAGAATTTTGCATAGAAAGCCAAAGTATTTGATTGATATTGATGAGAATATTTTGTAGCTAATGGAAGGAAAGATTCCAAAATGCACTTGTAGAAGATATGCTCATAAGATTTGGAGATTGTTCTTTGAAAAGTTAAATGAGATCGCAAGATGTCAACTATTTGTTGAAATGATGTGAAGTATAAAGTATAGGTCCATCATGAAGATTCTTGGCTTGAGAACATCAGAGGCTTCAAGTGAAAAATCTATTGTTAAGAATCTAATGAGTGCATATGAAAGTGTGGATAACACCTCACGTATAAAAGATAGTAATGCAACACGGCATGTCATTACATCGACTATAGTCAGTAGTCAAATGAGGAAATCTTGTCTCATTAGAAAGATGATTCAGGCATTGAGAATTAATAGGAAAACTTTATCAAGAGCCATTGGAAGGCACCAAAGAATTGAGGACACCAATGCCAATGAATTATAGGCATTCTCGGGGAGACTACCACGAAAAGATAAACTAATTGTTGAAGCATTGAGATCACTAATTGAAGACTTCTGGAAGAATTACACAAGGATATCTCTGAATCAAAAGGATGTGGTAAGAAGGAGAATTAGTAGTCAGAACCGTGAGCCACATCCAAAGCATTTTTTAGATATGAATCAAACATAGTTTTTTGGTAAATTTCTAGAGATGTATCCTCAAATTAAACTTTGCCAAAGATAATTTGAAATGCTAAAACCTTTCTATGTCAAGATAAATCACACACGCATTACTTGTTGTAGATTACATATTGAATTTTCTAACCATTTTGATGTTTATTGATCTATATGTTTAGATTTGCATACTAACAATGTTTTGCAGGATTGTGGCATGCATGCCCCACCAACATCTTCAAGAGACTTCATATCAAGAATTCTATGTGAAAGAGAGGAAGGTTAAATATTCTATAGGAAATTATGCTTCGATGGCACATGTCAGCATTGCGGTGGCTTACAACATATGTCAATATGTGAACATATGGAAAGAACACATGCAGCTGGAAATGAACTAGTAGAGTTTGGCAAGTATAAAATAGTGGAATACAATACAAAAGATGGTAAAGAAGCAAAGAGGTGTGAATTGGTTATTGAAAAGATTCTAGTGTATCAGTTTATGTCTATATTTTGTGATAGTATAGTATATGAGTATGCAAGACATGCCCATAGAGTTTGATGGTTGGACTTGCAATTCAAGTCATGTAAGGACACATTTCTAGTTGGTAGCATTGTTTCAGTCATCAACTTTGCAGAGAACTATAGTCTACAGTCACAATGTGAGGTACAATCACAATATTACAACTCTACACAAGTTTCTATATTTGTGCACATCGCATTCATTCATGCGAATGATAGTACAGAGGATGACAAAAAGATTATAAGGGAGTATCATTTTTATATTAGTGATGATCGTATGCATTCTGCGGAGTTTGTGCAATGTTTCTTTTAGGTGTTCTACAATGATTTGGCTAGAAGGGGCATATCATTCAGTCAACCTATCATATGGTCAGATAACTGTGCATCACAATTCAAGAACTCACAGAATTTCTATTGGCTGAGTAGGAAGCATAATATTATAGGCATTCAACATATGTGAAACTTTTGTGAGGTCAGGCATGGAAAAGGGGAGGATGATGGTGCAGAAGCATGTTTCAAAAGAGCCATAACACGAGAATAGTTAAAGTATTATAAAGACAATGCAAAGTTGACAGATGCAAAATCAATCATCGAGTGGTGTAATGCTTCGATGGGTCCAGGTAATGAAGGTAAGTATTCAGTTTGTAGATTTTTTTGTAGATAGATGATACTAACATTGCACCATATGAGGACTATTGTACACTGATAGGATCAAGTGAGATACACTCTTTTAGAAGCTTAATTACAGGTTCATGGAGTATCTATACGCAGAAGATGGCATGCTTTTGTTCTTCATGTACAATTCAAGCCTGGGATGAGTGCGAGTCAGAGGAGTGGGTTGACGAATGGTGGTT
The DNA here is from genome assembly GCA_027924645.1 of Cunninghamia lanceolata. NCBI lineage: Eukaryota > Viridiplantae > Streptophyta > Pinopsida > Cupressales > Cupressaceae > Cunninghamia > Cunninghamia lanceolata. The sequence continues at coordinate 809,235 of BSBN01001052.1, read as the reverse complement.
AAGTTATCTTAACCCACTTGACACATATCAACCCTCGACGACACTGGAACAAACAAAGATGGAATCATTAGTTGACTTTGACCACATATCAGATCTAGTTCAACCAGGTAATATATCTACTTGCATAGTTTTTGAAATTCCTAATGTTATCTTACTTTGTAGTGTTTTTGTAATGTTGACTAATTTCATCTAATTTTCTACACATATCAATGTAGGGCATGTTTATGCAGTTATTGTAGAGGAAGATAATGAAGAGGGAACATATTATTACTTGTGTCATTGTGTTGAGGCTAAAAGAAATTTGAGGCCCCGGTTACAGATGGAGAAAACATCCAATACCCTACAAGCTCAGTGGTTGTTACTAGAACATGGCTTAGAAGGTACCCACATAAGAGTGTTAATGTTTGGCTATTTCAGGACTTTGACATGCATCAGAAGATTCTTCATTACTCAAATCTTGTCATGGAATCCAATGTTCATTTGATACAATTTCGGGGTAGACCTTTGAACAAGACCTTGTGGAAGGTGCGTGAGTCTGACCACGAGGCAATACTTAACACAATAAAGAGTAGAGCAAACTTGGATGGTTCATTGGATTAATTTGTAAGTATTCACATTTATTTTGTAAAGTTTGTTACATTGATTTGTAAGTATGCACATTAATTTGTAACTTTACATAAGTTTGTCTTTTTTATTTGTTGCTGCATTTTTACACATATACAATGAATATTGTGATGAATATGTTTGTCATTGATGTCAAAGTGCTTGGATGTTAGTAATTGAGTAAGGAATGCATAAATGTATAGGTCTATTAGTTGTCTATTGTTTGATGATACTATTATTCTTTCAGGATATTTTGTTGGGTTTTGTAATATAAAGACACTTGCTTCTTCATAGAGTATGTGATGTGATGCACAGAGTTGTAGTGCTTCAAGACAAGATATGAACTTGAATAGGGAAGATCTCACTCAAGCAGTGGTATGTGTATACGCCTAAAAATGACACGATTCTATCTAAATAATTATTCTTAATATTTATTCCCTTCTAATTCTTCTATCAATAAATAAATAAAAAAATTTATTTATTCGATTCACATTCCTTTAAATCAATTATCTCTTCTAAAGTCAAAATTAAATAAAATCTTTTATTTAATTAAATTTTTCCAAACAATTAAATAATTCTAAATTATTTAATTAAGTCAAATTCATTCTTCCAAATTTGAATAAATCAAATCAAATTTATTTAAATCCTCTCAATCTCTAAAAATAAAATATAATCAAATATTTTATTTATTTTTCCAAATCATGCACAACAATTAAATAAATTTATTTATTTAATTTGCTTTCTTATCTTCTAATTCTTCAAATATCTTCCAAATCTTCTAAAAATAAGTCTTATCTTCATGCACACAAAATTAAATAATTTATTATTTAATTTCTCTCAAATCATACAAAAGCAAATCACAAGTTGAGTTATCTATTCAATCAACCTTGTTTTTATCAATATCTCTTAAATTAGAAAAAAACTTTCTAATTTATGAAGAGCATGTCTTATAGAAAAGAAAATAGTTAACTCAAATAAAACAACTTTTGTGTGACACTTGTCTTCTTCCTATTCGCGCACATTCCTCAACCATTCTATACCATTGATCTTCTCATTCTCTCTATACTGTTGATCCTCATTCTCTCAAGTCTATAAATTGAACCTCGTTCTTCCATTTCATTCATCCAAGCTTTAAGTATTGTTACTCAGCAGGAATTATAGTGCGCCTTTGGCACCAATTCCTTCATTGCTTGTGATCACATTCATTACTATGCACTACTACCATTGTTGTGAAGCTCCTCTTCATTGCAATAAACTATCATAGCCATTCCCAATTGACATTCTTGAAGCATAGCAAGAAAGTGCACTCTCTAAGGGCCCTATTTCATACATACAAGATCGATTGTGATAGGTGATCAATAGAAGCTACGAATTAAGGAGGTTTGCTTTGTTGTTGTTCATTGTTTGTTTGAATCTCTCTTGTTCACCATTTCTTTAAGTTATGGGTATCTTGATATTTGATATTATTGATTATTCATTTGAATCCAATTTTCCCTTAACATTTTTGGCACCCACCATGGGGCCTAGCCCCAAATTAACCCAAAAACTAAGTTTTTGTGTTTTAGAAAGCTGTACATAGGAGGAAATAGTGCATTTGTCACATCCTAACATGCATCTGTTACCTGTCACGATGCATACATTCCTGCAGTGCATACAAACACTATTCCAGTGCATTTACCATCTAAAACAACGCACCTGCTACTTTAGCGCATATACACTATTTCCATGCACTTTTAATCTCTATTTTAACGTATATGTACTGTGGCACTTCTGTTCATTGTTTCTATGCATTCAGTCTTTGAAACAACACATCTATTTTAGGCAGTGATTTTTAGGGTTTTCTTGAAGTTTTCGCTAACGTTGATGTCTTTGCAGGAATACTCTTGATCTATTTTGTAGGCTAGGTACTGGTTTAGATTCATATAGTTGCACTTGTTAGCTCACACTTTGATTTCTAATGGGAAAGTAAAATGGATGTTCATGCAAATCTCACATAGTTTTAATTAGGAAAGCAGTAATTGAATCATTGCTATCTTGCATATCATTGAATCATTGCTATTGCTATCTTTACAAAGTTAACAACTCATTGCTACCTGGATAAAAATTGAACTCATCATTGCTATCTAGGTAAAACTGAACCATTGCAATCTCGACCATCACTTCAAAGTTAACAATTCATGCTACGTGGATAAAAATTAAACTCATTGTTGCTATCTGGGTAAAACTGAACCATTGCTATCTCGATCTTCACTTTAAAGTTAACAATTCGTGCTATTTGGGATAAAAATTGAACTCATCATTGCTATCTTGGTAAAATTGGACCATTGCTATCTTGTGATCACTTTAAAGTTAACAAAATTATGTGCTTGCCCAAGTAGATAGCTCATTTAGTTTTTCTCATTTTAACTAGGGGAAAAGAACCACTATATTCTGTGTTTTGGGAATGATACCAGGCCTATGCTCTCCCCTATCTTGGGTGACCAAAATTCTAGACATATCATTTTTGCATGTGTTTTTCCTTTAGAGGGGCCTGCTCTTGGATATCGTTCATCCAAGCAGGAATGACCCTAAGTGGTAACAGGCTAGACACCAAGCCCTTCCAAGCCACTATAAATAAATTGTGTTTGGAGCAAAAGCTTCAAACAATGAGTGTAGTTGTGTTATACCGATAACCAACCTCCCCCAAAACCCTCCAAGGCGCAACCCTTGCAGGTTGGGAGACTCCATAATAGAGAGTAGTGCTACTGCATGTATAACCACTTGAATGGTTGTTTTTATTACTCATCCTTGTTTTAGTAGACCAAAAACCCCTATAATCCAGTGCAGGGAAGGGCGATTATTACCTCTCGAAGATGCCTCACCTAGAGATAGGGAGAATTTGGTTTTATACTGTCCTTTGACACCTCGGGTTGTACTTGCTTTCTTTTTAGTCCAAAAAAGTCAAAAAATCACAAAAAAGTAAAAAACTATAAAAATATTCTTTGTGTTTGCTGTGTCTTCTTGCCATAATTTCATAAAATAAGATCATAAAGACCTTCTTGCAACCAAAGTACCAAAAACATTAGAAAAATTCTAAAAAATTGCAAAAATATTGAGAAAGCCAGAGCGGTGCGTCTGTCCTCTATTGCTGCGCATTTGTGCCGACCTGCAACACATCTGTTTTGACTTAGAGTGCTTTTACTATCTGTTACAGTGCATCTACTTTTTACCAGTGCGGCGCATATATCTCGACTTACAGCGCATTTACCAGTTTTTGTAGTGCATCTGTTCCAGCGTATGCATGACAGTGATCACTTACACAATCTTTGAGAGAAAAAAATTATCAGTTTTGGGTACCCATTTTATTCTAGTTCCAAAATATGAGATCAGGTCTTTCCTTGCAGTCTTTTTCCCATCCATTTCATGTCAAAGTCTCTTTTTTGTTAGTCATCCCATTCACCTTCTATTAGGTCTTCCTAGTCCAAGGTCAAAGTATCCCATATCAGATTAGCATAGGCCCCTTTTTCATATCACTTTGGATTCAAGTAAAACTAGTAAGTCACAGAACTTCGCTAGTGATCTTGGTGCATGACTAGTCCCTACACAGTAAGACAGGTATCAAGTACCTATACTAGTGGCTATCGTCTTGTATTGGCCGTCTTACTTGGAATCATTGATCGAAAGAGTCCCTTGTCCAAATCTTGTTGTAAGTATCCTATTCTCAATAGTCTCCATCGGCACCTTGCCAAAATCTCTAGTTTCATTCCACCTCATCCCACGTCACCTTGCATGGTTCTTACTAGATCTCAATACAAAAAGCAACTTGAAATGGCTGGATCATCCAACCACATCATCACACCTCATGATAATGATGAGGAAATCTCTAACGAAGAGTATTAAGGAACCATCCAAGATTGAAAATTCTAACGCTGCTAGAGAAAGTGCTCCATGAGGACCCTCACAAGTATTTTTATCATCTTGCTAATCTTGGAATTAAACTCCCCACTGATTTTGATCTAAGCACAATCCAAGAAAACATAGAGGATGATCATGAAAAAGGAAAGAAAGACATAGATCCAAATGCAGAGGATAAACATGAAAGAGGAAAGAAATCCATAGACCAAAGCACTCCTATGGAAGAAATGAGGAAACAACTCGAGGGTCTAAAGCAACAAATGTCAAATCTCAAGATGGGTACAAACACTAAAACCTATTCCTTGGAAGATATTGCACTGTACCCCTTTGATAAAAGTTTGAACATGACACCATTTCCCTTTCGATTCAAAGTTCCTAAGTTTGACAAATACAAAGGGAAAGGGGACCCTAGAGATCACATTAGGGAATTCAATGCAGTATGCATGGAAGTAGCTCACAATGAGACTTACTTAATGAGAATATTCCCTAGATCTCTAGGTAGTCAAGCCATGGAGTGGTTCTCACAGCTTCCACCAGGCATCAAAACTTTTGACAAATTAGTCAGCAAATTCATCACGCACTTCTCTTACAATATTGAACACAAGGTCTTTATGCTTGATTTATGCAACACCAAACAAAATATTGGTGAGTCATTCGCCACCTTCCTACAAAGATGGAGACAACTAGCAAGCAAGTGTTCATATGACGTACCAGAGAAGCAATTAATGGAGATGTTTGTCCATAACCTCAACTCTAATCTTAGCTATCAAATACAAATCTAATGCCCTACTTCATTTTTAAAAGTCATTGAAATAGGATTGTTCATCGAGAAAGCTATGATCACCAAGGGGTAAATCAAATTATACAAGGACACACCTATCTCCAACTACACGACTGACAAATCAAAGTTTTGGACTAAAATCAAAAATGTCGTCAATGATGGTGTAGTTGATTCTAAGGTGGTGGCTCCCAAGCAACAACCCCTACTCTCAAAGAAGAGGCAAGTAATGTTACACCCAACAAAAAATTCTCTCAGGAGCCAAGACTATGGTTCAACGCAAATCCAAGGCAAAAGTTCACACCGCTAGGTGAGTCCCAAGAATCCGCATTAAGGAACTTACTGGCCAACAATGAAATCTCTTTACCGCCAACCAATGATTATGAGCCTCAAGTCAAACCCCACTATTGGAAAGACACCGATTATTGTGAGTATCATAGAGGAAAGGGACATACAACCAACAATTGTATCCATCTCAAATATGTTATTCAAGATGTGCTTGATCAAAATCAAGGAGGTGCTCATCAACATACTTCTAATGAGACACATGTGGCTTATAGGGATCCACTTCTCAATCATGACATGTCGTACAACAACAATAACAACAATGACAACAACAACAACAATCACAATAGGCAAAATTAGAATAGTGGGAATAGTAATGCCAACTACGCAAGTGTGCCATTCAACTATACCATCAATTGCATATCAGAGCATGTCCCAAAAATTAATGTGGTCACACCCAACCAACAATCAGAGCCTAACTAAAATGATTGTAGTATCATTACCCACAGCAGTAAGGTTACCCTGAATACCATTCCTCTAAGGTCGTCACCTTCTCAATCCAACTTCCATCAGTATAGCATCATAGACCAACTATGGAAGACTCCGGCCCACATTTCTATCTTAGAGTTGTTGTGTCTATCTCCTTCCCATAAGGAGATTCTCAATAAAGCCTTAGTGGAAACCACTGTCCCCACTAACTTGGCCCAAGAGAAGTTTCAAGCCATGGTAGGTAATCTGACCTCCTCAAATACCATATCATTTACTGAACAAGATGACCTCTCAGTGTCTCAACCTCATAACACCCCTCTGCACATTGTTGCCTTCATCCACAAACACTGCATCAAGAGAGTTCTCAGTTTAAATATTTGCACATTAAAGCTAGTCCTTACATTGGGGTTCTCCGAAAATGTAGTTGATCCAAGAAAGAAGATTACTATCAAAGCCTATGATGAAGAGGAGAGAAGTACAAAAGGAACAATGGTTTTACCCATACAAATGGGACCAATAAGAAAAGATGTTATGTGCCAAGTCCTAGGTAGGGAGCTCACCTATAATATTCTCCTAGGTAGACCATGGATTCATGCCATGAAAGTTGTACCCTCTACCTATCACCAATGCATAAAATTCCCTCATAATGGCAAGCAAGTCACCATCCAAGGAGACCCTGACCCCTTTCAACATTGCAATTCTATCCTTTCAAAACCTGATTGCATCATACCAAACAATAGAGCATCTACATCCCCTACTCCACAGCATGATCATACCTTTGAAGCTTCCTCATCAAAGCCCAAAGAGCAGAAAATTACCATCAAAGAAAAAGGAGTAGGGGAATACTCCATAGAGCATAGCCTCAATCTAGTCAAGATGCCTTTATCTCCTATATCCTTTGGTTGACCCAAGCATTTTCTAAAGCCATCTACTCCTCCTATACCTCCCACAACTCCCTTTGTAAAATGGGGGACCCTATCAAATGAAACAGAGGAAATAGATATCCTACAATGGCTTTAGACTGAAGAAGAAGAGAGCACACAACATGAACCACCTAGGCTCCCAACAGAAATATATGGGCGAGGTGAATCTATCCTACATAGAATGGGTTATGAAGGACAAGGCCCCATCGGCCTAAGAAAAGAAGGAATTATAAAACCCATTCAACCTTCTTCCACCTCATTAGCTAGAAATACAAAAGGCCTGGGATATAAAGATAAGGGCAAAGATAAAGTAGACGCTTGTCTAATGGAAATGATCCACACACTTCAAGTGGACAGTGACATAGATTCCAATGAATATGAGTGGGATGAGCTGACAAAGCATTCCTACAATGACAAAGAGGTTGATACCATTCAAACTTATAGCCCCTACCATGAGGGACAAACACTACCGAACATGCCATTAGAGTGTGATTTGCCTATCCCTGAGAATACAACTTTCGAGGAAGGTATAAGTTCTATCGCAATAAACAATTTGGAGGAAAGTACCATCCCAAACACTCCCCCTACCAATACTCCTAGTATATCCATTCAAACTATCAGTGAATTAGATCTATCCTTTGACTCCCTCCCCTTTGTACATCCTGAGCTTATTGACTGGGATCTACGAGGAACCCCGCAACTAGATATGTTCTAAAATGATGATGCCTATATTGACTATATGGAACTTAGGGACCACCTAGCCAAAGGAGATCATAAAGATGGTTTTTCTATTAAACTTAATACCATGGCTTATTTTGGAGAGGGTTCCAAGCCTTCCAGTCGCAAAAATATCAAAATAAAAACTAGATTTGACAGTGAAAACTGTTTCACGGCAGTGTCAGGCCCCAAAATAATAAAAAGAAAGGACGCATCCGAAGGTGAAAACCCAACTGTGGCACTTGACAATGGAAGGCTTGACACTCTCCCTGATGACATGCACCAGGAGAAGTCTCAGATTGTTGTAGAACCCATAGAGCCAGTTAATATTGGAACAGAGGAACAGCCTAAGATCATTCACTTTTCTAAGTCTCTAACCCCACCAGAGAAGACTAAGTTTGTATCATTCTTCAAGAGAAAGAAAGTCAATTTTTCTTGGCCATACGTAGATATGCCAGGGTTAGATCCAGATCTGATTCTGCATCATCTTCCATTAGATCATGGAGTGAAACCAGTGAAACAGAAGCTTAGAAAGATGCATCCACACATAGCACTACTTGTAAAAGAAGAACTCAAGAAACTACTGGATGTAGGGTTCATTAGATCTATAGACTATTCGGAATGGGTCTCCAACATAGTACTAGTGTCCAAACTTGATGGCTGAGTTAGACTATGCAATGACTTTAGAGATCTAAACAAAGCCTACCACAAGGATGATTTTCCATTGCCAAATATAGATATCATAGTTGACTTGACAGCAGGGCATACCATGTTATCTCTCATGGATGGCTTCTCAGGATATAATCAGATCAGGATAGCACCAAAAGACCAACATAAGACAGTTTTTACTTGTCCATGGGACACTTTATACTGGAATGTCATGCCATTTGGGCTAAAGAACGCAGGAGCCACATATCAACGTGCTATGACCACTATATTCCATGATATGACTCATGTAACAATGGAAGATTATGTAGATGATATCCTAGCAAAGTCACTCACAAGAGAATCACACCTGGATGTGTTAGAGAAGGTCTTTAAGAGATTAGATTAATTCAAAGTCAGATTGAACCCAAAGAAGTGTGTGTTCGGAGTCACCTCAGGCAAGCTTCTAGATTTTATTGTATCAGAAAATGGAATAGAGGTGGACACCACCAAAGTCAAGGCTATTATGGACATGCCACCACCTAAGACTCTTACTCAACTAAGATCTTTACAGGGCAAGCTACAAGAAATCCATAGATTCATATCACAACTGGCAGACAAGTATCAACCATTCAGTCATCTCCTGCACAAGAACATTCCATTTAGATGGGATGAGAAATGTGAAGAGGCATTCAACAAACTGAAAGAGTATCTTATGAATCTACCTATTCTCATGCCTCCTATCCAAGGGAATCCATTGATACTTTATATATCTACTACACCTACAGCTCTTGGGGCTCTTCTAGCACAAGATTATGAAAATAAAGAAAGAGTCATCTACTATATGAGTTGCACATTGGTGGGCTATGAGTTGCAATACTCTCAGATAGAAAGATCATGTCTTGCGGTAGTTTTTGCTTCCCAAAAACTCTGACATTATATGCTTGCACATCTAGTCAAACGTATTGCAAAAATAGATTCATTGAAGTACCTACTAAGCAAAGCAGCTCTTACAGGTCACCTAGCCAAATGGGTAATGCTCTTAAGTGAATATGACATTGAGTATGTAGACAGAAAAGCTATCAAAGGACAAGTCATTGCTGATCAGTTAGCGAATGCACCATTATAGGACACCACACCAATGCAATTTGAATTTCCAGATGAATCCCTATTCAACATCTCAACACATTCTTGGAAGCTCTACTTTGATGGGTCCTACACAAACCATGGATCAGGGGCAGGAATCTTGTTTGTAACTCCTCATGGTGACATCATACCGAAGTCTTACCCCTTGTTATTCCCATGCACTAACAACATAGTAGAATATGAAGCCTTAGTCATTGGTCTTAAAATGGAAACAGAGTGGAAAATCAAAGTGCTACATGTCTACGGTGATTCTCAACTAGTGATCAATCCAGTCAATGATGATTACCAAACCAAAGATGAGAAGCTTGTCCCATACAAGCAGATGGTTGAGGACTTTAAGGAATACTTTGTGATCATCTCTTTTGAGCAGATATCGCAGATTGAAAACAAAGCAGTAGATGCCATGGCAACCATTTCCTCTCTTCTTGAAATACCAGATAATGAGTCATGGTACGAGTTCTTAGTGGAATCAATACAGCAACCAACTTATGATCTTCCTGAGAGCCATTTCATATGCCTTTTAGTTGGATCTGATTCACCTTGGTATGGTAAGGTTTACACCTACCTCAAGAACAACACCCTCCCACCTGACTTATCTTCAAACCAACGACAAACCTTTATACGCCAAACCTCTCACTATACCATTATTGTTGACACCCTATATCGACGTGGTCTAGATGGTACTTTACTCCATTGTTTAGAATGAGAAGAATCCCAAATCACCCTACAAGATGTATACGAAGGGATCTGAACACACTCTAGAGGTCCTTAGCTAAGAAACTCATGCGTTTGGGTTATTATTGGCCGAACATGGAAACAGATTCATATCAGTTTGTGAAGAAGTGCAAGCAGTGCCAAATACATGGAAACCTGATACATGCACCAGCTCAGGAGTTGAGACCTTTAAAGACACCTTGGCCCTTTTGCCAATGGGGACTTGACCTTGTGGGAAAGATCCATCCACCCTCATCCAACGACCACAAATTCATCATAACCGCTACTGATTACTTTACCAAGTGGATTGAAACCATTCCCCTCATCACTGTCACAGGTAAGCAAATCTCCTTCTTCATCCTGAATTACCTCATCTGTATATACAGAATTCCCTCATCCATTATCACAGATAACGAAAGACCCTTCAAAAACTAGGATGTCTAAGAACTCTGTGACCAATTCAAAATCCAACACCCTTTCTCCACACCCTATTACCCCCAAGGCAATGGTCAAGCTAAAGTATCCAACAAGACCATCTTAAAACTCCTCAAGAGGACAGTCAATGATGTTGGCCATGATTGGCACATCCAACTCAATCTCGCTCTATGGGCCTATAGAACCAGTATACACACTCCCACAGGTGCTACCCCTTACGCCCTTGTCTATGGCTCAAAAGTTATCCTCCCCATAAAGGTCAAATTACCATCTCTCAGGGTGTCGTTAAAAGGTCTCATATCAGATGAAGAGTACAGAGTCTCCAGATTACAAGAACTAGAGTTGCTAGAGGAAAGGAGACAGAAAGCCTTTGACCACCTCAAAGCATATCAACAAATGATGTCGAGAAGCTATAACCACAGAGTTTGCCCAAGGGTCTTTAAAGTTGGAGATCTAGTCCTTAAGGAGAATCCCCGCAATCAACATGATAGGGAAAAGAAGGGAAAGTTTGAACCCAACTGGCTTGGGCCTTATGTGATCATAGTTTCTTATGGATCGGGGGCATATCAGTTAGCAATATCAAAGGGTGAGTTGTTAGATAACCCAATCAACATCATGCATCTTCGCCGGTTCTATACCTAAGAGAACCCCAATGTAAGGGGGGCATAAAAATACAAAAAAATAAAAAAATCAGAAAAATACAAAAAAATCAAAAAAATAGAAAAATCCAAAAAAATAAAAAAATAAGAAAAGTACAAAAAAATTGTCCTTTGGTGAAAACCTAGCAAACAGGCACCTTGGATAGGTATCATGATAAAAACTTGGCAAACAGGCATCATTCATACTTTCTAGCTTTCATGCAAATAAAATCAAGTGGTGAAAACCTAGTAAATAGGCATTACTTGTGTTAAACCGCCTTCTCCATCTTTGGGAAACCAATCACCTTGTGTCCATTCTTCCCTTGTGTCCCATAATAAAATCCTGACAGTAACCTATTGTGGCTTGATACTCTATCTCTTTGTCACCTTGTCAACCAAGGTTTTATCCCACATCCTATCCATAATGTGAGCCTAGCATAGGGTCTCTTGTTGGTGTCTGTGGTCCAAATCCATGAACTACGTTGCCTCTGCATTATCACGTAGGCAAGGCCATTTCTCAAATGCACCCCTGAGGCTCACACTGTCCCATCCATCCCATGTCTAGTCCTTCTATCTATCTGAGTATGCACCACTTTCTCTCGCCTAGGTCTTAGGTCCGTTAGGGTTCACCTCGAACTACATTGCCTTTGCATTGTCACGTAGGCAAGGCCATTTAGCAATGATCCCTCGAGGCACTAGATCAGTCCCTTAGGGTCCATCTCCCCAATAAGGATTATGGAATCTTCTCACCAAGAAAGCAAGAGCAAACAAAACCCTCTCTTTTCAAGTAGAAATCCTAATGCAGGACATTAACCTATCCAAAGCAAAGCAAACAAGCACCTAAGGCTTTCTAAATAATTTTACCCAAATTATGGCAAGAAACAAACACATCTAAATGCAAAAATGTTTTGTGGATTAGAAACATGGTTAAAATATAGAGTCTTGATTTCTGCTATCATGCCTTTTTATGCTACTCAAGGATGCCAAATGCTAGAGATGCTATGATGGGGGCATGATTATTTTCTTTGTTTGTTGTTTGTGGATTAAACTTTAGTAATGTGAAGCCTTGTCTAAAGACATGATCGACAAAAGATCATCGAGGACATCAAAGGTCTAACAATAAAGGGGGCAATCCTTGTTTGTTGATATGCAAGAAATACTCAAGTCATCTCGGTTCAATTATACATCGATGCTTGTCATAACTTGCTAAATCAAAATCCATGTAAGCGATACTCAGGTCATCTCGGTTCAATTATACCTAGATGCTTGTATTAACTTACAATATTTCAAAAAAGTACCAAAACAAATTGCCCAATGATGAAATAAGCACTTCAAAATAATTGCACCGTCAAGATGTCAAAAGTAAAACATCCATTATACATCCATACATCCATATCCCATGCAATAAATGATCCAAACAATGTAGAGTATCAATACAAAGTCAAAGCTTGTGAATCTGTCTATCGAGTCATTCTTTCAATCAATCATCTATCTACCATTACATCATTTCTGTGTCGATAGGGTACATTTGGACATCACAAAAACATAGCATATAGTTGCATATCATATCACATGAGATAGTTAGTTACATGATTAAATTAGTTGCATACATAGTAAGTGCATCAGGTCATGCATATACAATTATCACATAGTATCAACAGAAAAAATCAAAACATAGATAAGTGCATTACATAAACTACAAAATCATATAGACATCATTTGCATTCACACACATTAGAAACATATCAGGTAAAGCATCTAAGTCTGCATTAGGTCATATAACATTACATAGAATCATATCAAAAGATGCATTTGACAAACATTACATAGCATCAAGTAAAACATCTAAGTCTGCATTAGATAAACATGTGCATCGCATCATACAATAGAAATACATCCATAACATAGAAATGACAAAACTACATATAGAAAGCATCAAATAGCTACATCATCATATAAACATCATAAAATGTGTCCAAATGTACAATATCAAGTGGTCCATCGCTAAGTCAATGTCATATACAGAGGGTACATCTCATGGATGGTGATACATGTCTCAAAATACAAAAGTAGTACATAAGTCTATCCGGCTATCTATGCCATCAAAAATGGTACATAGGATCCAAAGTCTATGAGTCTCTGCTATCCCTGCCTCTGTGAGCCACTGCTACCAGCAGTATGTCCCATGTCCCCTCCTCTGCTGGCCCTAGACTACTGTGGGCCCATCACGGAGGCTCCTGACCTCGATCCACCTGCCCTCTAGGAAGCCATAGACTGGCTCCTGTAGCTCAGGGCCCTCTGACTAACTGGCATGACACCATAGTATAAACCCCAATAATATTGTGTCTAGGCCTATGCTCTAGCAAGCTCACCCTGCACCTGCGCTAGCTATGCCTGTGCCTGCGCTAGCTGTACCTATGCCTGGTGCACCTGCCCAACCAAAAAATTGCTTGTCGTGTCTATCCCCAGGACTACCACTGCGGTATCATGCTCTACTTGAATAACTCATATCCACACCTCTACCATATCTCTCTCTAGTGAGCCCCATAATAACCTCTGCATCTGTCTCTCACTGGGCCTCAGCCCTCCTGAGCTATGCCTACAGCTGCCTAACCTGTCCTCTCAAAGTAGCTATAGTCCTCTCCTGGATGTCTAACTATGCTAGACCCTGGGCTACTTGTGCCTATCCCTGCCCCTATGGCTGAGGTGCCTGCTATTGTACCACCTGTTGGGGTGGCGACATCTGTACCTGTGGAGCCTACTATGTGACCTGTGGTGGCACTACCTGCTAAGCATGGGAAGGTCCCTCCCCAACTCTCCTCCACTGTCTAGGTCAGCCTCCATCATCTCTGCCACCCCCTCCTCCTCTACCATCTCCCCCATCTTTACCACCTCCTCATCCACCTCTTCTCCTCCTCCTCCCCCTCTGGCCAACCTGGCCCTCATCCTCTGAATCTACCTCGTCTATCTAAGGCACCACCTCCCCAAGCCCTGAATATCTCAAAAATGGGTGGGTAGTGAACCAATCCTCATAATCTTGGGTCATCCTAGCATCTACAATCCCCCTCCTCATATCCTAGGTGATGTAAGGCATCTACTAAAACTCTACCAGTGCCTCCTCATAAGATGCCATTAGTCCCCATCTGAGCCTCTCAGCGTGAGTCCTTATAAATAGAGCCTACCCTTGTGGCATGCCCTGCCTCCTCCCAAAATGTCTTTGTACTCAGCTGACAATCTGCCTCTCCAAAATAAACCATGCCCATCCTATCAACCATCTCGTCTAATAACAATATAGCAGCTCATCTGCCTCATCCTCCCATGGCTCGTAGTCTAGCTATGGCTGCCAGACGACCACCTCTACTCCATCTAAATCATGCCGCTAGTACTTGAGCTTCCCTATCCTATGTTGAGAAATCACTTCAGTGTAGCCATAGCTATATGGCTCTCCTCTCTACCTGTCAAAGATAGATCGGTCTAGTAATCGCTATGTGCTCCCATAGCCAAAACTGTAGCAAAGACACACCTGCAGATAAGCTCGCACCCATGTGATAGACCACCTGATGCATATTGTGGTATAGGTGCGCAAGAACACAGACACCCTAAGCGTACCAGGTGCCCTCTATCACCATCCTCTCCATGATCCAATCCCATCCAATGGGGAACCCGGGTGATCTCCTATCAAGGCATACAATGCCTCCAATCAGTCCTGCTACAATCCCTGGGAAGTAGTCGTAATAATCATGAATATCCTTCCAAGAGATGACCTATCCGACCAGCTCGGGGTCATCAAACACTCGCCTGCACTCAGCGAGTCCTACGTCCCTCTGTGGATCATACTCCACGAGCTCACCCTGAATGGGCAAATGAAGAATCCTATACATGTCCTCCAAAGTAAAGGTCATCTCACTAGTAGGGAAGTGGAAGGTCTCGTCCTCACTATGGAACCTCTCCACTGCAGCAGTCAGCAACCCACGGTTCACCTAAACGTCAGGCATGAAGCAAATGTAATCAAGTCCCATTGCGCCAAGTGCCTCTCTATCCATCTCAGTCAGCATGTGTCTCTGCAACAAAGGCATAGGCAACTGCTTCCTCGACTGAAGCGTATCTTGTATATCCTCCTGCAAGCATGCAAAGCAAGGCGTCAACCTAAAGCTGCAAGTACCATACTCAACATATCTATAGAAACATATCAACTAACTTAGCATTTCAAATTGATCAAAATAGCACACAACATCTCTTAACTAGATTCCTGCAATCTCAGAGATAGCTTATCGATTGACGCATCAAACAGGATGCCAATCGAGTCAATGTTGTTAAGTAAACTGGTTATCTATATCATATGCACCATAATAGGTGGTACATGTGCCATTTCCTAGAAAATGTGTCATTTCTTTACCAATGCACCACTTCTGGCAAGTGCACCGCAAGAATCCATGCATGCGCTGTCTTATACCGTAAATGCGTCGTCCCGTCAAAAGTACTGCTACATACCATAAGTGCGATGCATAATTATGCATGCACCGCCAAAACTCATGCATGCACTACTTGAGTATATGTGTTGTTTCTTATCCTATATGCACTATAGAACTACGTATGCGCAATTTCGTGTGGCATATGTACCACACTGTGTTCCAGCGCATTTGTCTATCCTACTTTTTCTCCTAGCATTTATTGCTATCAAACTCGACCCTAGGAGAAATTTTTTGAGATGCATACCAGGGGTCCTACCTCTGCTGGCTGGTTGAATCAACGGACTCACTCGAACTGATGCTCCTCGCATGGAATGTCCATCCTCGTGCTGACTGCTCTATGCTCTATGCTCTCCTAAGCTCTCTAAGGCAAATTAAACAAAGACAAGTGTGCAAATGAATTGTCTTGTGGACCTAGCTCCTATATATAGCATGCAAACCCTAATTTGGCTAGATGGTGACTGCAACTACTTCTTGCACCTGTTTCTTCTAGTTTTCTTCCTGTTTCTCAAAAATGCATCTTGTTTTCTTCAATCCTAACCAAGTTTCTCTTCATCTTCATGAGATTGTCCATCTCACGCCTTCTGCCTTCTTCCCATCCAATCTCTCGAGGGGGCATCCTATTGTCATAACCTGTACTAGGGGTAAACTGGGGCATGTATCATTATTAGACTATTTATTCTTTGAAGTAACGCCGTAAACTACATTGCATCAAAGAGGGGCAAAATGTATACACCTAAAAATGACACGATTTAGTCTAAATAAATATTCTTAATATTTATTCCCCTCTAATTCTTCTATCAATAAATAAATAAATAAATTTATTTATTCGATTTGCATTCCTCTAAATCAATTATCTCTTCTAAAGTCAAAATTAAATAAAATCCTTTATTTAATTAAATTCTTCCAAACAATTAAATAATTCTAAATTATTTAATTAAGTCAAATTCATTCTTCCAAATTTGAGTAAATCAAATCAAATTTATTTAAATCCTCTCAATCTCTAAAAATAAAATATAATTAAATATTTTATTTATTCTTCCAATCATGCACAACAATTAAATAAATTTTTTTATTTAATTTGCTTTCTTATCTTCTAATTCTTCAAATATCTTTGAAATCTTCTAAAAATAAGTTTTATTCTTCATGCACACAAAATTAAATAATTTATTATTTAATTTCTCTCAAATCATGCAAAAGCAAATCACAAGTTGAGTTATCTATTCAATCAACCTTGTTTTTATCAATATCTCTTAAATTAGAAAAAAGCTTTCTAATTTATGAAGAGCATGTCTTATCTTTAAAAAAGAAAGTAGTTAACTCAAATAAAACAACTTTTGTGTGACACTTGTCTTCTTCCTATTCGCACACGTTCCTCAACCATTCTATATCATTGATCTTCTCATTCTCTCAATACCGTTGATCTTCATTCTCTCAAGTCTATAAATTGAACCTCATTCTTCTATTTCATTCATCTAAGCTTTAAATATTGTTACTCTGTAGAAATTATAGGGCACCTTTGGCACCAATTCCTTCATTGCTTGTGATCACATTCATTACTATGCACTACTACCATTGTTGTGAAGCTCCTCTTCATTGCAATAAACTATCATAGCCATTCCTAATTGACATTCTTGAAGCATAGCAAGGAAGTGCACTCTCTGAGGGCCCTATTTCATACATACAAGATCGATTGTGATAGGCGATCCATGGAAGCTATGAATTAAGGAGGTTTACTTTGTTGTTGTTCATTGTTTGTTTGAATCTCTCTTGTTCACCATTTCATTGAGTTTTTGGTATCTTGATATTTGATATTATTGATTATTCATTTGAATCCAATTTTTCCTTAATAGTATGAACTTGATTTGTTTGCTATGGTATACATTTGATGTTTGCATCATCATCATGTTATACTTCATGGGGTTAGATCTAAGTGATGGATGAAGTTGATCCTTATTGGTCTTGATCTTGTTAACTCATGTTTCACTCATGTCATATCAAGATTCATGTCATAGGGTTTGGATGTTAGTTCATAACATTCATGTTTATCATGTTACAACAGCAGGACATAGTTTTTTGTCATTGGTTCATGCCATTGGATCATTGGATTTGGTTGTGTTTCTTCATCATAACATGTCATCCTTTCAGGAGTTGGATTGGGTTGTGGTTCTTCCTCATGATAGGAGTTTGTTCATGTCTTCATGCTTCTTTGTGCTCCATGTCTTCAATGTTCTTAGTGTCTTCACATTCCATAGATTTCTTCAGTGTCCTCATGATGTTGATGTTGATCACAAAATACGGTGTTAAGGTCATGTTGATGGTGATTGATGAGTTGTGGTTTTTGTTGGAAGTTTTGGAAGTCTAAAGGATGTCACAGTGGCAGTGTTCATATCATAGCTATACAGGTTTAAACATTCAAAACTAGTTAGGGGTTTTTAGTTAAAGTTATTAGTTATGTTTAAAACCCTAATTGTATTGTCTTTAAAGACCTAGTTTGGTAAGTTTTATTTGTGTTATACTCTTTGTTTAATCTATCTGAGATAACCTCCTGTGTTCTTCTTATGGTCTTCAATACTTAGGTTGTAATATGTTTAGGGTTATCTAGTCCTCAACCTCCTAAAAACCCTAGTCTTTACTTTTCTCTAAAATCTAAGTTAATACCTTACACCCATACTAGTGATATTGTACCGATGATATCCCTAAAGAGTCTAAAAAGATAAAGATAGCAATATTTGATGAGATGTTACTCAGAAACCATGAAACTTAGAAATATTATGTCTGAGGCAATACGATCATGTAGAACCCCTCTACAATAACCTCTCTCAAATTTTGATATCCCTGAGGCGTTTGCCCATGGTGAAAGGTTTTCTGTTGCCCCAAAAATCATCAGAAGGAGGTAGTGTAAAGTTGCAAAGGGGTGTAACTTTCATCTTGCTCCTGATGTGACCAAACTGACAGTTCCAACGCATCTAAAAGGGTACGTTTAGAATAGGCATGGTCCTATTTTATACCCAAACATGTCGAAACAGTTTGAGCTACATTGTACTGGCGATATCCCTGAAGAGTCCAAAGTGTAAAAAGGCAATAATATTTGAAGAGCTATTAATTAGAAAGCATGATACTTAGAAACATTATGTCTAAGGAAACACAATCATGTAGAACCCCTCTACAATAACCTCTCTTAGTTTTTGATATCTTTGAGGTGTTTGCCTGTGGTGAAAGGTTTTCTGCTGCCCCAAAAATCATTAGGAGGAGGTAGTGTAAAGTTGCAAAGGGGTGTAACTTTTGTCCTGCTCTTGATGCAATCAAATTCATAGTTCTAACGCATCTGGATGGGTACTTTTAGGCTAGGTATGGTCTTTTTTTTACCCAAACATGCCGAAACAGTTTAAGCTACATTGTACCAGCGATATCCCTGAAGAGTCCAAAGTGCAAAAAGGTAGAAATCTTTGACAAGATGTTACTTGAAAACCATGACACTTAGAAACATTCCATCTCAGGTAAGGCAATCTGTAGAACCCCTCTATAATAACCTCTCTTAGTTTTTGATATCTCTGAGGCATTTTCATGTGGTGAAAGGTTTTCTGCTGCTCCAAAAATTGTCAGAAGGAGGTAGTGTAAAGTTACAAAGGGGAGTAACTTTCATCCTACTCTTGATGCGACCAAATTGATAATTCCAATGCATCTAGATGGGTATTTTTAGGCTAGGAATGGTCATGTTTTGCACCCAAACATGCAGAAACAGTTTGACCTACATTGTACTGGCGATATCCCTAAAGAGTCCAAAGTGCAAAAAGGCAGCAATCTTTGACGAGATGTTACTCAAAAACCATGTCACTTAGAAACATTCTATCTAAGGCTATGGGATCACGTAGGGTCCTTATACAATAACCTCTCTCAGGTTTTTATATCTCTAAGGCATTTGCCCATGGTGAATTTTTTTCTACTGCCCCAAAAATGGTCAGATGCATGCAGTGTAAAGTTGCAAAGGGGTGTAACTTTCATCCTACTCCTGATGCAACCAAACCGACAGTTCCAACGTGTCCGAATGGGTACGTTTAGGTTAGGCATGGTCTTGTTTTACACCCAAACATGCCAAAACAGTTTGAGCTACATTGTATCGACGATATCCTCATGCATTGCCTTTGCTATAACTGTTATAGTCTTCACATGTCAACATGCATCTTATGGCTATTAACATACTTGTTCTATAAGTCAACATAGTCATATATGAACTAGTTGTTCTTTTATCTTGGTTCACCTTGGCTTTGTTCTCTAGTACTATTTCTATAGGGTTTGTTTTAGTCCTTCAACGCATTGTTCCATCATTGCAATCTTAGACCCCTATTGGGCTTGAAATAGACCTCTATTAGGCTACTCTCCTAAACCTTAATATCATCTTCATGTTGTTATATCCATGCTGTTCAACCCTTATCTTCTTCCACCTTTAGGTCACTATGTTATTAGGCTTGAACTTAGACTTCTATGATATTTGAAACCCTCTACACTTCATGGCTCCATCATTATGTAATGATCCGCACTGTCATTATGTAATGATCTACACTGCACCTATCTTGCTTATCATATTTCATAGCAATATTGCAAAGAGTTGGGGTAGTGGTATGCAACCTTCTGCGAGATCAATACAATGTCGTAACAAGGTTTTCAAGCTTAACAAGTTTTTGGGTAGGGAATTGCTTTATGGAATTAGAGTCAAATTGGTAAATGTGATGACATGATACATATTAACATGGTGAGATGCGAAGTATACATTTATAATATTAACCACATTCTCAAAGGGATTGCTGATGACTTATGGAAGCCTATAGCCCCAATGTTATGTTGCATACTCAAATTAGGTAAGACTTAATGTACTCTCATAACCTCACCTTATATGCAAGAGGAATTACATTTAATAACCACAATGGTCATCAGGTGCTCATAAGCATATGATTTTGACTATCTTATTCAAGACAACAAACATACTCTTTGCATCCCAATATGGTATAATAACAAGGAATTAAGAAATATTTTCAATTGAGCAACTCATAAAGAATATGGATCAGCATACCAAGGAGCAACCATAAGAACATCCTTTTGGAACATAGGGAATTGCAATATCCCCTTGGTCACTAATGAAATTAGATAGAGTTGTTTGTGAAACCATGAGACATGATCCTTAGTGTTGTACAAATGGCACATGATCCACAGGGTTGTGTAAGAATTATAGGGTGTATTTTGAGTTGCACCAAATGATTCTTATCACTATGTGAATTATGCATGGTGCAAGGAACGATGAACTTTGTATTGGATCAAGTGACATTGTTGAGGTGGCACATGATGCAAGGACTTATGCACAAGGCTGTACATCGCTATGTGAGTGACTAAGGCTAACATGCAAGCTTATGCAATAGCATGTAGATCATGATGTGAACAAAAAAACATGCTTTCCATTTATCCATTTAACCAATCTTCCTTTCTCTATTTTCTTGGGCATGTATAGTTTTGAGAGACTAAAACTTTCAACCCAAATCTTAGATTCTCTTATCATCAATTGGGATGGATTATTTGATAATTAAACTTTGAAACCTAGAGGCATACAAAAATGATCTACACTGCACCTATCCATATTACATAATGATAAAAAAAATTGATTTGTATTAATGAAATATCTATATAGGCATACATCAATATCTATCGATATAAGTATAACATATATACAAAATAGCCATATAGGCTTACAAGAATGCCATATAGGCATACAATGTCAACTATATCCAATACAAAATATATGTCCACAAATGCCATATAGGCATACAACAAAGGAACACAATAAAAAGTCATTCCCCTTTGTCCGGTGAAGAGAATAGATCACGGGTAGTCTTTGATCTCCAAGGGAATGGAGACACATATGAGGGTGTCTACTACAAACCTGAGGGCTACTCCTCCTATTTAGTTGTTCATGGATTTGTAGTTGTTACAATAAAAAATATAGACATTAATATATAGAAATTACATTATAAAAATGAAACATTTAACAAAATAATCACTTACCATTATTCAAAAATCTATCTCCTAATTTACCTCAGTACCAGGATTAGGTTGTGGTGATGTCATGTCCTATATAGACCATCCAGATAGAAATTAAACTTCAAATCAGTAATCATTTGATTTTTCAAAAATAAACAACTATAACATCGAATGTAATTTGAAATTTACTAATCTGCCTCATACCCCCGTTAAAGGCATGGAGCTATGAATCGTAGAGGACACACCATGCTCCATTGCCCTATGAACTTCAAGAGGTGTCTCCATAGCCTACATCATCTAAAAATTAAAACAACATTGTTAGAATATATTAGGCTCATGATTCAAAATTCTAGTTTAACACTTCTTTGCAGCTCAAAATGTCTTTGTTTTGACTCTATCCAAACATTTAGTGCCTATAACAGTCCTAAGTTTGTCCCAAACAACATTTCATCCTACCTAACGTGCATGTTTCTTTCTATGACAATGGAAGAGGATTTGCCACTCAATAAGAACACACATCATTCATTTTACAGAAGGACTATTATACAAAAGAGTTACCCAACCACCTTGTGACAGTCATGTTACTAATTAGTTATAACAGTCATAGCATAGAAAATGGTCCAAGGCCCTATCATTGAGTTGAAGAAGCTATCCTTGTGCAAACTTTAAAGGTGTTGCCATGCAAATGTTGCATAAGACTGTCATAGATAGGACTATCATAAAAATGGTTATACATTTGTTTGATCTCATGTTTTGCTAGATTATTATCATTTATTGTTTAGGGATTGTTCATACACCTAACTCATGGTCCTCTCATCACAAGAACAATCTTGATAGCTGAATTAGTATGAAAAATACCATGTAGACTGCCTTAGAAGACTATCACAAATAAATCAACAATAGGACTATCATAAGTTTAGAGGCATCAATGGCATCATTTCCATCTACTTGTCATGGTATTACATGAGACCACATTTCTTTGAGGCATTTTTTCAAATAACTATATTGTAATTGAAATTTTGTCATCTATCAACATCTAGTTATTAGTTATGCAATGTCTAGTAATGCTTTGAGTTTGAAAGATGTGCAATGCAATGTAATCGGCGATATGAATATAAAATACAAAAATTTAGTAAGTATAATTCATTAGTTAAACTATTTATTTTATTACCTGAGTGAAGCTTTGAACTCCACCACCACTGGCAGGTGTCACCATGAAATCTCCAAGATGAACCTATTCAACATCCAAAATTAGATATTAGAATACCATTCATATAAAAATGCTATTCACATGTAATATTTAATATTGTTTATTAATTACATACCCCAGTAGTAGATGTCGTAGTGTAACATGCAAGTGGAGAATCACTGAAAACTACATCAATGTTATGACCCTGAAATTTCATTAAAATCATCAAACTAAATTAGTTAATCTTGCATTTCAAAAATAAAATTTAATAAATTAAATTCAATGAACTTGCTAAGATTTACTTGAGTATCAAGGTTGAAAGTATCGCTCAAGAGGGCATTTGTCATCACCATCTACTCAGATGTAGATGTAGCCTGCGTACCTACGTCTTGACTATCCATGGGGTCATAACCACAAGCTGACTCGCAAGCCTAACAAGTATGGGGTGGAACCCTGCTTGAACTCTCCCTCAGCCCACGTTGTGCTATAGGACTGACATGCTCTATGATGCTCTGGGTCAAGGCATTAATGGACTGAAGTGTCTCAACCTCAAGACTCTCCTTCACAACAAAAGGGATAGACACATGCTCATGGGTTGGTTTGGCAAGTGCTCATCGTGCTGGCTATTGTGGGTCAACACGTGCTGCTGGTCTATCTTATGCTGACCTACCACCTCTACCCTGGAACTCTCGCATATCAAAATAATTTGTCATTTTATTTTTGACAAACTCATAGTAGAGTTTCCTCAAAAAATATTGTGGGACCTCATTATTGTTGCATGGAGGATGGTCAAAAACCATCTACCACCTCTACCCAAAATTGTCCCTTATCACTTGGTTGTTGCACCAATGAATAGGGAACCTCTTGCATGTAAGGGGTACAGGTTGATTTATTCATGGGTCTATGAAAATAGTACATGAGTCCAATTTTGTAATTTGTTCATTTTTAAATTGTTCATAGGATAACTTATCTACATAAAACTCTCTAAATTCTCTCCTCTTTTCTAACCAACTAGAGATTTGCTTGCTCATTGAATCTACTTTTGATAACATAGATCAAGAGATTGAGCAAGCGTGGATCTATGCAAGGTTGAAGTTACAGGTTCTTTCAACCTTCTAATTATGTCCTCAATTTGTTTTTTATTGTTTTCAATTTGCCCCATTATATTTTCTTGTGTTCCAAAGGCATATTAAGGAATGAATGGAGGTGTTTGTTGTTGGGGTTGTTCTTCAGCAGGTATTTGTTGTTCAGGTGATAGAGGATTTTGTGGATTTTTAGGAGGAGGAGTAGGTGCATTATCAATTCCTATAAATTAAATAAATTTACATCAAAAAACTATTTGAACCTACCTATTTAGCAACAAATTCACACAAGAAAGCAAATAGAACTTACTCCTTCAGCCTCCCCACTATCATGGTGGCATTTTAACATTGAATTGGTGATAAATTGTTGATGATATGCCCTTCGATAATGCGAGCGTTCTCTCCTTTGTCTCCAACCCATGGGTTTGCTATGAAATGTTGTGAAACAATGAAATAAAATGTAGGTTTTTTTTATAGAAGAGCATAACGCACTTGCATTATAACATGAGCACGTTATAATGCGAGTGCATTATAATGCGCTCATGTTATGGCTTAAATTTTTTCAAAAAAAATTGGCCACTTTTTGGCCCCCCAACTTTTTGCACCCACCCTAAGGACATATGGGATAAACTTAGAAGTCTCTATAAAGGGGATGATAAAGTAAAGCAAGTAAATTTGTAGACATACAAGGATGAATTTGAAAATCTAAAGATGAAGGAAGAAGAGAACATTGCTGACTATTTTCTTTGAGTAGATAAGGTTGTAAATGCTATTAGAGGTCTTGGTGAAAAGGTGGAGGATTTACCAGTTGTACAGAAGATACTAAGATCACCCCCTCAAAGGTATGATTAAAAAGTTTCTTCTACTGAAGAAGTAAGAGATTTTAATGTATTCAAAATGGATGAATTATTTGGTTCACTCACTGCCTATGAAATGAGAAATGCAAGCAAAGAAACATCTAAGAAAGAAGTTGCTTTCAAAGCATCTAAGAAAAATGGATCTGAGTCAAGTTATGCATCTAATAATGAGCAAGCCAACTTTGTAAGAAAGTTAAAGAAGGGATCAGGTAAGTACAAAGGTAAGTTACCTTTCAAGTGTTTCAACTATGGAAAGATTGGGCAATATGCATTTAAATGTCCTCTTAACAACAATGAAGATAACAACAATGGTTTCAAAAGATATGATTTTAACAAGAACAAGAAAAGCCTTTACTCTAAGAATGATTACAGTTCAGAAGAAGGAGACAACTGCACTTCAAAACATGAAAGAGTAGAAGATCTATTCATGGCTATGGAAGTCTTGGACAACTTAGACAGTGATACTATTGATAAAGAAGAAGAATGTGAAGTTGATTTTGAAGGTGAATTAATCTCTGCTCTTGAAGACTTGGATCTAGCAAGGAAAGAAAATGAAGAACAAAAGGCCAAGCTCATATAATCAGAGGAGATGATTGTTAACTTGAAGATTTAGATTGAAGAGGGAAAAAGAATTGCAAACATTGTGAATACTTCTTTCAAAGCCAAATCAGATGAGTTTTTAAAAATTGAAGAAGAAATTGTTTCAATAAGAAAGGAGGTTGAAAATGTTCACACTCAGCTGAGTAAGAATATCAAATTTGGTAAGAGTTCTAAAATTTTGGATGATATAATAAACATTCAAAAACCTCTATTCCTTAAGTTAGGTTGGGATATGATTTAGAAATCTCATAGCCTCTTTCTCCTGCAAAGAAGACTAAATCAGAAGAAATAATGTAGAATGAAAAAATCCCAATGAAGAAGGATAGTACAAGAATTGAAGAAGTTGATTTCATTCCTATTATTTCTCAAAGAAGAAGATTCAGAAGATCAATTCTTGCAAGACATCTACTTTCAGGAACAAATTTAATTTTGGTTTCTTTGGTTATTGTTTCAGTTGCAGTCAGTATGGTCACAAATCTATTGAATGCAGATAGAGAATGAGGAGAAGCAATTTTGTAAGTAGAAATTCTTTTGCCCCTCTATTTGATTTCAATATAATGTCATACTTACAACAATTTTGGGCACATAACAAGGTTTTGCAGAAGTGGCTTGGCAAAGTCAAAATCTCAGATAATTGACTTTGATAACCAAGAAAAGAGGATAGACATTTCTAAAAATTAGAAGTTAGATCAAAAGAAGGAATGGAGAATCAAGAACAATCATGAGGTGAAAACTCAATGATTGTCTAAACTACATTTCATGCACAAGGATAAGGAAATCCTTGGGTTGTAGACAATAGGTGCTCAAGTCACATGACAGGGGATAAGAGCAAGTTTCTCAATCTTGAAATTTGGAATGGTGGATTAGTCAAGTTTGGAGACAACACCTCTACAAAGATATGTGGTAAAGGTACAGTAAGTATTGATGGAAAGAATAGGAATGAAGATGTTCTATATGTAGAAGGTCTCAAGAACAATCTTCTTAGTGTAAGTCAGATGTGTAGCAAAGGATATAATCTTATTTTCAATGCACAAGGATGTGAAATCAGAAGAAAGAGCACTGGTAACTTGTGGCAAAAGCAAGGAGAATAGAGAATAACTTGTACAATCTTTGTGAAATCAAAGGAAAACATTTCCTTTTAGGATAGGCTGATGAGAGTTGGTTGTGGCATAAGAGGATGGGGCACATCAACTTTGACAATTTTGTGAAGATCAGCTCTAAACTTTCAGTTAGAGACATGCCAAAGATTGCTAAGCCTACTAGCACCTTTTGTAGGGAATGTCAAATTGGGAAGCAAATAAGAACCATATTCAAGACCAAGGAGTACTCTACTACTAAGCCTTTGGAACTAATTCATACATATTTATGTGGTCCTATTGGTCATGATGTTAGTCACAAACAAGCATAGAATAAAAGTACACATTAACCTTTATTCATCTTGAAAGATACTATGAATTCAAAGAATTCATGATCCCAAGTCTCCAGTGATTAGGTCTTAATCGTCTGAAGTTACTCAGAGGTTAATGTGAGTTGCTGTTTCCATTTTGGGGCCTTGCATGAAAGTTTGACGTCATCATGACACTTATGCAGAAATTCTTTACAGAGAAGTCATATTATGCAGTTATTTGGTGAAAAGATGCAGAGATACCTCAGTCTTCACATGATATTTTCAATTGTGCATGCTCTGTATTCAAATATGCTAAATATTTGCAATTATCTATGAGATGTCTGCATATCTGTATTATTTGCTTAAGATCATCAATTATTTGCAATTATGGAGATGAAACGCTCTGAAATTTAAAAGAAATTGAAGAAATACTTCTAATTAAAGTGAACCTTCAGCTTTTGAACCACATGTATATTAGATATTGTCATGAAGAGAAGAAAACCAAACCATATTTTCACCAGGACATTCCACAGCTAGATATAGTTGATGCTAACTTCAAAGGAATTTGTATGAAGACAACATATGTAAGTAGACATGCACTCCAAGGGACGCAGCAAATCACCACATATATCCAGAATTCATACACTGATTACTCAAGATTTACTATGAATTGTAATCGACACAATCTTCTCATTTATTAAGCATACAAAAATATAAATGTATACAAAAACTTTGAAATGAGCTCTGAATGTTTCAGCAAATGAATTTCAATTAAGTTTCAAATGTTTACAAAAAGGCATTCCACCACCTTTTATAGAATAAGGTGAGGAATCCGTTACAAAAGATGCACGATCCTGATTTATCAATGCAAATCTACGGTCATCATTCTCTTGACTTTGTCAATCTTTACAAAAATGGCACAAGTTGCCAGCTGGCAACTATCTATATTGCTTATGCTTATATCCCCTTTATGATGTATCTTCATCATGTTCCTCAGCTGATTCATGTGGATCATCATCATGTGCATCACTTCCTGAACTTTCACTATCCTGATGATGATGATGCCACATATGGGGCTGCATGCTGTTCCGGATCTGTTCATATGAATGCACAACTTGATCTATTCCTCCGCCATCTTGAGTCTTTGCTTTCATGATGGCGTACTTATGTACTTCATATTTATCTTTGTTGTTATCCAGCTTGTTTTTCCTGTCCTGCAGTGTTTCATTGTATCTTTCCATCTTGACCTTGATCCTCATTATTTTATTTATAAGTTCCTCTGTCAAGTGGACAGGTGGACCATTTGCTTCTGATTGGAAGTTGCTGTATAGAGCTTTGATGGCAGACTCTTCATCTTGATTTTCTATTTTCCCTTCCACCTTGCCTTCCAATGTTTCTAATATCTCTGCCTCTTCGGCCATTAAATCATGTAGCCTCATGCTGATATCTCTCAGTTTATTATTGCATCTTTTGAGGACTCCGCATTCAAACTGAATATCTTTGTACCAGATGTCTACCAACAATGCGGTATTACTGCTCAGTACCTGCTTACTGATAAGCAGTTGAGGATTTATCCTCTTTATTTCTCCCAAAAGGCTTAGGACCCTTTCCAGTTTGTAAGACCTTTTCCCGGTCTGCATTTGCAATTTATCCACCTTGGTCCTGGAGTCACTCAAAATACTCCACCTCTTCAAAGAGGCCTTCACTATTTCTACAGCATCATCCAATGTGGATGACATCCATTTTCTTATTACAGACGCCTCATGTTTCATGAGGTCTAACTTATTTACCTCCTCCTGAGAAATAGCAGTAAATGGGACTGCATGTTCAGTTGAAGTATCATTAGGACTGGTCAGCCTCCTTATGTAGGCATGCAACTGAGCAATGTGCTCTTTGTGTTGCTTATTTTTCTCCTTCTCTTTTTTCACCTTTTGGATCAAAGAATCGATAATGTCCTTGCCTTCCTGACCCTCTTGGTCTTCGTTGGCAAAACCCAGATCTACTGTGCTAATTTGAAATTCATCTAAAGTAATTTTACCCTTTTCTTTCTCCACCACAAGTATGGCAATTTGTGCGGTCCTTCTCCCAGTTGCTGGATCTCTCTTGATGGCCGAGGTCATTCTGGCCTTCCTCCTAGGCTTCATTATATCCGCGGAGAACAAGGTGGAGACATCAAATTCTTGAATTTCAAGTTCTTCCTCTATATTTACTTCTTTTGCCAACCACGGAGGCACCTGATCATGTTTTCCAGCATCATCATGATGTTCACCCATATCTCCCGTTTCTGTCAGCAAGTGTTGTGGAGACGGTGATTTTCCCATTTCTTCTTCCTGATGCTCACCCTGTTGTTGATCCTGCGGCACCTCCTCCTATTAAGGAATTTCCTTCTCTGGAAGAGTGTCCTCTTGGTGTGGGGAATCTTGTGGTGCATCTATATGTTGATCATGATGATCATGATCCTTTTCCATCATCACTTCATCTATTTTCAACTCTTCCCCTTGTTGTTTATCCACTGCACTGGATACTATGGGTTCTGCCTGAAGTGCTGGCATTTGTTCTGTAGCCATTACTTGTTCCGAGCCTGCACTATCAACTTCTTGTATTTTGGCAGTTGGATCTTCTATTGTTTTTTCCTCTTCATCAGCCTTCACTTCTTGAACCTCTACTATAGCAGGTTCCGCTGATGTATCACGTGGACTTTGTTGTCCTAATTCCAGAGTATGGCCTTCTGATTCTGCCATCTCTATTTCTTCTGTTAGGTGCCCTTTGTCAGGTGATCCTGTTGGCTGTTCAGGACTTGCATCCTATTTCTCTGTCAGGTCCACTACTGTAGGACTTGTCACCTCTGTGATTAATGTATCTAGCCCTATTTCCTGAGCTACCTACTTTGGGCTCTTTTCTTGCTCTTCTTCCACTTGCTTCATCTCCTCAAATATAGTTTGAACTGGTGGAGGCTTGTGAGGAGTCATAGATATTCCAGCAGCAAGTGTCTCCATCTTTTGTGCAGCCACATCCTACACGACCTCATCATCAGACAGATTTATTGTCTCACCAAGCGAAACATGTCCTTCTGCTTGTGTCTGGGTAGCTTCTTTCATTTATTCTTCTGCAAGTTCAGTTTTGAACTTGACGATGGTAGGAAGTGGAACATCATGCTGAAGTTCCCTAGGTACTTCACTACCAGCCCCTTGTAATAATGTTGGGGGTTGTTTTATTTCACCTCTCATAGAGGTTCTTTGTTTCTTAGGTGGGGTGGACACCAGCACCTGTGGATCTTTTCTCTTCCTCTTTATTATTAATGGAGCCTCCTATTCTTCAGGCTCTTCCTCCATGAGGATATCCTCTTCTCCAGGTTTTGTTGAGGATTGACCCTGTTCTAGGGTCTCAGTGATTCTAGCCTCTACTATCTTACTCTTCTTGGGCTTTTCCTTCCTTGGAGGGGATGCTGATTCTGATCCCGATCCTGATGCTACTGGCTGCTCAGCTACAAATACTACCCTTTCAATTATAACCCCTTTGGGTTCTTTATCCACCTTCTTTCCCCTTGGGGGTCTTTTGCTCTATTGTTGTGGTGGAGGGATTCTATCTCCCTTGGTCTTCCTCTTCTCATTCAGGAAGTCATCATATTCATCCCCAGGAATATCCTGTCCCTTCTTCTTGTTGTCCACCGTAATGGCAACACCTTTCTTCTTCAATGCCTCAACCTGCTCATCAACCCAAGCTTGAGTCAGTTGTATGGTCCTGGCAATGAATGGGTCCAGAGATATGTCTTCCTGCATGGTGAGGTCAGGTGCAGAGATGGTGTCATTATATATCTTCTTTTACTCATATTCATCTGCAATTGTCCTGCCATCATCCTTCTTCAATTGTTGGGGAAGGGAGATGCAATCAAAAGTTCTAATTTGGTTCAGAGTTAACCTCTGATACCTTCTTCTAGCCTCTGCCTCATCCTCACAATCGGCCCAAAAATCCTCTAGGTGCCTCTAATGAATAGGCTTTCCTAGTATTTTCTACATCCTGCCGTAAGGATCATATGGTCTTGTTAGTGGAAACGGTTGCAGATTCATTTTATTGAGGGTGACCATCACCTTCTTTATATTATCTGAGTCAGGGCACATATAATAGCCAATGCTGACCAGGAACAAAATTGGTGGTAGCTTCGTGGCATCCTTGTACATTTTTATCATAGTGGAGCCCTGCCAGATAAATTCCATTAGTATCACTGCATCAGTAGGATACCTCGACAGCATTAGGGGATGTCCCTCAAAACCTTCAACCCTTATGTATGAAAAGGTTGCAAACTGTATGTACCAGGCCCCATGCCTGTAAACTACCTCTTGAGCCTCCATGCTCAATCTCTTTGTTCTATCCTCTTCCATGGTCCTCACCAGATGCATGGAGAATGCATCATTGACCAATTTGTAATCTTTGAAGTAATTGATTCTCTACAGCTAGGGATGATGATCCCAGATATATGCAGCATTTGTGCCTGTAAGCTTTCCATCCGTAACTAAAGCATCAAAAGTGCCTTTGTAAGCACAAGAATAAACAATGTAAGATGCCATATAGAATACACAATTTGAACCTCCTAGGTTCATCAGCTGCTCATGCAGAGCATCACTTATTATCTGGCCCCATAGTGGCTTGATATCTGAATATAGACAAATCATTATTATTCCATACATCCAATCCCTGAAACCACCAGCATCAGGCTGGCCTGTTACTCTATTCAGGAGAGCAATCATGTATTGGTATTCTTCACTGAAATCATACTTGAACAGGTGCACAGGAAGTTTGGCTGCTACAGGATATGTGTTGTTCTCAGCTCGCCATTGATACATGTTCTTCCTGGCTCATTTCTTGTTGGCCTCATATTCCTTTTCAGACTTCCTCAGGTCTGCGCTCTTAACTTTATTGCCCAGTGGCAATCCAAATGTCCGAGAGAGACCCTTGATGGAGAGGTCTGCATATATCCTACCATGTTTCATCACTTGTCTTGTCTCAGAGTTATAATTTTGGGCACATTCGATGACTAGCTCCGGAGATTCCATAGAGTACGGAAAACCGGCAGCGTTCCACATTCCTGATATGAACACTGCGTCCAGCATAGGACTTTTATCATTCCCATCATTCAGCCTAGCTGACCAGGCTTCTAAATTGGTGCTCCCCTGATGAGTATCTGTAATTGCTCCATATTTAAATAGGACCCCTCTCTGAGAAGAGAACATGGGCCTACTGAATTCCTCTTGACACTTAACCAACCTCTTATCAGCCATGAGTACCTGCAATTAACAAAATCCTATCTCACAACGGGTATACACATGCATGCATATTGCAATTAACTTTATAAATCACCATGCCTGCTGTATCTTTTCAATATTACTTAATCATATGGATGCATAAACCAGAACTTACATCATCATACCTGAACAAAATAACATGATGAGGGTTTCAGTTACTTACCTGGTTATGCAGATTTCTCTTTTATACCAGTAGACTATTAACAACGTTCTTAATTCAGCTGATGATCACTTACTTCCTTCTGTCTATGAGCTCAAATCGTGCAACAATCGCTTGTATGCAGATATGGAAGCTAGTGCTCTATAAAACAATTTTATCGCAAGTTAAATGTAAAAATGACGGTTGAATTACCTTTTAACCTTGCAATTAGGGTAAATTTACGGCAACTCTGACAAATTAGATTGTATTCATTGATTATTCGTGCGAAAACGCAGGATCTCGCCAGGTGTTTCATTGAATTCCGGGGTCGGCGGGAACCACCTACCATGTCTGCACACATTAAATGATGATGGCAGCAACGGGAGCAGGGCGATATCCATATGACAGGATATCATGAAAGCAGGATGATATTCGCAAATATCAGGTCAAGTTTCAATATCATCCTCCTCCGGCAAATTGGAATGGTTATCGCAACAAGATTTGGGTGGCGCCTTTTGGTTATGTTTAGTACATCAGGAGGATATTTCGATGTATCAGGTGATGTTTCAAATATGATGATGACGAGACAAACTTACATGTCTCTCTTTTGGAATATCAGGATGACATCATCTTGATATTCGCTCTTTGTATCGGAAAGGCATCATGACGTCATCGTCATATTATGTGAACATGATCATGTTTAGAAAATATCCTGTCAAAATGTAAATGTGATGATGATGTCATCGTCATGTTTGTTTCTTCATTTATCCGATTTGGATGATGTCACTAGGATATTGGCTTAGGGTGATATTTTGCGACAGGAGGATATTAAGAAATATTGGGTTACCTTTGGAAATATGACGCTCGTGATATATAGGACTGTTTGACGGGAAAGATTTATTACCACTTAAAATTGACGTCCGGATATTTGGGCCGCATGACTTATCGGGAATGTTCTAAATATGATGATGATCTTCGACATGACTAAGGTTATAAAAATACGATCTTTCTCTTGCGAATATCAGGTTTGACCAAAATTTTGACTGTTCATAACTTTCACATCCTGAGGAATATCAGGATGATGTAAAAGGCAAACCTACATAGAATTTAACACTCTTTCTGAATATGGGGTCACAGAAATGGAATATGAACTTTGACAAACTGACCTCATGATGATGACTTACCTCATCCTGGTTCTGCATGATGATGCACATGACTTACTTTTACCAACCCGCCACAAAGCAGACAACACAAGCCAAGCCAAAAAGTTGGGTCCCTATTTTGCCAAGTCAAAATGGGGCATGTTGTGTAACCACACAACAGGTCCTACCAAAATAAGAAGTCTCCAAGGTGAAAGGTATTTCATGTTGCTCATTGATGATTATTCGAGAATGACAGGGTTACTTTTTTGAAAGAAAAATCAAAAGATTTTAGTAGATTCAAAATTTTCAAATCTATAGTTGAGAATGAAATGAATGCTAGAATCAAGTGCCTAAGATCAAATAGAGGAGGTGAGTTCACATCAAATGAATTTGGGGAATTTTGTGAAGAACATGGAATAAAAGACAATACTCTGCTGCAAGGACTCCTCAGCAAAATGGAGTAGTTGAAAGAAAGAATAGAACAATCCAGGAGATGGCAAGAACAATGTTGAATGAAGCTAACCTACCTGATGTATATCATAAAGAAGCACTTCATACTACTAGATTTATATCCTAAATAGAGGACAACTCAAAGTGAATAGCACTAAGACACCATATGAGCTATGTAAGGGAAGACCTGCATTGAAGTGAAGTATTTTTGAATTTTTGGAAGAAAATGCTACATTACAAGAGATGAAGATAATTTGGGAAAGTTTGACTCAAGATCAGATGAAGAAATTTTTCTTGGTTACTCAACTAGAAGAAAGGCTTATAAATGTTACAACAAGAGATTGAAGAAGATAGTTGAGAGTGCAAATGTTAGGGTTGATGAAAAGCTACATCCACCCACACATGATCAAGATGATGACTATTTAGATGATTCAGTCTACTACTCAGATGATTTAGTCGGCACAAAAGAAGAAAATGGAGTTACAAAAGAATAAACACCCATAGAGACCACCAAGTCTCTTGCAAAGTTCATTCAAAAGAATCATTCTAAAAATTAGATAATTGGAGATAAGAATAAAGGAGTTATGACTAGGGGAAGTCTTAGAGAACAAATAAACTTCTCATTGTTGTTCAAGATAGTTCCAAAGATTTTTTCTAAAGCCAGCACTTGGATGAAAGTTGGATTGATGCAATGCAAGAGTTAAATCAAATTGAGAAGAATAGTACTTGGGAACTTGTTCCAAGGCCAAAGGACAAGAATGTGATTGGAACCAAATGGGTATTCAAAAATAAGTTGAATGAAGATGGAGAAGTGGTTAGAAACAAAGAAAGGTTGGTTTACAAGGGCTATTTACAAGTGGAAGGCATTGATTTTGAGAAGACATTTTCTCCTATGGAAAGACTGGAAGCAATAAGG
Source organism: Cunninghamia lanceolata (assembly GCA_027924645.1). Taxonomy (NCBI): domain Eukaryota; kingdom Viridiplantae; phylum Streptophyta; class Pinopsida; order Cupressales; family Cupressaceae; genus Cunninghamia; species Cunninghamia lanceolata. The sequence continues at coordinate 774,407 of BSBN01001052.1, read as the reverse complement.
ATGTTCCTTGCATTTGCGATTCACAAAGACTTCAAGGTATATCAAATGGATGTCAAATATACTTTCTTGAATGGTGACTTAGAAGAAGAAGTTTACATAGAGCAGACTGAAGGATTTTAGCTATCAAAAGATTAGAATATGGTACGTAGACTTAAGAAGGCTTTATATGGTCTCAAACAACCCCCTAGGGCTTGGTATGCAAGGTTGGACAAGTATTTACTCTAGCAAGGTTTCAAGAAAGGTACAACAGATAGCAATCTGTATATCAAAATTGAGAATGAGAAAATCTTAATAGTAGTAGTATATGTTGATGATATTATCTTTGGAGGCAATGATGAAACATGTAAGATGTTTGTTGAAAAGATGCAAAAAGAATTTGAGATGTCTATGATTGGTGAGCTTTCATTTTTCCTTGGACTTCAAATTGCTCAATTAGATAAAGGTATGTTTATTTCACAAGCTAAGTATGTCAAGGGGATGTTGAAAAAGTTTGGTATGGATGACTGCAAACCTGTGAGCACACCTATGGTTACAGGCTATCATCTAAGAAAGGATGATGAGTCACCTCAAGATGATCAGACTCTATACAGATCCATGATTGGAAGTTTGTTGTACTTGAATGCATCTAGGCCAGATATTATGTAGGTAGTTTGTATGGTGGCTAGATTTCAAGGTGATCCAAAAGAAACTCATGTGAAATTTGTTAAAAGGATTTTCAAATATCTAAAGAACACTTTGGATTATGGATTGTGGTATGAGAAGCGAAAGGATTTCTCTTTAACATATATAGATGCAGATTGGGTTGGAAACATTGATGATAAGAAGAGCACAAGTGGTGGAGATTTCTTTCTAGGTGGTAGATTGGTTTCATGGTTAAGTAAAAAGAAAGATTCAATTGTCTTATCAATAGTAGAAACATAATACATTACAACAACAACTTGTTGTACTCAGGTTTTGTGGATGAAGCAGACACTGAAGGATATAGGAGTTGTATATGATGAACCCATTTCAATTCTCTGTGACAATACAAGTGTAATTAACATATCAAAGAATCTAGTGATGCATTTAAGAACCAAACATATATCTATTAGGTATCATTTCTTGAGAGAAAAGGTTGCAGATCAAGAGGTCAAATTAGAGTACATGCCTACAACGGATCAAATTGCAGATATCTTCACAAAACCTCTTCTTAAAGAGACATTTGAATACTTAAGGAAGAAGCTGGGGGTGATATCACTCTCACCAAATCAGTAAATCTTTATGATGAAGCATCTATCTAGGGGGAGCAACAGAATGTATATTCTTCATCCCTGTTCGGATAGTGGCTACGTCTCAAGGTGAGTAGGTAGAAAGGAGACAATATAAATGAGTAGAGTTTGGTATGGTTTGGTTATGGGGAGCTAGTTTTGGTAGTTGTAGCTTGAAAGTGGTTGGTTACATCCCTTTGCCATTGATGTCAAAGAGGGAGAGATTTCAAAAGTTGTGTTACAACTCAAGGAGAGATAGAGTAAGGGGAGCTTTGCAAAAGAAGTTTATGCCTGTGTTGCCATCAATGACAAAGGGGGAGATTGTTGGAAGTGTTGTCATTTATATCAAAGGTGCATACACTTACTGTCATTAATGTAGAAAGGAAGTTCATAGATGAAGATGACAAAGAAAAGATGCTAAGGTATGAATAATTTTTGTCTAAAGTATGAGCAAAATTTGGTTCGTAGGTTTTCTGGTGATTATCGAAGTTCAAGATCTCAACCTTACCCCTTCTCTAGGTTGAGGAAATAAGAAGGGCTAGAGTGGAAGGCTCGATCATGAAACTCTAATATATACTAAGTGATTGGGAGTCAAAGGGCAGAGATATTCCTTGATGAATTTAGTTATGGCGCTAAGCACTTCTATTAGATTTGCACGTTGGCTTGCTATCATGGGTTGCTGGTTACATAAGTTATCACTTAAGCCCTCATAATCATTTCAGCCCCTTTTCCTATCTATTACCGGCTTGTCTGAGCGCATAAGGCTTTATTTTTTGTGAAAGCACGCAATGGTATCACATGTTGGGATAGCACATGCTTGCAGGAGCTTGGTGGTTCCTAAGTTTTTGGTTTGTGGCTTAATGAGTTCCACATGTTGAGGTGTTAATCTAACAATTAGCACAAGGGTGCAGGGGCTTGGTGGGTCCTGAATCTATGGTCCACGGCTCGATGAGATTGATCCACATGTCAGGGAGTTGATCCAATGGTTAGTGCAAGCCCATGGGAGCTTAGTGGGTCCCAAATCTTTAGTCCGCTACACTGCGAGATTGGGCCATGTGTTAGGATTGTACAAGACAGAAATAAAAAGTAAAGAAACCTTTGGTGGCATCTGTGTCACTCATTTGATCATGCGAAAGAAAATATTGATGACTCATATTCAATTTTTGTTAATGGCTCACTTCTATTTGAAATTCAAAATTACCAATGTCAACTGAGTTTAAATTTTCATTATGCCTACCTTGGAGAATGTTAATTTGACATTGGAGAATGTTTTTTCTATGCTTAGCAGACATGGAAATTCATTTTCTATAGAAGGATATATAAGAAAGATTAGTTTGTGCTTTTAGGGTATCTAGGTGTGTAAATGAGAATACAAACTTTGCATTGAGATATCTATCTATGCCTGTGAATACTAAAGTGAAATATCTGTGTGAGTATGTGCAAGAGCTTAAGCGACAAATATATGACTAGATAAGTGAAGTATAAGCTATCATCAAGCGATCAGGCATGAATAGACAAATGGAGCTGAAGTGTGCGAAGGGCATGAACTAGATGTGATTCTGAGTTCACATAATATGTGTAAGTCCTTAATGTTTTTGTTACTATTTTAGTTTCCTAGGTTGTAGCTTAGTTTGTATGGGAGGTTGGAGCCTCAGATAGGTTAGAGCCTCAGATAGGTTGGAGCCTATTGTTGGGTTGTAGCTCAGTTTCTGTGGGAGGTTGGAGCCTATTGCTGGGTTGGAGCTCAGTTTGTAAAAGGATTGTTGATGCAGAGCCAAACACCTTAACCTGCATTCCCCTTTGTATGTCTCGCTTTACTTGCCTATCGGCAAGACCACAACTTTAACCTAGTCACCCGATCACACACCTCTTTCCGACGTATGTCCTTTGCATCATTTGCATATCGACAACACTGCCTTCATCAGCGAACATTCATCTCCTTGTACCGATGACTCTCCTCATACATGCAAGGCTTGATGTGTTGCTACTGGTTTCCCTTACCGCTGCTGCCGGTCACACTTTGCACCTAACCCAAAGTACATGCGCAATGTATATGTCAAGATACATTCGCAAGATGCATTCACAATATGCTTTGCAGAACATGCATTTGACCATTGACTTCCTTGTATCTAAACCCAATGTACATTCACAATGTATATTCACAACATGCAATTCAAATATGCATTTGATGGGTTTGACCAAACTGTTGACTCCTTTGTATGTCGATCGAAAGCTTTTCTCTCTCCTTGTATCTTAACTTAATGCATAACCACAATGTATGTTCACTTCATACAACCACAACATGCACTTGTGAGATACACACGACATACAACTACGATATATACATAGGATGTATATCCAGCATATGATTGCGATATACGCACAAATTGTATATCTGATGAAACAACGCAAATCTTGCACCGATTTGATCCACTGTAAACCTAGTAACTTCACAACTGCACAGATCTGTTCCTCTGCCAATCTAACACAGATCTTTCACCCTACCAACCTAGCACATGACAATGCTAGGATCTTTCAATGCATAATGTACGCCATCCTACAAACATGAACATGAGCAAAACAGAAAACAAAATGAAAACACTGTATAGGCATTCCATCGATTTTGAAGAAATCTAACCAATGGAATGGGCTAAGAACCCATCTCGGCTACAAAATAGCAAATCGATTGCACAGAGAAAGAAACAAACTTGAATGCCAGAAAGATGTACAACACAAATAGGACCTTGTTTATTATGCTTTTAGAAATGTATACAAACGCTCTATTTTCAGAGTTGCACAACTCAATACAATTCAATCTATCTACCATATGATATCAAATTGATCTGATCTTGGGGTATTTATCTACTCACCATGAGTAGTACTGAATTGACTCCAAGCGGCTGGGCGATCACAACCGACTAACAACCTCTAACTACCTAATAACCTTCAGGATTACAGATTGACAAGTGACCTTGGGACTTACAACATAAACCTAAATACAAACTAAAATGACATGCATTGGTCAAACAGACCTTATTTATGAATGGTCAGCTTAGGACCTTATTGGAAACAACAAAATGAACTGTAAATAGTTAATGCCTTATGGAGGCCACTGTGGATTGGGTGCTCCTGCACCATACACCCCACCACAAAAAGAACTCATGCCACATGAGTTAGGTATTTGTCTTGCTCCAGCTATATACTTTTCTGTCTCATGTCTTCCCCATGATCTCTGGACTGTAACCTGCTTCCATGGAATCAAAGACTCATGCCTAGCATTGTAGGCTCTACTCACACCTTTCTTTCTTACTGTCATCTCTACTGGAACACCTGCATTGGAAACCTTGGGTAATGCTTCTTGTACTACTGCTATGGTAGAATATGTTTGTTTTTCAATTCTTGTTGGGTCTAGAGGACAAACAATTGTCCCTACTATGATTGCATCATTGTCTTTCCAATCAACGTGTGGCTGCTTGTAAACCTTCTCTTTGACCTTCTGTGGATCCATCTGATCTCCATCGCCAAAAACTAAAATCACCTTCAAACCATGATCCTTAGCAACCCTACTCCTTGAGGTATCCCTAACTTTCTTTGTGTCTTTTGCATTGATCTACACAAACTCTTTCTTTCCCATCAAGATGACCTTGGCTACCTTCTTTGCTGCAGCATCCTCCTGCAATGGTGCCATCACAAAAGTTCTCCCATCCTTCTTGATGGTGTAAGTGTTAGCATATCCATCATACAATGCTCTCCTATCAAATTGCCATGGCCTACCCAAAAGTAGGTGACAACATTCCATGGGCAATATGTCACACAAAACCCTATCCTGATATTCTCCAATCTAAAAATCAACATATGCTTGTTTCATATACCAAAAGTGATTGACTATCACTCACTCAAGATGCTTTGTAAGGGGTTTGATGTGGAATCCTTTTGAGTTTCAACTTATCCACCATTTCCTGAGATACCATATTATCTGTTGAACCAGAATCTATTACTACCTTGCATTTTTTATCTTTGCTTTTGCAATTGGTCCTGAAAAGTGCTCTCCTTTGTATCATCTCCTTGGATGTCTTCAAGATTGTTCTCCTTAGCATCAATGATTCTCCATCTTTAGCTGGGGCTGCACTTCCCATTGGAGAGTTAACACTTTCATCTACCTTCTCTTCTTGCACATATTGAACCCTCTTGTCATTCGTCCTATCACCTCTTGATGATGACTCTTCTCGGTTCTGATTGGTTTGCCTTGTTGTAGGGGCTGATCCTCCCCCTCTTGTATTACTACCTCTTCCCCTCATGGGCTTATCTTGTCTCCTTTTTATCTTCTCTTCAGCCCTTAAGGCCATTTGGAAACACTTATTCACTGTTTTTGGTGCTAAGATGCTGAGCTCATCTTGGATGTTCATCCTTAGGCCATTCAAGTACCTGGCCACTTTCTCTAACTCTTCCTCTTGTCTCTTTGATCTGAGACTAAGTTTATAAAACTCTTGTGTGTATGCATTCACATCAAGGTCTCTCTGTCTGAGGTTCTACAATTTCTTATACATCTACTCATCATAGTCCAAGGGTAAGAACTGTGCCTCAAGAGTTTGGTCTTCATCCTTTCCCAGGAGGTTATCATATTCTTACCCTCCTTGACTCTCTCTCCTTGTTCATAATTCCACCATGCAAGAGTAGATCCCTACAATCTTGTCTTTGCTAATTTAACCCTCTTATCATTAGGGATTTCTTTATATTCGAAATGATTGTTCAATGCCTCAATCCAATCAATCACCTCTTCAGCTTCCATACTTCCACTATACATAGGTAACCCATCTATGGTGTCCCTATTGATTGACTATAATGCATTTAAAAATGCCCTCTGGTTTGCTGGTATCTCCTCTGTCTTTTTACTGGTTTCCCCAATTTCTGTGTCACCTTCATCGCTATAACTTTCATCTTCCCTATCTTTTCCTTTGGACTGCTTGAACTCTCCCAACTTGGTTGCAAGCATCTCCCCAATCAGCTTCTGAATGGTGTCCTGTGACATACTTTTGGGAGGCATCGTCTTCACCTATGGCTCATTTTCTCTGACTGACATAAACATTCACAGAAAGCACCCAAATGCCAACACTCCTACAAATCCTCAATTCGATTTGTCATCCAAATCTTTTCGGGCTCTGATACCACTATGATGTAGAGCCAAACACTCTGACTTGCATTCCCCTTTGTATGTCTTGCTTTACTTGCCTATCGGCAAGACCATATGCTATCGGCACAACTTTAACCTAGTCGCCCGATCACACACCTCTTTCTGACGTATGTCCTTTGCATCATTTGCATATCGGAAACACTGCCTTCATTGGCAAACATTCATCTCCTTGTACCGATGACTCTCCTCATACATGCAAGGCTTGACTTGTTGCTGTCGATTTCCCTTACCGCTGCTGCTACCGGTCATGCTTTGCACCTAACCCAAAGTACATGCACAATGTATATGTAAAGATACATTTGCAAGATGCATTCACAGTATGCTTTGCAGAACATGCATTTGACCATTGACTTCCTTGTATCTGAACCCGATGTACATTCACAACATGCAATTTAAATATGCATTTGATGGGTTTGACTGAACTGTTGACTCCTTTGTATGCCGATCGGAAGCTTTTCTCTCTCCCTTGTATCTTAACTCAATGCATAAACACAATGTATGTTCACTTCATATAACCACAACATGCACTTGCGAGATACACATGACATACAACTATGATATATACATAGGATGTATATCTGACGTACGATTGCGATATATAAACAAATTGTATATCTAATGAAACAACATGAATCTTGCACCGATTTGATCCACTGTAAACCAAGTAACTTCACAACTGCATAGATCTGTTCCTCTGCCAATCTAACACAAATCTTTCACCCTACCAACCTAGCACATGACAATGCTAGGATCTTTCAATGCATACTACATGCGATCCTGTAAACATGAACATGAACAAAACAAAACACAAAATGAAAACACTGTATAGCCATTCCACCGATTTCAAAGAAATCTAACCGATAGAATGGGCTAAGAACCCATCTCAGCCACAAAATAGCAAATCGATTGCACAGAGAAAGAAATGATCTGGAATGCCAGAAAGAAGCACAACACAAACAGGACCTTGTTTATTATGCTTTCATAAATGGATATAGACGCTCTATTTTCATAGTTGCACAACTCAATACAATTCAATCTGTCTACCATATAATATCAAATCGATCTAATCTTGGGGTATTTATCTACTCACCATGAGTAGTACTGAATTGACTCCAAGCAGCTAGGAGACTAGTCCAAGTGGCTGGGAGATCACAACTAACTAACAACCTCTAACTGCCTAACAACCTTCAGGATTACAGATCGACAAGTGTCCTTGGGACTTACAACATAAACCTAAATACAAACTAAAATGACATGCATTGGCCAAACAGACCTTATTACATGAATGGTCATCTTAGGACCTTATTGGAAACAACAAAATGAACTGTAAATAGTTAATGCCTTATGGAGGCCACTGTGGATTAGGTGCTCCTGCACTAATTGTAGTCCTTCTCAAGTTGAAAGTCATGTGGGTTGGAGCCTACAAAATATTGTAATTCATTGTTTCATTTTTTGAGGCTAAATTTGGATAGTAGATCCAAGCAACATTGGTCACCATGGTTTTTTCCATCTTGGGTTTTCCATGTAAATATGGTGTTATGGTCATCTGTGTGGATGTGTAAATTTGCTTATGCTTACATAGTTTTTTCATTTTCTGTTTGATGCAGTAGAGATCCTATGGTTGCAATAATTTTTTTTTAAAAAGTGGTAAATGCTGATTCACCCCCCCTCTCAATATTTTTGTGTGTTCTAACATAATTTTATTTGGACTAAATTGGATTGGATTATATTTGATGATTTATTTGCTTGATTTGGATTGGGTTTGAGTTGATTGGGAAATTTGGATAATGATTGAACCAACCTATCAAGGATGCATGAACCATGATGATTGATTGGATTTTGGATTGATTACTTAAGGTAGGGTAAGTCCTTCTACAATGCTTGTGGGATTGGATTAAGGTGATAGGCCTTATTGGATGATTAGTTTTAATTGGATGAAATTTGAATTTAAGGTGCAAGACCTTGTTGGCTGACTTGGTGTTTGAAAGGTCATTGATTGGGATTTGATTTGAGTGTTTTAGGCTTTAAATAAGGTTGGATGTGGGATGGATGATTGGTGGATGTTAGGACAAAGTGGATTTGGGAGATAATGATTTTGGGATGGATTTTGGTCAAAAGTGATTAGGTTTTGATTGGGGGTGGATTGTGATTGGAGTGGATTAGGATGGGTTTTGATTAGATTTTGATAAATGATTTTGAGGATGATTTGATGGTGAGGGGATTGGTTAGGAATTGGTTTGATTTGGGATTTGAGGGGATTTTGATTTTTAGATGGGTGGATGGAAGTTGGAAGGATTTGATTCAAGATTTAGATTTGATGGATTTTATCTTTGACTTGAAGGGATTTTTGGATTTTGCAATCTATTTTGTATGTCTTTGGATTCAAAGGGAATTCATGGATTTCACACAAGAAAACATGTCAAGCACATGAACAAGCTTATTTTATTCAAGTAGATGTATATGCATTTGTAGGCGCACCATTAATACCTTATATAGTCATGGAGTGTAAAGCCCGTGATGAGGCATTAACCATTTTTATCACCCAAGATCATTTTATGGTGGAGAGCATACACAACATACAAGCCTAGTTCAAGGGGCATGGGCTCAGTAGATTCTTGATGCTAAACACTAATTGATGCACCACAAACATATATAGTTGATGGTCTTAACTAGGCTCTACAAGTTTCTAGGGGATATCCTCAATATACCCAAGCGTATGAGAGGTCAAATTCCATGAAAAGGAGTATCTCTATAATCATGTGGTCATGGGGTCAAATCCCTTTCCACTTCACAATTGTCTCATCATATGGATAACAAGGTTGTGCCAAACAAAAGAATCCTACTTTGAGGTACATCTTTCAATCTCTCGCCTTTCTATACCTTGTCAGAATGTGTAGTTTGAGTCATTCCCAAGGTGGTAAATTCCAAGGGTAGGCCAACTAGTAGGAAAGAAGTCCAAGGACTTTTTATTACCAAGATCAACTTGCAGCACAAACAAAGAGCATACATAACTTTGCCCCTTGCGATGAAATAAATAGTGAATGACAAGAATGTTTTTAATCTCCAAGATTGCCTTTTGGTGCAAGGAAAGAGCATACACACCTAAGCAAACACACAAACACAAAAAAAAGATTCTTGACCTTAAGATACAAATGTGTAACTAGACTAGTGATAAAACAAGATTCTTGGACAAGCAAGCTACATACAAGGATGTTAGTAGTTTGATAAACTGGTCTTGGACTAGTGAAATGAAGGTGCTAGCAATAAAGATCAAACCCCTACAAAAATTAGAAATTAATTGTTTCCAATAGAAAATAGTCGTGATCATGTGATTTCTTATGATTTTTTGATCAATTTAAAAAAAAGTGCACTAAAATTAGACTATGTATGTGAATGGTATGCTTGTTCAAAGATTAGAGACAAACAAGGGGCTTTAAATGATTTTAATTAATGTTTCTAGGGTAGAATCTATAAAAATCACTTTATCCATAGTGAAGTGCTCTGAGTCAAATTTCTAACGACTATAAAAACTTGAAAATCTAAGATTGTGGTGAAAAGTTATGTAATTTTGAAAAAAAATCTATTTTAGGTGATTAGAGGGGGTGTCCCTAAGGCTTGCAGCTAGGGATTAAGACCAGTGATTAGGGATGATGATCACATGTGGTATTTTATGTCATGGTCAAGGTCATAGTTTAAAAGATGGAAGTTAGGGGCTAAGAGGTAGCCCCTAGTCACTGATGTGATAAGGGATCTAGAGCTAGGGGCTGGAGGAGTGGGCAATGGGCCCTAGTCACATATGTGACTATAGGGCTTAGATTGAGTGTTGGAGGGTCAACAGAGTACTAGAACTTGGTCACCAATGTAACCATGAGCCAAGTGGTGGGGTTAGTAAATTCAAAACACATGGGGCCAATGAATAAAGTGTGACAAACTTGCAAATAAAAGGTTACTCCAATAGATAGGGACCTACAAAGAAAACATAAACCCTGTGAATAAAAGATAAATCCCATGTGGATAAAACCTAATAAAAAAACCAAAATAATATTTTAAATAAAATCAATTTAAAATATGAAACATTTATGATTTAAACCATTGAAATTTCTACAAAAACTTTACCAAAAGATTTTTTTGAACCAATGATGGGTTGTCAACAGGTTACATGGGAAGCAGGGCAGATCCATATAGTATGCATCCATATTGTATAGATCAATGTAGTTGTATACAATATGGATTGATCTATACAACATAACTGTATAGATCTATTCATTATTTCTATTCAAGATTGGCGTAGGAAGTTGTTTCTGCTACTTTAACTTCCTTACAAGTGGTATCAGAGCCTGATCACCTTTGGTTTCAGTTGTGGGTTGTTGGGTTTTTTATACTAATCAAGGTTTGAGTGGGAGCTTGTGCAAAGGATACTTTGTGATCTTGTTGTAGGCTTTTTCAGATGGTGAACACATCTAGGAGGATTGAGGTAGAAGAGTTTTCTGGCATGAACTTTGAAATGTGGAAGATGAAGATGGAAGATCTGTTGATTGATCGGGATCTATGGGATGCAGTGGATGAAAATGTCCATAGGCCTATGGATCCAGATTTGGCTACAAAGTATGATGTAATGGATAGAAAAGCTAAAGGTCTCATAAGATTGTGCCTTGCAGATTTGATTCTGATAAATGTCTATGAAGAACCCACTTCGAAGAAGCTTTGGGAGAACTTGGGTGAGATATATCAAGCTAAATCTCTAGTAAATAATTTTTTCTTGAGGAAGAAGTTGTATTCCTTGAGAATGGAAGAAGGTGGACGAATTTCTAAGCATATGGAAACATTCAATATGTTGGTGACTCAATTGACCTTGGTTGGGGTTAAAATGGATGAGGAAGAAAGGTGCCAAATTTTACTGTGTTCACTGCTAGACTCATGGGACAGCCTAGTTATGGCTATTGGGAGCACTACAGTCATCTTGACAATGGAGGATGTTGTTGGTTATGTACTTTCTGAAGAGATGAGAATGAAGGTCTCTTTGAATGCCAAAGAGGCTTTGAGTGTTCGAGGAAGACAAAAAGAATGAGGCAAAGATGAGAAGCAGCGTGGCTGTTCCAACTCCAAGAATAAGGGGAGATCAAAATCTCCTGGTAAGTCCAAGGCAATATGCTGGAACTATGGCAAATCTGGGAACTTTCGAAAGGAATGTAAAGAAGGGAAGAAAAAGAAGAAGAAGAAGCAAGATTCTGACTTTGAGTTCGAAAAGGAAGATGTAGATTCCCTTATTGTAGCATTGGCCACTCGTGCAGGTGATAATGCTTGGTTGATAGACTCGGGTGCATCTTTCCACATGACTCCTAATAGAAACTGGTTTAGTAAGTATGAAAAGTATGATGGTGGTAAGGTGGATTTGGGTGATAATTCTTTCCTTGACATTGTTGGTTGTGGTAGTATTCATGTGAAGTTTTCTGATGATAGAGTTAGAAGATTTGATGGTGTCTTGCATATCCCAGGACTAGCAAGAAATTTATTATCTATTAGCAACCTAATAAATGCGGGTGTGCATGTATAGTTTTCTGAACTAGGTGTGAAAATGGTGAGAGGTGCTATGGTGATAGAAAGAGGAAGTAGATTGGGTACATTGTACTAGCTCGATGCATGCACAGTTGAGTGCAATAACACTTCTAATAAAATCAAGCCAGAAACTACTTTGCTAAAAAAAGAGATAGTTTCCTCTTCTACAGATGGTCGTGGCTTCTGTGTACCCAAGGGTGCTCTATCTACAGAATCAAAGTTGCCTACAGAGAAGACTATGTTATGGCACTAGAGACTTGGCCACATTGGATAGAAGGGTTTGAAAGAAATGAAAAATAAGAACCTTGTTGAAGGTTTGAATGATTGCAATCTAGAGTTTGATTTCTGTGAACATTGTATTTATGGCAAATAGAACCACGTTTAATTTTACTTGTCTTCTCATAAGTCTTCATGTATTTTGGATCTAATCCATTCGGATGTAATTGGTCCTGTTGATGTTGCTTCTATTGGTAAACTAGTTTATTATGTTACTTTCATTGATGATTTCAGTAGGAGGACATGGGTATATTTTTTAAAGAGTAAATCTAAAGTTTTCAGTCATTTTAAGGAGTTTAAAGCTATTGTTGAAACTTAGACTGGAATGAAAATTAAATGTTTGAGGACTAACAATGGTGGTGAGTACTATTCTATAGATTTTAATAGATTCTGTATAGATTGCAGGATTAAAAGACAAAAGACAACATTGTATTCTCCTCAGCAGAATGGAGTTGCAGAAAGAATGAATAGAATGTTGATGGAGAAGGCTAGGAGCATGTTGAGTGGAGCTGGTCTAGAACAAAAGTTTTGGGCTGAAGCTGTAGCCACAGCTTGTTATTTGATAAATAGATCTCCTACATCATTGCTTGTTGATAAAATGCCAATGGGGACGTGGTTAGGGAAAAAGCCTTCACTTAGACATCTAAGAGTTTTTGGTTGTGAGACATATGCACATGTGCCTAAGGAGAAGAGAACAAAGTTGGATTCAAAGGCTGTCAAATGTATCTTTATCGACTATGGCTATGGTGTGAAAGGATACAAGCTTTGGGACCCTATTGCACATAAGGTAATTTATTCTAGAAGTGTTGTTTTTAGAGAGACAATCTTCTCTTGTTACTTTTCAACCAAAACAACATAAAGAAATTGATCAGAAAAAGGATGCGACTCAACTTCCTTCTATGCCTAAGAATGTTAGTGGAAGAACCTCCACCTCAGCTTGTTTGAAGGTCTGCAAGGCATAGGCAACCACCTGAAAGGTATGGGTATTCACCCGATGATTAGAAGTGTATATTGCTTTGAATACTAACATTGATGAACTGAGATTTGTGCAAGAGGCTTTGGGTATGAATGATGTAGAGTCCTGGAAAGTTGCCATGGATGAAGACATGACATCCCTTGAAAGAAATGATACATGGGACCTAGTACCATTGCCTGAAGGACGCAAACCTATTGGATGTAAATGGGTGTTCAAGAAAAAGATTGGTTCAGATAGAAATGTTGAAAAGTATAAGGCATGGTTGGTTGTGAAGGGATACTCTCAGGTTGAGGCTATTGATTATGGTGAGATATTTTCTCTTGTTGATAAAATGACATCCATTCATTTTTTATTATCTATTGCAGCAGCTTATGACCTAGAGGTCAAGCAAATGGATGTGAAAACTACTTTCCGTCATGGTGATTTGGAGGAAGAAATTTACATGACATAGCTAGAGCACTACGTGGTGAAAGGTAAAAGCAAGTTGGTTTGTAAGTTAAAGAAATCTCTATATGGCCTTAAACAAAGTCCTAGGATGTGGTACCAGAAGTTTGATACTTATGTGTTGAGTTTGGGATTTGTGCGGTCTAAATCGGATCACTATGTATATTTTAAATCTGATGGTGATCATTTCTTGGTAATTGCTTTATGTATTAATGACATGTTGTTTATTGGAGAGGCAAAGGTTTGATTACAGAATTGAAATCTCAGCTCTATGTGAAATTTGAAATGAAAGATCTTGGTGCAACAAAACACATACTTGGGATGGAGATCAGAAGAGATCATGAGAACAGAAAGCTATGGCTTGGCTAGAGTAAGTATGTTCGTTCAGTTTTGCAAAGGTTTAACATGCAAGATTGTAAACCACTATGTGTCCCTGTTACATTGGGAACTAAGCTCTCTATTTCACAATGTCCTACATCCCCATCGGAGATGGAAGACATGAGCAGAGTGCCTTACCAGAGTGTAGTTGGAAGCTTAATGTATGCTATGGTCTGTACAAGACTAGACATTGTCCAAGTAGTGGGAGTTCTTTCTCATTATATATCTAATCCTAGAAGAGTGCATTGGGATGCAATTAAGAGGATCTTCAGATATTTGTGGGGTACATCAGAGTACTCTATTTTTTTTCATGGTAAAGGAGATCAACATTCCTTAAGTATTCATGGTTTTGTGGATTCAGACTGGGCTAGTGATGTCTATAGCAGAAGATCCACCAGTGCATATGTGTTTACTCTTAATGGTGGTGCAATCAGTTGGATGAGCAAGTGATAGGCTATGGTCACTTTGTCCATTATTGAGGTAGAGTACATGGCAGCTACTCATGCCTGTAAAGAAGCCATTTAGTTGAAGCGTTTGTGTTTAGATATTAGATTGAAACAGGGTGTAGTTACAGTTTATTATGACAGTTAGAGTACAATCTGCCTTGCGAAGAACCCAACTTTTCATGCGAGAACCAAACACATTGATGTTCAGTATCACTTCGTGAGAGATATGGTCAAGGATGACAAGGTGAAGCTGGAAAAGGTAGAGACTGTGGCGAATGTTGCAGATGCATTAACTAAGCTCGTGAGCACAACACAATTTAGGTGGTGTTCGGAGTCTATGGGCCTCTTGGCCCCTAGCAGTTGATCCATGATGATGTGATTCCCCTAGCTCTTGCAAGGTATTCGACAAGTGGGAGAATGTTGGGAAATGAAGTATATCAACCTTGCATATTTCCCGTAAATAGTTATTTTTAGTTAATATTTTCCTACAACTGTTATGTGTTATCGGTGCATTGAAAATTAGTTTATTAGGTGTCAAATGATGCCCACATGGTAGTATATGATGGAAGGCCTATTTTTAGGCATATTATGACAGATTCTATGACATCTATAAGGGTCAAAAATAGAGGTTTTCATTTTGGACGTGAGAGCTTATTTTGGGACTAGAATCTTGGCTGAGAAGCTTCGCACATAGTTTTGTAAAACCATAGATGGTTTCTTGTATAGTTAGAAGTCTATAAATTGGAGGCTTCAGGAGTAGTTTGCATTGTGTGAGTTTGCAGGTATTGTTATGCTGCTGGAATGACTCATGTAATAAACTTGCTCTGTAAGTGTATGTAATCTTGTTATTGGATTTAAAATACATTGAGCAAGCTTTTGGAGTGTGGATTTTTCACCCGAAAGGATTTTCCCCACGTATATCTGGTGTTTTGTGTTTTATTATTTATTTTATGTTTTTAAATGTGCTTCTAAATTTTCTATAATGGTTAGATCAGTTTTTAAAAAGTTTTGCATAATATCTCTCCTCAAGATTGGCGTAGGAAGTTGTTTCCGCTACTTTAACTTCCTTACAATATTTATTTAATTTTTGAAGTGTGAGTAATTAACTTAATTAAATAAATGTTGGATTTATTTAAGGTTGCAATATAGATGATTGATTGATTAATTTAATAAATTGTTTTGATTTATTTAATTAACATTGGAAGAATAATTAATGTTGGTAAACAAGTTGAAATAATTAATAAAATAAATAGGACTTATTTAATTAATTTTCAAAAAATAATTAAGTGATGAGACAAATAACGATAAAATAACATGAGATGATTTTAAGTGTCTATACATATATAAACAATAACCAAATTAAAATAAACCTAATTTAATAAAAATAAAAATATATAATTTTCTTCATTACAATTTAATATGTTACTAATTCCACAGTAAACATATTGTTAAGGGAAAATTGGATTCAAATGAATAATCAATAATATCAAATATCAAGATACCCAAACTCAATGAAATGGTGAATAAAAGAGATTCAAATAAACAATGAACAACAACAAAGCAAACCTCCTTTAATTCGTAGCTTCCATTGATCGCTTATCACAAATGATCTTGTCTATGAATATGGCCCTCAGAAGGTGCACTTCCTTGCCATGATTCCAAGATGTTCAAATGAGAATGGCTACGATAGTTTTGCCATGAAGATGAGCTTTACAACAATGATAGTGGTGTGCAGTAACGAGTGTGATCACAAGCAATGAAGGAATTGGTGTCAAAGGCACACTGTAATTCCTACAGAGTAACAATACTTAAAGCTTGGATTAATGAAATGGAAGAATAAGGTTCAATTTATAGACTTGTGAGAGAGAAGATCAACGGTATAGAAAGAATGAGAAGATCAACAGTATAGAATGGTTTGAGGAATGTGCACGAATAAGAAGAAGACAAATGTCACCCAAAAGTTGTTTTATTTGAGTTAACCACTTTCGTTTCTAAAGATAAGACATGCTTTTCATAAATTAGAAAGTTTTTTTTCTAATTTAAGAGATATTGATAAAAACAAGGTTGATTGAGTTAGTTAACTCAACTTGAGATTTGCTTTTGCATGATTTGAGAGAAATTAAATAATAAATTATTTAATTTTGTGTGCATGGAGAAGAAGACTTATTTTTAGAAGATTTGGAAGATATTTGAAGATAGGAAAGTAAATTAAATAAATAAATTTATTTAATTGTTTGTGCATGATTTGGAAGAATAAATAAAATACTTGATTATATTTTATTTTTAGAGATTGAGAAAATTTAAATAAATTTGATTTGATTTATTTAAATTTGGAAGAATGATTTTGATTTAAATTAAATAATTAAGAATTATTTAATTGTTTGGAAGAATTTAATTAAATAAAAGATTTTATTTCATTTTAACTTTAGAAGAAGTAATTAAATATTTTGATATTTAATTAATTTAGAGGAATGTGAATCGAATAAATAAATTTGTTTATTTATTTATTGATAGAAGAATTAGAAGGGAATAAATATTAAGAATATTTATTTAGACCGAATCGTGTCATTTTTAGGCGTATACATTTTGCCCCTCTTTGATGCAATGCAGTTTACGGCGTTGCTTCAAAAAATAAGTTTATGATAATGATACATGCCCCAGTTTGCCCCTGGTACAGGTAATGACGATAGGATGCCCCTTCGGGAGATTGGACAGGAAGAAGGCAGAAGGGCATGAGATGGACAATCTCATGAAGAAGAAGGTGAGGAATAGGTTAGGTTTGAAGAAAGAGTTGAATGATATGTGGTGCAAGATAGAATGGTAACACACACAAGCAAGCAACCAAGTATGCACAAATAACACAAGAACAAGCAAGGTGTTGCCCCTGTCAAGCGGTAAACCAATGATACATTGATAACGATATATGACAATGTTGTCATGGCGGGGAATGATATACCCCTAGACCAACACGATAGGCATGTTGTCATGGCGAGGAATGATAGATCCCTAGTGAAAACATGAAGGATAATGTCTAGTTTTAGGAAATGAAACATGTCGTGTAAGACGCGTGTGTTGGTTTGATTTTGACAATGTTACATCCTATATAAGACAATTGATTGATTAACTAATCGAGTTGGTTTACGACCAAACAAGGATCAAGACCACTGATTGTGATTGGATCATTTGACAAGATTGACTTGACTTGATTGGTATGGATTAAGGATGAACTTGCATTTTGATCATTGCTTGGATTGATAGCTAGAACTATTGATGAGAGGTACAATGATAGATGGAAAGTTGACTAATAGGAGAATGACTTGATAGAAGGAATCGCAAGCTTTTATTTGATACTCCGTAGTTTGGATCTTTATTTGCATGGGATATGATATGGACACTTTGTGGATGTGAGTGGATGTGAATGCTTTGTGGATGTGAGTGGATGTGAATGGTTTTTATGACATCTTGATAGTACAAGTATTTTGAAGTGCTTATTTCATCATTGGGCTTTTTTTTTGTGTGTGTGTTTTTGAAATGTTGTAAGAAAATACAAGCATCGAGGTATAATTGAACCAAGATGACTTGAGTATCACTTACATGGATTTTGATTTAGTAAGTTAATACAAGCATCTAGGTAGAATTGAACTGAGATGACCTGTGCATTTCTTGCATTTCAACAGACAAGGATTGCCCCCGTTCATGTTAGACCTTGGATGTCCTCGATGATCTTTTGCCGATCATGTTTTTAGACAAGGCATCACATTACTAAAGTTTAATCCACAAAAAATAAACAAAGAAAATAATCATGCCCCCGTCATAGCATCTCTAGCTTTTGGCATCCTCGAGTAGCATAGAAAGGCATGATAGCAAAAATCAAGACTCTATATTTCAACTATGTTTCCAATCCACAAAACATATTTGCATTTAGATGTGCTTGTTTCTTGCCATAATTTGGGTAAAATCATTTAGAAAGCCTTAGGTGCTTTTTTCTTTGCTTTGGATAGGTTAATGTCCTGTGTCAGGATTTTTGCTTGAAAAGAGTGGGCTTTGTTTATGCTTGCTCGTCTAGTGAAATATTCCACAATCCTTATTGGTGAGACAGACCCTAAGGGACTGACCTAGTGCCTTAGGGGCTCATTACTAAATGGCCTTGCCTATGTGACGACGCAGAGGCAATGTAGGTCGGGGTAAACCCTAATGGACCTAAGACCTAGGCAATAGAAAGTGGTGTAGACTCAGATAGGACATGAAACATGTCATGTAAGACACGTGTGTTGGTCTGATTTTGACAATGTTACATCCTATATAAGACAATTGATTGATTAACTGATCGAGTTGGTTTACGACCAAACAAGGATCAAGACCACTGATTGTGATTGAATCATTTGACAAGATTGACTTGACTTGATTGGTATGGATTAAGGACGAACTTGCATTTGGATCATTGCTTGGATTGACAGCTAGAACTATTGATAAAAGATACAATGATAGATGGAAAGTTGACTAATAGAAGAATGACTTGATAGAAGGAATCGCAAGCTTTTATTTGATACTCTGTAGTTTGGATCTTTATTTGCATGGGATATGATATGGACGCTTTGTGGATGTGAGTGGATGTGAATGCTTTGTGGATGCGAGTGGATGTGAATGTTTTTTTTGACATCTTGATAGTACAAGTATTTTGAAGTGCTTATTTCATCATTGGGGCTTTTTTTTTGTGTGTGTGTTTTTGAAATGTTGTAAGAAAATACAAGCATCGAGGTATAATTGAACCGAGATGACCTGAGTATCGCTTACATGGATTTTGATTTAGCAAGTTAATACAAGCATCTAGGTAGAATTGAACTGAGATGACCTGAGCATTTCTTGTATTTCAACAGACAAGGATTGCCCCCGTTCATGTTAGACCTTGGATGTCCTCGATGATCTTTTGCTGATCATGTCTTTAGACAAGGCGTCACATTACTAAAGTTTAATCCACAAAAAATAAACAAAGAAAATAATCATGCCCCCATCATAGCATCTCTAGCTTTTGGCATCCTCGAGTAGCATAGAAAGGCATGATAGCAAAAATCAAGACTCTATATTTTAACCATGTTTCCAATCCACAAAACATATTTGCATTTAGATGTGCTTGTTTCTTGCCATAATTTGGGTAAAATCATTTAAAAATCCTTAGGTGCTTTTTTATTTGCTTTGGATAGGTTAATGTCCTGTGTCAGGGTTTTTGCTTGAAAAGAGTGGGCTTTGTTTGCCCTTGCTTGTCTAGTGAAAGATTTCACAATCCTTATTGGTGAGACGGACCCTAAGGGACTGACCTAGTGCCTTAGGGGCTCATTACTAAATGGCCTTGCCTATGTGACGACGCAGAGGCAATGTAGGTCGGGGTAAACCCTAATGGACCTAAGACCTAGGCAGTAGAAAGTGGTGTAGACTCAGATAGATAGAAGGACCAGACATGGGACGGATGGGATAGTGGAGCCTCGAGGGCACATTGGAGAAATGGCCTTGCCTACGTGACAACGCAGAGGCAATATAGTTCATGGACTCGGACCATGGATACTAACGAGAGACACTATGCTAGGCTGACACTATGGATATGATATGGGAGAAACCTTGGTTGACAAGGCAACAAAGAGATAGAGTATCAAGCCACGATAGGTTACCGTTAGGATTTTATTATGGAATAGATATGGATCTAATGGGATGCGAGGAAGAATGGACACAAGGTGATTGGTTTCCAAAAGATGGAGGAAGTAGTTTATCACAAGTAATGCTTGTTTACCAGGTTTTCACCACTTGCTTTTATTTGCACGAAAGTTAGAAAGTATGCATGATGCCTGTTTGTCAGGTTTTCATCATGATACCTATCCAAGGCGCCTGTTTGCCAGGTTTTCACCAAAGGATGGTTTTTTTTGTATTTTTCTAATTTTTTTATTTTTTGGTATTTTTTTATTTTTTTTTATTTTTTTGTATTTTTCTAATTTTTTAACTTTTTTGTATTTTATGCCCCCCTTACATTGGGGTTCTGCTAAGTATAAAACCAGCGAAGATGCATGCTATTGATTGGGTCATCCAACAACTCACCCTCTGATGTTGCTAACTGATATGTCCCCAATCCATAAGCAGCTGCGATCACATAAGGCCCAAGCCAGTTGGGTTCAAACTTGCCTTTCTTTTCCCTATCTTGTTGATTGCGGGGATTCTCCTTAAGGACTAGATCTCCAACTTTGAACACTCTTGGGTGAACTCTATGGTTATAGCTTCGTGACATCAATTGTTGATATGCTTTGAGATGGTCAAAGGCATTCTATCTCCTTTCTTCTAGCAAATCTAGTTCTTGCAATCTGGAAACTCTGTATTCTTCATCTGATATGAGACCTTTTAATGACACCCTAAGAGATGGTAATTTGACCTATATGGAGAGGATAGCTTCTGAGCCATGGACAAGGGTGTAAGGGGTAGCACCTGTGGGAGTGTGTATATTGGTTCTGTAGGCCCATAGAACGGGATTGAGTTGGATGTGCCAATCATGGCCAGCATTGTTGACTGTCTTCTTGAAGGGTTTCAAGATGGTCTTGTTGGATGCTTTAGCTTGACCGTTGCCTTGGGGGTAATAGGGTGTGGAGAAACGGTGATAGATTTTGAATCGGTCACAGAGTTCTTGGACATCTTGGTTTTTGAAGGGTCTTCTATTATCCATGATAATGGATGAGGGAATTCCATATCTGCAAATGAGGTAATTCAGGATGAATGAGAAAATTTGTTTACCTGTGACGATGGTGAGGGGAATGGCTTCAATCCACTTGGTAAAGTATTCAATGGCAGTTATTATGAATTTGTGGCCATTGGATGAAGGTGGATGGATTTTTCCCACAAGGTTAAGTCCCCATTGAAAAAAGGGCCAAGGTCTCGTTAAAGGTCTCAACTCTTGAGCCGGTGCATGTATCAGGTTCCCATGTATTTGGCATTGCTTGCACTTCTTCACAAATTGATTTGAATCTGTTTCCATGTTCGGCCAGTAATAACCCAAACGCATGAGTTTCTTAGCTAAAGAAGGACAGCTAGAGTGTGTTCCGTAGATCCCTTCGTGTACGTCTTGTAAGGTAGTTTGGGATTCTTCTCGTTCTAAATAATGGAGTAAAGTACCATTTAGACCACGTCGGTATAGGGTGTCGGCAATGATGGTATAACGAGAGGTTTGGCATATAAAGGTTCATCATTGGTTTGAAGATAAGTCAAGTGGGAGGATGTTGTCCTTGAGGTAAGTGTAAATCTTACCGTACCAAGGTGAATCAGACCCAACTAATAGGCATATGGAATGGGTTTTAGGAAGATCATAAGCTGGTTGCTGAATTGATTCCACTAAGAACTCGTACCGTGACTCATTCTCTGGGATCTTGAGAAAAGAGGCAATGATCACCATGGCATCTGTTGCTTTGTTCTCAATCTGAGGTATCTGCTCAAAAGAGATGATCACAAAGTATTCCTTAAATTCCTCGACCATCCGCTTGTATGGGACAAGCTTTTCATCTTTGGTTTGGTAATCATCATTGACCTAATTTATTACTAGTTGAGAATCACCATAGACAAGTAACTCTTTGATTTTCCACTTTGTTTCCATCTTGAGGCCAATGACTAAGGCTTCATATCTTGCTATGTTGTTGGTGCATGGGAATAACAAATGGTAAGACTTTAGTATGGTGTCACCATGAGGAGTTACAAACAAGATTCCTACCCCCGATCCATGGTTTGTGTAGGACCCATCAAAGTAAAGTGTCCAAGAATGTGTTGATATATTGAATAAGGATTCATCTGGAAACTCAAATTGCATTAGTGTGGTGTCCTGTAGTGGTGCATCCGCTAACTGATCAGCATGACTTGCCCTTTGATAGCCTTTTTGTCTACATACTTAATGTCGTATTTACTTAAGAGTATTACCCATTTGGCTAGGCAACCTGTTAGAGTTGCTTTGCTTAGTAGGTACTTCAGTGGATCTATTTTTGCAATAAGTTTGACTAGATGTGCTAGCATATAGAGTTTTGGGGAAGCAAAAACTATTGCAAGACATGATCTTTCTATCTGGGATTATTGCAACTCATAGCCCACTAATGTGCAACTGATATACTTTCTTTATTCTCATAATCTTGTTGTGCTAGAAGAGCCCCAAAAGTTGTTGGTGTATCAAATATGTATAGTATCAATGGTTTCCCTTGGATAGGAGGCATGAGGATGGGTGGATTCATAAGATACTCTTTCAATTTGTCGAATGCCTCTTCACATTTCTCATCCCATCTAAATGGAATGTTCTTGTGTAGGAGATGACTGAATGGTTGACACTTGTCTGCCAGTTGTGATATGAATCTACGGATTGCTTGTAGCTTGCCTTGTAGAGATCTTAGTTGAGTAAGATTCTTGGGTGGTGGCATGTCCATAATAGCCTTGACTTTGGCGGGGTCCACCTCTATTCCATTTGCCGATACAATAAAACCTAAGAGTTTGCCTGAGGTGACTCCAAACACACATTTCTTTGGGTTCAACCTGACTTTTGATTGCTCGAGTCTTTGAAAGACCTTCTCTAACACATCTAGGTGTGATTCTCTTGTGAGTGACTTTGCTAGGATATCATCTACATAATCTTCCATTGTTATGTGCATCATATCATGAAATATAGTGGTCATAGCACGCTGATATGTGGCTCATGCATTCTTTAGCCCAAATGGCATGACATTCCAACAGAAAGTGCCCCATGGACAAGTAAAAGCCATCTTATGCTGGTCTCTAGTGCTATCCTAATCTGATTGTATCCTGAGAAGCCATCCATGAGAGATAGCATGGTATGCCCTACTGTTAAGTTGACTATGATATCTATATTTGGCAACAGAAAATTATCCTTGCGGCAAGCTTTGTTTAGATCTCTAAAATCATTGCATAGTCTGACTTGGCCATCAGGTTTGGACACTGGTACTATGTTAGAGACCCATTCTGGATAGTCTATAGCTCTGATGAACCCTACATCCAGTAGTTTCTTGAGTTCTTCTTTTACAAGCAGTGCTATGTGTGGATGCATCTTTCTAAGCTTTTGTTTCACTGGTTTCACTCCTGTATCTAATGGAAGATGATGTAGAATCAAATCTAGATCTAACCCCGGCATATCTACGTATGACCAAGAAAAATTGACTTGCTTTCTCTTGAAGAATGGTACAAACTTGGTCTTCTCTGGTGGGGTTAGAGACTTAGCAAAGTGAATGATCTTAGGTTGTTACTCTGTTCCAATATTAACTGGTTCTATGGGTTCTACAACAATTTGAGACTTCTCCTAGTGCATGTCATCAGGGAGAGTGTCAAGCTTTCCATTGTTAGGTGCCACAGTTGGGTTTTCACCATCGAATGCATCCTTTCTTTTTATTGTTTTGGGACCTAACACTGCTGTAGAGTGGTTTTCACCATCAGATGCAGTTTTTATTTTGATATTTTTGTGACTGGAAGGCTCGGCACCCTCTCTGAAATAAGCCACGGTATTAAGTTCAATAGTGAAACTAGCTTTATGATCCCCTTTGGGTATGTGGTCCCTAAGTTCCATATAGTCAATATAGACATCATCATTTTAGAACATATCTAGTTGTAGGGTTCCTCATAGATCCCAGTCAATAAGCTTAGGATGTACAAGGGGGAGGGAGTTGGAGGATAGATCTAATTCATTGATAGTTTAAATGGATATTCTAGGAGTATTGGGAGGGAGAGTATTCAGTTTTGTACTTTCCTCCAAATTGTTTATTGCGATAGAACTCGAACCTTCCTTGAAAGTCGTATTCTCAGAGATAAGAAAATCAGACTCTAATGGCCTATGCGGTACTATTTGTCCCTCACGGTAGGTGCTATAAGTTTGAATGGTATCAACCTCTTTGTTGTCATAGGAATGCTCTGTCAGCTCATCCCACTCATATTCATTGGAATCTGTGTCACTGTTCTCTTGAAGTGTATGGATCATTTCCACTAGACAAGTATTTTCTTTAGCTTTGCCCTTATCCTTATATCCTAGGCCTTTTGTATTTCTAGCCAGTGAGGATGAAGAAGGTTGAATGGGTTCTATAATTCCTTCTTTTCTTAGGCTGATGGGGCCTTGTCCTTCGTAACCCATTCTATGTAGGATAGATTCACGATGCCCATAGATTTCTGTTGGGAGCTTAGGTGGTTCCTATTGTATGTTCTCTTCTTCTTCAGTGTAAAGCCATTGTAGGATATCTCTTTCCTCTATTTCATCTGATAAGGTCCCCCATTTTACAAAGGGAGTTGTGGGAGGTATAGGAGCAGATGGCTTTGGAAAATTCTTGGGTCGACCAAAAGATCTAGGAGATAAAGGCATTTTAGCTAGATTGAGGCTGTGCTCAATGGAGTATTCCCTACTCTGTTTTCTTTGATGGTATTTTTTGCTCTTTGGGCTTTGATGAGGAAGCTTCAGAGGTAGGATCATGTTGTGGGGTGGGGGATGTAGATGCTCTATTATTTGGTATGATGCAATTGAGTTTTGAAAGGACAGCGTTGCAATGCTAAAAGGGGTCAGGGTCTCCTTGGATGGTGACTTGCTTGCCATTATGTGGGAATTTTATGCATTGGTGATAGGTAGAAGGTATAGCTTTCATGGCATGGATCCATGGTCTACCTAGGAGAATATTATAGGCAAGCTCCCTATCTAGGACTTGGCATACAACTTCTTTTATCACTGGTCCCACTTGTATGGGTAATACCATTGTTCCCCTGGTAGTTCTCTCCTCTTCATCATACGTTTTGATAGTAATCTTCTTCCTTGGATCAACTGCATTTTGAGAGAACCCCAATGTAAGGACTAGCTTCAACGTGCAAATATTTAAACCAGCTCCCCCATCAATGAGAACTCTCTTGATGCGATGCTTGTGGATGAAGGTAACAATGTGCAAAGGGGTGTTATGAGGTTGAGACACTGAGAGGTCATCTTGTTTGGTGAATGATATGGTACTTGAGGAGCTCAGATTACCTGCCATGGCCTGAAACTTCTCTTGGGCCAAGTTAGTGGGTATAGTGGTTTCCACTAAGGCTTTATCAAGAATCTCCTTATGGGAAGGAGATAGATGCAACAACTCTAAGATAGAAATGTGGGCTGAAGTCTTCCATAGTTGGTCTATGACACTATACTGATGGAAGTTGGACTAAGAAGGTGACAACCTTGGAGGGACAGTATTTAGCGTGACTTTATCACTGCAGGTAATGATACTGCAATCATTTTGGTTAGGCTCTGATTGTTGGTTGAGCGTGACCACATTGATCTGTGGTATGTCCTCTGTTATGCAATTAATGGTATAGTTGAATGGCACACTTGCATAGTTGGCATTACTATTCCCACTATTTTGATTTTGCCTGTTGCGATTGTTGTTATTGTTGCCATTGTTGTTGTTGTACGGCCTAGATTGTTGTTATTGTTGCCATTGTTGTTGTTGTACGGCCTATCATGATTGAGAAGCGGCTCTTTGTAAGCCACATGTGTCTCATAAGAAGTATGTTGATGAGCACCTCCTTGATTTTGATCAAGCACATCTTGAATAACATGTTTGAGGTGGATATATTTGTTGGTTGTATGTCCTCTTCCTCTGTGATACTCACAATTGTCGATGTCTTTCTAATAGTGAGGTTTGATTTGAGGTTCATAATCACTTGTTGGTGATAGAGAGATTTCATTTTTGGCCAATAACTTCCTTAATGCAGATTCTTGGGACTCACCCAGCGGTGTAAAATTTCACCTTGGATTTGAGTTGTACCATGGTCTTGGCTCCCGAGAGAATGTTTTGTTGGGTGTAACATTGCTTGCCTCTCCTTTGAAAGTGAGTATTGGCTGTTGTTTGGGAGCTGCCACTTTGGCATCAACTACTCCATCATTGACAACATTTTTATTCTTGGTTCAAAACTTTGATTTGTCAGTCATGTAGTTGGATGTAGGTGTGTCCTTGTATAACTTGATTTGCCCCTTGGCGATCATAGCCTTTTCAATGAACAATCCCATTTCAATGACCTTCAAGAATGAAGTAGGGCATTGGATTTGTATTTGATAGCTAAATCAGAGTTGAGATTATGGACAAACATCTCCATTAACTACTTTTCTGGTACATCATATGAGCACTTGCTTGCTAGTTGTCTCCATCTTTATAGGAAGGTGGCAAATGATTCGCCACTCTTTTGTTTGGTATTGCATAAATCAAGCATAGAGACTTCGTGTCCAATATTGTATGAGAAGTGCTTGATGCCTGGTGGGAGCCGTGAGAACCACTCCATGGCTTGACTACCTAGAGATCTAGGGAATAGTCTCATTAAGTAAGTCTCATTGTGAGCTACTACCATGCATGCCATGTTGAATTCCCTAATGTGATCTCTAGGGTCCTCTTTCCCTTTGTATTTGTCAAACTTAGGAACTTTGAATTGAAAGGGAAATGGTGTCATGTTCAAACTTTTATCAAAGGGGTATGGTGCAATATCTTCCAAGGAGTAGGTTTTAGTGTTTGTACCCATCTTGAGATCTATCATTTGTTACTTTAGACCCTTTAGTTGTTTTCTCATTTCTTCCATAGGAGTGCTTGGGTCTATGGCTTTCTTCCCTTTTTTATGATTATCCTCTACATTTGGATCTATGGCTTTCTTTCCTTTTTCATGATTATTCTCCACATTTTCTTGGATTGTGCTTAGATCGAAATCCGGGGAAGTTTAATTCCAAGATTTGCAAGATGATAAAAATACTTGTGAGGGTCGTCATGGAGCACTTTCTCCAGTAAGCATTAGAATTTCTGATCTTGGAGGGTTCCTTGATACTCTTCATGAAAGATTTCTTCATCACTATCATGAGGGGTGATGATGTGGTTGGATGATCCAGCCATTTCAAGTTACTTTTTGTATTGAGATCTAGTAAGAACCATGCAAGGTGACGTGGGATGAGGTGGGATGAAACTAGAGATTTTGGTAAGATGCTGATGGAGATTGTTGAGAATAGGATACTTATGACAAGATTTAGACAAGAAACTTTCTCGATCAATGATTCCAAGTAAGACGGCCAATACAAGATGATAGTCACTAGTAAGGATACTCAATACCTGTCTTACTGTATAGGGACTAGCCATGCACCAAGACCACTAGTGAAGCTCTATGACTTACTAGGGTTACTTGAATCCAAAATGATACGAAAAAGGGGTCTATGCTGATATGATATGGGATACTTTGAATTTGGACTAGGAAGACCTGATAGAAGGTGAATGGGATGATCAACGAAAGAGAGACTTTGATGCAAAATGGATGGGAAAAAGATTGCAAGGTAAGACTTGATCTCAAAATTTGGAACTAGACTGAAATGGGTACCCAGAGCTGACAAAATTTTTCTCTCAAAGATTGTGCAAGTGCTCACTGTCACGCATGCACCGGAATAGATGCGTTGCAAAAACTAGGAAATGTGTGGGAAGTTGGCACAGAAGCGCTGCACTAGTAAAAATTAAATGCACTATAACAGGTAGTAAAAGTGTTGCAAGTCAGTACAGATGCGCCACAGGTCGACACAAATGCATAGCAACAGAGGATGGATGCGACGCTCTGGTTTTTCTCAGTATTTTTGCAATTTTTTAGAAATTTTCTAATATTTTTAGTACTTTGGTTGCAAGAAGGTATTTTTGATCTGATTTTCTAAAATTATGGCAAGAAGACATAGCAAACACATAATATTTTTATGGTTTTTTATTTTTTTTGTGATTTTTTTTACTCTTTTTAGACTAAAAAGAAAGCAAGTACACCCTAGGTTTCAAAGGACAGTATAAAACTAAATTCTCACTATCTCTAGTGAAGCATCTTCAGGAGGTGATAATCACCCTTCCCTGCACCGAATTATAGGGGTTTTTAGTCTACTAAAATAAAGGATGAGTAATAAAGGCAACCGTTCAAGTGGTTATACATGCAGTAGCACTACTCTCCGTTATGGAGTCTCCTAGCCTGCAAGGGTTGCACCTTGGAGGGTTTTGGAGGAGGTTGGCTGTCGGTATAACACAACTGCACTCATTGTTTGAAGCTTTCACTCCAAACACAATTTATTTATAGTGTCTTGGAAGGGCTTGGCATCTAGTCTATTACCACTTAGGGTCATTCCTACTTGGATGAACAGTATCCAAGAGCAGGCCCCTCTAAAGGAAAAACACATGCAAAAATGATATGTCTAGCATTTTGGTCACCCAAGATAGGGGAGAGCATAGGCCTGGTATCATTCCCAAAACACATAATACAGTGGTTCTTTTCCCTTAGTTAAAATGAGAAAAACTAGATGAGCTATCTACCTGGGCAAACACAGAAATTTGTTAACTTTGAAGTGATAACAAAATAGCAATGGTCCAATTTTACCAAGATAGCAATGATGTGTTCAATTTTATCCCAAATAGCATGAATTGTTAACTTTGAAGTGATGATTAAGATAGCAATGGTTCAGTTTTACCCAGATAGCAATGATGAGTTTAATTTTATCCATGTAGCACAAATTGTTAACTTTGAAGTGATAATTGAGACAGCAATGGTTTAGTTTTACCCAGATAGCAATGATAAGTTTAATTTTATCCAGATAGCAATGAGTTGTTAACGTTGAAAATATAGCAATATAGCAATGATTCAATTACCACCTTCTTAGTTAAAACTATGTGAGATTTGCATGAGCACCCATTTACTTTCCCATTAAAAATTGAAGTGTGAGTTAACAAGTGCAACTATATGATTCTAAACCAGTACCTAGCCTGAAAAATAGATCAAGAGAGTTCCTGCAAAAAGACATCAGTGTTAGCAAAAATTTCAAGGAAACCCTAAAAATCACTACCTAAAATAGATGCGCCACTTCAGAGATTAAATGCGCAGAAATAAAGAACAAAAGCGTTGTAGTACATATGCACTAAGATAGATGTCAAAAGTGCAGGAAAATAATGTATATGCACTAATCTGATATATGTGCTATATCTGAGGGTAAATGCGCTGTAATAGAGACTATATGCACTGCAGGAATGTATGCACCATAACAAATGGTATTTGCATCAGAATAGAGACTATATGCACCGCGGGAATGTATGCGTCATAACAGATATCAAATGCGTGTTAGGATGTGTCAGATGCACTATTTCCTCCTATGTACGGCTTTCTAAAACATAAAAACTTAGTTTTGGGGTTAAATTCGGGGCTAGGACCCATGGCGGGCACCAAAAAATGTTAAGAAAAAATTGGATTCAAATGAATAATCAATAATATCTAATATCAAGATACCCAAAACTCAATGAAATGGTGAACAAAAGATATTCAAATGAACAATGAACAACAACAAAGCAAACCTCCTTTAATTCGTAGCTTCCATTGATTGCCTATCACAAATGATCTTGTCTATGAATATGGCCCTCAGAAGGTGCACTTCCTTGCTACAATTCCAAAATGTTCAAATGGGAATGGTTACCATAGTTTTGCTATGAAGATGAGCTTCACAACAATGATAGTGGTGTGAAGTAACAAGTGTGATTACAAGTAATGAAGGAATTGGTGCCAAAGGCGCATTATAATTCCTGCAGAGTAATAATATTTAAAACTTGGATGAATGAAATGAAAGAATGAGGTTTAAATTATAGACTTGTGAGAGAGAAGATCAACAGTATAGAAAGAATGAGAAGATCAATGGTATAGAACGGTTCGAGGAATGTGCACGAATAAGAAGAAGACAAGTGTCACCCAAAAGTTGTTTTATTTGAGTTAACCACTTTCTTTTCTAAAGATAAAACATGTTTTTCATAAATTAGAAAGTTTTTTATAATTTAAGAGATATTGCTAAAAACGAGGTTGATTGAGTTAGTTAACTCAACTTGAGATTTGCTTTTGCATGATTTGAGAGAAATTAAATAATAAATTATTTAAATTTGTGTGCATGGAGAAGAAGACTTATTTTTAGAAGATTTGGAAGATATTTGAAGATAGAAAAGTAAATTAAATAAATAAATTTATTTAAATGTTTGTGCATGATTTGTAAGAATAAATAAAATACTTGATTATATTTTATTTTTAGAGATTGAGAGAATTTAAATAAATTTGATTTGATTTATTTAAATTTGGAAGAATGATTTTGATTTAAATTAAATAATTAAGAATTATTTAATTGTTTGGAAGAATTTAACTAAATAAAAGATTTTATTTAATTTTGACTTTAGAAGAAATAATTAAATATTTTGATATTTAATTAATTTAGAGGAATGTGAATCGAATAAATAAATTTGTTTATTTATTTATTGATAGAAGAATTAGAAGGAAATAAATATTAAGAATATTTATTTAGACCAAATTGTGTCATTTTTAAGCATATACACATACAAAATACCCTTATAAACTTGTATCTTAGTCTCGACATCTATCCATAACATAACATTTATACAACCTTTAAGCATTTGGATAGCTATATTTCCTCTCATTCAAGCAAAAAGTCGACATTATGTTCATCCCATCGTAAACGTGGCTTAATTATATTCAATGATGAATACCTCTTAGAACCCAACGCAACATACCAGGAAAGCAAAAAGAATTTATCTTGATTCGTTTTTTGGTCTTGAGCTCACATTATTGAGTGAGAGAAAGCCTAATATTTTTATGCTTGCCTTTGTACAAGTTGTCATTTAATAATTTCTAATATGAACTTATCGTCGGAGGTACCCCATCACAAGCTTCTTTTGAAGTATTGATAGGGTACGATAACACATGCATCACGAGATGAGGATGCATTTGATATTGATTTTTTAATAAATACATTAAGAAAGAGTCAAAAGGAGGAACAAGAGGAATGGATATGCCATTTTTATATTGTTAAAGAGTAGTTGATTCAAAAGTATTTAAATTTATAATGAGTTTATAATGATATTTGGGTCAAATGGCTATTCTTAAATACAATAGTCAGTAAGTTGATTTTGGCCAGTAAAAATAGGATAAATAGTTATCACTTTTTAGTGTGGATAAGATGTAAAATTCCTAGTGACTCTTTAACCATTAAACTAGATGAAGTTTAAGTAGAATGGAAACTTGCAAGTCTTGAGTACTTTGGCAACAGTTTCCTTTCGAGATCTATTTAAAGACTAGAAGGTTGAGAAAATAGGGGAGCACATCATCAAAATAAATAACAAAATATTAACAATACATAATATTAAAATAATATTTTCAACAGATCTGATAGACTTAATCAATTGACCCTTGATTGCTATGATTTATCCCAGAAATCGTCGAAAACAGATGAATCGTTTCCATTTTGACCAACCAGCTGTTTCACAACATGCCCGCTGGTTAAGGTTTACCATGGCCTCTAGACCTCAAGCTTACGAAAATGCATGGAACATTACATCAACAGTAAGTTCAATTCCATCAGTATGATAGTGGAGATCTCCGCTTGGATGACTTCTTACAAGATTTATTTTAAAATAGAGTAAAAGAATATCCTACAGGGTGGCTCCATGAAATTCCACCATGAGTGGAAGTGGGCCAGGAGGCCCACAATCATTCAAACACGAGAGAGGGAAGAAGCTGTCGAAAGACTTTCACAGACAGAGATTACTACTGCCCAACAAAACATAACGATACCTATACAACATACTGATACTGATATTTTGCTTAGTAGGCGTCATGTAGGACGTAAAAATGTTGAATCTCGCGCTCAACCTTATTTTTATCTCAACAAAGACAATCCAAGAAGACCAGTCACACTTAACTAGAGCTTGTTACCTTCCTCGAAGCCGCAAAACCCGAGACAAGAGGAGAAATGTCTGAATATGTCACAAATTTTTTATGTCAACCACTTATATATTAATATTTCTGAACTTCTACTTGAAACTAAGTTGCAACTTCCTGTGAAAGAGAAACAGTTGGCTATTTTTCCTATATATACAATCATACATACACCTTTTTTTCTCATTCTTAAAATTTTGTAAGAAGAATCACCACAATGCTGGACGCGAGGTCTACTGCAGATAATACAACGCAAACCTCCCACAAAATGAGTAATTTCATTGCCTTTGTTATTGTAGCAGTTGGCTTAGCCGTGTTTTGGGGTACAGAATATCTTTTTATCAGTAGTTCAAGTACTAAGTTGATTATGTTTTCATTGTGCCTTATCATTCTTCTCAGTTTGGGGTTGTTAGATAATTTGGGGAAAGTTAGAGATTACTGTGAAGGCAATGGCAAGATGAATGAAAATATATCGGATAAGGAGGAAGCTGCTGTTGAGGAAGAAGTGCCTCCTGAAGAGCTAAAATTCATTTGCACGGCTGAAGCCATTTACATTCCTGATAAGGAGTGGAGTGAAATGGCTTCATCGCCAAGAGTGCCGAGGAATATTGATAATCCTACCCAAAATTGGACAGATAACCGCGTGGGTTCTGAGATGATGGTTGTGGAAATTCCATCTAATAATCATGTTGTTACTGAACATATTGAATTGGAGGCATTTAACAAGAGGGTCGACGATTTCATTGCCGAATTCAATCGCCAGATTCGACTGGAGAGGCAGCAATCTTCTTCCCGCTATCGGCAAATATTGCCTGCAGGCAGATATATAAAGGCAGTTTAAGTTAGGCAAGCTTTATAAAATTCTCTGTTTGGCAGCTATGTAGATCATGATTTCTGTGAAATTAAGTTTGTGTGGATCATCTCTGCCAGCTTTTATTTGTATGTAATGAAGTTTGTATTGGAAATCTCCGGCCAGAGAGGCCAGTGATCTTTGTACAGGTGCACTGAATGGAATGGTGTGCAGTCTTCCTTAACAAATTGTAGATTTGTTTGGCTATGCAATATTTTGTGAATAAAAAGAAAAATTGAAAGTCAGATCAATTAGAACCGGTTAAAGACGGTTGTGCGGGCTCTATTACATGTTTTTTTGGGGGCGGGTTTACTGGTGATTTCAATTCCGAAACAGTTGGATTCTGAACACGATTGAAAATTATAAAACATGTAATTTTAACTGCTACAAATTACAATATTGTAAGACTAGGTCATCAAACCGTCGAGACGGGATGACTTGACTTATAAAGTCGTTTACTTGGTCTGCTCTTGTGACCTCGTTCGAGGAGGGAAGGGTCCCACTATTCGGGGACTTTGGGATTAGTGGAAAAGTATTTCTATGATGTTCTCTCTGTTTTTTTTTCGTTTCAGTTATTTATTTGATGTAGGATGTAGTTTTCAAATTGTGGCAATCAAGTTGGTGCATCATGTATTATTATTTTGTGATTTAAAAAAAAACATGAATATCTATTATTAGGGATTGGCTTAATATTTTTTTTTAACAAGATTGGGATTTATTATTTCATTTGTCATCATACTTTACTAGGATATATGTTTTAATAATAATGTCTTACAATTTGTAATCATGTAGCTTGTATATGTATCAATTATTAGCTTTATATTTCTTGTTCTTATGATTGGAAAATTGTTCTTGTATTATATATTATGATATATCAAAGTATCAATTTTTTTGGAAATATATGTACATTTCTTAGGTGAAAAAGAAAAGTTTCATATGTTAGATTGATTGTTTGATTTCTACATTTACAATGTATAATAGATGTGTGTTAATAGAACACATTTACATGGTATATGTACATGAATGTCTTGGAAATGAAAAGGATTGTAAAATGAAGTAGATTACAAATTGATTTGTTCTTCTTAAGTACCTTATTGTTCATTTTCCATAGTATTCTATAAGTTAGCTCTTATTGATACTTTGTGATAATCTAATTATGATATATTGTTTACAAGAAATTCTTAATAAGGCCATTTGGTATGTCATGGAAATTGAATTACCTTAGTTGAAACTAGATCTCACGTCTTATGTACATAAACACAGTTGTTCACTATGATAACAAATATGTATATGAAAATTAACTTTCACACTTAAATTTAGATGGTATGATTCAAAATTCAAAATAAAGTAACAATGAAATCTAGTAGCTTTTCTAGCTCACAAATATTAGGTTGTGACATAGTCAAAAGGATGGTACTTGGTGAGTATTCATTAAGTAGAAAAGGTTAAGAAACACATTTGTAGGAGAAGATTGAGAAGAAGAGCTTGTGGGAAGGAAGGACCAAAAGATAACAATTGGAGTAGGGATGATAAGGGACATGAAATGAGCTAGCAAGGAAGAAGAGCATTATGTGGTATGACAAAGTTTAGAAAAGAAAATGGGAGGAGTGGATAGATCAATTAGCATCTCAATCCTTAAGGAGTGGACAAAAGTACACATGCTAAAATTTGGTGGAGGTCAAAACATTCCCCAACTCTTAGCCTCAAAGATGGAAGAGGTTAAGGAAGAAGTAGGTCCTTCTTCCATAGAGCCTATCGAAGTTGATAGCATGTTGAGGCTAGATTTCTAACTAAAATAGTGGTTCCAACCCTTAGCCCTTATTTGTGAAACTAATCTCAAAAAGTTTTCTGCCTAGGGGTTATGATGTAGGAGCATCCCTAGCCAATCATCAATCTTGTATCAACCAAAAATATCTTACATTCTTCCCTTGGTTAGGGTTAATCGGCAAAAGATATCAATTAAATGCAAATAAAGATTAAACAAAGGAATGAAAAATACACAGAAATAATAACAGTGAGAGACAAGTTTTAATGTGGTTCACCCAAACTCAGGCTACATCCACCAACAGAGAGTCCAATATTATTATCCAGTAAATCAAAACTGGTTACAACCAGCGATCCCTGCAACTCAATACCGTTGCAAATGCTACAATACAATATATCAAAAAACCCTAACCCTTGGCCACTTTTATCAAGCCTTATGTCGGTTACAAAATAGGGTTTTTTTATGTCGGTCAAAAAAAAATCGTGTTCGTATGAGCACTTTTGGTATCTGTCCAGCGCACAAGATTGCTTCTGGACCATTCTTCCTTAGGTCAGCCCAGTCCATTCGCTTGTGATCACTTTGACCGAGGGGAGGGAGAGCTAATAATTTGGTCTTGTACAAAACAATATTGCAAAAATTATGTTGTCCCGGGGGTATAGGAGGTCATTTTAGTGCTTCTATACTCATTTTCTTTGCAAAAATTATGTTGTTAGTATCAGCCTGATCATGTCAGCAGTAGCAGTCTTAGCATGTCCAATTTGAAGTAGTAGTCTTATCATGTCTGTAGTACCAGCCCTATAAAGTGAAAAGATTTCAAAATGGATATTGGTATTTAATTAATTGAATTAATTATATTGCCAGATTATATTGTAACCTCCACTGCACTTAACCTTCACTTCCACATTGCCAGATTATATAGTAACCTCCACTGGCCTTAACCTTCACTTCCACATTGCCAGATTATATACGTAATATGAATAGGTCTACTTATTTCTTTAGAATTAATGACTATACATAGGTAGCTTCTTTTGAGTTGCTCTTTTCAAAATGATGGTCCTTTCTCTCTTTCTCAAAGTGGTGGTCCCTTCTCTTTTTTTCAAAGTGGTGGTCCTTTCTCTCAGACAAGATTTGCTCGACAGATCGTATGATTATCCTCCCTCTTTGGTGGACAAGATTTGTTCAGACATCGTATGATTAGATTTGAAATCTTTTGACTTGCTCGACTGATTTGTACTGATGATAAGATGCATAAAATTTTTTGACCTGGTGGACACATGAAATCTTTTTAGTATTAGAATTGTCTAGTCCTCCCTCTTGACTTGGAATTTTTTTTAGCATTAATTCAACCTGATAATTATGCCGAGGCTTGAATATGAGGGTTTTCTCGTGTGTGGGGATGGGTGGGGGGTTATGCCTCTTCCCGATATCACGAGAGCCATATTTGGGTGGGAGCCATGTAACGTAGGTAAGAGATTTATCCCACCATTGATGTTGTAATTAATCTACCTTGACTATAACTATTTTGTAAATGGCATCTAACTCGACCTCTAGTCGATTCTCTAGATAAAGAAGAAACATTTTTCTCCGCCGGCAACTTTTGATCAATTCATTGATGGTCTATTTTACCTTCCTCCCACCCACCAATTAATCTACCCCCTCCGGGAGGGGCCTCCCCCTTTATTATTGTCGGGTCACTTTTTGCCTTCACTTCATACGAAAGAGTTCACGACCGACTACGATCCTTCACTCCCAACTGGAATAGTACACGACCAACGACCATCCTTCGCTGAACATGGAATCCTAAATGGGTACTCTTGAGCCTTCCTCCTTCACTTCATCCTGAATCCTTCCTCCATCACCTCAGACTTTCGAGCCAGTGACCAATCTTCATAGCCACATACAAAGGATCTGAATCGCCACTTCTATTCTATATGCAATACAATAGTCACCACCGACCAACACGCTTTTTTAACTCTAATTTTTGGGTTTTCTCAAGGTGTTTTGAATTAGCTTTTACACTTTTAGTTGTAAGTTTCTCATGTGATGCATGTGTGGTAACACCAAGGGAATTTGTTTGGGATCTTCGTTGTGCTTATTCACAAAGTATTACTTCAATTCTTTCTCTTTATGTTTGAAAATTAAAATATTCCAATAGTGACATATTCATGTTTCTTCATCAGCAACTATTTGAGACTTCTTTTAAATCTATAATTTCATTTGATTTAATGGCTTGTAGCTTTGCCATCAAATTTCCATATATAAAAGTCCAAACATGTTGATGGGTATTCCTTCTTGCACCAAGTTTTGTAGTTCAAATTCACTTAAGGCTAAGTGCAAGGAAATGGGGGGCCAAAAGGGGGTCATGAGTGGCCATTTTCTTCTTGAAACCAATAAAGTCAAAACTTCAATCAATAAATTAAGATGCCTACACTCAAAAAATTGAATATGTGATAAGAACAAGAATTGTAGTGCTCCAAATCTAATCTCTAAAATTATAAGTATTTTTAAAAATGATTAAGATTAAGAGGTTCAAATGCTAAGTGAACACAAAGGTGGCCATCTCATTTTGATCACTAAAATTTAACATAGCATTAGGGACGTTCCCCTCCATTTTTTGTTTTATTAATATTTTTAAAACAAATTAATAGAAAGATAGTTAAGAGAATTTAGTAGAACTATTTAAGTTATATATTTTTTTATTGAATAGTAATTTTTAATGTTTTTCTTAAGTGGATGCATCTTGAAAGACTAATAACTGATAATGTCTATTAGATAACTTCTACAAAAATAATTAAGGATCAACTTTTTAATGTGTATAGAATTAAGTGTACAACATTACTTTATTCAAAATTGGATGAGTGGATAAAAAAATATGCAAAATAAAATAATACATGTGTTTGTACAACATATTAGGATACTATTAAAAGTAAATAAAGATTACTAGGGGAATCTATTTGGCATCTTCACCATGCTTATCCATAAATTATTCTTTCACTTCTTTCTCTTTATAATTGACAATCAAAGTTTTACACTAGTGACATATTCATGTTTCTTTATCAACAACTATTTGAGACTTCTTTTAAATCTATGCTTTCATTTAATTTAATATCTTGGCGCTTTCCCATCAACTTTCCATATGTAAAAGTTCAAACATGTGGATGGCGTTCTTTCTTGCACCAAGTCTTGTAGTTCAAAATTAGATGAGTGGATTAAAAAAATGCAAAAAAAAATAATAAATGTTTTTTTACAACATATGAGGATATTATTAAAGTAAATAAAGATTATTTAATCTTACTTTATTCATATTATAGAAAAATTATATGGTTGGAAAGGTAATAAATAAATTGATGTTGCAAGGGTGTTTTCACATAGTCTTATGACTAAATATACAATTGTAATGTTGATCATAATGAAAATTTGATATTTTAATGTTGATTTTAGAATCGTGATTAAATATATAATATTTTTATTAAGGTAAAAATGGGTTTTTGAAAGGGCCCAAATCCTTCTACAACAGAATAGCTAAAGGTGAACAAAACAAGTTCCACAAGGAATGGAACAACCAAAGGGAAAAGATACAGCAATGCTACAACCAACCTACCAAGAACAATCACAGCATCAAAGGACCACTAGTCTAAACTATGCTTGACCTTTCCCTAGCAATCCACACACCCCTAACCCAAGTGTGGGACTGAGAAATAGACTTAGGAAGACCATTATTCCTCCTTTGAATGATAGTCTAAGATACACAATTATCCAAATCCTTTGGCCAAGGAGAGAGGGGAGGGGAATCCACCTCGGTCCTCTACCACCCCAACTGGGGGCACCACATGAGAAGATGAATACCTAACCAAAGAAGTCAATTATCAAATGCAAGTAGTAGCTAGAGATGATGCAAGATCACTAGCACCAACCACCACAGGGATGTCGGATCTAATGAAGGCATGCCAGCTATCTAGTCTAGAGAAGAGGCCACAACATGAACATCAGGTGTGTTACACACAAGAAACTCAGGAGGATCCATACTAACATCGAGAAGAGGCCCATATTTTGCTTAATAGGCGTCATGTAGGACGTAAAAATGTTGAATCTCGCGCTCAACCTTATTTTTATCTCAACAAAGGCAATCCATGAAGAGGTGTGATACTGATATTTTGCTTAATAGGCGTCATGTAGGACGTAAAAATGTTGAATCTCGCGCTCAACCTTATTTTTATCTCAACAAAGGCAATCCATGAAGACCAGTCACACTTAACTAGAACTTGTTACCTTCCTCGAAGCCGCAAAACGCGAGATAAGATGCTAAATGTCTGAATATGTCACTATTTTTTTTTATGTCAACCACTTATATATCAATATTTCTGAACTTCTACTTGAAACTAAGTTGCAACTTCCTGTGAAAGAGAAACAGTTGGCCATTTTTCCTATATATGCAATCATACACACTTCTTTCTCTCATTCTTAATTTTTGTAAGAAGAATCACCCCAATGTTGGACGCGAGGTCTACTTTAGATAATACTACGCAAACCTCCAACAAAATGAGTAATTTCATTGCCTTTGCTATTGTGGCAGTTGGCTTAGCCGTGTTTTGGGGTAAAGAATATCTTTTTATCAGTAGTTCAAGTAATAAGTTGATTATGTTTTCAGTGTGCCTTATCATTCTTCTCAGTTTGGGGTTGTTAAATAATTTGGGGAAAGTTAGAGATTACTGTGAAGGCAATGGCAAGATGAATGAGAATATATCGGGCAAGGAGGAAGCCGCTGTTGAGGAAGAAGTGCCTCCTGAAGAACTAAAATTCATTTGCACGGCTGAAGCCATTTACATTCCTGATAAGCAGTGGAGCGAAGTGGCTTCATCGCCAAGAGTGCCGAGGAATATTGATAACCGCGTGGGTTCTGAGATGATGGTTGTGGAAATTCCATCTAATAATCATGTTGTTACTGAACATATTGAATTGGAGGCATTTAACAAGAGGGTCGACGATT
Organism: Cunninghamia lanceolata; assembly: GCA_027924645.1. Lineage (NCBI taxonomy): Eukaryota > Viridiplantae > Streptophyta > Pinopsida > Cupressales > Cupressaceae > Cunninghamia > Cunninghamia lanceolata. The sequence goes on along the minus strand of BSBN01001052.1, from coordinate 734,516 downwards.
TCATTGCCGAATTCAATCACCAGATTCGACTAGAGAGGCAGCAATCTTCTTCCCGCATCGGAAAATATTGCCTGCAGGGAGATATATAAAGGCAGTTTAAGTTAGGCAAGCTTTGTAAAATTCTGTGTCTGGCTGCTCTGTAGATCATGATTTCTGTGAAATTAAGTTTGTGTGGATCATCTCTGCCATCTTTTATTTGTATGTAATGAAGTTTGTATTGGAAATCTCCGGCCAGAGAGGCCAGTGATCTTTGTACAGGTGCACTGAATGGAATGGTGTGCAGTCTTCCTTAACAAATTGTAGATTTGTTTGGCTATGAAATATTTTGTGAATAAAAAGAAAAATTGAAAGTCAGATCAATTAGTACCGGTTAAAGACGGTTATGCGGGCTCTATTACATGTTTTTTTGGGGGCGGGTTTACTGGTGATTTCAATTCCGAAACGGTTGGATTCTGAACACATTGAAAATTATAAATCATCTAATTTTAACTGCTACAAATTACAATATTGTTAGACTAGGTCATCAAAACGTCGAGACGGGATGACTTGACTTATAAAGTCGTTTAGATGGTATGCTCTTGTCACCTCGTTCGAGGAGGGATGGGTCCCACCATTCGGAATGCGGTATAAGAGACGAACAACTTTGGGATTGGTGGAAAAGTATTCCTATTTTTCGTTTCAGTTAATTAAGGTAATCAAGTTGGTGCATCTTTTATTATTATTTTATGATTTTTTTTTAAAATTATCAATTACAGGATTCAGATTTACTATTTCATTTGTCATCATATCTTATTAGAATATATGTTTTAGTTTTATATAAACATGTTTGATAATAATAATGTATTACAATTTGTGATCTTGTAACTTGTATATGTATTAATTATTAGTTTTATGTTTCTTGTTCTTATGATTGGAAAATTGTTCTTGTATTATATATTATGATGTATCAAAGTATCAATTTTTTTGGAAATATATATACATTTCTTAGGTGAAAAAGAAAAGGTCCATATGTTAGATTTATTGTTTGATTTCTACATTTATAATGTATAATAGATGTGTGTTAAATAGAACACATTTACATGGCATATGTATATGAATGTCTTGGAAATGAAAAGGATTGTAAAATGAAGTAGATTACAATTTGATTTGTTCTTCTTAAGTACCTTATTGTTCATTTTCTATAGTATTATAGAAGTTAGCTCTTCTTGATACTTTGTGATAATCTTGCTAACTATGATATATTGTTTACAAGAAATTCTTAATATGGCCACTTGGTATCTCATGGAAATTGAATTACCTTAGTTGAAATTAAATCTCACGTATTATGTACATAAACACAATTGTTAACTAATAGGACAAATATGTATATGAAAACTTACTTAACGCCTAAATTTAGATAATGAGATTCAAAATTTAAAATTAAGTAATAGTGAAATCTAGTATCTTTTCTAGTTCACAAATATTAGGTTGTGACATAGTCAAAAAGATGGTAGTTAATGAGTATTCATTAAGTAGCAAAGGTCAATTGAATGCAACTAGGAAAATAACTCAAAAGGTTGAGAAACACGTTTCTAAGAGAAGATTGGGAAGAAGAGTTTGTGACAAGGTAGGAGTTGAAGATAACAGCTGGAGGAAGGATGATAAGGGACATGAAAGGAGCTAGCAAGGAAGAAGAGCATTATGTTGTATGACAAAGTTTGGAAAATTAAATGGGAGGAGGAGGACAAATCAATTAGCATTTAAATCCTTAATGAGTGGAGAGAAGTACCTATGCCAAAATTTGGTGGAGGTCAAAACATTCCCCAACTCTTAGCCTCAAAGATGGAAGGGGTGAAGGAAGAAGTAGGTCCTTCTTCCATTGATCCTATTCAAGTTGACAACATCTTAAGGCTGGATTTCTAACTGAAATAGTGGTTCCACCCCTTGGCCCTTATTTGTGACAACTAAGCTCACAAATTTTTCTACCTAGGGTGTATGATGTAGGAACATCCCTAACCAATCATCAATCTTGTATCAACAAAAAATATCTTACGTTCTTCCCTTTTTTACTCTATTTTGTGGGTTCTCTCAAGGTGTTTTGAATTAGCTTTTATACTTTTAGTTGTAAGGTTGTCTTGTGATTCATGTCTAGTAACACCAAGGGAATCTGTTTGGGATCTTCCTTGTGCTTATCCATAAAGTATTCCTTCAGTTTTTTCTCTTTATGTTTGATAATCAAAATATTATAGTAGTGACATATTTGTGTTTCTTCGTCAACTACTATTTGAGACTTCTTTTAAATCTATATTTCATTTGATTTAATGACTTGGAGCTTTTTCATCAAATTGCCATATGTAAAAGTCCAAATGTGTCAATGGCATTCCTTCTTGCACCAAGTTTTGTAGTTTAAATTCACTTAAGACTAAGTGCAAGGAAATGGGGGCCAAAAGGGGGTCATAAGTGGCCTTTTTTAAATCAATAAAGTTGAAACTTCAGTGAGTAAATCGAGATGCGTACATTCAAAAAGTTGAACATGTGATAAGAACAAGAATTGTATTGCTCCAAATCTGGTCTCTAAAATTATGAATATTTTTTAAAGTGGATAAGATTAAGAGGTTCAAATGCTAAGTGAACACAAAGGTGGTCTTATTTTGATCACTAAAATTTAACATAGCATAGGAATGTGCCCCTCCATTTTTTGTTTTGTAAAGTATTTTTAAAACAAATTAATAAAAAGATAGTTAAGAGAATGTAGTACAATAAGTTATATTTTTCTTTGCATAGTAGTTTTTCTAATTTTTCTAAGTGGATGCATCTTGAAAAATTGATCACTAACCATGTCTATCAGATAACTTCTGCAAGCTGTTAAGGGTGTGGTTCAATGGTTAAGTCGCTCGGTTGTAGTGGTGACCACCAGAGTTCAAACCCCCGCTGGGCCAACGAGCTCATAGGCTTTACGCCTTCGCTAGGTCAACGAGCTCGCGAGTTTGAAGTGTTCTTACTTGGGGATGAGGTCCCCCATGTTGTGGCCTCACTGGTTCATAGCTCTGGGCAAAAGCGTTACTGTGGAGCCGGAGGGCATGTCACATCAGTGTCACCGGTCACATTAAAAATTTTACCAAGCGCATCTTAAAAAGAAAGAGCTAACTTTTGCAAAGATAATTAAGAATCAATTTTTGATGTGTATATAAAATTAAGTGTATAATAATCTTTTTATTCAAAATTGGATGAGTGGATCCAATTTAAATATGCAAAAAAATAATACATGCATTTTTATAGGATATGAGGATACTTTTAAAAGTAAATAAAGATTACTAGGGAAATCTATTTGGCATCTTCACCATGCTTATCCATAAATTATTTTTTCCCTTCTTTCTCTTTATGATTGACAATCAAAGTTTTACGCTATTGAAATATTCATGTTTCTTCATCAACAACTATCTAAGACTTCCTATAAATCTATACTTTCATTTGATTTAATAGCTTGGAAATTTTCCATCAACTTTCCATATGTAAAAGTTCAAACACGTGGATGACATTCCTTCTTGCACCAAGTTTTGTAGCTCAAAATTAGATGAGTGGATTAAAAATATGCAAAAAAAGTGTTTTTACAACATACGAGGATACTATTAAAAGTAAATAAAGATTAAAAACTTGTTTTATTCAGATTATAGAAAAATTATATGGTTGGAAAGATAATAAATATCTTGATGTTGCAAGGATGTTTTCATGTAATCTTATGACTAAATATACAACTGTATTGTTGATCATGATGAAAATTTGACATAATGTTGATTTTAGAATCATGATTAAATATATAATGTTTTTTTATTAAGGTAAAAGTGGGTTCATGAAAGGGATCAAATTGTTTTACAACAGAATGACCAAAGGTGAACAAAACAAGTTCCATGAGGAATGGAATAACCAAAGGGAAAAGATACAGCAAAGCTACAACCAAGCTACAAAGAACAACCACAAAATTAGAGGATCACTAGCCTAACATATGCTTGACCCTTCCCTAGAAATCCACACACCCCTAACCTAGGTGTGGGACTGAGAAATAGACTTAGGAAGACCTTTATTCCTACTTTGAATGATAGTCCAAGATACATAGTTATCCAAATCCTTTGGCCTAGGAGAGATGGGAGGGGATTACACCTCTACCACCCCAATTGGGGGTACCACATGAGGAGATTAATGCTTGACCAAATAAGTCAAATTTTGAATGGAAGTAGCAGCTATAGATGATGCAAGATCACTAGCACCAACCACCATGGGGGGTGTGGGATCTAATGAAGGCATGCCAGTTACTTGATTTGGAGAAGATGCCATGACATGAACATCAAGTGTGTTACATGCAACAGACTCAAGAGGACCCACACCGGCATCAACAAGAGGCCCAAGGATCTCTGACAAAGAGTCATCATCAATATAATCAATAGTGAGATGTTCAAGAAGAACATTTTTCCACCACAAAGAAGATCTTGAAACCTTATGGTGTGGGAAATCTGATGCCAAATGTCATGTAACAAAGCGATCAAGAAGTTAACTCCAAGCCAAAGCTGTACCTTGATACTCAGCCTCAGTGGATGATAATGCAATAGCAGTTTACTTCTTGTAAGACCAAGCAACTGGAGCTGAACCAAGGCAGAAAACAAACCCAGAGGTTGACTTTCGTGAGTCAACATCACCTGCCCAATCTGATTCAGTGAAGCCTACTATCTGTGAAGCTCCTAGTGTGTACTGAATGCCAAAATGTGTGGTGCCCTAAATATACCTCAAAATGCGCTCAGCTGCCTTCCAATGACTCTCATGAGGGTCATGTGAAAAATGGGAGACAAGCCCAACAACAAAGGTTATATCAAGGTGAGAATGTGTCAAATATAAAAGACTATCAACTAACTATCTATACAAAGATGCATCAACACAAGGTGTTGTGCAAGTGGTAGTCAAAATAACACCAGATTGAAATGGTGTAAGAGTTGGCTTGCAATTAGTCATGCTAAAATGATGAAGCATATCAATGGCATACTTCTACTGGCATATGGAGATCCCCTCAGTAGACTGAAGAACCTGAAGACCAAGAAAATAGTACAGAAGCCCAAGATTTGTCATGTCAAAATGCTCCATCAAAGAGTGTCGAATATCCTGAAGCATGGATGAGGAACTACTAGTCAGAACCAAATCATCTACATATAAGACTAGAATCAAAAGCTCATCACCATGTTTTTGAATATAGACAGTGTGATTAGAGTGACAACGTGTGAAACCAGATGTAAGCAAGAAGCTATCAATCTTCTCATACCAAGCTTGAGGGGCTTGATTGAGACCATATAAAGAATGTCGAAGCCTGCATACAAGTCAATAGTCCTACACAAATCTTGGAGGCCGCTCCATGTAGATCTCCTCGTGAAGATCACCGTGTAAGATGGCACTCTTCACATCCATCTAAAATACATGCCATCTCTGAGATGCAGTAATAGAAAGAACAAGGCGAACATAATCCATCTTAGCTGCAGGGGCAAATGTCTTAGAGTAATCAATACCCTCAACCTATGAAAAACCCTTAGCAACAAGATGTGCCTTATATCTTTCAATAGAACCATTAGCTGCATATTTTGTCCGGTACACCCTCTTGCACCGAACCATCTTTCTTCCTACAAAATCCCATCTATTATTCTTCATCAAAGAAGAATACTCCTCTGCCATAGTTGAATCCTACTCTAGAACACCTGAAACCTCTGAAAAACTCTTCGGGTTTGGAAATATGGCATCACTCAGAAGACTAGAGCTAGAAGTCTATGAATAAGTGCGGCGAGAAGTCATAGGATCACCAATGAAAGATCTAGCCTCCTGAATAGTATTGCGTGCCCATTTAGGCAAAACACGAGTGGGTGGAGGTGGAAGTGCTGGAGGAGGTGGTGGATAGCGTAGAGGTTTGAAACGACGACCGAGAGAAAGATGTCGACCCACTGTCCGTGACAAAGCCCTAACTGCGGGTGTATGGAGAAAACCACTAAACAGTCGCGCTAGCTGTTGCTAAACAATCGACCTTCTTTGGAGACTGCAGCCTGAGAAATCAATGGCGGCTGTATGGAGGAATCTACAAACTGCATAGAGGAGTTAAAAAAAGGTGACTGGAAACAACGACCCTTCCAAACAATGGAGTTGGAGCAACAGTTTAGACGCCCAACATGGGCCTGAGACTGCAGGAGCTGAATCGAAGGGTAGTAAGTCTGGATAGGACTCTGGAGTTGCAGCCGACGGCAACGCAAAAGGAACAATGCCCGAAAGGAATTGGATGATCACCCTGGAGTACAAGAAACGAGCTGAGCCGGATGGAGAACGTGCCCAGAAGGGCCGATGCTGAACAAACGACCGTTAACAATAACTGGTAGGGTTAAACTATGAAGAACTTCGACCAGGACTGCTGTGGTGACTTCGACCTTGGATGGTTGAAGTCGTGACTAGTAATGTAGAACGGTCGGCGGTTAGATAAAAAAATGGTGACCAAAAAACTTCGTCGAATGGTGGCCGTGACTGCAACAACAAATGACCTTAACTATATTTTGAACCCTTGACGGCAGAAAAAATAGCAATAGAATAAACAGCAACCAAGGTGTTGTGTGTGGCGGAGGAACGAAGTTGACCTATAAAGACCTCAAGCAGGAGATGAAAACCTGTGGCAGGTGTCGACTGAGCCTGCACAATAGAGATTGTCAGAGCCTAAAAACAATTAACCCTCATACAACCGTCAACCAGACGAGAGAAAACTAGATGAAACCCTTGAACTCGTACACTAGAAACGTGAAATTTTTCCCAAAAATGATGAAAAACCGCTCACAGACAAAGAAAAGTGCCTGCAAATCTTCAATTTGCAAAAAAAAAAATTGCATTTTCAACTGATAATTTTGCTCAGATCTATGACACACTTATGATAGGGCTATGTGCGGGATGAAATTGAAATTGGCAAGGGAATTGCGATTCTAGGCTCTGATACTATATAGGAGCAGCAATGAAATGAATGCAATAACCAGAATTTCCACAAGATGAATGTGTACACAAATCAAGAGCTAAAACTATCATAAAAATGTATATGAATGTACAATGAACTCGTATATGTAGGATAAGGAGGAAGTGCGAAGGTGAGAGTCAAACACTAACTAACCTCCATGATGTGTGACACATGTAGAACAAGTTTGGGACAAGTGTGAGAGCATGTGTCATATGTTTGTGAGGTGAGACAACTAAACCACTAAGTGAACTTAAGCTAGTGCGAATAGGTCAATATTCTTCATGACTTTTCTTGTCCACATTATAACTCCCTCTTACATGTTATTGTGTGTGTTATAGAATCTCTTACACATTTTACAATGTCATAGATGCTCTTACGCATCATATATGACATTATATATTCTTACATGACATCATATTGCAAATTACATATGGCATAAAGTGCCACCTCAAGTAGTATGCCCATTTCTATGTGAGCACACAAATAATACAAACCAAATAATAAATATGAACATTAGGAAATGCAAGGTGTATGACATGTAATCCCAATAATGGGGTGGATATTTAATATTTTATCTTTGTTATGCCCAAAATTTTATAGCTTGAAGCTTAGCACTATAGTTTGTTTGTGGTTTTAAACTCTATTGTTTTGGCATGTTATAGTTTGTTTTCTTTGAGTTCTAGTAGAGCCATTTTTATTCTACATACTATCACTTTTTCATATTTTATGGGTAAAGGCCTCAATAGAACCCTCATTTATCTATCAAAGATTCAAAATTATTCTTTTAATTATAATGATTTCATATAATTTGGAATAAAATATAATTATATAAATTAAAAATTAATTTATAAATATAATAAATATATTATATTAGTTTATATATATTATAATTATAATTTATAATAATAAGTATTATACATGTATAATTATATATAAATGAATGATTATAATAGAGTTCTTATATCAATAAGAATAACTACAATGGCAACAAGGGAAACTTGTAATGGAGTGAATTGATAACAAAACCTTTTAACATAAATTTAATGGTTATTTACATGTCAAACTTTTATTATGCTCAATTGAATACACATCTATATAAAAACATAATAAATTAGCATAAATATCTTAATATATCTATCTAAAAGACATTGAGGTATGAATCTCAAGATGCCTATTTCACCTACGCAACACATACAATAAATTCAATGTTGTATTTAAGATATCTATGCTAGTAATACCCACTCATATATATGTTAGCATAGTGCTTTCCCATAATTTTGACAAGCCTTAAATTATTTTATTTCATGGAATTTTATTTTCTGAAATATCCAAACAATTATGTAAGCCATTACTACTCTTACAACTTGTAAAATGTAACTATAATTTGAGAAAAACATAACCATTTTTTAGGGGCGAAATAGAGCTATATTCATTTAAAGAAATATTACAAAGTAATCACAAAACAAAAAAGTAACTAGTATGGGAGCATGCACAAAGCCAAACACACTAGATTGTAGAAAGGGAGCCCAAGAAATAAAAACCAACAACTAGACACAAGCTAAAAGTCTACAATTTGGGTTGATCAAAACATTAGACCAAAAAATCATTGTTTTTTAAAGAATGGGTGATTCACCTATCTTATTCCTTACTCTTCACCTTCAACTATTGTTTTTTTACAAAGAAAACATTTAGACCCCAAATTGGAAAAAGTTAGGGTTTTCAATAAATCACATAAAACACCCTCAACATAGCCTAGAGCGACAAATGCTAGTGAAGTCAACCAACTACCTCCTCATTCTTTTGAGGATCTATTTTTTATTGCTTGTTTCCAATTGTCTTACCAACTTCATCTTGACTTTTTTGTATTTCCCCTCCCTCCAAAGGTCTTTGTTGTCCTACCTCCCTCTACACTTCTCTCAAACTAACTTCAACTTGATTGTGTATTTTCCCTCCCTCCAAAGGACTTTGTTGTCCTACTTTCCGTTACAATTCTCTCAAACTAGCTTCAACTTGATTGTGCATTTCCCCTTCCAAAGGGCCCTAAACATTTCCTCCTAATATTTCAAACATGTTTGAAATAATAATTATTTGACCATGTTTGATACCTTGATTCTATCAATCATTCCTTTGTTAGACATGTTTGTTTGTTTTGGTTGTGATGAAGGGGTGTTGAATGTCTTGGGGTGCATGAGGCACATTTTGTTCTTTTCTATAGTCCTTACAATAGTGGTCGTACTCATAGTCAAGCTCCTACATATATGACCATCCATTTAGGTTGAGCTCAATGGCTTCAAAGAGACCTTTCTCCAAATGTACTTCCTAACATATTTGCACACAAGGAAAATTGCCTTTTGGCTCAACCTTATCAAGAAAGAAATCTAAAGTGTTATGAATAGTAACCAAAGATTTGTCATCCCCAAAAAAGAAGGGGATGGGGAAGTTTCACTCAAATAGGAATTGCATTGGATATATCTTTAGCTAGGTTAAAATCCATGGACCAATGGCTCAAATATAATCCTCTTGCCCCCATAAAATAGGCTATTCTTAAATATCATCCACTTCAACAGTCAAAGGTCAATAGCTCAAAGAAGAAGGCATATGATCCTCTTCCACAAAACCAAATGTTCATTTTTCCCTTCAACAAAGGTTTCCAATGGAGGTTAATCCAATCATCCATAGTTTTGGGTCTTAACCAAGACCCATAAACTTTCCAATGAAGACTTTCTTGGAAAAAGACAATTTTCTTTTGGCGTTTTTAATTTTTTCTTTTAAGAATCATGGCTAAGGGTAACTTTGGATACCATATTCAATTTGTTTTATAAAACAGGATTGAGGAGGTTTAACCTTGGCCTAACCAACAACTATTGTTGCTAAAACTTCAAAATCATGAAATTTAAATATAAAGTCGGAAGAGATACCTTTTGAAAATTTTGAAGGAAGATCTAATATAACTTTTAAACCAAAAACAACAACCCTTAAACTAGACATACCTATAATTACAAAGGTGGCCACCATGACCACTGCGACTAGCAACCAACAACACCTCACACCTACCTTACACACCTAACTTACACTCCCTAGCTACAGTTTCCTCTCAAATATAATTATAATTTAAAAAAAATTATTATCCGCCACCGTTCCCACTACCAAACTCCATTTTCTTTCTTAGAATTCTCACTTTCCATACCTAACCATCTAAATACTCCTTACCCAGTTAAGTGCAAATATACGGCTTCTATGAAACTCCGCAGTAAGTACAGGTGGGCCCTTGTCTAAAGATTTGTAGTTTCAAGGATCTTGCCTACTGCCCGAAAAATTACACTAATATGCCTATCATATTTGCTTGATGTACGTCTTGTACAAGGACAGCCTTATTTTATTTCCAGGATGCTAACCGATAGCGAAGGCATGTAGACCAGTCTCGCCTAGGTAAATGGCTCACCGACCACGAAGCCACTGAACAGGAGTCCAGAGGTGAAATGTCTCCATTTGTCAACAGTTTCATATGTCACCCATTATACAAATATTTGTCCACTTACACTTGAAACTATGTTGCAGCTTCCCTTAGTCAAACCAGTCTATTTATAAACTCTTTTCCAATATTTAAACAGAAGAAATGACACGGAAAGAGTCGGCCATGTTTTCCTATATATACTCACTCATACACCCCTCTCTCTTATTCCTAACTTAGTCTTGTGAGGACGAATCGCCAAAATGTGGGACGCCAAATCTACTTCAGATGATTCCAAGGAAATCTCCCACAAAATCGGTAATTGTATTACCTTTGCTATTGTTGCAGTTGTTGTAGCTCTGTTCTGGAATAAGGAACGTTTCTCTCTATTTAGTTCATGCAATAAGTTGTTTATGTTTTCGTTGTGCGTTATCATGGTTATTAGTCTTAAAACTAGCTTTGGGTTTTTAAATTGTTCGGAGAAAGTTAGAGATTACTATGAAGTCAATGGCATGATGAATGAGAATATATTGGGCAAGTCCGTGTGCGTAGTTGTAGAGGAAGCAGCAGTTGAGGAGGAACTGCCTGCCGAGGAGGTAAAATTCATTTGTAGAGCTGAAGCCATTTGCATTCATGGGAAGAAGTCGAGCAAAGTGGCTTCATTGCCAAGAGTGCAGAGGAATATTGATAATCATACCCAAAATTTGAGAGATAAGCATGTGGGTTCATCTGAGCTGATGGTTGTGGAAGTTCCAGTCGATAATCATACCCAAAATTTGAGAGATAAGCTTTTGGGTTCATCTGAGCTGAAGGTTGTGAAAGTTCCAGCTAATAATCATACCCAAAATTTGAGAGATAAGCGTTTGGGTTCATCTGAGCTGAAGGTTGTGAAAGTTCCAGCTGATAATCATACCCAAAATTTGAGAGACAAGCATTTGGGTTCATCTGAGCTGAAGGTTGTGAAAGTTCCAGCTGATAATCATACCCAAAATTTGAGAGATAAGCGTGTGGGTTCGTCTGAGCTGATGGTTGTGGATGTTCCAGCTGATAATCATGTTGTTAATGATAAGAGTGAGTTGGAGGCATTTAACAAAAGGGTCGATGATTTCATTGCCAAATTCAACCACCAAATTCGTTTGGAAGGGCAGAGATCTTCATCCCGCTATGGGCAAATATTGCCTGCTGGGAGATATATAAAGGCAGTTTAAGTTCTTTCTACTTAAATATCATCCATTTCAATGGTCAAACAGTCAATAGTAATTTTAATAGCCAAAATTGACCTTTGACTGTTGAAGTGGATGATATTTAAGAATAGCTGTTTAAGTTAGGCAAGCTTTATAACATTCTCTGTGTGGCTGCTATCTAAATCATGATTTCTGTGAGACTAAGTTTGTGTAGATCATGTCTGTCAACTTTGATTTGCATGTAATTAGGTTTGTAGTGGATATCTCCGGCATGGAAGGTCAGTGATCTGTGTACAGGTGCAGGAAATGAAATGGGTGTGTAGTCTATATGTACAAATTGTAGATTTATTTTGTAAAAATGAGATACTATAAAAGAAAAGGAAAGAAAGTATCAACTCATAGCTTGCTGTGCTGCTTTATTATATGACTTAATATGAAATCGAATGTTTCAAAACTGGTTTCACTGTGAGATATTTACAGTTTTCGATGATGGATTATGAAATGTAATCCGAAACTTCATTAAAAATTCTCACACAATTTTACTAAATGCATTCGAAAATATCATATTTATAACATGATTTAATATCTTTGTGCTTAAATATTTTCCCTGGATAATTGTGATGTCAATTTCGGAAGACTTGGGTGGTATAGATCCCAATATTTTAAGGAAGGTGTACAAACCATCCACATGGGATGACTTGACTTGTAAAGTCGCCTTCATGGTAGAATAGTCAGGACCTATCTTAATATGATTAGTGCTTAAAGCATTCATTATGCTTTAGCTGCCTATAATTGGAAACACTTAAATAATTCTGTTTAATAGTGTTGACTATAGGTAGGTTGAAAGTAAATGTGTTTTTTAATTTATTATAGAGAAAATAAGAGTTCACGTACTCACTCCTCCCTCACAAATTGTGATTTAATTAAATAATTAATTTAATTAATATTTTTATTTATTTAGATAAAAGATTGTGTAGTAGGATTACTTAGAGAAGGATATAGATGTTTATTTGATTTGGCTTGGTGGTTCCTTAAGTTTGTTAGGAATTGGTTAAAACAATGCAACAAATTATTTGAAATTAAAATATGATTGCAAGTCTACAATTAGGAACTAGTAAGGACTTTATGCAAAGAATTATGTAGTCTTAGATTAGGTCACATCATACATTTAAGTCAAAATGATGTGACCTAGTTCTCTACAGGGTAGAATTCAAAAATTAGTCACTTTTACTTTTGTACCTATTTTTTTCTTTGATTTTGTTAAGAAGAACATTGGGAATTGCTCCAAGAAAAAGGAAGGGATCTCTAGCATGTCTTGATGGCAACCAAGCCCCTAAAGGAAATGAGGTTTTGAAAACATGGCAAGAACGTGATGTAGATGCAAATATAATGTATTATGAAAGGGTGTAGTGTCTAGATGTAGAATTTAGATTTGAGTGCTCTTGATTCAAATGTTTTTTCAATGCTCTAAATTAACTTCTAGATCTTACTTAATTTTCTAAATGACCTAATGAATGTATTTATTTACATGTCTATAGTTGTTAATTTGAATTATTTGGCACATTAGTTGACATGATAATAGATATTTCTGAAAGGGTCAACTTTGGGGTATGAAATTATAAATTTGGATTTGATGGAAAGGGTGCACCATGCAATCTAGTCCAAGGTGGTCAAAATGTGGTGGTATGTACAATAGTGAGGTTTGAGGTGATTGTAGGTGGAAAACAGATTATGCATATTAGGTAGGAGTTGGTTTTTGTGCTAAATAGGTCAAATCAAGTGTTATTCTTATGTATTTAAAAAATATGTGCAAAGTGGTATAAAATGAAGCTATAAAAAAGTTGGGTATGCACTTTTATGCTTTACATTTTGCCCCCACGTCAATGTTTGTGTGGAGTAAGTGCACAAAGATGGGGGACCAAAACGGGGTCTTAAGATGTCACTTTTTTTTTTCTAAAATTAGGAAAGACTAATGTTGGAGGAGAAATTGAAGATAGTTACACTCAAAATTTGAAGATAAAACAAAAACAAGAGTCGTAGTTCTCCGAATCTAGTTTCTAAACTACTATTTTTTTCAAAAATGGTTAAGATTAAGGGGTTCAAAAAGGGGAAGCACACATATTGGTCCTGTTTTAAAAAAAAAACATAACATAGCATCTGATGTGCTCCCCCTAAAATGTTAACTTTTTTTTAGTATTTCAAAAATCACTTTAGTGAAAAATTAGTTGACACCATGTAATTTATCCCTAATTTTTCTGATAATTTTTTCATGAATAATTGATTTTTTACTAATTTTTAAAGTAGACACATCTTGAAAAATAGAAAATTGAGCGTGCGCCCCCCCCTAAATTTTTTGAAAACTAATCAAAAATTGATTTTTTTAATACATGTAGAATGGAGTCTAGTTTCTAAAAAAGTAATTTATTTAAAATTTCGATGAACGGTTAAAAAAAAGTCAAAAATACCAGACACTAGTTTTTGACAAAAAATAGATACACTAACAAAAGAAATTAAAGATGAAATCCTTAACATACTCAAAACTAGAAAAAAATTATATGGTTAGAAAGGTAACAAAGAGCTTAAGATTATTATGGTATTTTTTTGACTTGTCAGTGAAAAAAGTGCAAACTTGATGGGGAGCACGCTCTAGATTATGTGATTTTTGTTACAATATAGAAAAAAACGTCTTTGGACATCCTAAACATAGTCCAACCCTTTGGGTTGGAATCCCAAGGCAAATCCAAGCCAAAGGCTTTGAAATTACCAAGGCAAAGCATAACGTGAGCATGTTAAAACACGCTCACATTATGGTGAAATAAAACATGTCACTCCCTCCTTCCTTACCCCTCTCTCACCTCCCCTCTACATCTCTCCCTCCCCTCCTCTCTCTTTCTCACCTCTACTTCCCTCCTCTCTCTCACTCTCTACTTCTCTCCCCTCTCTACCTCCTACCCTCTCTCTCACTCTCTACCTCCCTCCCCTCTCTATCTCCTACCCTCTCTCTTATTCTCTACTTCCCTCCCCTCTCTACCTCCTACATCTCTCTCTGACCTATCTACCTCCTAGTTTTCATTTTCCTAGATTTCCTAGTTTTCCTTTTCCTTTCCAATTTCCCTTTAGATCCCACCAATTTCCCCCTATTTTACTATTTTCCACCTCTCCTCTCATCATTCTTCCCATCCAATGAACTTTCATTTTATCTTGTTTCCATTTCATCCTCCCAATTTATATCCTCATTCCTCTTTGCATGTCCTAGTTTTCTTGTTTCTAGGTTCTTTGTTGATAAGGGAGAGGGAGAGGGAGGAAGAGGAAGAGAGCGTGGAGATGGAGGAGAGAGAAAGGAGAGATATAGCGTGATAGGGAGAGAGAGAGAGAGAGAGTTCTAGTTTTCTTGTTTTCATTTCCTTCATCGATAAGGGTGAGGGAGACATAGAGGGGAGAGATAGGGAGATAGAGGAATGATAGGGGATAGAGAGAGGCAAGAGATAGGGAGATAGGGAGAGAGAGAGGAGACATATAGGGAGAGATAGAGGAGATAGAGGGGAGATATAGGGAGATAGAGAGTGAGCGAGATGTCCAGAGAGATAGGGAGAGAGATTGAGAGGTATAGGGATGATAGAGATATAGGGAGATAGAGGTTTAGGGTTGCTCTAGTTTAGGGGTTAGGGGTTAGGGTTTGGGGGCATTATTTAGGGTTTTGGGGTTTTGAGAGAGAGAGAGAGAGAGAGAGTTGCTCAGGTTTAGAGGTTAGGGTATAGGGGCATTAGTTAGGGTTTATGAGTTTAGGGTTGCTCAAGTTTAATAGGGTTTAGGGTTGCTCAGGTTTATGGTTTAGGGACATTATTTAGGGTTTATGAGTTTAGGGTTTCTCAAGTTTAGGGTTTAGGGTTATGGTTTAGGGGTTAGGGGTTAGGGTTTAGGGATTAGGGCTTTAGGGGTTTAGGGTTTCTCAGGTTTAGGGGAACCTTAGGGGTTAGGGGTTTAGGGTTGCTCAAGTTTAGGGTTTAGGGGTTTAGGGTTTAGAGAGAGATAGAGAGAGGGGATCAATAGAGATTAGGAGAGATAGAGGAGACAGAGTGGAGGGATAGGGAGATAGAGAGTGAGGGACATGTCTAGAGACATAGGGAGAGAGATTGAGAGGTAGAGGGAAGATAGAGATAGGGAGATAGGGGAGAGATAGGGAGATATAGGTTTAGGGTTGCTTAGGTCTAGGGTTTAAGGGTTAGGGGTTAGGGTTTAGGGGCATTATTTAGGGTTTAGGTTTTATGGTTTAGGGGTTATTGGTTAAGGTTTAGAGGTTTAGGGTAACTTAGGGTTTAGAGAGAGAGGACTGATAGGGAGATATAGAGTAGACCGAGGGGAGAGATAAGGAGATAGAGAGTGACGGACATGGCCAGAGACATAGGGAGAGAGATTGAGAGGTAGAGGGATGATAGAGACAGGGAGATAGGGGAGAGATAGGAAGATAGAGGTTTAGGACTGCTTGGGTTTAGAGTTTAGGGTTTAGGGGTTTGGGTTTAGGGTTTAGGGGTTTAGGGGTTAGGGGTTAGGGGTTAAGGTTTAGAGGCATTATTTAGGGTTTAGAGAGAGAGGACTGATAGGGAGATATGGAAGAGACTGAGGGGAGAGATAGGGAGATAGAGAGTGAGGACCATGGCCAGAGACATAGGGAGAGAGATTGAGAGGTAGAGGGATGATCGAGACAAGGAGATAGAGGAGAGATAGGGAGAAAGGTTTAGGGTTGCTTGGTTTTAGGGTTTAGGGGTTTATGGTTTAGGGTTTAGGGGTTAGGAGTTAAGGTTTAGGGGAATTATTTAGGGTTTAGGGGTTAGGGGTTAAGGTCTAGAGGTATAGGGTTTAGGGTTTAGAGAGAGAGAGGACCGATAGGGAGATATAGAGGAGACCGAGGGGAGAGATAGGGAGATAGAGAGTGAGGGAGATGGACAGAGACATAGGGAGAGAGATTGAGAGGTAGAGGGATGATAGAGATAGAGAGATAGAGGTTTAGAGTTTCTTGGGTTGAGGGTTTAGGGTTTAGGGGTGTTATTTAGGTTTTAAGGTTGCTCGGGTTTAGGGTTGCATGTCAAAAGCAGTCTCTCTATCTTGATATCTCTCCCTCCCCTCTTTAAACACTTAAAACACTTATAAGTTTCCATGCATGAAAGTACATAAACTTTCCATGCTTTTCAAAACGCGCTTGTAACATTATAATGCGAGCCTGTTTTGATGAAGCAAAAAAATAGACAAAAAGCATGTGGGATCCATGATTTAGACCACACGTGCTTGTTATTCCCTGCTTTTCATGCATGCTATCAGACAAGAAAACACTTTTTCATGGTGTTTGACATTTTAAGAATCATTTTTTGATTAATCCCCCACTTTTTTGGTTTTTCAACGTAGAAGAAGCAAATTGCATGTTATTGGATAGAATTTGATTATTTAAACTAAAAGTTTCATGTTTCATATTGTCTTAATGCTAATCTTCATGTATTTAGATTGAATTTGATGATATATGTTTGTTTTTTTCATAAATTTCACTAATCCTATTAGATTTATATAGAATTCAATATTGAATATGAAGGAACTTGCCAAAAAAATCAAAATTTTGAGGATTTTGAAGCCAAATTTTGGAGGATTGGGCAACTCGAATCTCAAAATCTAAGGTATGTTCTTTATGTATTTGTTTACTTCACTTTATGTTCCTTAGAACACTCAAATCACTAAAAGTGGAACTATCTAAGTTAAAAAGTCATCATTATGTGTATTAATAGAATTACAATCATTAAAATATGATATATCCATGAATTTGTTGTATCTTGATTAGTTAACCCTAAAGATTTTAAACATTGTCGAAATTATAAGAACACATCCCTGATTCTTCTTCTTGTCAATGTGGAAGTGAACCATGACCTTGAGAAACAACATCATGACATTCAGAACTATTTTGTACTCTCTCAATTTGAACTATGCCATTGATACATCCCTATAACAAAGTATTATCATCATTCTCTCTAATGTAACCAATTGTATCAACATAAAATATAGTACTATTGATGCTACAAATCTGATATAATTGGTCCTCATTTAGTAATGAGTTGTCACTATCATCCTCTTGGCCATTTACCTCTAAAAAATTAGTTTGAGTTTCATTTATTGGACCTATACTAGATAAGTTCTTTGTTGTTTGAGTACCCTCTTAAGTTTTTAGCCTACCATCTCTAGGTTTCTCCAAGAAATCAAACTGGTTAGGCTGCAATAAACTCTATATTTTAGTCTTTTTTGTCATTATAAAACTTAGTTAAAATATCAACAAATCTGTCATCATAATTAGCCTTTAAATTGCTCCTTTCTTGATGATTTCACCCTATTGGCTATCTTGAATAGTTAATTCAAACTATACTTAATGCTCTTTGTGTTCACCATGATTTTATTCAAGTATTGCATCATAAAGCTAGTTTCTAATGTTTGTTAGTATTTTGTCTCTTAACATTTAAAACATATCTATTAAAGGCAAGGAGTCTTGATTAGTGTCTTACCACTTAGACCAGTTGTCACATCATTGCTAGTAAAATAGAGGATATTCTCCTAGCTTTTGAAGATTGCACCATTGTCAACTCATGCTCATCATTGGGACTAGGCGTGCCATCATACTCAATGTCTTCTTTACTACCAATTGACTGATCTGTATTCATTGATTGTGATAATTCAACACTTTTAGTCCTTATAATGGTAATATACTTAGCTTGTTTGTCATAACAATCATCATGCTGATTATTCATTATGCTTCTAACATCATCATTGTGTTCCTTGTCATGAAATCCATTAGTTTTTTCTTCATTACCTTTGTGATCATTACTCCCATGAACTTGAGTGACAATAGATTGCTGATTTAAGATGACTTCATACTTGTCTTCATGAGCTACTCTAACTAATTTACCACCTACAATATAAGATTTTTGGGCTGTCCTAACATGTTGGTAGGTCTAGTTTTACCTTGTGAGTCTCCATTTGGAATGGTTGGTCCATCACAATGTGCTTGTCATAACTCTCCTTAGTGCTAGTGACTTATTGTATCTTTTCTTGAGTAGGTGTATCCATGGGAGGTTAATAAAGCACATTTGAGAAGATATGTTAAGAAAATGTGAAATTAACCTAGAGATTGTGCCTACCACCATTTGTAAATTAATCTTGATGATTTCACCCCTTGGCTATCTTGAATAGCTAATTCAAACTATAATTGATGCTCTTTGTGTTCACCATTAAATTTTCTTCAATTCTTGCATCATAAAGCTAGTTTCTAATGTTAGTTAGTATTTTGTCTCTTAACATTGCTTTGGACATATCTATTGAAGCAAAGGAGTCTTGATTAGTGTCTTACCACTTAGACCAATTGTCACATCATTGCTAATCAAACCAAGGATATTCTCCTAACTTTTGAAGATTGCACCATAGTTAGGATTACAAAAAAGAGATGAAACTTTAAGACTTTGATCATGGTAGAATATGAGATCAACAATCAACATGTGCTCATCTATGTCATCAAGAACATCTAGGCCTAAACTGTCATTGCACATTTCACAAGTTTATAATCTAATCATTTCAAAATCAACAAGTTTGGAGTCATTTATTAGACAAACCTAATCATTCATTCATTATGCTTCTAACATAATCATTGTCTTATTCATGATGCACATAGAAATCATCATGCCGACGAAACAAGCAAAGACTCTAACACCAGAAGAGTGTGAAGTTGAGAATGAGAGGAAAAGGGAAAGAATGAGGCAAATTCATGAAAGTAGGAAATTGTCAACCATACAAGAAGACATGGCACCATTGCCAATTGAAGAGGAACATGACACATCTAATCAAGATAAGAGAGAGATGGAATTGGAAACACAGAGGGAATGAATGCAAAACCTCTGTTCAATGAGGAAATTGAATCTCGAAGATGGAGGCACTCCATCATTCACATGTCAAGTTGAAGGAACACCATCCTTCTCTTCTCAAATTGGAGGCACTCCATATTTCACAGGTGAAGTTGAAGGTACATCTTCATTCTCTTCTTAAGTTGGAGGCACACCATCATTCACACGTCAAGTTGAAGGTACACCATATTCTCCATCTCAACTTCAATCCTTTTCATCTTTTCCATCTCCAATTGAAGGTACACTATCTATCCCATCTCAAGTAAATATTGAAGAAATTCCTAATGTTGAGTCAACTTCACCAATGAAAACACCTCCT
Source organism: Cunninghamia lanceolata (assembly GCA_027924645.1). Taxonomy (NCBI): domain Eukaryota; kingdom Viridiplantae; phylum Streptophyta; class Pinopsida; order Cupressales; family Cupressaceae; genus Cunninghamia; species Cunninghamia lanceolata. Next base: position 714,643 of record BSBN01001052.1, on the reverse strand, counting down.
AGAATTTTTCATAGAAAGCCTAAGTTTCTAATTGATATCGATGGGAATGTTTTGAAGCCCATGCATGATAAGATTCCCAAGTGTACTTGCCAAAGATATGCCAATAAGATATGGAAATAATTATTTGAGAACTTAAATGAAACCGGAAGATGTCAACTATTTGTTGAATTGATGAGAAATCTAAAATTTAGGCCCATTATGAAGATTCTTGGCCTAAGAACATCAGATGCTTCAAGTCAAAAATTAATTGTAAAGAATCTAATGAGTGCATATGAGAGTGTGGGTTCCACCTCACACACCAAGGATAGTAAAGCCACATGACATGTCATTACATTGACAATAGCAAGCCAACAAACAAAGAAAGATTGCCTCATTAGAAAGAAGTCATGTAAGTCAAGCATTGAAAATAAGTAGAAAAACTCTAATGAGAGTCGTTGGAAGACGTGAAAGAGTTGAGGACACAAATACCAATGAATTGTGGGCATTCTTTGAGAGACTCCCATGGAAAGACAAAGTTGTTGAAGCCTTGAGATCCCTCATCAAAGAATTTCAGAAAAATAACACAAGGGTATCTCCTAATGCAAGAGATGAACATTGTAAGAAGGAGAATTGGTTATCGAAACGATGAGCCACATCCATTTAAGCATTTTTTAGATGTGACTCAAACACAGTTTTTCAAGAAATTTCAAGAGATGTATCCTCAAGTCAAAATTAGTCAAAGGTATTTTGAAATGGTAAAGCTTTTTTATGTCAAAATTAATCACACCTGCATAACTTGTTGTTGTAGAGTGCATATTGAGTTTTCTAATCATTATGATGTTTATAGATATATATGTGTAGATTTGCATACTAACAATGTTTTGCAGGAGTGTAATATAAAGTGTCCACCTAGATCTTCAAGAGATTTCATATTGAGTATCTTATGTCAAAGAGTGGATGGTCAATTATTCCACAATAGCTTATGCTTGGATGGCACGTGTGATCATTGTGATGGGTTGCAACATTTACCAATTTGTGAACATATGGAGAACACACATGCAATTGGAAATGAGCTAGTAAGTTTTGGCAAATATAAGACAATGGAAGATAGTCTAAAAGATGGAAAAGAAGTGAAAATGTGTGAATTGGTCATTCAAAAGATTCTACTATATCATTTTATCTCTATTTTTTGAGATAATATAGTTTACGAGTATGCAAGGCATACCCATAGAGCTCGATGGTTGGACTTGCAATTCAAGTTATGCAAGGACATGTTTCCACTTGGTACCATCATTTCAATTGTTGACTTTGCAGAGAACTACACACTACAGCCATAGAATAAGGTGCAATCGTAGTATTACAACTCTACGCAGGTTTCTATTTTTGTGCAAATAGCATTCATTCATTCAGAAGATAGTATAGAGGATGACAAGAAGATCTTGAGGGAATATCATTTTTATATTAGTGATGATCGTACACATTCTACAAAGTTTGTGCAAGGTTGCTTTCAGATGTTCTACTGTGATTTGGCTAGCAGGAGCATATCATTTCGTCAGCATATCATATGGTTAGATAATTGTGCATCACAATTCAAGAACTCATAGATGTTCTATTGGTTGAGCAAGATGCATAAGATGAATGGTGTTCAACATAGGTAGAATTTTTGTGAGGTCGGGCATGGAAAGGGGGAGCATGATGGTGCAGGAGCATGTATCAAAAGAGCATTGTCACGATAAGAGTTGAAGTACAAAGATAATGCAAAGTCGATAGATGTGAGATCTATTGTCGAATGGTGTAACACTACAATGGGTCCAAGTAATGAAGGTAAGTCTACATTTCGTAGATATTTTTGGTTGGTTGATGATACCAACATTGCAAAATATGGGGACTATTATACATTGAGAGGATTGAGTGAGCTACACTCTTTTAGAACTCTAATTTAGGTTCATGGAATATTCATACATGGCAATGGTATGCTTTTCTTCTTCATGTACAGATGAAGCTTGGTATGATTGTGAGTCAAAGGAGTGGGTCGATGATTGATGTACAAGAAGCCTAAGCCCGATTGACATGTATTGACCACCGACAACACTACAACTTACAAAGATTGAATCATCAATTAACTTTGACCATGTTTTAGATCTAGTTCAACCAAGTATTATGAGCATTAAAATTTAATAAATTTCAATATTCCATCTTATTTTGTAGTTTTTTTGTATTGTTGACTATATTCATCCAACTAAATGCATGTATCAATGCAGGGCATGTTTATGCAATTATTGCAGCTGAAGACAATGAAGAAGGAAAAAAATATTATTTGTGTCATTGTGTTGAGGAGAAAAAAGAAATTAGATTCCCCTATTATAGATGGAGAAAACATCAAATACCCTACAAGATCAGTGGTTGTTACTGGAACATGGCTTAGAAGGTACCTAGTGAAGAAGTTTGATGTGTGGTTGTTCAAGGACTTTGACACACATAGGAAGATTTTTCATTATTCTAACATTGTTATGGCATCAAATGTTCATTTGATCAAATATGGGGTAGACCATTAAATAGGACCTTGTGGAAGGTTCGTGATTCTGACCACGAGGCAATACTTGACACAATAAGGAGTAGAGCAGACCCGAATGGTTCATTGGATTGAATAAGTGGAATTATAGAAAGATATGCTATTTTTCTTTGTTACCCTCATTTCACCTTCTATATTTTTGACACCTATCTTACCTTCTTATATGTGCTCCTTCATCCTAGTTGATTCTCTTCATTTCATTGTAGAGTTCATTGTTGTACTCATTTTAGCTAAATAGTGCAATTGCATTTGCATGTAGGATTTAAGTATGATGGAGGTAGGTATAATCCTTATGAATTTGCCTTGGAAGGAAAGTAAGGTTTCCATGATTATTTCATGATGATATGTCCTTTAGTTACTATTTCATAATGAGTTTTAATGAAAAAACCTCATTTGTTTCTTCACATTTGGTGCTAACAATTGGTACCAGTAGTAAGGGCATCCTTAATTGATTCCCTACAAGACATTGGATCAAGTGAGAACACCTTTATAGTACCAAATTTTCATCTACTAGAAAGGTATTAGGACTGAATTTTTACATTTGACATCTCTTGGGGCCAAACAAACAATGCCAACATGTCTAAGTGGGTAGCTAAATGCTAGGGGAGATGTCTTTTGGGTGGTGAAGCCTCATGGTCATTCTCGGTTACATCAAACGCAGACAATCTCTCAAGAGCCCTAAGATAAAAAATGTGTCAAACTTTGGACTGACTATTCCATCAAACCATGACACCTAGGAACATCTTCTTTTCTTGTATAGGTGGATGTCAGGTCCACCTACAAACACCTACCTCAATTTTTTTTATTCAATTTTGTTTGCCTATGGTGGCAAGGAACACATTGTTCCAAAATGCTTTAGTTTCATGCAGTGGAAAGGTGCTAGGATTCACATTTTGCATTCCACAACTCATGGGGCCAAACTAACTATCCAACGCATCGAGGTGGATGAGTAAATGCTAGGGGAGGTCTTGTTTTGTGCGCCAAGTGTCCCAGTCATTTGGGCCAGTTGGCTACCAACAAAGTCACTTAAGATCCCTAAGAGCAAAAAACTACCAAACTTTGATGGAGCAATTCTTAGAATTCATGGTAGTTGGGAATGTTCCTTTTGAACCTATAGGTGCATGTGGGGTCTGTCCACAATAACCTCTCTTGGTTTTGGTCAACTCCAATTCATTTGATCGTGCTAAAATCAAATGCGTTCTTGCAAAATGCTTCGGTTTCATGCGATGGAAAGGTGCTAGGAGTGAGATTTTGCATTCCACATCTCGTGGAGCCAAACTGACTGTGCCAATACATCAAGGTGGGTGGGTAAATGCTAGGGGAGGTCTTGTTTCATCTGCCAAGTGTCTCAATCATTTCAAGTTGTAAGCTACCGGCTAAGTTGAAAGGTGTTAGGAGTGAAATTTTGCATTCCATAGCTCGTGGGGCCGAAACAACTATACCAACCCATTGGGGTAGGTAGGTAAATTGTATGGGAGGTCTCATTTCATGTGCCAAGTGTATTAGTCATTCCGGGCTGCAAGCTACTGACAAAGTTGAAAGGTGCTAGGAGTGAAATTTTGCATTCCATAGCTCATGGGGCTGAACCGACTACGCCAACATGTCAAGGTGGGTGAGTAAATGCTAGTGGATGTCTTGTTTTATGCACCAACTGTCCCAGTCATTCGAGGCAACAGGCTACCGACAAAGTCACTTAAGATCTCTAAGAACAAAAAACTGCCAAACTTTGACGGAGCAGTTCTCAGAATTTGTGCCAGATAGGAATGTTTCATTTAGACCTACAGGTGCACATGGGGTCCATCCACAATAACCTCTCTTAGTTTTGGTCAACTCAAATCTATTTGACCGTGCCAAAATCAAATGCATTCTTGCAAAATGCTTCAGTTTCATGCAGTGGAAAGGTGCTAGGAGTGAGATTTTGCATTCCACAGCTCGTGGGGCCAAACCAACTATACCAACTCATCAGGGTGGGTGGGTAAATGCTAGGGGAGGTCTTGTTCCGTGTGCCAAGTGTCTCAGTCATTCTAGGTTGTAAGCTACCCGCTAAGTCGAAAGGTAATAGGAGTGAAATTTTGCATTCCACAGGTCGTGGGTCGAACCAACTACGCTAACACGTCAGGGTGGGCGAGTAAATGCTAGGGGAGGTCTCATTTCATGTGTCAAGTGTCTCAGTCATTTCGAACTGCAAGCTACCGACAATGTCGGAAGGTGCAAAGAGTGAAATTTTGCATTCCACGGGTTGTGGGGCCAAACCAACTGTGCCACCCCATCGGGGTGGGCTGGTAAATGCTAAGGGAAATCTCATTTCATGTGCAAAGCATCCAAGTCATTCCAAGCTATAGGCTATCAGTTAAGTGAATTTACCAGTAGCTTACAACCTAGAATGATTGGGATATTTGGCACATAAAATGAGACCTCCCCTAGCATTTACCTGCCCACCCCAATGCATTGGTGCAATCGGTTCAGCCCCACGATGAGTAGAATAAAAAATGGCACATGGCAAGGTTGTGTTGCATGAAACTAAAGCAATTTGTAAGAATGCATTTGATTTCAGCACAGTCAAATAGATTGAAGTTGACCAAAATTGAGAGAGGTTATTGTGGAAGGAACCCACTTGCACCTGTAGGTATGAATGGAACATTACTAGCTACCATGAATTTGAGAACTGCTCCGTCAAAGTTTGGTAGTTTTTGCTCTTAGGATCTTAAGTGACTTTGTCATTAGTCTGCTACCTCAAATGACTAGGACACTTGGCACATGAAATAAGACCTCCCCTAGCATTTACCCATCCATCCCGACATGTTGGAATACTCAGTTCAGCCCCACGAGATGTGGAATGCAAATGCTACTCCTAGCACCTTTAGACTTTGTCAGTAGCTTGCATCCCAAAACAACTAAGACACTTGGCACACAAAATGAGACCTCCCCTAGAATTTACCCACCCATCCCAATGTATTGGCATAGTCAGTTTGGCCCCACGAGCTGTGAAATGCAAACTTTCACTTCTAGTACCTTTCAACTTAGCCGGTAGCTTACAGCCCGAAACGACTGAAACATGAAATGAGACCTCCCCTAGCATTTGCCCACCTACCCCAATGTGTTGGCATAGTCATTTCAGCCCCACGACCAACAAAATGAAAAATATGGCTCCTGGCAAGGTTGTGTTGTATGAAACTGAAGCATTTTGCAAGAATGCATTTGATTTCGACATGGTCAAATGAATTGGGATTGACGAAAACTGAGAGAGGTTATTATGGATGGACACCACATGCACCTCTAGGTCCAAATGAAACATTCCCAACTGCCATGAATTTTGAGAACTGCTCCGTCAAAGTTTGGTAGTTTTTTGATCTTAGGATCTTAAGTGACTTTGTCGGTAGTATGCTGCCTCGAATGACTGGGACACTTGGCGCATGAAATGAGACCTCCCTAGCTTTTGAACACCCACCTAACATGTTGGTCTAGTCAGTTCAGCCCCACGAGCTGTGGAATGCAAAATTTCACTCCTAGCACCTTTCCACTGCATGAAACTGAAGCACTTTGCAAGAATGCATTTGATTTTGGCATTGTCAAATGAATTGGAGTTGACCAAAATTGAGAGAGGTTATTATGGATGGACCCCACCTACACCTGTAGGTCCAAATGGAACATTCCTAGCTACCATGAATTCTGAGAAATGCTCCGTCAAAGTTTGACAGTTTTTTGCTCTTAGGGACCTTAAGTGACTTTACTGGTAGCTTGCTGCCCCGAATGACTAGTACACTTGGCGCATGAAATGAGACCTCCCTTAGCATTTACTTGCTAACCCTGACATGTTGGTGTAGTCAGTTTGGTACAATGATCTATGGAAAGCAAAATCTCACTCCTAGCACCTTTCCACTGCATGAAACTGAAGCAGTTTGAAAGAATGTTTTTGATTTCAACATGGTCAAATGGATTGGAGTTCAAAAAAATTGAGAGAGGTTATTGTGTATGGACCCCACATGCACTTGTAGGTCTGAATGAAACATTCCTAGCTACCACAAATTCTAAGAACTACTCCGTCAAAGTTTGGCAGTTTTTGCTCTTAGGGATTTAAGTGACTTTGGGGGTAGCTTGCTACCCAGAACGACTGGGACACTTGGCACATGAAACAAGACCTCCCTTAGCATTTAACCACCCATATTGACATGTTGGTATAGTCGGTTCGGCCCCACAAGCTCTCGAATGTAAAATGTCACTCTTAGTACCTTTCCATTGCATGAAACTGAAGCATTTTACAAGAATACATTTGATTTCAGCACGGTCAAATGGATTAGAGTTGACCAAAACTAAGAGAGGTTACTATGGATGGACCACACCTACACCTGTAGGTCTAAACAAAACATTCCCAACTACCACAAATTCTGAGAACTACTCCGTCAAAGTTTGGCATTTTTTGCTCATAGGGATCTTAAGTGACTTTGTCGTTAGCCTGCTACCTTGAATGACTGGGACACTTGGCGCATGAAATGAGACCTCCCCTAGCATTTACCCAGCCAACCTAATGTGTTGGCATAGTTGGTTTGGCCCCATGAGCTATTGAATGTGAAATGTCACTCCTAGCAACTTTACATTGCATGAAACTGAAGTATTTTGGATCAATGCATTCCTTGCCACCATAGGCAAATGAAATTGATTTAAAAAAAATGAGGTAAGTATGGAATGTGTTCTAATTACACACATCAAAGCAAAAAAGATATGGGAATTTTATCTGATGTTGTAGTTGCAATTGCCCTGATAGACATGCATGCAAAGTGACAGGTGTAAAGCAAATGTAGAAAGGTGAAATAAGAATATGCAAAGCATAGAAACCATATAGAAGGTGAAATGAGGATATGCAAATCATGCCAAATGTGTCTCTCTCTCTTTATTACTCTCTTCCTTGTTTTGCAAGAGAAAGACAAATCCACATGTGCTTGCCTTGTAAGTGGCCTAAGAGTTTGTAACCCTTCTCATAGACCTTTCCTATCATAACTTCCTTCATACACCTGATAATGGAGATTTGAGACCTGATTTAGATACCCTTTTGGTCATTGTAAAATATATGTGAAAATGAGATAGGGTTTTTTTGTATAGAATAGGAAAAATTGGGTTGTTACAGTCAAATTAGGCCTATTTTGGGGACTATAATGTAACAACAGAGACTTGCACGTGGATTCAAATCCTGAGATTGATAGGGAAGGTGTAAATAGGCATATATAACATGTCTAAACACTTCCCTTGCAAAAATCACTCACCCAACACAAGAATTCTCAAAAATACACTAACACAGGGTCTCTTTAGGCCAAATAGTCTCTGTAACATAGATTTGATTAATCAGAAATAAAGAAGTAATTGCGATTGTGACTTCTTGTAGTAGAACATGCATGAAATTCTCATTGTAAAATATTGCAAAAAATTTGTTGTGTAGTATTGGATGCTTTGCTTGTACATATCCACGTAAAACTTGTGAAGCATAACTTTCTTCGTTGTTTTACAGTTCATGTAAGTAGACTATCCATTCTTTTCTTTCAATGTTTGTAAACTACTTTTGTTTTTAAAAACCCTTATTATTTTACAACTAGTTATTTTTATTTTTATTAGTTATTGGCTCTTAAAGTAACGAAATTACCTTGGTATGGTACAATGCACTTTTGTTTACTTTTTCTATGCATATACAACTCATTTGCATTTATTAAAGTTTTCAAGTTTTTTCAAAAAAAAAAGTGTTGGGAGTTAAGTATTACAACATAGGCATTTTTTCAGAACAAGAAGTCATGTGTTGGTTGCGTGTTCAATCCTCACGGAGATTATATTTTCAGGTGTTTTATTGAAAAGCTATAGAAACAGGGTATAGACAACCATCAAACCATAAAGGATATAGGAATTTTGTCACATGTTGTATTAGCAGCTGCCCTTTTAGACATGTATGCAAAGTGTGGAAGCATAGACACGTCATGTGAATAGTTTGGCATGACACCTTAAAGAAATGTTGTCTCATGGAATGCAATGATTGCAAGATATATGCACAAAATAGATTTTTTGATAAGGCTTTCGAAACTTTCAACTAAATGCAATTGGCAGGTGTAAAGCAAATGTAGAAAGGTGAAATGAAGATATGCAAAGCATCCAAAACCCATATACAAGGTGAAATGAGGATATACAAATCATGCCAAGCATGTCTCCCTCCCTATCTCTCTCTCTCTCTTCCCCTCTCCCTCATTCTGCTCTTTCTATAACCCATATATATGGTGAAATGATGGTATGCTAGACCTATAGAAGGTGAAATGAGGATATAATGTTGAATATAAGATAAAGCTTAGAGGTTATAAACACAAATAAAATGCATGAAAACACATAAAATATACCTCAAGATCTTCTTCTCCTTGATAAGGTGGAGGAGCTTGCACCCACGAGCTCCTAGCTTTACCCAAGTAGATGATTTGAATGTGGATTGCTCCTTGCTTTCTCAACACAATATGAGTATAGTGATGGATTGATTTGAGAGGGATTTGGTAAGATGAGGATTGGATTTGGCTATGGATAAGTGAGATAGAAAGCTAGAGGGATTTTGGCATTATGATGGTATGATGAGAGAAATTTTGACATAGTGATGATAGGATGAAGAAGTTATGCAAATGGCTTGGGTGAGGGCTCTATTTATAGATTTTTGGTAAAAGGATGGAGGGTAAGGATTGAAAGTTTATATCAATGGCTAGGAATGCTTGAGGATTAGGGTTTGGATTGGAGTTGTAGCCTTGTGACAAGTGTCACAAGAGGGTTGGATGAGAGAGATCAAGGGTTGATATTTGGTCAATGAGATTGGATGGCTCCCATTATTTGTGAATTTTAAATTCACATGGGGAAGGGTGATGAGAATTAAAATGAATTGAAAATTCATTTTGGGGGAAGAGTTGGATATGACAAGTTAGATGTGAATTTTTAATTCACACATGGGGAAGAGCTCCCTTCATGGGGAAGAGTTTCGATTAATGGAGACTAAGACAAGTGAGAATAAAAGGTTATTTTTTATTTGTGGGGTGTGAGAAGGAGTGTTAAGTGAGATTAATGAGAGGTAAAAATTAATTAAATAAGGGGTTATTTAATTAATTTAGGTCTAGAGGATAGGTAGTTTAGGGTAGCTAATTAAATAATTGTTATTTAATCAACTAGGCTAGGTTTAGGTTGATTAGTAGGGTACATTAATTAAATAAGTATGGTTTATTTAATTAATAAGGATTAGGGAGATGGGCAAATTAACTAAATAAATATTGAGAATATTCATTTAATTAATGGGGGATAGTGTTCTAAGGTATAGAGATAAATTAAATGAATTAATTGATCAGAAAGGATGGATAAATAGTTAAGGGTAGATGATGTGGGTTAAATTAATTAAATAAAATGAATTTATTTAACTAATACGAGGGATAATTGGTGGTGTAGCGATATGGGAAATTGGTTTGTGGAGCAAGTCAATTTCAGGTGTCTACATTTGCCCCTCTTTGAAATGGTGTTGCGACTAAGTAACATTATTTCAAAGAAGTTAAAGTATAGATTTGGATTGGATAGAAAAGGTTTTGGCTTAGAAGAATGGGGTAAGGTTTTTGAAATGATTGGTAAGGGTAATGCCCCTTCGAGAGGATAGGTAGGTTGCAAGAACACGGGTGTGCTCTCGAAATGGATGGAACGGATTAGTTGAAGTGGTTGGAGGATAAGGGGTGAGATGAAAGATTGATGATTTATGGGAGATTGGTTGACTGATGATTATTGTGTTGAAAATGATTTAGAGCAATCCTAGGTTTGTTATAGCAAAGTGAATATTTTCACCAAGGTATAGAAGACTAGGGTGATGATGTTTATCCAACATTTGCATGGACTAGACATGCAAACAAGAGGGTGATCCCATGCATGCCCAAGATAGTACAATCTTGTCCAAACAAGGGAAGGGGACTCATAACATAAGCCCTTAATACAAAAAAGGTATGATGAACCTTAGATGCACAAGGAGATCAATATGCTAGAACTAACCTTACAATCCACAAGATATGAATACTAGCTTGGAGTAATGAAAACAACCCACAAGCACAACATACAAAAGCAAGACTATGCCCCATTCCAAATATTTTCACCACATACCATGATATAGTGAGATCAAGGTAGTTTTGATGTGATCTTTGAATAGGACAAAAGATAAAAGTCAAAAACCAAAAGACCAACAAACCAAACAAATAGCCATTATATCTCTTGCCAAGATGGATGATGATAAGATAGATTCTGCCTATTATAGGAACGATATATCCGTTAAGGCAGGAACCGCTTGATTTTATTGATGGTTGATTTTGTTGGATTGGCTCAAGATATGATAGTTACAAGTTGTGGTTGATGTTGATTTGATAGTTGATAATTTTTGTTAAGGGATGATGCTTTGATAGGTAATGTGATGCTTGGTATATTGTGTTTAGATCTAGTGTAAGCTCAGGGGATAGGGACCATCCAAGCGGGTTGGATGGGTGCATCTTATGTACCTGAGTACTGGAAACTTCCTTCATATTCCAGACTGCCTATATACTCTGTATCTACGGGACCAAGGCACATTAAGATGCAGGTTGTGATAATATGTAGTTCTGGTTTTGTGATGATGATGTGGGATGAATGAGGATAGATGTGATGATGTTGGAAGATGATGTGTTGGATGATTTGGGTGATTGTGATGATGTTGTGGGATTATTTTTGGAATTTTTGTAATTTTTTGATTTTTTTAGATTTTTGTGATTTGGGATAGGGAATGGTTTATTATGATGGTTGCATTGGATTTTGTTTGGATATCCTTTGTTCTAGATACCAATGACAAGGGAACACCAAGTCTAGAGGTGAAGGTGATGGGGTTGGATTGGGGGATTGGTGATGAAAGGATAATGGATAGGATATTTTTGATAGATAGATAGATACATGTAGATAAGGGGTAGGATGGGGGATAAAGGATCGGGTAGGGATACATGATAAGTAGATGGATGGATTGGCAATGGAAGGTGATAGAGAGGAGATTCATGATAGATGGATTGGAAGATAGAGATAGGGATGCAAGATAGATGGATGGGAGATGGGGATAAAGATTTTCTCCAAGGGATAGGTTGCAAGGAATCATATGCCCTAATGCAATGATGGACTTATGTTTGGATGTATGGAGGATATACTTGGAAAGGGACATATGCCAAGAGGTGTCCAAAACATGTGATATTGTGCCCCTTGTCTTTATCAATATCTAAGGAGGGAGATGGTAAAAGGAAAATATAATGGATAGGATGGATGGGAAATGATAGGATAAATAGGCGATGATGGATAGGAATATGATGGGATATGGATAAGATAGTGGATAAGATGTGCAAAGAATATTATGGATGTGGATGAAGGGTATGATTTTACCCCCAAGTGTAGGAATACAAAATGGATGGAGAAGGGATTATGCATGATGCTCATAAGGGGTTTTCATCATGGTACCTGCCCAAGGCGCCACAAGGAGTGGTTTTCACCATTGGACGGATTTTTTTTTCTTTACGATTTTTTTGCTTTTATTTTTTTATGGAATGGGGGCTCTAGTGTCTGTTTCCATAGCAAGGAGAAGATGGTCCCATGTTGGATAGCATTATGGATGACTATTGCATGGATGTTGGTAGATAGGAGAAGATGGAATGGATGGTGGATAGTGGATTATGTAAGGTTTATGCAAAAGCATGTACCATAGGGATATTATAGAGAAGATATGTAGGATAGTGGATGAAAGATGGAGAGATGGGGGTATGTGCGAATGCCATGTGGTGGAGGGGAACCAAGACCAACAGTTGCACACATTGTGATGTATTTGGAATCTTATACTTTGGATTTGGGATGGATAATAATGGGGATCGGGATACAGGATTTTTGGGTGTCTGATTTGGTTTTTTAGGTACCCAAATGGACTTAGGAATTATGGGATTTTTAGATGGGGAGCAGGATGTTTGGGATTTTTGAGATTTGGATGTGGATGCCTCATTTAGATTATTTGGTGCTTTTTGTTTAGGGACCCACACCATTTTTGTTTTTACTTTTTCTTGTGATGGTGTGGGCTTTGGTATCCTTTTGGATTTTTTCTTTTGCTTGGAATGGATAGCGTATTTAGGCTTTTGTGCTTTATGAGTTGAGGCATTCAAATTATTACTTTTGAATCCCATGTATTTGGTGGAAGCTTCATGTTTGGATGATGTGTGCTTTTGTTGGTCTTGATTTGGAATTTTAGGGGATTTATGGATGGAGGGGTTAAAAGTGGATTTATGGATAAATGGATGAGAGGATTTGAGGATAGGGATATTAGGAGTTGGGAGGATAGGAGGATAAGGAGATTTGATTTTAGGAGTTGGAAGGATGGGAGGATAATGGGATTTGAGGATGGGGATGTTAGGGGTTGGGAGTAGTGGAGGTAAGTTGGATGGAGGAAGATGGATGGTCACATGCTTTTGCAAATGATATGACAATGGAGGGGGAATGGCGACATATGATTTGGAGGTGTGACGAGATGCAACGAATTTGGAATTGGATGAATGAATTTTAGAGGATGCGTGGGTGTTACCAACATGTTTAGATTATTTACCTTGGGATGTGTAGCCAAGGCCATGTGAGGATGGATGGAATGTGATGTAGATGGGCTCCAAGATACCTTGTTCATGAAGGTCCAAGCCTTTGCCTCAATAGTTCATGTGTTGGAGTATGCGGCATGAAATGGGATGTTTGGTGCTTTGGAAACAAGATGCGAGTCCATTATTTGTTGGAAAAGGATAGGTGGTGGATGAAAGTTGTTCACCTCCTATGAGGGAGCTACCACAGATGAAAGTTCTTTTTCCCAGTGGATAAGGGGAAGGATTTGGAGTGTGATTGGTAGATGGTGTGGGATCAATAAGTTGATCACAAGATGGGAGGGGATCAGGGATGGGATTAGATGGGATGGTTAGATCTTGATTAGGATAGGGGGTTGATGTTTCAACATGCTTTGGATTTGACTCTTGACATATCTCATATGTTTGCATGGAAGTGGAAGTGATTGGGATAGATGTGGTGGGTGCTTGGATGGATGTGTTAGGTGCTTGACTTATGGGTTCTTGAATTGAATTATAATAGGGTGTTTGATTCGTTGCTAATAGCTAATGAATGACATCCTTCATGAGTGTATGGGTTGAAGAACAATATAATGGATGGATAATAAGGATGGATGGTGTAGGATTAGGATTGGGATTGGATAGTTGGGTGATGGGATTAGGTAGTGATGGTTCTTGGAGGGGTTCAAGGATAGGCATTGGATTGGATGGTGGTGTTGGAGGGGTGGTGGGTTTGGAGCATTCTATAGCTTTGCTTTCATTTTTTCTAATGTTCTTTAGAGGAAATCCCACAAGGATTCTTTGGATGTTGTGGGCTTAGGATTTGGAAGGTTTATTATATGGTAGATGGGTGATAGGGATTGATGGATTGGGAGATGGATAGGTTGATGGATTAAGGTTGATAAGGTTGGAGGGATATTGTGATGATGGGATTGGAGGATGGGAATTAGAGGATGGGTGATTCACATGGGGGGATGGTTGTTGATGTAAGCTTTGAATTTCAGCCATGAGGTGTGCTAGATTGGTGTTCCCTTGATCAAAGTTAGCATGACAAAGGTTGGGGGATGGATAAGTTGGAGGTATTGATTGGTTGGATAAGTATGATGGCATGGATGTATAAGGGGATGGATAATGATATGATGTTGAAGGTTGATATAATGAAGGTTGATAGGAGGTTGATGCGGGGGATATGTAGGATGTTGATGGTTGATATAATAAGGTTGGTGGGGTGGATATTTGGTATGATGAAGGTTGATATGATGTGGATGGGGTAGGTTCTTGGGATTCTGCATTGATGAGGTGTGCTAAGGGGATATCTTTAATGTCATTTTTGAATTTTTCCTTAATGATAGGATCAAAATCCTCATAGGCATATTTAAGTCTTTGTAAGTGTTGCAATGCCACATAAGGGTCCATTTTGTTGGAGAGATATGGGATAAAGGAGGATAATGGATGATTGTGATGTTGGGGATCAAATTTCAAGACCCTAGGGTGATTTGATTTGATTTGTTTTGATGGATAATTGATGATTCTCTATGCTTAAGGTAGACTAATGACACTTAAGCAATAGAGTTGATTGGGTTGATTTGATTGGATGAATTACTTAAGATAGGCTAATGATCTCAAGCAAGTTTGGATAAAGTTTGATAATGATCAACTAAGGTCTTGATTTTTGATTGGGTTGATTTGGATTTGGATTTTGATAATGATGTTGGGGGATTTTGATAATTATGTGAATAGTTGTGGTTGGGCTTTTGGATGCGTGGATTGATGGAGGATGAAGGAGACTAGGTCCTTAACCAAAGTTTGATTTGTAAAGGATGATTGTTGATTAAGGATTAGGGGTTGAGATGTTTGATTTTGGAGTTAGATAATGGATGAGGGATGATTGATGTTGGATTTGATTTGGATGAAATCAATCAAATGGATAAAGGAATGGGATTAAGATAAAGATAATGAATTGGATTAAGGATGATGAGGATGGTTGTGATGAAAGAGGTATGATGGGATGAGTGATTAGGAGGATAATATGGGATTAAGCTCGAATGATGGGATTTTGATAAATGGAGGGGGTGGTTTTGTGGTGTTGGGAGGAAAACCTAGCCCAACTTGAGGGGGGGTGCGAGGGATTGGACACGAGCCCCCTCTTACAGGGGTTTGGGGGCATAGCCCCCGACTAGAATTTTTTTAAAAAATGGGCTTACAAAATTGATGTTTTTGATGGGAAATTTTGGTTTTTGGACATGGATGAAGAAGGTGCTAAAACAGATGGAAATGGCACTAAAACAAAGGGAAATGACACTAAGAGATAGATATATGGTGCTACAGGATGAATAGATGGTGCTAAATAGAGGAAAGAAGGTGCTAAATGGGTGGTCCGATGTTGAAAATTGTTGGATTTGATTGGGAATTTAGATTTTTTTGATGGTTTGAGATCTTGGTAAGAGATAAATCAAACAAGAAAGCATAATGGCCAAAGGTTTTATTGTGAGAAATGTAAAATATTTATCAAGCATGCACAACCTAAGGTGAAGCAAGGACAATACTTGTTGAATTCCCACTTGGATTTCTCCAGCCACACTTACTTAAAGTGGATAACTTAGAAGCTTGGTGACACTGGCTCCCCCTTACATGGCACTCACGTCTTAGGTACACCAAGCTCTGAATCCCAAAAGATGCACAAATCTCAATGGATTTTGTTATCTCTACTTTAAATTGCGAGAACGTGGGACGACTTCAAAGGTCCGACCTCCTGCGCCAACAAGTAGAAATTTTTTGGCTACTAAAACAAATGGTGTTTAGTGGGGGAACATTCGGGGACTTGACGCTCATTCATGCAGCAGTGACCCACTCAAGAGCCTATCCCAACCACTTACATCAATCCTTTTGCAAGGAGAGAATGGGGTTGATGTATCTCACACACAAGTGTGTGGATACTGGAGAACTGTCAGAATAAGAATACGTCGCCAAGAAGCTTCGGCTTTCACCTAGCCTTGTATATAGCGGACCGAATGGAAAGCACCGCTTGGGGTTGCAAATGAGTTCTCCTTGTAGATGTGTCTCAAGATCAGGCCCACTCCTAAAAAGAAAAATAGAGCAGAATCATTTCTCTTCACCCAAGATCCTTTTAAAGGTAAGGGGAGAGGATACTTTGATTCTATCCCTTGGGTAGCACAAATGTGCAAGTGCACAAGACATGTCAAGCAAAGATTCTATGTTCCTTTTAAAGCCCAATATGAAGTGTGCCTATGACTGTTTGCAAACAAGGTTCATTTAAGTGCACCAAAAGAAAATGTTCTCTAAGCTAAGAATACAATGTTCATTTTAGTGTACCAAAAGAAGATGTGTCTAATTTAGGAAAAACCCTGCAAAAAATTGTTAGTAGTTTTGATTTTGGTCTTAGACAAACATTTTTTTGATACCTGCAAAGATGAGTTAGATTCCTGCATAGATCCTGAGAAGCTATTATGAAAATAGCACCAAAACAGAGATAAAAGGTGTTAAAATAACAGATGGCACCACATAATTGGCAAATGGTGCTACATAATTGGAAAATAGTGCCAGGGGATGGTGCCAAAATAGAGGATGGCGCCACAGAATGAAAGGATGGTGCCAAACTACATTTTTACCTATTTTTACCTTGTTTCCTGGTTCAGATGGTGTCGAACTAGAGGATGGCGCCAAACTGGGTGTAAAAGGTGCCAAAGCGCAATATTGCTTCAACTTCCACTCCAAATAAGTTAGATGCTTCCCTAGAGAAATTTTGCCATTTTATCCCCTTGTTTCTGTGTGTTTATTATTAAAACAGAGAGAAATATAGTCTAAAAGCTTGTAAAAATGTCAAAAGAAGCATAAAAACTCCAAGTTACAAGATAAAAGACTAATGACAATGTCATTCCTAGAAGGTGCCAAAACAGTGGAGAATGGCACCATAGGATGAGGAAATAGCGCCATTGTGAGGACAAATGATGCCAAACAGAGAGATTTTGACACCAAACCTGTAAGAACGCATCTTTTTCACACACAAAAACTCAAACAAGATGTTAGATTAGAACCTTGTGGGTCCCACCGGGTGTGCCAAATGAAGACAAGATAAATCTTAGAGGTTAGAAACACAAATAAAATGCATGAAAACACACAAAATATACCTCAAGATATTCTTCTCCTTGATAAGGTGGAGGAGGTTGCACCCACAAGCTCCTAGCTTTACCCAAGTAGATGATTTGAATGTGGATTGTTCCTTTCTTTCTCAACACAATATGAGGATAGTGATGGATTGATTTGAGAGGGATTTGATAAGATGAGGATTGGATTTGGCTATGGATGAGTGAGATAGAAAGCTAGAGGGATTTTGGCATTATGATGGTATGATGAGAGAAATTTTGACATAGTGATGATAGGATGAAGAAGTTATGCAAATAGCTTTGGTGAGGGCTCTATTTATAGATTTTTGGTAAAAAGATGGAGGGCGAGAATTGAAAGTTTAGATCAATGGCTAGGAATCCTTGAGGATTAGGGTTTGGATTGGAGTTGTAGCCTTGTGACAAGTGTCACAAGAGGGTTGGATGAGAGAGATCAAGGGTTAATATTTGGTCAATGAGATTGGATGGCTCCCATTATTTGTGAATTTTAAATTCACATGGGGAAGGGAGATGAGAATTAAAATTATTTTGGGGAAAGAGTTGGATATAACAAGTTAGATGTGAATTTTTAATTCACACATGGGGAAGAGCTCCCTTCATGGGGAAGAGTTTCCATTAATCGAGACTAAGACAAGTGGGAATAAAAAGTTATTTTTTTATTTGTGGGGTGTGGGAAGGAGTGTTAAGTGAGGTTAATGAGAGGTTAAAATTAATTAAATAAGGGTTTATTTAATTAATTTAGGTCTAGGGGATAGGTAGGTTAGGGTAGCTAATTAAATAATTGTTATTTAATCAACTAGGCTAGGTTTAGGTTGATTAGTAGGGTAGATTAATTAAATAAGTATGGTTTATTTAATTAAAAAGGATTAGGGAGATGGACAAATTAACTAAATAAATATTGAAAATATTCATTTAATTAATGAGGGATAGTGTTGTAAGGTATAGTGATAAATTAAATGAATTAATTGATCAGAAAGGATGGATAAATGGTTAAGGGTAGATGATGTGGGTTAAATTAATTAAATAAAATGAATTTATTTAATTAATAGGAGAGATAATTGGTGGTGTAGCAATACGGGAAAGTGGTTTGCGGAGTAAGTCAATTTCAGGTATTTACAAATGTCAAACATATATCTAATGTGAGATGAAGGTAGGAAAATGATGTCAAACATATAGAAGGTGAAATAAGGATATGTCTATCATGTAAGATGAGAAATTATCTATGATTATCATATCAAATCTAGTAGTTTCTATATCAAATTTAGTAGTTTCAATATCATTATTTTTATGAGATGTATACAAAAAGAAGAGTACAACAAATATATTAACTAACACTTAGCATCAATCCTATAATTTAGCATAAACAAGTTATATTTCCTTATATGATTCAAACTATGAATTGTTAGATTCATTTAAAAAAACTTATAAAGGCCTAGATGATAAATCCTATGATTGGATTCACCTTTCCTTGTACCCACCATTCTCTTAACAAAAATGCTTTATTTTATGTTTCATATTCCATATTTTTCTTAACATAAAAGTGTAAAATTTAACTAAAATTATATATACAAAAACTAATTATATTAAAACCATATCATAAGTTGTTTGCAAATAGATTCACAATATATTTATTTGTTAGCCAAATAAAAGTTAGCTTCAATATTCATAATTCAACTATTGTTTCTTGGATTCAATTGTCTAGGAAACACTTCATATTGACTTTCTAGAAAATTCTTTTGAGAATAAAGTTTGTCTTTGCATCCCAATATGGACAATATTGGTTGATAAGAAAATTATAATGCTAAGGGATCAAAATTCAAACACATCGCATACTTTACCTAATGTGTTGCAAATTCAATTCATGTTACAAGTATACTTCCCAAAAAGAAATCCACAAAATTCTTAAGATTTACAATTTACTCATGAATATCATATTTTTTGCCAAGCTTGTAATTCTAACTAATCTTATAATTCAAAGCATAAAGGATATAGGATTTTTTTTAGATGTGTTGTCCTCAAAATCAACTGCGCTCATTTTGAAGGACGACCCCTACGAAACTTGTCTATTTCATAGCCTACACTCTAAGTTCGCAAATTGAGGTGAGTCATCTCATCCTCATGCATAGTCCTCTCACTCCTGAGTATCTATTCGAGTATCTTCTCATTTGGATTTCTTGAAATTTGCATAAGTTGTTAAATTGATTGTCATAATTTTGAGGAGTTAGAGAAATTTTGTTTTCATGCAAGGGTGGCAAATTTTGCCGCCAGTGCATGTTTTTGTTTTGAGTCATGTAAGGGCGGTAAATTTTGCCACCCAGACATGTTGCCTATGGTTCTGCGTGTAGGGGCGGCAAATTTTGCCGCCCATGCATATCATTTTTCCCTTTGATTGTGTGCAAGCAGTAGTTTTTGCCACTATCACATTTTTCTTTTACGAACTTTTTAATATGCAGGGGCCACAAATTTTGCCGCCTGTGCATATTGTTGATATAATGTCTGAGCAGTAGAAACCACCACTTGCATATATCTCACTCAACTCAAGTTTGTGTCAAGTGCAATTAATGTACTTCATGTGAGTTTTAATTAGGAGTTTATATATTTTTGATTTGCTTTTAGTTTTCATTTTTACTTTTACCTATCTCTCCTACCTGTGTTGGCCCAATTGAAACCCTAATGCATCCTTTGCATTTTTGAGTGCATGATTCTTAGATTAGCAGCTTGGCACGAAGGTCAGCTATTGGTTGATATCACCAGGTAAGTTTTTCTCTATATGTTCGTCTTTTAATTTCTTCTTTCCAAATCATTATTGTTAGCCATTTCTAAATCTACATTTTCATTTAGTTTTGAATGTCTTTGTTTAGGGTTTCGTTTGGTTTTATTTTAACTTTTTATATGTTTATTCTCTGTGTTTTGTTTGACAAGGGGTGGCATGGTGGTTTTCCAATGACCATTGCAGAAACCCTAATGTTTCGTGTTGATTGACTCATCGGTATGGTATTTTTCGTTGTTTGTTATTTATGTTCGTAACTTAGAGTTTGTCACCCTAAATGCTTCAACCATAGAATCTGTCACCCATGCATTTGTATTTATCAAGTCGTGAGTAGGGGCGGCGAATTTTACCGCTCTTTCCTTTTCTTTTTTGTCCTTACAACACTTGATGTAAGGGGGGCAAAAATTGCCACCCCTACATGAAGCTTAATGATTTTCCCTATGCAAAAGCGATAAAAATTCCCACTTGTACACTTGCTAGAGTTGTCTTCTACATGTGAAAGTGGTAAATTTTGCTTCTTATACATTGCCTTGCAAATCTTTTAACCAACATGCAGGAGTGGATATTTTTTCCGCCCTAACACTTGCAATTTTCCTAACATGCAAGGGTAGAAAAAATCGTCACCCGTGCATTACTTTTCAGAATTTTTCTAACTTTGGAGAATTTTCCAAAGAGCTATCTTGAGCCTACTTTCATCTATTTTTTTGACTTGCTTGTACTTTTGCCCTTTCAAGGTCATTCCTCTAGTGATGATCGACAACATGCAGTTTCCCTAAATTACCAGTATTTCCCCTAACTGCAAGATCATGACTTTTTGTTACAGTTTCTCCTGCAAGCTGTCGAGGTCTTCAATTCATCCAAAGGAGTCTTCTTCCAAATGATGGATCCGTCTCCAAAGAAATCCAAAGAAATGAAGTACAAATATCAAGGTGTCTTTCTCGTAATGTCAGTGACATCAAATGTTGATGAAATACGGGATACAAAGATTGGCCATGTGGATATGGCTAAATTTGTTGAGAGAATGAAGTCAGATAAATCCAGTCCCTCTATGTGGAGGATTGTTAAAAGAAACATTCATCTAGTGGCTTCATGCTCTGTTGCTGCACACAATACGGAGTTTGTTCTCCAAGTTGCTCATTTCTACAACAGAGATACCAGGGCAGTGATAGATGCTTATGACAATGTGATGATGAGACTTGATGCAGAATTTATAGATAAGGTGTTCATGTGTCCAAGAGCTGAAAATATTACAGAACTAGATTTTGGTATTGCTTAGCGTGAATATGATAAAGATGTTGAAAAGGCAAAAAGGGTGATTGAACACTAAGTGGCTCAAGACTGCTAGACCAAATTTGTCTAGATGGCCCAGGAGTTTTCCCAGGAGTGAATTTGTGGAGGAAGTAAGTGATCTAATAACTCTTCTCAATAGAGTTAGAGGTCTATCTTCATCTTCAACTTTCCATGAATGGATGTACCCATACATCAAGATCATACTTCAGGGTAAGCAGAATATCTTCTGAGGAGAACAAGTTAGTAATGCTCTTCATGAGCAGCTAGTTAAGGTGTCAACTACTTCAAAGTTCTACATGACTTCATATCTTGTGTATATAGCAGCTTCTATGAGAAGTTTTCCAGGCTTAACATCTGATGGAGACAAGAGAGTTGTATCGGTTTATCAATACTATCCTCAGCTCACTTTGAAAGGTTCAATTCATCATTTCAGAAGGGTGAATGATGCGTTCTTTGCTATTTTCTTGTGTCTTTTTGACCCCCAATTGGAACAGAGAAGAGTCTCAGATGAAGCTTGGGCAGTGGTGAATGGTTATGGTTACTTGTTTCTTCAATTCTCCACTTTCACATATCTAAGAGTTGGATATTATCAGGGTTATCCCTACATGTTGCCTAAGTTCCC
The DNA here is from genome assembly GCA_027924645.1 of Cunninghamia lanceolata. Taxonomy (NCBI): domain Eukaryota; kingdom Viridiplantae; phylum Streptophyta; class Pinopsida; order Cupressales; family Cupressaceae; genus Cunninghamia; species Cunninghamia lanceolata. Next base: position 692,643 of record BSBN01001052.1, on the reverse strand, counting down.
TTTTGACAAAATTGTTTTGATCGAGTTGTGTCAGCAAATGATTATTGTTCATAACAAACAAATGGAGTTAAAGAAACCCAGATTTAGGTTTCCTGTTGAGATTGGTAGGTATTTTGTTGCAACCAATGTTATAGCAAAGGAAATGGAAACTAAAATGCAGATGGTTACTATGAAATAGTTCAAAAGGAGACCTAAATTTGATTATTGGGGAGTGAAGGACAAGATCAGGAGAAAGACTCAGTTTGATGAGCCAATGGTAGAGGATATCTGGGCTGACTTGAGAATAGAAGAGGAGATTAGAAAGTTGGATTACAATAGGTTGGCCATGAATCAAATTGAATATCTAGGTTTGGCTGATATTCCAAAGGATATGGTGGATGATGAAGAAGTTCTCAGTTCAAGATATGTTAATGAAAATATTGCTAACTCTCCCTTGCTTGCTGTATAATGATCAAAGAAGGAGGTAACTTCTTTGAGGAAAAGGTTTGAGCCAATTCTAGCTAATACAAATTTGTGGCTTTAGAGAAAAGGTATTCCTTTGAAGCATTTCATAATTGGATCTGAGGAAGAAGTCTTAGAGCAAATAGGGAAAAAGGTTGAGTTAAGGACAAAGAATAAAAGTGATACTCTAAGCACATCCAAGGTTTCCAAACCAAGGATCAAATTTGTGTCCAAAGGAAAAAAGATCAAAGTTGTAGAAGAAGAGTCTGATGTTAAGGAAATGGAAGTTGAAGAACATGGTGCTGATGAACAAGTTGCTGAGGAAATGGATATTGAAGATAAGTCTTCAGGGGAGAAAAGAGATGAACAAGAAAAAGAAGAAGGAGATAATTAGGAAGATCTATAGGACACAACCATGTCTCCACAAAGGGATGTACAACAAGAAACTGAAAACCCTTCTCCTCTACCTAATGTATCTATTTCAACTCCTTTGTCTATTCTTCCTACTACCCCAGTTTCACCCATCAATATTCCATCTTCTGAGTCGCCATCATTGTTAAGAACAATTTTTGATAATCCTCAAGCTGCTTTTGATAATGTTCTTCGTTCCTCAGATTCAATTCCTAGTTTGTCCTCACCCTCTTATGAAATTGGTGATTCTTCAATCTTTGAACATTTTGTTTTGGGTACTGAGCAAGTTGCTAATGTGAATATGCCAGGTGCAATTTTTACTAATACTCCTATCATTACTACCACAAGTGTGAGTATAGTTCCTCCTACACCAACAATGGGTTAAGATCCAAATGTTAGTACATCAGTGCTTCCTCTATGGCTTTTAGCATATACACCTAAGAGGAAGAAACAAGCCATCTCTCCAGATGACTTTGATTTTGGTAAGTTGATGCCAGTGAAGGATAAAACTCAAAAGAAGCCCAAAACTCTTTCTTGGCTCCTGGAAGATAAAGGCCACAAATATGTGGAGATTGCTTGACCACCACAGGATGTAACTATTGAAAATTTTAGTATGAATGACTACTCCATTTGTAGAATTGAACTTGGAAAGATCACGCATGAAAGTGAAAAAGATAATATGCAATTTGCATTGGATTCTTTAATTCAGAAGTTTGATCGAGAAAAAGAAATGAAGGACCACTACAAGGCAATGGCAGAACAGCTGGCTGTGATGGTGAGGAAAATTACTCTGACATCTAAGTTAATATCTCCTAAAGCTATTTTTGTAGAAGATCTTGTCATTCAGAAGGCTGAGAAGACTCACCTAAAAGGAAAAGTGGTTGAAGAGTATTTGGAAAAGATGTAGGCGCAAGGAGTGTCTCTTCTCACAGAGGTAGCTGAAAAGACAAGCAAGATGGAGAAGATTAGAAGAAAACTTGATGACCTGGTTGATACTATTTCTTAGGATATTGAATATCTGGATGGAAGCTATGAGAAATGGATTGAAATGAAGAAGTTGAAGGTAAATACTCTGATATCAATTGGTGTTATCCCAAATCATGATTCTTATGTGGAGACTAAAGAAGCATTGGTCTATCGAAGTAATGTTTTGAAAGACTTGATCAAAGATTTGGAAAGTGCCAAGGAGCTATGTGAACAAAGTAATGTTAGTCTCTTACATTAATTGGAGGAGATTCCATGTAATTTGATATCAAAGGATCATCACTTCCTCCCTGCAGACGAGATGATTCAAGAATTCAAAAATATGTTCCAAGAAGAGTTTGAAGATAAAGTTTTCTCAATTTCTTCTTGGACAACATTCTAGATAATCAGTTAACAGTAGATAAGCTGAAGTCTAAGTTAACTAGTTATACAAAGGTGACCACAATAGTGAAGGATGCAGTGATCAGGGTTCGGATGATCTTTAGGAACACTTTTAGTCCAGATAGTTTGGGGATGCAAGCAACATTTACTATGTATGATGTTCATTTGAAGAAAGATGGCAATACAAGTTGATGCAACCTTTTATAACTTAGTTTATTTTATGTTTTCATATGTCTTTTGTTTGTAATTATGGACATATTTACATGTACTTTTCTCATATGTAATTACATGTAAAAATATAGGAAGTCCCAAGTCAATAAGGACTCCTATTTTTGAATAAGTCAAAGTAGTTAGGTTTTTCCTAAATTTTCTCAAGGCCTCTCCCTATAAATAAAGAGGGTCTCTATTGTAATATTTATCTTTTGACTATTGAAGGAGACTTTGAGCTTATTTTGTAAATTAGTTTTCAAGCAATATTAAGAAGCAAGTTGGCATCCAATCTTTTTCTTGGAGCAAGTTTGTGAATTTTATAGAATTGTTCTTATGTCTTTTCTATCACATGATCTTATATGAATGTTTGAATTGTGAGCATGAATATCAAGTGTTTGGGAGGTGATTCAAATTAGAATTTGTAGACTTTGTGTTGCTATTTCATATTTGAGATTAGAATTTAAGTTTGTGAATGAAAAGTAATTTGAAGACTTTGGGCTGCAAATTATTGTTTGTGATCGTGTCATTTTACCTCAGCATATAGTGAAGACTTTGAGCTGCACTCTATTCTAAAATCTTTCATTTTTAATTGGCATAAGAAGCAATGAGAAACTTTGTGTTTTTGTGGGTTTTCTTGATTATCAACACAAGTAGGTACTTTTCAGATAGTAAATTATTTTGAGTTTTGTATTGAGCATTATTAACATCATTTATGAAAAAGGAGAAATGGATGATATGAAATCACCCCAAAGTTAGTTTTATTGTAAATAAGTTTGAAATAGTTAGAAAAGGGAACCTCCCCTTGCTGAGAGGAGAGAAATTTCTCATCATAGCTGTGGCTGATATAACCATTTTGCCGTTAGTTAGTTAACGACAAAATATTCACCCAACAGTTTTTTGGTGACTCTACTGGGGAAGAACGCGCAACTTGGAGCCTCACGCTTTGAGTTGAAGCATTTCATCCTCGTCCATTGTTTTAAGTTGTTTCTAAATCTTTGTTAAGTACACTACATTCTGGCAGACTCAAGGTATACAAGAAGTAAGAGAGCTCAAGGAATTATTGATCTTGTGTTTGAGTTAATGCAGCAAAATAATTATGGTCTTTTGCTTCCAAAACCTCAGCTTCATTGAACAAGGAGTTTTCCTCCTACCAACGCTAGGTCTCCTATACCAAGTAAATCTTCCAACTCAAATACTAACAGAGTTTTATCTATTCAAGTTCCATGAAGGTTTGTTATCCCACCTTTCAATCAATGCACAATGGTAGCTCAAGGCCCGTGGGGTAATTCTTTTGGACCCTTGAATTTGACACCACCATTGCATGAACTACCTCGTAGTTCAATGAAGAATTTTCCAAAATTTGATGGTGATGGGAAAGTCCATCCTAATGAACACATTGCATCTTTTTGTATAGCTTGTGGTGTGCTAGGGGTGGAGCACGAAGATGTGTCTGTGAGACTTTTTGTAGAAACACTTCAAGGTGCTGCTGTAGACTAGTTTTATCATCTTCAAGCCCAAACTATAAATAGTTGGAATACTCTTAAAACCAAGTTTGAAGATAGGTTTAAGCCTGCAGAAGACACACATGCTTTGTTATCCCAGCTAACACAGATGAAGAAAGAACTACATGAGCCCATGCGAGATTTCATTGCTAAGTTTAATAAATTGATAAATAGGATTCCAGTAACCACCCAACCAACAGCAAAGAATCTGAAATGTTTCTTCATCAACACTCAACTTCTTGAGGTAAGCTTTCTATTAAGGCAGGCTAATCCCATTGATCTTCCTCTAGCACAAAGTTTGGCTATGAAGGTTGAAGATGATCTTATCCTTGCGAGTAAGATAAGAAGGGATTCAAATAGAAATAGAGGTCAGCCCTCTACTAATTTATCATCCACAAGAACCACAGATCCTATGGTGCAAAAGTTAGAAAATGAGTTGCTAGCTTTGAAAAAACAAATGTCCCATAATATGTCTACTCCTTCTTATCGAGACATAGCAAGAAGGACATTTCCTAATACTTCATATCAAGGCAACACTGCGAGAAATCAAGGGCAACAAAATCATCTTTCTCCTACTCAAGGAAGGTTGGCTTTGGAGGCTCCACCAGTCAATGCAGCAATTAGCTACTATGAAGCTAAATAGGATAATTCCTTCCAACCTGACTTGGATTAGGAAAATAATGCTAATCTTTTTATGGAAGTAGAAGAAGAATTAGCTGGTGACTCTACTATTGGGTTCCTGAACTATCAAGATGAAGCAGAAAGAGAAGAAGATGTATATGGTGGAGCGTATGTTGTTTTCACCAAATCTCATAATCAATCAAATTAGCAAGTGGCTAATAAAGAAAAGTCAAGAGAAGATCCTCAACTTGTGATTTCATTTGCCAAACGAGGAACTCCATTGCCTTTTCAATCAAGGGATCGAGCTATCAATAAACAAGTAAGTTCTTCTAACAATTGTACTTCTTCTGCTGCTATTCCTCAGACCAGTACTTCCCCAATTAAACCCTAGAATGAAGGATTTCTTGCCTCTGTGTCTAATTCATTTCAGCTCTTTGACATAATTGACCATGCTAGGAAAACTAAAATCTAGATGTCTGAGGTAGAATATTTACAAGCTAACCCTAATCAATTTGAAAGGTTAGCCAAATTTGTTAAGAATAAGACTGCCTCCGTAGGGCAAGATACTTCTAAAACTACTCATGACTCCTCAAAGAATAGGTCTGCCCAGAACGACCTAGTTACCACTCCTCTTGTTGCCCCAGGGAAGATTGAACCCTTTTATGTTTCTCTATTAGTCAACGGTCATAAATTGAGTAATTGTATCATAGACTCGGGAGCTTCCGACAATGTCATGCCTACCAAGATGGTGGATGCTCTTGGTCTCACTTTGACCAAGACCTTCAAGAGATGTTTTTCAATGGAAAATAAGCAAGTGCCTTTGTTAGGCCAAATTAAGGATGCACAATTTGCATTTGCATCTTTTCCAGAGAAAAGAATAAAGATGACCGTCCTGGTTGCTGATGTTCCAGGTTCTTATGGTACTTTGCTTGGACAAATTTTTTGTAAGGATGTGGGAGGAGAACTAAATATGGATTTGATGGCATAGCCTTGCCAGTCACTTCACAAATCCACTTCAGAAATCAATCACAAAGATCAAGGTAGAAAAATGACATGAGAATATAAAATGGAAGAGACAGGAAATAATGAAAATGAAATATCTTTATTATCTGCTACTATTGTTTATTACAAAATTCTCATATTGGCCATACAGTCGGCCTCTCTCATACAAGATGCAGGAACAAAACAAAAACTATCTTCAGAATCTTGTCACCTTCTGCTGTAGGTTCTCTTTATGTAGAAATTGGTTGTAGAACCATCGGCCTCCTCCTCTACATAGTCTGTCAACCCCTTATGACCATCAGCCTTTATGACCATCAGCCTTATGCTTCTACTCCACCATTCCCCCCCCAAAGCTGAGAATCGATTCCAATATATCTTTCATTGGTCTGTAGAGAATTTGAACTTCAAAACGTGTAGCCGTCAAAGGAAATATCACGATGTCCATGATCTCCACTTTGATGTTTGCCACAGAAGAAATTATAACAGTCACTTCCCAAGATGAACATCCATGACGCCAAAGATATACAGACATGTAACGGTCCACGGCCATGCACACATCGAATGCAGAGAAAGGGAACTGTTAGACCAAGAAGCACGATTGCTCATACATGCCAAGATTTAATGATGAATAAATGCTGTTTCTAACTTTGGCCGATCCCCAAGAAGGAAAGAAAATCATATTCGCCAGCTGGGTTCAATCTTTATCTTGCACGATATGAGGCATTTTTGCCTTTTAAAACCCAGGTATGACTGTAAGCCACGACCTCTCCAAAAATAGCAGGAATTTAAATGATATGAAATGGTCGACAGAGAAGAAAGAAATAGCCAAGCAAGAAATTCTGTCACTAAAGCGACAGGAGGTCCAAGGCACAGTGACAGAGTGACAGGAGCTTCACACCAAAATTGCAGAAAAGAACCTGCTTTATTCACAAAATAACCAAAAGATTAAAAACAAAATAAAACCAAAATTGTGAGAGACAAGATGCCCCTGCATCAAACTCTCAGGAAAAAAGAATCATGAGCTCTGGTTCATGAGGTCTGCAACTGAATGACCCAACTTATTGATCTCGTCCTTAGTAAGCCATGATGCATCTTCAATGGGATGGTTGCACCACTTGACAAGATACTTAAAATATTCCTTCTTACGGGTCTTATTCAGCACTTGTTTATCTAGAATGTGTTCTATTTGTTGTGGAATAGTGGTTGTCCCAACTTGTTCTTCATGAGATGAATCAATTGCTTCAACTTCATCTAATTCTGAATCTCTTTTGTATGGATATAAATCTACAACACTAAAAATGGGAGATATATTTAGCTCTTCAGGTAGTGATATCTCATAAGCATTGGCTGAAAACTTCCTTACTATTTTCCAAGGACCAATCTTTTTCATCTAAAGTTTATTGTAGGTCCCTGTAGGAAATCTCCCCTTTCAGAGATGGGCCAATACAAGGTCTCCAACTCGAAACTACAGCTCTCTTTTCTTCTGATCAACATGCCTTTTATACTGCAAATTGCTATCTTCAATGTTATTCTTCACCTTCTCTTAAATGTCATGAATAAATTGAGTAAACTCTTCCCCATCTGCACTCCTCTTTTCCATTCTAGAAAGATCACGAAGTTTAAACACACCTCTTGGATGCATTCCATACACCACATAGAAAGGATTGAAACCTGTGCTTTTGTTTGGGGAATCATTATATGCAAATTCAGCTTGTGCTAACATAAGATCCCAACTTCCAGTTGAACTACCAATAAGACATCTCAACAAATTTCCAAGGCTTCTATTGACAACCTCGGTCTGTCCATCCGTTTGAGGATGATATGCAGAACTAAAATTCAGATTTGTGCCCAACTTCTTCCATAGAGTCCTCCAGAAATGACCCACAAACTTAGTATCCCTATCAGAAATAATACTTCTCGGTATACCATGCAGCCTTACAACTTCTTTAAAGAACAAATTTGCAATGTTAGTGGCATCACTAGTCTTCTTACATGGTATAAAATGCACCATTTTTGAAAATCTATCAACTACAACAAAGATTGAATCATTACCCCTTTGCGTACGAGGTAAACCCAAAACAAAGTCCATACTCACAGAATCCTAAGGCTTGGTTGGAACCGGCAATGGCTGATATAATCTAGCATTTTGACTTCTTCCTTTAGCATGTTGACAAATTTTGCACCTTTCCACATATCTTCTCACATCTACCTTCATCCTTGGCCAATAATAATGAGTGCTCAGCTATTGAAAAGTCTTATCCTATCCAAAGTGACCAGCAAGACTGCCATAATGTTTTTCCTTCAACAAATTATCTCTCATGGAGCCTCTAGGAATACATAACTTATTTTCCTTAAACAACAAACCTTCTTGTATCATATAATCAATCCATGGCTCTTTATTCTAGAAAATAGGATCACTGCAAGCTGCAAATGCTTCTCCAAAATCTACATCTTCTGCATACAACTCTTTCAAACTTTCAAATCCCATGCTGTTAGTTTTTATCTCACATAACAACAAATTCTTTCTACTTAGAGCATCAACTTTATTCATTTGACCACTTTTATGCTTCAAAACAAAATTAAAACTCTGAATATACTTAACCTACTTAGCATGCCTCTGAGTCAATTTGTGTTGGCTATTGATGAACTACAAAGCATGATTATTTGTATACACAATGATATCTTTGGGGAAAAGATAATGTCTCCATTTCTTGAGGGACTGAACCAAAGAATAAAATTCCAAATCATAAGAAGAATACTTTCTTTTTGTATCATTCAATTTCTCACTAAAATAAGCAACTGGCTTTCCCTCTTGACTTAAAACTGCCCCTATAGCCAAACCACTAGCATCACATTCTACTTGAAACACTTTATCAAAATCTGGCAAAGCCAGCATGGGCTGTTCACTCACCTTCTTTTTCAGAAATCTAAAATTTTCTTTAGCCTCATTAGTCCACACAAATGGTCTTTTGCTTCCCTTAATAGTCTCCAATATAGGTGCTACCACATGACTGAAATTTCTTATAAATTTTCTGTAGAAACTAGAAAGACCATGAAAACTTCTAACCTCCATGATACTTCTTGGTGATGGCCAATCAAGTATAGCTTGAACCTTCTCCTTATCCATCTTCAATCCATCATTTGACACCACAAATCCCAAGTAAACTAGTCCAATTTACAAAAACACACACTTCTTCAAGTTAATCTACAACTTTTCTTCCTGTAGTGTCTTCATAACTTACCTCAAATGCTCAAGGTGCTCCTCTTTTGACCTACTAAACACCAAAATGTCATCCAAATACACAACCACAAATTTACCAATAAATGGTTTCAAGACCTCATTCATTAACCGCATAAAAGTACTCGGAGCATTAGACAACCCAAAAGGCATAACCAACCATTCATACAACCCATCACTAGTCTTAAAAGCAATTTTCCACTCATCCCCTAGTCTGATTCTAATTTGATGATAACCACTTTTCAAATCTATCTTAGAAAAATACATTGACCCACTCAAACTATCCATTAAATCTTCAATCCTAGGTATGGGAAATCTATATCTTATTGTAATTTTATTTATTTCCCTTGAATCAGTACACATATGCCATTCTCCTCCTTTCTTTGGCACCAACACTATAGGAACAACACACGGGCTTAGACTTTCCCTTATCAAACCTTTTTTCAAAAGTTTAGCCACTTGCTTCCTTATTTCTTCATTCTCCATAGGTGTTAATTTGTATGCAGCTTTATTTGGAAGGCTAGCACTCGAAATCAAATCCATATGATGACTTATGCTTCTAATAGGAGGCAATTCATTAGGCAAATCATTTGCAACAATATCCATATTCTCATTCAACATATCTTGTATCTCAATAGGCAAATCATCCAACTTTGTAGAAGTCATTACGCATTGTGGTTTAGGAACCAAAGAAAAACTAATTTCTTCATTCTTCAAATCTTTCAAGAATTCTTTACCACTTACCATCATTACCTGATTACTGTTGCTATTGTCCTCGTCTCTCTCTTTTATGGGCAGCAAGGTATGCTTCTCTCCATCCTTCATAATGGTATATGTATTCTCTTTTCCATCATGGACTGAATTTCTATCAAATTGCCACAGTCTTCCAAGCAAAACATGGCACACATCCATGGGTATTATATCACACAAAACACAATCTTTATAACTACCAATATGAAAATCAGCATAGGCTTGCTCACTAGCCAATATTTGATGGCATTTTTGTAACCAAGTTACCTTATATGGATTTGGGTGTTTAACCCTTTCAAGGTTCATCTTCTCTACCATTTCAGTGGCAACAATATTGTCAGTACTACCACTGTCTATAATGAGCTTACAACATTTACCATGTGACTTACACTTTGTTCTGAGCAATGCTCTCCTTTGAATTGGCTCTTGACTTTCCTTCTATGGCTTTAACAATGCTCTCTTAAGCATCAAGGACTCTCCTGATTCTGCTCCATCCTTGTGATGCACTAGAGATCCCACACTTCCTTGGTTAGCCTGAACAACTTGATTACTCCTTTCAAATTTGGAGTGTCCTCCTTGTGATGATTCAGTACAATCCCAACTCTTGTGTCCAAATTGATTGCACTTGTAACATTTTTCAGCAAATCCTCTTCCTCTACCTTGTGAGCCACCTCTTCCATAAGATCTTCCTCCTCTATTTTGAAAACCACCTCTCTCATTGTTGACTATTCCACTGGAACTTCTATCCTCTTCACTTTGATGGTGTTGTTGTCCTCTACCAGATTGCTGCCCCCTTCCTCTAAAACCTCTTCCTCTCTTCTTCTCTTGCTGACTTTGCTTTCTTTGCAGCTTCTCCTCTGCCTTTAAAGCAAGTTGGTAAGCCTCTTCTAGGCTCCTCAAGGACAAAAGACTCATTTCATCTTGTAGACTCTATCTTAGACCATTCACATAATGGGTTATCTTTTCCACATCTTCTTCAGCATGCCCAAATCTGATTATAAGCTTGTAAAAATCTTCTGTGTAATCTTTCACAGACATCTCTTTTTGCTTCAAATTTTGTAATCTCTTAAATAAATTAGCCTAATAGTCACTAGGCAAAAATTTAGCCTTCAACTTGGATACCTTCATATCCCATGAGTTAATCTTTTCCTTATTTCTCTTTCTCCTTTCAGCTTGGACAAAGTCCCACCACATGGCAGCATGACCTTTCAATCTTGTGCAGGTAAACTTTACTCATTTCTCTTCTGCTACACCCTCATATTCAAAATATTTATCCAATCGATTAACCCTTCACCATTAAGGCTTCCAACATAAGTAGGCACATCGATCTTGGGTTTGGATCCCAAATTCATGACTGACCTTATCAGTCTTTCACCAAATTCGTCTCCTAGATCTGCTTGTCTTTCCTCATTTTCTTCTCTTTGGGGTTCTTCCTCATCACTTAAATCTTCCATATGAGGGTTTCCTCTCCTCTGTACCCTCTCAAGAGCATCCAACCTTCCAATCAAAGTCTGCATCAAATCAGGGTCACCATGGTCCCTTTGGCCTCTGTCTCAGCCTCTGCCCATCCTTCTCGGAGGCATATTGACCACCTTCAATGCCCAATCTCAACTTGGCTCTGATACCAAACTGATGGCACAACCTTGCCAGTCACTTCACAAATCCACTTCAGAAATCAATCACAAAGATCAAGGAAGAAAAATGACAGGAGAATATAAAATGGAAGAGATAGGAAATAATTAAAATGAAATATCTTTATTATCTGCTATTGTTGATTATTAAAAAATTCTCATATTGGCCATATAGTTGGCCTCTCTCATACAAGATGAAGGAACAAAACAAAAACTATCTTCTGAATCTTATCGCCTTCTGCTGTAGGTCCTCTTTATGTAGAAATTGGTTGTAGAACCATCGGCATCCTCCTCTACATAGTCCATCGACCCCTTATGACCATCAGCCTTATGTTGCTACTCCACCATGCCCCCCCAAAGCTGAGAATCAATTCCAATATATCTTTCATTGGTCTGCAGAGAATTCAAACTTCAAAACGTGTAGGCACCAGAGGAAATATCATGATGTCCATGATCTCCACTTTGATGTCTTCCGCAGAAGAAATTATAATAGTCGTTGCCCAAGATGAACATCCACAACGCCAAAGATATGCAGAGATGTAACGGTCCACGGCCATGCACACATCGAATGCAGAGAAAGGGAATCGTTAGACCAAGAAGCACAATTGCTCAGACATGCCAAGATTTAATGATGAATAAATGTTGTTTCTAACTTTGGCCGATCCCCAAGAAGGAAAGAAAATCATATTCGCCAGCTAGGTTCAATCTTTATCTTGCATGATATGAGGCCTTTTTACCTTTTAAAACCGGGTATGACTGTAAGCCACGACCTCTCCAAAAATAGCAGGAATTTAAATGATATGAAACAGTCGATAGAGAAGAAAGAAATAACCAAGCAAGAAATTTTGTCACTAAGGTGACAGGAGGTCCAAGGCACAGCGACAGAGCAATAGGAGCTTCACACCAAAATTGTAGAAAAGAACCTACTTTATTCACAAAATAAAACCAATATTGTGAGAGACAAGATACCCCCGCACCAGGATTTATTTGAGGCAAGGATACCTGTCAAAGGTGTCATGTAAAAATTGCTTCTTGAAAGGGAAGCAAAATATATTGTTACTCAAACTGAAGATCCAAAAGCTCAAATTTTATTTGAATCTTCAGGGATGGGTAATTATTTCTTGACCATTGAAAACACTTCTAGTTTATTAGATGAAAATTCAGATGAAAGTTCAGACGAGAGTATGGTGAAAAAGGATTCTTCTTCTTCCGATGAAGAGTCTATTGGACAGAAATATCAAAGTGGGAAATTCAAATGATATTTGGATTTTAAAATTTGCTGGTAGTTGTTCTTCCACTGGATCCGGGGCTAGAATAGTTCTAATATCTCCTCAAGGTGATATTTTTCCCTTCTTCTATAAGCTATAGTTTGACAATACCAATAATACTGCTAAGTACGAGTCATTGTTACTCAGAATGGAGGTTGCTTGTGTTAAATGTATTAAAAATCTTCATGCATGAGGTGATGCAGAGCTTGTTGTTTGTCAGGTAAGGAATCTTTACCAAACCAAGAATGAAAGGCTAAGACATTACCGCAATCGTGTCTGGGATTGCATTGAAGGTTTTGATGCTTTCAACATCTCTGTGGTACCAAGAGAGTTTAATGATCATGTTGATTCATTAGCCATCTCCACCACCCTTATGGCCTCTCACAAGGATTTTAAAGGTGATAAGTACACAATTGAGTTGGTTTTCTGACCAACTGTACTAGATAATGCTGACCATTGGCAAGTCTTCAATGGTGATAATCATATCATAGCTTTCTTAGAGAAGGCAGATAGCTTTGATGAACTCTATTTTGAAGGGAGTGATTCTCCACCTTAGGAATATATTTCTGAAGTGTTGGTTAACAGATTTGCTCTTATTCTAAAAATTACTTGCTCTGACCCTATACCCTTCTTTCAAGAACAAATGAGTTAAACAACAAATGGGTGAACCTTTTGAATTAGTTACCCTCTGAATTTAGGTACAGCTCCCTTTATGATTTTCAATGAATTTTAGCCTATTCAACTAACTAAATTGCATTTTTAACCAGAAAACGCCTAAGGCTGACTAACATCCATACATAGCCATGTCATGAATGCGACTAATTCATACAGCAGCAGGATAGAATGCACAGATTCTACTTTAGTACATTCGAATACATGAATATATTTATACAAACTTGCTGAACTCGTAAGGAAAGATAATACATACGATGGGTTGTTCAAAAAAAGAGCAATTACCAGGTAAAAGAAGATTTCTCACATGAAATCAAATTTCACACATTTAGACACACAGATCCAAATAAGCAGCAATCATTCCTCTTTTCATTCACAGATGAAAATTTTTCAAACAATCATCATATATATAAAAATAAAACACCATTTTTTTTTTTGAAATTCCCCTTTCCTCTTTTCTTTCCCTCACTTCTCTCTCCTTTTTAAAAAATTTTGAAAAACAAATATATATCAAAGTCTTAACCATGTCCTCGAGCAAATTAAACCCAGAGTTAACATCACTCTGACCCATACGGGATTTAGTTTTAACAACTGACTGTAAAAGATTAAAGTTGCCAGAAATAACATAAATTAAAGGACTTGAAAAAGAAAGAGCTGATGCGGTTACGACTGGGGCGATGAATCAGCATCCCCTGATTTGCTGTCGAGAGCCTGGGAAGCATGCTGGGTTCTCCACTCCTGAAAGGCAGCCACGAACTCCTGAATTTTAGGAAAGTTTGGTATGCCTATATGCTTCATCCTCAATTTCCAGACCTCCTTTTCCCTTCGCATTTTCCCGAATTTTTCCTTGTGTTCAGGGAGTGCGTCAATGCAGAGGTAGAGCAGGGATTCGACTTTAGAAACTCTGGAGAAATCCTCAATCAGAATATTATCATTCTCTTTAACAAAACGGATCTTATCCCTAAAGGATTGGGCTACTGCTTCAACATCTTCTTCAGGCTTTCCATCATCCTTCATGTATTTTACATCGATACATTGTAAATCACGTTGCAATGACTGAGTGAAGTCCGTTATCTCCTTAATTAGCTTTGAGACTTCAAAGCGTGCTTGTCGGGATATGGAGTTCCTCCATTCGATATTCTTTTTGTTTACATACAATAAATCCTCATCCACACCAGTCAGTTTCATCTCTGCCAAAAACTTCTCCAGCCCATATTTCCGAACTTCCTCTATTTGGTTCATCACACTGGTCCACTTGCCTTCGTCCTTAGCCCAGACAGCGACCTGTGCTTTAAGATCTTCAATGGTAGTAGCAGTCAGGTCATATATGCCTTTGAGTTCATGAATATACTCAGTTCCCCTTTGCTCAATGCTGTCTAACCAACCATCAAATGTTTTTGAGACCATTTTGCTCCTATGAACTTGATCTAACATTTTCTGGTTGACGGGTGACTTTGGGTCGAAAGACAAGGGAACTTGTGAGATTGGCTGTGAGTTAGGATTGTTAATGGCTTCAATATATTCTGCCATTGCACGCAGAGCTTGTTTTAATTCTCTTTTGTCCCTTTCATCTTTCATCGTTCGATTGACCATTCTTTTAGTTGAAGCTTCGAGATGGTGTACATCTGCAGCTCTGGAGGCAGTACCGAGGTCTATCTTTTCCACAGTGAAATCATGCACTGTAGGATCTTGAACCTCTCCCTCGGTCACTGGCTTGGCTATTTCTGCGCTCCAGTTACCAGTGCTTGGGTCAATATCTATCCTGGACACTGTTTTAAGTCTTTTGGACTTGGGGGTCTTCCCCAGACATTTACTTACCATATCTTCCAGAGGGAGAATGAAAGGAACCACCTTCTTTTTATCAGATATAGAGCTCTCTAGCCACTTCGGTGCCGGGGTTGTCTCCCTGAGTTTTTCTCCATCAGAAGGTTTATCTGAAATCATCAACATCTCCGGAGTACCCAAAACATCCTCTGACTGTGAACCAGTATCAACTGCTTCTGTTCTGGTTGGGCTTGCTTCTTTGTCCCCCATGGGGTCCTCTGCTTCTTCTTCTGAATTTAAGTCGACAATTATTGTCTCAGAAACTGGCTTCTTCCTTTTACCTTTGGTTCTCAGCCTGGTGACACGAGAAGGCAGAATATCTGTGAGGACCCTTCTGGATTTCTTGGTGACAGGGCTCTTCTCAGGTGATGGCTCAGAAGCACCTGCACCACAGATAGCAAGAGGTTGATTAGAAGGATCCAGGGGAAGTGGTGATGCAACCACTGAAGATAATTGTTGAACATTTTTATTTTGAGACCCCTGTTGCCTCTTTTCTCTCAACCATTTTTCAGTCCTCCTTATCACCGGGAGGGTCTTAATTTCAATCCTGTCCTCCTCCCTCTTGCTCCAGTCCACCTCTGGAATGGGTAAGTGCTCCACCTTCTCAAATTGTGGATCAACCACTTCTTCATCATCAACAAGAATTCCAGAAATGTCCATGTCTAAATTAAAGGTAATTATTTGTCTTAAAGAAAATCTGCACCATAACCTTCTCCTAACTTCAAATTCATCTGGACAATCCATCCAATAATCCTCCAGCTTAGGAAGGTGTGAGTGCCCTGTTCCAGAATTTAAGTTGTCTTTAACAAAACTTTTACTGTCGAATTTGGCTCTAGCAGTGAAGAATTGAAAATTGAACCTCTTGAGGTTCACCCCCAGATTTAAAGCATCAGAGGTTGACAGGCATGAATAATGCCCAAGTTCAACAGGAAAAGAAATACCACAACCCCTTTTTGATGGAAATTTTTTATCAACATGTGCCAATTGCCGACATACCTCTATTAGTACAAAACGATCAAATACATATCTGGGCAACTTCATTGGTTCACCATCGAATCCCCCAACTCTGATATAGGTGAACTCAGAGAATTGGATGAAAAAGCTACCGTAGATACTGATTAGCTGCATTGCTTCACTGGTCATTCTCTTACCTGGGTTGCCTGTCAATTCATAGGTCATCTTCCCAGTGAAGACATCATTGATCCTCTTGTAATTTTCATAACAATTTTTTCTTTGCAACTGTGAGTAATATTGATAAATTTTGCTGCTCTCATCTAAAGGCTCATGAGGCAGGTCAAACCAATCTCTTGTGGAGGCTAAACAGTAAAATAGATAAGAAGACATAAAGAAATCCCTGTTGCCCAGACGATTATTTAAGCTCTGATGCAGACAGTCAGCTATTATCTCGGCGAAATCCAAGTATTGTTCACCCTGAAGGACGACTTGTATAAAAAAATACATCCAGTCTTCCCAGTAATAGGCATGTTGATTGCCTCTCAATCTGTTCAATAACACCACAATATCCCTTACTTCCTGTATTAAATGATCTCTAGTGAGGGGTCTGGGCAGCCTTGAACCACCTTTCTGAAATTTTAGCAGCCAATTCCGTGCTATCACACTTTTGTAAGTTGGTTTCTTTTCTGAGAAATATCCATTGGAGGAGGTAATGTCGAGGTTGGAATATGCCCCCTTATGCGGTATCTTCATCACAGACATAAGGGTTTGTCTGTTGACACAAAACAACACATCCCCGTTGGCATTTTTGACACATCTGTTCTGGGGGTCATATCTGTTTATACATTCTTGAACCAATTCAGGGCATAGAATGGCCTGAGGAAAGGCTGCGGCTTCCACTAAACCACTGTCTACAATCTTCTTCATTGTGGGGGTTTGGACAGGGTTCTTTGTTCTTTCTATGAATTCCTCCAAGTCATACTGAACTAATGCGGTGTCTCCAAACTCTGAGTGGGAATAAATAAGACTGGGGCCATGTTCATCCCCCAAACATGTAGACTTCAAAGACATATTTGGAAGACTATGATATAGCGATTCGAATTTCGAAAATAACAGAAATTCTAGGGGTTCTTCCTTCCAGTATAAGAACTCGGAATAGTACAGGGGGAAACAGAACTCACCTTCAGGAAATTTGAAATCACTGCGAAAACTTGAAAAACGAGAGCCTTACACTTCCAGCGCTATTCTCCTCCGCGTCGCACAGTGTGATTACTTGCTAAAATTGGGTTGTTCTTGGCTAACAATGGCACTTACCAGAATGAATGTTTATCGCTCGGATCAATACGTGCCAAAAATATTTGAAGGGACGTGAACTCTGATTTCTGCATTAATAGCAAGTAGTGTTGACGCGCCATCATGAGGTACAATAATTATCCGTAGCCTCCGTTAAATTAGAGCTCTCGCTTTTATGATGAGTTTCTGACAAAATCTCCTCCAACTTTCCCGCTAAATTTGGCTTGGAAAACCGCGGGAGCAGATGGGACCAAGCTTATCAAATCTTCGCACCATTGAACCTTTGAAACATGGTTCAACGCGATGGTTCAATATGAAGGTTCAAAATATGCTAACTGGACCTTATGGATTGGGCCGAAAAACTATCTTAGGGAAACAAGGACTTGACTCATGAACCGTTGAACTTGGGAAGACATGGTTCAATATGAAGGTTCAACGACACATGGGTTATATAGACCAACAGAAAGTTACGCGGCTTCTAGTATAAGGTCCCGAATTATGAAATAGTGAGCTCTTTGAACTTTGAACTATTGAACCTTGAACCTTGAACCATTGAACCCCGCGGATGAGTTCAAGCGGGAAGTTCAAGTTCAACCCGAAAGTTCCAAGACGCTTGAGGCAAACACAAAACAACTTGCTTTATATGACACTTCAGACACATTGAACCATTGAACTTTAGACTTTGAGAATGGTTAGGGTTCAAAGGTTCAAACCTTAAGTAACTTTGTTTACAAAGGCGACGCACGGGTAAAAATTGAAGGATCAAGAGCCGATTTACGGAAAAAGGGGATGACCGGGAATATAGCACGATAAACCGGCTTTTGTTCAAGAAATATTACCAATACATAAATAAACAAGGGCGACTCAAAAGGTAACATGAAGTAGATTCACAAACTGGTGAGGAGATTCTCCAATTAAAAGGGAATAAAATTCCAAAAGGTTTGGTTTCTCTTGAGAAGTTATTTGACAAGCATGATCGATATATTAAACAATAGCAGCAACTTGATTCCGATTCATCAATGGAATTTGAACAAGTGAACTTGAGTTCTGAAGTGGATCCCAAGATGGTTAACATCAGGAAATGGTGCACTATTGATGAGAAATTCAAGTTCATTACACTTCTTCACCACTACATTGATGTGCTAGCATATTCATATGATGATCTGAAGTCTTTCAGACCCAAGGAGATCCAACATGAGATTCCTCTCAAGGTAGGATCATTGCCTCACAAACAAAAGCAAAAGTAGTATAATCCCAAGATATCAGGTATTATTCTTGCTGAAATCTAAAAAATGTTGATTGCTAGGATTATCTTTCCAATTCATCATTCTACTTGGATCACAAATATTGTTCCTCTAAGAAAGAAGAATGGAGAAATCCATATTTGTGTTACAAACTGTAACTAGTTCAGAGACGTTGTCTATGTGAGGCAGTTTTTCAGGCTACCATCAAGTAGAAGTCAGTGAAGCGGATCAATACAAGACTGCTTTCATGACACCATGGGGCACATTTGCATACCGCACGATGCCATTTGGTTTGATTAATGATGGCACTACTTTCCAAAGAGCAATGGACCTAGCTTTCAAAGATGAAATGGGTAAGTTCATTGTGGTGTACCTTGATGATTTGACCATTTTCTCTAAGAAATGTCAAGATCATACCTACCATTTGCGACAAGTTTTGGAATGGTGTCGTCAAAATGGTATTTCTCTTAATCCTAAGAAGTCAGTTTTTGGGGTTATAGAAGGTAAGCTTCTTGGTCACATTGTGTCCAAAGAAAGTACTAAAATTGACTTTGAGAGAGTTAAATCTATCCAAAATCTTACTTTGCATGCTAGTAAGATAGCTATTCATTCTTTCTTCAGGAAGGTGAATTTTTTGCGGAGGTTCATTCCAAAGTTCACAGAGAAAACTAGTCATATTGTTAATATGATGAAAGGTAAGACCACTTTCTGTTGGAGCGTGGAAGGTAAAGTAGATTTTGAGGACATTAAAAGAGCCATAGCCCATGCTTCAGTTTTGGCTTGTCCCGACTACACTAAAGGTTTCATAATGTATAGTTATGCTTCATAGCATACACTTTCAGCAATTCTGGTTTAGCAGAATGAGGAGGGTGTGGAATCTCTGATTTCGTTCATGAGTTGTCCACTATAATCTCATGAACTTAAGTACTCAAATATGGAGAAACATGCTTACGCTGTAGTCAAAGATGTGAAGCATTTCACGTTTTACATTATGAATTCACATACTATTGTTTTGGTGCTAGATACAACAGTAAAATCTATCCTGACACAACAAGAATTTAGGACTAAAAGAGGCAATTGGATTGCCAAAATTCAAGAATTTGATCTTGATATCAAACCCACCAAGCTTGTGCGTGGGAGAGGTTTGTGCCCACTGATTGCTGATAATGTCCCAAAAGAAATAGGTGATGAAGAGGTAGAGGTTGAAGATGTTCCAACTATTCTCTTTGTTACTACAACCGATGAGTGGTATTCTAATATCGCTTATTTTCTCACATATGGTGAGTGCCCTTCTCATTTATCTTATAAAGAGAAGCAAACTATCAAGATTAAGGCTACAAACTATGTCTTATGGGATAATGGTTTGTATAAAAGAAGTCTTGATGTAGTTTTTCTCTGTTGTGTGGATAAAGCACACCAAAGCAAACTTTTGGAGTCTTTTCACAATTTGGCATGTGGAGGACATTTTTCTGCACCTGTAACAACTCATAAAATTTTGTGGGCTAGGTACTATTGGCCTACTTTATTTCAAGATGCGTACAACTGGGTACGTAGATGTGAACTCTACCAGCAATTTGTGGGGAAGCCTAAGTTAGCCACATTACCACTAAAACCAGTTGTGATTGAAGAAACATTTCAGCAATGGGGCATTGACTTCATTAGTGTTGTGAATCCACCTTTGAGTGCGGGACACAGTTATGTTCTTATTGCAATGGATTACTTCACCAAGTGGGTGGAGGCTATTCCAGTTAAGCATGCTACTTCTGAGGTAGTGTGCAAGTTCCTCAAGGAAAATATCATTTCCCGATTTGGAGTTCCAAACAAAATTGTAGTAGATAATGCTACATGTTTTTCTTCAAATGAGATCACCAAATTTTTCTTTGAATATGGGATTATTCTTTCGTATTCATCTAACTATTATCCACAAGGGAATGGTCAGGCAGAATCTAGTAATAAGAATCTGATTACAATTATCAGGAAACTGGTAGAAGATAATCAAAGGATGTGGCATAAATCTTTGTTTGATGCTTTATGGGTTGACAGAATTACCCCTAAAAGGGCAATTGGTATGTCACCATTCTAGCTTCTATATGGTTTGAATGCAGAGATCCCAATTACTTTGGAATTGGCAGCTTTGAAGTTGGAAAAAGCAGTGGAAGATAGAACTTTTGAAAGTTCTATTTATAAAAGAATAATGTGCCTCTCTGAACTTGAAGAGCAGTAGGTTATGGTGGTAGACTGTGTAGCTGAGCATTAAAGTGAGGTCAAGAAACTTTTTGACAAGAAGACCAAGGCCAGAGAATTTCAAGTTGGGGATCAAGTCTTGTTATGGGACAAGAGGAGAGAGCCAAAAGGAATGCATGGGAAGTTTGATTCCCTATGGAGAGGCCCGTTCATCATTCACCAACTTTATGGTGAGAATAGTTTCTTGCTCGAGTATCAAGATGTGACACTATTCTTACTGCCCCACAGTGGACAACATCTGAAGAATTTCAATCCATGAAGCGTCAGATGAGTTCACCAGTATATTTGTATAGATTGTGTTTTTCTTTTTCATTTTTGTTTGGTCTTTTTGTGTCTTTTAGTTTTGTCAGCTTGACTCTATATCCCAATGGCATGGATGAAGGCACTTAGAGACTAGATTCTTCTCCCTTTGATCATTTCAAAGAATGATCGAAGGAAGTTCCCCAGTTAGAACCAGTTGTTGTCCTCAAAATTAGCTACGCTCATTTTGTAGGATGACCCCTACGAAACTTGTCTGTTTCGTAGCCTACACTCTAAGTTCACAAATTGAGGTGAGTCATCTCATCCTCGTGTGTATTCCTCTCGCTCCTGAGTATCTATTCGAGTATCTTCTCATTTGGATTTCTTGAAATTTGTGTAAGTTGTTAAATTGATTGTCGCAATTTTGAGGAGTTAGAAAATTTTATTTTCATGCAAGGGCAGAAAATTTTGCCGCCCAGACATGTTTCCTATGGTTCTATGTGTAGGGGCGGCAAATTTTTCCACCCATGCATATCATTTTTCCCTTTGATTGTGTGCAAGCGGTAGTTTTTGCTACTGTCGCATTTTTCTTTTACGGACTTTTTAATATGCAGGGGTGGCAAATTTTTTTGCCTATGCATATTGTTGATGTAATGTCCGAGTGGTAGAAACTACCACTTCCACATATCTCACGCAACTCAAGTTTGTGTCAAGTGCAATTAATACACTTCATGTGAGTTTTAATTAGGAGTTTAGATATTTTTGATTTGCTTTTATCTTTCATTTTTACTTTTACTTGTCTCTCCTACCTGCATTGGCCCAATTGAAACCCTAGAGTGTCCTTTGCATTTATGAAAGCATGATTCTCAGATCCATGACTTGGCACGAAGGTCAGCTATTGGTTGATATCACCAGGTAAGTTTTTCTCTATATGTTCATCTTTTAATTTCTTCTTTCCAGATCGTTATTGTTAGTCGTTTCTAAATCTGTGTTTTCATTTAGTTTTGAATGTCTTTGTTTAGGGTTTCATTTGGTTTTATTTTAAGTTTTTATATGTTTATTCTCTATGTTTTGTTTGACAAGGGGTGGCATGGCAGTTTTCCACCGACCATTGCAGAAACCCTAATGTTTCGTGTTGATTGACTCATCGATATGGCATTTTTTGCTGTTTGTTATTTATGTTCATATCTTAGAGTTTGTCACCCTAAATGCTTCAGCAGTAGAATCTGCTGCCTGTGCAATTATATTTATCAAGTCATGAGTAGGGGTGGTAAATTTTTTCACTCTTGCCTTTTCTTTTTTGTCCTTACAACACTTGATGTAAGGGCGACAAAAATTTCTGCCCCTACATGAAGCTTAATGATTTTCCCTATGCAAAAGCGGTAAAAATTCCCGCTTGTACACTTGCCAAAGTTGTCTTCTACATGCGAAAGTGGTAAATTTTGCCACTTATACATTGCCTTGCAAATCTTTTAACCAACATGTAGGAGCGGCAGTTTTTTCTTCCCTAACACCTGTAATTTCCCTAACATGCAAGGGTGGCAAAAATTGCCGCTCGTGCATCAGTCTTCAGAATTTTTCTGACTCTGGAGAATTTTCCAAAGAGCTATCCTAAGCCCGCTTTCATCCATTTTTTTGACTCACTTGCACTTTATCCCTTTAAAACTCATTCCTCTGGTCATGATCAACAACATGCAGTTTCCCTAAATTACCAGTATTTCCCGTAACTGCAAGATCATGACTTTTTGTTATAGTTTCTCCTGTAAGCTGCCGAGGTCTTCAATTCATCTGAAGGAGTCTTCTTTCCAAATGACTGATCCGTCTCCAAAGAAAGCCAAAGAAATGAAGTACAAATATCAAGGTGTCTTTCCTGTAACTTTAATGACATCAAATGTTGATGAAATACGGGATACAAAGATCGACCATGTGGATATGGCTAAATTTGTTGAGAGAACAAAGTCAGATAAACCCAGTCCCTATATGCAAAGGATTGTTAAAAGCAACATTCATCTGGTGGCTTCACTCCCTATTGCTGCACATAATACGAAGTTTGTTCCCCAAGTTGCTCATTTCTACAATAGAGATACCAGGGCAGTGGTAGATGCTTATGGTAATGTGATCATGAGACTTGATGCAAAATTTATAGATAAGGTGTTCATGTGTCCAGGAGCTGAAAATGTTGCATAACTAGATTTTGGTATTGCTTAGCGTGAATATGATAAAGATGTTGAAAAGGACAAAAGGGTGATAAACACTAAGTGGCTCACGACTACTAGACCAAATTTGTCTAAATGTCCCAGGAGTTTTCCTAGGAGTGACTGTGGAGGAAGTAAGTGATCTAATAACTCTTCTCAATAGAGTTAGAGGTCTATCTTCATCTTCAACTTTCCATGAATGGATGTACCCATACATCAAGACCATATGTCAAGGTAAGAAGAATATCTTTTGGGGAGAACAAGTTAGTAATGCTCTTCATGATAGCTAATTAAGGTGTCAACTACTTCAAAGTTCTACATGACTTCATATCTTGTGTATATAGCAGCTTCTATGAGACGTTTTCCACACTTAACATCTGATGGAGATAGGAGAGTTGTACCAGTTTATCAGTACTATCCTCAGCTCACTTTGAAAGGTTCATTTCATCATTTCATAAGGGTGAATAATGCCTTCTTTGTTGTTTTCTTATGTCTTTTTGACCCCCAGTTAGGCCAGAGAAGAGTCTCAGATGAACCATGGGTAGTGGTGAATGGTTATAGTTGCTTGTTTCTTCAATTCTCCACTTTCACATATCTAAGAGTTGGCTATTATTAGGGTTATCCCTACATGTTGCCTAAGTTCCCTTCTGATAGAATTGTTCTGATGGAGTTGTGCTGACAAATGATTATCATTCATAACAAACAAACAGAGTTAAAGAAGCCTAGATTTAGGTTTCTTGTTGAGATTGGTAGGTATTTTGTTGCAACCACTGCTAAAGCAAAGGCAATGGAAACCAAAATGTAGATGGTTACTATGAAATAGTTCAAAAGGAGACCTAAATTTGATTATCAGGGAATAAAGGACAAGATCAGGAGAAAGACTCAATTTCATGAGCCGATGGTAGAGCATATCTGGGCTGAATTGGGAAAATAAGAGGATATTAGAAAGTTGGATTACAGTAGGTTGGCCCTGAATCAAATTGAAAAGCTAGGTTTGGCTGATATTCTAGAGGATATGGTGGATGATGAAGAAGTTGTCAGTTCAAGCTATGTCAATGAAAATATTGCTAACTCTCCCTTTCCCGTTGTACAATAGTCAAAGAAGGAGGTAACTTCTTTGAGGAAAAGGTTTGAGCCAATTCTGGCTAATACAAATTTGTGGCTTCAAAGAAAAGGTATTCCTTTGAAGGATTTCAAAACTGGATCTGAGGAAGAAGTCTTAGAGAAAACATGGAAAAAGGTTGAGTTAAGGACAAAGAATAAAAGTGATACTCCAAACACATCCAAGGTTTCCAAACCAAGGATCAAATTTGTGTCCAAAGGAAAAAAGTCCAAAGTTGCAGAAGAAGAGTCTGATGTTAAGGAAATGGAAGTTGAAGAACAGGGTGCTGATGAACAAGCTACTGAGGAAATGGATATTGAATATAAGTCTTCAGGGGAGAAAAGAGATGAACAAGAGAAAGAAGAAGGAGATAGTCAGGAAGATCTACCTGACATAGCCATGTCTCCACAAAGGGATGTGCCAGAAGGAACTGAAAACCCTTCTCCTCTACCTAATGTATCTATTTCAACTCCTTTGTTTGTTCTTCCTACTACCCTAGTTTCACCCATCAATATTCCATCTTCTGAGTTGCCATCATAATCAAGAACAATTTTTGATAATCCTCAAGCTGCTTTTGATAATGTTCTTCGTTCCTCAGATTTAATTCATAATTTGTCCTCACCCTCTTATGACATTGGTGATTCTTCAATCTTTGAACATTTTTTTTGGGTACTGAGCAAGTTGCTAATGTGGATATGCCAGGTGCAGTGTTTACTAATACTCCTCCTATCATTACTACCACAAGTGTGAGTACAGTTCCTCCTACACCAACAATGGGTTCTGATCCAAATGTTAGTACATTAGTGCTTCCTCCATGGCTTTCAGCATATACACCTAAGAGGAAGAAACAAGCCATCTCTCCAGATGACTTTGATTTTGGTAAGTTGATGCCAGTGAAAGCTAAAACTCAAAAGAAGCCCAAAACTCTTTCTCGGCTGCTGGAAGATAAAGGCCACAAATATGTGGAGATTGCTTGACCACCACAGGATGTAACTATTGAAAATTTTAGTATGAATGACTACTCCATTTCTAGAATTGAACTTGGAAAGATCACGCATAAAAGTGTAAACGCTGATATGCAATCTACACTAGATTCTTTAATTCAGAAGTTTGATCGGGAAAAAGAAATGAAGGACCACTAGTTGCGGTGGTGAGAAAAATTACTCTGCCATCTGAGACAATAACTCCTGAAGCTATTTCTATAGAAGATCCTATCATTCAGAAGGCTGAGAAGACTCACCTAAAAGGAAAAGTGGTTGAAGAGTATTTGGAAAAGATGCAGGTGCAAGGAGTGTTTCTTCTCACAGAGACAGCTGAAAAGACAAGCAAGATGGAGAAGATCAGAACAAAACTTGATGACCTGGTTGATACTATTTCTTAGGCTATTCAATATCTGGATGGAAGCTATGATAAGTGGATCGAAATGAAGAAGATGAAGGTAAATACTCTTATATCAATTGGTGTTATCCCAAATCATGATTCTTATGCGGAGACTAAAGAAGCATTGGTCTATCGAAGTAATGTTTTGAAAGACTTGATCAAAGATTTGGAAAGCGCCAAGGAGCTAAGTGAACAAAGTAATGTTAGTCTCTTGCATAAATTGGAGGAGCTTCCATATAATTTGATATCAGAGGATCATCACTTCCTCCCTATAGATGAGATGATTCAAGAATTCAAAAATATGTTCCAAAAAGAGTTTGAAGATAAAGTTTTCTCAATTTCTTCTTTGGACAACATTCTGGATAATCAATTAACATTAGATACTCTGAAGTCTAAGTTAACTAGTCATGCAAAGGTGACCGCAACAGTGAAGGATGTAGTGATCAAAGCTCGGATGATCTTTAGTAACACTGTTAGTCCAGATAGTTTGGCGATGCAAGCAACATTTACTATGTATGATGCTCATTTGAAGAAAGATGGTAATACAAGTTGATGCAACTTTTTATAACTTAGTTTATTTTATGTTTTCATATGTCTTTTGTTTGTAATTATGGACATATTTACATATAAAAATATAGGAAGTCCCAAGTCAATAAGGACTCATATTTTTGAATAAGTCAAAGTAGTTAGGTTTTTCCTAAATTTTCTCAAGGCCTCTCCCTATAAATAAAGAGGGCCTCTATTGTAATATTTATCTTTTGACTATTGAAGCGAAGCACTGCCATTTTGAAGAGCAATTTGAGACTTTGAGCTTATTTTGTAAATCAGTTTTCAAGCAATATTAAGAAGCAAGTTGGCATCCAATCTTTGTCTTGGGGCAAGTTTGTGAATGTTATAGAATTGTTCTTATGTCTTTTCTATGACATGATCTTATATGAATGTTTGAATTGTGAGTGTGAATATCATGTGTTTGGGAGGTGATTCAAATTGGAATTTGTAGATTTTGTGCTACTATTTCATATTTGAGATTAGAATTTAGGTTTGTGAATGAAAAGTAATTTGAAGACTTTGGGCTGCAAATTATTGTTCATGATTGTGTCATTTTACCTCAGCATATAGTGAAGACTTTGAGCTACACTCTATTCTAAAATCTTTCATTTTCAATTGGCATAAGAAGCAATGAGAAACTTTGTGTTTTCATGGGTTTCTCGGTTATCAACACAAGTAGGTACTTTTCAGATAGTAAATTATTTTGAGTTTTGTATTGAGCATTGTAAACATCATTTTAAAAAAAAAAAATGGATGATATGAAATCACCCCAAAGATAGTTTTATTGTAAATAAGTTCAAAATAGTTAGAAAAGGGAACCTCCCCTTGCTAAGAGGAGATAAATTTCTCATCATAGCTGTGGCTAATATAACCATTTTGTTGTTAGTTAGTTAACGACAAAATATTCACCCAACAAGATGTTGTAGTTGAAAATACCCTAGTAGACATGTATGCAAACTGTCGAAGCATAGACAAGGCATGTGAATTGTTTGATAAAACACCTCAAAGAGATACCATCTCATGGAATGCAATAATTACAAGATATGCACAAAATGGATTTGTTGATAAGGATTTAGAAACTTTCAAGAAAATGTGTTTGGTAGGTGTAAATCCAAATTCCACAACCTTAACCAACATCCTCCCTACCTATGTGAAAATGGGATCTTTGGAACACGGTATGGACATACATCAAAGCATAAAGGATATGGGGATTTTGTCATATTTGTTGTAGTTGCAACTACCCTAGTATACATGTATGCGAAGTGTGGAAGCATAGACAAGGCACGTGAACTATTTGACAGAACACCTCAAAGAGTGCCATCTCATGGAATGCAATAATTGCAAGATATGCACAAAATGGATTTGTTAATAAGGCTTTAGAAGATTTCAAGCAAATGTAATTGAGAAGTGTAAAGCCAAATTCCACAACCTTAGGCAACATCTTCCCTTCATATGCCAAAATGGGATCTTTGGAACATGGTATGGACATCCATCAAAGAATAAAGGATATGGGAATTTTGTCAGATCTTGTAGTTGCAACTGTCCTAGTAGACATACATGCAAAGTGTGGAAGCAAAGACAAGGTATGTAAACTATTTGACATGATGCTTCAATGAAATGCCATCTCATGGAATACAATGATTGCAAGATATGCAAAAAATGGATTTTTTTGATAAGGATTTATAAAATTTCAAGAAAATACAATTTGCGTGTGTAAAGCCAAATCCTTAGCCAGTATCCTCCTTGCCTATGCCAAAATGGGATCTTTGGAACACGGTATGGACATTCATCAAAGCATAAAAGATATGGAAATTTTGTTAGATGTAGTTGCAACTGCCCTCAGAGACATGTATGCAAAGTGTGGAAGCATAGACAAGGCATGTGAACTATTTGGCATGATGCCTCAAAGAAATGTTGTCTCATGGAATGCAATGATTGCAATATATGAAAAAAAAGATTTGTTGATAAGGCTTATAAACTTTCAAGAAAATGCAATTGGCGGGTGTAAAGCCAAATTCCAAAACCTTAGCCAACATCCTCCTTTCCTATGCCAAAATGGTATCTTTGGAACACAATATGGACATCCATCAAAGCATAAAGGATATAGGAATTAAATTGTCAAATATTGTAGTTGCAACTACCCTGCAAGACATGTATGCAAAGTGTGGAAACATATACAAGGCACATGAAATGTTTGACACAATGCCTCAAAGAAATGTTGTCTCATGGAATGCAATGATTGCAAGATATGCACAAAATGGATTTTTCATTTAAGGCTTTAGAAACTTTCAAGTAAATGCACAAAGGAAACTTTCAACCAAATGCAATTGGAACATCTAAAACCAAATTGCACAACCTTATCCAACATCCTCCTTACCTATGCTAAAATGGGATCTGGGGAACAAGGTGTGGACAACCATCAAAGCATAAAGGATATAGGAATTATGTCACATGTTGTATTTGTAGCTGCCCTTGTAGACATGTATGCAAAGTATTGAAGCATAGACAAGGTGCGTGAACTATTTGACATGATGCCTCAAAGAAATGAACAATCTCATGGAATGCAATGATTGCAAGATATGCACAAAATGGATTATTTGAAAATAATTTATAAACTTTCAAGCAAATGCAATTGGCACATGCAAAACCCAATTCCTATAATGCTAATTGATCATCATATTAAATATTTAATGTAAATTGTTATATACATAATGTCATGAACATAACATCTAGTCTATATATAAATCCATATAAACATGTCCAAACAATGCCATATAGGCATATACAAAATTATACATCGGTAACATACAAAAGTATGTATACAAAGCCATCTAGACATACATAAAATGTCCCAAAATCTAGTTTCCTATGAACTACTATCAAATAATCAGTGGTCCTTTCTTGACTGTGAAGATGAAGAGCCAATCAGTGACTCATCCTCTCTCTCTCCCATCGAGTGGAACTCCTCAACAGAGATTTTTGCAGCTCCACCTATTAATACAATCAAACAATATGCACATTAATATAGAAACACATAAAATATATAAAATCACATATGTAATCGATCACTTACCGCTAGCTGATGATCCCTCTCAATCATCTTTTCTCTCTTTGTCCATAGTTGGACGGGTTGGAGTTGTGACCTCTTGCACAAGAAGCATCAAGAAGCAAAATTGACTAAACATAAATATCATTTATGTACATCAAATGACATGAGATAAAACAAGAAATACAAAATGAAATTTACACATTACTGGCTCATACCTTAGTCAAAGGATCTGAAAACAACACAACTACAGCAATGCCTACCTCCACTGACTGACGAAGATGAGGAGTCTCCATATTCAACATCTGAAAATAGAGTTCAAGGTTATTTGACCAAAATAGATACATAACATTATTTAAATGCATAATGATTACAAATGGTTAAATTTACCTCTATAAAAGTGGTTCTGCATCTAGGGGACCAAGGAAATCGTGAAGGTGCTGGTGAAGCTCCTTGTTGAAATTATCAAATTGTCACTAAATAATATTACCTTTGATATATGTACTATATTTATGATCATGTGATAAATTACATACCTGCTAACTCGACCTCCTCTCATAATCTGCCGCTGGATGGCTAATAGAGGCATGATGAAGACTCTGGCCCTAGAATTTCATTGCACAGACAATTACATACATTAATTTTGACTTATAATATAGATAGTCATATAAAATTAATTACAATTTTTAAATACAAATATATTAAATCAAGATGAACCTTGTAAAAAATTACCTAGGAGTCAATACCAAATGTACATGTTATAAGATATCATCTGTGAGAACAAGATCATCCAATATGGATGTGTCCATCACTGGCTGCTACCCTTGTGTCATAGCATCCCACCGAGAGTCATGTGTCCCATAATCACACAAGTTTCCACATGAACTGCAAAGATGTGGGAAGAAATGATGCCTTTTTCTCTCACCCTCATCAGCTTGGGTGAGATCATCATCGAGCTACACTACAGATTGCGTGAGAGCACTCAATGAATGTAGTGTCTCCACCTCAGCACTCTCCTTCAAAGTTGAAGGGAGTGACACATGTGTTGGCCTCATCAGGGTTCTAGGTACATGGTTTTGGTCTCACTGTGCCCCCTCTCTATCTTGGGTAGAGCCACCACCTTTGCCCTAGAACTCTCGAATGTCAAATTAATTAGGAATCTTCTTGAGGACACACTCACAATAGAGTTTCCTCAAGAAATATTGTGACACCTCATTGTTGTTGCATGGACACTCATCAAACACCATGTACCATCTATCCCAAAAGTTTTGGGATATATCTTCATTCCTACACCAATGAATCTGGAAGCATTTGCAAGTCTCTTCTAATGTTTGGCTAGTTTTAGGATTCATAAATTATGAACATAATGCAGCTTTTGTAATTTTTAGGTCCTTCACTTGTTCGTAAGACAATTTGTCGACATAGTATTGCCGACACCTGTCCCTATAGTCATGAAATTCGGTGATTTGGTTGTCACCGATTCAGTGTGAGAAACAATCACCTCTAATGAATTGGCAAGCACTCTCCTACAATCGGTGCTTGCACTTGGACTATTTAACGTTTCAATTAGGGTTTGAAGATGTTTTTTATTTTCTTCTATTTGCCCTAAATAGTTTTCCTATGTATCTCTTTCATGGTGAGGATGTGAAGGTGGGGGGTTTTGAGGGTTTTGAGGGTTTTGAGGGTTGTTTTGACCCTCCTCTATTGGATTTGTGTTTTTTGCTACCTCATTGACTGTAAATTCAATATAAAAAAGCAATCAAACATTGCAAAAGTAAAAGATTATTTTCAAACTCACAAAAATCAATCAAACCCTACCTTCTTCAGCTGCTACACCCTCTACATTTCCTTCACGTCATCTTTGGGAGTGGGATTGGCAAGGTGGCATGGTGAAAACGTCGATTACACTTCTACCTTGCTTGATTTCTCCTTCCTCCAATGTGTTCCTACTCTTATGACTATTTTTGCTTCCAAAGATGAAGAATGGACACAAGTTTTTGATGTTTAAATGGCCTATTTTTACTTTATATCAGATGAAACGTGAGCGCATTATAACATGCTCGCGTTTCATCTTGCATGGGACCAAAAAGTCATGTGATGAATTTTTGGTCCCTCATCTCTTTGCACTTACCCTGTGAATCTATACGAATCATCAGGGGTGATCCCACAATACTATGTCCCACTTTTTGGCCAAAGTGGGACATTGAAATCAACATTTTTAACCAAATCTTCACTTTCTGACATCTATAATAGCTAAACAATTAAGAATTCAAAGATGATGTGAACTAGTGATTTGTGAGATTTTGTGTTTAGATTCTGAATATATATATTTTTTAAAAAGTAGGAAAAAATTGTGAATTTTTTATGTAACTTTTAATAACTTGTTTTTTTTTATAGTAAACAACACTATTAAAAAGTGACATTCTCGTAACGCATAACTTTTTTTTATAGAAATGATAAAATTATAATTTTTAAAATATTGATTTGTAACACCAATATCTAGGGCATGGATATTTTTTCATAATTTTTTGTTGCATATTTTTTATTTTTTTTGAAGTGAGATTATTATAATTTCGACATAGATTTATGTCATAATGCATAACTTGTTTTGTATGTATCGAAATTCATTTTTTTTGTTGAAACAAGGACATCAATACCTAGGGCGTAGATATTTTTCATATTTGTTTTCACTATTTTACTATTTTTCCACATGTGTAGAATAGAGAACTTAATGTTTAGTGAAAAACATATATTCAGTAAAAAATAAAAAATAAATATATAATCAAATTAAATATATTAAAAATTATACTTGTTGGAAAGCTCATTTCCTGCAAATTATCTTTTCAAGTTCATTCCATTTGAAGGTCCAACCTGAGGTTTGAAACTGAAATTTCTCAGCAAAATTTGAGGTAGAGAGTGGGAGAGGCTAGCCAAGCACCTTTGTTCGAAGGACCTTTGTTCGCAGGTCCCTTTGTAAAAAGGTACCTACAAACAAAGGTCCTTCAAACAAAGGTTCTTCAGGCCAACCAAAATAATATAAAAAGTTCCTAATGACTGACCTTTGAACAAAGGTCCCTTAGTTAAGAAAATATTCAAAAATTTGTAACTGCTGATCTTCGAACAAAGGTCCTTTGAGTTGACAACATAAAAAAAATGTTTATGTGAATGATATAAATATGAGGTCATTTTGGTAATTTTGTAAATCAAACGATAAAGAAAATTTCACATTTTATTTTCTTTTTTTTTTCAAGTGAAACATTTGGGAGAAATTGGAAAATTTGTGTTTGCAATTTTGGGAGACTTTAGATGACAAAATATTTGGCAAAACAACTTTTGACTGATATTTTGTAAAGAATGAGATGGGAAATAAAAAGATGAGGAAAAATAAGACTGTGCAGTCATATTGAATAGAAAAGGAACAAAAATTATGTGAAGAAAGGATGCAAAGAGATTACAAACAAAGAGAAGGTATGTATTTTTTAATTTCTATAAAAATGTTTTAAAAATATTAGTTTGTATTTATCCCTACTTCCTCAACTATAGTTTAAAATTTTAGATTTGTATTGATGAATATTAGATTTGTATTTATCCCTAATTTAGTTTATTATTTTAAATTTAATTTGAATAAAAATTAGATTCTTACATTCATCTAAATTTCAAATTCTACATAGATTCCCAATAAATTCTCTAGATTAAGTTCACTAGTTCCTCTCTAGGGTTTGTATCTCTTTCCCCTCCTTCGTCAACTTTAGGGTTTCGATATAGTTTCTAGTTTTAGATTTAATTTTAAACTAGAATTAGACTCTTACATGTTCTACATTAATCTAAATTGTCTAGGTTAAATTCACTAGATGAACCCTAGTTTCTCTCTAGTGTTTGTAACTCTTTACCCTACCTTCATAATTGTAGGGAACTTGAATATAGTTTCTAGTTTTATATTTTAAAATTAGATTCATATATGTTATACATTCATTTTAAATTTCTTAGCCTATCAACCATGACAAAGAGATATTTGAATAAAATAGATATAGTCCTAGTTTCCAATTACTTGCCTTAATAATATGACACCTCACTTGTACAATGTCAAACATAATTAGCATCATCACCTAAATTTTCAATTAAATCATCTTCTATAAATCAGAAATATTTTCAATTAAATCATCTACTATAAGATCAGGAACAATAGGATCAAATATTGATCCATAGTCATATACGATTTGTACAACAAGATGATATGAAAATGGATGAATACCACACTTGGAAAGCAAAGTTGCATTAGAAGAACTAACTTTGTCTCCCTTCATAATGAGCTCTACATATATGTTATAATTTCAATAATACCCTTGTTAAATATTACTTTTGTGGTAACATTTAACACATGAGAAAAAGAAGTCTGAGATGGATCTAGACCAGTATTTCTAGGGGGAACAACCACATCAACTAGAGCAACCAAACCCACATGTTCTGGAGCTCCAACCTTATATTTTTCTACTTCCTCGCACACCTCCTTCAATTCACTTTTTTGTGAAAATAAGACCAACATTTCCCACAAGCACGGGAATTAAGTTATGGGAAGTGGTGTTCCTAGTTTTCTTGGCATAAATACGTATAGATCTCTTCATCATGGTGTTCTTTCCCATTAGTAGGATGGAGTCAGTTCAATAGTGCTTCCTATATGTCTTACATTTATCTTTCATAAATATGCATGGACAAGTAATATAAGCCCACATGGATGTAAGTAATATTTCTTTCCCACATTATGGGCACCACATCCTGGATTCAATCTTGTATGTTATCTAAATAATTGAAAATGATATTCAAGTCACCTCAAACTATGTCTGTGCACCTATTTAAGCTACCATTAAATGCAAGTATGTATCTATACATGGTGAAAATGATGTACATTAGAAATTTACATGTTTAATTTTATAGTGATTTGAGAGTAAAAGGAAAAAAATGCTATGTACATTTGAGCTTATATTTAGTATTATATATAAATAATAGAGAATGATAATATTAAAATGTTAAAACTTACATTTTTTTGAAAATGAGAACTTTACATATATATCCATCCCTTAAATATATTCTAAAATATTATCTTTTATATGATATGTGTAGGGGCTCAACATATAGATACTGGAGTAGAAGTCAAGCCTAATTTAGATACTAGAGTAGAGGAGGCCGAAGCACACATAGTTGATGTCAGGGAGGAGGCCCAAACACAAACAATTGATGTCATAGAGGAGGCCCATTCACACTTTGATGTTGGAGAGGGATTAGGATTGCTTCCTTCTACATACATGTATATGAATCTAATTAAATAGGTGAAGAGAAAAATTTCTTTAAGAAATATAGATCATTTACTTGAAATGGATATAGAGAAATTGAAATTATATGTTGAACAACCTAGTCAAGTTACGAAGAGGCCGTTGAATAGAATTTCAAAGGAAATACTTGAGAAGCATTTTAAACATCATGATACACTTGGTCAAGCCTGACTGTTATCAAGTATACTTCTTCATAATGAGCTAAAAGAGCCTTTACAATTGTTTGGTGTAGATTTCACAAAAAAGAGGAAAAGGGTGGGTGCAAAAAGTTGGGGGGCCAAAAAGTGGCCAACTTTTTAAAAAAAGTTTTAAACATAACACGAGCACATTATAACATACTCGCATTATGGCTTGGTGTTGCCGATCCTAACACCAAGCCATAATGCACTCGCGTTATAACATGAGCGCGTTATGGTCTGCTATATAAAAAACAATGTTTCATTTCATAATTTGACAACATTTTACAAGAAACTCGTGGCTTGGAGAGAGGACAGAGTGCACTCGCATTATCCAACATCCAATCATCAGCTATTTCTCACTGATTCATCATTAAAATGCTGCCATGATGTTAGGGAATCGAAGAAGTAAGTTCTATTTGCTTTCTTGTGTGAATTTGTTGCTAAATAGGTAGGTTAAAATAGTTTTTGATGTAAATTTCTTTAATTTACAGGAGTTGATAATGCACCTCCTCCTCCTTCTAAAAATACACAAAATCCTCCATCACCTGAATAGTAAATACCTACTGAAGAAGAACCCCAACCACAAACACCTCCATTTATTCTTGAATATGCCCATGGAACACAAGAAAATATAATGGAACAAATTGAAAACAATAAGAAACAAATTGAGGACATAATTGCAAGGTTGAAAGAACTTGCAACTTTAACCTTGCATAGATCCACGCTTGCTCAATCCCTTGAATCTACGTTATCAAATGTAGATTCAATTAGCAAGCAAATCACTAGTTGGACAGAAAAGAGGAGAGAATTTAGTGAGTATTATGCAGACAAGTTGTCATATGAACACATTAAAAATGAACAAATTACAAAAATGGACTTGTGTTCTATTTTCACAAACCCACAAACAAATCAACCTCTACCCCTTACATACAAGAGGTTCCCTATCCATTGGTTCAACAACCAAGTGATAAGGGACAATTTTGTGCAAAGGTGGTGGATGGTTTTTTACCATCCTCCATGCAACAATAATGGGTCCCGCAATATTTTTTGAGGAAACTCTACTGCGAGTTTGTCAAAAATAAAGTGACAAATTATTTTAATATGCGGGAGTTCTAGGGTAGAGGTGGGGGGTCAACACAAGATAGACCAAGGGCATGTGTTGACCCACAGTGGCTAGCGAGATGAGAACTCGCCAAACCAGCCCATGAGCACGTTTCTATCCCTTCCATTGTGAAGGAGAGTGTTGAGGTCGAGACACTTTAGTCCATTAGTGCCTTGACCCAGAGCATCATACATCATGCTAGTCCTGCAACACAGCATGGGCCGAGGGAGAGTTCCAATAGGGTTCCACCCCATACTTGTCGAGGTTGTAGGTCAGCATGTGGTTATGACCTCATGGATAGTTATGATGTAGGTGCATAGACTACATCTACAGTTGAGCAGATGGTGATGATAGATGCCCTCCTAAGTGAGGCTTTCGGCATTGATACTCAGGTAAATCTTAGCAAGTTCATTGAATTGAATTTATTAAATTTCATTTTTGAAATGCAAGATTAACTAATTTCATTTGATGATTTTAATGAAATTTTAGGGTCATAGTGTTGATGCAGTTTTCAGTGGTACTCCACTTGCATATTACACTACATCATCTATTGTCAGGGTATGTAACTAGTAAACAATTATAAATATTACATGTGAATAGAATCATTATATGAATGGTATTCTAATATATGATTTTGGATGTTGAATAGGTTAATATTAGAGATTTCACGACAACACCTGCTAGTGGTGGTGGACTTCAAAGCTTCACAGAGGTAATAAAATAAATAGTTTAATGAATGAATTGTACTTACTAGATTTTTGTATTTTATATTCATACCGTTGGTTACATTTCATTGCACATCTTTCAAACTCAAAGCATTACTATACATTGCATAACTAATAACTAAATGTTGATAGATGACAAAATTTCAATTACAATATAGTTATTTGAAAAAATGCCTCAAATAAAGGTGGTCTCATGGAATATCATGAGAAGTAGATGCGTAGACAAGGACATCACCATGAGACCACATTTCTTTGAGGCATATTTTCAAACAACTCACTACCTTGTCTATGCTACCACATTTTTCATACATGTCTACCAAAGCTTCTTGATCCACTCCACACTATTCTTCGACAAATTCTCTCTAATAAACTCATCTAATTACCACCAATTAGACCCCAGGACATGACACCAGAGAGAGGTATGAGCCTATGACATCTTATATAGCATATGATTGACTCCAACATCATCTAGGTCCCTCCTTTGTTGACTCTAAAATTCCCCATGATGGTAATGTCTTCACCATTTCTCATAGCCCATACCAACTAGTTGTTACCTTAAGACACTTCTCCTTAGATTATTGTTTGTCAACCCCTTCTGGTCCACCTCAACCTCATACCAATTCCCTCTTTCACCTTTACCTATCTTATGCCTCTAAATGCATTGCTGCCCCAACCCCACAACCTCTTTCTATTACTTCACCTACTCCACTAGCTATGCCCCTATCTTCCCCACCATATATCCACCTATTACTACTTCACCTTCCTCGTTGACTTCTATCTCCCCTCTAACACCCCTCCAAGATAAAGTAAAAGAAAAAGTGTAGGACCTTTCCCCATCCACTTCTAATAGTAGGCCTAAGAAACTTCCCCAACACTACACCCAACCTACTAACCAGCCCATATCTACCCTACCTATTTCCTAATATACCCCTACCAGACGTCCCAGACCTAGTTTGCTTCCAACCCACCCCCTGACAAACCTCAAGACAAAGAAAATGATAAGAAATTTTTAAAATAAGGTTTTTCTTCTCCTATCTAGTATCTTTCCTCTCTCATATTATCCCACAAACTCTTGATATTCCTTCTTCCTGTAAACCCATAAACTTACCTAATGTCTATGTGATATCTAGTTTAGGCATTATCCTGTAAACCCAAAAACTCTATCTGAGGCATTGTTCTACTTCCACAACTACCAAACAAACAAAAATTTGAGTAAAACCCTTCCCCACCCTACCACCAACCTAAACCTAAACTAACACCTTCATTCCCTCTCTGACTTATTAAACCTAAAATTTGATGGTACTATGGTCCCTCCTTGTTGACCCTTATACCACACAATAGTCATGAATCTTCATCTAATTTGTATATATGCATGTGACTTGTGTGATTTATTGTCTGTACTTCCATGTTTAGGTGAACGTGTGTGTATGTTAGGAGCCATGACTTGCATCACTATTATAGTTTTCGTAATTAAATAATGTTGTTTTATTTTCAGATGATGTAGGCTATGGAGACACCTCCTGATGTTCATAGGGCAATGGAGCATGGCGTGTCCCCTGCGATTCATAGCTCCATGCCTTTGACAAGGGTATGAGACAGATTAGTAAATTTCAAATTACATTCATTGTTATAGTTGTTTATGTTAGACTTAGGGCACACAACTGAGAGGGGGGGTGAATCAATTGTGCAAAACTTTCTCCAATTAAGCACTTAAATCTTCTTTAGTGATTAGCAGAATATTAATCATGAACCATAATGCATTCAAATCAAAAGGAGAAACATATCAACACATAAGACACCAAGATTTTGACATGGAAAACCCGATTAAGGGAAAAAACCACAGGGTGATTAACCCAAGATTGTATTCTCTGTTAGAAGAATAGAAAGAACAAAATGGCACATGCCAATTAGGGGTCACTGCCCGAGCACACTGCTCACAAGAGGCTTACTACCTACAAGAGACACACTATCTACAAAGAAATAAATATCACCTACATGAACTGGAGAATAGCATCTTCACCTTGCTTGAATCAGTTCCATTTAAGCCCAATACTTCTGCTCTGCCTTTCGCTCTCCTCCTCACTACCACACACTCATCACAACAAGACACACTTTGGAAAGACTTCACAATCCCTTATTTATACAAGGCATCAACTTAGGAATAATCATATAAGTTGGCAAACATCTACAAGAACATCCGCAAGATGTGTAATACATCCGGTCGGCCAGTCTCAGGAAGAACACCATCATCCAATGGTTATTCTTCAAATACGCACTCTAACTTCAATGCAGACCACCAACATGAACTGGACATGATCCAAGGATCACCACAACCTTTCCCAAATCACTTGAGAACATCCACACTTCATCTGCTTACTAGAATTCTCCTCTCCTTCATCTAGAGCTTTAAGAACACAGTCTGTCATTACTGTCACAAAGGAATAGGTTCTTCTAGACCTTCAAACCATGAACCAATCAAATTGACACTTCACACGGACATCCTCAACACTCCCTCAAATCTATAGAATGGGATAGTGCATTACCAGATTTCACCAGACCTATCTGTGTCACTCTGTCACCTCTGAACACCTGCCGGAGCCAGTTCTACTTGAGCGTCCATAACTTCTTCAGATCTTCATGCGAACCTCTGAAAACTTGACTGGATCATCTCAAGACTCATATCTACAAACCCTTTGAACTGCAACCTCTGATCTGCATCTTAGCTGGGATCTCCACTTCACTGTCTCCATTGCTTGTCTCTGCTCATCATTAATGCAGCATGAGTATGTTGACATCAATGACAACACCAGTTAGGCCCATACTTGCAACAATCTCCCCCTTTGTCATTGATGGCAACATATGATGTGAAAAACCATCAAGACAAGAACTTCTCCTTACTGTCACTACTCCCCCTATCAGCAACAACCATTCATATGTCTTCTCTTCCTTTACTGCTCCCCCTTTGATCATCAACCACTTTGTTTTTCACATGTCTTCTCTCCCCCTTTGACATCAATGGCAAAGGGCTCATACTTGCAATTCCAACACTATAGAATCATACCTACTGCTCCCCCTGAGTAGCAACTCCCATCAATCTAGATCACAAGATATGACTGTGATATCCACCGGACTGATGCACCTCAGTGCACCTTAGTTCATCACCGGAGGGGCAATAACCCCTAACTTCTCCCTGAGATACTCAAAAGAGACCTTAGGTAGAGGTTTAGTAAAGATATCTGCAATCTAATCGTTAGAGGGCACAAACTTCAATCTGACTTCATTCTTGTTCACTTGCTCTCTCAAAAAGTGAAACTTGATAGATATATGCTTAGTCTTAGAATGCAGTACCAGATTCTTAGATATATTTATAGCACTTGAATTATCACAGAAGATTGTGATAGGCTCCTCATACTCTATTTTAATATCTCTTAGCATCTTCTTCATCCACAAAACTTGAGTGCAACTGCCTGCTGCTGCAATGTATTCTGCTTCAGTTGTAGACAGGGATATTGCCTTTTGTTTCTTGCTTAGCCAAGAAACCAATCTCTTTCCCAAAAAGAATTCCCCACCACTGGTACTATTCCGATCATCCACATCTCCTGCCCAATCTGCATTTGTATATGCATGAAGAGAGAAATCATGATCTCTAGGATACCACAAACCATACTCAACTGTTCCTTTTAGATATCTAAAAATCCTCTTGATTGCCATGATATGAGATTCTCTGGGATCAGCCCAGAATCTCGTAAGAAGACCAACAACCTGCATTATATCTGGTCTAGTTTGAGTGAGATACAACAATCCTCTAATCATTGATCTGTACCTTGTCTGGTCTGCCTTAGGAGAGTCATCATCTTTGCTCAAATTACATCTGATTGCCATGGGAGTATTCATTGGCTTTGAATCTTCCATTCCAAATTTCCTCAACAATTCTTTCACATATTTGGTCTGAGAAATAAAGATTCCTTTCTTTGTTTGAGTAATTTGCAAACCCAAGAAGAAATTCATTTCACCAAGCATAGACATCTCAAACTCACTTTTCATTTGATTTGCAAAAGTTTTACACATACTATCTCTTCCTCCAAAGATGATATCATCAACAAATACTTCAACAATCAAGATGTTTTCATGATCAATTTTGAAATATAAGTTACTGTCAGGAGTACCTTTGTTGAAACCAATCTTCAAAAGATGTTTGTCTAATCTTTCATACCAGGCTCTTTGGGCTTGCTTTAGTCCATACAGTGCCTTCTTCAACTTGTAGACCATATCACCATGCTCAGACAATTAAAATCCATCCGGTTGTTCAATGTACACTTCTTCTTCTAAGTCACCATTCAAGAAAGCAGACTTGACATCCATCTGATACACCTTGAAATCCTTGAAGGCAGCAAATGCAAGAAATAATCTGACTACTTCAATTCTTGCTACTGGAGTAAAAGTTTCTTCAAAATCAACTCCTTCTATTTGAGAATAGCCCTTGCAGACCAGTCTGTCTTTATTTCTAATTACTTCACCAACTTCATTTAGTTTGTTTCGGAAGACCCATTTGGTTCCAATCACATTCTTGTTTCTAGGCCTGGGAACAAGATCCCAAGTGTGATTTTTCTCAATTTGCATCAACTCTTCCTCCATTGCTTTGGTCTAGTTTTCATCATTGCAGGCTTCATTTATTGTCTTAGGTTCAATCTTTGAAATCAGACAATATTCATCTGAATTTTGAGCAATTTTCCTTCTAGTTTGCACACCTTTGCTTTTATCACCTATGATCTGATCTTCAAAGTGGTTTAGTCTTACATACCTTGGAACTTTGGGAGTTTCTTGCACTTCTGCTTCTTGATCAGGCTCATTCAGACCTATCTCTTCTTCCTGATTTACCGGATCAGTTTGAATTTGACTTTTAGAAGAGGATTAAACTCCTTGAACTAGAACACCATTCTGATCATCTTCATCATATTCATAAAACCTTGAGGGTTTCTCTATTCCCTTATCAACCTTCACATTTGTACTTTTTATCATTTTTCTTAGTCTCTTGTTATAACACCGGTATGCTTTGCTTTGAGTAGAGTAACCCAAGAATATTCCTTCATCACTTCTAGGATCAAACTTGCCTAGATCTTCATCTCTTTTG
Organism: Cunninghamia lanceolata; assembly: GCA_027924645.1. Taxonomy (NCBI): domain Eukaryota; kingdom Viridiplantae; phylum Streptophyta; class Pinopsida; order Cupressales; family Cupressaceae; genus Cunninghamia; species Cunninghamia lanceolata. The sequence continues at coordinate 650,997 of BSBN01001052.1, read as the reverse complement.
ATGTAACATTTGCTACCAAAGACTCTGAAATATCTTACAGTAGGAGTAATGCCAAACTAAAGTTCATAAGGGGTCTTACCGGTATTGCTTCTGATTTGAACTCGATTGAGAGTATAGACTGCAATGCTGACAACTTCTCTCCAATAGATCTGAGGAACATTTGCTTCCATCATCATGGTCCTAGATGCTTCCTGGATGGTCCAGTTCTTTCTCTCCACTACTCCATTCTGCTGTGGAGTCCTAGGAGCAGACAATTGTCTCTTAATTCCATGTTTCTCACAGAACTCTATGAACTCACCAGATGTGAATTCTCTACCTCTATCAAACCTCAGACATTTCAACTTTAATCCTATTTCATTCTCTACCATAGCCTTGAATATTTTGAATTTCTCAAGAGCTTCTAATTTCTCCTTTAGAAAGGTTACCCACATCATCCGAGAATAGTCATCAATTAGTAGCATGAAGTATCTATCACCTTGAATACTCCTGGTTCTTGCCGGACCACAAAGATCAGTGTGAACTAAGTCCAATAATCTGGTAGAAAATAGTTCCTTTCTTTTGAATGTGACTGCTCAGCTTACCCAACTGACATTCCTTGCACAAGCTGTTAGTAGGTTTCACCAATTTTGGAAGATCTGTTACAACCTGAGTATTGCTTATCTTGATGATATTATCAAAATTCACATGACACATCCTTCTATGCCATAACTAACTCTAATCAACTTGAACAAATAAACATCTTTTACCAGTACCAACCAAGTGGAAGATATTACCTTTAGTTTGAGTACCGGATGCAATCTCTATTTTGAAACTTTCAAAGATTTTGCATTTTCCATCCTTGAATCGGAGATCATAGCCTTTGTCCACCAACTATCCAACACTAAGAAGATTGTGCTTCAAACCTTCAACATATAGTACATTACCAATTTTGTATCTTCCATCAACAGAAATAGTTCCTCTTCCTTTGATTCCACCAGCAGAATTGTCACCAAACTTTACCACTCCTCCTTCATACCTTTCCAAATCTTCAAACTTATTTTTGTCACATGTCATATGGTGAGAGCATCCACTATCAATGAACCAATCATCTTTCTCTTCAATTTGGGCAGCCAGAGCTCTTTCCACAGTCTTAAGATTGATAGATACAAAGGACATTGGATCTTCTTCCTTGATGGCAATGAACACCCATTCATTTCCAGATTTGTTTTCTATATCTGATTCATCATCTGTTACTCCTTCATTATCATCATCTTCATGTATATAGTAATAGTTCTTTTGGAACCTTAGCTTGTTAGGATTTTGCCTTGAAAATCTTTCTGGACACCTTGAGGCAAAATGACCAATCTTATTGCAGTTAAAACACTTAAAAGGTAATTTTCCTTCATACTTACCAGATCCTCTTGGCAGCCTCTTTGCAATAAGGGCTTCAAGTTGAGCAGTTTCTACTTCTTCTTCTTCCAGATCTTTTCTTACTTTTTCATACCATGATAATTTCCTTGAAGAATTCTCTCCTGGATCAAACCTTTGATTACCTTTAACAGAGGCACTGGATTTGAATGCAGATTCAGTCTTGGGGGGGTCATCTCCAAAATCTGTCATTTCAAATGTAGCCAATTTCCCAGCCAATTGATCTCTTGTGATAGTTGTATGGGCTCTGAATTCTTCAATGGCAGCAACTTTGATTTTGTAAGAAGCAGGAATGGATCTAAGAATTTTACCAACAATCTCATTTTCATCCAAGACTCCACCAGCATTTCTAATTCCACAAACTAGCTCATTCACTCTTGGCATAAAAGTAGTAATATTTTTATCATCTCTCATCTTCAGTTTTTCAAATTTCCCTTTTAGACTCTGTAACCTTGCACATTTAACATACTGGTCTCCTTCATGCAAAAGTTCTAGTTTATTCCAAATCTCAAAGGCAGATGGTAGGTCAATAATATTTGAGAGCTCTGAGTTAGATAATGTGCTTAGAAGAGTCTCTTTGGTCCGCAGATTATTTTTAGCATCTGTGATTTCATTTAGGGTTGTCGGACCACCCTGTGGAGGTACATACTATTTTGTAGCCATGAACCAGTACGTCATTCCCATACACTGCAAGTGACATTTCATGCGACCTTTCCAAAGAGAAAAGTTGGATCCATCAAACTTCAGACTATCCTTCTTGTAAGATGACATCCTGGATCTCCTCAAGCGGTTAGGCTCTTTTTAGAGGAACTTAGCTCTGATACCAATTGTTAGACTTAGGGCACACAACTAAGAGGGGGGGTGAATTAGTTGCGCAAAACTTTCTCCAATTAAACACTTAAATCTTCTTTAGTGATTAGCAGAATATTAATCATGAACCATAATGCATTCAAATCAAAAGCAGAAACATATCAACACATAAGACACCAAGATTTTGATGTGGAAAACCTAGTTAAGGGAAAAAACCACAGGGTGATTAACCCAAGATTGTATTCTCCGTTAGAAGAATAGAAAGAACAAAATGGCACATGCCAATTAGGGCTCACTACTCGAGCACACTGCTCACAAGAGGTTCACTACCTACAAGAGACACACTGTCTACAAAGAAATAAGTATCACCTACATGAACTAGAGAATAACATCTTCACCATGCTTGAATTAGTTCCATTTAAGCCCAATACCTCTGCTCTGCCTTTCGCTCTCCTCGCTACCACACACTCATCACAACAAGACACACTTTGGAAAGACTTCACAATCCCTTATTTATACAAGGCATCGACTTAGGAATAATCATCTAAGTCGGCAAACATCTACAAGAACATCCGCAAGACGTGTAATACATCTAGTCGGCCAGTCTCAGGAAGAACACCATCATCTACTGGTTATTCTTCAAATACGCACTCTAACTTCAATGCGGACCACCAACATGAACTGGACACAATCCAAGGATCACCACAACCTTTCCCGAATCACTTGAGAACATCCACACTTCATCTGCTTGTTGGAATTCTCCTCTCCTTCATCTGGAGCTTTAAGAACATAGTCTATCATTACTGTCACAAAGGAATAGTTTCTTCTGGACCTTCAAACCATGAACCAATCGAGTTGACACTTCACATGGACATCCTCAACACTCCCTCAAATCCGCAGAATGGGATAGTGCATTACCAGATTTCACCGGACCTATCTGTGTCACTTTGTCACCTATGAACACCTGTCAGAGCTGGTTCTATTTGAGCATCCATAACTTCTTCAGATCTTCATACGGACCTCTGAAAACTTGATTAGATCATCTCAAGACTCATATCTACAAACCCTTTGAACCACAACCTCTGATCTGCATCTTAGCTAAGATCTCCACTTCACTGTCTCCATTGCTCCTCTCTACTCATCATTAATGCAGCATGAATATGTTGACATCAATGACACCGGTTAGGCCCATACTTGCAACAGTTTATTTTTAAAAAATCAAATGATTATTGATTTGAAGTTTAATTTCTATCTAGATGGTTTCTATAGGACATGACATCACCACAACCTAATCCTGGTCCTAAGGCAAATGAGGAGACATATTTTTGGATAGCGGTAAGTGGTTATTTTGTTAAATGTTTCATTTTTATAATGTAATTTCTATATATTAATGTCTATACTTTTTAGTGTAACAGCTATAGATCCATGAACAACTAAATAGGAGGAGGAGCCCTCAGGTTCATAGTAGACCACCCTCATACGTGTCTCCATCCCCTAGAAGATCAAAGGCTACCTGTGATCTATTCTCTTCACCAGACAGAGGGGAATGACTTTTTATTGTGTTCCTTTGTTGTATGCCTATATGGCATTTTTGGACATATATTTTGTATTGCATATAGTTGACATTGTCTGCCTAAATGGCAATCTTGTAAGCCTATATGTCTATTTTGTATATATGTTATACTTATATTGACATTTATTGATGTATGCCTATATGGATATTTGGTTAATACAAATCATTTTTGTTGATCATTATGTAATATCTATAGGTGCAGTGTAGATCATTTTCGTATGCCTTTAGATTTCAAAGTTTAATTGTCAAAGAATCCATCCCAATTGATGATAAGAGAATTTGAGTTTTGGGTTGAAAGTTTTAGTCTCTCAAAACTAGACATGCTCAAGAAAATAGAGAAAGGAAGATTGGTCCTGTGTGCTTGTTTTTTTAATGTTTGAATTGTATGTTGTTGTATGGTATTGCTTTTGTGTGTGTGTGTTCAAATGCATATTTGAATTGTTATTTTATGTATGTCTGGATACTTGCGTTGTACTAAGGTTAAGATTCTTGTAGTATGGGATGCATATAGTTCAACCTTGGGCATGTGTTCTTAGTAAGACATATATCCTCACCCAAAGAGATCTTTCATAATAGGGGATGTGATTAGCAATTCATGTGGATTTGGATATGATCTTGGATGTATAGTTCTAAGTCAAACCTGTAGGATTAAAATGACTTGTGGTTACTATCAATGGTCATAATTTGCTTGATCATGTACTTGTATTTATTTGTGTATTAGATGATAGAAAGGATGTTTTGATGTTAGTTGAGAAATCTATTTCTATGCATTTGAGATGTTTTGGATCCATGAATTTATGTGTATACTTATGTGTTAATAAGGAAATGAATTAAATAAGATAATCACCATTCTACCACACTTTTGAATTATGGATGGTGCTTGATCACCATTCAAATATTGTTCTTGATGTACATTGTATTATGGCCACTTGTATTTATGGTGGGTGGTTCATGGCTTATTGCATTCATTATCATTGATGATCTAGTTTTAGTATTTGACCCCTTATATATCTTAGCTATGTAACGATGTTATCTTCAAGCCTAATAACATAGTGGCCTAAAGGTGGAAGAAGATGAGGGTTGAACAACATGGATATGACAACATAAAGATGATATTAAGGTTTAAGAAAGTATCCTAACAAAGGTCTATTTCAAGCCTAATAGGGGTCTAAGATTGCAGTGATGGAACAATGCATTGAAGGACTAAAACAAACCCTATAGAGATAGTAATAGAGAACAAAGTCAAGGTGAAACAAGATAAAAGAACAAGTAGTTCACATATGACTGTGTTGACTACTAGAACAAGTATGTTAACATCTATAAGATGCATGTTGACATGTGAAGACTATAACAGTTATAGCAAAGGTAATGTCTAAGGATATCGCTGGTACAATGTAGCTCAAACTATTTCGGCATGTTTGGGTGTGAAACAGGACCATGCCTATCCTAAACCTATCCATCCTAATGTGTTGGAATAGTTGGTTTGGTCACACAAGGAGCATAATAAAATTTACATCCCTTTGCAACTTTACATTGCATGCATCTAACCATTTTTGGGGCAGCAGAAAAAATTTCACCATGGGCAAATAGATCAGAGATATAAAAGATAGAGAGAGGTTATTGTAGAGGGACCCTATGTGATCCTTAGCCTTAGAAGGAATGTTTCTAAGTGACATGGTTTTCGAGTAAAAGCTCATCAAAGATTGCTACCTTTTTGCACTTTGGACTCTTCAGGAATATCGCTGGTACAATGTAGCTCGGACTATTTTGACATGTTTGGGTGTGAAACAAGACCATACCTAGCCTAAACGTACCCATACAGATGTGTTGGAATAGTCAATTTGGCTGCATCAAGAGCAGGACGAAAGTTACACCCCATTGCAACTTTACACTACCTCCTTCTGACGATTTTTATGGAAAAAAAAAACCTTTCACCACAGGCAAATGAATCAGAGATATAAAAAACTGAGAGAGGTCATTGTAGAGGGAGCCTACATGATCGCATTGTCTCAGACTAAATTTCTCTAAGTGACACAGTTTTTGAGTAACATCTCGTCAAAGATTGCTACCTTTTTGCACTTGGGACTCTTCAAGGATATTGCTGGTACAATGTAGCTCGGATTGTTTCGGCATGTTTGGGTGCAAAAAAAACATTTCTAGCCTAAATGTACCCATCCAGACACGTTGGAACAATTGGTTTGGCCACATCAGGAGCAAGACGATAGTTACACCCCTTTGCAACTTTACACTACCTCCTTCTGATGATTTTTGGGACAGCAGAAAACCTTTCACCATGGGCAAACACCTCAGAGATATAAAAACCAAGAGAGGTTATTGTAGAGGGACCCTATGTGATCATGTTTCCTCAGACACAATGTCTCTAAGTGACATAGTTTTTGAGTAATAGCTCATCAAAGATTGCTGCCTTTTTGCACTTTGGACTCTTAAGGGATATCGCTGGTACAATGTAGCTCAGATTATTTCAGCATGTTTGGGTGCGAAAAAGGACCATGCCTAGCCTAAATGTACCTATACAGATGCGTTGGAATAGTCAATTTGGCCACATCAAGAGCAAGATGAAAGTTACACCCCTTTGCAACTTTACACTACCTCCTTTTGACAAATTTTGGGGTAGCAGAAAACCTTTCACCATGGGCAAATGGCTCAGAGATATAAAAAAATGAGAGAGTTTATTGTAGAGGGACCCTATGTTATTGCATTGCCTTAGACAAAATGTCTCTAAGTCACACGGTTTTCAAGTAACAGCTCATCAAAGATTGCTACCTTTTTGCACTTTGGACTCTTCAGGGATATCATCGGTACAATGTAGCTCGGACTATTTTGGCATGTTTGGGTGTGAAACATGACCATGCCTAGACTAAACGTACCCATCTGGATGCCTTGGAACTATTGTTTTGGCCGCATCAAGAGCATGACACTATACCCCTTTGCAACTTTACAATACCTCCTTCTGACTTTTTTGGGGTAGCAGAAAACCTTTCACCATAGACAAACACCTCAGAGATATAAAAAATGAGAGAGATTATTGTAGAGGGACCCTACATGATCACGTTGCCTTAGATAGAATGTCTCTAAGTGACATGGTTTTTGAGTAATAGCTCGTCAAAGATTGTTGCCTTTTTGCACTTTGGACTCTTCAGGGATATCGCCAGTACAATGTAGCTCAGACTGTTTCAGCATGTTTGGGTGTGAAACATGACCATGCCTAGCCTAAACGTACCCATTCAGATGCATTGGAACTATCAGTTTGGCCACATCAAGAGCAGGACAAAAGTTACACCCCTTTGCAACTTTACACTACCTCCTTTTGACAATTTTTGGGGTAGCAGAAAACCTTTCACCACAGGAAAATGCCACAGAGATATAAAAAACTGAGAGAGGTTATTGTAGAGGGACCCTACATGATTGTATTGCCTCAAATGGAATGTCTCTAAGTGACATGGTTTCTGAGTAAATGCTCTTCAAAGATTGCTTCTTTTTTGCACTTTGGACTTTTCAGGGATATCGCCGGTACAATGTAGCTCTAACTATTTTAGCATGTTTGGGTGTGAAACAGGACCATGCCTAGCCTAAACGTACCCATCCAAATGCGTTGGAACTATCAGTTTGGCTGCATTAGGAGCATGACTCAAAGACTCAAGCTAACCCCAAATGACTCAAACTGACTCAAAAACATATGAGATGGTCTTAGAAGACCTTATTACATACAATTGACTCAACAAAAACAAAATTTTATTTTTTGACCCCTCTTGGAGGCATGACAACCTGTGTACCCCTATACCATGAGGACACTGAAGTCGATATAGTTTTCCTATTAAGAAAAAGAGCTTCCCTTAGCTTCAAGAAATATAAATATTCTATATTGACAAGGCCAACCACGTGAAGGTGGAAGCTCATGTGGCCTCACCTAAGACCTAAGACACATGTATTCTAGTAGACGTAGGACACCTAAGACACCTATTGTATAGTACGTATGTAGATTTTATAGACATAGTAGACCTAAGACACCTAGTCTTTATACCTTATCGTACTCTAGACCTAAGTCACCTAGACACCTAGATTATAGTTCTACCTAAGACACCTATTATGGTAGACTTGGTTGACATATAGTACCTACCTAAGACACCTAGATTAAATTATACCTTATTCTAGTCTCTAGAGAGGTAGTTGATGTATAGTATCTACCTAGAAGACACCTATATCATTCTAGATTTTACCTTATTCTAGTCTCTAGATAGGTCGTTGATATATAGTAACTACCTAAGACACCTAGAAATAAGAGCATAAGAAAGAAAATAGAATACAAGACTTGAAAACAATTGAAACATAAGACCTTATAGCTAGAAAAACCCTAAAATGATTCTTATGTTGTGTGATGTTGCATGATGTTATGGGTTATACACAAACTAAGGAGTGTCTTCTAAGATGTGCAACATGGTTCATTGTGCTAAAAGCATGGTACATGATGCAAGGAGTTGCATATGTGATTGTACACTATGGAACAAATATCTAGTGGTACCCCTTCTTGAAAGACAATCATCCTAATTGTGCTAAGGAAACTTGTGCAATCTAATGCAAAGACTATGACACATTTTTGACTCATGGAATCACTTCAAGAATTTGATATCTCCTACAACTCACCAAAATGACTAATAGTTGGCATTATTCTTCATGCTACTACTAGATTTATGTTTGTCACGCCATTTACCTATCGTGGATGAATTGTTCTTATCCAAGGAAGGCATTTTCATTGGCATGGGAGATTTGTCCCATTTTTCCTTTAGTATTGAATCCTCCTTAATGATAGTTGTGTAGTGATAAGCTTCTCCCATGATGTAAAAATGTGTATATGTGTAAAAATGTAGCAGAAAATTTAAAAAAAAAGACAAACCTATGTAAACTTACAAATTAATGTGCATACTTACAAGTCAATGTAACATGACTTTACAAAATAAATATGAATACTTACAAATTAATCCAACGAACCATCTAGGTCTGTTATACTCTTTATTGTGTCAAGTATTACTTCATGGTCAGACTCAAACACCTTCCACAAAGTCTTGTTCAAAGGTCTACCCCGATATTGTATCAAATGAACATTGGATGCCATGACAATGTTCAAATAATGAAGAATCTTCTGATGTGTGTCAAAGTCCTGAAATAGCCAAACATTAACACTCTTATGTGGGTACCTTCTAAGCCATGTTCCAGTAACAACCACTGAGCCTGTAGGGTATTCAATGTTTTCTCCATTTGTAACTGGGGCCTCCAATTTCTTTTTGGCCTCAACACAACGACACAAGTAATAATATGTTCCCTCTTCGTTATCTTCATTTGCAATAACTGCATATGCATGCCCTACATTGATATGTGTAGCAAATTAGATGAAATTAGTCAACATTACAAAAACACTACAAAGTAACATAACATTAGGAATTTCAAAAACTATGCAAATAGATATATTACATGGTTGAACTAGATCTAATATGTGGTCAAAGTCAACTGATGATTCCATCTCTGTTAGTTCTAGTGTCGGTGGGGGTCGATACATGTCAAGTGGGCTAAGATAACTTAACTACCATTCGTCAACCCACTCCTTTGACTCGCACTCATCCCAAGATTGAATTGTACATGAAGACCAAAATCATGCCATCTTTTGCATATGGATACTCCATGAACCTACAATTGAGCTTCTGAAAGAGTGCATTTCACTTGGTCATATTAGTGTACAACAATCCTCATATGGTGCAATGTTAGTATCATCTATCAACCAAAAAAATCTATGAACTAGAGACTAAGCTTCATTACCTAGATCCATGGAAGCATTACACCACTCGACGATTGATTTTGCATCTGTCAACTTTGCATTGTCTTTATACTTTAGCTCTTCTTGAGCTATGGATCTTTTGATACATGCTCCTGCACCATCATGCTCCCCCTTTCCATGCTCGACCTCACAAAAGTTCCACATATGTTAAACACCTGTAAAATTATGCCTCTTTCTCAGCCAATAGAAATTCTGCAAGTTCTTGAATTGTGATGCACAGTTATCCAACCATATGATATGGTGATTGAATGATATGCCCCTTCTAGCCAAATCATTGTAGAACACCTAAAAGCAACCTTGCACGAACTTTGTAGAATGCATGCGATCATCACTAATATAGAAACGATACTCCCTTATGATCTTTTTGTCATCCTCTGTACTATCATTTGTATGCATAAATGCGATGTGCACAAATATAGAAACATGTGTCGAGTTGTAGTATTGTGAGTGCACCTCATGTTGTGGCTGTAGACTATAGTTCTCTACAAAGTCGATGACTGAAACAATGCTACCAACTAGAAATGTGTCCTTGCATAACTTGAATTTCAAGTCCAACCATCGAGCTCTATGGGCATGTCTTGCATACTCATACACTATATTGTCATGAAATATTGGCATAAATTGATACACTGGAGTCTTTTCAATAACCAATTCACACCTCTTTGCTTCTTTACCATCTTTTGTATTGTATGCCACTATTTTATACTTTCTGAACTCTACTAGTTCATTTCCAACCGCATGTGTTATTTCCATATGTTCACTATTGGCATATGTTGCAAGCCACCGCAATGCTGACATGTGCCATCCAAGCATAATTTCCTATAGAATATTTGACCTTCTTCTCTATCACATAAAATTCTTGATATGAATTCTCTTGAAGATGTTGGTGGGGCATGTATGCCACAATCCTACAAAAGATTGTTAGTATGCAAATCTAAACATATAGAACAATAAACATATAGACCAATAACCAATTCACACCTATTTGCTTCTTTACCATCTTTTGTATTGTATTCCACTATTTTATTCGTGCCAAACTCTACTAGTTCATTTCCAACCGTATGTGTTCTTTCCATATGTTCACATATTGGCATACGTTGTAAGCCACCACAATGCTGACATGTGCCATCGAAGCATAATTTTCTATAGAATATTTGACCTTCCTCTCTTTCACATAAAATTCTTGATATGAAGTCTCTGGAAGATGTTGGTGGGGCATGTATCCCACAATCTTGCAAAACATTGTTAGTATGCAAATCTAAACATATAGATCGATAAACATCAAAATGGTTAGAAAATTCAATATGTAATCTACAACAAGTAGTGTGTGTGTGATTTATCTTGACATAGAAAGGTTTTAGTATTTCAAAATATCTTTGACAAATTTTAATTTGAGGATACATCTCTAGAAATTTACCAAAAAATTGTGTTTGAGTCATATCCAAAAAATGCTTTGGATGTGGCTCACGGTTCCAACTACCGATTCTCCTTCTTACCACATCCCCTTGATTCAGAGATACCCTTGTGTAATTCTTCCAAAAGTCTTCAATTAGTGATCTCAATGCTTCAAAATTTGGTTTATTTTTTCATGGTAGTCTCCCTGAGAATGCCCATAATTCATTGGCATTGATGTCCTTAATTCTTTGGTGCCTTCCAACAGCTCTTGATAAAGTTTTCCTATTAATTCTCAATGCTTGACTCATCTTTCTAATGAGACGAGCTTTTTTTATTTGACTACTTACTATAGTCGGTGTAATCACATGTGTTGCATTACTATCTTTTGTGCATGATGTGTTACCCACACTATCATATGCACTCATAAGATTCTTGAAATAGATTTTTCACTTGAAGCCTCTAATGTTCTCAACCCAAGAATCTTCATGATGGACCTATACTTTATAGTTCGCATCATTTCAATGAATAGTTGACATCTTTTGGTCTCATTTAATTTTTCAAAGAACAATCTCCAAATCTTATGAGCATATCTTCTACAAGTGCATTTTGGAATCTTACCTTCCATTGGCTACAAAATATTCTCATTAATATCAATCAAATACTTTGGCTTTCTATGTAAAATAGGTGGTGTTTAGAAAGGTAAATTCATCTCAACATTGGGAATTTCATCAATATTTAAATGAGATGGGATAGATGACATACCTTCAATCAAAGATGGAATAGATGACATACCTTGAGGTTGAGGTGGGAACGATGGTGCACCTCCTTCATCACATGTGAGTGATGATGTACTCTCAACTTGAGATGTGGTAGATGGTGTCCCTACATGTTGACTTGAGGTAGAGGATGTGTCTTCAACTATGGTATTCAAATCTCTCATAGCATGAAGTTTTTGCATCCGTTCTCTTTGTGCCTCCAATACCATATCTCTTTTTGATGGTTGTGGTTCCTCTTCAATTGGCATGTCTTTGTGTTGGTTTAATTCTTGATCGTTTCCTCGGCATGGTGGAGAATTTGTCTATAGAAGAGTAAATGTCAGTCAACCAAAATAGGTACAAAGCATACAAAGCATTATTGATCTCTACAATGAGAATGAAAGTGAGGATGGGTGTTGCAGAAAGATATCTTAGACAAGTTCATCACATGGAGACATCACTGTCATATTCAGATGCAAATAAGACTGTCATAGCTATGAGGGCAGTCATAATAGTCCTAACTATCTAAGACTATCACACCTAGTTCTAGAGACAACCATTATTGTTGATCACTTCATGCACATGATAATAACTTTATTTGTAAGGTTCTAAGAGGATTATTTTTGAGATTTTTCAATACAAACAAAAGGTAAAAGTTTGAAGAAGATTGACCAAGTGCTCATAAAGGATTGTCATGCCATAACTGATTTATTCAAAAGGATAGTCATATTCATGAAATTTGGATTGATTTTGATTTCATTTGAGGTGGAGTGATGGAGTTTAATTATGTTCAATAAGTTTCACATATGACTATCCTAACACTGCAAACCATTGAAACACACAAGAAGGAAATCTAAATTGCTGAAATACATAGTGTGCAATTCACAGAGTAGTCCTAGGGATAGCCATCTAGGGTTATTGTGATTAGATAATTATGGAATGATGAAGCCTCTATGACATGATGAATTATAAAAATCATGAAGACAATGATTGAGATCCATGGAGGAAACCAAGGAGGACAAGATAAGACGCCAAATTTGTGAAGTTGCCAATGGCAACAAATTTACCACTTAGCTGTCCTTAACTAATCCATGATTACAAATGGATGTATTTTGGCTTCTATTGACTAAAAGTGACTTATTTATGATGAATATAATCCTCAGAATTATTTCTTGGGTGTCTAAGAAGTTGGAAACAAGTGGACATTAGCTAGAGCTATCTTGGAAACGTGAATATTTGGAGACATACCTAGGACTGTCATAAAAATCATTAGACTAATCTCTGTAATTTAGGGTATTGAAAGGTATATAGTCGATCAAGGTAACCACCATCATGTGCTAACAAAGGATAATTAGGAAATTTTGAAATATTGTTGTGTCATGTGCATACAAATCATCATGAATAGGTGCTTAAGGAATGTCCTAGCCCAAGACACTAAAGAGGTCTCCACATCCTCCAACATGAAGAATAATGTAGCATAGCATGGATCAAAATTTCATTATTCTTAAGGGATTGTATATTTATATGTTGAAAGGATTTATTCTTGTATAGTTTGACATCACGGTATGTTAAGGTCTGTTTAATTCATTATTGCACTTAATTATTAAAGAGCCCAAGTGTAGAAAATATACATGGCACCATGTGAGATTGTAGGCTACTTTCTTGATCGTGATTGTGTCTATTTTAATTAATATTGACCTTTGAGATATCTTTTATTATGCATACCATGAACTAATTTAAAACATAGTCTATTATATAAACACAAAATATGTATACATAGTCTTTTATTATGCATACTGGATACATGTGATATAAACATACATATGATAAAGCATGATAAAGTAATTCAAATAGAATTAAGGAAAATATAAAGAACACGCATGTAAAGACTTGACATACCTAAAAAATGGAGATTAGAATGGAGAGAGTACCCAATTATGTAGTGTTTCTTTCTTCTTGCATCAAACTCCTCAACAATTTGAGTTTTTCACCACTTGCTTCTTTTTCAATGTTAAATTGAATAACACTCAAATAGAATTAGTAACAACAATACCATTAACCAATCTATAATGTTAAATTCCTACAATTCAATCACAATTAACATTGCAACACTACAAAAATTGAAACTTTAATTGATATATATAAAATTTGATGTGAAAACTATGTTATTTCCTCCTTAAGTTGGCAAAGCAGAAAAAGGTGGTGGAAAGTTCATGCAAAGGTGGTAGAATGTGCAAAATGTGCATGTGAACTTCCCAATATCATGAAAACACTTTTTTTTGTAAGAACATGAGCATAAACAACATGAAAACAGAGTATGTGGGCCTAGATCACGAGGGTCCAGGCCTTTTTACCATTTGTACACCAAGACAAAACATGAGTGCATTATAACGCTTGCGTTATGTCCTATTATAGATTGATCCATAAATATTTGTGCCTATCTCACCTTTGATAGCACCTTTGCAATATCTCTCACCTCTATCACTACACCCTACACCCTATCATTAAACCCTACACCCTATCACTAAACCCTCAACACTCTACCTTAACCCTAATACCTCGACCCTCAACTCTCAACCCTCAACCCTAATCCCTCATCCCAAAAACCTAATCCCTATCCCTCAAACCTTAACCCTTAAAACTTAAACCCTAAAACCTATCCCTACACCCTCGACACTCGACACTATATCTTAAACCCTCATCCCTAAAGCCTCAACCCTCAATCCTTAAACCTTCAATCCTAAACCCTATCCCTAATCCATCTACCCTCTACACTCTACTTTAACTCTAATCCCTTGACCATCAACCCTATCCCTAAACCCTTAACCCTCAATCCTCAACTCTCAACATTAAACCCTAATCCATCAACCCTAAACCCTAATCCCTCAACCCTAAACCCTCAACACTATAACTTAAACCCTGATCCCTCAACCCTAAACCCTAATACCTCAAACCTCAACCCTCAACCCTCAACCCTAATCCCTCAACCCTCAACCCTAATCCCTCATCCCTAAACCCTAAATGCTATCCCTATTCCTAAACCCTTAACCCTTGACACTATACCTTAAACCCTAATCTCTTATCCCTAAACCCTAAACCCTATCCCTCAACACTTAACCCTTAAAACTTAAACTCTAAAACCTATCCCTAAACCCTTGACACTCGACACTATATCTTAAACCCTAATCTTTTAACCATCAGCCCTAAAGCCTCAACCCTCAATCCATAAACCTTCAACCCTAAACCCTATCCCTAATTCCTATACCCTTTACACTCTACTTTAACCCTAATCCATCAACCCTATCCCTAAACCCTCAACCCTCAACCCTCAACCCTCAAACCTTAACCCTCAACGTCAAACCCTAATCTATCAACCCTAAACCCTAATCTCTCAACCCTAATCCCTCAACTCTCAACCCTAATCTCTCATCCCTAAACTCTATATGCTATCCCTATTCCTAAACCCTCAACCCTCGACACTATACCTTAAACCCTAATCCCTTATCCCTAAACCCTAATCCCTATCCCTCAACCCTTAACCCTAAAAACATATCCCTACACCCTCGACACTCTACACTATATCTTAAACCCTAATCCCTTAACCCTCATCCCTAAATCCTCAACCTTCAATCCTTAAACCTTCAAGCCTAAACCCTATCCCTAATCCCTCTACCCTTGACGTTCTACTTTAACCCTAATCCCTTGACCATCAACCCTATCCCTCGACCCTCAACCCTCAACATTAAACCCTAATCTGTCAACCCTAAACCCTAATCCCTCAACCCTCAATCCTTAAACCTTCAACCCTAAACCATATCCCTAATCCCTATACCCTCGACACTCTACTTTAACCCTAATCCCTCAACCCTCAACCCTCAACCCTCAACCCTAATCCCTCAACCCTCAACCCTAATCCCTTATCCCTAAATCCTAAACCCTATCCCTTAACCCTCAACCCTAAACCCTAAACCCTAATCCCTCAACCCTCAACCCTAAACCCTATCTCTAAACCCTCAACCCTTGACACTATACCTTAAACCCTAATCCCTCAACCCTCAACCCTCATCCCTAAACCCTAAACGCTATCCCTATTCCTAAAGCCTCAACCCTCAACACTATACCTTAAACCCTAATCCCTTATCCCTAAACCTTAAACCCTATCCCTCGACCCTTAACCCTTAAAACTTAAACCCTAAAACCTATCCCTAAACCGTCGACGCTCGACACTATATCTTAAACCCTAATCCCTCAACACTCAGCCCTAAAGCCTCAACCCTCAATCCTTAAACCTTCAACCCTAAACCCTATCCCTAATCCATCTACCCTTGACACTCTACTTTAACCCTAATCCCTTGACCATCAACCCTATCCCTAAACCCTCAACCCTCACCACTATACCTTAAACCCTAATCCCTCAACCCTAAACCCTCACGATCGGCTAGTAGAGGCAAGACCCCCAGTATGTAGTTCTTCAAAACTTGTCGAAAGTCAATTTTTATGTGTATTAATGGCTAGGAAAACTATCTAGGGCAAATGCGCAACAATCCCAGTTTTGCGCATATGCACGCCGAAATGGCGCATATGTTGCAAAATGGCGCATTTATGCCGCCAAGTGGTGCATTTGCTCCTTTTGCGCATTTGATCTCTAAATGTGCACATTCATTCGTGTTGTGCTTTTGATCTAATAAGTGGCACATTCATCTGGAAATTGCGCATTTGTGCTTTGAATGGGCACATATGATAGTGTTGCGCTTTTGAGCTTTTAAGTGGCGCATTCATCCAGAATTTGTGCATATGTGCTGTGAATGGGCGCTTATGACAGTGTTGCGCATGCAAGCTCTGAAATGGCGCATTTGTTGGGAATTTGTGCATTTGATAGAAGTGGTGCATGTGCTAGAATGGCGCATACGCGTCAGAAAGTGGCGCATTCATGGTGAAGTGGCGCTTTTGGTATGAAACAGCGCATTTGCCACCTAGATTGGCACATTTGCACTTTAGGCAAATCAGTTGACTTAACAAAATTAACCCAATTGGCATCCTGATCGATGCGTTAATTGATTAGCGATCTCTGAGATTGCCGAGAAGCTAGTCGAGAGATGATATGTTGTTTTGATAATTTGATATGTTAAGCCAATGATAGGATAGCTTGATTGCTTTGAGTAGGTTTTCGATATGGATTTGGATTTCACTGACGGTATGCGTTACTTGGTTGCAGGAGGATATTCAGATGGTCCTGACGTCACGAGAGCTGTTCTCATTGCCGCTGTTGCAGCGGTATTTGTTGACTGAGCTAGATCATGAGGCCCTAGGCGCTATGGGTTTGTACCATGTTTGCTTTATGCCCGAGGTTCGCACAAACTGGGCTATGTTGATGGCAATGGTGGAGTGATTCCATAGTGAGGATGGTACATTCCATCTACCGACGAGGGAGATGACAGTTACTCTCAAGGATGTGTACCAAATTCTGCACCTCCCAATTCAGGGAGAGCTGGTTGAGTATGAGTCTCAGTGGGATGCTAGCTTAGAGGAGTGCAGACGTGTTTTTGATGATCCAGAGTTGGTGGGGGAGGAGATTTCATGGCAGGACATGCATGACTATTATGACTACTTCCTGGGCATAGTAGTTGGACTGATCGGTGGCGTGATATGCCTCGATAGGAGAGCACACGGCTTCCCGATCAGCTGGGAGAGGGTGCTGGAGAGTATGATTACAGACAGGACCCGGTATGCTTGGGGGTGTGTGTGCTGGCACACTTCTATAGAGACATGCACCAGGTGGTTTACCACAGGGGAGCCAGTTTATCTGCAGGTACATCACTGTTGCAGTTTTGGTTGTGGGAGCACATTGCTATCACACGGTTGATCTGTGTATTTTAGAGGCAGAGGGGTGAGCCCTATAGTTACAGCTACGCAGGTGTGATTTCCCAGCACAGGCTGGGGAAGCTTGAGTACTGGAGGCATGCCTTTGATGGACTAGATGCAATTGTCTGGCAGCCATACATTGACTGTGAGGTATGGGATGATGAGGCAGATGAGCTGCCTTATTGCTTCTAGACGAGATGGCTTATCAGCAGGACTCGGTATATTTTGGAGCGATAGATTATCAGCCAAGTTCAGAGATAGTTCGGCCGTGTTCAGGGCAAACCGCAGGGTGAGGTACGCTTTGCCCGGACTCACACAGAGAGGTATAGGTGGGGTCCTGTGGCATCTTATGAGGAGGCATTGGCTGATTTTCAACAGATTCCCTATGCAACTTGGCTGATGAGGAGAGACATTGTGGATGCTGGCATGACACCAAATTATGAGGAGTGGGTTGCAGCACATCCCTTTCCTAGATACTCAGGTCCTGGAGAGTTAGCTCCTCATATAGATGAGGGCGATTCAGACGGGGAGGGTGCAGCTGGCAGGGGGAGGGGAGGACGGAGGAGGAGGAGGAGAGAGCCGGGAGATGATGGGGGACGACGACAGAGGTAGAGAGTCAGAGAGTGGCTGGTGGGTCAGCAGGCAATTGGATAGGCACAGGTCCAGGTCCTAGTGCAGCCAGAGGTTGCATAGAGATAGATGCCGCCACCTCAGCAAGTGGCACAGCTGATACAGGGATAGGTGTCAGCGCAGCAAGTGGCATAGGCTGAGCAGGCTCCACAGCTTGATGTGCAGCAGCAAGTTCTGGTTTCCTTACAGACCCAAATTAGGTAGCTGAGGGCTCATCTGAGAGTTATGGAGTCACGGCGGGAGGCAGATGCGACTCGGATATCTAAGTTGAGCAGGGAGAGAGATGCAGCCTTAGCTAGTATGCAGGCTATGAGGTCAGAGCGAGATGCAGCCTTGATGGCCATGGGTACAGATGGGACCTCCAGTTTCTTGGTGGCACAGGTGCAGTAGTCACAGGCACAGGTAGCTTAGGTGTAGAGTGAGCTTACTAGAGCTCAGGGACAGGCTCAGTATTATAGGGGCTTATATCACAATGCTGTGCCAGCGAATCAGAGAGCCTCAAGATTCAGGAGCCAGTTAGAGGCCGCACAAAGAGCAGGTGGGTCTCGGTCTGTAGGCTCAGTGAGGGGCCCACCGCTGTCAAGGGTGGATAGAGGAGAGGCTAGTGCTAGGAGCAGTGTTCCCTGATGGCAGAGTTAGTCAGAGCCAGACATGTTGTATTTGTTGTGTATTGTAGCACCTTTTTTATGATGGTTGAGATAGCCGATGTATGTATTGTTATTCTGAGACATGTATCACCATTTTTTTGTATATATTTATGACATGACTCTGCGATTGGGCAAAGATTGTGATATATTGTACATTTGGACATGTGTTTGATGTTTATGTGATGATGTTGTCATTTCCTGATCTATATGTATGGGCTATATGCGTGATGCTTTGATGTTTTATATGCTATGGATGCAGCTTGTTTTATGATGTGCTATTTGTGATGCATACTACATGAATGATTTTGATTTATGCAATATGCTAATGTGGATGGATATGATTATGTAGTTCTATATGTATGTGACCTATGTTTTTGGTTTTCTTTTGATATGATGTTATGGATGCAACATGTATGGACATTGATCTAATGTACTCATGATGTATGCAAATGATGTAATTATGTAAATGACTATCTCTTGTGATGTGATATGAAACTTTTATATGCTATGTTTTTGATATATCCAAATGTACTCAATCGACACAGAGATGATATGGATGAGTGGAATAGAAGAAGGTGAAGAAATACTGACTTTTGTTGGATATACTGCAGGATTTGCTTTGTTGGCATGGATGATATGGATTTGCTGGATATGAGACAGATATAGATGCAGATTTTTGTCATCTTGGGATTGCAAGTCTTTTGCTTTCATCATTGGGCACTTTTTGGTATTTTTCGTTCTTTGAAATGTGGTAAGAGAATACAAGCATCTAGGTATAATTAGACCGAGATGTCCTGGGTATCACTTACTTGGATTTTGATATAGCAAGTTGATACAAGCATCTAGTCAAAGTTGAATCTAGATGACTTGATTATTTCTTGCATTTTTCAACAGACAAGGATTGCCCCTTTTCATGTTTAGACCTCGGAGTCCTCGATGATCTTTTGCCGATCACGTCGTTAGACATAAGTTGTCGCATTACTAAAGTTTAATCCACAAGCAGCAGACAAAGAAAAATTATATCCCCATCATAGCATCTCTAGCAGTTGGCATCCTTGAGTAGCATAGGAAGACATAATTGACAAAAATTCAAGACCTGGTAAGTTAACCTATTGACAAAACATTCTTGCATTAGATGTGTCTATTTGCCATAATTGAGATAGAATTGTTTTGAGTGTTTTGGCATGGTGCTCTGCTTTGTTTTTGTTTTGGACAGGTTGATGTTATGTGGCGAGAACTTTGTTCTAGGTAGCTTGCTTTTTTGCCGCGTTTGTCTAGTGAAGGTGTCACAATCCTTTATTGGTATCCTCTTTTAGAATGGTGGCATACAAGAATCCAAATCTGCAACTAGGTCGAGGAGGTGCCCCCAGCGTAGACAAGGATCGACTTATTATGGGTGAGATGACAACAGATATGGAGAGACGAACCCTAAGGGACTGACTTAGTGCCTCAGGGGCTCATTACTAAATGGCCTTGCCTACGTGACGACGTGTTGTTCTCAAAATCAGCTACGCTCATTTTTGTAGACAACCCCACGAAACTTGTCCATTTTGTGAATCTACACTCTAAGATCACAAATCGAGAAAAGATTTTCTTGTTCTCGTGCGAGGTCATTTGACATTTTAAAACTCGTTTGCGACATTTCCTTGAATTGATTTCTTAATTTTCGCGAGGATCATTTAAAGTTGTAAGCTAGTAAAGATGTCATTTTGGTTATTTTTAGGAGTTAGTAAATTTTGACTCTTGATAGCAAGAGCGGTAAAAAATGCCGCTCCTACATATTATTTTTAAGCTTGTTTTTGTTTGATGTAATGTCGGCATTTTTTGCCACTATTACATCTTTTTAAGTTCAATGTGCAGGAGCGGCTAAATTGGCCGCCCTCGCATGTGTTTTCCATCAGATATGCAAGAACGACCTTTTTCGCCGACGTTACACATTTGTCGATTGAAGTGTCGTAGCGGTTGAAATTGCCGCTCGAGAGAGATCTTCAGGATTTTGATGTCGAGTGCCATTAATGGCCACTCGTGCCAGGCATTTAAACTCCAATCTCAACCTTTTAAATGTGTTATCACTCCCATTGTTGCTTGTCATTCCTTGTGCTAAAGCCTTTTGATTGATCCACCAACTTTCTCAATGACCGCTTGATCGTATGCTCCCGATTTGTGACGGATCTCGCGTTGAAGATTGAAACATAGGGTTTCCAGTTCTAGACGGGTAAGTGTTCCTTTTTGTTTTTCATTCTCCTTCCTCATTGATTTTGAGGCATATCATTTAGGTTTTTGTTTTAGATTTTTGTTACGTTTCGTTTTAGTTTTTTGTTTCATTTTGTCGTTTTTGTGTTGTGTTTTCGCACCACAATGCCCTAGGTTTTACCCTGAAAACCCTAGGGATTCTATTGCCCTAGATTCCCCAACCCTCGCTACATACCATTATGGTAACATCGGCGGAATTCGTCGATCCTACCTGGAAATCCTATGATCACTACCAAATGTTCGACACGAAACTCCCAGCCATTAAACCTGTAAAAAAATCCTCAAGTGTAACATCAGCATAATTTGCTGCTAGAACATCACCATTCCTCTCTACATGCAGTGTCGGCTAATCCTGCTGCTAGTACATGTATGGAATTCCCCCTCATGAAATGTCGGTGAAATTTGCCAACCAAACACCGAGAAGCGATAAAACTCAAATGCAGCGTCGGCGAAATTTGCCACTCATACCAATTCCTAGTCTTCTCTCAACATGCAGTGGCGGCAAAATTCACCGCCAATGCAAATAATGCAAAACCCTCATATGCAAGGGTGGCGAATTTTGCCGCCCGTGCAAAAATGTCCCAAATTTTTCCAACTCTGGAAAATTTCCAATTTTGATTTCCCGAGCCCGCTTCTCCTCTGATTCTTGGCCAGCTCGCACTATAGCCCTTTTTCAAGCACATTCCCGTAGTCGTGATCGTCAACATGCAATTTTCCCAGATTGCCCATATTTTCCCTAATTGCATGATCATGACTTTTGTTGCAGTTTCTCTTGCGGAGCTTCGTTCAACATCAGACTTCTTCTCGGTGAAAGTTCATCCAAATGACTGACTTGTCCTCGAAAAAGGCAAAAGCAATGAAGTACAAATATCAAGGTGTTTTCCCAATCACCTCAATCCATTCTAATGTTGAGGATATTAGAGATACAGAGATTGGCCATGTTGATATGGCTGAGTTTGTAGAAAGAACCAAGTCAAGAAACCCTAGTGCTATGATGAAGAAGATAGTAGAGAGTAATATTCATCTGGTATCATCCTTCCCAGTGGCAGCTCACAATACAGAATTTGTTCTTCAGTGTGCCCATTTCTACAACAAAGATATTAAAGCCGTGGTGGACGCCAATGGTAATGTAATAATCAGGTTGGATCCTGAGTTCATTGACAAGGTGTTCATGTGTCCCCCTGCGACGGAGGTATTGAAGCTTGACTTTGTTGAAGCTCAGAAGGAATATGACAAGAATCCAGAAAAAGCAAAGAAAGTGATCAACAACAAATGGTTGAAGACTGCGAGGTCAAGTTCATCAAGGTGGCCACGTAGTTTTCCTCGAAGTGATTTTGTGGAAGAAGTTGGTGACTTGATTACCCTCCTCAGCAGGATAAGAGGTTTGTCCTCCTCTTCACAATTTCATGAATGGATGTATCCTTTCATTAAGGTCATACTCCAGGGCAGGCAAGTTATTTTCTGGGGAGAACAAATCAGTAACGCTTTGCATGACCAGCTGACGAAGGTATCCACTACCTCCAAGTTCTTCATGACTTCCTATCTGGTATACATTGCAGCCTCCATGAGGATTTTTCTGGGGTTATCATCAGAAGGGGATAGGAGAGTAGTCCCAATATACCAGTATTATTCACAGCTGACATTGAAAGGTTCAATTCACCATTTCAGGAGGGTGAATGATGTGTTCTTTGCTATATTCTTGTGTCTTTTTGATCCCCAACTGGAGTAGAGAAGAATTTTAGACAAGGCATGGACAGTGGTTAATGACTTTGGTTGTATGTTTTTGCAATTTCCATCTTTCTCATACTTGAGGGTTGGCTTTTTCCAAGGCTACCCTTATATGCTTCCGAGGTTTCCTTCAGATAGACTAGTCTTGATGGAGTTGTGCAGACAAATGATTGTCATGCATAACAAACAAATGGAACTCAAGAAGCCTGGTTTCAGATTTCCAGTGGAAATCGGCAGATATTCAGTGTTGACTGCCGCAAAGGCAAGGGCCATGGAGACAGAAATGCAGTTGGTCACCATGAAGCAATTCAAGAGGAGACCAAAATTTGACTACTGGGGTGTAAAGGATAAAATCAGGAGGAAAACACAGTTTCACGAACCCATGGTGGAAGATGTCTGGATGGACTTGAGAACAGAGGAAGATATCAGGAAACTGGACTACAGCAGGCTGTCTCTAGATAAAATTGAATATCTGGGACTTGCTGATATTTCGGAAGATCTTGTGGATGATGGGGAATTAGTTGATGCCAAGTATGATGCAGAACAGATAACTAGTACTCCTCTCCCTCCAATCCAATGGTCCCAAAAGGAGTCGACTTCACTGAGGAAGAGATTTGAGCCTATATTGGCTAACACTAATAACTGGCTGGCAGATAAAGGAATTGCACTGAAAGAATTCCTCACTGGTTCAGAAACTGAAATTCAAGAGCAGACTTGTAAAAAGGTGGAAAACAGAACGAAGAACAAGAGTGATGTTCCATCATCCTTTAAAACACACAAGCCTAAAATCAGATTTGTGATGAAGAAAGCAAAAGTTGTTGAGGAAGAACCTGAAACGAAAGATATGGAAGTCGAGGAGCCAGTGACTGAGGATCTGGCAACTGAAGAGCCAGCTACAGAAGAGATGGATGTTGAAGACAAGAATTCAGATCAACAAGATGAAGAGGCTTTGTCTCCACAGGACAATACACCTGTCGCAGCCCCTGTGTCTGTTTCCCCTATTAACATTCCTTCCTCTGAATCCCCCTCTCCTCCTAAAATAATTTTTGATAATCCCCATAGCACTTTTGAAAATGTTCTCCATTCTTCTGATTCAATTCCTAGTTTGTCTTCTTCATCTTTTGATATTGGGGATACATCCATGTTTGATCATTTTGTGATGAATACTGAGCAAGTTTCAAGTGCAAATGTAATAGGTGCAGTTTTTACTAACACCCTGCCTATTGTTTCTACCACCAGTACAAGCACAGTTCCGGGAACACCAGCGGTAGGAATGGATCCCAATGTGAATACTTCTCTACTTCCACCTTGGTTATTAGCTTACACGCCAAAGAGGAAAAAGCAAGTCATCTCTCCAGATGATTTTGATTTCACTAAGTTGGTACCTGCAAAGCCTAAGGCCCCGAAGAAACCAAAGATCCTTTCCAGGGTACTTGAAGATAAGGGACATAAATTTCTGGAGATAGCAAAACCTCCACAAGATGCAACTGTTGAAAATTTTGATATGAATGACTATTCTATTTCTAGGGTTGAATTGGGCAAAATCACCCATGAAAGCGCTAAAAATGATATGCAGTCAGCCATGGACATCCTGATCCAGAAGTTCGACAGGGAAAAAGAAATGAAAGATTATTACAAGGCAAAGGTAGAGCAGCTGACTGCCGTGGTAAGAAAGATCACCTTGAACTCAGAAGCAGTTACTCCAGAGGCCGTTTCTGTAGAAGACCCCATCATTCTGAAAGCAGAAAAGACTCACCTCAGAGGAAAAGTACTTGAAGAGTACTTAGATAGGATGCGAGCGCAAGGGATTTCTTTGCTCACGGATGTATTTGAGAAGACGGATAAAATGAGGAAAGTAAGGGCGGAACTAAATGATCTCATTGATGCTATCTCTCAAGATATTGAGAGGACGGAGGATACTCATGATAAATGGGTGGAAATGAGAAAGCTAAAAATAAGTACCCTAATATCCATTGGTGCTATTTCCAACAGGGATTCATATACAGAAACAAAGGAAGCTCTGGTGTACAGGAGCAACATGCTAAGAAATTTGATCAAGGATCTTGAAGCTGCAAAGGAAATTAGTGAAGAAAATGATGTTAATCTTCTGCATAAGTTGGAGGAGTTACCTTGCAAGTTGGTGTCACAGGATAACCAATTTCTTTCTGCGGAAGAAATGGTTAAGGAATTTGAAGACATGTTTCAGAAAGAATTTGAAGATAAAGCATTTTCAATAACTTCTGTGGACAACCAGTTAACCTTGGACAATCTGAAAACCAGGTTAACTAATCATGCCAAATCAATCACTACAGTGAGGGATGCCATAGTGAGGGCCAGGATGATCCTCAAGAACGCATACAACCCGGATAGCATTGAAATGCAAGCGGCCTTCACTATGTATGATCACCACATGAGAAAAAGTGGAGATACAAATTGAAGTAGTTGTTTTTTCCCCTAGTTTATTTTATGATTTTCATATGTACTTTCAAAACAGTTTTGGACATTTTTACATGTACATTTTCAATATGTAATTACATGTAAAAATATAGGAAGTCCCAAGTCAATAAGGACTCCTATTTTTGAATAAGTCAAATTAGTTGTAGATTTCCTAGATTTTCTCAAGGCCTTTCCCTATAAATAAAGGGGGCCTCTTTTGTAAATATCTATCTTTTGTCTATTGCAAGAAAACTCTGACGAATTGAGAAGCAAATCAAGACTTTGTGCTTTTTGTGAAAATCAATATTCAAATAGTTATCAATACAAGAAAGCAAGTTCAATTCCAATCTTTGTCTTGGGATTATTTGTGTTGTGATAGTTTTGTTCTTACGTCTTGCTATCATAATCTTATTTGATAATAATTTGAGGTGTGGAGTTTGTTTCAAGTGATTGAAGAGCGCTCTTAATTTGATTCTGATAAACTTTGTGTTATCAAATCGGTTGTGGGTTATATGTTCATGTTTGTGAGAATATAATAGTTTGGAGACCTTGTGCTACAAGTTGTTATATTTGATTTACTTTTACCATCTTGAAGAAGAGTGAAGACTTTGTGCTGCATTCTACTTCAAATAGTTCCGTTTACAAGTAGTAAGTGAGGTAACAGAAAACTTTGAGTTTCTGTGATTTTGTGATAATTTACAAGTCTTATATCAAGAGTTTGAAATATAAACATCTATTCTGAAAAAAGAGAATGAGATGAGATGGAACCACCACAAAC
The DNA here is from genome assembly GCA_027924645.1 of Cunninghamia lanceolata. NCBI lineage: Eukaryota > Viridiplantae > Streptophyta > Pinopsida > Cupressales > Cupressaceae > Cunninghamia > Cunninghamia lanceolata. The sequence goes on along the minus strand of BSBN01001052.1, from coordinate 624,875 downwards.
ATAGTTTTTAGTGCACATAAATTTGATAAGTTGTTTGATTTGCAAAAGTTGAGTAATTAGAGGGAACCTCCCCTTGCTGAGAGGAGAGACTTTGTCTCATCATAGCTGTGGCTGATATACCCATTTTGCCATTAGTGAGTTAACGACAAAATATTCACCCAACACGATGCAGAGGCAACGTAGTTTGGGGAGAACCCTGATGGACCTAAGACCTAGGTGATGGTGGATCTACAAAAGTGGTATGGACTTAGATAGATAGAAAAACCAGATATGGGACTGACGGGACAGCGGAGCCTCGGGGGCGCATTGAGAATGGCCTTGCCTACGTGATAACTCAGAGGCGACGTAGTTTAGGAACAGTTCAAAGGACTGGTTCGATACGATGGAGACAAGAGTCAATGAAGTCAGCATAAATGGAGGGAGTGGTTTGTCGCAGATAGCGCTTGTTTACCAGGTTTTCACCACTTACTTCTATTTGCACAAGTTGCTAAAAGTACACATAACGCCTATTTGCCAGGTTTTCATCATGGTACCTATCCTTTTGTTATTTTTCTATTTTTTTTATTTTTTTTTTCAGGACTCCCTTACATTGGGGTTTTCAGGTATAGAACTTGCGAAGATGCATGCTGTTGACAGGATCATTGAATAGTTCACCTTCAAATGTGGCCAATTGATATGCCCCCAATCCATAAGCTGTGATGACAACATAAGGACCTAACCAGTTGGGTTCAAACTTTCCTTTCTTTTCTCTATCTGGCTGATTTCTAGGGTTCTCTCTGAGGACGAGATCACCAACTTGGAATACTCAGGGCTTTACCTTATGATTGTAGCTTTTGGACATTCGTTGTTGATATGCTTTTAGGTGGTTAAAGGCCTATTGCCTTCTTTCTTCCAGCAGTTCTAACTCTTGAAGTCTAGTTACTCTGTATTCCTCATCAGATACGAGGCCTCTTAACGAAACTCACAAGGATGGGATCTCAACTTCAATGGGCAAGATGGCTTCAGCTCCATAGACCAAGGAATATGGTGTTGCACTTGTGGGTGTGCAGATGCTAGTGTGGTAGGCCCATAGTGCGGGATTTAGTTGAACATGCCAATCACGGCCGGCATCATTGACAGTCTTTTTCAGGATTTTTAGTATGGTTTTATTTGATGCCTTCACCTGACCATTGCCTTGGGGGTAATACGGGGTTGAGAAGCAATTTTGGATATGGAATTTATCGCATAGTTCCCGGACATCCTGATTTTTGAAGGGTCATCCATTATCCGTGATAATGGACGAAGGGATATCATAGCAACAAATGATATAGTTTAAGATGAATGAGGCAATCTGTTTGCTTGTGATGTTGGCTAAGGGCACAGCTTCAATCCACTTCGTGAAGTACTCAGTGGCAGTGATTATGAACTTGTGTCCACTGGATGAAGGAGGGTGAATCTTGCCCACTAAGTTGAGTCCCCACTGACAGAAAGGCCAAGGAGTTGTTAATGGCTGTAGCTCCTACGCTGGTGCATGTATTAGGTTCCCGTGGATTTAGCATTTCTTGCACTTCTTGATGAAATGATAAGAGTCTTGTTCCATAGTCGACCAGTAGTACCCCGTGCGCATGAGTTTTTTGGCTAGGGTAGAGCCACTAGAGTGGGTCCCACATATACTATCGTGTATTTCGCTCAGGACGGTTTGATATTCTTCACTATCGAGACATCTAAGGAGAGTACCATCGAGACCTCTGTGATATAGAGTATTAGCAATAATGGTATAACGGGATGCTTGCCAGATAAAGGTTCATTTTTTGTTATTGGAGAGATTTCACGGGAGGGTGTGCTCTTTGAGATAGGTGAATATTTTGCCGTATAGGGGGGAATCTGATCCAATAATGTGGTAAATAATGTGGAATTCTGGGGTATCATGTGCAGGATAGGATACTGGCTCTACCAAGAACTCGTAACGTGATTGATTGTCTGGAATATCTAGGAGAGATGTGATAGTTGCCATTGCATCTGCAGCTTTGTTTTCTATTCGTGGTATCTGCTAAAAAGAGATCTGGTCAAAGTATCCTTTGAAGTCATCTACCATCTGTTTGTAAGGGATCAATTTCTCATCCTTTGTTTGGTAGTCGTCATTTACTTGATTTATGACTAGTTGTGAATCCCCATACACCTGTAGCTCTTTGATATTCCATTCTGCTACTAGCTTGACACCGATGACCAGTGCTTCATACTCCGCCATGTTGTTAGTGCAAGGAAAGAGTAGTCTGTATGACTTTGGGATAGTGTCGCCATTAGGTGTGATCAATAAGATACCTACCCCTGATCCATGCTGGGTGTATGAGCCATCAAAGTACAGTTTCGAAGTTGCTGTATTGATGTGGAATATAGATTTATCTGGAAACTTGAAGCTTAGAGGGCTATCATCCATTAGAGGTGCATCTGCTAGCTGATCTGCGAGTGCATGTCCTTTGATTGCTTTTCTGTCTACATATTTGATGTCAAACTCACTGAGGAGCATGACCCATTTAGATAATCTGCCCGTTAGAGCTGCCTTGTTGAGCAAGTATTTTAGTGGATCAATTTTTGCTATTAATCTGACAGAGTGTGACAGCATGTAATGTCTCCATTTTTGGGAGGCAAAGACCACAGTGAGACATGCTCTTTCGATGGGTGTATATTGCAGCTCATACCCAACAAGTGTCTGACTGATATAGTATATGGCCTGTTCTTTCCCTTCATGGTTGTGTTGTGCCAGAAGAGCTCCTAGGGTTGTTGGCGTAGCCGAGCTGTATAGTAGTAGAGATTTACCTTGGATTAGAGGCATCAACATAGGTGGTTTCATCATATATTCTTTTAATAGCTGAAATGCTTGCTCACATGACTTGTTCCATTTAAAAGGGAATTCTTATGTAGAAGATGGGAAAAGGGGTGGCACTTGTCTGCCAACTGAGAAATGAACCTTCTGATGGATTGAAGTTTTCCTTGCAAGGACCTTAACTGAGTGAGATTCTTGGGAGGTGGCATTTCCATGATGGCCTTCACTTTAGCTGGATCGACCTCAATCCCATTCGCCGACACTATGTATCCTAGCAGCTTACCTAAGGTAACCCCAAATACGCACTTCTTTGGATTGAGGCGTACCTTGAACTGTTCTAGTCTTGTGAATATTTTATCCAGCATTGCTAGGTGTCCTTCTCTTGTAAGAGATTTTGCTAGAATGTCATCAACATAATCTTCCATTATGGTGTGCATCATGTCGTGGAAGATTGTTGTCATGGCTCTCTGATATGTTGCCCCAGCATTCTTTAGACCAAATGGCATGACACACCAATAGTAGGTGCCCCAAGGACATGTGAAAGCCATTTTGTGTTGGTCTTCAGGTGTAATCTTTATTTGGTTATAGCCTGAGAAACCATCCATAAGTGAAAGCATGGTGTGACCTGCCATGAGATCTACAATCATGTCTATGTTGGGCAAGGGGAAGTCATCCTTCAGACAACCTTTGTTCAGGTCCCTAAAATCACTACATATTCTGACCCTGCCATCTGGTTTAGCCACCAGTACTATATTCAAAACCCATTCAGGATAATCTATGGGCTTGATAAACCCGACATCTAGTAGTTTCTTCAGTTCTTCCTTTACCATGAGAGCCACATGCGGATGCATCTTTCTAAGCTTTTGTTTAACAGGCTTAGCTCCTGGAGCTAAAGATAAATGATGCATGATGAGATTTGGATCAAGCCCTGGCATGTCAGCTTATGTCCAAGTGAAGTTGACTTGCTTTCTCTTGAAGAAATATGTAAATGTTGATTTTTCAGGTTCTGTGAGAGCCTTTGCCATGTAGATCATCTTGGGCTCATCTTCTGTGTTGACATTGGTAGGTTCTGCTGGTTCTATCAATATTGACGATCTCTCCTGATGTGTAAGATTGGGGAGAGGGTCAAGCCTTCCATCTTTTAGTGCCTCAGAGAGGTTTTCATCATTGGATGCATCTTTGTTTTTACTATTTTGATGGTCTAATGCTGTCACGGAGCAGTTTTCACCATTAGACCCTTCTTTTATTTTGACATTTTTATGACTGAAAGGCTTGGCGCTCTCCCCAAAATAGGACTTTGCGTTGAGTTCAATAGCATAGCCAGCTCTGTGGTCTCTTGCAGGTATGTGATTTCTAAGGTCTAGATAATCAATGATGGCCTCATCATTTTCAAAGGTGTCCAGTTCAAGGGTGGTACCTTCTAGGTCCCAGTCAATAAGTTCAGGATTTATCAAAGGTAAGGGATTGCTAGTTTGGTCTGGTTCACTAGTGTTGATGGTTAGGACGAAATTATCACTGGTATGTATGAGGTCTACGGTGGTATTCTCCATTAGCGGATCCGTCAAGGGTGGACTCATTCCTTCCTCATGATTTTCACTATAGTTATCGTGTGGTACGAACTCTAGCGGCCTAGCCCTTGGGCTTTGTCCCTCATTTACGGAGGTTAGGTCATACTCATGGACAACATCAATATCTTTTTTGTCACAAGATAGCTCAGAGAGGCTATCCCACTCATACTCATTAGAATCAGTTTTGCTCCCCATCTGCATTCTCTGAATTTGTTCAATCAGATTGCTAGTAGATGCTTCTGTTTGTTAGCCCTTGCTAATGTTGGTTCTGGTGTCTTTTGATGCTCCCGTGTACCCTAGCCCTAGAGTGTCTCAGGCTGCGAAGGTATGAGGTTGGATGGGTTCAGTGATGCCATCCTTTCTTGAATCAAGTGGACCTCATCCTTCATACCCCATTCTCTTTAGTATTTGAAAACCTTGACCATATTGTGTTGTTTGTATAATGGGGTGGTCATGTAATGTTGAGGAACTACCTTCATCCTTGTATAACCATTGTAGGATATCTTTTTCATCACTTTCGTCCTCTAGGCTCCCCCATTTCACAAATGGTCCTTTAGTGATCTTCTCTGCTTTTGGTGTTCTTAGGATGGGTCTCCCATGGGATCTAGGAGATAGAGGTAGTTGTGCCAAACAGAGGGATTGGGAGGTCGTGTACTCACCCAGGCCATTATCTTTGAGTTGGAGTCTCAATTGAGATGCGCTTGAAGAGGAAGCCAGTGTAGCTGGGTCTACACGAGATGAAGAGGTGGTAGAAGCCCGGTTGGTTGGGATCACCACTTCCAACTTTGGCCGAATAGAGTTGCAGTATTGAAAGGGGTTAGGGTCACCTTGGATGTTGATCTCTTGCCCTTCATGTGGGAAATTGATACATTGGTGGTAGGTGGAAGGTACTGCTTTTAGAGCATGTATCCATGGTCACCTGAGAAGAATCTTGTATGCCAGATTCATGTCTAGGACTTGACAAGCTACATCTTTTACTAGGGGGCCCACTCTTATTGGTAAAGTAATAGTTCCTTTGGATATTCTCTCTTCCTCATCATATGCTTTGATAGTGATTCTTCTTTTTGGATCTATAGCCTTCTCTAAAAACCCCAATGTAAGGATTAGCTTTAATGTACAAATATTTAGACCAGCCCCTCCATCTATTAGGACTCTTTTCATTTTATGTTTGTGTACGAAAGCTTCAATATGGAGGGAGGCATTATGGGGTTGTGTGATGGACATATCATCCTTCTCAGTGAATGATAAGGAAGGTGGTGAGGTGATGTGACCTACCATGGTTTGGAATTTCTCTTCAGCTAGATTTGTGGGAATGGAGGCTTCCGCTAAGGCTTTATCTAGTATGGTCCTATGGGAAGGAGATAGACACGGCAGTTCTAATATGGAGATGTGTGCTGGTGTTTTGTGGAGTTCATCCATGATATTGTATTGGTGGGTCAGAGGAGCGGAGGCTCCTCTAAGGGTAACTCTGTTACTACGGGTAGTAACATTACAATCTAGGTCTTTATTTATAGTGATCACATTGATATGTGAACCACTTTCACAAATATGGTCAACAATGTAGTCATAGCTGACGTTTGTGTAGTTTGTGTTGTTAGAGCCACTATTGTTTCTGTTGGAAGGTCCTACTTGCTCGTAGTTGGGAAGAGGATCCTTGAATGCCTGATGATCGTTATTGGAGGTATGTCCTTTAACAAATATCTTGTTCTACTCTGTTAAGTCTTGGATTGTATGCTTGAGTGCAATACAATCATTTGTCTTGTGCCCCCTGTTTTGATGGTATTCGCAGAAATCATTATCCTTCCACTAGTGGGGTTTGACCTTTGGTTCGTACTTCCACGCTGAGGGAAGTGTTATGAGATTGTTGGCGATCACCTTCCGTAGAGCAGTTTCTAGTGATTCATCCAAAGGCGTGAACATTCTTTTAGGCCAAAAGTTGGTAAATCTAGATTGAGTATTTTTTGGTTTGTTTTGTGTGGGGTTATTTTGGGGTGTTGATAGGTTAAAAATTGGTTGTTTAGGTGCCGCATTTTTGGCATCTACTACCCCATCATTCAGAATGTTTTTATTCTTTGTCCAAAATCTAGGTTTATCATTATTGGTATAGGTGTTAGGAGTGTCCTTATAGTGTTTGATTTGACCTTTTGTGAGTAGGGCTTTCTCTATGATGAGGCCCACCTCAATGACCTTGCTAAACGAAGTAGGACATTGGATTTGAACTTGGTAGCTTAGGTCCATTTGTAGGTTGTGAACAAACATTTCTAGCATTTGTCTCTCCAGCATTTGGTGAGGACACTTGCTTGCCAGTTGTCTCCATCTCTGTAAGAAGGCGGTGAAAGATTCTCCCCCTTTCTATTTGGTGTTACAAAGGTCCAATATTGAGGTGTCATGCTCAATATTGTAGGAGAAATGGGTGACAAATTTATCTATAAGTTCATTGAAAGTTTTGATGCCAGGTGGCAATCTAGAGAACCACTCCATGGCCTATCCTCCTAAGCTTCGAGGAAAAAGTCACATAAGATATGTGTTATTATGTGCGACCTCAAGGCAAGCGGCATTGAATTCTCTGATATGATCCCTTGGGTCACCTTTTCCTCGATATTTGTCGAACTTAGGTACCTCAAATCTTGAGGGAAAAGGTATCATGACCAATGCCCTATCAAAAGGATACGGTGCAATATCCTCTAGGGTGTAATGTTTTGTCAAGGCTCCCCTTTTCATGTCTAAAAATTGTTGTTGGAGAGTTTCAACTTTTTGGTTCATCAGACTTAGGGCATCTAAGGAGTCAATTGTTGCTTTGCTCTTATCCGTGGGTATTCCCTCATGTGTACTTCCTTCAGGGATTCTCTCTTCGTTAGTTTCTTTGAGAGCCTCCATGTCATAATCCTTAGGGAGTTTTACTCCTAGACTTGCTAGATGTAAAAAGAATTTTGTTGGATCTTGGGCAAGCACCCCTTCTAATAGGCGTTGAAATCTTGGGTCATGTTGCATGTGAAGGATCTCATCCATAGAAATTTCTGCTTCATTTTCTTGAGCATTTGGAATCATTTTCTCAGCCATTTCTAATTGTTTTTGTTTTTGAAGTCTTGTCAAGACCATGCAAGGTAGTAAAAAAAATGGGATGGAGTAAGATTGGAAAATTTGAGCAAGGTACTAGAATGAGACAAGGTTTTAGCAAGGTTCTTCTCAGATCTAGTTGGAGTCAAACAAAGTGGGGTATACAAAAGCAATAGTCTAAGTAAGGATGTTAGAAATTTGTATACTTGATATTGACTAGTCTTACACAACTCCCTAGTGGAGTTCCAAAAGGATAAGTACCCTTGGTAATGGAGTCTCACTAGGTTTTGTTTGAGGTTTTGATTTTGATCAAGAATAATTTGGCAATGACCTTGTTGGAAATTTGGAAGAAGATTTTGGTGAGATTTTGGATGATCAAGCAACTATGGTACGGAAATGGTTGATTTGCTAGGTCTCAATTAGATTTTCAAAAATAGCAACAAGTTTTGAAAATGGTTTTTGACATTTTTGCTCTTGGAAGGTACTGAATTTTGTTCTCTGATTCAAATGTGCAATAATTTAAATGCGCAATAACAGGAGTCAAATGTGCCAGAAGTCAGAGTGAATGCACAATTCTGTGTTTGTTCAAATGCGCCGCATAATCAGATGCACAAGAAGTCAAAGTAGATGCGTAATAAGTCGAAGCAGATGCGCAACAAGTCGAAGCAGATGCACAATAAGTTGAAGCAAATGCGCAATAAGTCAAAGCAGATGCGCAATAAGTCGAAGCAAATGCGCAATTCTGGCTTTTTTTGGCTTGTTTTCTCTGAATTTTGAAAAATTTTGGATCATTTTTTTCAGGATTTTTTAGTGATTTTGGTTTGAAAAACTTGATGTTTCTGATGAGGTTGATATTCAATTATGGCAAAAGCACAGCAAACACATAGAAGTTTTCCATGATTTTTATCTTTTTATGTATTTTTTGTGTTTTTGGACTATTTTGACTCAAAGACAAGTACAACCTAGGCTGGATAGGACAATATTCATTGAATCCTCTAGCTGTGCCACTCAAAGCGTGTAGCTCCAGGATCTGGTAGCACCGGCTCCCCTCCACGGCACTCACTTCTCACACATACCAGATCCGGGTTCCCTTAAGCTCGTACCCCCACCGAACTTTAAGATTGTCTCTGCTACCTCTACTAAGAGTCACTTGAATCGAGGCCGCTTCAAGGGCTCCACCCTTTGCATCAACCAATAGGGGTTTTTGGCTTGTTACACAATTGGTTCTTAGTTAGGGCAACCGTTCGAGTGGTTACACATGCGGCGACACTACTCTCCGTTATGGAGTCTCCCAGCCTCACAAGGTTGCACCTATGAGGGTTTTGGGGGAGGTTGGCTGTTGGTGTAGCACAACAACACTCATTGCTTGAGGTTTTCACCCCAAGCACAATTTATTTTAAGTGGCTTGGTAGGGCTTGGCTTTAGCCTATTACCACTCAGGGTCATTCCCACTTGGACAAACGTGCATCCAAGGGCAGACCCCCCTAAAGGTTTGACAAATAGAATGACAAGTCTAGCACTTTGATCACCCAGTTAAGGGGAGAGCATAAGCCTATTGTCATTTGCAAGCACATAAAACACTTGTTAATCCAACCTAGTTAAAAATAGAAAAACTAAATGAGTTAAGCTACTTGTGCACTCACATGATTGTTAACTTGGAAGTGTTTAGATCATAGCATTGTTCATTCCCTATTTGTTAACTTTGAAAGTGATTAAGACATAGCATTGTTCATTTTCCGTTTGTTAACTTTGAAAGTGATTAAGACAGCATTGTTCATTTTTTGTTTGTAAAGACAACAATGGCCTACTTTAAGAAAATAGATTCGACAATGCATAGATAACCATTGGGTTCAATTACTTCCTTCCTAGTTTAGAAACTATGTGAAGTTTGTATGAGATGCACTTGTTACTTTCACCCCTAGTTAGTCTAAATGGACTAGACAAAATCTAAATGACCTAATCCAGCCACTACCCCTGCAAAATAGACGTTAGCTCAATGTGTAGAATCCACAAAACTGTACAACAAAAGCAGAAGACAGATGCGCAACACTGCGGCCTGAATGCATAGAAACAGGGAGTGTATGCAACTTTTGTACAAATGCGCAAGGATAGACAGCAAATGCGCAAGAATCAGAGGTATATGCCTAATAACAGCATATGCGTAGTTTGAAAGAACAGATGCGCAAAACTATGGGGTAAATGCGCAACTCAGACGAATGTGCAATTATACAGAGTATATGCACAAACTGGACTCAGGTGCCGCAGTCAAGATTGGATGTGCAACTTCGGAGGTTAAATGCCCAACTGCGGAGGTCAAATGCGCAATATTGTCATATGCGCAACTGAGGCGATCAAATGCGCAATATTGTCATATGCGCAAAAATAGAAGGTGAATGCGTCACTTGGGAGGTCAAATGGACAAGAAAGCCAGATGCGCCAACTCAGGAGGTAAATGCGTCGTTTGGGAGGTTGTATGCACAAGATGGCTGTCAGAGACCTGTTCTTCACCTGTTTGTCACCTGTATGGACCTGCAACTAAAAACACTCATTTTTTTTATTAGTAAAGGTTCAAGGGCCCCACGGTGGGTGCCAAAATGTGAGGGGGAGAAATGTGGTTAGTCAAATTAATAAAAACATAAAACCCAAACACCAATGGAAGTTGAAAGCAAAGAAGAATTAAACCAAAACAAGTAAGAATATACTTACAAACTCCTTTATCTATCATTTTCCATTGTTTGCCTATATTTCTTTGATCTTGATTGTGAAGCCCTCAGAAGCTTTCCTTGCTTGCTTGCTTGTTGAAGATGACAAAGGAAGAATGGCTTTGATATTTGCTTGTGTTGAATGTGAGTTTCAAACACATGATAATGGAGGACACTTGAAAATGGAATGAAGAAGAGAATGAGAGAAATTTGGGTATAGTGATTGTGCAAGATGAAGTTCCTCCCTAATGGCTTAGAAGAGGGTTTTATTTATAGATTCTCTCAAAAGGCAATGGAGGGTGAGGATCAAAAGATGAGATCAATGGCTCTTATTTTTTGTGAATCTTTAATTCATAATGGATGAATTAAAAATTCTTTTTTGAGAAGAGTGGGTTATGACAATTGAATTAAAAATTCAATTGGTGGAGGATAGTGGGGGACAATTGAATTAAGAATTCAATTGGTGGAGGATAGTGGGGAACAATTGAATTAAATATTCAATTGGTGGAGGATAGTGGGGAACAATTGAATTAAATATTCAATTGGTGCATTAAAGATTTATTTTGGATAATAGAGGATATTAGCTAATTAAATATTAAGAATATTTAATTATATGTGCAACATGGTGAGGTGGAAGAGATGAGGTGGATTTAGGACTTCAGACATTAGAAGAAATTAGGGAATTTAATTAAATAAAATTATTTTATTTAATTATGGGATAATGAACCAATCAAATAAATCTACAATATTTATTTACTTGACAAAAAAAAATAAGAATTAAGATAAATATTAAAATATTTACTTAATTCGACCCGAGCCAATTTTAGGTGTATACAATATACATATATACATATATACATCCATCAAACATACTTATGAAACTTGAACATAAATCATTCAAAGGAAAACATAACGTGAGCACATTATAACGCACTCGCGTTATGTCAAACTGGGCAAACACCAGCAAACATGCAAAAAAGGGAAAAAAGTACAACATAACGCGAGCACGTTATAACACACTCACGTTATGTTGTGCTTTGGGAATCCCAAGCCTTAGGATTGGGATTTGCTTTGGATTTCCAACCCAAAGGCTTGGAGTGCCTTCCCAACATCCACAGATGTGTTTTTGCAAATTCTACAAGATTTCACATAATTTTGTTTGTGCTAACCCTCAAATTTCCACGTGTTTCAAGGTCAAACAAATTGAACACCTAGGTAATGTTAGGCTTTCTCTTAGCTATTTAATGATGTAAGTTTTTTCACATTTTGACAATGTTAAGCCTTTCATCTTTAATTTATTTTCTTTGTGTGTCTGTTTTTGGGCAAAAACCATTGTTTAGTACTTTAAAAATTAGTAAAAAAGCAAATATTCATTAAAAAATTATTAGAAAAATCGGGCATAAACTACATGCTATTAGCTAATTTCTCACTGAAGCGATTTAAAAATACCCAAAAAAAGTTAACCTTTTGAGGGAGCAACAAAACACGCTATGTTATGTTATTTTTATAGAAATAACACCAATTTTTGTGGCTCCCTGTTTTGAACCCCTTAATCTATACCATTTTCAAAAAAATTAGTAGTTTAGAAAGTAGACTCGGAGCACTATGATCATTGTTTTGGTTGCATCTTCAAATTTTGAGTGTAATCAATTTCCCATACAAGGTCAGTATTTCCTAATTTCAAAAAAAAAATAAAAAATAAGTGGCCACTTAAGACCCCTTTTTGGCCCCCATCTTCTTGCACTTACCCAAAAGACGCCTAGAAAAAGATATTGTTGAAAATGTTAAAAAAGGTTTGGGTTCCATTGGCAAAAAAATTTGATCAGCAGATAAGAGCATTTGAAGAAGAGCGATGTTGACATATATTGTAAGTCCACAAATGCTAAGAAAGCATCAAATCTCTTCACTTTCAAGTAAAATTGGCTTAAGTAGAAAGACACTAACAAGATATGTGAAAAGGAAAAAGGTTTTAGATGATAGTACTACAGAAGGAAATTGGGCAATGATGTGTAGGGATCCTCATTCTAACAAGATTGAAGATGTTGTTAAGAAGTTGATCTCAAGTTTTTCGTATGATCATACTCATCCTTCATCAAATAGTAGAGATGATCTTAAATACAAGATCAAGCCAAATAGTTATGAACTGCATACAAAACATTGGTTATACATAACACAACATGATATGTATGTGATGTTTTGTGATGAAAATCCTCATATAAAGATTAGGAAAACAATGTTTGAATGGCCACATTATGTGAAGGAAAACAAAGTTTTTAAAACTTTTTGTTGTCATTATCATATTGAATTTGATCTTTACTATTAGGTGTTTTGAAAGATCAGAGAAGAAAGTGATGGTGTTCAAAATGCACCTCCTAAATGGGTAAGTGAGGTCATAGCATCCATCTTATGTGATAAATATGATGATGATGTAGATGGTCCAATGAAATGCATAAAAGGATTTTGTGAAACATGTGGAAATTTGGCTAAAATGCCTTTGAGTATTTGAAGATACTGACATGATGAAGATGGTAAATTGCAAGAGTTACAAGTACATAAAGTTTCAACCCCCTATAAATTCAAACCAAGGACTCAACATTTTTCTCATCTTTCTGAATCTCTTCATTCCATCATGTTGTAGCTCCTAAACATCAAAATCTTGGACATGACACCGAGTGATGTATGCATCTGAAACATGAAATTCAAGGTCTCATTGACTCTAATGTTATCCAAGTAGCCAGTGAGAATGACAAAGGGAATAATTCCATAGCTTTGCCTAATCAAAACTTGAAAATTTATACAAATCCACTTCCTAACCATGCTACCAATCTTGTGGAACCATCTGTCAATAGAGTACCTACTTCAATAACTTCTGATCATCAATATAAAATATTAAAGAACCTAGCTTCCTTGATAGATGCCTACCCTAACCAAGAACTAGATTACTCTGAGCTTGATATTTCATTTACCCATGTCGATGCCTCTATTTGTGCACCTGATGGTCCTCTCTACATTACCGCCATGATTAATGAAAAACCCGCAAGGGGAGTACTCATTGATCTTGTATGCCTAGAAAATGTAGTTATGGAGGAGTTCCTCTATGTGCACGAATTATACCAAGATAACTATGAGAGATCAAAAATATCAGTTAGAGAACATGATGGTTCCACTCGACCTACTCTTGGTGCCTTGACTCTCTCTATCCATGTCGAACCAAAAGTCTTGGTTATGTCCTTTGCCATCATTCCAACCTCGGATCAATTTGTTGTAATTAGGACAAACAACTGAGAGGGGGGGTGAATCAGTTGTCACAAACTTTTATCTTTTGTTGCATTTAATCTTGTTTACCACTTATTAATAGATTAATGATATAACCATGAAAGCATGAATCAAAAACACATGAGCAAAAACATAATCAACACACATAACACCCAGATTTTTACGTGGAAACCTGGTTAAGGGAAAAACTACGGTGGACGTTAACCCACAAGATTTATTCTCTGTTAAAAGAATAGAAAAATGGGAAGGCACTTGCCTTCGGGTGCACTGCCCAGAGCTCACTACTCAAAGGAGGCTCAATGCCTACAAGAACATTCACAATGTTAAGACTGAAAAGTTGAACTGAGAAACAACATCTTCTTCATGCAAGGTTCAATTCCATTGAAGTGCACAACACCTCCACTCTGCTCCCACTCACTTCCTCGCTACATCCACATCTTCTCTTGCATCCCCCCATTTCCACGACTTCACAACACTTATTTATACATGTCATTGACTTTGGAATGAACATCAAAGTCGGCCTTACAATCATCTATCTAGAACATTCTCCAAGATAGGCATTACAAGCAATTACAATCACAAGACTTAAAATGCTTCATGCGAACCATCACACTATCGACCAAACATTGTTGGGACTTGAATCTTCCTTGAACAACATGCCACGCTCCATAGAACTCTTCTTAGATCATCCGTAACACGCACCAAGCATCCAGTCGACCAAGACTGAAAAGAACAGTAGCATCCAAGGAGAAATCTTCAACCACAAGCTCAATCCTCAATGCGGACCACCAACACAATAGGCACACAATCTAAAGACCACCACAAGCACAATGAAATCAACAAGAACAACCGCATCACCTCAAATGACCAGAAACACTTGTATCTTCATCCAAGAACTTAAGAACACTAACTGTCATGATTGTCACACTAGAAACATTGCTTGTGGACCTCCAAACCATAAACCTCTTGAGTTGAGGACACACACCAACACCCCAAAAATACCTCTAGATCCGCAAACCATAATATTCCAATGCGGAGCAATCCAGACCAAGTTTCTGTCACTCTGTTACTTTTGAAAAACTGCAAAACCCAGTTCTACTCAGATGGCCATAAATTCACCAATCCTCCATGCGGACCTCTCAAATCTTGACTGGAGCAACTTCAGACAATCCTCTACACAACCCTTTGGTCCCCAGACTCTGATCTTCATCTTACTGGAAATGCTGAGTAATCTACTTTACTGAACTGTACTGTCTTCACTGTCTCTGATAAAGAGATATGTTGACATCATTGACAACACATCATACGCACATATTTGCAACAATCTCCCCCTTTGTCATTGATGGCAACATTTGATGTGAAAAACTGATTCAACCATCAAGACAAGAATTTCTTCCCCTTTCTCTTATCACACATGCAACCACTTTCTTCACTACTCCCCCTTTCACCAGCAACTACTTACTTCCATCCAAGTTTTTCACATGACTTCTCTCCCCCTTTGACATCAATGGAAAAGGGCACATATTTGCAATCATCTCTCACCCTTTTTGTTTCTTAGACAAAGCCAAACTAAACACCAGAATTAACATACTAACTACTCCCCCTCAGTAGCAGCCCCTTAACACCAATCTGGATCACAAGAAATGACTGTGAGTTTCACCGAACTGATGCACACTAGTGCACCTTAGTTCTGAACAGGAGGGGTAATAACCCCTAGCTTCCCTCTAACATACTCAAAAGTGTCCTTAGGTAGAGGCTTAGTGAAGATATCCACAATCTAATCATTTGAAGGAACAAACTCCAATCTGACTTCATTCTCATTTACCTTCTCTCTCAAAAAGTGAAACTTGATGGATATGTGCTTTGTCTTTGAATGCAACACCAGATTTTTTGAAATGTTTATTGCACTTGAATTATCATAGAAGATTGTAATAGGCACTTCAAACACAATTCTGATATCCTTCAACATTTGCTTCATCCACAAAACCTAAGTACAATTACTTGCTACTACTATATACTTTGCCTCTGCAGTAGATAGAGATATTGCCTCCTACTTTTTTCTCCACCAAGAAACCAATCTCTTTCCCAAGAAAATGCACCACCACTAGTACTCTTCCTATCATCCACATCTTCTACCTAATCAGCATCTGTATATGCATGAAGAGTGAAATCATAATCTTTATGATACCATAAGCCATAATCAGATGTTCCCTTCAGCTATCTAAAAATTCTTTTGACTGCTACAATATGAGATTCTCTAGGATCAGCTTGAAATCTAGAAACAAGGCCAACTGCATTCATAATATTAGGTTTGGTATGATTCAAATAAAGCAGTCCTCCAATCATTGATCTATACCTTTTCTGATCTGCCTTAGGGGTATCATCATCTTTACTCAACTTACATCCAGTTATTATAGGAGTACTTACTGGTTTTGAATCCTCCATTCCAAACTTTTTCAACAACTCTTTCACATACTTAGACTGAGATATGAAGATGCCCTTATCTGACTGAATGATTTGCAGACCCAAGAAGAAATTCATTTCACCAAGCATGGACATCTCAAATTCACTTTGTATTTGATCAACAAATTTTTTACATATGCTCTCATTTCCACCAAAGATGATATCATCAACAAATACCTCAACAATCAAGATGTGTTCATGATCAATTTTGAAATAAAGATTACTGTCAACTATGCCTTTGCTAAAACCTAACTTTTGCAAATACTTATCTAATCTTGCATACTAGGCTCTTGGGGCTTATTTAAGTCCATACAATGCCTTCCTCAACCTGTAGATCATATCTCCTTGATCAGACAAATGGAATCCTTCTGGTTGCTTAATGTAGACTTCTTCTTCCAAATCTCCATTTAGGAATGCTAACTTGACATCCATCTGGTAAACTTTGAAATCTTTGTAAGCAGCAAAGGCAAGAAATAATCTAACTGCTTTGATTCTTGCCACTGGAGCAAAAGTTTCTTCAAAATCAATTCCCTCTACCTGAAAATATCATTTGCACACCAATCTTGCTTTGTTTCTCACAACTTCACCATTTTCATTCAATTTATTCTGGAAGACCCATTTAGTTCCAATTACATTTTTTTTAGGTCTAGGAACAAGATCCCAAGTATGATTCTTTTCACTTTGCATTAATTCTTCTTCCATTGCTTTTACCCAACTTTCATCATTACAAGCTTCATTCACTGATTTTGGTTCAATCTTTGAAATCAAACAATAGTCCTCTTATTCTTCAGCAATTTTTCTTCTAGTTTGAATACATTTATTTTTATCTCCTATGATCTAATCTTCACAATGATTCAACCTTACATATTTGGGAGTTTTGGGATTATCTTAAACTTCTGATTCTTGAACTTGTTCCTCAGCATTTGCACTGGCTTCTTGAGTCACTAGATTCTCTGGAGCAATCTGAATCTAAGTTTGAGGACTTTCATTTTGATCATCTGATTCATATCCACAAGACTTGGAAGGTCTCTCCTTGCTTTCATCAACCTTGACATTAGCACTTTCAACAATCCTTTTCAATCTCTTGTTAAAGCACCGATATGCCTTGCTTTGGTTAGAATAACCTAGAAATATTCCTTCATCACACCTTGCATCAAACTTTCCTAGATCTTCATCTCTTTTGATATAGCATTTACTACCAAAAACTCTAAAGTATTTCATAGTAGGAGCATTACCAAACCACAGTTCATAAGGGTTTTTACCAGTATTACCTTTGATCTGCACCCAGTTAAGAGTGTAGACAGTAGTACTCACAACCTCTCTCCAATAGACATGTAGAACATTTTCTTCCATCATCATGGTTCTAGCACCCTCTTGAATAGTCCGATTCTTTCCTTCCACAACTCCATTCTGCTGAGGAGTCCTAGGAGCAGATAATTGTCTTCTTATTCCATAATTTTTACAAAATGCATTAAACTCACTGGAGGTAAACTCTCCACCTCTGTCAGATCTCAGACACTTTATCTTCACACCAATCTCATTCTCCACCCTAGCCTTGAACACCTTGAATCTGTTAAGAGCCTCTGATTTCTCTCTCAAGAAAGTGACCCACATCATCCAGGAGTAATCATCAATCAGCAACATAAAGTATATGTCTCCTTGTAAACTCCTAACTCTGGCAGGACCACACAAATCAGTGTGCACAATTTCCAACAATCCACTTGAAAATTGTTCTTTACTTTTGAATGTAGTTCTGCTCTGTTTTCCCAACTGACAATCCTTACACATGCTATTAGTAGGTTTTACAAGCTTTGGAAGATCTCTCACAACCTGAGTAGTATTTATCTTGACAATATTATCAAAGTATACATGACACATTCTCTTATGCCATAACCAACTCTGATCAATTTGAGCAATCAAACAGCTCTTACCAGTACCACTTAAATGAAAGATATTACCTCTAGTCTGTGTACTAGATGCAATCTCAGTTCCAGAGCTTTCCAAAATTTTACATTTTACATCATTGAATCAGAGATCGTACCCTTTGTCAACCAACTATCCAACACTGAGAAGATTATGCTTCAACCCTTCTACATACAAAACATCATTAGTGTTATGCTTACCATCAAGAGAGATGGATCCTCTGCCATGGATTCTACTAGCTGAATTGTCTCCAAACTTCACAATTCCACCTTCATATCTTTTCATACTTACAAACTTACTTTTATCACTTGTCATGTGATGAGAACATCTGCTGTCAATCACCCATTCATCCTTTTCTTCAACCTGAGTAGCCAAGGCAATTTCCACATTCACACAGCTAGCAGATTCAGTAGGCACCAGATCTTCTTCTTTGATAGCAATGAACACCCATTCATTTCCAGAGGTACTTCCCATATCATATTCTTCATTTGCGACTCCTTCATCATCAGCTTCTTGGACATAGTAGCATTTCTTCTGAACCCTAGGTTTGTTAGGGTTTGGCTTTGACACCCTCTCCAGACATCTTGAAGCAAAATGACCAATCTTATTGCAAGCAAATCATTTGAAAGGAAACTTTCCTTCACACTTAGCGAATCCTCTTGGTAATCTTTTGGCTACAAGCGCTTCAAGTTCTTCAAGCTCCGATTCATCTTCTTCAAGTTCCTTCCTTGCCTTCTCATATCTAGTTAGTCTTCTTGAAGAGCTTTCACCTGGATCAAATCTTTGCTTCCCGAAAACACTAGCCTTAAAAGCAAATTCTGATTTAGGAAGAGAATCACCAAACTCACTTATTTCAAATGCTGAAAGCTTACCAACCAACTGATCCCTTGTAACATTTGTCACAGTCCTGATCTCATCAATAGTAGTAACCTTATGCTTGTATGAGGCAGGTAAGGATCTGAGTACCTTGGCAACAATATCTGATTCTTCCAATATTCCACCAACACTCCTGATACTGCTCACAAGTTTATTCACCTTCTGCATATAGGAAGTGATGTTTTCAACTTCACTCATCCTCAAACATTTGTATCTACCCTTCAGGCTCTGTAGCTTAGCATATTTGACATATGCATCACCTTCATACAGAGTTTCCAACTTCTTCTAGATTTCATGAGCAGTTTTCAATTCTAAGACATTTGTCATTTTTGTATCAGTCAAGGCACTCAACAATTCTTTTTTAGCTCGAATGTTGTATTCAGCTTCTTTGAGTTCATCTAGAGTTGAAGGGCCTTTCTTCGGAGGCTTATACGCATCCTTAGTTATCAACCAATAAGGATCACCCATGCATTGCAAATGACACTCCATCCAATTCTTCCAAAGAGAGTAATTTGTTCCATCAAATCTCAGATTGTCCTTCGAATCACCAAACTCACTTATTTCAAATGCTGAAAGCTTACCAACCAACTGATCCCTTGTAACATTTGTCACAGTCCTGATCTCATCAATAGTAGTAACCTTATGCTTGTATGAGGCAGGTAAGGATCTGAGTACCTTGGCAACAATATCTGATTCTTCCAATATTCCACCAACACTCCTGATACTGCTCACAAGTTTATTCACCTTCTGCATATAGGAAGTGATGTTTTCAACTTCACTCATCCTCAAACATTTGTATCTACCCTTCAGGCTCTGTAGCTTAGCATATTTGACATATGCATCACCTTCATACAGAGTTTCCAACTTCTTCTAGATTTCATGAGCAGTTTTCAATTCTAAGACATTTGTCATTTTTGTATCAGTCAAGGCACTCAACAATTCTTTTTTAGCTCGAATGTTGTATTCAGCTTCTTTGAGTTCATCTAGAGTTGAAGGGCCTTTCTTCGGAGGCTTATACTCATCCTTAGTTATCAACCAATAAGGATCACCCATGCATTGCAAATGACACTCCATCCAATTCTTCCAAAGAGAGTAATTTGTTCCATCAAATCTCAGATTGTCCTTCTTGTATTTCGACATCCTGGATCTCCTCAAATGGTCAAGCTTCTTTGAGAGGAACCAGCTCTGATACCAATTGTTGTAATTAGGACATACAACTAAGAGGGGGGTGAATCAGTTGTCACAAAACTTTTATCTTTTGTTGCATTTAATCTTCTTTACCACTTATTAATAGATTAATGATATAACCATGAAAGCATGAATCAACAACACATGAGCAGAAACATAATCAACACACATAACACCAGGATTTTTATGTGGAAACCCGATTAAGGGAAAAACCACGGTGGGGGTTAACCCACAAGATTTATTCTCTATTAAAAGAATAGAAAAATGGGAAGGCACTTTCCTTCGGGCGCACTACCCAGAGCTCACTGTTCAAAGGAGGCTCACTGCCTACAAGAACATTCACAATATTAACACTGGAAGGTTGAACTAAGAAACATCTTCTTCATGCAAGGTTCAGTTCCATTGAAGCGCACAACACCTCTTCTCTTCTCCCACTCACTTCCTCGCTACATCCACATCTTCACTTTCATCCCCCCATTTCCATGACTTCACAACACTTATTTATACATGTCATCAACTTTGGAATGAACATCAAAGTTGGCCTTACAATCATCTATCTGGAACATTCTCCAAGATGGGCATTACAAGCAATTACAATCACAAGACTTAAAATGCTTCATGTGAACCATCACACTATCGACCAAACATAGCTGGGACTTGAATCTTCCTCGAACAACATGCCACACTCCATAGAACTCTTCTTAGATCATCCACAACACGCACCAAGCATCTGCTTGGCCAAGACTAGAAAGAACAGTAGCACCCAAGGAGAAATATTCAACCACGAGCTCAATCCTCAATGCGGACCACCAACACAATAGGCACACGATCCAGAGACCACTACAAGCACAATGAAATCAACAAGAACAACTGCATCACCTCAAATCACCAGAAACACTTGCATCTCATCTGGGAACTTAAGAATACTAACTGTCATGACTGTCACACTAGAAAGATTGCTTGCGGACCTCCAAACCACAAACCTCTTGAGTTGAGGACACACACCAACACCCCAAACATACTTCTAGATCCACAAACCATAGTATTCCAATGCAGAGCAATCTGGACCAAGTTTCTGTCACTTTGTTACTTCTGAACAAATGCAAAAACCGGTTCTACTCAGATGGCCATAACTTCACCAATCCTCCATGTAGCCCTCTCAAATCTTGATTGGAGCAACTTCAGATAATCCTCTACACAACCCTTTGGTTCACAGACTCTGATCTTCATCTTACTAGAAATGTTGAGCAATCTACTTTACTGAATTACACTGTCTTCACTGTCTCTGACAAAGAGATATGTTGACATCAATGACAACACATCATACACACATATTTGTAACACAATTGTGTGTGAAGTTAGGCTATCCATGGCTCTCTTCCATGAAGGCAATCCCTTCCTTAATCCATAAGTGTCTAAAGTCTCCATTTTAAGGACAAGTGCACATTGTATATCATAGTGGATTCAAGACCTTGGTTCTCTGTGGAAACTTTTTGCTTGATTACATATGGCCATAGCTAGTTAAGCCCATTCATCCTCGCAATGATTTTTTGTTTGTCTCTTATCAGAAATTCAAGGCTAGTAGAATTTCTCAATTGTTTGTTGGCGTCTCCTTGTATGTTATCCCAACTGCTACCCTTGTAGTTTCTCGATCTCCTATGAATGTGACAATAGTTCCCCTATTCTGCAAGTGGTTAACGAACCATAGATCGAATCAGGAATCCTTCCCCAACCCTAAGCATCTGGTCTTTATGCCATGGTGCCACCTAGCTGTCATCCTACCGAGGACCAAGAGGAAAACATCCTACACAATCCAGACCTCCCTGTCCACCAAGGATTAATTTCATTCCTCTTGCTTCTTCAAATTCTAGAGGAAAATAATCTGTGGCATGGGAGCTCTTTCCTATAATTTCTCACTCACCTATGGCTATCTCAGTATCTCCACCTGTCCTGTAGGATCTGAGAGAATGACAACCCACCATGAGGGATCCTTCTCCCATTATCTCCCAACCTTCGGTGGTTCTTTTTGTTCCTCCTACTCCTCGAGTAGAGGAAGAAAAGGAACCTATGTTGGATGATACCCTAGTTCCTCCTGAGAATGCTCTAAATTGTACAAAATGAAATCAGAATGTGAAACAATGCAAGAGATGGTGTCATGCTATGTCTCACTAGCTTGTTGTAGGGGTTGAACCCCTTCCCTCTAGTCCTTCTCCTGTGCATTTATCCCTTGACTTAGCTCCACACTCTAACCTATCATTTCCTACCTCTTCAATGATTGAGCAGGTTGAAAAGACCATCTCTGTGGTCCTAGTATCCTTGCCTCCATCTACAAAGAGTTCCATCCCACCTTCTCTTCCATCTAGCCAACCATTTGATGATCCTTTAGACCAACCCACTGACACAGTTGTTTTGATTAGTCTCTATCACAAATGGTTCCATCCCAACATACCCGACACTAGGTGTTCCTTGATGTCTTGCATCATGCCACCATTGACATTAACATTCCTCCACTATCGACCAAGCATAAGCATGAGCCTTATTCATATCTTCAATTCTAAATGCTTAAGAGACCGTCGAGTCTACGTGATTCTTCTATTTCTTGTTCTCCTATGATTGATAGTGCTCGCGACCTAGGCACTGTTAGCACTATTACATCACCTCTTGTGATTTATTCTGACAGTGATTTGGAGGACATCCCTGAACCATCAAAAAATATCCTAGAGTTGTCCTTGGTTTTCACAAAATTAATGGACTTGGCCTCTAGGGGCATGTGTGAAGATCCTTCCCCAGTGATTGATCCATCATGTCATGAACCTGGTGCTGCTCCTTGTATTGGACTTGTTGTAGTCCCTCTAGCATCTCATCCACCATCCATTTATGATGAGCAAGATTGGGAGGAGGATGATTTTCTATCATCCGACTCACGAGAATGGTACCCTTGTGTTATATGTGTTATGCTTGTATGTGATGTTATCCCCGCATGTGCTACCTGACATGCATTTTATTTTTTAGATCTCTTTGGATGACCCTTGACGCTCTTGTTAACACAAGGATACAAAGGGAATGAATTCGTTGTGACATTCTTCTCTATGTATATTCATTCTTCTGTTTGTTGTAACTGCAGTTTTATGCCTTTTGGGGATGATGCAAAGAAAAAGATGATTTAGCATCCTTTCCTTTCTTGACCCAGTGCTTTATTTTTCTTTTGATTTCATGTGACACTTCTTCCTCTATCTACATAGTTCTACTAGCTAGAGGACGATGACAATTCCTAAAATTAGTGTCCCTTTATATATAACCATTTATATACTAACTCCAGTCAAGTAGATCCCTTAGTACTATTGCATGATATTCCTCACCATGATGTAGCTTTTGGAAACATATCCTTTTGGCATTTCCGGAAAGCTCTCATGCTTGTTTGTGTGTGTATTTCTCTCTACCTTAAAGGCAGTTGCTCTCTAATGGCGTTAGCAATTACTTTAAGGTGGGGGCATACCTCACTTTGTTCACACACCACGTGGCTGGTTGTGCTATCATAGCACCCTTTGATCATCTTTGTAGCACTTTACCAGAGTTACCTAGAAAATAGTGCTCTTTGCTTGGCCTATAATTGATATTGTTGACATGGAGCTCACCTAGTAAATCTGCAAATCTTACTAGCCTGCGATGCTTTCATTTTGCTACCTGTTGACATGGAATTCACCTCGTAAATCTATGGATCTTACTAGCCTGTGATGTTACCATCTTGTTACACATTCATGACCACCTAGTAAACAATAGATTTTACTAGCTCGTGGATCATGATGTGTGTTTTCAGTTTAATTCCTAGCATAATGTAGCTTGCTAGCTCAAGAATCAAACATTGCATGTTCTTTTCTCCATGTATGCTCTTTGTATGTTTGGATTTGACTATATTATCTTACTAACCATAGTTGTTTTGGCATATAATATAATTTGGTATCATCATGTGTTTATTTTAATTTTAGATATATGATTATATGTACATGTTTAAATCGTGCCATGTGTCTTGCATGCGTGTAACCTCTTTTTCTAAGCATTTGTAGAGTCATAGAATCCTTAATCTTGGGGCTTTTACACCTCTCAAATTGGTGACATTCTACTTCTTCGATGATTAGTAAAGAGATCTATTTTCTCTATACTTTAGTGTGCATATCAATGTAAGTTCATACCCTCACTAAAGTGGGGGCTAAATGTACTGTAAAAAATTGTGACAGGTCCCACAATTTCACACTATGTTTAGTACTCCATGCTATGTATTTGTGTATCTTATATGTATTTTTGTATCTTCGCTCGTGAAATGCCTATTTCGGGGCCTAATTAAGGAATAATATTGAAAGACTTAATTGCTAAATTTGGGGGGGCTAAAATAGCTGAGACAAGGGCACCTAGCACCCAGGTCCAGCCTTTTTGCCTCGAACAAAGTTTGATTTTCATGTGTTGTCTTCGCTACATCGAGTGATACACCTTGTGTCTACCTAACACGAACTATTTCAGATGTAATTGAGATTCATATATATGTAGCTCTCTCCCTCTTATTTGAAAGGATGAAAAAGTGATTATTTAAATACTTGATTTATGCTATATGCATGAAGTTTGAAGCTCCCTATCTATAGATTATTATTGATGCTATCATACTAACCCTTGAAGGTATCTGAAGAAGCTTCCTTCTCTCTCCAAGGTTTCCTAATTTGCAACTAGTGTTATGACATCAATTCCAATTAGGGTTTCATGGTGAGTTTGTTCCATTTATGTTTGATCATTGTTATTTTAGTAGCTATTTGCCTCTGCCTACCTAGGGCACACACTCTTTGTCACACTTATCTCTGTTGTTGTGGAAGTGGGAACACTTACATAGAGGTTTGACTAAGGTAAGCCTCTATACAACACCCAAATATTTTTTCTCCTTATGTGTGCAAATCTAGAGTGAAGGATTTCAAATATTGATGGATGAAGGACAGACTGAGGCTATAGAGACTGACACCTCTGCACATAAGTGACTCTGCCCTAAAACCCTAGGACTAGGGCACCCAATTCACATGTCTTGCCAATTCTACTTCTTCTTTTGGTGGTAGGTTTCTCTCTATCTACTCTACGAGCTATTATGTTCATGTTTCCTAATTTTATTTACTACAGTCTGCTCTATTACCTAGTTTTATCATTAGATTTCCTCATAATTTGCATAGTTGAGTCAACTCTCTTTCATCAATCTCTAATCATAGCAACAACAGAACCCCAAGACTCCACCAACACTTGTAACTTGGCCCTTCTTTAGGGACAATAGCCAAGTCTATAGCCCTTTGGTGGCTTGTGAGCGTTCTAATGTTATGTGACGAGAGATTGACCTATTTACTTCATTGTTGATTAGGATTATCTTTTCCTCCATAATAATTTTGCACATAATTATGCATTTCCAATTAGGTATTTTTCTTCAAAAAAATCATCCTAAATTCTTTTACAGTTCAAATTTACTATACTTTCAAGAAACATATCTTCAGGTCAAATCTTATTGAAAAGAGCATCCTCATCTATATCCATTCAATTTTGTATATTATAAAAAAATTGTATCATCAATTTCCTCTTAATTCACATGAACTCTTCAACACATCTAACAATTTATTATTTAATTTGGTCCTCAACATGTTCTTGAACATGTTCCTCAATAATTTGAACTTGTTCTTCCTGACTAGATGCAACTAATTCTTTAGTCAATTTTATCTTATCTCTTCTTTTTGCAGTTCTCTCTTCATCAAATATTTTTCAATTAGACAATTCATTGACCTATTCCTTTCATTCCCCATCACAAATTGTGTAAATTCACCTACACACATACATGTGCATCCATACATACAATTGCCAAAATCTCATGAGGTTTCTATTGATTTTGAATATCAAACAACTTGGTTTAAGTCAATCTAAAACTTATGGTTTTAAATGTTTTTTTGGGAAACATTGGTAAGTGATATTGAATGCTTTCTACATAGCCATTTAACCCTGGTGAGATTGGGACACATGGATTCTCTCAAATCCTTGGAGCATCAAACCAACAAAGGTAAATTTATGACCTCACTTTGTAGGGGTTTGATATTTTACTCAAACCTAATATCATCTTGATATTTTCTATGTTAATTTGAAATCTAGGTTTTTTTCCTTACAATAGATCATGTAATTCATTTAGGAGGTAGTGATATGGGATCCTAGCATCTATCCTTTAGGGTAGCATGAAATATCATCAAGTGTCTCTTTGGATCCTATGGATGTAGTCCACTAAAGCTAGTTATAAGTGCATCAAGGTTCCACAAGTATATTCAATCCCCATAAGTTGAGTCTAAGAGTTTGTTTGGGACTAGGGTGAAGTAGATTTAATTTGTGTATTGGGTCCGAAGTGGGTATTAGAGAAATAATTTCCACTAGAGAGTTACTTTTGGTTTCATGATTTCATTAAATGTAATTTCTCTTATAACTAGCATAAATTGTTTAAAGTCCATTTTTCTTAAGCCCTAGAATTAAAATCAAAAAATTTAGTCAAGGAACATGTAGTGATGTTTTTCCATATGTCACCTCCTTGCATGTTCATTTCCTGTGAAGTTAACTAACTTGGGTGGACATAAGGGCTACAAGTATACCAAATTGGATAAACTACATCATGTATGAATTCCTCCTTGCACTACATTTGAGTGAATTTGGGATCCAATTTCTCAATGACACCTAATAACTTGAATTCCTAATGCAACTAAGTTTATTCATGGACGAGTCTGACAATGCCAATTGCAAGGTACTTTTTATGTTTTGCACCTAATTAGTCAATTAAGATTAATTCATATGTTGGTGGGTCCTAGGCCCATACAGTTACTTGCTTCTTTTAACCTGCAAATCACTATATGTTGGGTGTCAACTATAGGTAGTCTAGTTAGGGTTCAAATCCTAAAGCTAAATTCAATATCCAACCCAAGTTGGGATCTTAAAGCTAAACCACATTTTATAAATTAGATTGGATCTATTTTCTTATCAAAATAAGATTTGTAGGTGAGATGATGTTTGGGGACCTCTAATATGCAATCAAATATGACATAGGATTTCATCCTAATTTAGTCTAGTAGTAGGTCTGAACATCAAGTACATTAAAATTTTGAAATCTCAAGTTATTTTTAAGGCTAACAATATTGTTTATCTTGTTGAGGTCAGAGTTTAGGGGAAGATTGCCTCTTAATTCTATAATTCACTCAAGGATCTCATTCGACCTTGTTTATTACTAAGCAAGTCATTGGGATCATTGGTACACTCATTTTGGTTAGCAAGGCTATCACTATCATCATTCTCAAAAGGCATTTCAAGTTGATCTTGAGGGAAGAGATCTTGGATGAAAGGACTTTCTTCATTAAAGTTCTTGTTCATTTTAGCTTGTTGTCTTATTATAGGTGGCATAAAGCTTGTCTAAAATTTGATTTTAGGTTTTAGTTTTTTGGTATTGCATGTATTCTACACAAAAGGGGAAGACAAAGAAGATACAACAACGACCTATATTATTTAGGTGGGAGTGTTTATCCTGTGAGCTCACCAATATACTAATCTTGTTTGTAAATAGTGTCACCAATATTTTAGAGCAACAAATATGAAGGGTTGGGAGCATACACGTAACCCACTATTCCATATCCAAGACTATACACGATGATTGACATCATGAGGTTAGCCACATACTGGTACATCACATGTTACGAATAATCGATGGCTTCCCAATCTAGGTTTAAACAAGGATCAACTAGGGGAGTCCTCAATATACCTTGTAGTACATGAGGCCCAAATCCATGATACAAGGGTGTTGTTTGAGGCCTAGGTATTAGTGGGATGAAACCACTTGACTTCAAGATGTGCTTAAAACATATAACTACTTAGCTAAGAATGATAACTCCACCAAGGAATGTATATATCTCACTAGAACATAGAATTTAGCCAATGCGTGTTGATGAAATATATGTGGTTAAACCCCTAAGAAAGAGAAAATAAAGAATCCATCTGATTTCCAAGATCACTTTATAGCACGAGGAAAGAGTATACATGGATGGACTTAGGAAATGCAAGTCACTAATCTATTTTTTATTATAAAGATCACCTTACAATGCAAGAGAAGAACATATGTAGCTTGGTCACTCAAACAAACATGAACAAATAACAAGAAATCAAATTTAAATTTGATTTTAGTTTGTTTAATTTTTTAGTCTTTATCTACCATGGTTACACAACAAGCATTAGTAGTTTTTTGAAATCAAAAGTCTTTGTTGTATGATACTCAATTAATATAAAATAATTTCATATAAATATTAGTTTAAATGTCAAGATTAGTTGCATATAAAATAATTTTTAAAAATTAATTAAATATTGATTAGTTATGCATAAATTAATTTCAAAATACATCTATAAAAAGAAATTATATAAGTTTCAACCTAATAATATGTGGTGTCTCCAAGTAAAATTGTCTCTATGGTAAACTTGTTTAACTTAGCTGTAAAAATGTTATTTCCATATATATATATATATATATAGAACTTCAGCCAAAACCTTTTTGATTGAAAATAATTGTTTAGGCCCAAACAATTTAGGAGTCAAAACTCTTTCACCTTAAACCGTCTAGGTGGCAGCCCATGTGGCAATCTAACCCCTCTTTTGGGGCAAATTCAACAAAAAATGAACTTCAACTCTAGATTTGTTCAACCAAGGATATTTTCATGCAAATATAAAAATACCTTTTGGTAGGGTTCAATGCTTAGAATATGACAATATTTTTTAATATTTTAATTAGTTTTTTTATTAATTTTTTTATTTACTACAAGTAGGTCGTTATAATCAAACATGGAGTTGATTAGAAATTAAAATAAAAATTAAATGTATTTTAAAAAAGAAAATAAAAAATGGCACACTAGATGAGATAATCCTTTCCAAAAGTATATATTTTTTTATGATAAATAGTTTAGACAAAAGGTTATGTCCCATTGAAACTATAAAATTTTGAATAAATTTGACTTAAGAAAAATATTGAAAAATAAATCCATCAAAAAATATTTTTTTTCTCCATGAACTAGATATTCAAGTTAGCTATGTGAAAAAAAAACAAAGAAAAAAATAAATTTACTATATTTTTGCTGCATCCCATCGCCCTCACTTTTTAAAAGTTTCAACAATTAAAATATTCTCTTAAATTTATAAAAACCATATCTGACTAATTTTAAAAAATTAAAAGAAATTATAAGCATAAATTAACCTAAGAGTTCCACATTTTATTAGTTTATATCATTTTAAAATTCAAAACATACATGTCACTTTTAGGTGCTCCAAGTTGAAAAAATGTATTTGCGTCGGTCATTTCCTTTATAAAAGTGGGACACACTTTTGAACTTTCACCCATAAAGCTCTTCAACTATTTACAAAAACCATTAAAAATGTTAGGGATCTTGACATAAAGAGGAAAACTAAGCTTCTTCCTTCATATTTTATGTGAATCATATAGATTTAAGAGTTTAAATACTAGTTGTTTTTCTCTAAACATTAGGGCTTCGATCATCTCTTTCTTGATGGTGAGATTGTGATTGGAACTATGATACAACTTTCAAAAAGTAAGTTCTCATGGGATTTTGTATAAGCTTTTCATTCCAGTCTCCTTGACATGTTATAAGCATAATATCTCATGATAGGGTGTAAATTATTTGCCTAAAATTTGGCTTCTCTACCTCAACCATATTTAGGAGGCCATGATTGAACCTAATATATTGCATTCTATGGTGCTCAATTTAACAAAGCCTTATTATAGGAGAATGATTGTAATATTTAGGTTTTCCTTATCCTTTAATGTTTGGCATTGAATCAACTTGAGACTTTCAAGCATCCATTTAGGAATTTTTCTCTTGTCTAGAGTGTCAAAAATGCGCTGACAACGATTTTTCTTCCAATTATCCTAAACCCATGATCTAGTGGATTGCTTTCTTTGGAAATTTGCTCAATGAGTGAAAAATATTTCCTTAATTTGGAACTTCTTCAAAACTTAGATATTTTATTTCAGCTATGGAAATCAAGAAACTTTATAATTTTTAACAATGATATCTCATGTCACATGATATTTTGATAAAAAAAAGTGTATTTTCTTATATTTCTTTTTAAATCTAAAAAAAGAGAAGGTGATAATAGAGTTTCAACATCTCTAAGATTTGCTCAACCATCAAGTCAATGTGCCTTGTACCATAGGAATGTGTGCTTCCTTCCTAAAGCTCTCTGCTGGCAATACCTCATGAGAACATAACCTTTCTCACATCTATTCATGCTTCGCTATATTGTTCTCTCCTCCTTCCCAATGAAAAAGGAGTACTCCAATAACCCCACGCAAGAAAACTTCCACACTACTATTACATCCCAATCAACATCTTCAATATCACAGGTGTAGGCTTCTAGCAAGCTCACTCCTTTACTCTAATAGGTATGTTGACTAATTTAACTCATACTAAATCTAACTTAAGAGACAAGTAAGAAGTATTTACTTAATTTTCTTTTTCTCCTTGTTATTGTCATGTCTTAAAATTTAATATTTTTTGTCTTTTAATTAGCATCATTTTAACTAATCATGCATGTTTATTGGTCATATTTTTATTGTAAAAACAATAATTATATTTTATATTTTAATCCTTATTATGCCAAGAGACATCTTAGGAGGAGAAACATCTAATGTCGTGACTATGAAAGAAAAACTCTTACCTTTTAACTTAAATTTGATAATCATTTACACATCAATTTAATAATAAACATAATATAAATGATTCCATTTAATAATAAAGAACTCTTGAATAATTTTATTTTACTTTATTTAAAAATAATAAAAATACAAATAAAATTTCTTACCTAGTTTTTACTACATTTGTAAAGAAGTAGAATAAACACCTAGAAAATGACACCTATCCACATCTTGTACATAAATTTACATAAAATAGGTATACTTTTAATAAAAAAATTTATTTTGACCCTTTCCATAAAACCAACGAACGTCAACTTTGACTTGAGGCTTTTGCTTGTTCTTAACACTTGAGCGATTTACAAAATTCACGTGCTCGGTCAAAATAAACCAAAACAATTAATTTAATATGATGCATGCATATGTGATCCAATACTTTTAAATTTGTCCTCGTCAACCCTTACGTTAATATTTTTGTCCTAATTTAATTAGAAATTAGTTTTCCTTGGGTTTCACCGAAAGTAAGCTGTTCGATTCGATTGAGTGTTCTCCAAGAAAAGGAAAACAAAGAGCTGAGAGCTGCCAATTTTTGGCTATATAAATCAACTACGGCCATTCACACCAGTTACACGTACAATAATTTCCTCCTCCTAAATTCTTATCCGACAGAAGGTGAATGTTTGACTTGAATTGTACAATAGAAAAATTTGAGTTATCCATGCAAACTTTCCACAAAACTGGAAAGTGCATTACTGTTGGTGTTGTTGCAGCTGTTGTAGCAGTGTTCTGGTGTAAAGAATATCTTTCTTCCAGCGCTCCAAATGTGCTCTACATGTTTTTGTTGTGCATTATCATGGCACTCATTCTCACCAACAGTTCACCACTGTTAAGAAATTCCAATGGAGTTGATGATTACTCTATTTCGTATGAAGATGAGGACATTAGCAAGATAACTGAGATTATATTTGGTAATCCCTCGTGTGCCATTGCAGTAGAATTACCCACTAATAAGGTAGAAATGGAAGCTGAAAATAGTGTGTGTTCTTCTGATGTGTTGGTTTTGAGAGAAAAAGATGATAATTGTATTGAGGATAAGAATGAGTTGGAAGAATTCAACAAGAGGGTCGAAGATTTTATTGCCAAATTCAACCAACAGATGCGTCTTGAAAGGCAACAATCTTTGGCTCGCTATCACCAGATATTAACTGCAGAGAGTTATATACAAGCAGTTTAAGTTAAACAAACAATCTCTATACGCGGTTGTCACATAAAAATTATTTCTAATTATTTGTTTGCAGATTTAGATTTGGAGAGCTTTCCTCTTTTGGAGTGGACATATTAATTTGTAAATTGTATTCAGATTGGCCTCGCTTTCGATTATGTCAAATCTGTAAGAAAAGATGCCCAATTCAATAAAGAAACCAGGACAAGAATCCCTCCGTTTATTATGTAATGATATGTTTGGCATCCTGCTTTATATTTGTCAAAGGGGGTGGTTGTGCCATAGCTTATTAAAATCCTTTTACCTGCACCTGCAAAAACCAATGGTCTCCATAATGTTTATGAAGCCAGGCTTTGAGGAGAGCAGTTGTAATTTGTAATTCTGCGGAGAGCAATCCAAAAAAAATAAAAAAAAAACAAATAAATAAAATAAATTCAGATAAAATTCAATGCATGGTGGTAGTGGATCATAATGAAACACCACAATAAATACACCACTAAATCTCCACTCTCAAAGATGCTTTTGCTATTTTAAACCAAAATGTAAATATTCTAACTGTCAATAATAAGAAATATATTTACGCACAAAGGCGTTCTACTATCACATGACTCACAGGGCTTAAATTTGACAGTTGTATAGCTGTATTTAAGCATTTTTGCTGTAAAATACAATCAAAATTTAAAAAGACTGTATCGAATGAAAGTTGAAATTTTAGACAAACTGTCAAAATTTATATAAGATTATGCTGATATATATATTTGGTTTTTATGTAATCTGCTTAATATAAGGTATGCCATAGTATTTTACAATCAACATTGAATAGATAACTGTCATAAAAAAATTGCTTGACAGGCAAGGTCGACTGTCAAATTTAAGCCCAGCATGAGGGTGGAGTTGAAGAGCTAAAAGATTCCAAGATTCCGTATAATTTTATAAGATTCCAATTTAAAATACAAAAAAAAATAAGATTTATATGTATGAGATTATTAAGATAGAGGATCATAATGAAACGACACAATAAATACACCACTAAACTTGACAGCACTCTAAAGATGCTTTTGCTATTTTAAACCAAAATACAAATATTGTAGCTACGAGTAATTTAATAAATGCCAAGAATAAGAAATATATTTAACCAAATGAAATGCTTGTCAAGCTACCAGTTATTTATAAAAAATAAAAATATAAAAATCAAAAACCAAAATTAAAAAAAGAAATTGGAAGATACCTCTAGGCATACTTAGATATATATTTTTTAAATATAAATATAATAGTTAATGGGAAATGAAATGCTTGCATTCTAACTGCTAGTAATTTATAAAAAATAAAAAAATAAAAACTAAAAACCAAAATTCAAAAAAGAAATTGGAAGATACCTCTTGGTGTACTTAGATATATATTTTTAAATATAAATTTAAAAGTTAATGGGAAATGAAATGCTTGCATTCAAGTTGCGAGTAATTTATAAAAAATAAAAAAATAAAAACTATAAACTAAAAAACAAAAAACAAATTGGAAGATAGTAGACATGATATTTCCACAATCCATGATATAGAATAAAGTTTTTGGAAAATTGTGTGTAGCTTATTTGGAACGACATTTCGGATCACACTCCATAATCACTTATTTTCTTTCAAAAGCTTTATTCTAAATTGGAAGATATCTCTCAACCTATGTAAATATATTTTTTTAAATATAAATATACTTATATAATTTACAACAGCGTGTGAAATTGAAAGCAATATATCTAAACAATCCGTATGAATAACACTTGCTTTGATTCTACTAGACTAAGAAATTATACGTAGACATATCAAAAAATAAAACATAGTTAAAAAGGTTCAAAAGGAGTTACAAGTGTGTTAGCAAAAGTTAAAAGAAGTGGCGTATAGATCCTTTATTAGGTAATTTTAAAGATAAAATAAGTTTATATAATACTTTTAAAGAATAATAATTTACTAAAAGAAATGTTTAATGCTTTTGTGACTATAGCAAACTAAGCAAGTAGAAGGCATGAATTTGAGAAAACAATTATGCTTTCGAATACGAAGATTTTAGTAAAATAATTTGAGACATAGAGTCAAATTTGTACTTCCTCAAATGACGCTTAAGGATTACCACTTGGAATCTTTCAATTTTGTAGTTACAATGTGGAGTTTATCTTCTTTATGGGAAGGTTAGAAGGAAGCATCGGTAGACACATTAGAGAGGGAAATGAGCAAATCACCTATCATGGGTCATCTCCAATATGTGAAGTTTCATGGAACCAAGGTAGGTAGTGTATTATGCAACATCTCCGAATGATTTAGTCAATCATAGGTTTATCTAAATAACTTAGGTTGAATCGTGATTAAGAAAATACCTATGTTTACATTATACGATAGTCATATGTACCAAATATCAACAAAATGTTTAATACCTTTCTTAAATATATTTATTTACTCTTAGTATGAGTGCAAAGAGAAAACAATTGGTTATTTATTTGAACATGTCTCTTCCACCATATGAAGGTGTGGAGAAATTTAATCCATGTTGAAGAACCATTCCACTCCAAGATTTGTATCACCTCATTCTAAGCCTTCCACATGCCATTAAGGGGAGGTAACACCAAGAGGTAGAGGTACTTGGTTGAGATAATTTTATCATTCATGTGTACTAGGCCCCATTGGCCTTAGTTGTGGCATTTGAGATACAATTGTGCACTAAAATATTCCATGTTAAATTATTACTTTGCAACACTTAGATGATCAATTTAGCAATGAGACATTTGCCTTATGTTCAGGGATCCATAATGCTTAAACTACCTTTATCTTTGGGTTGGATATTGTAGACACTTAAAATTATCCATGTCTTGCAACATCACCTAGTCGACACATTACTAGAGACATCATATGACATTTTGTCCTAATCCAATTTATCCCACTTGACAATTGTTGGTGTATAACTCCTATAGTTTACACTAACTTAATCATAGTTAGGCAAATTCCACACGTGCTCTTTGATTATGTCAAAGTAGTTGGTCGTTTGGGAGATGTGTCAACTCAATGGACACCTCGCCGCTATTCTCATGGGTAGTTGCACTATTCTTATGGATAGTTAGTCACCACCTATCCCTATATTGTGGAGAATTGGGTATCCAACTTCTCCTATTTATATCTTCTTATTTGTTAATACATTTGTTCATTTTCACTTACAATCTCGTGCTTGTTGTATCTCCACGATCCTGGTAGTTTCTACATGGTATCAAAACTGGTGTGGTCAGCCTCAAGTTGATTTTCTCATTGTTTGAATCTTTTTCATTGACGACTGGTTTTCATCTCTGTGAGATTTTGTTTGCTTTCAATTTTTTGTTATCATTTAACATTAATCCAGTGTGTTCGTTGTCAGTTTTGAACTACCAACAGAGGGCATTATTTCAATATCACCAAAAGGCCATCAATCACCCTGTGTTCGTGCACATGATAGGAAGTCTCAACGCCATCCATCGACATGCATTGCATTGTTTGGAAGCCTCATTGGAGGCCATTATCACGCAGACTGACACCTCACACAGAGGCTCTGTAGCCCCTATTTGTACCCTCATTAGCCTTTCACTAGCAGCTAAGACAGGCTTGTTTGGTGACTTGGACACAGTCCACACCAAAGCCAAAGCGTCGACAACCCCTGCGCTTCAAGTAGTTCTCTGCTTGACCTCTCATGCAGGTAGTACCTGCACTCCATGTAGGGCTTCAACGGTCTCTTTGTGCACCCCTCAGAAGCACCACGTGGAGTCTCTCTACCACGACGTGGCATCATCCTCTCTACACGTCACCCAAAGTAGTTCAAATTTTGGCAGGAATAGTGGCTTGGTGATGCAGAGGTATTGGTAGAATTGGTTTTGTTCACACAATAGACCTAGTTTTCCTTCACAAGGTTTCCAAAGGTAATGTGATTATAAGCCTTCACAAGGCTACTCAAGAAACTGACCTAGCCTAGGACCACACCCTGGTGTCCACCCACATAGGCTATTCAACTCTCTTTTGGGGAGACACTGCTCAACCCAACCTACATGCACTATACACTTTCAAGATCACACAACCAACTACCAACTACTCTACCAATCAGGATCTTTACACTACCATCAACATGTACTTGTCAAGGGCATGACTAACATGAGGTCTCTGACCCAAAAACTAGGTTCTGTACTCTCCAGGACAATGGATAGCAAGCTACAGCATGACTGTCCTATGACAGTGTTTAAGAAAGGCTTGTATCTTGTAGCCCTAGAAATCAACTAAACCAACAATAACTCTTCAGAACTCCAAATGACCATCAAGACTAAATGCATATTCAAATACCCATTATGAACATGTAATCATCCACCAACATGCAGGTCCGTACTCTGCTACAGGCAAGCAAGGACAACAGACTATTTTCTTTTAGAAATAGGCCTAATTTGAAGGCTCTGCAAAGGAAATACATCAAAAGTAATCACTCAGGATCAAACAAGCATTTGCATAAGTCTATCTTCATCCACAAACATCAAATACACCAGTTATTTGGTCATAGGCTTGACTGCTTTCTGAACTTCCACTATTTTCCACCATTGCAAGCTAACTAGTCACTGTATAGACTAGATAGAGTCATGCCAAACACCTTGGAGAGAAGAGTGCAACCTAACAAACCATAAAAAACATGAAACCTAGCCTACCTTCCTCCATCCTACTGAAAATGGGGGAGAGCTTTCAGAGGACAAAGGAGAAATTCCTCATTTTGGCACAAAACCCTAGTTTGGAGGGTTTCAAAATAGTTTTTGCAAAACAAATTGGTTCTCCCTTCACAAGAAATGTCAAGAGCTCTAACTACATGCAAATGAAAGGTGATTCAAAATGCTAACACATTTTCTAGATCTTAGACTCCTTGTTGTCCGTACCAGGCCATACTGTACGACTGTCTTCTAAAAACGTAGAAAAAACTATTTTTTCACTTCAAAAACTTCTCTCCTTTCATTAACTTCGGCATGTCATACATTCTTTTTCCTATAGAAGGCTTGGCAAACATTTCTTCGCCTCCTCCAACCGTACAGCTGCCCTCCAAAGGCAATGAAACATTGGAGGTTACATTTGCACAAGAAACCCTATGTTTCTAAAGGGAAAATACATTGAAAATAGACCTTATTAAGACTATAATGGACTAGTCGACCAAATGACTAAGTCCTTATTACAATCCACATGAAAATGGCTTTCAAAGCCTTAGAGGAAAGAAAAGAACAAGACAACAAAACATGACATAGCCAAAAAATGACTAAAACTGGGAGCTCCTGCACCATACTCCCCCTGTGGGAAGAACTCAAGTCCCTTGAGTTTCCAAGTGTTGAAGTGTCATTCCATGCTTCAAGATATCTGCTTCAGTCATCCAAGTGGCCTCTGAGTTAGGAAGATCTTTCTATTTCACCAAGTAGTCTTTGTAGACACCTCTCCTAGTCTTCTTGACAACTTTGGAATCCAGAATACATTCCAACTGCAAAGGTTTGCAAGAGGCAAATCCTTGATCCAATCAACATCTTCAACCACCACATCTGATCCACTTTCACCAGACAATGGAGGTCTGAAAGGACAAAGATCACAAACATTGAAAATTGGAGTGATACCAAGGCCAGATGGTAACGCAATCCATATGCATTTGGACCAAATTTGTGCACTATTTTGCATGGCCCAATCCTCTTCATCAGGAGTTTAGTTGGCTAACCTTTTGGCAACCTTTTTTTCCTTAGATATGCCATAACTAAGTCTCCAACTTTGAATTGCACTTCCCTTTTCTTCAAATCTCCCTTTTCCTTGTACTTTGTGACTATTTTTTCTAATTGCAACTTGACTTGATCATGGACTATTTTCATGGAGGTAGCAAACTCTTCACCAAGTGCACTCCTTCTGTCCCATCCTTGGAGATCCTTCAGTTCAAGTGGCCCTCATGGACGAAAGCCATATACTACCTCAAAAGGACTTTTACCAGTGCTCCTATTCCTTGAATCATTGTAGGCATATTCAGCCTGACTGATAACCAAGTCCCATGCCAAACCATGCTATTTTGTGAGGCATCTTAGGAGGTTTCCAAGTAATCTATTAACCACTTCAGTATGACCATTAGTTTGTGGATGGTAGGCTGATGAAAAGGACAACTATGTGCCCAACTTCTTCCACAAGGTCCTCCAGAAATGACCTACAAACTTAGAATCTCTGTATGTTACAATGGACGATGGCAAACAATGGATTCTTACTACCTCTCTTAAAAATAGATCTGCAGCATGAGATGCATCATTTGTGCATTTACATGGCACAAAATGAGCCCTCTTGCTGAACCTATCAACAATAACAAACACACTATCCACCCCTCTGGTTGTCTTGAGTAACCCAAGCACAAAATCCATGCTGATACTTTCCCAAGGTCTGTTGGGAATGGGAAGGGGTTGATATAGACCTGCATTTGAAGACACACCCTTGGCCCTTTGACAGATTGCACAACTAGCTACATACTTCCTCACATCTGATTGCACCTTTGGCCAAAAATAGAACCTTGTGACTTGTTCTAGTGTCTTGTCTAAGCCAAAATGTCCTCCTAAAGAACTATTATGCTTCTCCTTGATGATGTTGTCCCTCATGGAGCACTTAGGGATACACAACAAATTGCCCTTAAACAAGAGGCCTTCCTGCAAAACAAAATCTGCATACTCTCCATGGAATGTGTTAGCCAAGTTCATACAAACATCATAAGCCTCTTTGAAATCTGAATCTTCTTTATACAACTCCTTTAAATAGTCAATGCCCATGCTTTCTAACT
This sequence comes from Cunninghamia lanceolata, assembly GCA_027924645.1. Classification (NCBI taxonomy): domain Eukaryota; kingdom Viridiplantae; phylum Streptophyta; class Pinopsida; order Cupressales; family Cupressaceae; genus Cunninghamia; species Cunninghamia lanceolata. The sequence continues at coordinate 586,252 of BSBN01001052.1, read as the reverse complement.
AAATTTCATGAACAATAAGCAGCATCCTACTTAATGCATCAGCCGCCTTGTTAGAAACACCTTTTTTGTGCTTAATTGTGAAGGTATAAACTTGTAACTGTTCCATCCATTTAACATGTCTATGGTTCAATTTTTCTTGACTGTTTAGAAGGCTTAAAGCATGATTATCAGTAAACATAATAAATTCTTTGGGCAGAAAATAATGTCTCCATTTCTTAAGAGCTTGCACCATTGCATAGAGTTCTAAGTCATAGGTAGAACACCTTTGCTTGGCTTCATTCAACTTCTCTGAGAAGAATGCTACAGGATGTCCTTCTTGGCTGAGAACAGCACCAATAGCTTGCTGACTTGCATCACACTCAACAATAAACACCTTATCAAAATCAAGAAGTACTAAAGTGGCAACTCAGCCACCTTTGTCTTCAACAACTCAAAACTATCATCAGCTTCCTTTGTCCATTGGAATCTACATTTGACTCCACCCTTGATGGTGTTGAGGGTGGGAGCACTAATGTGACTAAAACCTCTAATAAAATTCTAATAAAAAGTTGCCAATCCATGGAAACTTCTCACATCTCCCACTATTTTTGGAGTAGGCCAACTGAGAATAGCCTCAACCTTAGAGGGATCCATCTTCAAACAACCATTAGAAATGACAAATCCAAGGTATACAAGTTCAGTTTTCATGAACTCACATTTGTCTAAGTTGATCATCAACTTGTGCTCATGTAGCTTCTCCAACACCTGACCAACATGCTTCACATGCTCTTCTTTTATCCTGCTGAAGATTAGTATGTCGTCAAGATAAACAATAACAAATTTACCAATGAATTCAACTAATACCTCATTCATCAAGCGCATAAATGTACTTGGAGCATTACTAAGACCAAATGGCATAACAAGCCATTCATAAAGACCCTCATTAGTCTTGAAAGCGGTCTTCCATTCATCTCCCTGTCTGATCTAGATTTTAAATCTATCTTTGAATAATAGCATGATCCTCCAAGATAATCCAAAAGATCTTCAATCCTTGGCATTGGGAACCTATACCTTATGGTGATCTTGTTTATGGCCCTTGAATCCATACATAGCCTCCATTTTCCATCCTTCTTAGGAGCAAGTACACTTGGAACTGCACAAGGACTTAAACTCTTCCTAATCAGCCCTTTCTCCAAGAGATCTTGAATTTGCCTTGCCACCTCTTCATTTTGCTGTGGTGTCAGCTTCTAGGCAGCCTTATTAGGCAATGTAGCACCAGGTATTAAGTCAATTTGATGACTTATGTCCTTCATGGGTGGTAAGGAATTGGGGACTTCCTCTACCACAAGATCTTGATACTTGTCTAGGAGTTGCTGCACTTCTAATGGAATCTCCTTTTGTTTTTGTTCTTGCTGATCTGATCCACTCTTGGGCTTCATGACCAAGGCATACCCTTGGGTATCCTTCTCCTTCGAGAGGTTTAAAAACTCTTTTCCATTCACCAACATGATACTGCTAACATTGTTCTTCCCCCCCGGGCTGCTCCAACATAGGATCCATCTTGAATGGTCTTCCATTCTTGGTGATGACATAAGTGTTCTTCTCACCATCATGCTGTGCTTTGACATCATACTGCCATGGGCGGCCAAGAAGCAAATGACATGCATCCATAGGGATGATTTTACATAGCACTTTGTCCTTGTAGTCACCAATTGCAAATTCAACCCAAGTTTGTTCTTCCACCATGAAACTTTGGTTCTTGTTCAACCAAGAGATCTTGTGAGGATTGATATGAGGCAGCCTCTTCAACTTGCACTTCTCAACCATCTCAGTGGATACCACATTCTCCATAGATCCTGAATCTACTATGACCTTGCAAAGCTTTCCATAGGCTAGGCCTTGGGTTCTAAAAAGACTCTTTCTTTGAGGGGGCTCTTGTTTCAATGGTACCTTCAACATAGAGCTCTTAATCATCATACTTTCTCTTTCTAGAACAGGTGCAACACTTCCCATTGGTGAATTAACACTCTCACAATCATCATCCTGTACCAACTGATTTCTCTTTCCACTGTCATGAGAGCTGCTGGCTTTCTCTGGGCATTTGTTCATTGTATGGCCAACTTGGTTGCAACCATAATGCCTTCCAGTGAAGACTCCTGGTCCTCTACCTCCTCCACCATTTCTACCCTTGCCATTAGGCCTTCTCCAACCTCTGAAACCTCCTCTATGCTCTGTTTCTGATTATGTTTCTTGCTGACTATTATTTTCAGTTTTGTAGGACTGTCCACGGCCAAAAGTACCTCTTCCTCTTTGGTTTCTGCCACCTCTTCCTCTGGCACTTTGTTCACCCTTCTCAGCTTTTCCTCTGCTCTAGAGGCCAATAAGAAGCATTCATCTACTATTTTTGGGATCACTAAACTAATCTCATCTTGCAGATTGTATTTTAGACCATTTAGGTATCTAGCTACCATCCCCTTTTCATCTTCATTATGGTTAGCTCTCATACTTAGTCTATGAAATTCTTCTGTGTAGGCAGCCACATCCATGTCTTTTTGTCTCAAATTCTGGAATCTCCTAATCATTTGAATCTCATAGTCAGGTGGCATGAACTTGCTTCTGAGCATAGCCACCATTCTACTCTATTTAGTGATGGGACTCTTCCCAATCTTCTCCCTCTCACTTTGCATGTAGTTCCACCACACAAGTGCAGAACCTCTTAGCCTTGTCTTGGAAAACTTAACCTTTTTGTTGTCATTGAACTCCTTGTAATCAAAGAAGTTGCACATGGCTTCTATCCAATCGGTGAGAGCATCCCCATCCAACTTGCCATGAAAGGTAGGCACATCCATCTTGGGATCACCACTGTCTCCATGAGCACCCTTAAGTGCATTCAAGAAATCTTTCTGATCTGCAGACATGTCCTACTCTTGAGGACTCTCTTCTACCTCTACTTCTTCATTTGTGTCAGAAGAACTTCCCTCTTCTTTGGTCTTGCCCTTAGACTTTCTTTCTTCTTGCAATCTTGCTTCAACCATCTCTTCCACCAACTTCTTGATGGAAACTTGACTCATTGTCTTGGGAGGCATTGTACTGGCCTCTATTTCAATCTCCTCATCTGACATACACTACTTCCAATCAGATATTGGCTCTGATACCAATATGATGCAGAGGTATTGGTAGAATTGGTTTTGTTCACACAATGGACCTAATTTTCCTTCACAAGGTTTCCAAAGGTAATGTGATTATAAGCCTTCACAAGGCTACTCAAGAAACTGACCTAGCCTAGGACCACACCCTGATGTCCACCCACACAGGCTATTCAACTCTCTTTTGGGGAGACACTGCTCAACCCAACCTACATGCACTATACACCTTCAAGATCACACAACCAACTACCAACTGCTCTACCAATTAGGATCTTTACACTACCATCAACATGTACTTGTCAAGGGCATGACTAACATGAGGTCTCTGACCCAAAAACTAGGTTCTGTACTCTCTAGGACAGTGGACAGCAAGCTACAATATGACTATCCTATGACAGTGTTTAAGAAAGGCTTGTATCTTGTAGCCCTAGAAATCGACTAAACCAACAATAACTCTTCAGAACTCCAAATGACCATCAAGACTAAATGCATATTCAAATACTCATTATGAACATGTAATCATCCACCAACATGTAGGTCCATACTCTGCTACAGGCGAGCAAGGACAGTAGACTATTTTCTTTTAGAAATAGGCCTAATTTGAAGGCTCTGCAAAGGAAATACATCAAAAGTAATCACTTAGGATCAAACAAGCATTTGCACAAGTCTATCTTCATCCACAAACATCAAATACACCAATCATTTGGTCATAGGCTTGACTGTTTTCTCAACTTCCATTATTTTCCACCATTGCAAGCTAACTAGTCACTATATAGACTAGATAGAGTCATGCCAAACACCTTGGAGAGAAGAGTGCAACCTGACAAACCATAAAAAACATGAAACCTAGCCTACCTTCCTCCATCCTACTAAAAATGGGTGAGATCTTTTAGAGGACAGAGGATAAATTCCTCATTTTGGCACAAAACCCTAGTTTGGAGGGTTTCAAAATAGTTTTTGCAAAACGAATTGGTTCTCCCTTCACAAGAAATGTCAAGAGCTCTAACTACATGCAAATGAAAGGTGATTCAAAATGCTAACACATTTTCTAGATGTTAGACTCCTTGTTGTTCGTACTAGGCCGTACTATATGACTGTCTTCTAAAAACGCATAAAAACTATTTTTTCACTTCAAAAACTTCTCTCCTTTCATTAACTTCGGCATGTCATACATTCTTTTGCCTATAGAAGGCTTGGCAAACATTTCTTCACCTCCTCCAACTGTACAACTGCCCTCCAAAGGTAGTGAAACATTGGAGGTTACATTTGCACAAGAAACCCTATGTTTCTAAAGGGAAAATACATTGAAAATAGACCTTATTAAGACTATAATGGACTAGTCGACCAAATGACTAAGTCCTTATTACAATCCACATGAAAATGGCTTTCAAAGCCTTAGAGGAAAGAAAAGAACAAGACAACAAAACATGACATAGCCAAAAAATGACTAAAACTGGGAGCTCCTGCACCACTTAGGAAGCCAAATTTTTTGCTGAGTCTTTGACTATGATGGGTGTCAAGTTTATTGGCATAGAAGGTGGAACCATTCATTCAAATTTGTGGGCCTTTTGTTAATGTAAGAAACTAGGGGGGGTGAGGTCATCAAAGAAGGGGGGCCAATTTTTTATTTATTAGCCCTTGGTCATATGGGTTAATAATCCTCTGGTCGCGCTCTACCAACGGGGGCTAAACTTTTGCCTCTCCACAAGTTTTTTTCATTAAAAATTGTATGCAAAGTTGACATCCATTCAGTTGTTGTTATCTCTTGCAGTTGCTTATGACTTAGAGGTAGAGTAGATAGATGTGAAGACAGTTTTCCTTCATGGTGATTTGGAGGAAGAGATTTACATGTCACAGCCAAAGCATTACATAGAGAAAGGTAAAAAAAAATTGGTTTGCAAACTGAAGAAGTCTTTGTATGGTTTGAAGTAGTCTCCTAGGATGTGGTATATGAAATTTGATGCCTTTGTGTTGTCGATTAGATTTCTGAGATCAAAATCAGATCATTGTGTTTATTACAAGTTTGACAATGATCGCATTCTCATTATTGCATTGTATGTTGATGATATGTTGTTGATTGGGAATGGTAAGAATATGATTTCTGATTTGAAGTCTCAGTTGTCAGCACAGTTTGAGATGAAAAATCTAGGGGCAGCCAAGTACATTTTGGGAATGGAAGTTAGAAGAGACAGAGCTAACAGAAAACTTTGGTTAAGCCAGAGTAAGTATGTGAAGACCGTGTTGGATAGGTTCAGCATGGCAGATTGTAGACCATTATGTGTTCCTATTTCATTGGGGTCAAAGTTGTTTGTTAATGATTGTCCAAAATCTCCTAGTAAGGTGGAGGACATGAGCAGAGTACCTTATGCTAGTGTTGTTGGTAGTTTGATGTATGCTATGGTCTGCACAAGACCAAACATTGCCCAAGCAGTGGGAGTCCTTAGTCGATTTATGGCTAATCCTGGATGGGTACATTGGGATGCAGTTAAGTGAGTGTTCAGATATTTGAGGGGTACTTCTGAGTATTCCATATGCTATCATGGTAATCCTATAAGACCTCTACATTTTGTTTGTATTTGTGGATTCATGGATTCTGATTGGGTAGGTGACATTGACAGCAGGAGATCCACCAGTGCTTATGTGTTCACTATGTTCGATGGTGCGATTAGTTGGATGAGTAAGCGACAACCTATGGTTGCTTTGTCCATGATAGAAGCTGAGTATATGGCAGCAACTCATGCTTGTAAGGAAGCCATTTGGCTTAAGAGATTGTGTTCAGATATTGGTGTTGATGCAGGACAGATTACGATTTGTTGTGACAGTCAGAGTGCGATTTGCTTAGCAAAGAATCCAACTTTCCATGCTAGAACAAAGCATATTGATGTACAGTTTCACTTCATGTGATACATAGTAGAGGATGGGAAGGTGAATTTGAAGAAGGTAGATACTTTAAAGAATGTTGCAGATGCATTGATGAAACCAATGGGCACAGAGAAGTTTATATGGTGTTCGGAGTCTATGGGCCTCTCGGCCTATAGTAGTTAAATCTTTTTATTTCCATTGTCTCTTACAAGGTGTTCGACAAGTGGGAGAATGTTGGGAATTAAGGTGTCTCAACCTTGGCAATTCCTTTTATTATTTGATTGTATTTATTTATTTATTACCTATTATTGTAATTAGGATGCAAATCCTTATTGTCATCTTGTGGGAGTTGGCACGATGATGTGTCATCCTACATGGAAGGTGGCAACATGTAAATTTGTCCTCACATGAGGAGATAGGTGCCCCACTTAGTGGTAGGAATATTTTTCCATGTGTCAGCATCTTGGATAGTGTGTAAGGGAATATTGACCAAAATGATCATGACAAATTCCTATGACAAATCTATGATGCGTAAGAGTCGTAAATGGAATGTTCTATGACAGGTGAAGACATGTGTCACAAGGCATCTTGGAAGAAGGCATCTTTGGGTACCCCAAGGAGGGTTATGACATGTTGTAAGTGAATATGTTATTTTTAGCCTGTGTATGACAGATTCTCTTACAGCTGTAAGATATGTCAGTATGATGGATTCTATGACGGTCGTAAGAGCATCTATCATTGCCCAACTTTGGAATAGGCGACTATTTTGAGATGGGGTGTTATGACAAGTGTCATGACCATGCTGCAGTGTTGGACAAGTGTCTTTGGGTGTGGGTTATGGGCCATGAGGCCATGTTGGACGCCCATCTCAAGGAAAGCTCTTTTTTGCCTTGTAACTTCTATATAAACAAGTGCTTTTGAGAGATGTATTATGTGATTGACAGGTACTGTTATGCTGCTAGTTTGTCTCTAGTTATGAGTGTCGAAGACTCCTGAGAGCTTGCATTGCAAGTGTATTGTAAACCATTTTAGTTTTGATAATACATTGTGCAGGTTTTGGAGTGGGGTTTTTCACCTGACAAGAGTTTTCCCCACGTATATCTGTCTCTCTCTTCTATCTCATTTATGTGTGTATGTGTATTGCAGAAATATCTCCATTGTTGTGTATAACATTCTATAATTATAAGGATTGAAAGGAATTTGCACTCTTCTCTCCTCTTTAGATTAGTGTAGGAAGTGATTACTACACACCTAGCTTCCCTTCATTTATTAGTCTATATCAATTTAAAATTCAAAACATACATGTCAATTTTAGGTGCTCCAAGTTGAAAAAATGTATTTGTGTCCGTCGTTTCCTTTATGAAAGTGGGACACAGTTTTGAACTTTCACCCATAAAGCTCTTCAACTATTTATAGAAACCATTAAAAATGTTAGGGATCTTGACATAAAGAGGAAAACTAAGCTTCTTCCTTCATATTTTATGTGAACTATATAGATTTAAGAGTTTAAATACTAGTTATTTTTCTCTAAACATTAGGGCTTCGATCATCTCATTCTTGGTGGTGAGATTGTGATTAGAACTATGATACAACTTTCAAAAGGTAAGTTCTCTTGGGATTTTGTATAAATGTTTTCATTCTAGTCTCCTTGACATGTTATAAGCATAATATCTCATGATTGGGTGTAAATTATTTGCCTAAAATTTGGCTTCTCTACCTCAACCATATTTAGGAGGGCATGATTGAACCCAATATATTGCATTCTATGGTGCTCAATTTAACAAAGCATTTGACTGTAATATTTAGGTTTTCCTTATCCTTTAATGTTTGGTGTAGAATCAACTTGAGACTTTCAAGCATCCATTTAGGATGTTTTCTCTTGTCTAGAGTGTCAAAAATAGGCTCGCAACAATTTTTCTTTAGATTATCCTAAACCCATGATCTAGTGGATTGCTTTCTTTGGAAATTTGCTCAATGGATGAAAAATATTTCCTTAATTTGGAACTTCTTCAAAACTTTGATATTTTATTTCAGCAATGGAAATCAAGAAACTTTATAATTTTTAACAATTATATCTCATGTCACATGATTTTTTAATTAAAAAAGTGTATTTTCTTATTTTGCTTTTTAAATCTAAAAAAAGAGAAGGTGATAATAGAGTTTCAACATCTCTAAGATTTGCTCAACCATCAAGTCAATGTGCCTTGTACCATAGGAATGTGTGCCACTTGAGATTCCTTCCTAAAGCTCTCTGATGGCAATACCTCATGAGAACATAACTGTTCTCACATCTATCCATGCTTCCCTAGATTGTTCTCTCCTCCTTCCCAATGAAAAAGGAGTACTCCAATAACCCCTCACAAGAAAACTTGCACACTAATATTCCATACAAATCAGCCTCTTTGATATCACAGGTGTAAGCTTCTAGCAAGCTCACTCCTTTACTCTAATAGGTATGTTGATTAATTTAACTTGTACTAAATCTAACTTAAGAGACAAGTAAGAAATATGTACTTAATTTTCTTTTTCTCCTTGTTATTGTCAAGTCTTAATTTATTTAATATTTTTTGTCTTTTAATTAGCATCATTTTAACTAATCATACATGTTTAGTGGCCATATTTTTATTGTAAAAACAATAATATATTTTATATTTTAATCCTTATTGTGCCAAGAGACATCCTAGGAGGAGAAGCATCTAATGTCGTGACTATGAAAGAAAAACTCTTACCTTTTAACTTAAATTTGATAGTCATTTACACATCAATATAATAATAAACATAATATAAGTAATGTCATTTAATAATAAAGAACCCTTGAATAAAATATAAAGTAAATAAATATTTTATTTTATTTAAAAACTAGCATACCTATATTTAAAAATATATATATAAAGTATGCCAAGAGATATCCTTCTCGAGGCGTCTATTCCACCTATGTGAGGTATATTGATTAAAAAATAGGTGCCTCGAGAAGGATATCTCTCGGCGTACTTTAGATATATTTTTTAAATATAGGTATGCTAGTAGCATCCGCAGCCTCAAGCCTAATTACAACTATATTATATAATTATAAAAATTATTATAATTATATAATATAATATATTATTATAATTATATATCTAACCTATATTATAATATTAGGGTTATGGTTTTAATCTAATTAGGGTTATCATTATGTTCATAGAAATATATGCTAAGTGTAATGTATAGATCAAATAACTTGTCCTAATTAGAGCTAGAGTTGGGGTTTGAATGAAGATTACATTCAGAATTAGGATTTTATTTAGGGATTGGGTTAGGGTTAGGGTTAGATATAGAATTATGATTATAATAACTCTAATTTTATCCCTAACCCTAACCCTAACTCTATCTTTATCATTTTAACCCTAACCCTAGTTCTAACTTTAGAAACCCTAATTCTAACCTTAACCCATCCTAATTTTGATCATAATTCCAACCCTAATTATTTTTCTAACTATAATACTAACCCTAACCCTAATCCAAACAATAATTCAAATCATAATTATAATTGTAACCATAACCCTAAATTTAATTCTAACACTAATGCTAACATAACTCTAATTGTAACCCTAACGATAACCTAATTCTATCCTAAATTTGAACTGTAACTCTAATTATATCCATAACCCTAATTTTGAACCTAGTCATAATTATATCCCTATCCCTAACCCTGATTGTAACTCTAACCCTAAGAATTTCTTTTGTTATAAATATTTTCCCTAGTTGTAAACCTAATTCTAAACATAATCCTTAACCCTAACTATAATTCTATCTAAAATACTATTTCTTTCTCTATCCCTAACTCTATCCCTAACTTTAACCCTAATTCTAACTATACTTGTAACCAAACCCATAATAATATCCTTAAACCTAATTATAAACCCAACCCTTTGGTTATATATACCTTGATTGTAACCCTAATTCTGTCTGTAAACCCAACCCTAATTCCAACCCTAATTCTAACCCTAATTCTAACCCTAATTCTGACCCTAAGAATAATATACTTATATTATATTAATTATATAATATAATATATTATTATAATTATATATCTAACCTATATTATAATATCAGGGTTATGGTTTTAATCTAATTAGGGTTATCGTTATGTTAACCTAATTCTAAACATAATCCTTAACCCTAACTATAATTCTATCTGAAATACTATTTCTTTCGCTATCCCTAACTCTAACCCTAATTCTACCTATAATTGTAACAAACCCATAATAATATCCCTAAACCTAATTGTAAACCCAACCCTTTGGTTATATATACCTTGATTGTAACTCTAATTCTATCTGTAAACCTAACCCTAACCCTAACCCTAATTTTATCCCTAACCCTAATTCTAACCCTAACCCTAATGCTGACCCTAAGAAGAACCCCAACCCTAATTCTGACCCTAATTTTCATTGTAATTGTCACCCATCTTTAAACTGTAACTTGGATTCTAATTATAATTCTAACCCTAATCCAAACCCTATTTTTATTTGCAATTCAAACCCTAACCCTAATTATAACCCTAATCATACCCCTAACCCTAACTCTAATTATAACCCTAACCATAATCTTAATACTAACCTTTACCCTAATTTTTAATCTAACAATAACCCTAATTCTAACCCTTACTTTAATCTTAAATTTTATATGCTTAATTCTAACCCTAATTCTATCCTAAATTTGACCTATAATCCTAACCCTAATTGTATCACTAACCTTAAATTTTATATGCTTAACCCTAACCCTAATTTAATTCTAACCCTAATCCTAACCCAAGTTCTAAAGATATAACCATTTCTCTAAATGTAATTATAACCCTAACCCTAACTGTATCCCTAATACTAACCCTAATTCTAATTCTAACTGTAACATTAATTCTAACCTTAAAGCATAAAATAATCGAATTACATAGTTAAATAAAAAATAAGGATGACCTCTTTACTTAAATGTTGTTTTTGTTCACTACCCTCAGTATAGACCTCTGAGTAGCCTCTTTAAAAATAGTATGAAGTATGTAGCTTCAAGCCTTTATGAATCTATGATCATCCTCAAATAATTACTTTATGCACCTTCTTTTGATCTTTAGAATAATATTACATTTTGAAGACATAATTTATATTTTGAATACCCTAATTCTAGCCCTTCTCCTAACCTAAACCGTATTTGTAGACCCTATCCCTAAATGTAACCATAACCCTAACCCTAATTGTATCCCTAACATTACATAATTTGGCTATAAGTTATTCTATCTAAATTATTTATGCCTTTAGTGAGGAAGTTATTTTATCTCTTTTCAATAGTTGGAAGTAGGTAAAGTATTAGATGCTTAGTTATATAATGAAACTGCTACCTCTAGTTTTACCTTTTCCAAGACTTTTTGTAATTCTCTACTCATATTTTTATATCTTTAAAATTTTATTAAATTATGATAAGATTAATACCAACTAATGTATCAAGTAATTTTGGTTCATTAATACCAAGTAATTATGTCTACTTGCCCTTAAAAACTAATATTATAAATATATGATTAGTTTATATTGACAAATTTTTATATGTAGTATGATCTATATTTGCCCTTTAAAGGACTTTCTCATATTCTAGTTTTTAAGAGCATTTATTAAAAAATATTAATCTAACCCTTTACACAAACTAATATACATTATTATTTAAAAATGAAACAATCATGTATTAAGCCTACATATAATTTAATTTAGAAATGGAAATATATATAATTATAGGTTTATTTTTAAAAAGTAAGACATAATTTGAAAGATTAATATGAAATTTTAATATCAAGATTCAATAATCTAAAACCAAAAATTTCTTCATAAATTATTTATGTAAAGTATGCCAAATACAAAAGTTAACGATAATAACCCTTCACACAAACTAAAACCTAATTCAACTACATCTTTTCAAGCTCTTGAGGAAGGCAAACCCTCACAATGGGCCTCTTCTCTGTCCTTTTTGCCATCGATAAGCACTACAAAAATCATATAGTAAAATTAGAAATTAAATCTAAGTTATACTAAAAATAAAATTATAAACTCTAAACAAATTATCAACACATCATATAAAATATTTGCACCTTAATTTCTACCTTTAAATATTAATAACCCTTATTAAAAAATAAATAGCCAATAATTTTTGAAGTAGCTTCTTTTTATTAGTACTTGTTAATTTTAAATCCTTGCATTTAAATTTACAATATAAGTGCAAACCTATAAAAAATAAATCTATTTAATTTTACCTTACTTAAAATGACCCATGAAACCAAGAAATGAATTAGGTATTTTATAAGGATTTAAATAAAAATTTATTTAAATTTTCAATAATGTAATATATGCATTCTAATTTAAATAATTGTAATATGTGAAAGTAATTTTTTTGAATAACCCTAAAATAGCATATAAATCCTCTTGGTTTTCCTATTCTTTTCATTTGTTGTTTTTTAGCATACTTCTTCAATTTTATTTTATTTTGATTTCTCTTTTAAATAATTACATTTACATTTAAATTAAAATATAAATACTACTCTATGATAAATTTCAATTAAAAATTAAATTAAATTTTAAATAATGCAATATATGCATTCTAATTTAAATAATTGTAATATGTGAAAGTAATTTTTTTTGAATAACCCTAAAATAGCATATAAATCCTATTGGTTTTCCTATTCTTTTCATTTGTTGTTTTTTAGCATACTTCTTCAATTTTATTTTATTTTGATTTCTCTTTTAAATAATTACATTTACATTTAAATTAAAATATAAATACTACTGTATGATAAAATTTAAATTAAAAATTAAATTAAATTTTAAATAATGCAATATATGCATTCTAATTTAAATAATTGTAATATGTGAAAGTATTTTTTTTGAATAACCCTAAAATAGCATATAAATCCTATTGGTTTTCCTATTTTCATTTGTTGTTTTTTCGCATACTTCTTCAATTTTATTTTATTAAGGTTAGGGTTTGGGTTTCAATTACAGTCAGGGTTAGGGTTAGAGTTAGGGTTAAAATTATAGCTATTTTTAGGGTTACAATTAACAATAACGTGAGAATTAGAATAAGAATTAGGGTCAAAAGTAGGGTTAGGGTGATAATTAGTGTTAGGGTTATAACTAAGGTTAGGGTTAGGGTTAGGGTTCAAATTAGTGTTAGAATTAAAAGTATGGTTTGAATCAATTTCATGGTTGGGGTTAGAATTAGTTTTAACATTAGGGCTAGGGTTAGGTTTAGAATTAGGGATACAATTATGGTTAGAATTTAAGATAGGGTTAGAAGTAGGGTTGCATATACGCTTATCATTAGGGTTAGAATTAGGGTCAAGATTCATGTTAGGATTATAATTATAATTAGAGTAAGAATTAAAATTAGGGTTACTAATAGGGTTAGGGTTAAATTGTTATAATTATTAATCTAACCCTAAGTATTAGGTCATAACTATAAGATTACACTCAACATTGTTTTATAAACACACTCAACATTGTTTTACAAGCCTCAAAACCCTCAATCTAATTGTATTTCTAAATCTATCCCTATTTAACATAATTCTAACCATAATTTTAGTTGTAACTCTAATACTAACACTAACCCTAACCCTAACCCTATTTCTAATCGTAATTCTTACCATAATTATTACCCTAACTCTAATACTAATCATAACCCTAATTCTAACCTAAACACTAACCCGAACCCCAATTATAACCCCTAACTATAATCCTAAATATAATATCTAATATAATATAATATATAATATAATATCTAACCCTAATTTATAATATATCTAATCTATATTATAATATTATATTATATAATTATTGTAATTCTAATAATTATATAATATAGTTAGAATTAGGCTTGTGGCTACGGATGTTACTAGCATACCTATATTTTAAAAATATATCTAAAGTACGCTGAGAGATATCCTTCTCGAGGCACTTATTCTACATATGTGTGGTAAATTGATGAAAAATAGGGACCTCGAGAAGGATATCTCTCGGTGTACTTTAGATATATTTTTTAAATATAGGTATGCTAGTAGCATACTTCTTCAATTTTATTTTATTTTGATTTCTCTTTTAAATAATTACATTTCATTTAAATTAAAATATAAATACTACTCTATGATAAATTTAAATTAAAAATTAAATTAAATTTTAAATAATGTAATATATGCATTCTAATTTAAATAATTGTAATATGTGAAAGTAATTTTTTTGAATAACCTTAAAATAGCATATAAATCCTATTGGTTTTCCTATTCTTTTCATTTGTTGTTTTTTTAGCATACTTCTTCAATTTTATTTTATTTTGATTTCTCTTTTAAATAATTACATTTACATTTAAATTAAAATATAAATACTACTCTATGATAAATTTAAATTAAATGATACATGCACATCCACCAATTAAGGAATCTATTTTCGACAATGTAGGAATATGGTTGCTTAATAAAATGAATAAAGTAATTTTTATATAAAACCTATTGCTTTTCCTAATTTATTTAATAAAAATGAATAAAGTAATTCTTTTCCTATTTGTAAGGATATGATTACTTAATAAAATAAAATAAAAGAAAGTTATTTTTTATATAAAACCTATTGTCTTTTCTAATTCTTTTCAAAATAAACCATGTGATAAGACTCACAATCCTATTAAACATAACTATAAATTTTAAAATAAATATTGTATACTTTAATATTAAATTCATTATTATCATTTTAACATATTATATGTAACTATTCTAATAACAACATAACCTATACTTTGTTTAAAATATAGCTTAAAACTTATTCTATACAAAACCTCTACTAATAATCATATTTAATTTGATATATATTATATACACCATATATGTTTTACCTAGCATTATTAATTTTTAATTTAACTAAGTGATGCTTAAACCATTTGACTTTAACCACTCTACACTAATTTAATTTTAAATATATTTATTCTATATGCTGGCAGAATAAGGAAGCACATGGTTAAATTATCAAAATAATTTAATAAATTATAGGGTATATATATATATATATATATATATGTAGAAATGATGTATAGCATAGTTAAAGAATATAATTATTTTTACTCTTGTGCTATCTTTAAAAAAAAATAGAATGCAGAGTAAAGTCCATTGTAATTGCTATTTTGACACTTTAAAATAACATTATAATATTATATCATATTATGATATAATATTATAATATAATATATTATATTATATTATAATATAATATGATATATTGTAATAAAGTTGCAATATTTATCATATCTCAATGTCATTATAATAAAATATTGAAAAGAAATTATACTAAAATTAAATACCTTTTGAAAAAAAAAATCTTGCAAGCCTTTGATGATTTCTTGGCACCTTCAGCTTTCTTCAATGCTACCAAGTGGTGTGATATCTTATTTATCACTAAAACATGAGATGATGGTGTCTAGTTGGTTCTCTAGTTTCTCCAATTTCAACCTGATAAGTTACAGAAGCAGAAGAGTTACAACACAACAGATTGTGATATGTGAAGCAAAAATATGAAAAGAAATTATATACTAAAATGAAATAACTTTTGAAAAAAAATTTCTTGCAGGCCTTTGATGATTTCTGCAATGCAATTCTATTGGCGCCTTCAGCTCTCTTCAATGCTACCAAGTGGTGTGATATCTTCTTTATCACTGAACCATGAGAAGATGGTGTCAAGGGTCTCCAGTTTCAACTTGACAAGTTGCAGAACTAGAAGAGTTACAACACAACAGATTTACATATGTGAAGCAAAAATATGAAAAGAAATTACACTAAAATGAAATACCTTTTGAAAAAAAATTCTTGCAGGCCTTTGATGATTTCTACAATGCTTTTTTGTTGACACCTTCAGCTCTCTTCAATGCTATTTTGTTGGTGCCTTCAACTCTCTTCAATGCTACCAAGTGGTGTGATACCTTCTTTATCACTAAACCAAGAGAAGATGGTGTCCTAGTTTCAACATGATAAGTTGCAGAACCAGAAGAGTTACAACACAACAAATTTACATATGTGAAGCAAACATATCAACAAAATTCAAAAATTTAATGGAGCTAACCTTTGATTCTTGGAAAGCCCACTCCCTTTCAGCTCACCTCAAATCCTGCAATTTTATTAAAATAACTTAAGGAGCAATATAAATAGAGATGAATGTAGCTTTCTATTTAACTTCCATTGGCATATTGTTTATTTAGGAAGATATTCTTCCAATTGCCATCTGTTTACTCAATGCTAACACCTAAAATTAGTCTCTCAATGTGCCCCACTCTTATGCCCCACTATGCACCTTAATGCATGTTCATTGAAGCATGTAGAGAGACCATTTCTTTCATTTATAAATGCAAGTGTAACTACAAGAAAGATTTAAATGTTGCTATGCAGTTTTGGCAACAAAGGATTTTAAAGTTTAATATTTTCAATTTTCAATCGAGGCGCAATAATTAATGCAGTTCATGTCCATCCGTTGTTCATCTGTTTATATATTTTAAAATTATGGAATCTTATTTATTATTTTTAATTTTGTTTACATAGAAATTAGGGAATCTTTCAGCTCTTGTTCTCCACCCGTGCGACTGTAGGAACGCCTCTCAGTATAATAATAAAAAATATAAATAAAATTTATGACCTATTTTTTATTAGGTATTTTCTCCAAGAGGCGAACTATAGTTGTAGCAGGGGTGGAAATGAGAGCACTTATTTTTGGTCGTAAATATAAACTAAAAAAAAAAAAATCTAAATTGCATTTAATAATTAAATAAATATCTATAAATTGAAGATTTTCTATTAATCTTCTTACATTAATATAATTTTTTAGACTACCATAGCTAATATGCTAATATTAGAAAATGGCATAGAAAATGGCAGAGGTAGTTGGCATTTCATTTATTTGAGGCTATTTTAATAAATATAACATTTATTTAAGGTTGTGCTATTATTAGAAAATGGCATAGAAAATGGGAGAGGTGGTTGGTGTTTCAATGCTATAAGGTTGTGTAATGCCTTTGCTGAATGAGGACTAGTATATTTATATTAAATATAATATATCTAAAGTACGCCGAGAGATATCCTTCTCGAGGCACCTAATGTTAGGCTTAGTGATTAAAAAATAGGTGCCTCGAGAAGGATATCTCTCGGCGTACTTTAGATATATTATATTTAATATAAATATGCTAGTAGCATCCGTAGCAACAAGCCTAATTCTAACTATATTATATATCTTAAGAAGTATTATAATTATATAATATATATAATAATTATAATTATAATATTATAATATAGGAAAGATATATTATAATAATAATATATAATAATAAATTATATATTCTAAGATGTAGCCTTTTATAAACCCTAATTTTAACCCATAACTCTAATTCTAAACATAACACTGACCCTAATTCTATCCCTAACCCTAACTTGGTTATTCTAACCACAATTGCAACATCTAAACAACATTATTTTAACCCTAACCTTGAACATAACCCTAACCCCAACCCTAATGCTACTACTAACCCTAATTGTAACCATAAACCTACCTTAATTCTAATAATAATTCTAACCCTAATTTTAACACTAATACTAACTTGAATGTGAATGCTAACCCTAACCCTTTAATTACATCCCTAACTTTAATTCTAAACAAAACCCAAATTTCATCCCTAACTCTAATTCTAAACAAAACTCTAATTATATCACTAACTTTAATTCTAAACAAAACCCACTATGAACCCTAATTCTAATACTAACTCTATTTCTAACCCTAACCCTCACCTTCACCCCAATACTAATGCAAATCCTAACCCTAACCCTAACTCTAACTCTAATTCCAATCCTAATTCTAACTTGAACCCTTTAATAACCTTAATTCAACTCCTAATAGTATTTGTAACCCTAATCGTAACCTTAATCCTAACACTAACTCTAGTTAAACATAAATCTAAACCTAACCCTAATTATAACCCTAAACCTAACCCTCATCCCAATACTAATGTGAACCCTAAACCTAATTCTATCCTTTATTATAACCCTAACCCTAACCCTCACCCAATACTAACTCTATCCTCAACCCTAATTCTAACTCTAAGCCTATTTCTAACCATAATTCTTACCCTAACTATAGTCCAAACTCTAATTGTAATCCTAACCCTAATTCTTACTTGAACCCTTTAATAACAATAATTTAATCCCTAATTTTAACCCTAATTCCTAATTGTAATATTAATTGTAATCCTAATTCTAGCTAGAACCCTAACACTAATCCCTAACCTTAAATCTAAACAAAACCCAAATTTTATCCCTAATTGTGACCTTAATTTTAACACTAATTGTAACTCTAATTTGAACACTAATTATATTTGTAACCCTCACCCTAACCTTAATCCTAACACTAATGCTAACCTAAATCTAGTTCTAACCATAATTCTAACCCTAACAATAACCCTAATTCTATTCCTAACCCTATTTATAACCCTAGCACTCACCCCCAATGCAAACCCTAATTCTAACCCTAACCTTAATTCTTACCTAACCATAACCCTCACCCTAATAGTAACGCTAATCCTAACCCTAATTCTAACTCTATCCCTATTTCTAAGTATAATTTTAATCATAATTCTAACCCTAACTCTAATATTAACCCTAACCCTAATTCTAACCCTAATTGTATTTGTAACCCTAACCCTACCTTAATCCTAACACTAATGTTAACCCTAAATCTAGTTAAACATAATTCTAACCCTAACCCTAATTATAACCCTAAACCTAACCCTCACCCCAATACTAATGCAAACCCTAAACCTATTTTTATCCTTAATTGTAACCCTAACCCTAACCCTCACCCTCACCCAATGCTAATGCTATCACCAACCCTAATTCTAAATCTAAGCTTATTTCCAACCATAATTCTTACCCTAATTGTAGCCCAAACTCTAATTGCAACGGTAACCCTAATTCTAACATGAACCCTTTAATAACCCTAATTTCAACCCCTAACTCTAATTCTAAACATATCAGTAACCCTAATTCTATACCTAACCCTAACGCTAACTTAGTTATTCTAACCATAGTTGCAACACCTAAACAATATTATTTTAACCCTAACCTTGATCGTAACCCTAACCCCAACCCTAATTCTAGCCCTAACCCTAATTGTAACCATAAATCTACCCTAATTCTAATCATAATTCTAACCCTAATTCTTACCCTAACTCTTAAGCTAACCCTAACCATAATCCAAACCCTAATTGTATTTGTAACCATAACCCTAACCTTATTTATATCCCTAACCCTAACTATATTTCTAAACCTAGTTCTAACTTTAATTTGGACCCTAACCCTAACCCTAATTCTAATTTCAATCTGAATGCTAGCCCTAACCCTAATTATATATCCCAAACTTTAATTCTAAACAAAACCCAAATTTCATCCCTAACTCTAATTTCAGTCATAATTGTAACTCTAAACCTAACCATATTTCTAACCATAATTCTAACACTAACTTTAAGATTAACCCTAATTCTAACCCTAACCCTAACCCTCACCGCAATAGTAGGGCTAATCATAACCATATTTTTAACCCTAATTATGACTTGAACTTGAACCCTAACCCTAATCCTAATTGTAGCCCTAACTTGTAATTCAAACCCAAATTGTAACTATAACCCTAACCCTAACCTTAATCCTGACAATAATGCTAACCCTAACCCTAATTCCAACCAAAATGCTAACCTAAAGGTTAACCCTAATTCTAACCCTAACTTTAGTTCTACCCTACATTTGATTAACCCTAATTTAATCCCTAATTCTAACCCTAATTCAAGACCTAATTGTTATTGATTGTAATCCTAAATCTAGCGAGAACCCTAACACTAATCCTAATTGTAACCCTAACTATAATTCTAAACATAATCCTAACCCTAATTATATCCCTAACCATATTTCTAACCCTAATTGTAACTTTAATTTGAACCCTAACCATATTTCTAACCCTAATTCTAACTTTACCCTAACCCTAACTGTAACTTTCAAATCTAAAGCCTAACCCTAACCCTAATTATATCCCTAAGCTCAAATCTAAACAAAACCCAAATTTTATCCCTAACCCTAACCATCACCCCAATAACAACACTAACCTTAACCATATTTTTAACCCTAATTCTAACTTCAACCTGAACCCTAACCCTAATTGTAGCCCTAACTTATAATTCAAATCTAAATTGTAATTATAATGCTAACCCTAACCTTAATCTTGAGAATAATGCTAACCCTAATTCTAGCCCTAACCCTAATTCTAACCATAAACCTAGCCTAATTCTAATCATAATTATAACCGTAAATCTTGCCCTAACTCTAATACTAACCCTAAATTAATGTCTAGTTCTATCCTTAATTCAAGACCTAACTATTATTGATTGTAATCCTAATTCTAGTGAGAACCCTAACACTAATCCTAATTGTAACCCTAACTATAATTCTAAACATAACCCTAACTATAATTCTAAACATAACCCTAACCCTAATTATATCTCTAACCATATTTCTAACCCTAATTGTAACTTTAATTTGAACCCTAACCCTAATTATATCCCTAACCATATTTCTAACCCTAATTCTAACTTTAATTTGAACCCTAACCCTAATTGTAACTTGAATCTAAAGCGTAACCCTAACCCTAATTATATCCCTAAGCTCAAATCTAAACAAAACCCAAAATTTATCCCTAACCCTGCCCATCACCCCAATAGTAATGCTAACCCTAACCATATTTTGAACCCTAATTCTAACTTCAACTTGAACTCTAACCCTGATTGTAGCCCTAACTTATAATTTGAATCCAAATTATAATTATAATGCTAACCCTAACCTCAATCCTGACAATAATGAATTCTAGTCCTAACCCTAATTCTAACCATAAACCTACCCTAATTCTAATCATAATTGTAACCGTAAATTTTTCCCTAACTCTAATTAGGAAAGTATAGAATTATGCTTTTGATTGTAATTGTTGTTATTAAATTGTTAAATTTATTATTTTTATCATTAGCAAGATGTAAAATTTATAATCATTATTTTTAAATTGTAAAATTTATTGGTGTTAGTAGTAGATGTGATATAACTTTCAGCTTTAGGGCTTCAATGGCTCATGTTTGGAAATCTGTGGAACAAAATTATAAGAAAAAATATTCTTAACTTTTAAAAACAATTACTTTAATTTTTATTTTACAAGTTATTTTATTTTTCTATCTAAATATCATTTGCAATATCCATCTAAATTATATAAATATCAATTATAATATCCATCTAAACAATGTTCACTTATATTTAAAATTTGCAAATAAAAATAAATTTTATGTATCTTTTCAAAAAACTATATTTATTATAAAAATAAAAAATATATATAATCATAAAAAATTTTAAAAATATTTAAATGTAAAGCAGAGTTCTAAATTGATTTAAAAAAATCTAAATTAATTTAAAAACAAAATAATCATATGTTTTAATTTTAATTATAATTTATAATAAAAATTAAAAAACTAAATAAAATATAGGTAGGGGGAAAAAATTAAAAAATAAAGCAAATTCGTGTTAGGAAAAAAAGTTGAAGTTTTGAAGTTTTCTAAAACAAAACTAACCTAATAACAATAACATATTGATCTTTCTAAAAATGCATGCAGTTTAAGAGAGGGAAAACATACACCAGGATTTCCATTTGATCTTTCTAAAAATGCATGTAGTTTAACAGAGGGAAAACATACGCCAAGATTTCTGTTTGATCTTTCTAAAAATGCATGTAGTTTAACAAAGCGAAAACGCAAAAAAACATGCAGTGTAATGAATTGTTGAGAGAGAAAACATTTAGTAATGTTTTCAATTTCAATGGATAGAAACGTCATTTCCGTGGACATAAATTTCAATTTAAATAGCATGCAAAATTTCATCTTAAAAGTCATTGTATTGCAAAACTGCAAAGAGAGCCCATGTCGTCCTATGTTTTTAGTACAGTCCTTTATCGAAGGAAAAAATTACACTTCTGATAATAAAATACAGTCTTCTAAAATACTGTAAAGCAAATAAATTTTATATCATTTTGTTGATGAGTCTGAGAGTTTCAGAGCCATCCATGGCCTTTAAACTTTTACTAGTCTGCACCATCTTGTTTGGGATGTCTTCTTTTTTGCTAACAGTTGCTCAGGTTACAAGTGATGGAAATTTGTTGCTGAGTGCGAAGGGCTCTCTAGGTAGTGATGATAACTCGATGCTTTCAATATGGAATGCATCCATTCCACTCTACCAATGGAGGGGCATCCAATGGACAAAGAAAGATGGGACATTGTTGCAGTGCAATACATCACTGGTAAGATCAAATCTCTCCCTTTATAAAGATCCTTCTATTTTTGCCCACACTATCCAGGTGGCTACTGTGTAACACCACTGTGAATGGCCTCTGCATTGATGAGTGGTGGTGGAAGTGGTAGTGGAAGTGCTTCCATTGGTGGAGACGACAGCTTTGCCATAAAAAAATGAGATTTGCAAAAACCCCAAGCTAATTAATATCAGATCCATACAGAACAACTTTAGATAAAGGATCTGCCTTCAAACCAAGATGAAGCCTAGGTCTTCATCAGAAACATTACAGAAAAGGAACATGCAATGTAGCAGTTGGGATTTTGATGGAAGAGATTAAAGAGTTGGATGTCAACAACTCACCCATTATTCAGTGAGATTTCAACAACGATTGATTACTGCCAACAGATTTTGATGGACAAAGGAGATCTTAGCCGCAGCCTCCATCTCCACTACCTCCTCTGCCACTGCCTCCTCCACCTCCATCGTATGAAGGCTTCATCCATGCCGAAGGGCGTCCCGTCTTCTTACTTTCCACACATGAAAATGCAATCACTGATAACACATGTTGAAGGGAGGTAAGAATTTAAAAAGATGATTCTACAGGGGCAGAATATATAACACAGACTGTGTTGCCGTGTGCTACTGCCCCTACTGCCTCTAAGAATAGTTAATCCTCGCAGCCTTTATAGAGTGGAAGTGAACGTTATGCAGCATTTTGAGATTAATTCAGCTTGTTGGCATGCATCGTACAAGCGACCGTTATGTAAGAAAATCTATATTTAGGGATTTTGAATTAATTCAGCTTCTTGGCATGCATGCACCAATTTATATAGATATTTATTTAATTCTTAAATGCAATTTAGATTTTTTTTAAATTTTTTTAGTATATATTTACGACCAAAAATGGGTGCTCTCATCTCCACCCCTGCTACAACTGTAGTTCGCCTCTCGGCGAAATTAAAATATTGAGAAATGAACATATAAGGGACAAGGAAGACCCTTTAAATACTCTGAAAACTTGGGATTCCTCCTCACTCAATCCTTGCCAATGGATGTATGATTGTGAAGAACTATTTCAATGAAATCTAGAATCAATTGATTATGATTTTTCTTGTTTGATTGTAATGTAATTTTTGCTCTTCAGTGGTCACTACCAACTCTGTTTTATGGGAGGGGTTTATATGATAATAGTTTGTATGAAGAAAGAAGCAGCTTGTGTAATGAGAATGAGGAAGAGTGCAGTGGAGAAGAAGAGGAGAGTACCCAGGCAAGGGTCTGGTAGAGGTAAACAAAATTTAAATTGCTTTGAAGCATACAAAATTTAAGCTTTTTAAAAATTATTCATTTGAGGAGGCAAAGTTATGTGTTGTGCAGAACAAGGAACTCCATCAACGACTGCTGAAGGTGGGACGCCAACTGGAAAGCATCAAACATAGACCCTAACTGTCAAACATAGACAAGGCGGAGAATCCTTGGCTCAACACTCTGCATCATCTTGTGATTCAAGAGAGCCCCTGTGGATCATTTAAAAAAACAAGCACTCATTTGTTTTTGTTTATATGCACTATATTGCTATGATATGAATATTCTATTTTTTCAGCTCTCTTTTTCTTTATCTTTAAATTCATTCTTTTACAATACAAAAAATACTATTTAAATGTATTAGGATTCATGCAGCCCACTTTAGATTTTTATGTAAATATTTTTGAAATGTTTAAAGAAGGTATATTCAATCCAAGAATTAAAAATTATTTCTTAAATCAACTATATACAATTTCATATTTTTTTATTTTTAGTCTTAATATGCAACCAAATAAATACCCAGAATAAATTGCAAAGTTTCTAAAATGAAAGTTTCTAAAATGAATTCATAGAATTTAAAGGTTTCTAAAATTTGAATAAATTACTAAAATTTCTAAAATGAATAAATTATTAAGTTTCTAAAATGAATTCAAATATAGAAGTTTCTAAAGTTTGTTTACCTTATCAAAAGTTCTTTTATTAACATAATTCATATAAATATATATTTATTTGTTTATTTATTTTTTTATAATTATTTTTTAATATAAATTTTCAAAAATATATAAGTCTAAAACACTTTATAAAAAAATCATTTATTTTTATAAATAAAATTATATATTTATTTATTTTAATACACTCTCACAAAATTTATATTTTTTTATGGAATATTAACTATAATTTATGCTATATACTTTAAAGAATACTTAAATATTTATTTTTAATCTTAATATATAATGAAGTAAATACCAAACAAAACAATATTTTTTAAAGTTATTAAAATTACTAAAAGTTACTAAGATTTCTAAAGTTACCAAAATTACTAAAAGTTACTAAGA
Source organism: Cunninghamia lanceolata (assembly GCA_027924645.1). Classification (NCBI taxonomy): domain Eukaryota; kingdom Viridiplantae; phylum Streptophyta; class Pinopsida; order Cupressales; family Cupressaceae; genus Cunninghamia; species Cunninghamia lanceolata. The sequence continues at coordinate 561,515 of BSBN01001052.1, read as the reverse complement.
ATCTGTCACCACTTGTGGAGCCATCAGACCAAGCATATTTTCTTCAAAGTTGGTCTTTCTCTTCTTAGATCACTCATCAAATCTGCCAGGGTGTCTATCAGCCTCCTCTCCTCAAGACTTTATGCCCTGCACCTTGAACTTGCTTTTGTTTTGTGTCTAGAGCTCTGGATTCTCTTAGACACATCTTCACAAGCCAAAGCAGTGGGCCTCAAAGAGGAGTGCGAAAGAAGACAAAAAAGAAAGTTTTTGACTTTGGTCAGCAAGCATCGCCCTTCTGTCCCCCACCCTTGTGATCGACATGGCCCTTGGTGCATTAGACATTAAGACTCCTAGGCCTGTAGCATAGATCTCACCCCGCATCATGAGACACCTCTTGGCATTTTGAGTGTCTCCCTCGCCTCCATTTCTTCGATCCTCTCACTGTCTAGACCATGCTCTCTAGTGCTCAGCTATGACTCAAAAGCTCTTCCTGTAGTCTTTATTGCCCATTCACAGTCTTCTTCTTTGGTCCGGCCCTCCTTGTCGCATTCTCATACCTTTTCTCATCCAAGTGTTCTTCCTACTATTGCTCTCTCACCTGCTCGTTGTGTTTTCTCCCTAAGTTCGTCCTCCTCCATTCCTGGTCCTCAACATAGCTTACATGACTTCTCTCTCTCTACACCGCATTCTTCACCTACTATGTCTGGTCCTCCTCAACCGTGTCAGCCTTCTCAACCGAGCATTTCACTCCAAACCCATTCCGCCTCTGGCAACAAGCACACCTCTATTTCTTCGACCGTCTCAGAGATCTCGTCTCCTCGCAACCAGCAAGTTCCCAATTTTTATTCGTTGGTCTCTTGCAGTCAAGCAGCTTCTCTCTCTCCTCACGTCGGTGCCTCGCAGCAACAAGAACCTCTTCGCAACAGGAACCTCTTCGCAATGGTCAATGTCTAGATTGTCTAGGTACACATCCCCTCTAGGCTATTTCTCAATGTTCCCTTGCCCGTTCCATTTCTAGCATTAATGGTGATTTGGTCTCCATGTCAGAACTATGCCATCCTGTAGCTGTCAACTCTAGCTCATCTATTTGTTTCTTTAGCTCTCCGAGGCTGGACACCGAGGTTCTTCCCTTGTCTAAATTAAATTCTTCCCCACCATCCAATCCATCTGTTGGCAACCCCCTTCCTCTTTTTTTGAATTCCTCCAACCCCGCATTTTCTTCTCACCTCCCCATTAACATCGACATCATTTCATCCCAACCCATTAATCCTCCTAATTTTTCTCATCTACATTCCCTATCTTGTAGCCATACCCACCATTCCAACTCAATTCCTGACTGGAATAATAAATTAGTTGTTAATCTCTCAGATGTACTAGTAGATCCCCTCTCATTCAATTTCCTAAAAAGAGGTTTGGGTTTTGCGGTTACTCCTCAATCTATTCCTTTACTGGTTTTTTAATTGGGATTGAAAATGTGGTCTCTTCTCTTCCTAAGGATTTAGCTGAAGAAATTAGGCAGGATTGTGCTATCGCTCTTAGGCATGTCAAACCTCCTAAGTGCAATATCCCCAAATCTGAGCTTCGTACCTTCAAATGTCTCTTGAGTAACCATGACCTTATCATTGTCAAGGCTGACAAAGGCAATGCCATGATCGTCATGAAAAAACATGACTATACCTCCAAGATGTTGGACCTCCTCTCCAATGGCACTAGCTATAGAATGTTGTCTCTTAATCCCATCTCCAAAATTTTAAAAAAAGTCAAAAATGCCATCTCTCTCTCTTCCTTTGATGACGCCACCAAAAAGCATATGTTACCCTCCAAAGAGTCCACTCCTCACATCTATGGGCTTCCTAAAATCCACAAAGCCAATGTCCCTCTCCACCCAATTGTTGACACTATTTGCTCACCCACTTACAAGCTTGCCGCTTTCCTAGCCAAGCTAATCTCCCCCCTCATGGGTAAGTCCAGTTCCTTCATCAAGAATTCTGCCCATTTCGTTGATTTCATCCAAGATAAAAAGTTAGAAGCCAATGACCTCTTGGTGAGCTTTGATGTGGTCTCTCTTTTTACCAAGGTTCCTATCCCTGACTCCATCAAAATAATTAGACGTAAGATCACTGATGAGATTGCCTCCTTGGTAGAGCTTTTCCTTCATTCCACTATTTTCACCTTCCAAGGAGTAGTCTATAAATAGTTGGATGGAGTTGCCATGGGATCCCCTCTCTCCTCAATCGTCACTAACCTTTACATGGAGTACTTCGAAGATGTCACCCTTAATTCTTTCCCCCTCAAACCTAAATGGTGGAAACACTATGTTGATGATACCAACATATGTTGGCCTCATGGCCCTGAAAAACTGGATGAATTCCACACACATCTGAACAACATAGCCTAGAGTATTTCCTTCACTAAAGAACTAGAAATTGACAACCAACTTCCTTTTCTTGACATTCTGCTCATTAGGAAACCAGATGGCTCCTTAGGTTGTCGTGTCTTCTGCAAGGCCACCCACACTGACCTTTATCTCCAGTCAACGTCTCATCACCACCCCGCCCAAAAAATGGGTATCCTTAAAACTTTGACTACCAAGGCTTTTCGTATTTATGACAGTGACTATTTAGACCTTGAGCTTGCCCACCTTACCAAGGTGTTTGAACTCAATGGTTACAAGAAAAAACACATCTCAAGAGTTTTCAAACTTGTGAGAACTAGCTCTGGCCACAAGCCTAAGGATGCCACTCTCCCTAGCCCTCCTTTTGCTACCCTCCCCTTCATCGCTGGCCTCTCTAACACAATTTCTAAAATTGTTCTTAAAATGGGCCTCCATTGTGCTTTCAAACCCATTTCTACCCTAAGAAACTGAATCCCTTCCCCTAAAGACCCTAAAGACATTTTTCTCAACTCCAGAGTCTACAAGATAGTTTGTTCTTGTGGCACTCCCTACATAGGGGACACTGGTCATTCCTAGTATAGTGCGGATATTAGACACGAACGTGTTCAAAAATCTGCTCTTGCCGAACATTCTGGCTTAACCAAACACCATATATGCTTGGAAAACACTCAAATCTTATCTAGTGAAGATAACTTCTTCAAGAGAAAACTCAAAGAAGCCATAGAGATCAATAAACATCCATCTAATCTCAACTGAGATGATGGGTGGAGGCTCAGTTTTTCTTGGAATCCCTTGTTGTCCCACCTCAAATACTATCCCCCACCCCCTTCTTGACCCCTAATCTTTCCCACTCTCTTCCTCCTTCTCCCCCACCTTGTGGGTTTCCCCATTCCCTCCCTCCTTGCCCCATCCCATTTCCCCCCCTCTCTTCTTCTCTTTTTTCTCTTGCTTGTTCCCAGCACTGTCCCTCTCGGTTGTCTCCCTCTGCTTTTGCCTTTCCAGGGTTTGACTCATTTCCCTACCTCGCCTTCTATTTCCCCACCTTCCCCTTGGGTTTCTTGGCTTTCCTCTTCCTTTTGATGCCCCTAGCTCCCTCTCTTCATTGGTTGGTGTTTTGCCCCTTGTGATGGGGGCATGCATTCTTTTGGATATGTACACACATATTTGCTTCCTAACCCTTTTCCTTTCACTCTCTTGTTTGCTACCCCTTCTTGTTCTCGCCCCCTTCCTCCGGTTGCTTGTCCTTGTTCTTTAGTTCCCTTGCTTTGTTGTCATCTTCTTTTCTTGTGCTCTTGTGCCTTTTGTTCTTATTGTGTGGTTTTGTTTAGTTTCTTGTTGTTGTAGTCTTTTTCTTTTTCTTGTATGTTGCTAGTTTATATATATATATATATATATATATATATATATATATATATATATATATATATATATATATATATATATATATATATATATATATATATATTCTTTGTGTTTGTTTGTGTACCTAGAGGTTTTTAGGCTCTTAGATTTAATTGGTGTTCTTATCTTTTCTTATTATGTATATGTGTCTTTGTTTATTTATTTTTATTTTTATTTTTATTGGTCCTTTTTACGTTTATATTGTTAGTGTTTTTTGTATTATTTGTTTCATTTTTGTATATTTTTTAGTTTTTGTTCTTCTCTTCGTTCTTCTTTTTACTCATTTATTTTTGTCCTTTTCCTTTTTGGTCCCACTCTCCTCTTCCTTTTCATTGACCTTTTCTCTTTGTAGTTGTATTTTATTTTCTTGTTATAATTTGTATGCACCTTCTTGGTTGGCTCTTTTTGGTTACTTGTCTGGGTCTTGATTGGTGAAGCTCTTCTAGGTTGAACCTTTGGACCCCATGCCATCTCTACCTTTCCCTCCTTTTCTTTTTAAGCTGATTTGCAAAGTATCTTTTCATTCTCTTCTCTTGCTTTTTTAACTTCCCCTGATGATGGATCATGGAGTGTGATCTAAAACATTGAGAGAAAAACTTACACACAGTTTAATCCTGAAGCACTCACTTATCGTTACCAAAATTACTCAAGCTTCTACAATTTACTATTTCTAAAATGAATTCATAGAATATAAAGGTTTCTAAAATTTGTTTAATGCCATACAAAAGTTTTTTGTTTTTATTAAAATAATTCATGTGAATATATATATTTATTTGTTGATTTATTTATTTATATTTATTTTTTTAATATGTGTGTGTGTTTATTTATTGTAATGCACTCTCACAGAATCTATATTTTTTTATGGAATATTAACTATAATTTCTTTTAACACACGGAAATATTAAAATTAATGAAAGTTACAAAGATTTCAAAAAACCTACATTCAATCATAACAAACTTGAAGAGATTTCACTCTTCATTTCTTTGGATGCATTTGTATCTTTTTGATTTTCTCATAGAATAATTTGAGAGCTTACTTCTGCAACTTGCAACTCTTAGAAAAAAAAAATTAGTTAGAGTTTGAAAAGAATGTAGGGCAAAATAAAATTAGTTAGGGATTGAAAAGAATGCAGAGCAAAATAAAATAAGATTGAAAAGCAAATAGAATCAAATAAAAATAATCCCTAACTAATTTTTTGTTGTGAATGAAGGAAGCAAATGAATGTTTTGATGTGAATGAAATGTTTTATATGACTTAAATAACTAGAAGTTTCAAAAATAGAAAAAAAAATTATTGCTTAAGTCACTAAATGATATTTCCTTATTTGTAGCCAACTTTATTAGTTGTTTTAAAATTATAGTCATGCTTATTAAATTTATGAAGTGTAATAATTAAATTAGTATATAACTCTATTAAAAATTATTGATTATGTGAGGTGTTTTTATTTTATTTTATTGATTTAATTTTATTTAAATAGTAAGTTTAAATTTTATTTTATTTTTGTGAGTTAACATAATGTGTGAGGTTTTTTTCAAATGTTTCCTTTAAACCTTTTTGAAATTATAATTAGTTGAGATATTTATAATTAATTTTAAAAATGTCTATTACTTAATTGTTTAAAGGCCATATTCAAATTTATAAGTAGAGTTCTTAATGATATATTTAGATTTATTTAAATGATGATAATTAAATTTAAAACGGTCTTTAGACATGCCAAATGTAGATTTTAATATTAACTTAACATTAAAAATTAGCTAGGGTTGATTATTCAATTAAAATAATTATTCCATTAAAAACATATTAAAGTTTAAGTTTTAATATTAACTTAGGGTTAATATTTTTAAAGTGAACACAATTTTAGTTAAAAAATATTAATAAATGAGAAAACAACTCTTATTAATATAAGTGTTAAAAATGGAGTTTTGGTATGCAATTCAATTGTGAAAAATTCACACAACACAATATAAAATACATTACTAATTATGAAAATATTTAAACTTCAAGCTTATTAGAATAGTGTTAGGATTAGAATTAGTGGTATATTACATATAGTAGATCTCAACAAAGCACAAAACTCTAAAATAAGAGATATAATAATGGAATAAAGATAAGTAAGCATTTGAAATGACTCAACCCTAACCCTAATCATAATTCTAATTAAGGTTAGAATTAGGGTTAGGGTTATGATTAGAATTAGGGTTAGAATCAACGTTATGATTAGAATTAGGGATAGGGTTAGGGTTAGGATTAGGGTTTCTATTAGAATTAGGGTTAGAATTAAGGTAAGAAATAGAGTTACAATTAGGGTTAGGGTTCAAATTACATTTCAACAAATTCTAATAGTGATTAGGGTTAGAATCAATGTTATTATTAGAATTAGGGTTAGTGTTAGGATTAGGGTTCCTATTAGAGTTAGGGTTAAAATTAGGTGGGTTACTATTAGAATTAGGGTAAGAATTAGAGCTACAATTAGGGTTAGGGTTCAAATTAGAGTTAGGGTTAGAGTTCAATTAGGGTTAAGGTTAGTATTAAGGTTAGGGTTAGGATTTGAATTATAGTCAGGCGTAGGGTTAGAGTTACGGTTAGGGTTAAAAATTAGAACTATGTTTAGGGTTAGAATAAGGGTTAGGGTTAGAATTAGGGTTATTGTTAGATTTAAAATTAGGGTTATAGTTAGGGTAGAATCAAGGTTATGATTCAGATTAGAACTAGGGTTAGGGTTAGAGTTAAGATTAGGGTTAGAATTAAGGTGGGTTACAATTAGGATTAGGGTTTAAATTAGAGTTAGGGTTAGAGTTCAATTAGGGTTAAGGTTAGTATTAAGGTTGGGGTTAGGTTTTGAATTATAACCAAGCTTAGGGTTAGAGTTAGGATTAGGGTTAGGGTTAAAATTAGAGCTATGTTTAAGGTTAAAATAAGGGTTATGGTTAGGGTTAGCTTTAAAATTAGGATTAGGTTTAGGGTTTAGGGTTTAGGGTTGGGGTTAGGGTTAATGTTAGGGTTTGAATCAGTGTTAGAATTAAAATTATAGTTACAATCAATTTTATGGTTAGGGTTAGAATTAGGATTAGTGTTAGGGTCAGTGTTAGGGTCAGAATTAGAGATACAATTATGGTTATAATTAGGGTTAGGGTTATTGTTATAATTAAGGTTAGGGTTAGTATTACAGTAAGGGTTATTGTTAAAATTAGAGTTAGGGTTAGTATTAGGGTTAAGGTTGCTGTTAGAAGTAGGGTTAGGGTTCAACATTTCTATTAAAATATTCGTTAAAAATAGGTACTCTTTTTGCAAGTCTAACCTAGGTAATTGTAATATAGACTTGGTTCTAACCCTAACCCAAACCCTAATTCTAAATCTAACCCTAATTATATTTCTAACCCTAACCCTAACCTTAATCCTAACACTAATGCTAACCCTAACTCCAATTCTAACCCTAACCCTAATTCTAACCCCTAACTCTAATCCTATATATAATATATAATATAATATAAAATTCTAATTATTATATATTATAATAATTATTATTATAAACATAATATATTATTATATAATTATTATATAATATATTATAATAATATATTAGATATATCTAATATAATATTTTTTTATATATTATAATTAGTGTTAGAATTAGACTTGCGGCTCCACGTACTTTAGATATATTATATTTAATATAAATATGCTAGTTGTAACATAAATAGAATAAACACCTAGAAAATGACATCTCTCAACATATTTTAAATAAACTTTACCTAAAATTGGTATACTAAATCCTTTTGACCCTTTCCATAACACCAAGGGTTTCAAACCAACGTCAAACTTTGACTTGAGGATTTTGCTTGTTCTCAACACTTGGAAGGGATTTACAAAATTCACGTGCTCGGTCAAACTAAACCAAAACAATTAATTTAATATGAAATGCATGCATATGCGATCCAATACTTCTAAATTTGTCCTCGTCAACCCTTACGTTAATATTTTGTCCTCATTTAATTAGAAATTAGTTTTCCCTGAGTTTCACCGAAAGTAAGCTGTTCGATTCGATTAAGTGTTGTCCACGAAAAGGAAAACAAAGAGCTGAGAGCTGCCAATTTTTGCGTATATAAATCGCCTACGACCATTTACACCATTTATGCCTTCAATAATTTCCTTCCTTCTATCAAATTCTTATCAGACAGGAGGATAATGTTTGACTTGAATTGTACAACAGAAAAAGTTGAGTTATCCATGCAAACTTTCCACAAAACTGGAAAGTGCATTACTGTTGGTGTTGTTGCCGCTGTTGTGGCAGTGTTCTGGTGTAAAGAATATCTTTATTCCAGCGCTCCAAATGTGCTCTACATGTTTTTGTTGTGCATTATCATGGCACTCATTCTCACCAACAGTTCAGCACTGTCAAGAAATTCCAATGGAGTTGATGATTACTATATTTCGTATGAAGATGAGGACATTAGCAAGATAACTGAGATTATATTTGGTAATCCCTCGTGTGCGATTGCAGTAGAATTACCTACTAGTAAGGTAGAAATGGAAGCTGAAAATAGTGTGGATTCTTCTGATGTGTTGGTTTTGAGAGAAAAGGATAAAAATTGTATTGATGGTAAGAATGGGTTGGAAGAATTCAACAAGAGGGTCGAAGATTTTATTGCCAAATTCAACCAACAGATGCGTCTTGAAAGGCAACAATCTTTGGCTCGCTATCACCAGAGATTAACTGCAGAGAGTTATATACAAGCTGTTTAACTTAAACAAACAATCTCTATATGCGGTTGTCACATAAAAATTATTTCTAATTGTTTGTTTGCAGATTTAGATTTTGAGAGCTTTCCTCTTTTGGAGTGGACATATTAATTTGTAAATTGTATTTAGATTGGCCTCGCTTTTGATTATGTCAAATCTGTAAGAAAAGATGCCCAATTCAATAAATAAATCAGGACAAGAATCCCTGCGTTTATTATGTAATGATATGTTTGGCATCCTGCTTTATATTTGTCAAAGGGGGTGGTTGTGCCATAGCTTATTAAAATCCTTTTACCTGCAAAAACCAATGGTCTCCATGCTGTTGTTTATGAAGCCAGGCTTTGAGGAGAGCAGTTGTAATTTGTAATTAACCAGTAAACAAAAATCTAAAAAAATTAAAAAAAAATAGCAAATAAATAAAATAAATTCAAATAAAATTCAATGCATGGTGGTAGTGAATCATCATAAAACACCACAATAAATACACCACTAAATCTCCAATCTCAAATATGCTTTTCCTATTTTAAACCAAAATGCAAATATTCTAGCTGCCAATAATAAGAAATATATTTACGCAGAAGGTAGTTGAAGAGAAAGATTCCAAGATTTCGTGTAATTATGTCTAGAGGCGTTCCTATAGTAATAGGATATGGGAGTTGAAGAGCTCAAAGATTCTTTAGATTCTGTGAAGTTTCATAAGATTCCCATCTAAAAAACTAAAAAAAAAAAGTTATAATGCCTAGCATTTAAAATTAGTGTTGTCAGGTACAAATTAATGGAGAGCACTCTTTCAATTTATGGCCTCCATTAACAAAAAATAAAATATGCACAAAAATTAAAATAGAGGGTTAATAAATAAATATATTTTTCAATAAAAATCAATCCATCCTTGAATCTACATGAATGAAAACATGAGAGAGGTTAGACTTGGGTTAACCCAGATCCCATACAAGCATTTGAAGTGGAAAACCCCACATGTAGGGTGGATTCTTGGGATTTTCTAAATCAATAAATTAAATTCCAACAAGATCTCTTCATTTAAGCTTTCAAAACCCTTCATCCCTGCGACAATTCACATCCTGGAAAAAATGCCAATAGGATTAGCCAAATAAAATAAAAAAATAGGAAAAAAAAAAAATCAAGAACAGTGAATAAATTTACTTCATCTCTAAAACTTATGGAGCAAACAAAAAATGAAATGAAGAAGTACCATAAAGAAATTCTAAATTATTGTTTAGATTTGCTTTTATGAAAAGAATCTTTTAAAAATTAGAAACATGTTTTTTCAATTGTTTTTTTATTTTTAATTATTTTTTATTTTATTGATGCTTTTAATAAATGTATTGATAGTAATATTTCACTACGTTTTTAGAAATGAATAATTATTTAGGCTTATTCATTATTTTTCCATGTTTAAAATTTTTATTAAATTTTAAATATAGATGGGAATTAAATTTAATTTAATTTATTGTATAAAGGTAACAGTAATGGATTATTATTATTATTATTAATTGAGTTTGTTTATTGTCTTATATCACATTATAAGATATTATAATATGATATATTATATATTATAGTTTCAAAAATAATAATTATAATATATTTAAGAATAGATAATATATATTATATTATCATTTATAATATTATATTATCATTGATAATATTATATTATATTTTAATGAATCATTTCTTCTTCCTAAATATTTTTCTTTATCTTTTTCCATTTTCAGTTTGCTTTAAAGTTTCTAATTTTATTTTTCTTTTCTATTTTAAAACTAAAAAGCTTTTCTCTTTTATCTCTATAAATTACAAAATGAATTATTTGAATAACAACATATCATATTTCACAAATATAACAAATATTTGATAGTATAAGAAAAACTAACATATGCATATTTTTTTTAAAGAATATGAATAGTTAAATGAAATGGTTAAAGAATATATGTTTTAAAATATAAATATGCATATAGGTAAAGAATATAATTAAACAATTACAAAATTTTAAGAAATAAAAAGCTCTTAAATGTTTTGGTTTGATTTTTTAAACTTTTTTTATTTTATGCTTTTAAAAAAATTAGAATGCCAAAAGACAAGATATGAGATTACAAAATTTATGGTAACATTATAATATAGATAGTATTATAATATAATATTATATTTTTAAAATTAATAATTATAATATAATTTATTTGACAAATATATCAAATACTTGATAATATACCATAAAATATTTGAAAAACTTTATAATATTTATTATATTATTTTCATTTAGCAATTCAATTACAATAATTAGATGAGGATATGATGAACTATGATCTCTATAAAACGTACCCATTTTGTATGAGAATCCCCTATATGTGTATTACAAATAAATGAATATCAAGGTTAAGGGAAGATCTTATCCTTTAATTTTAATTGAAATAAAATTAATTTTAATTGAATTAAAACAACAATGATCATTTACATTTATATCTATATATACAACTATGGTTAGAATTAGGGTTGGGGTTAGGGATAGATTTAGGTAAAGAATTAGGGTTAGTATTGGCCTAAACATTAGGGTTAGGGTTACAATTAGTATTATTGTTAGAATTAGGGTTAGGGTTAGGCATATATGTTTAGAAGTAGGGTTAGAGTTAGGTTTACAATTAAAACAGGTTTTAAATTATGTTTATTGTTAGAATTAGGTTTAGGGTTAAAATTAGGATTAGAATATAAGGTTAGGCTTATAAATCAATGCTAAGGGTAATCATTTGATTATGGTTAGAATTAGAATTAGGGTTAGATTGAAGGTTATGATTACAATTAGGGTTTGGTCAGGCTTAGAACCAAGGTTAGATTAGAATTAGGGTTTTGTTTACGAATATAGTTAAGGTCAAGGTTATAACCCTAATTTTAATCATAATTTTAATTAGTATTGGCCTAAATATTAGGGTTAGGGTTATAGTTAGTATTAGTGTTAGAATTAGGGTTAGGGTTAGGATTATATTTTTAGAAGTAGGGTTAGAGTTAGGGTTACAATTAAAATAAGGTTAAAATTATGTTTATTGTTAGAATTAGTGTAGGGTTAGAATTAGGATTAGAATTGGAGTTAGGGTTAGGGTTAGGGTTGGGATCAGGGTTAGAATTAATAATAGAATTACGGTTAAGTAGATCTAGGGGTAGAATTAGATTTAGGGTTCTAAGAATTACTGTCAGGATTAACGTTAGGGTTAGGATTATAGTTAGGGTTATGCTAAGTGTAATCATTTGATTATGGTTAGAACTAGTATACCTATATTTTAAAAAATATATCTAAAGTGTGTCGAAAGATATCCTTTTGGAGGCACCTATTTCCAATTTAAAATACAAAAAAATAAGATTTATATGCATGAGATTATTAAGATAGAGGATCATAATGAAACGCCACAATAAATACACCACTCTCAAAGATGCTTTTGATATTTTAAACCAAAATAGAAATATTCTAGCATTCTCGCTGCCAGTAATTTATAAAAAATTTAAAAAATAAAAATAAAAGACAAATCGGAAGATAGTAGACATGATATTTCCACAGTCCATGATATAGAATAAAGCTTTTGGAAAATTGTGTGTAGCTTATTTGGATCAACGTTTCGGATCACACTCTGTGATCACTTCTTTTCTCACTGATGATGGATCACGGAATGTGACCCAAAACGTCGATTCAAATAAACTACACACAATTTTCCAAAAATTTTATTCTAAATTGAAAGATATCTCTAGACCTACTATAGATATATTTTTTTAAATACAAATATACTTATATAATTTACAACACCACGTGAAATTGAAAGCAATATATCTAAACAATCCGTATGAATAACACTTGCTTTGACTCTACTATACTACGAAATTATGCGTAGACATATCAAAAACTAAAACATATTTAAAAAAGGTTCAAAAGGAGTTACAAGTGTGTTAGCAAAACTTAAAAGAAGTGGCGTATAGATCCTTTATTAGGTAATTTTAAAGATAAAATAAGTTTATATAATACTTTTAAAGAATAATAATTTACTAAAAGAACTGTTTAATACTTTCGTGACTATAGCAAACTAAGCAAGGAGAAGGCATGAATTTGAGAAAACAATTATGCTTTCGAATACGAAGATTTTAGTAAAATAATTTGAGACGTAGAGTCAAATTTGTACTTCCTCAAATAACGCCTAATGATTACCACTTGGAATCTTTGAATTTTGTAGTCAACGTGGAGATGATTATCTTCTTTATGGGAAGGTTAGAAGGAAGCATCGATAGACACATTAGAGTGGGAAATGAGCAAATCACCTATCATGGGCCATCTTCAATATGTGATGAAATTTCATGGAACCAAGGTAGGTAGTGTATTATGCAACATCTCCAAATGATTTAGTCAATCATAGGTTTATCTAAATAACTTAGGTTGAATCGTGATTAAGAAATACCCATGTTTACATTATAAGATAGTCATATGTACCAAATATCAACAAAATGTTTAATACCTTTCTTCAATATATTTATTTATTCTTAGTATGAGTGCACAAGAAAACAATTGGTTACTTATTTACAATTGGTTACTTATTTGAACATGTCTCTTCCACCATATGAAGGGGTGGAGAAATTTAATCCATGTTGAAGAACCATTCCACTCCAAGATTTGTATCACCTCATTCTAAGTCTTCCACATGCCATTAAGGGGAGGTAACACCAAGAGGTAGAGATACTTGGTTGAGATAATTTTATCATTCATGTGTACTATGCCCCATTAGCCTTAGTTGTGGCATTAGAGATGCAATTGTGCACTAAAATATTCCATGTTAAATTATTACTTTGCAACACTTAGATGATCAATTTAGCAATGAGACATTTGCCTTATGTTTAGGGATCCATAATCTTTAAACTACCTTTATCTTTGGGTTGGATATTGTAGACACTTAAAATTGTCCATGTCTTGCAACATCACCTAGTCAACACATTACTAGAGACATCATATGACATTTTGTCCTAATCCCACTCCTAATCCAATTTATCCCACTTGACAATTGTTGGTGTATAACCCCTATAGTTTATACTAACTTAATCATAGTTAGGCAAATACCACACATGCTCTTTGATTATGTCAACTCAATGGACACCTCGCCGCTATTCTCATGGGTAGTTGCACTATTCTTATGGATAGTTAGTCGCCACCTATCCCTATATTGTGGAGAATCGGGTATCCAACTTCTTCTATTTATATCTTCTCATTTGTTAATACATTTGTTCGTTTTCACTTGCAATCTCGTGCTTGTTGTATCTCCATGATCTTGGTAGTTTCTACATGGTATCAGAGCTAGTGTGGTCAGCCTCAAGTCGATTTGCTCATTGTTCGAATTTTTTTCATTGACGACTGGTTTTCATCTTTGTGAGATTTCATTGCTTTCAATTTTTTGTAATCATTTAACATTAATCTAGTGTGTTTGTTGTGAGTTTTGAACTCCCCACAGAGGGCATTATTTCAATGCACACGGTAGGAAGTCTCAATGCCATCCATCGGTGTGCATTGCATTGTTTTGAAGCCTCATTAGAGGCCATTATCACGCAAACCGACACCTGACACAGAGGCTCTGCCGACCCCTATTTGTACCCTTGTCAGCATTTCACTAGTAGCCAAGACGGGATTGTTTGGTGACTTGGACACAGTCCACACCAAAGCCAAAGCTTCGACGGCCCCTACACTCGAAGGAGCTCTTTGCTCGACCTCTCACGCAGGCAGTACCTGCACTCCATGCAAGCCTTCCAAAGAAGGGGGGGCCTAATTTTTTATTTATTAGCCCTTGGTCATATGGGTTAATAAGCCTTTGGTCATGCTCTACCAATGGGGGCTAAACTTTTGCCTCTCCACAAGTTTTTTTTCCATTAAAAATTGTATGCAATTTTTTTTCCAAGCACATTGGAAAAATTTTCTAGAAGGTGTATTTTTTTTTTGAATGCAAAATTTTTCAAAGGGCCATAACTTTTGCACAACAACTCGAAATTGATTCGTTCTTTTTGCAAAAGTGGTTTTTTTCCGTCCCTGATCCAACTAACCTAATATCATACTACGATTATAAAGTGCTTGATCAGGCTATTTTAGGGTTACTCAAAGCACTTCTTCTATTCATTGCACAATTTGGGGGGGAAACAAACTAAGGGAGTAATTCTATCATAGGTGTAATATGATGTCAATGCACTAAATTATAAAGTGCCACTTTAAGGGGGGAATTAAGAAAAATCATGCACTCAACTTATAAAAAGTGCCACTTCACAAAGTTCAATTAGGGATCTAATTAATCTAGGTTAGCTAATTGTGTTGATTTCTATTGTCTAGTCGAACTAACTTGTTCTAATCATGGGATATGAAACTCACTCTTCTGTAATCAACCTAAAGAAGGGAAACTATAGGTATTGGTGTGAAGGCATCCTAAAACATCTCAGGATCCATAATCTCATACGCCATCTGTATGAACTTGTCCCTGAACTTGGTAAACAATCTCAGAAGGCTAAGTAGTTTAATCATCGTGATCACATTGTTGGATTAATTAGTTTACATATTTCAGATGCCACTTTGTATGCCATCATGGATATTGATTGTCCACATGCATTATGGATCAAAATTTAGGAGATGTATGGAGACTTGAATGTTTCTCCATTCCCACATGATCCTACGTTGATCATAACTCACATCCCTAATCATGATGCAGAAACAGAATGTTCCAGTGACAAAGAAGAAGTCATCACTCCTACTGTTGCTTCATCATATTCCAAAGTCACTTTCTTGAAATCTTCTGATGCTTCTTTGCAACATGATATCAATCTTCTTAGCATTGTTGATTGGGACATATTTCTACCTGACATCACTTGTCTATTTGTAGAGTCTCGCATTGCTGACATGGAAGCACACATTGAGGACATCAGTGCTCTCTTCGATGACAGTTTCAATGAAGCTGCATCAATGTTGTCCACTTTGGATATTCATGCTCTACATTATCCTACACATGGTTATGGATCATCATCCTCATCTATTGTGCATGCACCTAATTTGATTATGGCATCCTTCACAATTGACATAGGGACACCTGAGCACTCTTCGAAGGCATCAACATGGGAATCATCATCCTTGGATTAGATTCAACATGATTCAAGATAATACATACATCTTATCGCATGGGTAGATATCCTACATCTTCAACTGGTTTTTTTTCTTCCCAAGAGAAGGAACATTGTTCAACATTCTTGGATCTACATCTGCATCCTTTGTCAACTTTTTAGCATCATTGCAGCAAGACATGTATTATGGGGGGGTTTCATAGACCTTCTATCATTTTCTCTCCTATGGGGGGAATCTTTTGGGGGGGCTTTCTAAGCCTTTCTTTTTTCTATCTTTTTGGAGGAAAGTTTTTTCCCTAATGGGTTTTCTTTCTTTCTCTACTTTTTGAGAGCTACATTTGTACATGGGTACCTAATCAAGTGCATAGCCGTGACCCATCTTTCATAAACTCACCTAAGCTATGCTTAAGCAAGGTGTTGGTGTATAACTCCTATAGTTTACACTAACTTAATCATAGTTAGGCGAATTCCACACATGCTCTTTGATTATGTCAATGTAATTGGTTGTTTGGGAGATGTGTCAACTCAATGAACAGCTCGCCGCTATTCTCATGGGTAGTTGCACTATTCTTATGGATAGTTAGTCGCTACCTATCCCTATATTGTGGAGAATAGGGTATACAACTTCTCCTATTTATATCTTCTCATTTGTTAATACATTTGTTCATTTTCACTTGCAATCTCGTGTTTGTTGTATCTCCATGATCTTGGCAGTTTCTACAACAATTAGTTAAATAAATCCTATTTATTTAATTAATTTCCCTCTCCCATTTTCCAAATAATTTAAATAAAATATTTAATTTTGTACTCATCTTTCACTCCATTGCAACACGTGTCACATACTACATTTTTCATTTAATACCTTCACATGTCCAACTAATTTAAATAATTCTATTATTTAAATTAGGTCAGCCCTATCCCTATCCGCAAACTTATCACATGACTACAACTCCTCATGGAGTGGGAAACCCTATTCGATCCTAGTCATCCGCATCGTTGAAACCAACTTTCAATCATAATCCTTCATTCAAATCACTCACTTCCTATAAATCAACACTAAACCAAGCCATTTGATCATTCAGTTTTCAAGCATCATTATGCTGCTGGAATGAGCAACCAACATTCATCCTTTGAAATCATGCATTCCTATGCAAGATTGAGAAGAGCAATAGAGGAGAGCCAAGATTAGTGTAGAGATCAGTTTTCAATTTGCTTTGTCATTTGATTTCTATGCTATCTTGTACTTCATTGTGCTTGTTAGGGTTTGATGATTTAATGTTTGTGATTTAGCCCTGATTTTTACCCTAACTACATTTGGTGACCCTGACGTGAATCTAACATTTTTTAGCAAGTTTTTGTGATCAACTTTTGCAAGTGATCTCCTGGTTTGAAATGGACCTTACGGTTGTGTCTGGGAGGCCTCACAGGTGAAGATTGACATAAAATACTCCATATTTTTGAAACTAGAAAAAAAATTGATTTTTTTCACTTTGGCCCTTATTGTAGCGCTGTACTGTACGGATTCGTATGAGTCTATATGGCTTCCACATAAGCAATTTTTACTATTTGTTGGTCATGATGTTAGTCATTCGCAAACATAGAATAAAAGTTACACAACAACCTTTACTCATCTTGAAAGATACGATGAATTCAGAGAATTCATGATCCCAAGTCTCTATTGATTAGGTCTTAATCTACTGACGTTACTCAGTGGTTGATGTGTGTTGCTGTTTTCCATTCAGGGGCCTTACGTGTTTCTGCAAAGTTCATCATTATCTTCAAATATCCTGCTCTGTATGTCTGCTCTGCATAAATCTCCAACAATTCTACCTCTGCACTGTGAATTTAGTCAAATAATGTGCCTACAGGCTGATATTTGCATGATTTCTACCATTATTTATGATTCTTTGCATGATATTTTCAATACTACATGCATTTAACTCAAATATGCTAATGATTTTCAGTTACCTACGGGATTTCAGCATATTTCTCTGTTCTGCTTGTTATTTATCATGATTTGCAGTTATGGTGATGAATTTATGAAATTAAAAAAAAGGAAAAGGGTTAAAGAATAAGATTCCCAAAACTACTTGACTTAGATCACTGATCCACATACAAGCTCCCATACATGCAATGAAAAGAAGGAAACTAGAAATCACACTTCACCAGGACATTCCACAAATCCGCATGATCTAGTGCAAATCTTCAAAGGAAAAGTTGACAACAACATGTAATGAAATGAAAGCGCTTCCAGTTGAACACAGCATTCACCAGTACATATCCAGAAATCAACAAGAAGATTACGTAAAATTTACAATCAGGATGTAATCTGAAACTTCATATCCATTCAGTATGCTCAAGAACAGGTACATTTACAGTGATCTGAAGAAAGAACCTTGACATTTCAACAATTCTATCCTCATTAGTCTCAGTAATCCGATCTCCTAATTGATTCTACAGTAATTAGCCTTAATGCGCCAGATGCGTCTGTGTATTTTTAATGTATTCTTTCTTTTTAATGTCTCAGGCTCTGGCCTTTATACAGAGCAAATGCCAGAAAACAGTTACAATGATCCAAGGATCAGGATCCTCTCATAATAATCAACGGTCCAGATGAAAAGCACATGCTTCGCCAGTTGGCAAATGTACAGCTGGCACAGAATATTCCAGCATCTTCAACTTGATTCGATCTCCAGCTGGCGAACAGCATATTTGACAACATCCTCCTCACTTCTGGTTCATGTTGCCTCCATGTGCAACTTTGTAATTATCAGCTTCAGCAGCAGCTCTAACAGCATCACGACTTCCTGCAAGTAAACAGACAAACATTAAGTTCATCATCATGTGGATAAACAACAGGAAGTAAACGTTTTATTAAACATGCCTCAAAATGTGCAGCTATAGGCAATCGGGCTTCATACCTGTGGAAAATATGCACTAAATGCATAAACAGCGTTAAAAAACACTCGGGTCAACCATCGTTTCATTTTCCCGCCCATTTCCTTGTATATCGGGTTCAAATATGATCATGTATGTCAAAATATATAAGGAAATAACCGCTTTTAACAAATTATTTCAAATCCGGCTTTGCATGCTCTGTTTGTATGTTTCGGGTCATTATCATATTCGCATCGGTGTGACCACATATGATCGGGGTGACAAAATTAGACTTGGCCGATGGCAACAGTTATACCGATGCCAAAAAATCATGATGATGCCCAACTCTATGTCTTCTATCTAGCTGCAGGATATCATGAAATATGATGCTCCTCCCTTCCGAATGCTCTGATGGAAAGCACATCAGGATGTTTCGCTTCTGCATATTGGGGAAAGAAAGACATCATCGTCATCATCATGTCGAAGGAAAAAGGAGGATTTGGAATATGATCCTGCTGTTGAGGAAAGGAATATGATGGTGACGTCATCGTCATATTCGGGCTTCATTAAAATACAAAAGATGATGTCACCGTCATGTTTCGTTAAAAACAGGGGATAAATGTAATATCGGGTCACCTAAGGAAGATGATCGGGTGGTGCATGTAATATGACCCCTTTGCGGCCAAGGTAACCCTCTCGAAAGATCAGGATGATGATGATCATCATCATCATATCCGCACTAGGTGATTTAAAATATGATCCCGCTGAATGTCCAGATGACGTCATTAGGATATCCGGGGCCTTTGTTAATCTTAGAACATGACGTCAACGTCATATTCGCGAACCGGATCATGTCTTGGAAAATATCCTGCTGAAGGAGAAATGTGATGGTGATGTCATCCTAATATTTGCTTCTTTGTTTATCAGGTCAGGATGACGTCATCAGGATATTTGCAAAAGGTTATATTTCTCGGCAGAAGGACATTACGAAATATCGGGTAGACAAACAAGATCATGATGATCTTGACAACATGACTTAGGAATGGAATATCACCCTCCCTTTGAAAGATAGGGTGATCATCATGATTGTGCAAAAGGAGATCAGGAGGATATGAAATATGATCCTGCCTTGAAAGATCAGGATGATGATGATCACCAGGACTTTGACGTGCGCATGCAAATTATGCAGATCGTGGATTTTCTAAGTAGGGTGATATTATAATATCAGCGTGATATTATAATATCGGGTGATGTTAAAATATCATGATGCTCGCGATGTGCCCAAGGTCATTTGACGGGTAAAACATGCTATCACTTAAGATTGACGTCTGAATATTGGGACTGCATGATTTTTATCGGGTGATAGACCAAGATCATGATGATGACCTTTCGCGATACAAAAGACCGCTCGACGGGGAAAACTTACTATGACTTAAAGTTGACGTCCGGATATTTCGACCTCAGGATATTATCGGGGGCGTTTCAAATATGATGATGATCTTCTTCATACAGCAAAACTGAGTTTATAAAATATGACCCTCTTATTGCGAATATCAGGTTTGACCAAAACTTTGACTGTGCATAACTCCCTCATATGGACGAATTTTCAAGTGATGTAAAAGGCAAACCTGCATGGAATTTCAAGCTCTTTCTAACTATGAGGTCATAGAAACAAAAAATGAACTTTGACAAACTGACCTCATGATGATGACCAACCTCATCCTGACCTTCATGATGATGATGCACCTGACCTATTTTTACCAAACCGCCAGAAAGCAGACAACACAAGCCAAGCCAAAAGTTGGGTCCCTGTTTTGCCAAGTCAAAATGGGGCGTGTTGTGTAACCACACAACAACTTGCCACCAAAGAAAATAAACAAATTCCAATGATTCAAGTGATGTGATCACATTTATCTATAGTGTTCTAATTCTGTCTATGTGTCAGCATCATAATCCTCTGAATGATAAAATTTCATTATGGTGATAAAGCTAACAAAGGATCAGGTGTGTGCATATGATTAATTATCCTCATCTTGAAAGTAAGTTGAAAACATAAGTAACTGGTGTTAAACTACATAGTTGGAGATCATCCCTCATAGCCAACTTGAATAGAGCCTTGCTGCCAGCAGGCGTCCATAGCCCCGGCAAGGTTATCTATACAATCTCCCTAAGTAGAGCCCCACTGCCAGCAGGCATCCATAGCCCCGGTAGAGTTACTTAGATAGCCTAATTTTATTTCTTTTCTGATTTTCCTTTAAAAATTTATATTTGATATCATCATGTCAGCTCATTTGTACAAGGTGTAGTCACTTGCAGCTTTAGGTTGGAGATTGTATTGGTAGCAAGGGAGTCCCTTTAGATTTTTCACTTAACACCTATACTAGTGTGTTCAACAAACCCAAGGCTGTTAGGTGTTTCATTGTGATGGATTCACTTTGACCAAGAAGAAGCACCCTGATGAAAAGACATCATAAACCTAATCATGAACACTTCCTAGAATGAATCATAACCTATATTTAAATGTGATCTCATCATCTGAATCCCAACAATTTAATTATTTTCTTAGGGTGATGAAGTGCATCATCCTGACTTACCAGAACAAGGTCCCAACCAACAAAACAACAACAACAACAAACAAACTGTACAAACAACTATACAAATATACAATATGATACATGTGACTGTCATGAAGTCACTCAGGCCTGGAAATAATGTTTGAGGAATTGTCCATTGACTGGCAATGGGACATCCTCACCTGTTAGGTTCTTAAGCCTATAAGTGCTGTCTCCTAAAATTTCAGAAATCTGAAAGGGACCTATCCATAATCTATCAAACTTACCATGATCACCTTTCTTTTCATGGGCTTTATCCCACATCAGGACTAAATCGGATATCCTGAAAGCTTTAATTCTGGCTCTCTTGTCAAACCAGCGTTTGACAATAGCCTGATGTTTTGCAAATTGGTCAATCGCTTGACTTCGTTTTTCTTCCAGATGCATCAACTGAAGCAACCTGACTTCCTGTTTATTATCTATGCCTAGATATTCTTGGGCAAACTGCAGAGTAGGAATTTTCAAGTTTACAGGGAGGATAGGATCTACCCCATATACTAGTTGGAAGGGTGAGTTTCCTAATGCAATTTTCATTCTAGTTCTGTCTACCCATAAGGCATATTTCAGAAATGAGTTCCATTCCCTGGGATTTTTCTCTATCAATTTTCTTATGATACTCAGTAAATTCTTATTGGTGGATTCTGCTAATCCATTTCCCTGGGGATAGTAATTGGATGAGAACTTAAGTATGATCCCATGATCAAAAGCCCAACTTGACAATTTGGTGGAAATGAAGGCAGAACCATTATCACTTACCAATGCATAAGGAATTCCATACTTGGTGACAATGTTGCTTTCCAGAAATTTAATGACATCATCAGCAGTACAAGTTTTGCTGCTGATAGCCTCAGTCCATCTGGTACAATAATCAGTAATCGTTAGGACATACCTCTGGCCTGAGGAAGACGGAGGATTGATCGGTCCTATGAAATCCATGCCCCACTGTGCAAATGGGCGCTCTTCCATCACTGGCTGCAACGGTTGTGCAGCATATTTTTCTCTGTTGGCAGCAACCTGGCAAACATGACAACATTTAACATGATCAGCTGTGTCTTTAAAAATTGTAGGCCAGTAATATCCTGCTCTGAGGATTGCATGTGTTGTGGCTAATGCTGATCCGTGTGCAATACCAAACTTGTCATGTAACTCTGTTAAAACTTTATTTGCTTCTGGTTTCTCTAAGCATCTCAGGTATATTCCTTCATAATTCTTCTTGAACAAGGTTCCTCCCTTCATCATATACCTCTGGGATCTTATCTTTAAGGCTCTTCTCTGTGAGGCTTGCATTCTTGAAGGACATCTTTCGGTGATCAGGATGTGCTTGATGTCTGAATACCATTCCCCATTGTCTCTCTCATTGATCACATACTGCTGACTGATGATGTTTGGATCAGTTTCAGATATCATCTGGCTCAGAGCTTGTCCTCTTACCAGCTTCATTGGTGTGATCTCCATGTCATATTCTTGTAATACAGTAATCCATTTGGCCCTTTTTTCACCAGGTTCACTCTGCATCAGCAGCATCTTTACTACTGCATCTGGTACCACATCAATCACTTTGCTTCTCAGTGTATAATGTCTGAACTTTTTTACTTCTCTGACTAATGCAAGTGCCTGTCTTTCAACATCTACATATCTCAACTCAGCATCCCTGAAAGGACAGCTCATGAAAGCAATTGGTTTCTCTTCTTTCTCTTTATTTCTTTGAGTTAACACTGCTGCAGAAGTATGTTCTGAGGCAAAGGAGTAGATGTAGAAATCTCTTGTATAATCTGGACTAATGAGGACAGGAGCATCTGAAATGGCCTTCTTTATATCTTCAAAGGTAGCCTTGGCTTCTGGTGTCCACTCAATTTGTGCATCTTTTTTCAACATGGCATTTAGTGGTCTGACAATCTCAGCAAAGCCGGTGATGAACTTCCTCACAAAATTTATCTTACCAAAATAAGATTTAAGTTCCTTTTTGCTTCCTGGAAGTTGTAACTTCATAATAGATTCCACCCTGTCAGGATCAATGATAATTCCATCTTCTGTGATCAGGTGGCCTAGTAATTTTCCTGTTGTGACTCCAAATATGCACTTCTTAGGATTCAAAGATATTCCATATTCTTCACATTTCTTCAGTACACTTCTGAGATCAGCAACATGATCTCCTCTTTCCTTGGAGAATATTGTCAGGTCATCCATGTAGATGACTATACATTTTCCTATTAAGCCTCTGAAGGCTATGTCCATTGCTCGCTGGAATGTAGCTCCAGCATTTATAAGTCCAAATGGCATACGTCTATATGCAAATATACCCCACTTTGTGGTGAAGGCAGTTTTTAATCTGTCAATTTTATCAACCATCACTTGGTTGTATCCTGAAAAACCATCCAAGAAGGACATCATCTTGGCTCCATTCACAATTTGTAGAACTTCATCCAAAGAGGGCAAAGGATAATTATCTTTTTCTAATGCTCTATTTAGGTTCCTGAAATCTACACATAATCTGATGTCTCCATTCTTCTTTCTGACTAGCACAAGATTCACCACCCAAGTGGAGTGCCTTACAGGAAATATTATCCGGGCATTTAACAATTTCTTAACTTCTTCAAGGATGATTGGTTCAAGCAGAGCATTGACTGGCCTCTGCTTCTGTCTGAAAGGTTTTGCATCTGGCTTGAGAGGTATAGTATGAGTTATGACAGAAGTGTCATATGTCTTTAGCTCATCATAAGTCCATGCAATTACATGTATGTAATCCTTAAGGGCCTGAGTTATTCCTTCTAACTCTTCAGGTGTACAAACCTTACCCAATAAGACATTTCTCTTGTCATCAGCTTGTCCAATATTCACCTATGAATATTGACCTCCATCTGCCTTAGGCAGATCTTTATGTTTAAGCATATTATCTAGATCAAAGGCTCTTTCTAATTCAATCATACCTTTGGGAATTCTATTGCTAGGCAACTCTAATATCTCATCTTCTTCCCAGACATGATCTTCCATATCATTCTCATCTATAATCTGAGCTTCAAATATATCTCTGTTTGATATGAAGTCCAGGATGTGCTGATCATCATCAAACACCTGGAGATTAGTCACATTGTCAGGTACTGAAGGTACTGACACCAATTCTACTGAAAATCTCTTCAGACCAGATATAGACAGCGGTTCCAACGTACTGGCAGCCTGGGCAAGTGCATCTGCCCTCTGGTTCTGTTCTCTTGGTACGTGAACGATATTAAAGGCATCAAAGTCTTCAATCAGGTCCCACACACGATGCCTGTAATTTGATAGCTTTCTGTAATTACAAGAGTAAATTCCTCTTACTTGTCTCACAACCAGTTCTGAATCTCCAAAGACATGCAAGATCTTCACTTTCTTCTTATGGGCAAACAACATTCCATGAATCAGAGCTTCATACTCTGCGACATTATTGGTGCAGGGGAACTGTAGTCTGTAAGCTGCTAAGTAGGATTTCCCTGATGGATCAATAAGGTCAATTCCTACCCCGGCACCTTGCTTGGATTTGGATCCATCAAACCTCAGGATCCAAGGCTAATCTTCAGCAGGACATTTGTCTTCAGCAGGATATTTACTTGAACTTCCTTTCTTCTTTGCAGCTCTGGCTGCTGCTCCACCTGATATCCACTTTAACTTGGGGATGTCATCCTCAAGTCTCTTCTTTCCTTTATTTGATGAGCCTGATGGCTTTTCTGTTTTCTCTTCCATCTCAGCAGGAGGATGATGTTCAGCACCTTTAGCTGCATGCTTCTTCAAAATATGTAAGCATAGTGAGCAAGTAGTTTCTGAGTGAGGTGCCTCATGCAGCCTACACCAACCTCTAATTAAAACCTCCTGGGGAGATTTACGCTGTTGTGTCATCTTCTCTATTTCTTTTACCAGAAATTCTTTGAACTTTGTCAGGTCACTGCCTTTATCTTCATCAGACAACTCATAATCTGATTCCATGAAGCAATCACTACCAGGAGTGATCTTTTCTTTTCTCATATCATTTATCGGATCTGACACCAGGACCTCTTCTGCTCTCCGGATATGATCTTCATCATGATCCGTCGACTCTTCTGTTCCTGTAGGAGACAAATAAGAATTAATATCATCATCATCATCAGACATAGCACTCACCTCGGAATATGATGATGATGCTTCACTATACGTTTGCTCCAGTATCATCATGTCTAAGCATGGTTCACAAGTCTTTTCTGAATGTGCTTCGCCATGTAATCTGCACCATCCATCAATCAAAATATCATTAGCAGATATATTCAATAATTGGCAACGTTTTACCTGAGTAGATAAATGCATCTCAAAATCTCTGAAGCGATCTATTTCATTCTCATTATCTGGATTATTATCAAACTCCAGACTCGGCATGTCCTCATGATAATCATCATCATGCTGATGATGAACATCCAGCATCAGGATCTCCTCTATTTTAACAGTTTGCGGCCTGATGTGATAAACTCCAGGTTCTACGTTTACATACATGATCTCATTTGTTTTGTTATATTCCGTGATCATATGTTTCATCCTAGGCTCAGCATCAATCCTGATCTGATTAGGTATACCTTTCCATGGTAACCACATGTGACTGAAGTCTGTGGACATATATCCGTTAAGCATTTTAGACCAATCTCGGCTAAGCAACATCCCATATGTATCAGGTATGTCCACTACCTGAATGTCAATGTAATACTAGATCCGAGGATCAGATGCTAGCTGCATGTGAATGTGAGTGAGTTCTCCCACTACACTTACTTCTGTCTTGTCCAGTTGAGTGACCTTCTTTAAGGATTTAGCAGGATGCAGTCCTAATGCGTTACATATTGACAAAGGCATAACATTCGTTGAGGCTCCTGAATCAACTAAACAGTTGTGCAAGTTCTTGCTGAACATTCTTATAGTGAGGAGAAACGGAGGTGATTCAGTTTTATCTCTATACAAGGTCATGTGGGAGGTTTCAGCAGCTTGGACTGTAGCTGACACCTTAGACTTGCTAGTATTATCTTTAGCAGCATGATCTTTGCCATTGGATTGACTTGAAAGATGATTATCCTCTTTAGGAGCAGGATCATCTAGTGACTTCATGAATGCCCTTTTGATGGCAGGAGTTTTCAGTAACTCAGATAGGGACAGGCTGATCTTGATTTTCTTCATTTCATCAGCCAAATAGCTGACTAACTTGTCAGACTCCTGAGGTGCATTTACGATTTTTGTTACTGTGTTTTGAGGAGACAAGTATTGAGCATTCACCTTAGGGAATCCAGGGTTATTGCTAGCCTTAGGATCAGGAGGTGTGTTGAAGTTGTTTGGAGGTAGAGATGATGTCAATGGACCAGCAGGTCTGTTGGCATTGCTCCTCAGGTTATAATTGTGCTTGCCAGGATATTGCTGCTGGTATGCATGTACTTCCTCATGCTCTCTTGCAGGTTCATTTTCATCCTCAAAGGGGAAGACATAGTTTGTTTCAAAGGTTAAGGCAGATTCTTCACATGTCTGATTATAATCCTGATGAGGTTGATTTGTGTACGTTTCTAACACAAAAGCTGAGTCATATCCACAAGGAACTATTTCATTTCCTTCTGCCTGAGGTGGATTTCCAGAAGTATTAGACACTTCAGTCTGAAAGATGCTGGCAGCAATCCTAAATTGTGGACAATCTAATTCTGCATGTGCATTTGTATTGTGAATCCTGCACCAATTGGTAAGGGCTGCTTCAGCAAGATTGACTCTAGTAGTCTGTTTGGCTTCACCAGGAGGCTGATTGTCTAGGGGTGATGGTAATGAACCATTATTTGGCCTAGAGTTCCACACTCTGGGCTGTCTAGGAGGATTATTATTGTTTCCACCATTATTGTTGAAGTTATTGTTGTTATATCCTCTGTCAGGGTAGTTTGGTCTGTCATTGGAATAACTCCTATTCTGACCCGACTGCGAATAAAACCCTTGATTTCTCAAATGTGTTACTTCTGTGGTGAGTTTTCTGAGTTGAGCAGAAATTTCTTTGATTTCCTCCTTCTCCTCTTGAGCTTTGGCCACTACATTTTCAGTCTGAGGCTTGAAAAAAGAAGATCCATGGTTATTGTTGGATAGATCTGTACCCTGAGGTGTCTGAGCATGTGCAGGATATTGTGGCAATTGGCTATTTCCATTAGGAGGAGGCATAATACTCAATGGAGGTACTTGCAAAGGTGCAGGCATGACTGCTAGGGGTATCAATGATCCATTTGGATATTGTGCAGGATATTGTGAAGGATAAGCTGCAGGATATTGTGCTGGATATTGTGATTGCATGCCAGGCAAAGTAGGGAATGCTATATTTGGAGTAGGAGCAGGTATCAACTGCTGATTTACCTTGATAGCTTCTTGAAAAGCTCCTGTCAAAGTAGTGATCTCAGGATGTGTTCTCCTGATGAACATGGAAGTTAATGGATCCAGGGCTGAATAATAGATACTCCTAGCAGCAGCATCAGTCACCACATATGGGGCAACTAGCTTGGACAACATTTTCTGAAACCTAGCATTGAAATTGGCAATAGGCTCATTCTCAAATCTTTTGATTGTGGCAAACATGTGGTAATTCATGGATGGATCAATAGGGACTTTGAACCTGTCAACAAAGGCTTTCTCTAAGACAGCCCACGAACCGACAGAAGCTTGGCCAAGACTGATGAACCAATTATAAGCCTCTTCCCCTAGGGAAAAAGGAAATAATCTGCACACCACGTCCTAATGTTCTATTCTGGCTCTGCAACACGCTTCTTTAAATGTCCTGATGTGATCATCAGCATCTTGATAAGGATGATACCTTGGGCAAAGTTTGTCCGAATTCTTTGGTAACTCATGATATGCAGTAAAAGTCAAGGGTGACTCCGCTGCAAAGAAAGACATTGCAGCCTGAGGGGGCTGAACTGGTGGTGCAGTTGGCTAAGGTTGAACTAAAGGTATACCCTGGGTTTGAACAGGAGGTGTCACGGATATACCGGAAGGTATTTGCAAACTGACAGGGGTCACAGGAGGAGGTCCCGATGAAGTTCTGGACGCACTAGACCCTGGAGTATGGTGAATGTCCACAGTCCTAGGTCTGAAACCTCTAACAGGCAATTCTTCAAAAACTTCACTAGGTCTAGACCTGGTATTTATCCTGTAAGCCAGGATTTCTCGATTTGGAGGCAAATTGGCTGAAACTTTGCAAATATTGGCTGGATTCCATCGGATGAGATGATATTTGCGGTTAAACGGTAAATCAGACTGGATATTTACGAAATATTTGCGAAGATACTGCAAATATGACAGGATATTGGGATATCCTGACCCGTAGCACAAGATCTTAAGTGTTTAAGGCTCAAATTCTCAAAGATTGAACAAATTTACGCATCTTTAGTTGATATTAGTGAATTCAGAGAGATCTACTGTAAAGCTTGCAATATTTATGTGAGATCTGGAAATCTTTACATAGAATGTGCATACACAATCTTGTCACAGCAAATATTTATGAATTTTACTGAAATTCATGAGTGATCTGAGGTTACCTTACTCTTATACGTCATCAAACCTGAAAATACTGATGATGTTGCGTCATCTTCCGGTCGGGCCCTCCTTCTAGCGCCAATTTATGTTGGTCATGATGTTAGTCATTCGCAAACATAGAATAAAAGTTACACAACAACCTTTACTCATCTTGAAAGATACGATGAATTCAGAGAATTCATGATCCCAAGTCTCCGTTGATTAGGTCTTAATCTACTGACGTTACTCAGTGGTTGATGTGTGTTGCTGTTTTCCATTCAAGGGCCTTACGTGTTTCTGCAAAGTTCATCATTATCTTCAAATATCCTGCTCTGTATGTCTGCTCTCCATAAATCTCCAACAATTCTACCTCTGCACCGTGAATTTAGTCAAATAATGTGCCTACAGGCTGATATTTGCAGGATTTCTACCATTATTTATGATTCTTTGCATGATATTTCCAATACTACATGCATTTAACTCAAATATGCTAATGATTTTCAGTTACCTACGGGATTTCAGCATATTTCTCTGTTCTGCTTGTTATTTATCATGATTTGCAGTTATGGTGATGAATTTATGAAATTAAAAAAAAGGAAAAGGGTTAAAGAATAAGATTCCCAAAACTACTTGACTTAGATCACTGATCCACATACAAGCTCCCATACATGCAATGAAAAGAAGGAAACTAGAAATCACACTTCACCAGGACATTCCACAAATCCGCATGATCTAGTGCAAATCTTCAAAGGAAAAGTTGACAACAACATGTAATGAAATGAAAGCGCTTCCAGTTGAACACAGCATTCACCAGTACATATCCAGAAATCAACAAGAAGATTACGTAAAATTTACAATCAGGATGTAATCTGAAACTTCATATCCATTCAGTATGCTCAAGAACAGGTACATTTACAGTGATCTGAAGAAAGAACCTTGACATTTCAACAATTCTATCCTCATTAGTCTCAGTAATCCGATCTCCTAATTGATTCTACAGTAATTAGCCTTAATGCACCAGATGCGTCTGTGTATTTTTAATGTATTCTTTCTTTTTAATGTCTCAGGCTCTGGCCTTTATACAGAGCAAATGCCAGAAAACAGTTACAATGATCCAAGGATCAGGATCCTCTCATAATAATCAACGGTCCAGATGAAAAGCACATGCTTCGCCAGTTGGCAAATGTACAGCTGGCACAGAATATTCCAGCATCTTCAACTTGATTCGGTCTCCAGCTGGCGAACAGCATATTTGACAACATCCTCCTCACTTCTGGTTCATGTTGCCTCCATGTGCAACTTTGTAATTATCAGCTTCAACAGCAGCTCTAACAGCATCATGACTTCCTGCAAGTAAACAGACAAACATTAAGTTCATCATCATGTGGATAAACAACAGGAAGTAAACGTTTTATTAAACATGCCTCAAAATGTGCAGCTACAGGCAATCGGGCTTCATACCTGTGGAAAATATGCACTAAATGCATAAACAGCGTTAAAAAACACTCGGGTCAACCATCGTTTCATTTTCCCGCCCATTTCCTTGTATATCGGGTTCAAATATGATCATGTATGTCAAAATATATAAGGAAATAACCGCTTTTAACAAATTATTTCAAATCCGGCTTTGCATGCTCTGTTTGTATGTTTCGGGTCATTATCATATTCGCATCGGTGTGACCACATATGATCGGGGTGACAAAATTAGACTTGGCCGATGGCAACAGTTATACCGATGCCAAAAAATCATGATGATGCCCAACTCTATGTCTTTTATCTAGCTGCAGGATGTCATGAAATATGATGCTTCTCCCTTCCGAATGCTCTGATGAAAAGCACATCAGGATGTTTCGCTTCTGCATATTGGGGAAAGAAAGACATCATCGTCATCATCATGTCGAAGGAAAAAGGAGGATTTGGAATATGATCCTGCTGCTGAGGAAAGGAATATGATGGTGACGTCATTGTCATATTCGGGCTTCATTAAAATGCAAAAGATGACGTCACCGTCATGTTTCGTTAAAAACAGGGGATAAATGTAATATCGGGTCACCTAAGGAAGATGATCGGGTGGTGCATGTAATATGACCCCTTTGCGGCCAAGGTAACCCTCTCGAAAGATCAGGATGATGATGATGATCATCATCATATCCGCACTAGGTGATTTAAAATATGATCCCGCTGAATGTCCAGATGACGTCATCAGGATATCCGGGGCCTTTGTTAATCTTAGAACATGACGTCAACGTCATATTCGCGAACCGGATCATGTCTTGGAAAATATCCTGCTGAAGGAGAAATGTGATGGTGATGTCATCCTGATATTTGCTTCTTCGTTTATCAGGTCGGGATGACGTCATCAGGATATTTGCAAAAGGTTATATTTCTCAGCAGGAGGACATTACAAAATATCGGGTAGACAAACAAGATCATGATGATCTTGACAACATGACTTAGGAATGGAATATCACCCTCCCTTTGAAAGATAGGGTGATCATCATGATTGTGCAAAAGGAGATCAGGAGGATATGAAATATGATCCTGCCTTGAAAGATCAGGATGATGATGATCACCAGGACTTTGACGTGCACATGCAAATTATGCAGATCGTGGATTTTCTAAGTAGGGTGATATTATAATATTAGCGTGATATTATAATATCGGGTGATGTTAAAATATCATGATGCTCGCGATGTGCCCAAGGTCATTTGACGGGTAAAACACGCTATCACTTAAGATTGACGTCCGGATATTGGGACTGCATGATTTTTATCGGGTGATAGACCAAGATCATGATGATGACCTTTCGCGATACAAAAGACCGCTCGACGGGGAAAACTTACTATGACTTAAAGTTGACGTCCGGATATTTCGACCTCAGGATATTATCGGGGGCGTTTCAAATATGATGATGATGTTCTTCATATAGCAAAACTGAGTTTATAAAATATGACCCTCTTATTGCGAATATCAGGTTTGACCAAAACTTTGACTGTGCATAACTCCCTCATATGGACGAATTTTCAAGTGATGTAAAAGGCAAACCTGCATGGAATTTCAAGCTCTTTCTAACTATGAGGTCATAGAAACAAAAAAATGAACTTTGACAAACTGACCTCATGATGATGACCAACCTCATCCTGACCTTCATGATGATGATGCACCTGACCTATTTTTACCAAACCGCCAGAAAGCAGACAACACAAGCCAAGCCAAAAGTTGGGTCCCTGTTTTGCCAAGTCAAAATGGGGCGTGTTGTGTAACCACACAACACTATTGCAGATTTCGCTTATCCTTTTTTGGTTTCATTTGTAGGTTTTTGGTTTTCTTTTGCAAATGGGGGTTTATTTTTTAACTCTGTCGATAACCTAAAAAGCCCTAAAACCCTGTTGACCTCCTTATGCTTTATCAATCACCTACGTTTAAACCCTTATATCTCCCGTCGGCATTTCCTTCCACCACTGAGCCACTTTATTACCACCCATTGCAAACTCACCGCCACCATTAAAAGTCGTCACCACCAGCTCTTGACTGCAATAAACCCTTGTGACTCCCAGTCGTTGCCATTAACAAATCCTCCAGAGCTTCATCGACCACCATTTAAACCCTGTCCTTCACCAGTCTCAAATCCTCGTCGCTATTTGGGAACCTAAACCATCACTGTTTAAAGTCTAAAACACCTCTACAAACCCTACCACCTAACCCTCCACTCTGTACACATAATCGACACCTCACGACTACCCGGTCACCACTTCCTTGACAATCATGTTCAATACATGTTGGTCAACAATTCTGTTGACGTTTCCCAAGAACTCCAGGGCTCCAGTAGTCACAGTTGCCTACTTCACGGTCATGGTCATGGTCACCTGACCTCCATTGGCGAAGGTAATCTATCTTCTATCGGTGGTCATATTTGTGACCAGTGGAGGAGGGGAGCTAGCACCTTCCCTTCCGCTTTTTTATTTTTATATTACCTTGGCCCTTGGTCATATCAGTGACCAAGGGATCCGCTCAATATTCAAATTACTAAGTTAACTATAACCGCCAACCTTCAAACCTCCCATGTGACCAAGTAAACCTTGACAGCTAGCGGTCAAGTCAAATAGTCAAAACCTGACCTATTTCATCCTCATGCCCTAATAGGGCATCTTTTTTCTTTTCTTTATAACTTTCACGTATGAAGGCAAAATTTCATGAAACTTGTGGCATTGCGAACCTGGTTTGTCCATCTACGCTATGGAAAAGTTATTTTTAGGTGACTCTACTATTTTTATCATTTTTTTTTCAATCAAAGTCAGCTTTTCTTTTCAAACTTCAAACGAGCATAACTATTGCAAAGTTGATCCAATTTTTATGAAAAAAATTTCAAACTGCATAGAATTTCATCTAGTTTCTGATTATGCTATTCATTCTATTGTATCTATTCATATTAATCAGATTTCATCAGATTCTTCATTTTTCACATAACACATTTGTTTGCAGGTTTACTTGTTCTTTCTCAGTTTTGGTGGCTTTCAGGTGATACAAAGGAGCTATAGAAGCATTCATATTAGTCACAACAGTAGATTGGAAAGAGATTTTTCTAAGTACATTCATTCTATTCTCTCATCTTTCATTTAATCAATCAATCTTGCTTTTCTCGCATTTCAATTTGGGGCTTAAAAAGAACATCTTGTTTGCCATTCACATTTGGATTTTGGGCTCTAAAACATACTATTGTCTTCATTCAAACATTCAAATTAGGCTTAAAACAAACCATTATCTTCCATCACACATTTTGAATTTGGATTAAAATTAACAAGTGCTTTCATTTCTTGGTGAACTTGAGTGTGGTTAAAGGTGTGTATGTTCTTCTCATGTGCTTCGTGCAATCTTGAGAATCAAAAACACCTTTCATCCATTCAATTTCACACCACACATTTCATTTTCTAAGGGAAATTTACTTTGTGAGTGTGAATCTAGTGTGCATGTGTATGCTCTCTCCTTGCACCACAAGGTGATCTTAAAGATCAAAAGCACCCACTAGATTTGCTTTTGTCACCCTTTCTAAGAGGCCTACTTGGAGACACACCACTTCAAGGGACGATCTCAACTCTAGTGTTCTGGTGGAGTCTAAATAGCGAGGTGTGAATCGAAAGACACCCTCTTGGAATTTGAAATATTATCATTCAGACCCTCAAGAACTTTGTACCTTGGGGAAGTGAAGGTGAAGGGCGGGTTACCCCTTTCTCTTGGCTATTTGATATTATTTTACTTTCATTTCATGAAATTGGTCCCCCCATACCTTGAGCATATTGGGGACATCCTTAGTCAACTTGTACATTCTAGAGTAAGACCAATTTGGCCACACCTACCTGACTAACCTTAGGATTGTTGATGTGTCTTCAAGTGCTTGCTTACTCATCACATTCAAATTTCAAATTCAAATTTTCTTATGTGTCTTGTGTGTGTGATTCATGTGTGTACATGTGAAATCATTTTGCAAATTGCCAAATCAAGCTATCAACACAAACACATAAACACATCATTCTAAACATTCTTTCCAACGTATTCACACTAAGTCACTTTCATCCTAATCAAACTTTAATCATTCTTTTCACCCATCCTAATCACTTCAACCCTAATCATATATCCTAATCACATCTTATCATTTGTAATCATTCCACTTCATCATCCTAGTCCTAGCCAATCACTTGCCAAAATGGTCTTGATCCTTAGCAAGCCTATACCCAATCCTAAGCCCAAGTTCATACTTTGAGGAGGCCATCTCTTTAGTCTTAATAATGAGACAAGTCCACAATCCAAGCTCATACTTCAAGGAGGCCCTCCTTCTAATTCTAATGTTGAGACAAATCCAAGACCTAAACTTATACTCTGAGGGGTCCCTCCTTCAAGTTCTAGTAATCAGATAAGTCCAAAACCCAATTCATCCTCACATCAAGTCAATACCACATCAACCAATCCCACTTCTTTCCATGTCAACGCCACATCAACCTATTCATTCATACCCTAACAAGAACATGTGAGCCCAAGTCACCCTTTACAACAAGAGCAAATGCCTTTGGGTCCTAAAGCCACCTTTGACAAGGGATACATCAACCTAGTCCATGCAAGCCATTCACTACCCTTACCATCCTCTAATCCCCCATTAACTCCATGCCCTAAGTTTAAACATTACAAAAGTAAACATATGGAGTTATCCAAATCCACCAATCCATTCAATCCCTTTGACCCTCAATCTAATCAAAATCCTAACCATAAGCTAACACCTTCCAATATCCCTTTCATCCCTCCACCATGGGACCTATCCACTCCTAGTCCTAATTCATACAATCCAATTAGCCCTCCACCTAATCCTAATCATAAGCCTTCAACTTCCACCACCCATACACCTACAAAGGCTGTGATCCAAGAGCTACTAGCAAGGAATTAATCATCTCAATGTCAAACATCTATCCTTAAGCCTCTCCAAGAGTCTTCCAACATCATGCCTATTCCTACAACCCCATCACATCGTCTACAACCCATTGAGCCTCTCCAAGAGTCTCCCACTTCCATTTCCACTCCAAGTCAAGAGTTATGTCAAGAGCACAATCCTAAGCATGAGGGAAGATCCTTCCCTTATTCCAATCAAGATCAACCCACCTCCATCTAACTCACACCTAGCACACCTAATCCTATCTATGACCAAGCTCCCATCTATGATCAAGATCCCCTCTATGATCAAGAAGGCCATGATGATCCTCTTAGCCCACTTTATGCATTGCATGGCCAAGAGCTTATCACCCCACCTATCGATGATCCAACCACATCCACTTCCCATGATGAGACACATGGCTCCCAAGCATACATAGAAGATCAAACAAATACCTTGGATCTTAATGAACATCATGATAATCAAGATCCTAATGATCCTTCCACATCCACCATCAGCCCCTTTTCAAAGCCAACATATCCTATTGGTCTTGCCACCTTCATCCATGAATGTTCCTCCTTAGGGAAACAACAACCTTTATCTACCACCTCACCTTCTCAATCCAATAATGAACTCAAGTCTAGTGTCCAAAGCACACCTAGTCCCATTGTCCATCGCATACTCCAAAACATGAATTTCCAAGGTAAAGGCCTAGGCCTTCATGAACAAGGTATTTTGAAGCATGTCCATGTCAATGTCCCCCCACGCTCATAGGGCCTTGGATATACACCCCAAGGTAAACAATCTCAAGATGTTGGTACTTCCTCCATTCCTCCTAAATTGACCACTTTCCATCACAAATCCTATCATACACCCAAAACATATGTTTCCATTCCCCCTCCACTATCCTACAAGTGTCAAAAGCATGTGACCATACACCTTCCACCATCCACTTTACCTCCACTTCTTCCAACTCTTAATATACCTCCATCCACTTTACCTCCACTTCTACCAACACCTAATATCCCTATCATCTATAAATCCCCTCACATTCCTAATCATGATCAACAAATGCACACATCATCTAAACATAAAGCTTCCACCATGTCTATGGGATTCAAAAATAAACATTTGGATGTCTCTACACATAAAGCCAAAAATCCTAAGGATCCTCGTGCCCTAGGACATCAATTCAAAAAGTCAAAGAAAAATACATCCAAAAGGCTACCTAAGCCCATACCTTCAAAATACAAGGTCAAAACTAAAATGGTTTAGCTCCCTAAACAAAAAGCAATCAAGTCAAAAGAGGCATCCACGTCTCAAAAATCCCAACCATCCTCTTCCATCCAAAAATTCCAAAAATCCTATTCCATCCAAAAATCTCAAATTCCTTCATCCCACAAGCAATACAAAAATCATAAAAATTTTAACTCTATGTGGGTCCCTAAATGCTTACATCAACCATCCACTAAGAAACATCCCCATTGCTTCCTACACCTCCACCAAATCAATAGCTTCAACAGCTATCATGGTGTGTGCAACTGTTTGTCATGATTCCTTTCCATACCTTAATCTCCTTGTCCTTCATACATTATCCTACATATTTCACCCATCACCTTCCTATGGTCCATGCTTTTGCATAAGCCTTTCATCCATCCTTTTGCATAAACCCTACATAATCCACATCATAATCCACTATTCTTCCATGGATAAACCTTTCATAATCCACTATCTACCTAATCCATCTCACTTTCATGCAATCCCCTTACCAACATCTATGAGCCTAATGACTTGACACGGTCCATGTGAGACATACATCTCTAATGGGACTATCACCTTTCATGGAACTAGACACTTGAGTCCCTCCTATCCATATTCCACCTCTCCCATCCAAAAAAATAAAAATAAAAAAGTCAAAAGAAAAAAAATTAAAATAGTAAAGAGAAATCCCTTCGTCCAATGGTGAAAACCACCCTTGATGGTGCCTTGGATAAGTACCATGATAAAAACCAGGCAAACAGGCATCATGTGTAGGTTGATCTTCTATGTCACTTACACTTGGGGGCATGTTGTCTCATCCATACCACAAGTTATCATTTCTATCATATCTTACCATCCTTAACCATACACATACCTATCCTATTGAATCCATTT
The DNA here is from genome assembly GCA_027924645.1 of Cunninghamia lanceolata. NCBI lineage: Eukaryota > Viridiplantae > Streptophyta > Pinopsida > Cupressales > Cupressaceae > Cunninghamia > Cunninghamia lanceolata. The sequence goes on along the minus strand of BSBN01001052.1, from coordinate 524,301 downwards.
ACCTCCCTTCCTCCTTTTGATCTTGATAAAGATATGGGGGTAAAATGTTAACAAAATGTTTTGGATATCTCTTGATATACCTCATCCTTTCCAAACTATCAAATCCAATCATCCTTTCGTCATAGGCTTTATCATGAAAAATCCTAAGTATTGCACCTAGAATGGGGCATGCTATTCCTATGTGACATAGTCTTTGGAGATCACATCCTTGCTCTCTTATGCATACATCCTTTCCATCCACTATCGCCTATCCTTTTATCTATCTATCCTACATTCATCCTTGCATCTAGATTTGGTTTTCCCTTGTCATTGGTACCTAGCACAAAGGCTATCCAAATGTTCATCCAATGCCATTCCTCAAAGCATTCAAAAACACAAATAAGGTCAAAACATGTCAAAATCCAAAAAAAATAAAAACATTTCCAAAAATACAAAAAAAAATCAAACATTCCTAAAAATACAAAAAAATCAAATATCCAACATAAATCCAAGCAATAAAACCAATTCAATGAAATCAAGTCAATCCAATCAATCATTCAAATCAATCCTCAAATCACTCAATCAATTCTTCAATTCAATCAAATCAAATTAATCAATTCATCAAGTCAATTCCTCAATTCAATCCAATCAATCAAATCATCAAATCATTTATATTCAAATCAACATCCAATCAATCAATCACATCATTCCACTCAATCAATTCATCCAAACCATTCATCAATCAATTCTTCCAATCTAATCATCAATCCAACTCAATCAAATTCATTCAATCAAATCAATTCATCAATTCTTCAAATCCAATCGTCAAATCAATTCCTCAATCCATAAAATCAAATCATCCAATCCAATCAAACCAATTCAATTCTTCCAATCATCAACCAAATCAATTCATCAAAATCAATCAATCCAAACAATGATCCAAATGCAAGGCATCCTTAATCCATACCAATCAAGTCAATCAATCTTGTCAAATTATCCAATCACATCCTTAGTCTTGATCCTAGCCTTGTTGTAAACCAAATCATCAATCAATTAATCAAATCCTAGTGTTGATTCGCATGGCCAACAATACCAATGTCAACCAATCAATCAATTGTCTTATATAGGATGTTGCTTTGTCAAAACTAGACCAGGGATCTTATACGGCATGTTTTATTTCCTGAAACCAGACACCACTATCATTATCAATCAATCAATTAATCATTGGTTTACAGCTTGACAGGGGCAATACCTTGTTTGTTTTTGTATCATTTGTGCATGTTTGCTTGCTTGCGTGTGTTATCATTTTTATCTTGCATGTGAATCAAACCATTTCATTCTAGTTAATATTGATATCTTGTGTATGGTGGAATATATTTTTGCATTAACCTTTGCATCTAAGGTCATATCATACATTTTGTGCATTCTGACTTTAATGCTCTAAGTTTACTTCCCCATACATCTAGACAAGGTCATATTACGCTGGTGCACAAGACACATCATCACCCTGGTCTTTCTACCTTGGTGCATAATGTCTAGTGCTATATCAAACTTCATAGTTGCTCACCTTCATTGCAGCATAATGTATCATTCATTTCTTCTATCCATTCCCTTACCTTTCTTCCTTGACCAATCCCTTTCATTTTTCGAGATCCTACCCATGTTTGTCCAACCCGCCTATACTCTCGAGGGGGGCATCATCATCCTATCTTTACATCATCATCTTTTTCCTCTATCCATACCTTAGCTTCTTTGAAATGATGTTACTTATCTTAGTCACAACATTCACAACATCATCTCAAAGAGGGGCAAAATGTAGACACTTAAAATTGTCCGTCTTGCAACATCACCTAATCGACACATTACTAGAGACATCATATGACATTTTTTCCTAATCCCACTCCTAATCCAATTTATCCCAATTGACAATTAATTAAATAAATCCTATTTATTTAATTAATTTCTCTCTCCCATTTTACAACTAATTCAAATAAAATATTTGAATTAGTCCTCAGCTTTCACCTTATTGCAACATGTGTCGCATACGACATTTTTCATTTAATACACTTCACATGTACAACTAATTTAAATAATTCTATTATTTAAATTAGGTCAGCCCTATCCCTATCCACACACTTGTCACATGACTACAACTCCTAATGGAGTGGGAAACCCTATTCGATCCTAGCTATCCACATCATTGAAACCAACTTTCAATCATAGCCCTTCATTCAAATCACTCACTTCCTATAAATCAACCCTCAACCAAGCCATTTGATCATTTAGTTTTCAAGTATTGTTATGCTACTAGAATGAGCAACCAACATTCATCCTCTGAAATCATGCATTCCTATGCAAGATTGAGAAGAGCAATGGAGGAGATCCAAGCTTAGTGTAGAGATCAGTTTTTGGTTTGCTTTGTCATTTGATTTCTATGCTAGCTTGTACTTCATTGTGCTTGTTAGGGTTTGATGATTTTTTGTTTGTGATTTAGCCCTAATTTTTACCCTAACTATAGATATAATGGCACCAAATTATGGTTGACATAATCTTGGTATCATACCATTTGGTCCAAAGAAACCATCTAATTAATTGAGTAAACCTATTATAGTTAGTTTTAAACTGAGACTAATAAGATGAGAAGTAAGCATGAGTTACAATGACCACTTTGTTGGGTACTTGAATCCTTCCAACCAAGGATGGGAACTTAAAACCCTACAAATACAACTTTCTATAGAATCCACTCATGAAATAAGATCATGTGTTGTTCATTCTTACACCCAACCCAAAGGAAATTGCAAGATTATGATCTTTCTATTTTTTATTTCATGTCATTTAGTTGGGTTTTAAGAAGGTTTAGGATTATCTTACTTGATTATATATTTGGGTTTGTGCATAGAAAAACACAAAGATTGAGATAGTATAATAAATATCTAAAATTTGAATAGTGTTAGAAAATTTATCTTCACCATTCTTGACAAAAAAATGTAATATCATTTATATAGTGGGAGTTTAACATACATAAGATTTTTTTAGAAGGCCTAGATTCCTTTGACAATCCTCATGTCACAAGACTTTTGAAATAGCTAACTCAAATAGTTCCTCATGATCTTGGAGATGAATGAAGCAAGCATGTGTACTTTCCTAATAAAACTAGCACCAAAGAAGGATGGAGAATGGAGAATGTGTATAGACTCAAGAGCCATCAATAAGATCATGATCAAGTATCAGTTTCCACTGGCAAGGATGGATGACATAATGGATTGCCTAAGTGGAGCTCCAAGTACTTCACAAAGATAAATTTAAAGAGCAGATATCACCAAATCTGAATCTGAGAAGGAGTTGAATGGAAGATAGCCTTCAAGACAAAGGAAGCTTTGTATGAGTCGTTATTCATGCCATTTGGGCTAACCAATGCACCGAGCACATTCATGCGACTCATGAATGAGGTATTGAAAGAGTTTTTGAGAAAGTTTGTTATTGTTGATTTAGATGACATTTTTATTTTTTAGTAAGACATGGGAAGAGCATCTGATGCATATTAGAAGAGTTTTAGAGAAGCTGAGGGAGGAGAAGCTGTAGATTAATATGAAGAAATGCATTTTTTTGCAAAGGAGTTGGTATACGTGGAATTTGTTGTCTCAACTGAGGGTATTAAGATGTACCTAGAAAACATAAGGGCTATTGTTGAATGACCCATGCCAAGGAGTACTATAGAGGTAAGATATTTTCATGGTTTGGCAAGTTTTTATAAGAAGTTTGTTAATAATTTTAGTAGCATTTGTGCCCCACTAACTAAAACAATGAGAGGATATAAAAGAGAGTTCAAGTGGACCATAAGAGCAACGAAGAGATTTGATATGTTGAAGAAGAAATTCACAAAGCAACCTATTTTGGCACCTCCAGATTTCAACAAGGTATTTCAAGTAGATTGTGATGTTAGTGGCAGTGCCATAGGAGTTGTTTTGAGTCAAGAAGGTAATCCCATTGCCTATTTTAGTGAGAAGCTTAATGATGCCAATAAAAAGTATTTTATCTATGATCAAGAGTTTTATGCCATAGTTCAGGCTTTGAAGAAATGCAAACATTATTTGGTGCCAAAAGAGTTTGTTCTATATACTAATCATTAGGATTTACAATATCTTAATAGTCAAGAGAAGTTGAATCAAAGGAACTTCAAATGGGTTGAGTTTTTGCAGAGTTATACTTTTGTTTTGAAGCACATAAGTGGATGATCAAACAAAGTTGCAGATGCCGTAAGGAAAAGGCAAAATTTGTTGATAGAGATGAAGATAGAGATTGTTGGGTTTAATGAACTCAAAAGTTTGTATCTTGAAGATCCAAATTTTGTAGAGGCTTGGAAAGCTTGTTTAGAACCTATTACTTTGGATAGGACAAGGTGGTTGGATTTCATGATACAAGATGGTATGTTTTTTAGAGGAAGCTAGTTGTGCATTCTGAGGAGTTCCATGAGAGAGAATATGATCAAGGAGAAGCATAGTGGAGGATTGGTAGGACATTTTGGTTGAGATAAGACCATTTCTCTTGTTAGTGAGAATTACTACTAGCCATAATTACACCAGGATGTGAAGAAATTTGTGCAAATCTGCAGAATATGTCAGATGGCCAAAGGGGTAAGTTAGAATACAAGGTTGTATCAACTATTGCCTATACTAGAGAGACTATGCGAAGAAATCAACATGGATTATGTTCTTGGTTTTCTGAGAATGTAAAGAGGACATGACTCCATATTTGTGGTGGTTGATAGGTTTTCAAAGATGACACACTTCATTCCATGTCATAAGACTAGTGATGATGTTCATGTTGCAGAATTATTTTTCAGAGAGGTGTTAAGACTACATGGTCTACCAAAAAGCATAGTTTCAGATTGAGATACTAAGTTTGTTTGGTATTTCTAGAGGACTTTATGAAAGAAGTTGAAGACTAATTTGAAGTTTAGTTATGAAAAATCATCCGCAAACTGATGGACAGATCGAGGTGGTGAATAGGAGTTTAGGGAACCTATTGAGATGCTTGGTAGGAGATAAGCCTAATGGATGGGATTTGATGTTACCACAGGAGGAGTTCGCATACAAAAATTTTGTCAACAGAAATATTGGTAAATCTCCATTCCAAATTGTATATGGTAGCAATCCAAGAAATTCTTCTAAGTTGAAAAAGATGGATAGAGGAGAGAAAAGTAGTGCCAAGATCAAAGACTTTACAAAGTACCTAAAGAACTTGCATGAGGAGGTAAGAAAGCATATCAATAAGGTTCAAATTCATAATACAAGGCTAAGGCAGATCAAAAGAGGAGATTTAAGGAGTTCAAGGTTGGAGATAAAGTTATGGTTTGCCTAAGGAAGGAAAGGTATCTTGTGGGAACATATAATAAGTTAAAGATGAAGAAATTTGGACCATGTAGGATCTTGAAGAAGCATGATTTAGGAAATGCATATAAAGTAAAGCTACCAAGTGGAATCAACATTTCCCTTGTGTTCAACATTTATGATTTGATATAGTATCATTAAGGTGGCACAAAGGATGGACCAATAGAAGAACAATGGAGTATCCTGGCACCCACTTCAGAGGAGGCAATAGAAGAAATCCTAGATAGCCGTGTGGGAAGAAGTACCAGAAATAGGCAATATGAAGAATACTTGGTTAAGTGGAAAATAAGTCTTGTGGAGGATTCATCATGGTTGTCTAAGGTAGAGGTTGAACATCTTGTTTTTCCTCAAACACCTGAGATGTGACAAGGTCACTTCTCAAATTATCCTAGGTGTCTGATGCAAAAGCATCCAATGGTGTAAGGATAATCTTGCATCACCTAAAAATATTTGGAGTTGTTTTGAATGTCTTTGTTTTTGTAGGTTTCTTTAGTTGTTTTGGAGTCCATGTAGATAATCCAGTGGTTCAGGACTATCAAAATTTTAGAAAGGCTAAAATAGTAACCTACTATTTTTAGTAAGTTTTCCTATTTGGGTATGTAAGGACCTAAAAATTTGTCCCAAGAACTGGAATTGTATTAAAAATAAAAAAATGGTGAAGAAATTATTTGAATATAATTTATAGTTTGAGAGATATTAAAGTTTTTGTCTATGAAAATTGCTCCTAATGAACTTCATATTTCCAATGCCTAGTTCTATTTATCAATCGGACGCTCGGTTCAAAAGTTATGGCCCTTAGAAGTTGTATTACAAAATTTTAAAAACTTCAAAAATTTCAAATTGCCAATTTCTTGAGTGTGAAAATGGACAACTAGACTTAGCACCCAAAAAAAGGGAGTTACATTTTCTAGAACATTCAAGAAGATAGTGGAGAAGTGGCATGGAAGTTATTGGTCCCAAATAAAAAAGGGGAAATAAAAAGGTTACGAAGGGTAGTTCCATATGTGCGGTTGTGGCTTTGGATTGTAGAAATCTCTGATAGAGTAGGATTTTCTCTGTTTTAAAACAACCCATGTTGATGTAGCATGTAATACTAGATTTTGTACTCCATTTTACTAAAGAAATAGAAGTTGCTTGATTTCATTCCTCACATTTTTGGTGGGAATCTATGTTGTTGTTTCATGTGTGAGTGTTTAGTGAAGTAGCCCTTCATCCTTTGGAAATCATGAAAAGCATTGGAAGATATATCTTCCTTCCATGTTGACCCCAAATTTTTATTTTTATTTGATTTCTTGTGTAATTATTCCATTGTGCTTGTAGTTCTATGTGCTTAGGGAATGATGACAATTCATTGAGTTCTCCCTTATTGATTACCCCTTCCCATGCATACTAAACCTAAAGCACATAGATCCCTTAGTGTTTTTGGTGTTGTTGCTTTTTAATGTGACAGTTGATAGCATTGCTCAGTATCATACCATGCTTACACAAGCTCATTGTGTATCATGCCTACATCATCACCTTTGTTGTCTCTTTTTGGAGGCAACCCTCTTTTTCATTTTCAAGACATGCAGCTTTGAGGTCTTCTTATATATGTTTCCTCATGCTCTTTTCCCCACTTATCCCTTAAAATTAATTGCATATTGATGTTTGATGCAATCATTTTACAGTGAGGGCATAATTTCACACTTTACACCTTTTTGCACACACCATGTGGATGGTTCGCTCTTGGCAGTGTTTTCTCTGGCAACATTTGTAGCTTGTGGTCCTAACAAGATGCACTTGCTTAACCCAACCACAATGTTCATCTACTCTTTTAGCACTCTCTGTGAGTCACCTAACAACATGGTTTGTTAGTCCTAATGGCCCACAAGAGTTTGGTATGGTTCCTAGCTCTCATAGTGTGCTAGCTCTAGAACCATACTTGGCATCTTCTAGCACTCGTAGTGTGCTAGAAATACCTCTTTGCTATTTTTCTTTCCATTTTTTTCTTGTGTGTGTGTGTTTTGTTGTAGATAATAGTAGATGGTGTATTAGATTATATGATTTGCTAAACACTTAGATGTTTGGGCAGGCCATATTTAATCTAATCCTTTTAGGATGTTATATATGTGTGTGTGTGTGTGGTTCTGACATTGCCTCTTGCATAGTTTTATTGTCTAATTCTATGGTTTTGCAGGTTCTCAACCTAGGGGATCCATTCCTCTACTCGAAGAATCCTTGCATCGTCTATAATATCATTTTTGAAGATATAAATGTGTTATGCTATTTTTTTTTACTTTTGCTTGCATATGCACATATTGTCATATCCCCACTGAAGTGGGGGCTAAATGTAACATCAAAAATTATGTACCCTCACAATTTCATGCTACATTTAACAACCACCTTAACACTTGTATCCTCATTTCTGCATTTTAGGCTTATATTTGCTTCATTTTGGCCTCCTCTTACTTTTATCAAATTTCATTTGAATTATTTGCTTGTCACATTTTCCTACAATGTTCTTTGTAATCAGGAACTTAAATCACCTAGACTTGAGCGCTATGTGTGGATGTCTACATGACATGCTAGCATCCCACATCCGTTTGGTGCCAGGTGATAGTTCATGCGTGTTACCAGATAACTTCAGTGATGATGAGATTTTTATGTAATGTCCTTCCAAGGTGCAAAATGTCTCCTTGCATGCTATTTCAAATGATTCCTCCCTTTGGGGTTGGATTTTTAAAATTCATTCTTTCATTCTCTCAAGCTCACACATTTTTCTTGGTTCTACCTTGCAACTTTGAAACACTTGGTGAATTCAATCTCCATATCAGCTACATAGGTTTTTGCACTCTCCTATGGTGTAGCATCATCTTCAATAGTTCTTAAAGGTTTTGGTTTGATTGGTGCACATTGAGAAAGCTCTCCCTTGTTGGGGTTTTGAAGTTGTACACCATATTTGAGCTCTTGAGAGTTTGCAGATTTCTCTCCATCATCCAAACAGGTAAGATTGTTTCATTGTGTTGTTTAATTCTTTATATTTGAATATGGTTTGGATTATATGGTTATTGAAATGGTGTAGATTGGACCATTTTGTTTGGGTTATTAGGTGTAGACCACTGTTATAATTCTTTTTTGTTGCATTGGCTGCATGTTCAAGGGTTTCTTCCCCATAGACCAAGGAAGTAAATCTCTATAGTTTACTTTCTTTGCTATTTCTCTCAATTCCTAGATGCACATAGGATAGAAGAACACATATTTTCTTTCTTTCCAATCATCTATATCAATCTGTTTCTCATGGGGGTAGAAATACTGAAACTAGGGCTTGATCGAGGCAAGCTCCTTAGCAGTACAACTCTTCTTTTCTCTCCTTTTGTAGATATTCTTGGAGTGAAGGCTTGTCAACTCCACAGAGGTTTTGTTGGCCTTTTTCTCTTCCTTGGTTTGTTTTATTTTCATAGTATAGTTGAGTTATTTTGAATTTTGTGTTACCTGGATAATGTTGGGTATGTTTTGTATTTGAAACATGTTGTGTAGGTGTCCTAGGTCCATACAAACCTAACATTTTTATTTTTTCCAAGTCTTAGGATACCAATGCTTAGTTCAGATGTCCTCACAACATGTCATCCAAGGTGGTGATCTCCTCCCCTCGATGATAGGTTCCTCTCTTTTCCCTCTTTTGGCTTCTACAATTCATTTTTCATAATTCTATACAGTCATTTATTTTCATTATTTTGTTCTTTCCTTCATTGTCAAGCATCTAGTCTAGTTGTTTTCTTTGACTCGAACACATAGTTGTTCTGTTAAGACCTAGAGTAGGTTTTATACATCTACACACTAGATAGTAGAACCCGAGTGTAGCATTTATGAAGAATTACCTTAATTGAGATATTTGATTAAGGAGTACATTTTTTCCTACACTACACTAACATCCATTTGTAGGTCTAAATAGAACATTCCTAGGTGCCACAAATTTTGAGAACTACTCCATCAAAGTTTGGTACTTTTTTTCTCTTTGATCTCTTAAGAGACTTTACCAAAATCTTGTAGCCCGGAAGGATTAGGACACTTGGGGAATGAAATAGAGCCTCCTATAACATTCACCTACTTAGCCCAATGTGTTGGCATAGTTAGTTTGGTCCCACAAGGTGAAGAACATAAAATATGGCTATTGAAAACATTATGTTGAACATAAATGAGGCATTTTACAAAAATTCATATGTTGTTAGCATGGTAAAATAGTTTTGAGTTGATGATTACCAAGAGAGGTTATTGTGGAAGGACTCAACATCCAACTATAGGTACAAATGGAACATTCCTAAGTGCCATATTTTTTTATAACCACTCCATCAAAGTTTGGTAGTTTTTTTTCTCTTAGTTCTCTTAAGAGACTTTGTCAGAATCATGTAGCTTGGAAGGATTGGACACTTTGTCATTTTTTTCCAAACAAGATAATGGAGACTAACTTAACACTAACACTCAAACATTCATAATAAACAAACTATTCATATATGCATGTGTGATGAGATTTTTCAATCATGCCACCTTACCAGTTCCCTCTAGAATCCTTCTCATCAATGATACTCTCTCTTTAAAATCCATGAGAGTGTTAGTTCTTTCTTATCACACTCAAGAACCCATGAAATGGTAGTTAGTCTTAATCAAATAACAATTAAATCATGTCATATTTCAACATCTATAATTCTCAAAATGTCTTAAACATTATTTGCAATCATTATCATTAGAAAGTCAAATAATAATCAACACAATCATAATTATTTTCCTAGTTGTCTTCCAATCTATAACTAGGAATAGAAAATATGGATGTGACACCTTCTACATCTTCCATAACTCATGATTGTACTATGTATCTTCTCACTTCTCTTCCTCCTTTGGTTGCATGTTCAAACTCCTTGAATATCACAAAGGATATAGAGACCTCTTTCTCTTCCTTCATCACCTATCAAGATCTTATCCTTATGGCTGATGATACTTATTCACCACATAGTTCAAAAAATTCTATTGATAACCTTTCTTTTAGTGCCTTTGATGAATCTTCTCTGAGTGTTGATGAGGTTCATACATCTATTGGTCCTTTTTCTCAACAAGATGGACTAAGATTTTCTTGTTCCTCCCCTCCTCTTTCTTTGGAGGATGGACTCCCTCTTGTGGACAATTCTAAGCATGCTAGTATCATTCATAACTCTCTTAAAGTCACATTGGCCAAAATTCCTCCTTTGATAGATATTAAGAATCATTTGCATGATCCTTTATCTACTATTTCATCTTCTACATGAGAGCATCTCTTCTAGACCTTGATCCTTGCCATTATTTTTCTCCACCTTATTTTCCCACTACCACTTCTACATCATTTTATTTTTTGAAGGCATCACCATTGATTTCTTGGGAGCTACCTTCTATTGATCCTTCTACATCTACATGGCTATGCTCTCCTTTATCTTCTAAGATTCTTGAATACCCCTCTCATGTTGGTATGGTAACTCTTTCTTTTGACAAATACAATAGCCATGATGATTTGTTGCACCATGTGAAACACTTCTCCACCATATGCTTGAATCATACCTATGATGACTATATCTTATCAAAATTATTTCCTAGAATGTTGATATATATTGCCTTATACTAGTTCTACACCTTACCTACTAGATCCTTACACTCATTTTTTGATGTTGCTCGTGCATTTGTTGTTGAACACACTAGGATACTGAGAGTGGTGTGAATTAGTATCTAAATGAAATTCAACTTCTTTTGAGCAGATTAAAACTTAAACATTAAAACATTAACATAAACATGAAAGATCAACATAATGCACATCAACACATAACACCAGATATACATGGAAAATCTAAGAAGGGAAAAACCACGGTGAGAATTAACTCACAATATATGAAGCTCAAAATAACAACTTTGTTTTAGGGCTACAACCCAAGGAAGCTACTCCTCCCTGAAAAATTTGATTTAGGGTCACTCCTAAGGAAGCTACAACTCCCTGAAGAATTTTTTTTAGGGTCACTCCCAAGGAAGCAACTACTCCCTGAATTGAGAACAAACTCAAAAAAGATTACAGTATGACAGTCCCTCTACTGCCTGAAAACTGACAATGAAGCTCACACCTTTGATGATTGCACTTTTGCTTCTTCTGATGATTGAATCAATTAGACACACTCTTCACTTCCCTCCTATCACAAAAATATATTCAAGATGAATCAGGACAACTTCTAACACATATACTCTTTCTCCTTCAGCTAGACATCACAATGCATATGATTTTCATATTTTGGTCTTCACACCCTCACATATTCATTTTCGCAATCATACCTCACCTAGACCAACTAGGTTTACAATATATACATGAAATTTCATTTATTACATTACAAGTTGGCCAATACAATAAGAATATTACAATTTACAAGTCGACTAGAGACCACAACATGAAACATGCATAGGGCAAGCCCTATCATGAACAAGACGCTACTCCAAAAGAAAACACACAACTTGCAGATCCCAATACATGCTTAGTTTGGTCCCAAACATCATTCACAGCATCATTCTTCAAGGAATAACATCTGCACATCACACCTATTTGAAATAGGTCACCCTTAAGTAAGAACACATGAAGCTTGTAGCACAACTGTACACCTAGAAGATCAAACATTACTTGTGGTACACCAAATCACTAGATACTTTGCAAAAGTATGCATTGAGCCTCTCTGAGCATGGTCACAAAGTTTTATTGACAAAACTTCACATCCGAAAGAGTGTGGAATATTCTAACAAGTCTTCATCACCATTTTACTCTGCCAAAACATAGACCAGAGCTCTGTCATTCATAACTTTCATTTCTGAGGTCATACAAACTTTGTCTCTTGGATATAATATCTTCACAAGACACTAAGATTAACTTCTAAACCATAGGACATCATCTTCAAACATAGAGGAATGCAGAGCTAAACATTGTTGCATAGTGAATCTCTTCTTTAGAACCAACACTGTCTTCAACCTATCAATTGCAAAACACCCTTCTGGTAATCCAAACATCAGGGAACTAGAACACACATTATTTGACACTATATGAATCTATCTTCTAATCCACAGAGGCACAACATCAAAAGCATGAAAATGCAGAGTAATCTCTCAGATAGTCCTCAAAACAGTCTTCCTATATGCAAAAACTTTCACCAACTTTTGAAGGCCAAAATCTTCACATAATAGCATATACATCCTTGAGAACAACAAGAGGGATCAAACAACATTCCATAGGCCATCAACAACATCTTTTCTTCCTCATCATAGCGTAATATATCATTATTCATCTTAGTGCTTCCAATTCCCATCTTAATGTTTCATCATGAGAACATGACATCCAACCATGAACTGTATCTTCTCTGCTAAATAGGACATGACATCCAACCATGAACTTCTAATTCCCATATTAATATATCTTCTCTACTATCATTGGATAAGACATGACATCCAACCATGAACTTCTAATTCCCATATGAATGTATCTTCTTTAGAACATGACATCCAACCATGAACACCATCACACATCCATGACAGTGTTGACATCAATGAAAACTAAATGCCAACAATCTCCCCCTTTGGTATTGATGGAAACACATGCCTACACATTCCTCCCATTTGACATCAAGGACAAATGTCAACTTCTTTTTTTTAGTGCATAACTTCTTGCAACAAACAGACTCCCCCTATCATCAACAACCACTACTTGCTCACCCTGAGAGGTAGCCACCATTAGTCTAGGAAAAAGATGTAACATGAACCACTCCCCTTAACAAATGCACCACTATGCATCTAGTAGGAAGAAGGAGGGAAATCACCCCTAGCATCTACCATAGATCCTCAAAAGTGTCCTTTGCAAGAGCCTGTGAAAATATCTGCAATTTGATCCTTTGTTGGAACATATTACAACTTTACTTCCTTATCTGCAACCTTCTCTCTCAAAAAGTGATATCTTATTACTATATGCTTGATTCTAGAATGCATCACTGGATTCTTAGAAATATTGATAGCACTTGTATTATCACCAAAAATAGGAATAGGCTCATCATACAATACCTTGATATCCTTTAGGGTTTACTTCATCCACAAAAATTGTGTACAGCAAGATGTTGTTGCAATATATTCTGCCTCTATAGTTGATAATGACACTGAATCTTGCTTCTTATGCTACCATGAAACCAATATGCTTCATAAAAATAAAGCACCACCACTTGTACTTCTTCTATCATCAACACAACTAGCCTAATTGGCATCAATGTAGGCACTCAAATCAAAGTTAGTACCTCTTGGATACCATAAGCCATAATCCAGAGTTCTTTTCAAGTATCTAAATTTTCTTTTTACTGCCTTCTCATGTGTTTTCTTGGGATTAGCTTGATAGCTAGAAACCACACATACTGCATGTATAATATTAGGTCTAGAAGCAGTCAAGTACAACAATCCTCCAATCATAGATCTATAGGAAGTCTGATCAACCTTCAGAGACTCATCATCCTTGCTCAAATGACATCCATTGACCATGGGAGTATCCACTGGTTTTGAATCCTCCATACCAAACTTCTTCAACAACTCCTTGACATACTTAGCTTGAGAAATAAAGATATCATCATCTAGCTAAGTAATTTGAAGTCCAAGGAAGAAAGACATCTCACCAATCATATAGATATTTCAAACTCTTTTTGCATCTCCTCTTCAAACTTCTTACACATATCATCATCTCCACCAAAGATGATGTTATCAACATATACTGTAACTATCAGTATCATATCTCATTCTTTCTTGATGTAAAGATTGCTATCTTTAGTACCTTTCTTGAAGCCAGGGTTAAAGTAAGTACTTATCCAACCTAGCATACCAAGCCCTAGGTGCTTGCTTGAGACCATGCAAATCCTTTTTGAGTATGCACACCATGTCTGAATCTTCTGATATCTGGAAACCATCTAGTTGCTCAATGTAAACCTCTTCCTCTAGATCACCATTCAAAAATGTTGACTTGACATCCATATGATAGACCTTGAAGTTCTTATGAGCAGTAAGGGAAAGAAACATTTTGATTGCCTCCATCCTAGCTACTGGAGCAATAGTCTCTTCAAAATCAATGTCTTCAACTTGAGAGTAGCCCTTACATACCAATCTTGCTTTGTTCCTTACAACTTCACCTTCTTCATTCAGCTTGTTCCAAAACACCCACTTTTTTCCTATAACATTCTTATTGGCTGGTCTAGGAACCAATTGCCATGTCTAATTCTTCTCAATCTGATCCAATTCTTCTTCCATTACCTTTATCCATCCATCATCTTTGCTATCATTAGTAAAGGCTTTAGGTTCTACCTTTGATAGTAAACACAAGTTTACTTGCTCATATGCTTTTGCAAAACTTCTCCTAGTTAGCACACCTTTATTCTTGTCCCCAATGATCTGATCTATTGAATGGTTCTTCTGAACATACTTTTCTAGAGTCTTGGGCATATGTTCTGGTTCTTGTTCCTTTTCTTCTTTCTCTTCTTCTTCTTCATCTTTAATGCATGGAAAGATATCAGATCCGGAGTCCTCTAATTCTTGTGAGATCTGATACAAGTCTTCATCTACTTTGGCATTTGTGATTTCAACCATCTTTCCTAATCTCTTATTGTAGTATCTATAGGCCTTGCTTATGGTTGAGTAACCAAGAAAGATCCCTTCATCACTTCTTGAATCAAACTTTCCTAGGTCTTCTTCATCTCTTCTAATATAGTATTTGTTGCCAAAGATCCTGAAGTATATGACAGTAGGATGTCTTTCATACCATAGTTCATAAGGGGTATTAGTGCCATTGATCCTCAGTTGTAATCTATTAGTCAGATAGACAGTAGTGTGAACTACTTCCTTCTAGTACATGTTAGGAAAATTTACATCCTTCAACATTGCCCTAGCCATCTCTTGCACAATCCTATTCTTCCTTTCCACTACCCCATTTTGTTGAAGGGTCCTAGGAGCTGACAGATGTCTCCTTTCACCTTGTTGACTCTTTACTCTTATAGGACCACAAAGGTTAGTATGGATCAGCTCCAATGGCATTGAAGAAGAACACTCCTTTCTTTTGAAACTTGTCTTTGTCTACTTTCCCATTTGACATTCTTTGCATACTGTGTTTGCAGGCTTGGTTATCTTGGGCATATCTCTCACCACATGAATACAGCTAATTTTTACCATATTGTCAAAGTTGGTGTGTCCCATTCACTTGTGTCATAGCCATCACTCACTGGATTAAGCCAATAAGCATGTTCTTCCATTTACCTCCTTCAGATGATAGATGTCACCATATGACTTGATGCCTTCTGCAACTAGTTTTCTAGACCCTGCCTTCTTGATTTCACAACCTTTGGCATGAAAGGTAAGATTGTATCCTTTACTACACATCTGACTAACACTGAGAAGATTATGTTTTAGTCCTTTGACATAAAGAACATCCTCAGTCCTATTCTTCCCATCAATAGTTATAGCTCCCTTTCCACATATTTGTACTGACTCATCACCACCAAACTTGACAGCTCCACCATTCCACTTCTCAAGGCTAATAAACTTATCCTTGTCACTAGTCATATGATTAGAACAACCACTTTCAATTACCCAATCTTTGGCTTCTTCTCTTGCATGAAAATTAATCCATACCACCATCGATTTATCATTGTTTTGGTCATCTTGTAGGGTATTAGTCTCTTCACATTTTTTAATATCATCCTTTTTGTTACTGAATATTCAAGGCCATGAAGAGTGTTTCATCATTTGAATCATCATGATCCTCATTTTATGAAGAACAACTGCCCTCTATGGAATACATTCTTCTTTTTGAACTTGTCTCTCTTGTTACTACCCCTTGAATCTTTAAAAGGACATTTACAAGCAAAATGACCAATCTTTCCACAATTGAAACATTTGAAGGGTACGTTACCTCTATATTTTCTTGTGCCTTTCTTTAGTGTTCTTACAAAGTTTGCCTCTATCTCATCAAGGTCATTATTTTGATCAACTACTTCATCTTTTGTCTTCTTACTTGCTTTAAATGTTGCTTCCTTATTTGGAGCAACGTTGTCAAATTCTCTCATTTCAAAGGTTGTGAGAGAGCCAAATAATTGATCTATTGTGTATTATCCAAATCCTAAAATTCCTCAATGGTAGACACCTTATGACTATAAGATTTAGGAAGAGATCTCAAGACCTTCTTCATAATCTCATCTTATTTCACTTCTCCACCAAGACATCTGATGCCATTGACTATCTCATCCACTCAGAGCAAGTAACCAACATTGTCTTCATCTTCTGTCATCCTTGGGGTTTCAAATTTGCTCTTGAAGATTTGTATCTTGGCTTGTTTCACTTTACTATCTCCTTCATAAATACTTTCAAGTTTGTTCCAGACATCCTGAGAAAATGTACAACTCATTATATTCACAAGTTCAGAATTAGCTAGTCCACTCATGATAGCACTCTTTGCCAAGGCATTGTTCTCATACAACTTAATCTCATCTACATCCTTAGGTTCACTACTAGGAGTAGTGTATCCCTTCTTGACTGATTATCAAATGCTATACCCTAGAGAGGTCAGATATTTTTCCATCCTTAGCTTCCAAAAGGAATAATTCATCCCATCAAACATTGGTACCTGGAGAGAACCATTTTGAGCCATCTCGGACCTTCTTCAAGCAGTTAAGCTTCTTCTGAGTAACTTGGCTCTGATACCAATTGTTGAACACACCAAGATACTGAGAGGGGGGTGAATTAGTATCTAAACAAACTTCAACTTCTCCAGAGAATATTAAAACTTAAGCATTACAACATTAATATAAACATGAAAGATCAACACAATTTACATCAACACATAACACCAAATATACGTGGAAAACCCAATTAGCGAAAAACCACGGTGAGGATTAACTCACAATATATGAAGCTCAAAATAACAACTTTGTTTTAGGGCTACAACCCAAGGAAGCTACTACCCCTTGAAAAATTTTATTTAGGTTCACTCCCAAGGAAACTACAACTCCCTAAAGACTTTGTTTTAGGGTCACTCCCAAGGAAGCAACTACTCCTTGAGTTGAGAACAAACTCATAAAAGATTACAATATGACAGTCCCTCTACTACCTGAAAACTAACAATGATGCTCACACCTTTGATGATTGCACTTCTACTTCTTCTGATGATTGAATAAATTAGGCACACTCTTCACTTCCCTCCTATCACAAAAATATCTTCAAGATGAATTAGGACAGCTTCTAACACATCTTCTCTTTCTCCTTCAATCAGACATCACAATGCATATGATTTTCATACTCTGCTCTTCACACTCTCACATACTCATTTTCGTAATCATACCTCACCTAGACCAACTAGGTTTACAATATATACATGACATTTCATTGATTACATTACAAGTCAACTAACACAATAAGAATATTACAATTTAAAAGTTAGCCAAAGACCACAATATGAAACTACATGCACAGGACAAGCCCTATCATGAACAACATGCTACTTCAAAAGAAAACACATGCCTTATGGGTCCCAATACATTCTTCGTCTAGTCCCAAACATCATTCACAACATCATTATTCAAGGAATAACATCTACACGTCACACCTATTTCAAAAAGGTCACCCTTAAGTAAGAACACATGAAGCTTGTAGCACAATTGTAGACCTAGAAGATCAAACATTACTTGTGGTACACCAAATCACTAGATACTTTGCAAAAGTATGCATTGATCCTCTCTGAGCATGTTCACAAAGTTTTATTGACAAAACTTCACACCCAAAAGAGTGTAGAATATTCTAACAAGTCTTCATCACCATTTTACTCTGCCAAAACATAGGTCGGAGCTCTGGCATTCATAACTTTCATTTCTGAGGTCATCCAGACTTTGTCTCTTGGATATAATATCTTCATAAGACAATGAGCTTAACTTCTAAACTATAGTACATCATCTTCAACCATGGAGGAATGCGGAGCCAAACATTATTGCATAGTGAATCTCTTCTTTAGAACCAACATTGTCTTCAACCTATCAACTACAAAACACCCTTTTGGTAATTCAAACATCACTAAACTAGAACACACATGATTTGACACTATATGAAGCTATCTTCCAATCCACAAAGGCACAACATCAAAAACATGAAAATGTGGAGCAATCTCCCAGATAGTCTTCCAAATAGTCTTCCTATAGCAGAAACTTTCACCAACTTTCGAAGGCCAAAACCTTCATATAACAACATATACATCCTTGAGAACAACAAGAAGGATCAAAAAACATGCTAGAGGCTATCAGCAACATCTTTTCATCCTCAACATAGCTTAATATATCATTATTTATCTTAGTGCTTCTAAATCCCATCTTAATGTTTCATCATGAGAACATGACATCCAACCATGAATTGTATCTTCTCTGCTAGATAGGATATGACATCCAACCATGAACTTCTAATTACCATCTTAATATATCTTTTCTGTTGTCATTGGATAAGATTTGACATCTAACCATGAACTTCTAATTCCCATCAGAATGTATCTTCTTTAGGACATGACATCCAACCATGAGCACCATCACACATCCATGACAGTGTTGACATCAATGACAACTAAATTCCAACATTTGTATCTCATTTGCAATATAAAATGGAGTCTAAAGTCTCTCTTACACACTTGGAACAATTTAAACAAGACTTTGATGACTTTGTTTAGGGATTCACTTCTCATTTATTTTTCTATCTTATTTGATTGGGTTTCCATCCCATCTATGGCCTTATTCTACCTTCGTTTCGTGAGAGCATGTTGCCACATATCCAATAGGCTATAATTTTTTTGTATTTTTGTTCTCTTTCTAACTTAGTTATTCGTGATCTTAAAGTTGATCAAATCCTTCTAGAGCACCCTCACCTTAAGTACAATGAATTTGATACATTTCTCCTTGAAGTCTTATGTTGAGAAGTTATTTCAGTCTGGTTGTTGATGTTCATCCTATAAATTGTATGTTCACTCATGCTATAGATATACCTATATAGAACTATCTTCTTCATTATTATTGTGAGGTGGACTTGGTTGAGTCATCAAATCACTTCATCTTCATCATTTATTAATTCTACTATCAGTCTCTTGTGTTGGTACCTAATATGTGGCACACATAGCTTTACTTCTTTGCTTGTTTCCATTCATGGTGGTACAATTTTAGGTGCATCCATCTTCTCTTTTCTTGGGTAATAACACAACCTTCTTCATATTTTTTGTCCTCACCTATATTCTAAGGGGTAATGACAACTTGTTCTAAATGCAAACACCATGCATTCCTTTCTCTTCATTCTCTTCTCATGACACTTAGCAATAGAACAAGCTAGAGACTAAGTCATGTATTCTAATTCATATTGATTTCTTCGATTTATCCTTACATTCATCAATCTATTCTCTCTCTAAAACAATTAGTCATCTAATTATATTCATCTCACAATATAAGAATTCCTCTATTTGTTGTCTCTCTTGTTTTCATTGCATTTTGGGGATGATGCAAAGCATTGATACAACTTTCACATCTATATCTCTTCCATGTTGACCAAAAACATTTCTTTATTTGTTTACTATGTGTCTTCTTCCCATGTGTTGCTCATGTATTGTTTCTTTTTTTCTGACATGTGTAATGTAAGTTTATGTGTTTCTAACACATTTGTGTTGCAAGTTTTATTTTCTACATACTTCCATAAATGCTTGTGATGCACTGGCATAGTGGTTTTGAAAGTTTTACTTTCTAATCATGTGTTGTCCTGTAGGTTTTTGTTGTCTAATGTAGTTGCTTTTAGGTTCTCATCTTGGGGGCATGTTTCCTCTACTTGAAGAGTTCTCTACATCTTTTACAATATCATTTTGAAGTATTTTTTTATGATGATATTTACTTTCATCATTTCATTTCTATACTTTATCATATCTTATCACCTAGTGTCATCATCTCACTAAAGTGGGCACAAAATGTAATGTAGAAAATTACATGCCCTTTTAATTTCATACTATATTTTTGGCTTGATTTAGTGTCCATTCTATTAGCATGTTTTAGGGATCATTTAGCCTAGCCTTAGACTTTTCCTTGCCAGATTGCTAAATTTCTTCATCGCATTCTGATTCTTCCACTAACCTCAAGCCACAAGCTAAATTTTGAGTGATTTCTCTAGGACACTAGTGATGTGTGGACGTCTGTGTGACATGCTATCATCCCATGAGTTTCTAAAATTTTAAATGTTTCTTCCCATCTAGCTACCTATTATAACACCTTTCTATTAAAAAAATACCTTCAACATCTGAATGTGACACTTCAACTTCGAAGGAACCCTTTTGAAAACCTATCTTTGATTAGATTCTTCTCCAACACTAAGAAATATATCTTTGGCTCTCTTCTCTCTACTACTCTTAATTGCACACTCTATTTTTGAAGCTTGTTAAAGCTGCATACTACCAGATTTTATTAACAACTACATATGCTCACCTTTCTCTTCTACATCATGCTGGTAATATTATTTTAATAAGTTGTTCTTGTTTAAATGATATTGTAGCTCTTCTTTATCATTTCCTTCTAGGTAAATGCACAAAGATGAGTCCACTTAAGGTGGAAGTTTCGTACTTAGAAAAAAACCTGAAATCGAGTAAACCAAAACGGGATCCCATTTTTTATGAAACGGGATTGCATTTCATAAAATTTGAATTTCTAACCCAATTTTTGCTATGGGTTTTGGGTCAGAAAAAAGGCTTGGGAACCTGACCCTTGGCTTTGGACCTGGTTTGACCTGTAAGTTGAAGGTCCTATTAATGTCACAACAAAATAGTGACTTTGGGCATATGTCTAAAGGCCTTTTTTGTAGAATTTTTCGACGAAATTAAAACCCATTATAGATGAGACAGTGTAGATTCCAAATATGTAATTTTTTTTTTAAATTGGATTATTTTTCTATTTTTCAATTAATTTCTGATGAAACATGTCCATAAACTTAAATTATTAGGGTTTTTAATATTTTAATAACTTTTTATCAAAATAATTTTTTGTAAAAAAATTGTATGAAAATGTACTTTAGACAATTCTTTTCAATTTGAAAAAAAATTCAAAAAATGATAAGTTTAGGTCATCTTATGTGTGACATATACAATGATTTTTTAAAACACCAAAAATGGCCAATAAAAAATTAACAAAAAAAAATTCAATAAAAAATTGCAAAAAAATATGGAAAACGTGCTTCAGTGAGTTACAAATCTTATCCCAAAAGGATTTAGAAAAATATAATTATTTAGGTCAAAATATGGATGATGTACACGTGCATGGTATAGTAAAAAAAAGTGGCTTTTAAATAGCAGTTTTTAGAAACGCTTATTAAAAAAATTACAGATTTGGAAACTAGACTCCAAGTACTACATTTCATATTTATTAACTTTTTTCAAGATTCCACCTTTAAGTGCTTCAAATTTTTAGGTCAAATGTGATAAATTCTGAAAATCGGGGAAAACACTTCCACTTTTTGGCCAAAAAGTGGACTCAACTTCTTGCACACACCCTTCTACATTTATATTGGCAAATCTATTGGTGACCATCACCCCCTTTTATCCAATCACATATACACACTATGGTATTCTTCACCATAGGTTGGAGATTAATGCTTATAGATTTACTTTATTA
The DNA here is from genome assembly GCA_027924645.1 of Cunninghamia lanceolata. Classification (NCBI taxonomy): domain Eukaryota; kingdom Viridiplantae; phylum Streptophyta; class Pinopsida; order Cupressales; family Cupressaceae; genus Cunninghamia; species Cunninghamia lanceolata. Next base: position 502,226 of record BSBN01001052.1, on the reverse strand, counting down.
TTATTTTTCTTAGTCCTAGATGCACATAGAATAAGAGCACACATATTTAAATCCATTGCTTCTCTATCATTGCCTATTTGTGGAGATTGAAAGATCAACATAGGGGCTTGAACACTCTTGACAAGCTCCCAAATAGCCCTAAACACTTTTTTGTCCTTAGCTATAGGTATTTGGAAGGCATTCAACTGCGTGGAGGTTTTATAATGTCTTCCCCATTTCTATTTTCTATTTAAAATACATAGATTATATTATTTCATTTCATTTCTATAACATATCTTGTCCTAGAATATTACTCTTGTTGTCCCTATTTCCTATTGTGTAGGTGAGTTCAAAATCTAGTGAAAACTCTATATTTTGCAACTTTCTAGGATGATAGCGCAAAAAAAGAATGGTAGCACATCACGCAAACATCTATGCACCACGATAGTGTCTAAGATAGTGAAATCTATCTTTTAGTGCTAAGTTCTTTATTTTCTGTAATTTATATTTATGTATCTAGTTTATCATTTTATCACTTCTTTAAATCTCATTCATTCATTATTTTAGTAATGTAATGTACTGTAAAAGTTAAAAAGGTGGTGTTTTTTCTATATTACAATACAAAGTAATTGTAAGACATAATAAAATATTTAATCCATATCAAAAGATGATACACACACACGTGCGCGCGTGTGTGTGTTGGGTCCTATATTTTTCTCTCTTCTTCCTCTTTGTGAAAAAATGCATGGTCCTTAAGCTATAATTGCATATAAAGAGAAATGAAATAATTTCACATGAACAATTATACCAACCTTGGCGAGTACCATCCAAGGTATACTCTATACCCTTGTTGGGCACACTTTGTATGCCCCTTCTCCAATGTCTATTGCTTACCTCAATCTATCACAAGAGAGAATTGCTCTTGAATCTAGGCTTACAAATATTATATTAAATTCTTCAAAGGTAGTTGAACAACCAATGTATCTTCTCGATTCGAGGATGTTGATTTTTTGCTCTGCATGTCGAGCTAGGGCTTTCGTGCCCTAGCCTGATCCTCTGGTTTTTTCTTGGTCGTACGAAGTGTGGGGAGTGCATGCGTTTTGGGGAGGTCTGGGGTTGTGTTTTTTTATCAGTGCAAAGTTTTTTCAGCGGCATCGGTGTCTCTTTCTCCCTGAGCGTGCGGGGGTTTTGTGCCTGGTTGGAGGCCATGGGTGGGGTTTTTGTGCCTGGCTGGTTTGGGTCTACAGTTCAAAGGCAGTGCTGGGTGGTGGATCGGTTAAACCCTAGTGGTGGTTCTTTTTTCTTGGGGGCCTGCTTGCCCGCCTTGGATCTTGTTTAGTTTCAATGCCGATCGGGGAGTCTTCAGGGGCTAGTCCCAAGATGGATTTTCGCTCAGCAGCGGTTGGTGCAAATTCTCCTTCGCACGCTTCGAAGGTTTTTAATAATAACTTGTTCTCACCAGATCTAGGTTTGGTTGGTTCGGGTTTGTCTGGTGGTACTCGGATTACAAAGATGAATGGATGTCTTGAACGTTGTGAGGAGAGGCCAAAATTGGTTATCCCGCTGGAGATGATTGCGGAAGATATTGATTATTATTCGAAGCATGCATTGCTGTGCAAGTTTATGGGGATGCGGGTTTCTTTACAATTTCTTGAATCATGGGCCCAACGGACTTGGATGCCAGAGGGAGAAATGGAGGTTATGCTTTTAGCAAATAACTTTTTCATGGTTTCATTCAATTGCTTAGCAGATCGCAATAAGGCCTTTGAAGGAGGCCCCTATTTTCATAATCAGATTGGGTTATTCATTAAACCTTGGCATGCAGGATTCAATCCTGCTGAAGAGCTTCCGAACCGGGTTCCAGTGTGGGTTTGGCTTCCAAGGTTTCCTGTGGAATGTTGGCGGAATGATGTTTTACACTTGTTAGCTTCAATGCTAGGAAAACCAGTTGGTGCTTCACAGCAGACTCAAGTTAAAAAGGTGATGACTTTTGCTCGTATATGTGTTGAGATTGATTTAAGTAAACCCTTGCCAAATTCGGTGGATATGTGTGCGGGTCCTTACTCTTGGGTGCAGCAGTTGGACTATGAGACTCTTCCTTTTCGGTGCCGTCTTTGTCATGAATATGGACATTTACAGAGGAGATGCCCTAAGGCTAGGCCTGTGGACTCCCAGCCTTCTCAGCCTCCCCGCAATCCCCCTAGAGTTGAAAAGGGGAAGGAACCCATTCCTGGTGATGTGGATGGGGCTGATGGTTTCGTTCTTGTCAAGGCTCGAAATAGGAATCGAGGTCAAAAGAGGACTTTAAAGGAAAGGCAAGATGAAGATTCTTTCAACAGATTTGAAGTTTTAGATGATCTCAGCCAGCAGGAAGTGAATCCAGGCTTGGTGAATATGGATCAGGGTGCTTCAGGTACAGGACAGGAGGGCCTTCTTTCTGAAGCTACTCAGGTTTTGCAGGATAATAGGGCTTTGCAAATGGACACAGATGTTCAAATGGAAGTCTAGGTGGAATCAGTTCCTATTATAATAGGGAAGAAGGGTGGTGAGGATGGATCTCCTCTTGTTTCAAATGTAGGTACTGAGGGGGTGAAGATTAATAAGTCTTCTTCTTCTCATTTGGGTCTTCATCAAAAGGATCCAAAAAAAGGGACTGGGGAGAAGTCTTCCAAGCTTGGTAGAAAAAAAGATTTGGATAAGATTAAATTAACAGGGGAAACTTTGGTAGAGTCAGGGTCTATTAAGACTCTGGATTCTCATTTTTCGAGCCCCTTGAAATGATTGTTCTATCCTAGAATGTAAGGGGCTTGAATAGTGGCCCTCGACAAAAAGCTGTTCGTGATTTGGTTAGAAGTCAATCTCCTGATGTTCTTTTCCTGCAGGAGACTAAGTTATCAGTGGAGTGTATGTTTGGTTTAGTGTAAGTTGTGGGGGAGTGGAGAGTGCCAGTGTATTGGTGCTCAAGGGTCTGCTGGAGGAGTGGCTTGTTTATGGAATCCTCGGAAGATCCGCCCTCTTTGGTGGTTGTCCTTTCAGTCTTCTATATCTATGATTGCTTCTTGTTTTGAGACAGGGGAGTCTGTTCTCTTCTCCAATATCTATGCACCAACTGAACTTCAGAGTAAACAACTGTTGTGGTCCCATATCCGGTTTGTCCGAAGCATGGTTCCTTTCCATCCGTGGATTATGGCTAGAGACTTCAATGCTATTTTTGAGTTGGCTAAGAAGAGGGGTGGTATTGCGAGGCTTGAGCCTTCTGCACTGCTACTTCAGGATAACATTTCAGCTTTAAATCTGGTGGATATCAAGCCCATTAATGGCCAGTTTACTTGGAATAATCAAAGGATTGGGAATAACTGCATTGCGGAACGACTTGACCACTTTCTAGTTTCTTGCTACTGGGTTGGTGGGTTGTGGTCTTCTAGCTCTAAAATTTTGGATTGGAGGGGATCAGATCATTGGCCTATCAAGCTGGCTATTTCTTCAGCTCGTGTGCCTCGGTCTCCTTCTTTCAAGTTCCATCTTATGTGGTTGCGTGACTCCTCTCTCCATGACTATATTGTTGAGTGGTGGAGGTATGGTAGACCTGCTTATGGTATAGCAATGTATACTTTTGCTAAGTTACTTCAATTTGTCAAGTATCAGCTTAAACGTTGGAATCGGTAGTGCTTTGGAAACATTTTCCATGCTAAGACTGCTGCCCAGGCTGAGTTGGATGGTATTACGAGGTTGATCAGGGAGGATGGAGTGACTGAGGACCTGCTTCGGGAAGAGACTAGGGCTTTGAAAGCATTGGAAGAGTGTGAGCTACGAGAGGAAGTTTTTTGGAAACAAAAGGCTCGGATTGAGTGGCTTCAAGAAGGGGATAAAAATACCACTTTTTTCTTCAACTCGGTGAAAGCCAGGAGACATGGCAATTCTATTTCTACTCTGGTGAATGATAGGGGTGAAACTCTCTCTTCTTTGCAAGAAATCACATGTGAAGCTATGCAATATTTTGCTTCTTTATTTAGGGAGGACTCGCAGGGGGGTTCTGATGAGGAAGCTCAGGTCCTTTCTTGTATCCCTTCTTTGGTTTCTAGGTAGATGAATGAGCATCTTATGAGTGATATTTCGATTGAGGAGCTAGAGGGGATCGTGTTTCAAATGAAGAGGGGGAAAGCTCCTGGCCTTGATGGTTTCCCGATTGAGTTCTTTCAAGAATTTTGGGAGATTATCAAGTTGGACTTGTTGGCAGTTGTTCAGGAGTCTCATAAGAATAAATAGATGTTACGAGCTTTGAATTCTACCTTCCTTGCTCTCATCCCAAAGTGTGATGGGGCGGATAGGTTAAGTCAATTTCGTCCTATCTCTCTTTGCAATGTGATTTATAAAATTATCTCTAAATTAATTGCTGATAGGTTGAAAAAGTGGCTTAAAGTGCTGATTTCTGAGGAACAGAGTGGTTTTGTGGCGGGACGTCAGATTTTGGATGGGGTTGTTATTGCAACTGAAACCATTCACTCTATGGCTAATTCCAAAGATAAGGCAATGTTCATCAAGCTTGATATGGCTAAGGCTTATGACCGTGTTCGATGGTCCTTCCTTCGGAAGGTTCTTGGTGCTTTTGGTTTTGGGGATGCGTGGATTTATTGGGTTATGAGTTGTGTTACTTCAATCTCCTTCTCTGTGTTAGTAAATGGTGAGCACTCTGAGCTTTTTGGCGCCTCTCGGGGTTTGCAGCAGGGTGACCCCCTCTCTCCTTACTTGTTTCTTCTTCTTGTTGAGGGTTTGGGATGCTTAATAAGAAGGAATGTGGAGTTAGGTTTCATTCAGGGCTGGGGGTGGGGAGGTGGTTTACCTCCTCAATCTCACTTGCAGTTTGTTGATGACACTGCTTTGATGGGTATGGCTACAATTAGGGAAGCTTTGAATTTGCGCAAGGTGTTGGATGTTTATCTTCTAGCTTCGGGCCAATTGATCAATGAAGATAAGTCTTCCATCTTTTTCTTCAATACTCCAGGTTCCATTCAGAGGCGAATTGCTCATATCTTGAGATTTCAGACTGGGGTTCTCCCTTTGACCTATCTTGGTATTCCCATCTCTATTGGAAGACTTCCCAAGGAGTCTTGGCAGAATATTCTGGATAAATTTCGTGTGAAAGTTAATCATTAGACCCATCGCTGGTTGTCCTTTGCGGGTCGTGTTCAGTTACTCAAGTCTGTGGTGCAGGCCCTCCCCATTTATAGATGTATGATTCAGGTGGCCCCTTTGGGTTTTGTTAGGGAATTGGATTCCTTAGCAAGACAGTTTTTATGGGCTAGTAGCTTATTGTCCTCTAAATGGAGCCTTGTTAGATGGGACATTGTTTGTAGCCCGAAGCAGTTTGGCGGCCTCGGGTTAAGGTAGTCGTCGTTGTCAGGGATGGCGTTGGCTGCTAAATTGTATTGGCGGTGGTGTGTGGAGCAGGATGGGATCTGGGCCAGGATATTAACTCAGAAATACTTCCCAGGGATCCCTCAAATTGATATTCCTCGATATCCACTGGTGGGGAAAGGCTCGGTGATTTGGAGTACACTCAAGAAAGGGGCTACTCTGGTCAAGGATGGTTTATTTTGGATTTGTAAAAGAGGGACAAAAGCTCATTTTTGGTCTGATTCTTGGGATGGTTTTCCTCCCATTGTTTCTCAGTTTCCTAATTTGGTGACTCTGTGCCAGAGGTTCTGTGAAGTTGGTTGGTCAAGGGTGAGTGACTTCAAGTCCTTTTCTTCTCATGGGCAGTTGGTGGTGGCAAGATGGAAGAATCCTAATGAGTGGCCTGTTGTTGGTATGGAGGAGGAGTGTGCTGAGCTTCATAGTATCCTTTCTCGTAGACGTTGTAGCTCCCTCCAGGAAGGGGATGTTCTTTCTTGGTCTCCTAATTCTAAGGGTGTCTATACTGTTGCTTCTGGATATTAGGTGTTGTTATCTAACCAGCTGGAGGGGGTGGAGGTTCACTAGTGGAAGAAAGTGTGGAATAAGCTTTCTTGGCTGAAGTGTAACTGCTTTATTTGGACTTTAGCTTGGAATAGGTGCTTGACTTGGGATAATATTTAGAAGCGGGGTTTTCAAGGTCCTTCTATGTGTGTTATGTGTGGATGTGGAGAGGAGGACTCCTCTCACTTATTTTTCCATTGTCCCTTGACTTTGCAGCTTTGGCATTTTTGGTGGGAAGTTTGGAAAAGCCCCTGTGTTCATGCTTCATCCCTGGTGGAGTTTTGGAGTAGTCTGGGTAGACCTCCTTCTATGGCCTCTTTCTTGCAAGATGTGTGGTATGCTGGGCCTTCCTTCATACTATGGCAAATTTGGTTGGAATGGAATCACAGAATATTTCGAGGTGAGAAGTTGTTGATTCAACAAGTTTGGCACAAAATTATGAGTATGATTCAGGAGACGGTGGAATCTAAGTGTGATGTGGTGTTCCCTTTGGAGAAAGGAGATGCTGAGTTGGTGGATAGATTGGGTATTTAGGGGTTGTCTCCAGCTTCTGCTTGTGTCAGGAAAGGAAGGTGAGTGAAAAAGAAAGTGCAAAGGGTGGGAAGATGGCTTCCCCCTCCGTCTAGCATTCTGAAGCTCAATACTGATGGTTCTTCAAGGGGCAATCCTGGGCCTGCTGGGATTGGTGGGATTGGCAGGGATTTTTCAGGATCGGTGGTTTTTTTCTACTCTATTCATGAAGGATGGCAAACTATCAACCTTATGGAAGGTTTGGCGATCCTCTATGCTTTGGAGAGGGCTTATGCTTTGGGATGGCGCAAGGGTATCTGTGAGTCTGACTCACAGGTTTTGATTAATTTGCTGAATACACAGAAGGTTTCTGATGTTAGTTGGCGGTTGGCTATGATGGTGCAACAAATTCTGCAGATAAGTTCTTTGATGGAGATGGTGTCTTTTGTCCATATTCCAAGGGAGTGGAATAGGGCAGCAGATTGTTTGGCTAAGTGGGCTTCTGAGCATTTAGATGGTTGGAAGGTTGATGAATGGGAGTAGGTTCCTCATGAGCTCTGATATGACTTGGAGAAGATTCTTGCTGAGGATGGGAAAGGTTTTGGTGAAGGATGATGTTGTTTCATGCTTTGTATGGCTGTTTCTTATGGATTACTAGGGCCTTGGCCCTTTGATGCTTTGTAATGTTCTTTTCTGAATTTCAATAAAGTTTTTACCCCTTTTATTAAAAAAAAACCAATGTATCTTCTCAATGTATATAATCATTTCTTCTTTGAATAAATACATCTCAATTATAAATGTAATTCCTTTATTTTATTTTTCAATTTTGGGTAAAAAGTTCTATAACAAGAATGCTTTGTCATGTGCATACATGTGTAGGTGCAAAGATATGGCTCTACCAAAAACATGAAGCAAAATGTGAGGAATCATCCATTTTGTATCCTTTTTTTTAATGTGATCTTGTTATTTCAATTATTATCTTCTTTATGTTAGCATGCATGATTCATTTAGTTCACAAGCACACCAAAGTGGGGGAAATATAGAGGATAAAGCTACACACTTTTTTCTTTTCACTACTCATTTTACACAAACATTATCCTTGTCTTAAGAGATGTTATCCTCAACTCAAACTATTTTATGCATAAGCTAACAAACCAATTAGCCTTCAACCATAGGGTAAGTGCAAGAAGATAGGGGACCAAAAAGGGATCTTAAGTGGCCACTTTTTTTTTGAAATCAAGAAATACTAACTTTGGATGAGAAATTGAGCATAGTTACACTCAAAATTTTAAGATGCAACAAAAATAATGTTCGTAGTGCTCCGAGTCTACTTTCTAAACTACTATTTTTTTTAATATAGCATAGATTAAGGGGTTCAAAAGAGGGAGCCACAGAAATTGGTGTTGTTTCTGTCAAAAAACATAACAGCATGTAGTTTATGCTCGATTTTTCTGATAATTTTTTAATGAATATTTGATTTTTTACTAATTTTTAAAGTGGACACATCCAAAAAAATAAAAGTTTGGCCGTGCTACCCCTGTAAATTTTTAAAACTAATTGAAATTTTTTTTTAATGTGTAGAATGGACTCTAGTTTATCAAAATGTAATTTATTTGAAATTTCAATGAACAGTTAATTTATAATGAAAAAAAGATCAAACACTAGTTTTTGACCAAAAACAGACACACAAACAAAAGAAATTAAAGATGAAAGGCTTACCATTATCAAAATGTGAAAAAATTTACATCGTTAAATGGATAATAGAAAGCCTAACATTACCCAAGTGTTTGATTTGTTTGACCTTGAAACACGTGCAAATCTGAGGGTTAGCACGAACAAAATTATGTGAAATCCTGTAGAATATGCAAAAATACATCTTTGGACGTTAGGAAGGCACTCCAAGCCTTTGGGTTGGAAATCCAAAGCAAATCCCAAGCCTAAGGCTTGGGATTCCCAAAGCAAAATATAACATGAGCATGTTATAATGCGCTCGTGTTATGTTTTTCTTTTTTCATTTTGGCAGGTTTGTATGATGTTTGCCTAGTTCAACATAATGTGAGTGCATTATAACACACTCGTGTTATGTCTCTCTTGGAAGGATTTATGTTGAAGGTTCCTAAGTATGTTTGATGTATGTATATATGTATGCTTGTATGTATGTATGTATGGTTGTATGTATTTATGTACATGTATCCATGCTTGTATGTATGCATGTTTGTATGTAATGTATGTGTATGTATGTAAAGGTTTTGGGTTTAGGGTATATAAGGATCTGATCTTGTATAGTTTTTAGGGTTGAGTTTTTTGGGTTTAGGGTTTAAGGTATAGTTTTGAGGTTTGAGGGATTAGGGCTTAAGTAATAGGTACAGGGTAAAGGGTAGAGGGTTGAGGGTTATAGTTGAGGGTTAATATTTAGCTTGTTGAGTGTATAAGATTAAGTGTGTAAGGCATGGGGATTAGGGTTTAGGATATTAGGTTTAGGGTTTACGATATGGATTGAGGGTATATAAGGCATAGGGTGACTTGGGTTGAGAGTGTATGGTTTATGTTTAATTTAAGTATAGGGTTTAAGCACAATATTTAGGGTTTAGGGTATAAGGGTAAGGTTATAGGGTATAGGGATGAGGGTTTGTGGGTGTAGGCTTCAGGGTTTAAGGTATAGGGTTAAGGATTGAGGGATTAGGGCTTAAGTATATGGTTGAGGGTATAGGGTTGAGGGTTGAGAATTTATAGTTGAGGGATAATGTTCAAGGTTAAGAGAGGTGGAGAGGAAGGGAAATATCTAGAGCCATGAGAGATATACAATTGAGAGACCTAAAACCTAGGGAGAGAGGGGTGAGAGAGATAGGGGAGAGATGGGGGTGAGGCAGATAAGGGAAGAGAGGGGTGGATAAGGATTGAGGGTTTAAGGGTTTAGGGTTTAAGGGTTGAGGTATTAAAGGTTGAGGGATTAGGGTTTAAGGTATAGTGTTGAGGGTTTAGGGATAGGGTTTAGGATTTAAGGTTTAAGGGTTGAGGGTTGAGGCTTTAGGGATAAGGGTTTAGGGATAAGGTAAAGGGTTTAAGGTATAGTGTCAAGCGTTAAGGGTTTAAGATTTAAGGTATAAGGGTTGAGGTTTTAGGGAGAGGGTTTAGGGTTTAGGGATAAGGGATTAGGGTTTAGGGTTGAGGGATAAGGGTTTAAGGTATAATGTTTAGGGTTGAGGGTTTAGGGATAGGGCTTAGGATTTAATGTTTAAGGGTTGAGGGCTGAGGTTGTAGGGATAACATTTAGGGTTTAGGGATAAGGGATTAGGGTTGAGGGTTGAGGGATTAGGGTTTAAGGTATAGTGTTGAGGGTTGAGGGTTTAGGGTTGAGGGATTAGGGTTTAAGGTATAGTATTGAGGGTTTTGGGTTAACAGATTAGGGTTTAAGGTTGAGGGTTGAGGGTTGAGAGTTGAGGGCTTAGGGATAGGGTTGAGGATCGAGGGATTAGGGTTAAGGTAGAGTGTCAAGGGTAGATGGATTAGGGATAGGGTTTAGGGTTGAAGGTTTAAGGATTGAGGGTTGAGGCTTTAGGGATGAGGGTTAAGGGATTAGGGTTTAATATATACACTAGTAGAATTTTGGCAAATAAATGACTGCGTGACTAAAACTTTTAGTCACGACAACTAAAAATGATTAAATTCTAGTCATGCTTTGCAACACAACTATAAATGACTAATTTAATGGTGGGTAAAAAATAAAGCTATAAATGACTAAATAATTAGTCACAGAAGTAAAAATTAGAAAGAGAGGGAAATTAAAAAAATATTTCGAATTGGAAAGAGGGAAAATTTTTCCATGAAAAATAATTCAAACAAAAGAAACATGACTACCTCTATGCTCAAGACATTGTTCATGCATTGGACACGATGTACATCGGTTGAATTCACACTCAAAAATAGGTAAGGCTCATTGATGTCCCTCTTTTTGCATTGATGAATTGGAACACAATCACTTGAAGATGCTAATTTAATTATATTTTGTTAAATTCTATATTGGACAGACCCATTTCAAGGGGATTTCCTGGAATTGATAGAAGAGTTTCTAAAGAAGGGCATGGCCAGATGCATTGCATTCAATCATCAAGGAACCTTACTAGCAGGTCTGGTATTCATGCATTTTTTAAACTATAATTTTTGTTGTGTTTGGTACTCTATTTTAGTTATGCCCATTTACGATATGCTATAAATATAGACACTAAAATCTACTTCAATGTGTTGACTGTTAATACTAAAACAATACCCCACTCTTATTAGGGATCAGGGTTTCACCTAGTTGTAGAAGAACTGCCTCAACCTTGCAAACTTTTTTAAAAGAAAACAACAAATAATCTTATATTGCTTAAAACCCATTTCAGTTTCTGCCAGCCCTATCACAGTTTAGTTCCCTGAATAGTCATTATTGTGTTGAAGTATTGGTTATTAATACTAGTGTTGGTGTGTTCTGAAGAGTATTCAATATGCTCCATTGTTAAAATGGAGTTTGATTTTTCTTAATTGGGGTCATCTTAGGTGCTTCAGCTTGGCTTAAAATGCCCAAGTGATGAGCTTGTAGATCAATCTAGGGTTTCTAGATTTTTTTTGTGATATGGAAGTCACCCTTTCGGATGTTTCTCTCCCTGATGATCGTCTAACTAAAATGTCCTTTTAGCATGATGATTATTACTTTTTTTAAAATAGAAAGTTCATAGTTTATAATACTAAGAAATCATCAATCTTTTTGCCATTTCTATGATCTAAAAGCAAATAACAAGCACTCAAGAAAGAATCAAAAATAACAAAGTCAATTAATATGGCAGCCTAAAATAAGCATCAAACAATACAAGCAAACAAGGATTACAATCTAGTTTGAAGTACTTCCCAAAATTTTGAATCAAGATTAAACCAATAATGATAAGAAATAATAATAGGAAACATGGTTTACACCCTGGTCCCCATAAATTGTTGACACAAAGCAACCTAAAGAAAAAAAGAAACTAAAAGATGACATTTTTAAATAATTAGAGCTCTATAATTGTTTAATTATGATTAAGTACATGTACATGCTAAGCCTTCTTTGTACGATGCACAATACTGGCATGCCCAATGTGTTGATGATTACCACCACCATGAGGATGCTTAACAGGATTCATTGCCACACCACGAACTTTGGGCCAACAGTTTCTTTTGACCCTATATTTGTGATATGCATTGCCAGCTTTGAGCATTAGCTTTTCTATCCTTCCGCCACCAGTAACCTAACCAATCATGGCTCTGCAACTACTTGGCCCAATCTTCTTAGTTCCAGATGGAAGCTTTACCCTATAAATTGAAACCAATTTCCAAAACTCATCAAACAAGGCTATAAAAATCTGCAAAATAAAAAATTACACAAATATGAACATTAAGAGAGAACTTAGATAATTGTTCCAAAATTATTTCCACTACCTTTGGAATAATTGTATTTATCAGCTCACTATAACCTTGGAAAAAAATTAAGCATAGAAATATGCCATAAATCTCCACAAGGTGTACACCTAAAACTTAAAATAGTTTAAAAATAATTTGGAAAAAGCCACCATCCATAGGACATCACAACAGATGCATCACATGTTTGTTGCTAGCCAAAAAGCAAGATGATAAATAAAAATGATAATGAGTCAAGGGGAACATCAAGAAGCAGTACATTCAAATTAAATTTCAACCAGCTGCTAAACGAGCACAACCCACTTTGACTTGTCATAAGTTCAAAATATTAGAACATGTACATTTTTGTCTATCAAGGTGACAACAATCCAACAATGGATCAAACGTTTCAGATTGAAGTGCAATAGAAATGCATTGAAAATGACAACAATCAAATTTGAAATTACTCAACTCATAAAAGAATAGTGGAGAAAAGGCAGAAAATGTGTTCTTTGATTTGATCGGGCCAATGAGAGATATTGTCTCAAAAGTTCAACTATATCACCATGTCTTTGGCAACTTCGTTACCAATACGTTGGCCAACATTATTACACAAATGAAGAGCATTATAGGAAAAAAATAAAAACTAATTTGAGGCTTCACTAAGATAGCTTGACAAAGAGAAATGATATATCTTACTAAGATAGGCATATGACCCCGGAGATGGGATAATACCAAACGCTAAAACAAATCATACATCTAGACACAATCCACAAAATGTTATTAATGGTGGTAGCATCTAGGATACCAATAGGCATTGAAAAAATGAGATTAGCAGTGATTGTCTATTATTTTAACTTATTTTAACAAATGAGTTTCCAATGTGAAGTGTCAACCAACGATTTTATTACCATTCTATTGACTGTCATTTTCTAAGTCATGACTATCAATTTTGAACCAAATGTGGCCTTCCAATGCTTTGACTTTGGGGGCTCATGATTTTATCAATTGCCTGTGATGGAGTTGTCTGTCGTTTCTACTTTTATGACTCTGAGGAACACATATAATCAACAATAGAAACAAGATAAGATGCAAACTATTGGATCCAATGGGCCATATATGCAAAATTAAAGTGAATGTCTAAGCATGATTAATGATCTTTTATTTTGTTTCTTCTAATTATATTTGTTCAACTGTCACGGGGGTGTAAGTCATGGCATAAATTTGTATCTCTTTATTGCCTTAAGGTAGATCCTCACATGATGCTTATCTTGGTAGCAGGGGTATCTCAACACCAAAAATTATTTAGAATCCCACTCCTTCATGAAATGTAATGACTGCAAACTACTTTCCCTTGACTTATCTCTACCATAAAGACAACTTTATGGAACATGTAGAGGGTGTAAGGCATGACTTGGTTGTGTCTAAGAAAGTTCATAGTTTGTTCTATCTCTATTTCAGAAATATTGTCTCAAAAATTCAACTATATCACCATGACTTGTTCCTTGTTGCAATACCGCAAACTGTTTCTTTGACCATCACAAGACTGTGGTATACTGAACATCACTTGAATCCTTTCACTGCACTACCACACTCCTTCATTGAAACTATTGCAGGGCCATGGTATTCAACACTTACATAACTTAAACTCCTTATACTGCCATATTGCAAGCCTCGCTTGAGGTCACCATGGGGGCATTGTGTACTGTTTTCTTCTGCTCCTTACCGCCATACCACAAGCCTCACTTGAGGCCGCCGCAGGGGTACTGTGTACTGTTTTCCTCTGCTCCTTCTTAGCACATTACCACCAATTATTCTCTTGACTACCGTGGGACCATGGTGAAGTATCATATGCCACTTAAATTTATAACGCCAGCCTGCCACTTCATTTTGAGATCATTGCGGGGCTGCAATAATCGATCTCTACAGCCCGTAATGTCGCAAGTACAATCTCTTCATGCTGCGGGATAGTGATAACTACTCCCTTGTTATCCTTGGTTCCCGCACACCCGCCAAGACCTTTTGAGTGACTTGCGAGACTGCGGTGAGAGACAAAAACACATCAATGGTAAAAAATACAAATATCTTTCACATGGACTTGGTATGGGGTGCTTATGAATGACTCCTGGAATAATTTTAAAGGAAATATGGATCCCTAAGATGGATTTTTGGAAGGAAATTTGCATGGATTTATGGATTTATCAAATGTATGAAGGTGGGTAAAAGCACAAACCCATGTCACACTTTATAAAGGAATCGGCCAACAACAAAAAAATTTTTGAACTTCGACCTCATAAAAGTGGCATTTATGTTTTGAATTTCAAAATGATGTAAACTAATGAAATGTAGATCTATTGATGAATTTTATGCTTGTAATTTTAAAAAAAAATTTAAAAATTATTTTGACAATTTTTTTTATAAATTTAAGAGCAAATTTTGAATTGCTGAAAATTTTAGGAAAAAGTGACTTTGAGTCCACCTCACAAAAAAAAAGAGCAAACAACCTTATTTTTCCCTATTTTTTTTTCCCAGATAGAGGAGTTCAATATCTAGTGCATGGAGGAAAAATATTAGTTTTCAATGCATATTTTCTTCGTAATATCGTTTTAAAGTCAAACTTTACAGAATCTGATAGTTTTCATTCCACGTCAACTTTTGTATAATTATTTTTTATCATTTTCACAAAACTAATTATACTCTTTTGGAGATGACTCTTTCCTCTAGTGCACCATATAATTTTAAAAAAAATTGGATGTGTTTTGATATTTTTTTTTAATTTCTAATCAATGTCATCTCTGATTTTAACAACCTACTTGCAATAATTTAAAAAAAAACATATTAAAACTAATCAAAATATAAAAAAATCATATTTGGATTCTAGACTTAGAGCTCTACAAAAGGGTATTTTTTTATTTTTGAAATAATCCATTCTCATTGAATAAATATTCAGTTTAAGTTGAGAATTTTAGAAAAACCTAGAAAATGAGGAGGTGGATGCCAAGTAAGATGCCACATAAATAGTTTCGGGCGAATTGATTTGGGGGTGAGATTGACTCGCCCATATCAAATTGGGGGCGAGATTGACTCGCCTGAAATTATATAATTCTAGCTACCACCACCGGTCGGCAGTTTTTTTTTTTTTTTAACTTAAATATATATATATGGCTTCATTTTTTATGTTTTTCTCAATTCAAGCATCAAGGAGAAAATAGAAGAAGCAAAATTTTTTGCAATAGAGGCTGATTTTTTTTTTTTAATTTTTTTTCAATTCAAGCATTTGGAGAAACCACACAAAAGGAGTTTTTTTTTAAAGAGAGGCTACAAATTTTTAACGTATGTAACATGATTCCCAACTTATTTACTCATTTTACCATGTAGAAATTGAACTTCATGAGTTATTTATTTGGATATATATGTGTGTGTAGGTGAATTAAAACAAGCAATTTGTGATGGGGAATAAAAGAATTAGATCAAGTTTGTACGACCGAAAAATAGATGAAAAAATCCTAGGAACATCTAGTCAAGAACAACCCATTGAAATTATTGATGAACAAGTTGAAGGGCGTGTTAATGAACAAGTACAAGATGAAATTGGTAGTAGTGATAGAAATTTTTTGCATGGAATGAAAAATCTTATGGAGATGGATGAGAATGCTCTTTTTAAAAATATTTCACCTAAACATATGTTACCTGAAAGCACAATAAAATTGTACTCTAAAAGAATTTGGGATGATTTTTTTGAAGATAAATCTCTAATTGGAAGAGCACAATTATGTGCAAAGTTATTTAGGTGAAAAGAAATGACCCCTGTTTTGGAGTTGTTAGGAATTGATAACAAGAAAAAATCTTCAAATTTAATAAATCAAATAGTAATTGAAAATTTGCAAATAGCATTGGATTCTATTCAAACCAAGAGTCAAAGTTCTGATTTAAGTGTTGCACATAGAGCATTGATGACTATAATTTCTAGTAAGAAATTATCACATAGAAGACAAGTTAAAGCAATTGCCCAATTAGTAAATGTATTTAGGAGAACTATTCAAAGACATATCAATAAGAGAAACAGATTAGATGAAAATATTAAAAATAATTGGGTAAATATTTGTCGAGTCCCTCGGAGAGATAGAATTTCAGAAGATGTAAAACAAAAAGTAATCAGATATTGGACCGAGCACTCCCTTGTTTCTTCCAATAGAAGGGACACTATACAAATGAAAGATGAAGATGGTAAAAATTTTCTCATCCAAAGTATTTTATAAATACAAGACAAAGTGAAATTTTTTAAGCATTCAAGCAAGAATTTTCAGAGGTGAAGATTTCTCAAAGGATGTTTGAGAATTTATGACCATGTTTTGTACGTATAAATAAAGTATGTGAAACTTGTTGCTGTTGAAATCATGTTGAATTTGATCTACACCTACAATCATATAAAAAACTTATGGCAATAGTTAATCCATATGTAGCCATCCATAGAAGTACAACACAATTTGTGAAGTCTATCTTATGTGAAAAATCATAAGATTCAAATGAATTCAATGTATAGTGTATAAGAAATATATGTGTAGATTGTGGAAATTTTATGAAATTTTTACCATTTGAGAATATTGATCATTCTATATCAGTTGTTTGGAAGAAATTTGTGTTGGAAACAAAATGGATAACTAAGAGGGGGGGTGAATCAGTTATCTTAATTATTTGAGTTTCTTTTCTTCTTTAACAATTAATGTAGTATCAAAGCATATAAGCATACATGAACATGAGAGCAGAAAAGATATCAACACATATAACACAAGGATTTTTACGTGGAAAACCCTATTAAGGGAAAAACTATGGGGTGACTAACCCAAGATTGTATTCTCTATTAAAAGAATAGAAGTACAAAATGACACTTGCCAATTAGGGCTCACTGCCTGAGCACACTGCTCACAAGAGGCACACTGCATACAAGAGACTCACTGTTTACAAAGTTATGGAAGATAACTAGGTGCTTGAACTGATGAGAAGCATTTGCTAATGCTGAGGTTTAATTCCAGTTAGGCTCAATATACTGATCTACTGCACTTCATTCTTCCTTTGCTTAGTGTTGTTGTTCTGTCACATACTGGACCTGTATTGCTACTTCCACACTGCTCTCTGCCTTTCCTCGCACATAACAACACGACACACATACCTTCATACTGAAATCCATCTGGTATATATATCTACATTAAGGATCTCTACATCTTTCTAGTCAGCATCTAAAAAACTCAAGATTTTCCCAACACATTGATCTATCAGCTGAATCCATGCTTACTATCTGATGCATATCAAGGACATAGACATAACAGTTATCAATCATGTCGGCCAACCATGAATGATCCCTCAAGAAGCTTGAACACCATTAATTTCTTATCCGGATTAAAAACTGATACTCTGCCGGTTAGTTCTTCCGCAGTCTACTCTACCTGTCAGGAACCCAACACTTAGATGCTCATATCTTTTCACTCTTTCATCACTGGACACTCAATCTCTAGATTGTAGTAGACATGGTACTCCTCTTGACTTCCCCAAGTCTATGCTTTGCTGAGATAAATCCTCTAAGAGATCCGGACCTGATTGTCAGACCTTGCTGCATTCTCTGTTCTTGTTCATCGGATCAAAACATTCTTCAATCTTACTTTCGGTATGGTCATACTGTGCTTTGCGGATGTGTGGGATAGACTTTGTTGCCATCAATGACAACAATCATGAAGCCACATAGTGTCTCTTGCCAACAATCTCCCCCTTTAGCATTGATGACAACACTTAGTGAAAAATGACTAAGTGTCTTAGCTAATGCTCTATCTTATATACATTTTACCAGAGCTCCCCCTTTACTGGATTCCACATTTTTCACTACTTCTCACTCCCCCTTTGACATCAATGGCAAAGGGTGAAATTCGCACACCAAAATTTGCAAAAATTGACCTATACATAGCTGCATAAGTATATATACATCTTATACTTACATATATTTAAGTATATCTGCAAAAGTGGTTTTCAAATGGATAAATTATGTTTCCCAACTCTACTTCATCCTGTCCAAAATTGAGATGTGACCACTTTACAAAAATGCAAAAGCTTTTGCCTCTTTAAGTCTATCGAATCACTGGTCCAAGCTGTAGTCTGAGCATCAGTTAGGCCCTCATGCATCACCTCTAATTTAGGGATAATTATCCCTCTTAGTTCACTCATTCTTCTTATTCTATTCTTCTTCTCCTTCTCAAGCCTCTTTATTTCATTTATAGTGGCAATAGCTTGACACTCTTGATTCATCATGGATAAGGTGAGAGGATCAAAATTCTAAGATAAACTTGATAATTTACCCTCTTGTTCTTCCACCTTCTTTGCAATGTTTGCTGTCACTGTGGACCAAGATAAATAAAATTTGTATAATTCTCTGCCATCTTTAAGAGCATTTTCTAGGCTCTTTATCCTAATATTCAGATTTCTCCTATCATTTTCTATGAGTCCGTGTACTTCGGAGAATCTCTCACCCAAAAATTCTTTCTGGACTTTCTCTTCTGCTGATTTCTCTTAGGAATCAAAATGTGTGCTAACAAAATTAACAAGAGATTTCAGATTACTGGATGAAGAGGCTAAAAGATCCTTTTGAAAGGATGGCATGATTTTCTCCAACACACTCGATGCAATTTCTATCAACTCACAGTCTTCCATGTGAGACTTCAAAATCTTTTCTTTTGCTTTAGCTTGAGCAAAAGATGCTACCTTCATTGTCTGGACTGGAGAGAGGGAGTCAAAATTGAGTGGTACTTGGAACAGTTCCAGTTCATCTATCTCCATCAATTCCTTGGTCAAGAAACTCTTCACTGCTTCTGCAGTGACTCTTGTCAGATACTTCTTTCCTTTTGCAGCCTCAAAGCTGTCATCAAAGATCTTCTCTATTTGTTCTTCTTCTCTTCCCTTTTTCTCCTCTTCTTGACTTACTTTCTCCTCTTTTATTGCTTCTCCTTCAGTTCTGGAGTCTGCAAGGGGATCTAAAAGAGAGATATTTTCTTCTTCATGGACTTCCTCTTCCAGAATAGAGGAATGCAAGTTCTTAGTCCTTTCCTCACCTATCTCCTTTGACTCTTCTGCAATTTTCTCAGTAGAATCTTCCTTTGATGCACTTCATTCTTCGTCATCCTTGGCAAAAGGTTCATCATTTATGTCTTCTACAATGGGAAGATTGAATCTCTTGTAGGCATTCTGGAGGATGTCTTTTGTCTCTTTTGCTACATGATCTGTCTCTCCAAGCATAAGTTTGTTCATTCTAGCTTTGCTCCGGAACTCATCCTTGCAGTCCTTGAAGATCATGTTCATTTGTTTTGGAGTAATGGAAGGATAGAGCTAAATAGCTATCTATTCCTGGATCTCCAAATCCTTTTCCTTAGCATTGTCTTTTCTGAGTTCAAGTATCTTCTCTAAACTTTTGGGAATTAGAGAGATGATTTCAATGAATGCTTTATTATAAGTGTTTAGGTAGTTAACTATAGCATCTTCCAAGATTTTCTTGTCAGTATCACGAAACTCATCATACAATTCTGTTAATGGTTGCATCCACTGTGACTGCCTTGATAACATCATCAACAGAAAAAGTGGACCTTTCAACAAATTCTTCTACCTCTTCTTCTGTATGTTTACGAGTAGAGGATTCCATGGATGTTTTCTTTTTCTTCTTCATTTTCTTGATCTCCTCATCAGTCTCTGTCTCTTCATCATCCTTTTGACTTATGTATGACCTTGTGGCCTTTGTCTTTGTTCTCTTCTCTCCCTTTCCGGATGTCTTGGATTTTGATTTTGAGGATTTTGAACTCTTAGAGGTGGCAGGTGCAGAGCTCTTGGAGGATCTGGTCTGGGAGTAGGCTTGTACCGGATTACTTTCTTTTTCTGCTTCTTGTCTCTCCTTCTCAGCTCTTTCTAATTTATCTCTGTTTGCATCAACTGCCTCTTTTGAAATTCCATATCTTTTGTTAACTTCCTCTACTTCCCTTCTCACTTTTCTTTTCATCTCTGGTTGTCTTTGTTCAACATGAATTTTCACACTCAATTCTTGAAAGGTTCCAAACCTTTCTACCTCAGGGTCGTTAAGCTGACTCAGCAGGTGTTGGACATGCAGTTCCAGGATTTTCTCATCTACCCCATATCCCATCGGCATAATCCAGACTATTCTGGGCTCTACTACCTCCATTAGGCATTGATCAATGTCTACCATGAAACACATTGTATCCTTGTATTTTTCAACTAGAGATTGGGGAATTCTTTCTCTGGCCTGCATCATACTTTGGAAGTTTTTGAAGTATCCCTAGAGTGATGTACTTTGAGCCTTGGCATCACCAAGCCCATACATATAATCTCTAATTTGTATGGCAATCGGTCTATCATTTTGCCATACCCAACCACTGGATCCAGGTAGCTCATTCACAAAGTAAAAGAAGAGACATAATATTAGGCCACCATACTTAAATGAGTTCTTATCCTTCTTTATTTTCTACAAATTTTTCAATAGTTGGTTTAGGAGAAGCTCGCAAATATCATAATCTGCATTTTCCCTTAGCATTTGATAGGCGGTGTAAATTATTGTTCTGGACACAGAATTCTCCCTGCTAGAGTGATATATTTTATAGCCTATTAACATGGAGGTAAATTTGATATCTGGATCAGTGATATCTTCTATTGTCATTGCTCTTTTGTCAAACTTTGATCCAGTAGCCTCACTTACAGTTTGGTTCTTGACTGATTTGAGAGCAGGCAACCCACCGAATGAGTGCAAACCGGTTACTACCCTAATGGCATCTTTTGTTATCTTGAATGGCCTCATCAACCACATAAAGTTGTCACGTATTCTACTAAGAACATACCAGACCCATTCATCCTCTACAAAATAGGGAAAGTGAATGCAATGTCCAAAATGCTTATCCTGGATGGCCTTGTATTGAGGTTTAAGTTCAAATGTTTCATCTATTAATTGCTTGTGAAAGATATCCATCAATTTGGATTCCCCAAATTCCTCAATATTGGTGTGTATGTATTCCCTAACATCTTCTACATGCAGAACCCCATGCGAAATGCTTGAGAAGGTGCCTAAGGGATCAACTTCTAGGGATTTGTAAGGATGTTTCTTGAACTTCGGGCGCGGCCTATCAGTGATCTTAACAACATTTGGAGTAGCCATCTTGCAAAAGATTCAGAGAGAGATATTCAAGAATGAAAATACCTTTTTACACTTCTAGGGTTCATGAATGAGCCGGAAGAGATCGTTGGTTGAGTCAGATTCTGCAGTTGATTTTTGAGAGGGTTCAAGCAATATTGTTTGCAGAGCTCTTTCTTTCTTCTTCTTGAATGCAAATGTGCAAATGATGAATAAAAGAACCCTTTTATCTTTGTGTAAACCCTAATTTCATATTGTAATAAATGCACAACTTAAGTCATTTCGGTTCCCTTGTTATGAGAGAGATTCTTTCGAATCACTGAGATGCACTTAGAATTATCCTTGGTGATAATTGACAATGTATCTCCCTTTCTCCAATCATTCCATTTATCCGTAGATCAAGATATTTCAATTTTGAATCATACCGGATGTAACTATGAAAATCCTGCTTTTACTGGATGACTGTCAAGCCGAATCAATCTTGGATGATTAACCTCTTCAAACCTCTTTGTGGATCTTTCATATTTTTACCAAGAGTTATTTAGATATTTCTCTGAGAACCCTTTAATCCGCAACTTTCCATGTGCCAATTTCAGGCACCGATTGACTGGCTGGGGGAATTTATTATCCTTTGTGACTCCCCCTAAGCCAGAGCTCATCTATTTAGTTTCCAGAAGGAATATCAGCACCAAGCTCTAGTGTGGATCCATCCCCAACATTTTTTGTACTTCTCTTCACCCAAATCTTGTTCATCTCTCTTTGAACTTCATCTGCATTCACTTTTCCTTTTCCTTTGTCTTGATTTTGATTATGATGCACCAGACCCTTTTTATCCTGATTCTTACTTCTGTAGAATTTGGCTATATGACCGGACCTATTGCAGTTGTAGCAAACAACATTTCTTTGCATATTTGACTGATATCCTCTTGATCTACATTGATTAGCCATATGTCCCATTCTATTGCATGCAAAGCATCTACCATTGAATGAATTGTTTATTTGCATATTTCTACATTCATGAGATTTGTGACCATACCTTTTGCAATTAAAACACTGTCCGAAGAAGCATGAATTAGTCTGAGTCATTCTTCTTCTACACTAATTTTCTTTATGACTGAAGTTATTGCAATTGAAGCAGTATCCATTGAAGGATGGATATCTTTGAGCATTTGGTTGCCTTATCAAAGGTTTTCTAGGCATGTTCCTTGGATTTCCTGATCCAGAGTTCTTCTGACCGGATCCAGAGCTTTCACCTTTCTCATATCCCAAGCCATGCTTTTCATCTACCCTCTTTTGGCTTTCAAGAACTTCAAGTTGAGCAGAGCTTATCTTGAATTTCTCTTTGTATTCATTTGCTATTTGAAGATCCCTTTTAAGAGTGTCTATCTTATTCTCAAGTTGTTCTTCATTCTCTCTAGCTTCTTCAAGATCAGATTCTAGATGTTTGATTATTCTATCCATTTTGTGGTAGTCTTCTGACTTCTCCTTGAGAGATTGTTTTAGATTATCTTCATTTTTTCTTTTCTCTTCAATTTCTTGGGTGAATTTCATAACCCGCGATTCTATTTCATGTCTCACCATAATGACCTCTTTTTATAGCTTCTCACATAACTTGTTTTTCTCATTCAGATCTTCATTAGTATCATTGGCTTCACTTTGATTTGCTAATTGTTGTAGTTCCTTTCTCTTTTTCACGGAGATACTCAGTTTTTCTTTGAGTTCATTTATGAAGTCATCAGCTTGTTTGAGTCTTTCCCTCAGGTTATTGACTTCGGAGTGAGATTGCTCAAGATCATCTAGGGTAGACTGAAGTTGTTCCCTCATACCATACATATCCATTGAGATTCCCAGATCTTCCTCAAGCTGTTAGGCTTTGTTTAGAGGAACTTAGCTCTGATACCAATTGTTGGAAACAAGGTGGATAACTAAGAGGGAGGCTGAATCAGTTATCTTAATTATTTGACTTTCTTTTCTTCTTTAACAATTAGTACAGTATAAAAGCATATAAGCATACATGAACATGAGAGTAGAAAAGATATCAACACACATAACACAAGGATTTTTAAGTGGAAAACCCTGTTAGGGGAAAAACCACGGGGTGACTAACCCAAGATTGTATTCTCTATTAAAAGAATAGAAGTACAAAATGGCACTTGCCAATTAGAGCTCACTGCCCGAGCACACTACTCACAAGAGGCACACTGCCTACAAGAGATTCACTATCTACAAAGTTATGGAAGATAACCAGGTGCTTGAACTGATGTGAAGCATCTGCTAATGCTGAGGTTCAGTTCTGGTTAGGCTCAATATACTGATCTACTGCACTTCATTCTTCCTTTGCTTAGTGCTGCTGTTCTGTCACCTACTAGACCTATATTGCTGCTTCCACACTGCTCTCTACCTTTTCTCGCACATAACAACATGACACACACACCTTCATACCGAAATCCATCTGGTATATATATCCGCATCAAGCATCTCTACATCTTTCTAGTCAACATTCGGAATACTCAAGATTTTTCCAACACACTGATCTGTCAGTTGAATCCATGCTTACTATGTGATGCGTATCAAGGACATAGACATAAAAGTTATCAATCATGTTAGCCAACCATGAATGATCCCTTAAGAAGCTTGAACACCATTAATTTTTTATCCGGATTAAAGTCTGATGCTCTGTCGGTTAATTCTTCCTCAGTCTACTCTACCTGTCAGGAACCCAACACTTAGATGCTCATATCTTTTCACTCTTTCATCACTGGACACTCAATCTCTGGAATGTAGCAGTCATGGTAGCACTTTGCTGAGATATATCCTCTGAGAGATCTGGACCTGATTGTCGGACCTTGTTGCATGCTTTGTTGTTGTTCACCAGATCAAAACATTCTTCAATCTTACTTCCAGTATGGTCATACTGTTCTCTGTGGATGTGTGGGATAGACTTTGTTGCCATCAATGACAACAGTCATGAAGCCACACAATGTCTCTTGCCAACAATTTGAATATGAGAAATACTCAACGAAGTCAGGAGCTGAATCCAAAAAATTTGTTTTGAGAGAGAGCAAATTGCCCTACAACAAGTCTATGAACAAATTGCATAACATTGTATATGCACATATCCAACATTGTTATGGCACAAGATGGCAAGCTAAGCAATTTCATGACTCAAAGAATTGTTTTCCACCAGGTTGTATTCTCTCTATTGTAGATTTTTCTAAAAATTATACATTTAGTCCTCAAATTGAGATTCAAAGTCAATATTATCATTTAGAGCAAGTCACAATCTTTGTACAAGTTTGCTATAGACATGCTGAGTTATTTGTAGATGAGGTAGAGAGTACCGAAGATGAATGAATTATCATCAAGGAGGTTCACTTTTATATCAGTGATGATATGGGTCATGATAGAAGCTATGTAGCACATTGCTTTTGAATGTTTTTTGAAGATTTGGGACAATGTGGCATTACTACATTACAACACTAGATTTGGTCTGATGGATGTGTTGGTAAGTGTTGATTTTATTATTATTTTTTAATTTTTAATATAAAAATTTATAAAATTTTAAGACTTGAATTTTTAACTAATTTTTAGTTTTTAAATCATTGTTTATATATAACTATTTATAAAGGACAATTTAAGTCTAGAAAAGCATTTAATTGGTTAACGCAACAACATGCTAGATTTGACATAAAGTTTTTGTGAAATTTTTTTGAAAGTGGACATGGAAAAGGAGAGCATGATGGAGAAGGAGCATGTGTAAAGCATGCACTTCACCAATATGAACTTGCAGGTAATACATACTAGATACGAAATTTACAAAATTTAAAATTGTTGAATTTACTTCTACAATTATTTATGTAATTGATCTACATGTATTGTAATAGTTGGATGTACATGTGAACAATTTTAAATTGGGTTGAGAACATCAGAGGCTTCAAGTGAAAAATCTATTGTCAAGAATTTTATGAGTGCATATGAGAGTGTGGGTAACACCTCATGCACAAAAGATAGTAATACAACATGGCGTGTCATTACATCGACTATAGAAAGTAGTCAAATGAGGAAAGCTCGTCTCATTAGAAAGACGAGTCAAGCATTGAGAATTAATAGGAAAACTTTATCAAGAGTCGTTGGAAGGCGCCAAAGAATTGAGGACACCAATGCCAATCAATTATGGGCGTTCTTGGGGAGACTACCACGAAAAGATAAACCAATTGTTGAAGCATTGAGATCACTAATTGAAGACTTTTTGGAAGAATTACACAAGGGTATCTCCAAATCAAAGGGATGTGGTAAGAAGAAGAATCGGTAGTCAGAACTGTGAGCCACATCCAAAGCATTTTTGGATATGACTCAAACATAATTTTTTGGTAAATTTCTAGAGATGTATCCTCAAATTAAAACTTGTCAAAGATATTTTGAATTACTAAAACATTTCTATGTCAAAATAAATCACACACACACTACTTGTTGTTGTAGATTACATATTGAAGTTTCTAACCATTTTGATGTTTATCGGTCTATATGTTTAGATTTGCATGCTAACAATGTTTTGCAGGATTGTGGCATACATGCCCCACCAACATCTTCAAGAGACTTCATATCAACAATTTTATGTGAAAGAGAGGAAGGTCAAATATTCTACAAGAAATTATGCTTGGATGGCACATGTCAGCATTGCGGTGGCTTGCAACATATGCCAATATGTGAACATATGGAAAGAACACATACAATTGGAAATGAACTAGTAGAGTTCGGCAAGTATAAAATAATGGCATACAATACAAAAGATGGTAAAGAAGCAAAGAGGTGTGAATTGGTTATTCAAAAGATTCTAGTGTATCAGTTTATGTCTATATTTCATGACAGTATACTGTATGAGTATGCAAGACATGCCCATAGAGCTCGATGGTTAGACTTGCAATTCAAGTCATGCAAGGACACCTTTTTAGTTGGTAGCATTGCTTTAGTCGTCGAGTTTGCAGAGAACTATAGTCTACAGCCACAGTGTGAGGTGCAATCACAATATTACAACTCCACATAGGTTTCTATATTTGTGCACATTGCATTCATTCATGCAAATGATAGTACAGAGGATGACATAAAGATCATAAGAGAGTATCATTTTTATATTAGTGATGATCGCACACATTCTACGGAGTTCATGCAAGGTTGCTTTCAAGTGTTCTACAATGATTTGGCTAGAAGGGGCATATCATTCAATTAGCATATCATATGGTCAGACAACTGTGCATCACAATTCAAGAACTCACAGAATTTCTATTAGATGAGCAGGAGGCATAATATTATAGGTGTTCAGCATATGTGGAACTTTTGCGAGGCCATGCATGGAAAGGGGGAGCATGATGGTGCATGATCATGTATCAAAAGAGCCATAACATGAGAAGAGTTAAAGTATAAAGACAATGCAAAGTTGACAGATGCAAAATTAATCATTGAGTGGAGCAATACTTCGATGGGTCTAGGTAATGAAGGTAAGTCTTCAGTTCATAGATTTTTTTGGTTGATAGATGATACTAACATTGCACCATATGAGGACTTTTGTACACTAACAAGATCAAGTGAGCTACACTCTTTCAGAAGCTCAATTGCAGGTTCATGGAGTATCCATATGTGGAAGATGGCATACTTTTGTTCTTCGTGTACAATTCAATCCTAGAATAAGTGTGAGTCAAAGGAGTGGATTGATGAATGGTGGTTAAGTTATCTTAGCCTACTTGACACATATTGACCCCCGATGGCACTAGAATTGACATAGATGGAATCATCAGTTGACTTTGATCATATATCAGATCTAGTTCAACCAGGTAATATATCTACTTGCATAGTTTTTGAAATTCCTAATGTTATCTTACTTTGTAGTGTTTTTGTAATGTTGACTAATTTCATCTAATTTGCTGCACATATCATTGTAGGGCATGTTTATGCAGTTCTTGCAGATGAAGATAACAAAGAGGGAACATATTATTAATTGTGTCGTTGTGTTGAGGTAAAAAGGAATTGGAGGCCCCAGTTACATATGGAGAAAACATTGAATACCTTATAGGCTTAGTGGTTGTTACTGGAACATGGCTTAGAAGGTACCCACATAAGAGTGTTAATGTTTGGTTGTTTCAGGACTTTGACATGCATCGAAAGATTCTTCATTACTTGAACCTTGTCGTGGCATCCAATGTTCATTTGATACAATTTTGGGGTAGACCTTTGAACAAGACCTTGTGGAAGGTGCATGAGTCTAACCATGAGGCAATACTTGACACAATAAAGAGTAGAGCAGACCCGGATGGTTCATTGGATTAATTTCTAAGTATTCACATTGATTTTGTGAAGTCATGTTACATTGATTTGTAAGTATGCACATTAATTTGTAAGTTTACATAGGTTTGTCTTTTTTTATTTGTTGCTATATTTTTACACATATACAGTGAATATTGTGATGAATATGTTTGTCATTGATGTCAAAGTGCTTGGATGTTAGTAATTGAGTAGCGAATGCATAATTGTGTAGGTCTATATTGGTTGTCTATTGTTTGATCATACCATTATGCTTTCAGGATATGTTGTTGGGTTTTGTGATATAAAAACACTTTCTTCTTCATAGAGTATGTGATGTGATGCATAGAGTTGTAGTGCTTCAAGACAAGGCATGAACTTGAATAGTGAAGATCTCACTTGAGCAGTAGTATGAACTTGAGCAGTGAAAGCCTCATGATTGGTTTGATTTGTTTTCTATGGTATACATTTGATATTTGCATCATCATCATGTTATGTTTCATGGGGTTAGATCTAAGTGATGGATGAAGTTGATCCTTATTGGTCTTAATCCTGTCCACTCATGTTTCACTCATGTCATATCAAGATTGATGTCATAGAGTTTGGATGTTAGTTCATAACATTCATGTTTATCATGTTACAATAACAAGACATAGTTACTTATGTCATTGGTTCATGCTATTGGATCATTGGATTTGGTTGTGGTTCTTCATCATAACATGTCATGCTTTTAGGAGTTGGCTTGGGTTGTGGTTCTTCCTCATGACAGGAGTTTGTTCATGTCTTCATGCTTCTTTGTGCTCCATGTCTTTAGTGTTCTCAGTGTCTTCATGTGTCAAAGATTTCTTTAGTGTCCTCATGATGTTGTTGTTGATCACAAAATTGTAGGAGTCAAGGACAACACTGAGAAGGGGGGTGAATCAATGTTGTGTGAATTTTCAAATATTTTAAAACTTTTTGCAAACTTTCTCTTACAGAACAAATAGAGAGGAATACATTAATGATTTCTGCAGAAGATTAATAATGAAGGATGTGAACAAAACTTAATAAGTAAAGCACTAATATACACACATACAGATGAAGACATCATGAAACTTAACACATGCTTTTCACGAGTGGAAAACCCTTCTTCTGGGTAGAAAAACCACTCAAAAACTACCTCACTGGCTTAACTGATAAAACATGCCTCACTGGCTACAATATGTGTCTCACTGACAAATGTTAAGGTCACACTGACCTATAAGCCTCACTGGCATACTGTGCTCACTGGCAAACCAAATCACCAATAGAAGTAATAAACAAGATCAGAGGGATACTCTGTTTCCATTCAATTCAATATTCCATCTTTGCATAATAAAAACTCCATTTTCAATTTCTCCATGTGTATGTCTCCAATTCTGCATCACACAATCTCTGTCTCTGCAAAACAATTTAAATCATCTCTTCAATCCTGTATGATGAACCACACAATCACTCAATCCTAACACCTGATTTAAATTATCTCTGCATATTCAATTTCAAACTGTCACATTAATTCACAATTTTACAACTGTATCATCCACTCATCTTCCTCATTCAATTGTACTTTTATCCAAAACACAAATTCCCTGTCAATGTACCTGAAAGACCATTATATATAAATTGGATGTCTTTTCACCTTTCACATTCATCTTCATAAGAAAAAAAATCAATTCACTTTTCAATCTTTCATCTTCCCTTCAATCTCTTCAATTTTGATTCATATTCCTGAAAAAAAACATTCTCTGATTGCAAACAAAAAACAATAAATAAATATTCAATATGCTATTTTTTTTTTCTTCTCCTTGATTCATATTTTCTTTCTCATAAAAAAAAATCCTTGATTTTCTCACAAGACAAATCTTCTCCATTAAACATCATTCAATCCTGTCAATCTTCCTCAAAAATATCTTCATGAAAACCTTTCACCTTCTCTGTATCTTCAAAAAATAAACCAATCTTCTCACAGAGAAATCTTCACTAAATTCTTCAAAGGCATGTAATAGAATTTAGAAATAGTTTTCAAAACTTCTTGAAAAAAAAATCCTATACTTTCTGATACAGAGTGGCACAAGGGAAGCAACACACAAAGGTTTACTCTATTGTCCTTTGCCCACTCACCCACTTCAACTAGCCTTCAACCAACCAACCAACCAAAGGCACATACAAGGCATATGAAGGATTTGATGTCCAGACTATTGTCCAACCCCTAAGGCTTCTCCAACACCTTAAGACAGATCAATAAACACCTTCTATGTAGTTGGTTTGATCTCCAACTTCCCAAAACTCTTCAACCTATACCTTGACTAGTAAGGCTACTAGCCCTCCAAACTAGGTTTTCTCAACAAAACTTGACAAAATCCCAAAGGTCTAGGCAAACAAATGATGGAATTGAACACCTTTCAGGGGACCCTAAAAAACCTCCAAATCTCCTACTCCAACTCTACTCCAGCAATCCAGAACGCCTACTAGGTCTCTAGGCCTAATTGATCAATTTAGGCTAGGTTACAAAGCAAGTGCTCAAAATTGGGTCCATAGGTCAGGGGCAGGAACTTGGAATGACTCTACCATCCCCAAACAACACAAATCCACCATTCATTCACTCATCCTCTTAGGGTTTTGTCAAATACAACAATAAATTGCATAAATTCAGTCAAATACATAGAGATATTTGACCTAGGGCATCACATTAAAAATAGTAAACTGTATTTTCTCAGAAAATGCTTTTGGAATCAAGTAGTATACACCCCTAGCCTACATTTCACCGAGTGGCATGAAATTTCATCGGTGGAAATGCATTC
Source organism: Cunninghamia lanceolata (assembly GCA_027924645.1). Classification (NCBI taxonomy): domain Eukaryota; kingdom Viridiplantae; phylum Streptophyta; class Pinopsida; order Cupressales; family Cupressaceae; genus Cunninghamia; species Cunninghamia lanceolata. The sequence continues at coordinate 472,091 of BSBN01001052.1, read as the reverse complement.
TAGGGCCAAATTTGTGGGACTGCCCTAGAAAACAGGGTTTCTAGACCAGTTTTGAAAGAAAATTCAATAACTTTTGACTCCGACCACTTCAAGACCTCAAACTAGTTGCATTGGAACCCTAACTCCAAGAGCTTTCAGAAAAATATCATTTGCACACATGAAAAGTCCGTACAGTCCGTACACAGCAAGAAAAATAGCAAAAAACAGTCAGTTTTCTTGAATTTTGTGCCCAATTTCCGTACAAAAACTTCCTCCCCCATACTGGAGTTAGATATCCACCATATTAACCCATCCAAGTTGGTTTCCAACTTCTACAACAGCATTTAACTGCCCAAAGTGGTTTTTGAACCGACCCAACACATAACACCTTTGACAACTATGGTGTTTTGCATTAACACAAGGAGGTTGATTTGTTTGGCTCATCCAATGGAGTCCAAATGATCAACAAACTCCTTCCAACATACTAAAACATTAAAACAACCAAAAAAAACTCGAAAACCAATCCTTAGACCTTCTAGGCCTAATTGGCACAACAAGGATCCAAGTGGACTAAGCATGATTGAGGTTTATAGGGTCACCTCAATCATCTTGACCACACAAAAGGGACCATACAAACATGGCTAAAGCCTTATTACCACACATACAATCAAAACAAAACATAGCTTATCAAAATGCATAAAAAAATGCTTGAGGTGTCAGACTGCTCCTAGGTGCCCTGCACCATACACCCACTGTCAAACAGAACTCAAGTCTCTTGAGTTGGAATGCTATAAAATGTGAAACCTGCCTTCTCAATGTCTGCCCTGCTCATCCAAGTGGCATCCTCCTGAGGTTTGTTTAGCCACTTCACCAAATAGTCATGATAGGTGTGCCTTCTAGTTTGTTTTGCAATCCTCTTGTCCAAAATGCACTCAATCTGATTTGGAGATGAAGGAATGAGTTCCTGGAGTGTGTGATCAGTTTGATCTTCTTCAACAACAGTCTGAGGATCAGATCCTTTATAGGGATAAAGGTCTGAAACATTAAAAATTGGAGACAAAGCAATGCCATCCGGAAGTCTGATTTTGTAGGCATTTTCTCCACATTTCTTGAGCACTTCACAAGGCCCAATCTTCTTCATGAGTAGCTTAGTGTGTTTACCTGCCGGGAGCCTCTCCTTCTTTAGATGAACCATTACTAAATCACCTTCCTTGAACTGCAAATCCCTTCTTTTTCTGTCAGCAAATTGTTTATATTTCTTAGAAGTGGACAGCAATTTCTGTTGTACTTGTTCATGGACATCTTTCATGACTTGAACAAAGTCTTCAGCCAAGGCACTACTATTTTCCAGTCCTTTAACCTCTCTTAGTTCCAAAATACCCCTTGGGTGAGTGCCATAAACAATTTGGAAAGGAGACAGGCCGGTGCTTCTATTGATAGTGTCATTGTATGAGAACTCTGCCTGAGCCAAAATTGAATCCCAACTAGCACCCTGCTCCTTGGTTAGGCATCTTAGGAGGTTGCCAAGTGACCTATTAATCACCTCTGTTTGTCCATTAGACTGAGGGTGATAGGCAGATGATAAGGACAAATTTGTACCTAGTCTCTTCCACAGTGTCCTCCAGAAGTGTCCAATGAACTTGGGGTCTCTGTCTGAGATTATGGACAAAGGTAAACCATGTAACCTGACTATTTCCTTGAAGAAAAGACCTGCTATGTGTGAGGCATCATGTGTGGTTCTACATGGGATGAAGTGAGCCATTTTTGAGAACCTATCTACAACCACAAAAATGCTGTCATGTCCATTCTTTGTTCTAGGCAAACCAAGTACAAAGTCCATACTTATGGAATCCCATGGCTTTGAAGGAATAGGTAGAGGAGTGTATAAACCTGCATTTGATGTATGCCCCTTTGCTCTTTGGCAAATTTGACAAGTTTCAACAAACTTCCTTACATCAGTTGGCAATTTTGGCCAAAAATAGTACCTCCTAACCAATTCTAGGGTCTTATCAATACCAAAGTGACCTGACATGCTACCACAATGCTTTTCCCTGATTATATTCTCTCTAACAGATCCTCTTGGGATACACAACATGCTACCCTTGAAAAGATATCCATCTTGCAACAAAAAATCAGAAAAATCAGTATTATACCTTCCTGTCATGGCCTTGCAAGATAGGTATGGCTCTTTGAAGTCTTCATCTGTTGTATACTGATCTTTAATGGCATGAATACCTGTACTTTCCAACTGAATAGTTTGCACAACAAGATTTCTCCTCCTTAAGGCATCAGCTACCTTATTGGCCACTCCTTTCTTGTGTTTTATGGAGAAGGTGTATGCTTGGATGTACTCCATCCACTTGACATGTCTGTGATTCAACTTTTGCTGCCTGTTCAAGAAGCTTAATGCATGGTTGTCAGTAAAAACTATAAATTCCTTTGGCAATAAGTAGTGTCTCCATTTCCTCAATGACTGAACCATGGCATATAACTCTAGATCATAGGTGGAGTAGTTTTGTTTTGCCTCATTTAACTTCTCACTAAAGAATGCTATAGGCCTCCCATCTTGACTTAGGACGCCCCCAACAGCCCTCTTACTTGCATCACATTCTACCACAAAGACCTTGTCAAAATCAGGAAGAACAAGGACCAGTTTTTCTGATATTTTTTTCTTTAACAGTTCAAAGGCTTGGTTGGCCTCATTTGTCCATAAAAACACACATTTCTTGCCCCCTTTTATGGTGTCAACAAGTGGAGCACAAATGCCACTAAACCCTCTAATGAACTTTCTATAAAAGCTGCATAAACCATGGAAACTCCTTACCTCCGAGGCTGTTGTAGGTGTTGGCCAATTAAGAATGGCTGCAACCTTACTTGGATCCATTTTTAGGCTACCCTTGGAGATGACAAACCCCAAAAATATCAACTCTTCTTGTAGGAAGACACATTTGTCAAGATTGATTCTCAACTTCTCCTCTTGAAGCCTCCTGAGCACTTGATGGATATGCCTTATGTGGTCTTCCTTGCTGTCACTAAAAATCAGTATATCATCCAAATATACAACAATAAACTTGTTAAGGAAAGGTTTTAGCACTTCATTCATCAATCTCATGAAGGTGCTTGGTGCATTTGACAAGCCAAAAGGCATGACAACCCATTCAAATAGTCCTTCATTGGTTTTGAAGGCGGTTTTCCACTCATCCCCTTCCCTTATCCTGATTTGGTGATAACCACTTTTTAGATCTATCTTGGTAAAATACTTAGCCCTACCCAAGCAATCCATTAAATCTTCTATTCTAGGCATTGGAAATCTATACCTGATAGTAATCTTGTTGATGGCCCTGGAATCAGTGCATAGTCTCCATGTTCCTTCCTTCTTAGGTGCAAGCACTGCAGGTACTGCACATGGACTAATACTCCTCCGGATAAGTCCTCTATCCAATAAGTCTTGGATTTGTCTTGCCACTTCAACATTTTGCTCTAGGGTCAACTTGTAGGCTGCTTGGTTTGGTAGGGTGGATCTAGGGATGAGATCAATGCAATGACTAATCTCCCTCTTTGGTGGAAGGGCATCCTTGCCTTCATTGGCTATCACATCCTGAAACTTCTCCAATAGTTCTTCCACTTCCTTTGGTCCAATCCTCCTAAGAGGGTGCTGCACTTTGACCTTCTTGGGATTCACATCCTTGGGCTTGATGACTACTGCAAAACATGGCACTTTCTCTTCCTTGAGGTTAGCCAAAAACTCTTTTTCACCTACCAACATAACTGAACTAGAAATGACTTTCTCTTTGCAATCATCAATCAAAGGAGTCATTGTAAACTTTTCACCATTCTTGGACAAATGAATCACATTATTCTTACCATCATGTTGGGCACTTGTGTCATGTTGCCAAGGCCTTCCAAGAAGAAGGTGGCATGCATCCATATCCACTATCTCACAAAGAACCTTATCATGATATTCACCTATCTTGAATTCAACCCAACATTGCTCTTTCACCACAATTTATTGTTCCTTGGTTAGCCAAAAGACTCTATAGGGGTTAGGATGAGGCATTCTTTCCAATCCTAACTTAGTCACCACTTCATTAGAAGCCAAATTTTCAGAAGAACCTGAATCTACTATTACCTTGCAAACTTTTCCTTTCACCTTGCAAGTGGTTCTGAACAAGTTGTTTCTTTGGGGCTGCTCCTTGGTGGCTGGCATGATGAGGGATCTATTAAACATGATGCATTCTCCACTCTCAGGTGCTGCAGACTTGGACGAGGCTGTTTGGTAACTTGTGGTGCTTTGACAGTCCTCTTCTTGAAGGAGTTGTACTCTTCTTTCTTTCTGATTTGCAGCAGTGTTTCCCATCTTCTCCGGGCACCTAAAGGACTGATGTCCAATTTGATTGCAAGAGAAACACCTTCCAGTAAACACATTGGGACCTCTGCCCCCACTTCTTCCTCTGCCATTACCTCTGCCCCTAAACTGACCCTTATCAGCACTGTTTTTATCAGCCTGCCCTTGGCTGCCTTCTTGTGATCCGCCACCTTGGAATCTAGAGAAATTATCTCTGTTTTGAAATCTGCCCCTGCCCCTAAAATTCTGATTTCCTCTGCCTCTGCTGCTGCTGCCAAAATCCCCTTTTCTTCTCTGCTTATCCTCAATCCTCAGTGCCATTTGAAAACACTTATGGACTGTCTCCGGGTTAAAGAGAGTTAATTCATCTTGAATGGAGAACTTGAGGCCATTAAAATACCTTGCAAGCTTCTGTTTTTCATTCTCAGGCATCTTGGCTTTCAATGTCATCTTGTGAAACTCCTCTGTGTAGGTGCTTACGTCCATGTCCTTTTGTCTCAAGTTGTGCAACTTCTTGTTCAAGTTGACCTCATAATCCTCAGGGACAAATTGCTTCTTGATTTCAAGTACCATCTTCCTCCATGTAGAGATATGATTCCTATCATCTTCTATCCTCTCATTTTGAATAAAATTCCACCAACTCAAGGCTGGCCCTTTCATTCTTGATTTGGCAATCTTCACTTTCTGATTTTCTGCCACTTCTTCACATTCAAAATAGTTCTCCATTGCCTCAATCCAATCAAGGCACTCCTCTGGATTCATCTTACCAGGAAACATAGGTAAGTCTGCCTTAGTGTCCTTCCTACTCAACTTTCCAAGTGCATCTAGGAATTGTCTCTCTGACATGCCTCCTTGTGGCTCTTCCATAGGCACTTCTTCTTCCTCATCTTGATCCTCTTCATCTGAATCTAAGATGACTTCTGACTTCTTCTTCTTGTCTTTGTCTTTCTTCAACTTTTCTATCTCAGCCTCCATCCTTTTGTTCTTGGCTGCTTGCTCTCTCACTATCTTTGCCAATTCGGCATTTGTCACCTTTGAAGGAATTTCCTTCACTTCTTCTCTATCTCCCATCTCTTTGATGGCTCTGATACCACCTGATGCAGAGTGGCACAAGGGAAGCAACACACAAAGGTTTACTCTATTGTCCTTTGCCCACTCACCCACTTCAACTAGCCTTCAACCAACCAACCAACCAAAGGCACATACAAGGCATATGAAGGATTTGATGTCCAGACTATTGTCCAACCCCTAAGGCTTCTCCAACACCTTAAGACAGATCAATAAACACCTTCTATGCAGTTGGTTTGATCTCCAACTTCCCAAAACTCTTCAACCTATACCTTGACTAGTAAGGCTACTAGCCCTCCAAACTAGGTTTTCTCAACAAAACTTGACAAAATCCCAAAGGTCTAGGCAAACAAATGATGGAATTGAACACCTTTCAGGGGACCCTAACAAACCTCCAAATCTCCTACTCCAACTCTACTCCAGCAATCCAGAACGCCTACTAGGTCTCTAGGCCTAATTGATCAATTTAGGCTAGGTTACAAAGCAAGTGCTCAAAATTGGGTGCATAGGTCAGGGGCAGGAACTTGGAATGACTCTACCATCCCCAAACAACACAAATCCACCATTCATTCACTCATCCTCTTAGGGTTTTGTCAAATACAACAATAAATTGCATAAATTCAGTCAAATACATAGAGATATTTGACCTAGGGCATCACATTAAAAATAGTAAACTGTATTTTCTCAGAAAATGCTTTTGGAATCAAGTAGTATACACCCCTAGCCTGCATTTCACTGAGTGGCATGAAATTTCATCGGTGGAAATGCATTCTAGGGCCAAATTTGTGGGACTGCCCTAGAAAACAGGGTTTCTAAACCAGTTTTGAAAGAAAATTCAATAACTTTTGACTCCGACCACTTCAAGACCTCAAACTAGTTGCATTGGAACCATGACTCCAAGAGCTTTCAGAAAAATATCATTTGCACACATGAAAAGTCCGTACAGTCCATACACAGCAAGAAAAATAGCAAAAAAATAGTCAGTTTTCTTGAATTTTGTGCCCAAATTTCGTACAAAAACTTCCTCCCCCGTACTGGAGTCAGATATCCACCATATTAACCCATCCAAGTTGGTTTCCAACTTCTACAACAGCATTTAACTGCCCAAAGTGGTTTTTGAACCGACCCAACACATAACACCTTTGACAACTATGGTGTTTTGCATTAACACAAGGAGGTTGATTTGTTTGGCTCATCCAATGGAGTCCAAATGATCAACAAACTCCTTCCAACATACTAAAACATTAAAACAACCAAAAAAAACTCGAAAACCAATCCTTAGACCTTCTAGGCCTAATTGGCACAACAAGGATCCAAGTGGACTAAGCATGATTGAGGTTTATAGGGTCACCTCAATCATCTTGACCACACAAAAGGGACCATACAAACATGGCTAAAGCCTTATTACCACACATACAATCAAAACAAAACATAGCTTATCAAAATGCATAAAAAAATGCTTGAGGTGTTAGACTGCTCCTAGGTGCCCTGCACCACTTTCCATATTGGATCTCATGCTTTATTTTAAAAGGCAAATAAAATAAAAATTAAAAAAATTCTAAACTTTAAAAACAAAGCCTTTTATCCTCAAAAAAAACTTTCCAAAATTTCATGTCCACATATATTTGTGGCCCCTTCATTTTACATAAAGCATAGTTAATGCTTTTTAAATCCAAAAATAACATCTCATAAAATTTAGTCGACCATCCAATATTTTATTTGATAAAGCATTTGATGCTTAAAACATGCTCCTCCATATGATTACCTTAAGGTATAAATCATGCCTTTCACAAAATTAGTAAATATTCTTTCCACAAAAATTTTGAATGAAAAAAATAAACACTTTTCCTTAACCATCGAGCTCCCCAATGCTTCACACAAACCCATGTCATGTACTAAACTTAGTCTTTAAACACCAACAACCCATGCACTCTTAGAAGATTTAAACTTGACTTTCGTGCCCACCGCACATGTATTATCAAACTTTATTTTCATGTCTTATATATGAATCGGGCAAACTCCTAATGCTATTAGCACTTGATAAAACATCAAACATCACCACCGAACTTGACCGATTGCAAAAAGTTTTATAAGAAGAAAGGGTCGGTTGCCCAATGACATTAACACCCTTAACCTTGCCACTTAAGTGGCTTTTACCTGCTCAACAAGTCAATGACTCAATATAACGTAAAGATGTTACAAAGTGTGACAAGCAAGAAATGCACAAGTAAAATCTTTTTTAATTTAGGGTTTTTAATATTCTTTGAAGCATTTCAATAAAATACTTCAAAAAAGACTTTGACAATACCCTCATTGTGATTTCACTTAGCTAAAAAAAACATTGTTGCAGAGAGGTAAACTTCACCAAATGACCTCACAAAATATGAGTCTTTCAATATCAAACCAATCAACCTCAAGCCATATTAGTATCAATGTCAAGACATGAATTCTGACTGAAGACATCACTTGAAATCACCTTGTACCATCATATCATATAGTATCAAACCTTCTTATATGAGCATCAAACATTGATATGATCAAACTAATCAAACAAGCCCTCTCATAAATATGATGATAAATAATAAAGTCCTGATCAAGTACCACACACAAATTGAACCCTCCAACATAAATACCTGATTTGCATTGCTCTTGTATTACTGAAGCATGTGAACTTTGTCAAACCAAGATCCATTGAAACATACAATGTAACACCAATGATAAACAACCTGATTGAAGACCACATCTAAATTTACCTCAACCATATGAAGCCCATGATGAATACTTGATCAACCATCTCCTGAAGCAAAAACAAATCAACTGACAAGTAGCTTGATCAACAACCCACCAATACTGACACTAGCTTGATTCAACAGAGATCCTTTGACAATTTCACATAAACATGATGACATCACCTGATTTCAACATTACACATCTTGTTCTCATACATGATGCTTATTTGCTCTTGAATACATCCTGAAATATGACATCTTGTCATATGAAGACCAGGCACCTTTTTGACATCAATGACAATCAATCGCCATCAATCTCCCCCTTTGTCATTGATGGCAAAACTTCATGAAGCATTCTTTCTTTCTCCCCCTTTTTGACATCTAATGACAAAGCCTAAATTAACTCCCCCTGAGAACAACTCTACTGAAAGATGTTATAGCATGATCATAACAATTATCATCACATTGCATTATGAGCACCTTAAAGACATAAACTCTTGTCAACCATTATTATCTGCTATTTCTGATACAAGACATACCTTTAACTTCCTGTGATGAAATGCAAGATATCACCATCAATATCATAGCTTGAAGCTCATACCTGAAACCACTTCAAAACTAGAGCCACACAATTTGAACAAACCTTTCTGAACCATATTAATGAGGAAGATCAACAAAGAACATGTCAAATTATTACACCAGTAATCACTTCTAAATAAACATTCAATATGCAACCAATTTATTCTTGCACATCCTTTTTGACATGAAAAAAATGAATACCATCCTGTTGTTCCTGCACATCTTTTTAGACACATTGTCAAATCTGACATAACCATTATCAATACCTTTGCAAAAACAAATCAATTGACATCTTTCATTTTCAACTTTCTCAACCAACACATGCTAACATCTCAAGAGAACTTCTTGAGAATACCCAAGATCCATTATACAAATCAGCCTATTAAGATTGAACAACCTTCACCATCAAGCTCTTCCTGTAACACCACTTTGCAAAACCAAATGCAGAGAAAAGTGTTATGAATTGACTTCTTTCATTTAGCCAACACAGACAAATATCTGATAAGAGCTCTTTGAAACAACTAGAGCTCTTTGCCAATACTTGTCAATAACAAGATCCCATTGGACTGCAACATCATAACAACTCAACCATTGTCAGTAACAACATGCTATGAACAAAATATGAATAGGATCATTTATAAGCCAAAACTCTCAACATTATCAAACTCTTTGTGCTTTGAACCCTTGAAAAACTTATCTGCAATATGACATCACAAACCTTTAATCACCACTATCACTGTCACATACAAACATTATCAAACAAGCATGATAAACAAAACAAGTTCATCACATTGATAAACATCAACTGATTTCCTCCTATAACTTCTTGGGGATAAAAGATAGAACAAGAACAACTCCCCCTCACATCATGCTATCTATTATGCAACTGATGATGTAACTTGTGCAAGATGCACAAGTTTAGAATCTATCTTCTTTTCACTTTGTTTTTGCTTCAGTCTCCAAACCATTACAGGTTCTTTCTTTTTCCAAACCTTTTCAACTTCTTCTCTTTTCCACCTTTTTAAATTAGGTGAAGCTTTCCTGCAACTATGAGCTTTATGACCAAAAGAGTTGCAATTATAACAAATTATGTTGTAATCAAAATCAATTGACTGATAATACCTTTGAGCACTCATATTAAGCTTCCATGAAGGATCATACACTCTATTCATTTTGCAGTATCTTTGAATATGTCCAATATTATTACACTTGTAACAAACAATATCAGTGTTCCTTTTGCAATTAACTGATCTGTGTCCAAATTGATTACAAGCATAACAATGACCATTAAAAGAATAATTATACCTATACATGTATGCTTGTCTAACAGGAGCATTTCTTCTTAAATTTCTTCTTCTTTGATTATGCATTTTGTTTTCAGTGACAGCATTCAAATCAATCTTCTTTCTCCAGGAGTCTCTCTAGCTTTTGAACATTCTCCTTCTTCAAAACCAAGTCCAGTAGTGTCTCCATATAGTTTTTGTTTACCAAGCATCTCATTTAACTTGTTTGAGATGTCTTCAAACACTTGATATTTCTTAGATAAAGCCTTGAGACCATCATACTCTTTTCTCAGGTTGATAATATCACCCTCTAATTTCAGATTCTTAATCCTTCTAACTTCAAGGTCAGATATTGAAACATCTACTATCCTTTTAGCTTCCTCAACTTCTATTTTTAATCTAGTAATTAGTTTGTCTGAATCATCAATATATGTCTTTAAACTTATAATTTGACATCTGGCCTCTTCAAGATCTGTAGATACAATTTCAAGTTCTGAAAGTACATTGTCTTTAGCTTCTCTTTCTTGTTGCAGCTGCACCATTAATTTCTGGTTCTCTTTCTTATAATTCTTGAGCTCACTTAGAGCATATATGAGCTCTCCTTCCAAATCAATCTCACAATCTTGTTCATCATAATCCTCATTATCATCACTTGTGATGCTAGCTTCTTCTGAATTTGATTTTGATTGAACTTCAACTCCTTTATTTGAAAGTCTCCTTTCATTGTCACTTTCTTCACACACTAGAGTGTCCTCCTCTTTATCATTATCTTGATAAATCCTTTTCAATCTCCTCCACATATCCTGAGCTGTAACACAATCCATAACTTTACAAGTAACATCATTACATAGAGCAGACAATATGGCCTTCTTTGCAATATGATTATTTTCAATAGCTTCTTTGTTATCAGTAATACAATAACCATTCTCAACTGACATTAAAACATCATATCCTAAAGAGGATAAATACACTTGCATTCTAACATACCAAACTAAAAAATTTGAACCATTAAACTGAGGAACTCTTGAAAATTTTTCTTCTAATACAATGTCAGAATCAACATGAAGAACATCATTATCAACTAACTTTATATCAACATCTGGATTTGATGTGGATGATGTCTTTTGATCAGAATGAATCTTAACATTTCTCATATTCTTATTTCTTCTGCACTTACCCATTGAACTCCACACACAGGACCTACCCAAGCTGATTAAGCTGCAAAAGGGAAACTTGGCTCTGATACCAATTGTAGGAGTCAAGGACAACACTGAGAGGGGGGGTGAATCAGTGTTGTGTGAATTTTCAAATATTTTAAAACTTTTTGCAAACTTTCTCTTACAGAACAAATAGAGAGGAATACATTAATGATTTGTGCACAAGATTAATAATGAAGGATGTGAACAAAACTTAATAAGTAAAGCACTAATATACACACATACAGATGAAGACATCATGAAACTTAACGTATGCTTTTCACGAGTGGAAAACCCTTCTTCTGGGTAGAAAAACCACTCAAAAACTGCCTCACTGGCTACAATATGTGTCTCACTGACAAATGTTAAGGTCACACTAACCTATAAGCCTCACTGGCATACTGTGCTCACTGGCAAACCAAATCACCAATAGAAGTAATAAACAAGATCAAAGGGACACTCTGTTTCCATTCAATTCAATATTCCATCTTTGCATAATACAAACTCCATTTTCAATTTCTCCATGTGTATGTCTCCAATTCTGCATCACACAATCTCTGTCTCTGCAAAACAATTTAAATCATCTCTTCAATCTTGTATGATGAACCACACAATCACTCAATCCTAACACCTGATTTAAATTATCTCTGCTTATTCAATTTCAAACTGTGTCACATTAATTCACAATTTTACAACTGTATCATCCACTCATCTTCCTCATTCAATTGTACTTTTATCCAAAACACAAATTTCTCGTCAATGTACCTGAAAGACCATTATATATAAATTGGATGTATTTTCACCTTTCACATTCATCTTCATAAGAAAAAAAAATCAATTCACTTTTCAATCTTTCATCTTCCCTTCAATCTCTTCAATTTTGATTCATATTCCTGAAAAAAAAACATTCTCTGATTGCAAACAAAAAACAATAAATAAATATTCAATATGTTATTTTTCTTTTCTTCTCCCTAATTCATATTTTCTTTCTCATAAAATAAAATCTTTGATTTTCTCACAAGACAAATCTTCTCCATTAAACATCATTCAATCCTATCAATCTTCCTCAAAAATATCTTCATGAAAACCTTTCACCTTCTCTGTATCTTCAAAAATTAAACCAATCTTCTCACAGAAAAATCTTCACTAAATTCTTCAAAGGCATGAAATAGAATTTAGAAATAGTTTTCAAAACTTCTTGAAAAAAAAACTCCTATACTTTCCATATTGGATCTCATGCTTTATTTTAAAAGGCAAATAAAATAGAAATTAAAAAATTTCTAAACTTTAAAAACAAAGCCTTTTATCCTCAAAAAAAACTTTCCAAAATTTCATGTCCACATATATTTGTGGCCCCTTCATTTTACATAAAGCATAGTTAATGCTTTTTAAATCCAAAAATAACATCTCATAAAATTTGGTCGACCATCCAATATTTTATTTGATAAAGCATCCAATATTTTATTTGATAAAGCATTCGATGCTTAAAACATGCTCCTCCATATGATTACCTTAAGACATAAATCGTGCCTTTCACAAAATTAGTAAATATTCTTTCCACAAAAATGTTGAATGAAAAAAAATGAACATTTTTCCTTAACCATCGAGCTCCCTAATGCTTCACACAAACCCGTGTCATGTGCTAAACTTAGTCTTTAAACACCAACAACCCACGCGCTCTTAGAAGATTTAAACTTGACTTTCGCGCCCACCGCACATGTATTATCAAACTTTATTTTCATGTCTTATATATGAATCGAGCAAACTCCTAATGCTATTAGCACTTGATAAAACATCAAACATCACCACCAAACTTGACCGATTGCAAAAAGTTTTATAAGAAGAAAGGGCCAGTTGCCCAATGACATTAACACCCTTAACCTTGCCACTTAAGTGGCTTTTACGTGCTCAACAAGTCAATGACTCAATATAACATAAAGATGTTACAAAATGTGACAAGAAAGAAATGCACAAGTAAAATCTTTTTTAATTTAGGGTTTTTAATATTCTTTGAAGCATTTCAATAAAATACTTCAAAAAAGACTTTGACAATACCCTCATTGTGATTTCACTTAGCTAAAAAAAACACTGTTGTAAAGAGGTAAACTTCACCAAATGACCTCACAAAATATGAGTCTTTCAATATCAAACCAATCAACCTCAAGCCATATTAGTATCAATGTCAAGACATGAATTCTGACTAAAGACATCACCTGAAATCACCTTGTACCATCATATCATATAGTATCAAACCTTCTTATATGAGCATCAAACATTGATATGATCAAACTAATCAAACAAGCCCTCTCATAAATATGATGATAAATAATAAAGTCCTGATCAAGTACCACACACAAAGTGAACCCTCCAACATAAATACCTGATTTGCATTGCTCTTGTATTACTGAAGCATGTGAACTTTGTCAAACCAAGATCCATTGAAACATACAATGTAACACTAATGATAAACAACCTGATTGAAGACCACATCTAAATTTACCTCAACCATATGAAGCCCATGATGAATACTTGATCAACCATCTCCTGAAGCAAAAATAAATCAACTGACAAGTAGCTTGATCAACAACCCACCAATACTGACACTAGCTTGATTCAACAGAGATCCTTTGACAATTGCACATAAACATGATGACATCACCTGATTTCAACATTACACATCTTGTTCTCATACATGATGCTTATTTGCTCTTGAATACATCCTAAAATATGACATCTTGTCATATGAAGACCAGGAACCTTTTTGACATCAATGACAATCAATCACCATCAAAAATATGGTGTTAAGGTTGTGTTGATGTTTATTGATGAGTTGTGGTTGTTCTTGGAAGTTTTGGAAGTCTAAAGGATGTCACAGTGGTAGTGTTCATATCACAACTACAGAGGTTTAAAAATTCAAAACTAGTAAGGATTTTTAAGTTAAAGTTATTAGTTATGTTTTAAACCCTAAGTGTATTGTCTTTAAAGACCTAGTTTGGTAAGTTTTGTTTGTGTTATACTCTCTGTTTAATCTGTCTCAGATAACCTTATATGTTCTTCATGTGGGCTTTAGCACTTAGGTTATAATATGTTTAGGGTTATCTAGTCCTCAACCTCCTAAAAACCCTAGACTTTACTTCATTCTAAAATCTAAGTTAATACCTTACACCCGTATTGGTGATATCCCTATAGAGTCAAAAGTGCAAAAAGGAAGCAATCTTTGACGAGTTGTTACTCAGAAACCATGACACTTAAAAATATTTTGTCTAAGGCAACGTGATCATGTAGTATCCCTCTACAATAACCTCTCTCAGTTTTTGATATCTCTGAAGCATTTGCCCATGGTGAAAGGTTTTCTGTTGCCCCAAAAAATGTCACAAGCAGGTAGTGTAAAGTTGCAAAGGGGTGTAACTTTCATCATGCTCCTAATGCGATCAAACTGATAGTTCCAACGCATCTGGATGGGTATGTTTAGGCCAGGCATTGTTCTATTTTGCACCCAAACATGACAAAATAGTTCAAACTACATTATACCAGCGATATCCCTTAAGAGTCCAAAGTGCAAAAAGGCAGCAATCTTTGACTAGCTGTTACTCAGAAACCATGACACTTAGAAACATTTCATCTAAGGCAATGTGATCACATAGAACCCCTCTACAATAACCTCTCTCATCTTTTGATATCTCTGAGGCATTTGCCCATGGTGAAAGGTTTTCTACTGCCCCAAAAATTGTCAGGAGGTAGTGTAAAGTTGCAAAGGGGTGTACCTTTTGTCCTGCTCCTGATGTGACCAAACTGACAATTCCAACACATCTAGATGGATACATTTAGGCTAGGCATGGTCATGTTTCACACCCAAACATGCCGAAATAGTTTGAGCTACATTGTACCAGCGATAACCCTGAAGAGTCCAAAGTGCAAAAAGGTAGCAATCTTTTACGAGCTATTACTTGGAAACCATGACACTTAGAAACATTCTATCTGAGGAAACACAATCATGTAGAACCCCTCAACAATGGCCTCTCTAAGTTTTTGATATCTCTGAGGCATTTGCCCGTGGTGAAAGGTTTTCTGTTGCCCCAAAAATCGTCAAAAGGAGATAGTGTAAAGTTGCAAAGGAGTGTAACTTTTGTCCTGCTCCTGATGCAACCAAACTGACAATTCCAACGTATGTGGATGGGTACATTTAGGCTAGGCATGGTCCTATTTCACACCCAAACATGCCGAAACAGTTTGAGCTACATTGTACCGGTAATATCCCTGAAGAGTCTAAAGTGTAAAAAGGCAATAATCTTTAACGAGTTGTTAATCAGAAACCATGACACTTTGAAACATTATGTCTAACGTAACGTGATCATGTAGAACCCCTCTACAATAACCTCTCTTAGTTTTTGATATATTTGAGGCATTTGCCCATGGTGAAAGATTTTAAGCTACCCCAAAAATCGTCAGGAGGTAGTGTAAAGTTGCAAAGGGGTGTAACTTTCGTCCTGCTCTTGATGTGACCAAATTGATAGTTCCAACACATCTAGATGGGTACATTTAGGCTAGGCATGGTCCTTTTTCACACCCAAACATGCCAAAATAGTTCAAGCTACATTATACCGGCGATAACCCTGAAGAGTCCAAAGTGCAAAAAGGCAACAATCTTTGACAAGCTATTACTCAAAAACCATGATGCTTAGAAACATTATGTTTGAGGAAACATGATCATGTAGAACCCCTCTACAATAACCTCTCTCAGTTTTTGATATCTCTGAGGCGTTTGCCCATGGTGAAAGGTTTTCTTCTGCCCAAAAAATCGTCAGAAGGAGGTAGTGTAAAGTTGCAAAGGGGTGTAACTTTCGTCCTGCTCTTGATGCGACCAAACTGATAGTTCCAATGCATCCATATGGGTACATTTAGGCTAAGCATGGTCTTGTTTTGCACCCAAACATGTCAAAATAGTTTGAACTACATTGTACTGGGGATATCCCTAAAGAGTCCAAAGTGTAAAAAGGCAGCAATCTTTGACAAGATGTTAATTAGAAACCATGACACTTAGAAACATTTCATCTGAGGAAATGTGATCAAGCAAAACCCATCTACAATAACCTCTCTCAATTTTTGATATCTCTAAGGCATTTGCCTGTGGTGAAAGGTTTTCTGCTGCTCCAAAAATTGTTAGAAGGAGCTAGTGTAAAGTTGCAAAGGGGTGTAACTTTCATCCTGCTCCTAATGTGACCAAACTAATAGTTCCAACACGTTGGTATGGGTATGTTTAGGCTAGGCATGGTCCTTTTTCATACCCAAACATGTCAAAACAATTTGACCTACATTGTACCAATGATATCCTTGAAGAGTCCAAAGTGTAAAAAGGCAATAATCTATGACAAGCTGTTACTTGGAAACCTTGACACTTAGAAACATTTCCTCTGAGGAAACATGATAACATAGAACCCCTCTACAATAACCTCTATGTTTTTGATATCTCTGAGGCATTTGCCCGTGGTGAAAGGTTTTTTGCTACCCCAAAAAACATCAGAAGCATATAGTGTAAAGTTGCAAGGTAGGCTACTTATGTTTTGTTCTTCGTGGGGCCAAACCATTAGCACTAACACATCCAGTTGGGCACATATACGCTACACATGGTCACTGCCCTTCATTATAAAAGGGTCATAGTCTTTTCTATTCGAAGGGTCACAACTTTTTGCCTTTTAAATGTCATTAGTATTCATTAGAACATCAAGATAACACTTTCTACAAATGTTCTCCATGCATTATCATCCTTTTTATTTCTCACCCTAATAAATTGGGTTGCTTTCAACATCAATGCATCAACCATTCATGTAGCACAAGGTTTAAAGCATCAACCATCAATGCATTAACCATTCATGGGCACTGATAATCCATAAAGCACAAGGTTTAAAGATCAATAGAGCAATAGTTGATATTAGAAACTCAAATTGTCAGGATCTTACATTCACAACAATGTCATTAGTTGTGGTAAATCTTAGCTAGAAGTAGTTGTAGAGAGGATGTAAATAGTTGCTATTTCAACTCAGAAGTGACATGATAGAGCTTTATGGTGGTAACCTTGTATGAACAATAGTGAAAATGCACCAACTAGCACCCATAAATGTGAATAAAGTGGCATGTATGCTTGATAGTATTATTTCACCATTCAATCTAGCTATTCTGATGAGGATGACATGGTTCCAAATTCTAGTAAACATGTCATAAATGGTCATTCAAGCCCTTTGAAAACCCTTACATATTCTAAGTAGAGATTATTCCACATATACCATGGAGAGTGATTGTGACATTATACAATATTGAGATAAGAAAGCCCCAATCTATTATGCATGTAGGACTAAGATTCCATCTCACTAGTTGTCTATTACATGGGGAGAAATTAGCATACTTGTTTGATGCCACTTCTACTATATTAAATTCACCACACAAAACCCAAGTTTTTATGACTTTAATATACAATCTTGTGTTGATATTCAACATGATGATTCATTTTTATTTTAAATACAACTTTTATCTTTTAGTTCCATAATGAGGTTTAGGTGATACTTGAATAACAATAGTTGGCTTATTAGATCAACAAACATCCTATGTAATACAAATGGACTTTAAATAGTTGAAGTAAACCATCCACAAATATCCATTGAAACATGGATTTATAATGCAAATATGCATGCCATCAACAAAAAGATTTGTATTAACCAAATATCCATATAGGCATACATCAATATTTGTTGATATAAGTATAACATATATAAAAAATAGCCATATAGGCTTACAAGAATGTCATATAGGCATACAATGTCAACTATATGCAATACAAAATATATGTCCACAAATGCCATACAGGCATACAACAAAGGAACACAATAAAAAGTCATTCCCCTCTATTTGATGAAGAGAATAGATCACGAGCAGCCTTTGATCTTCGAGGGGATGGAGACACGTATGAGGGTGGTCTACTACAAACTTGAGAGTTGCTCCTCCTATTTAGTTGTTCATGGATCTGTAGTTGTAACAATAAAAAGTATAGATATTAATATATAGAAATTACATTATAAAAAAATGAAACATTTAACAAAATAATCACTTACCGCTACCATATAATCTATCTCCTGATTTGTCTTAGTAGTAGGATCAAGCTATGGTGTTGTAATGTCCTATGGAAACCATCCAGATAGAAAATAAACTTCAAATCAATAATCATTTAATTTTTCAAAAATAAACAAGTATAACAACTAATGTAATTTGAAATTTACTAATATGCCTCATACCCTCGTCAAAGGCATGGAGTTATGAATCGTAAAGGACACACCACACTCCATTGTCCTATGAACATTAGGAGGTGTCTCCACAGCCTGCATCATCTGAAAATAAAACAACATTATTTAATTATGAAAACTATAATAGTGATGCAAGTCATGGCTCCTAACATACACACACGTTCACCTAAACATGGAAGTACACACAATAAAGCACACAAGTCACATGCATATATACAAATTAGATGAAGATTCATGACTATTGTGTGGTATAAGGGTCAACAAAGGAGGGACCATAGTAGCATCAAATTTTAGGTTTAAGAAGTCAGAGAAGGAGTAAAGGTGTTAGTTTATGTTTAGGTTGGTGGTAGGGTGGGGTAGGGTTGTGCTCAAATTTTTGTTTGTTTGGTAGTCATGGAGGTAGGACAATGCCTAAGATAGAGTTTGTGGGTTTACGAGACAATGCCTAAACTAGAAATCACATAGACATTAGGTAAGCTTATGGGTTTATGGTAAGGAGGAATATCAAGAGTTTGTGGGATAATATGAGGGAGGAAAGATACTAGATAGGAGAAGAAAAACCTTATTTTAAAAATTTCTTATTATTTTCTTTGTCTTGAGGTTTGTCAGGGGGTGGGTTGGAAGCAAACTAGGTTTGGGACGTCTGGTAGGGGTATATTAGGAAATGAGTAGGGTAGATATGGGTTGGTTAGTAGGTTGGGTGTAGTGTTATGGAAGTTTCTTAGGCCTACTTTTAGAAGTGGATGGGGAAAGGTCCTACACTTTTTCTTTTACTTTATCTTGGAGGGGTCTTAGAGGGGAGATAGAAGTTAATGAGGAAGGTGAAGTAGTAATAGGTGGATATATGGTGGAGAAGATAGGGGCATAGCTAGTGAAGTAGGTGAAGTAATAGAAAGAGGTTGTGGGGTTGGGGCAACAATGCATTTAGAGGCATAAGATAGGTAAAGGTGAAAGAGGGAATTGGTTTGAGGTTGAGGTGGACCAGAAGGGGTTGACAAAAAATAATCTAAGGAGAATTGTCTTAAGGTAACAACTAGTTGGTATGGGCTATGAGAAATGTTGAAGACATTACCATCATGGGGAATTGAAGGCACTAGTGGATGACAATTCAGGGACAACCCACATTGCAATGAGCCAAGGATGACCTAAGAGAATAAATAGTGCTATGAGGTGGGGATGATATGACATGAGACATCTAGGCATTTAGGTCCTACCTAGATTAGTAGGGTGAGGGAGCCAAAAGTAGGTATAGAAGTGTCATTATGTGTACACTAAGAGATATCTGAGGGGGATAAGAATCTCTTTCCAATGTAGTGATGTATAAGTCTTCCTCGGTAACTGCATTAATTCCACCTTGATGTATAAGTGTTCCACCTTGATCCAACTATCATTTTATAGTGTACTTGTGCCTCAATCTACAAAGGATCATTATAATCATCAGTAGACACATTGTCAAGCAAGAAGGTGACGGCAGGTGTAGAAGTGGGTTGAACAATGAAATTATAAGGTTGAATGTCTAATGTTCCTATCATGTCAAAGAAGATCGTAGTATTAAAGGAAGGGTCCTCATTAGACTTAGGTGGGTTAGATGTAGGATCAAAAGTAGGGATTGAAGAAATTGAGCCAATAGGATTGACATAGTTTGTACGGGAATGGGTTAGTGTAGATTCATTAATCAATGTAATCAACGATATGAATGTAAACTACAAAAATCTAGTAAGTACAATTCATTAGTTAAATTGTTTATTTTATTACCTGAGTGAAGCTTTGAACTCCACCACCACTGGGAGGTGTTGCCGTGAAATCTCCAAGATTAACCTATTCAACATCCAAAATTAGATATTAGAATACCATTCATATAACAATGCTATTCACATGTAATATTTATAATTGTTTTCTAGTTACATACCCCAGTAGTAGATGTCGTAGTGTAATATGGAGGTGGAGAACAGATGAAGATAGAATGAACGCTATGACCCTAAAATTTTATTAAAATCATCAAACTAAATTAGTTAATCTTGCATTTCAAAAATAAAATTTAATAAATTAAATTCAATGAACTTGCTAACATTTACCTGAGTATCAAGGCTAAAAGTGTCACTTAGGAGGACACTTGTCATCACCATCTACTCAGTTGCAAATGTAGCATGCGCACCTACGTCCTAACTATTCATGGGGTCATAACCATAGGTTGACCTGCAAGCCTGACAAGTATGGGGTGGAACCATACTCCTCAAACTCTTTCATGGCCCATGCTGTGCTACAGGATTAGCATGCTCTTTGATACTCTGGGTTAAGGCACTAATGGACTAAAGTGTCTTGACCTCAGCACTCTCCTTCACAATGGAAGGGATAGACACGTGCTCATGGGCTGGTCTAGTGATTGCTCATCTCACTAGCTGTTGTGGGTCAACACGTGCCCCTGGTCTATTCTATGTTGACCCCCCACCTTTACCCTAGAAGTCCTACATATCAAAATAGTTTGGCGCCTTATTTTTTACAAACTCGCAATAGAGTTTCCTCAAAAAGTATTGTGGGACCTCAAATTATTGTTGCATGGAGGATGGTCAAAAACCATCCACCACCTTTGCCCAAAATTCTCCCTTATCACTTGGTTGTTGTACCAATGGATAGGGAACCTCTTGCATGTAAGGGGTAGAGGTTGATTTGTTCGTGGGTCTTTAAAAATGGAACACAAGTCCAATTTTGTAATTTGTTCATTTTTTACTTGTTCATATGACAACTTGTCTGCATAGTACTCTCTAAATTCTCTCCTCTTTTCAGGCCAACTAGTTATTTGCTTGCTAATTGAATCTATATTTGATAACATAGATTCAAGAGATTGAGCAAGTGTGGATCTATGCGAGGTTGAATTTGTAGGATCTTTCAACCTTGCAATTATATCTTCAATTTATTTTTTATTATTTTCAATTTGCCCCATTAGATTTTTTTCTGTTCCAGGGGCATGTCGAGGAATGGATGGAGGAGTTTGTTGTTCAAGTTGTTCTTCAGTAGGTATTTATTGTTCAGGTGATTTAGGATTTTGTGGATTTTCAGGAGGAGGAGGAGGAGGTGCATTATCATTTCCTATCAATTAAGGAAATTTACATCAAAATCAACTTAAACCTACCTATTTAGAAATAAATTCACACAAAAAAACAAATACAACTCACTCCTTTGGCCTCCCCGACGTCGTGGCCGCATTTTGGTGATGAATCAGTGAGATTTTGGTATCAAATTTGGTCTTCAATAATGTGAGCGCACTCCTTAGGGTTTGTAGGCTATGGGTGCAAAGAAAATGGAAGGAAAAAATGAGCACAAACGCTACTTTTTTTTATAGTGAAACATAACACACTCGCGTTATAATGCGCTCGCGTTATGTCTTAGAATTTTAAAAAAAAAAATTGGCCACTTTTTGGCCCCCCAACATTTTGCACCCACCCCATATTATCCCTAGTGATTTGAATCCAGCCTAATTCATTCTAGTTTTCGCATCCTAGACTAGATGGAAAATACAATTTTAACCCCTAGACAACATTGTGCTTGTGATCATGTCCTCCTAATCCAAACACACTTTTCACTCATCCTAAGTTGAACCATTTGCCAATTTGAACTATTGTTTGTTGTCTTGTGTGCCAAGTTTTGAAATTTACCACATGGATGTCATATTTAAAGACAAGCCTATGACATTAAAACTCATCTTGGAATTAGATCTTGGGATCATATATGGAATCATTTTGAGAGGTATCATATCATATCTAGAGTAGTGAACATTTCATCAATAGATAATACACTTGAGCCATATTGTATTTAGATTCCCTTTGTGTCTTTGAATCTTGTGAAAACAACAAAGGGGTAGATAAATTAGGGTTAAGGAAGTTTCACACTATAACACTTCCATAGAAAACTCATCAAACTGCTTCTTAGAACCAATTAGGTTAAAAAAGTATATATCATCATAGTGTGCAAGACTCAAAGGTGCACAACAAAAAAAGATAGAATCACACGAGGGTGGACTGAATTATGCTAGAGCATGACAAAATCATTTGTGATCATGTCTAAGAGATAGTAGACATCATAAATAAATTAGCAATAGAGTCCCTAGTCCAAATTAAATACTTAAAATCCAAATCCAATCATTAGGCACTTCCACATCAAAGTTAACAATATTTGCAGTCAACATTGCAAAATAGCTAAGAGTCTTATAACCTTAAATTTACTTTTGTCAATCTTAGATCATAATTGTCTAGGTCTGATTATTCTAGAGTTTATTATTTATTAGGCCTAGATCATTATTTATAGGGTGTGTTTATTTTTCCTATGCTTATATATATATATTATTTTTAAAATATAGATTTGAGAAGTGTGTTTCCAAAAAATAGATAAATAAGTAAATTTTAATCCACACACCTTCTAGGTTAGGAATCATTTCATCTACATTCACTCATCTTCACTTTCTCAACTATGAATAATTTATAGATCTACAAATCATTTCCACCTAATTAAAATAATGTAGTGTCAAGTTATCATAGTTTAAACACTTAGATATTGTGTTCAAGTTCTTTCAAAACTCAAGATGAGATCTCTTTTTATGATCTCACCAACTAAAACCAATTAACCCCTAACTTAATTAGTATAAAAAAAGATAGAGAAGATACTCTCCACTTGTGACCCTCGTTATTTATAAAATATTGAGGAGGTGTGATTAGGTACTCTACTTAAATATCATCCATCTAAATGATCAAAAGACAATAGTAATTTTACACCTCATAAATATTTGTCCTATTTTTATTGGCCAAAATTGACCTTTGACTGTTGAAATGGATGATATTCAAGAATAACCGTGATTAGGGGAGTTAGAATTATATTGGGAAGGTAACCTCTGTTAAATTTTTCATGGACCAGTTAGGAGTCGAACATGGACCTACCATTTGCTATTGGAGTGCTCTACCAACTGAATTACTGGCCCCTTGTGGCCGATCCATTGTTGATCCAGGTGTGATTTATTTCCAACAACCTCCCCATAAAAGTTTAGAGTGACATAGCCTTAGAGATACCGTGGACCTAGTCCGGATTCTTCTTCCTGTTTTGAGCTATAAAAATTTCACTAAAATGATTTGGTTTTACAAATAAAATTACTCTCAACACTCACTGTATAAACAGACTTCTAACTTCTAATTTGTTACCCCGACGCGACACAAGAGAACGATGCGACGCTTAACTGAAATTAAAGGTTTTTGAGGCATTTCTGATGGTTACCTTCATCAGACATTACCTTTTGTGCTGTAACTTTTCTGCATCTCTGTTTGTTCTGTAAAGGAAGAGCTCCAACAGGTATACCCAGATGGCCAATCTCCGCCATCAAATTTTGAAGTGCATAAAGACGCATGCAAAATTGTTGAAGGTTCGCTCCAAGTCCAAGTCCAAGTCCTCCCCAGCGCCAGGAGCATCCAGCAGCAATGGCGTGTATGCAATGGCGCTGCAAAGTGAGCGGGAGTTAGACAGCATATTCAAAACGTTTGATACGAACGGGGACGGTTTCATATCATGGCAAGAGTTGGGCGAAGCGCTTACATCGCTGGGTTGTACAGATGCTTTGAATGAGGACGTGCTTAAGCTTGTCGTAAGTGATGCGGATACGAATCTGGATGGTTTCATTGACTTGCCAGAATTTGGGGAGCTGTTGAGAAGGAATGTTAGCGAGGAAATCTACGCGCAGGACTTGATGAATGCCTTCCATCTCTTCGATGTAGACGGCAATGGTCTCATTTCTGCAGATGAATTGCCCGCGACTTTCAGAAAGCTCGGGGATGATTGCAGCGTGGAGGATTGTGAACGCATGATACAAATGGCTGACTGCAATGGCGATGGTTATGTAAACTTTGACGAGTTTAAGAGCCTAATGAGGCCTCACCTTCGTCTTCCTCCTCACTCTTAACATTATTTTTCCAAAAAGTTATTAAACTTCATGCTTATGAACATCACTTAAATATAATGAGTGCTAAATATACCATTCATACTTACGAGAGATGAATTCATGTGAACTACTACTCATAAAATATGAATCAATAAATTTGACTCAAAAATTATATAATTAAATCTTAATTAAAATATTATAATTTGATACATTATGAAAAATACCACTATTATTTTGAACTTTGGAAGCCTACATTCTAATGATGAGAGGTTAGTGAATTGACATGTTTCCCACTAAGGATTTCTCAATCACTACATTCACATTATTAAGATTGAAATTTGAACATAATATTAGTGAGTTTTGTCTCTATTTTAGTTTATTTGTTAATCTTAAATGTTGAGAAAGAATTGATTGGACACACTAAGCTCATTTTGTATTTTCCATTTTTAGATGATTTAGAATGATAACTCTTAATGACACAACCATGTCTACTTGTCTTCTTTAACTCTTGTTGTTTGGTCGAATGGTGAATTTAATATATAGTTATAGGCTTATCACTTGCTAGCCTTTTCTTTCTTTCTTTCTCTTCTTCTTTTTCTGAATATTGTAGTGGTGAAAATTGCATATTTTTTTTGGTAGGGTGTCGATAAAGTATAATTTTTCATTATTACGATAAAAAATATGAATAAAAAAGGTTGGAAAGTGATAAGTACCACTCTATCCTTTATCGCCAACTATAAGACAATAGTCTTTTGGTCATTAAGGTGGGTAGTATCCACCTTGACATTAATTTTATTGATGCATATATCATTCTTCCACATCTTCTTAGTGATATGGGTGGACCTTGTTGCAAGGTGTGCGCCCTTGGTCTCCTTGTGTTGTGCATGCGCAGTGCTTGGGTTCATGACAAGGCTTAACTGCCTCCTGTGGATTCATTAACTCTGGCCCGGTTGTATTGGGCATTAACAAGTCGATATTTTGGTACAACAACAATTGTCTTTCTAACAATTGGTATTAGATCCTAGGTCACAAGTTCGAACCCCTCACTTGCACTGGGGAGATTGTTGTGCGCCCTTGGTCTCCTTGTGTTGTGCATGCACAGTGCTTGGGTTTGTGACAAGGCTTAACGGCCTCTTGTGGATTCATTAACTATGGCAGTTGTATTGAGCATTAATAAGTCAATCTTTTGGTGAAACTACAACCGTCTTTCTAACAGACTTGTATTGCCCACCCATGTGCAACTCTTATCATGTCCTATTATTTCTTATGGTTAGATTAAGGATATTTATTGAGTTGATTATTATATGATGTAATTGCAAGATGGATATGTGCCTTGCTAGATTATGCATCCTCATTGGTCATTATATGTTGCTTCGGCTATGATCTCTATTGTTGGATTTGATGTGTTGACTTGAGTGTGTAGTTTATATTTTTATAGGTGCTTGACCAATGAGTGGGATGTGGAGAAGTTGACATGGTACGCTTAGACATCTCTCCTTACATAGTCCCAGTGGTCAAGTTGTTGACCCTATGTTTCTTGTGGTAGGTTGGCTGCTTAACCCATCCTATTCAGTTGTGAATTAAAGGATGTTTTTGGTGTCTATGCAATTTGCCTCTCATCTAAATTTGTTGTGATTTTGGACCCTTGTCTTGTGATTAAACCTGTAAAGTACATGAATAAGTTCTTTGCATGTGTTTATTCTAGTTTTTCACATTATATTTTAATTTATTTCAAAAAATGTATTTTCTGTGTTTTTGAAATATTTAAATGGTTAGAAACGAGAAAAGGGATTATCTAATTTGAGTTACTAGTTTTAATTGTGGAATAGCAATTATATGTAATTATTGTGTGCCTTAGGGAAGGCTTTGTATTTTATTTATTTATGTTTGGAAAATTATGCTTTCAAGTGAAATGCATTCTAATTTAATTATTAGAGTTGTTTTCTGTAAGTTAGAAATATTGAAATTGTGGAAAATGAATTATATTTCATTATTATGTGCTTGGGAAATAGATTAATTTCTATTTTTTAGAATTATCTATTTCTAGACTTTTGTCTTACGTAGAATCGTTTTATAAAGAAAAATAAATTTAATTATGTGAGTGTTGGATTTTATGGAATGCGGTTAAGATATATTGCAATTACCTTGTAGAAATAATTGCATTAATTTAATTAGTTACTTTCCTATTATTTCAAATGTATTTTGGAATAGATATTTGGGAATGGGAAATAAAGAAAATAAAAGAAATGAGAAAATTAAAAGGGTTTTGGAAGTATATAAGGAAAATAGAGTTCTATTTTCTTTTTATGTGTTTTATTGTATTTTTCTCCATCTTTCCTTCTTCTTCTCCTTTCAAAGAAAAATTCATGGAGGTAGCTACAATTGGATTTTGCTTGTGGGTGGGAGTGCTTTGGAATGGTTTTGGGATTGCTTCGGTGTAGGAAGAAATTCATATTGGATTCGTGCCTCTCAAGAAGAGATTTTTCCATTTGAAAGCTTGCTTGGAAGAAGGTATTTTTCTTGTGGTTTGATTCTTTTTGAATTTAAATTTTGCATTTACCATGCCCACAATAGGTGGAGGTTTATGGTCTCTTCATTGTAGCAATGTATAGAGCTTAATGATGCAAATAAGAATTAGATTGAATTTGTTTTTGAATTGCATTCAAATTTTATTTTGAAAATGCATGAAAAGAGGCCAAGTTATGGCAAAATTCTCCTAAAATGGATTGTGAGTAGGAAAACATTTATTTGAGTTGAAAAGCATGTTGTACATATTAGAACCATAAGGGCACTTTCGGATTTTTGAAATTTTATGTATTATGGAAGTTAGAAATTTGGGTGTTCTTGAGGGAGGTCTACAAATGGTGAATTTGGGGATTTTATGGTTTTTTCCCTCTTATTGAAAAATAAAAATTATATTTTAAACCTTAGTTTTTAGTATTATTTTGTGAGATGAAAAGCCTCATTAGGGAAATAGGATTCCCTACTTATTGGATATGAGTGTCACATTTTGATCTCGTTTTCCTTTCTTTGACTTTTTTGGTCAAAGTTGACCCTTTTATAGGCCTTATGTTTGAATTGTATACTTATGGCCACATGGATATGGTTGTTATGTGTTTTGACTTCATTTCTCTATGTTTTAACCTTTTTGTTATGGTTGACTTTTTGTCCAAGTTGACTTGTGAATAGGCCTTATTTGGAATTATATAATTTTGTCCATGTGGATATGAGTGTTATGTGTTTTGACTTCATTTCTCCGTGTTTTGACCTTTTTGGGTCATAGTTGACTTTTTGGTCAAAGTTGACTTTTTATAGGCCTTATGTTAGAATTGTATGCTTCTAGTTACATGGATATGAGTTTTATGTGTTTTGACCTCATTTTCCCATGTTTTGACTTTTTGGTCAAAGTTTGACTTTTTGTCAAAGTTGACTTTTGAACTTAGGAATGGATACTTAGTCTTCCTATGGGTTGCCTATAGAAGGCCATAATCCCCTTGCATCATGTTTGATCTTGATGATTTATGTATGTTTATTACCGTGATGAGTCATACCTTGTTTTGTGTGCTTTTTCCATTTTGAGAAAATTATGTTTGGTATGCATTATTGGATGAATTGTATTATGGATTTGAAGTGTTTTCCCTTATCTTCTCTACTACATGAAATGGTATGTTGGTGATGATGTATTAAAGAAGGATGTGTATGAATTTAAAAGTATTGTTTCTTGTGTTAATCTTTTTCCCTTCTATTGCTTGGTTGGGTCATGAGCAACCCTATGGTGAATTATGCATTGGACCCTGATATGTGTGTATTCATGTGTGGGTGTGAATTGAATTCTATTGGTTATTTGATCCCCTTGGTGTTGTGATCAAGTGTGTGTGGAACCCATGTTCAACCTTGTGTGGATTACCTTGTTGAGACCCTTATTTGTATGAGATGGCTTGATAGTGGTGTTTCCATGATCTTCTTCTCTGTAACTCAGGGGTTGCCTAGAGTGGCATAGACATCTATTGTCCTCAATGATTGTAATATGGTAGGGTGGTGGGTAACATTTCCCCATTGGTCCTATAGAAAGATCTCTTGGGAGATGGAAGAGTTCCTTGTGTATTCTTTACTTTATGATCATGTTGTATTTCATGCTCATTAGAGCACTTTGGAGGTGATTTATTAATGTAATATTTTTATTTGTGTAATTTAATTATTGGAGTTTGATCCTTCCATGTTTGGGAAGTAACCTCCGTCATGTAATTGTATTATGATTTCATTTGGTTGGAAAATGAGCTTTGTTTGGAAAGGAATTTATCATGCTCTAGCATAGTTTATTTTGATGGAAATGGTTAAATCAAGATGTTGGAGTCCTCTGTTAATTGTTGTAATGATATCTTATGCTATGTTTATGATTTGGGTTGAATGTTCCCATATTATGGTTAAGATTCCCATTATTGTTTTTAGCCCATCTAAACGTTGGTGTTGAATGAGCATAACATTTCGTGTGATATTTCTCATATTTGGCATGTATGTTATTTTGAATTGGAAGTTGTCTATTACCTTTATTTAAATTGTTCTCATGCTTTGGGTTAGATAGCATGTTGATTTTTGGTTGGTAATGGTATGCTATGTGTTTGGATCTATGTTGGATGTTTTGTCCTTGAGGTTTCATGATCAATCCTCCTTTAGCTTGATGGTTTTTATCGACATTGCTTGGCTTATTGTCCATTTGTTGATGCCAGTTGTCCTTGTCAAGTAGAGAAGTGTGTGTGTGCATTCTTGTTTCCACCTTCTCCTTGTGTCTTAGTGTTTTTATGTGGTGGTTTTCATTCTTGAGTGTGCAGTTGTGACATGTGAGTGTTACAATTGCATTGCAAAAAAATTGTTCATCATGTTTGTGTCTGTTAATGTCCTAGTGTAAAAATTGGGGCATTACATGACCCATCATTATCAACAAAAATTCCCTCAACTCTAACTAGTTATCTCCCCACCTTGAACTATCCAAATTTTTTAGTAGTAGGTTAGTTGTAAGAAAGCTAAGGTAGTGGAACAACTTCCTACACTAATCTTGAGATGAGGGTTATGCAAACTTTTCAGATCTTTAAATAATAGTTACATCAATTATATAGCAATAGTAGTCATACCACAAGATGTAATGATTTACATGAGGAAAACCCTTTCAAGAGAAAAAAAAACCCCACACTTCAAAAGCCACCCAATATATTATTCAAAAATCTCAACAAGATTACAATATACTTGCAGAGCAATCTTTTCACAAGAGTATCACCAACCAGAGATCTGGAGGCATCTCAATATCTATAAGACTCTTGCACACAATCTCCATCTCAAGCACTTAATATATAGGAGATACAATACATGAAACCATCAAATGGTAATTACAAAACCGTGAGCCAAAACTACTCAAAAGTGGTCCCCAAATTCTTAGGGTTTTATTATCTCTAATCAAAGATGTCTTGTGATGTGTTAAAACATGCATCAACACATGTAATTCCCACTGATAGAAATGCTAAACAACTTAAAAAATTTATTTTGGCCAAAAACTAACTCTATAGCCCAAAAATTGATTTTTTTTATAACCAAAAAATCACACTTTTTATAATTACAAGGTTGAAGCACCTTTCTTAACAAATTATCCCACTTGTAAAATACCTTGCAAGAGAAAAGGGAGTATCAACACCATGATTTAATTGTTAGGGGATGAGATGCCTAGTATAGACTTTGAACACCATCTGAACTTTGCTATGCTCACAGGTTTAGTTTATGAATTTGCAACATCATCAAAGTCTCTACCTTAACCAACTTCACCTTACTATCTTTGACCATATCTCTAAAAAAATGATATTGTACATCAATGTGCTTGGTCCTGACATGAAATTTTGGGTTCTTAGCTAGGCATATCGCACTCTAACTATCACAATAAATTGTCATTACACTTTGTTTTATTCTAATATCTGAAAACAATATCTTAATCCAAATGGCTTCTTTACAAGCATGAGTCACTTCCATATACTCATCTTCAATAGTGGACATTTGAGCAACCACATCTTGTCACTTCCAAATCCAACTAATTGTACCACCGAATAAAGTAAACACATAAGCACTAGTGGATCTTCTACTATCAACATCATTTGCCCAATCTAAATATATATAACCATGAATATCAAGAGAATGCTCATCTCCTATAAAATTACCATGATAACACAAGGAATACTCTAAGGTACCTCGCAAATATTTGAAGACTCTTTTAACTGCATCCTAATGAACTCTATTAGGATTAGACATATATCTAGAAAGAAATCCCACTTATTGGGAAAGGTCTAGTCTAGTACAGATCATACCATACATCAAACTTCCAACTACACTCTTGTAAGGAACTTTTCTCATGTCTTCCATCTCTAATGGGGATGTTGGACATTGTGAAACAGATAACTTCATTCCAACTATAAGAGGAACACATAATAGTCTGTGATCCTGCTTGTTAGACCATTGTAAAACTAAATTGGCATACTTACTCTACCCAAGACATAGTTTCTTGTTCACTCTATCTCTTTTGATTTCCATCCCAGGAATATGTTTAGCTACACCAAGATCTTTTATTTCAAATTTAGGTGCAAGTTGAAACTTTAGTTCTGAAATCATTCCTTTCCCTTTACCAATAAATAATATATCATCAACATATAATGCAATAAATAGGAAATGATCACATTCAAATTTATAATAAACACAATGATATGATTTAGAATGCTCAAATCCCAAACTCAACACATATGTA
The DNA here is from genome assembly GCA_027924645.1 of Cunninghamia lanceolata. NCBI lineage: Eukaryota > Viridiplantae > Streptophyta > Pinopsida > Cupressales > Cupressaceae > Cunninghamia > Cunninghamia lanceolata. The sequence continues at coordinate 440,925 of BSBN01001052.1, read as the reverse complement.
TCAAATTTGTAGTACCACATCCTAGGACTCTGTTTGAGGCCATACAAAGATTTCTTCAATTTACAAACCAAATTACTTTTACCTTTCACCACATAGAAATATGGTTGTGTCATATAAATATCCTCCTCCAAATCATCATGAAGGAATAGCATTTTCACATCCATTTGCTCAACATCTAGATCATAAGCTGCAATAATAGAAAGCAAGAATCTAATGGATGTCATCTTTGCAACAAGAGAAAATATCTCATTGTAATCAACACCCTCAGCCTGAGAGTAACCTTTCACAACCAACTATACTTTTTACTTTTCAATACCTCCATCTGAACCAATCTTTTTCTTGAACACCCAATTGCAACCAATAGGTTTTCTTCGTTCAAGTAATGGTTCTAGATCCCATGTATAATTATCTTTTAAAGATACCATTTCTTCATCCTTAGCAATCTTCTAGGGCTCTACATCATTCATACCTAATGCCTCTTCTACATATCTTGGTTCATCCATGTTAGTATTCAAAAAAAAAAACTTCTTCAGCCATCAGGTGAATACCTTTTTGGTGGTTTTCTATGCCTTTTACACCTTCAAACAAGTTGAGTTGGAAGTTCTTCCTCCTTTTATAAAGATTTGGAGCTTGATGAGCTCTCCTCAACTTCTCATCTATTTAGGGGCCTCAATTCAACTTTCTCAGGTGCAGAAGGGAGTTGAATCACATCTTTATGTTCACTTTGTTATGGTTTTAATGTAATAGAAGAAGACTTAGTTTCTCTAAAATTCACACTTCTACTATGTATTACCTTATGTGCGACAAGATCCCAAAGCTTGTATTCTTTCACACCATAATTGTACTCAATGAAGATACATTTCATAGCCTTATTTCCAACTTTGTTCACTTCTCCTTTGGTACATGTGCATATGCTTTGCAACCAAAAACTCTAAGATGTCTTAATGAAGGCCTGTGACTTGACCATGCCACCATAGGCATTTTATCAACAAGAGCTGATGTAGAAGACTTGTTAATCAGGTAGTAAGTAGTGGCAACAACTTCAACCCAAAACATTTGTTCTAGTTTAGCACCACTAAGCATACTCCTAGTCTTCTCCACTAGAATTTTGTTCATTCTTTTTGCAACTCCATTCTATTATGGAGAATACAAAGTTGTCTTTTGTCTCTGAATGCCATAATCTTTACATGAATCTATCAAAATCATTAGAGCAAAATTCATTGCCATTGTCAGTCCTCAAACGTTTTATTTTATTTCTAGTTTGAAACTCTACCATTGCTTTTCTTTACAAAATATACCCATGTCCTACTATAATCATCAATAAATGAAACATAATATGTGGATTTTCCAATGGATGGAACGTCTACAAGACCAAACACATCAAAATGAATAATATCCAATATGCCACTAGATTTATAAGAGCTTGAGTAAAATTGAATCTGGTTTTGTTTACCATAAATATAATCAATATTAAAATTAGTCAACCCTTCAACAAGGTTTTGATTTTCCAAGGTCCTTAGACCCTTTTCTCCAATGTCGATTAATCTCTAGTGCCATAACATAGTCTTCTCTACGGGTAATTTTGATTCAGAAGAAACAACACCCTTAGGTACCCAAAATCCATGACCATCTCTTGAAGAGAAAACCCTCACTTTTCACAATGAAATAGTCACATACTTGCTTTTCTCAAAAGTACTATGGTACCCAATAGTGTATGCATCAAGCTTATACAATGTGCCAAATTTAACACCTCTAGTGATCACCATAGTGTTAGTTGTCGTTGCACCAAAAGATTGACCTATTAATGTCCGATACAACCACTTGACTTAACAAGCACGGGAGGCAGTTAAGCCCTTGTCACAAACCACCGCAGCATAGCGATGAACAAAAAGACCAAGGGTCACACCTTGCAACAATCCCCCGAGCGCAAGTGCAGGGTTTGAACCCGTGACCTCGGCTCTTATACCAACTGTTAGTTGCCGTTGCACCAAAAGATCGACCTATTAATGCCCAATACAACCACTTGACTTAACAAGCACGGGAGGCGGTTAAGCCCTTGTCACAAACCACCGCAGCACAGCGCTGAACAAGAAGACCAAGGGTCACGCCTTGCAACACATAGCACCTCTAACCATCTTACATCCTACATAAGAAAAGACTACATGTGCACTTGCATCTATTATTTTTATCATAGATATAATAAATTTCATGCTAACCCTAGGATATGCAACACACCATTAATCTTTTTTACTCTACCATTAGGAAATTTGATGTTAACTTTACCACAACCAAAAACATTTAAATGAGAATCATCACCCAAGTACACCTTACCTCCATCAAATTCTTCATATTCAGTAAACCAATCTCTATTATATCATATGGAAAGATGCACTTGAGTCAATTAACCATGCATAATTATCTACAAGAGTTGCCAAAGTTGCAATGAATGCATCACCATCTTTCTTCTGAGACTCAAAATCAGAATCAAATTTCTTCTTTTTCTTCTTCTTTTCTTCTTTTCTTCTTTTCTTCTTTATGTACTCCTCATGGAAGTGTCCAAGCTTACCTTAATTCTAAAAAATAACTTTGGACTTTCCAAGAGATTTGGATCTCCCCTTGGACTTGGATTTGTCATGCTTCTTGATCTTCTTTCCTTTTCTCCTTAGGTCTTCTACAAATATTTAGGGCCTCTTTGACACTAATGGATACCTTCCTCCTCATCTCTTTAGAAAGTAAAGAACCCACAACATCTTCAACTTTCAAGACAACATAAGTACTCCCAATAGCCTTTGCAAGAGAATCCCATGAATTAGACAAAGAACAAAGTAGGATCTGACATCTCTCCTCCTCATCCATTTTTAAACCAATTGATGTCAATTGAGCCACCAACATATTGAATGCTTCTAGGTGTTTTGTAATTCATCCACCATCTTCCATTCTTAAGGAATACAACTTTTTCCACAAGAAAATCTTGTTCACTAAGGATTTGGCTTGATATATCTCACCAAGTTTATTCCATTGTTTATTTTTAGAGGACTCTTCATGGACATTGATTAAAATAGAGTCTTTGTGGCACAATCTGATTAGACCCTTGGATTTTTTATCCATAACATCATAGTGAGTAGCCAAAGTAGCATCCATAGGCCTTGGGACATTATCATCAACAACATCCCATAGATCTTGATCAATTAACAAATCTTCCATCTTCAACTTCCACATCTCAAAAGTGTTACCAAAAAAATTCTCTACCTCTATTCTCCCTAGTGTGCTCGCCATCTGAAAATCCTACAACAAGATCACAAAGTATCTTCTACACAAGCTTCTACTCAAAACTATATTAGTTCAAAAAACCTAACAACCCACAATTAAATCAAGCTCTGGTACCACTTCTAAGGATGCTAAGGTAGAGGAACAACTTCCTACACTAATCTTGAGAGGAGAGTTAAGATCTTTATACTAGTTACCAAAATTATACAAAAATAGAAATCATACCACAACATAGTGATTTATGTGGGGAAAGCCTTTTCGGGAGAAAAAATCCCCACTCCAAAAGTTGTCCAATATATTAAATATTCAAAAATATCAACAAGATTACAATATACTTACAGAGCAAGCTTTCACAGGAGTATCATTAATTAGAGATCTAGAGGCAACTCAATATCTATAAGACTCTTCCACACAACCTCCATCTCAAGCACCTAATATATATGAGATACAATGCATGAAAATGTCAAATGGCAATTACAAAACCATGAGCTAAAACCACCCAAAAGAGGCACCCAAATTCTCAGGGTTTCATTATCTCTAACCAAAGATATCTTATGATGTGTCGAAACATGCATCAACATGTGTAACCCCCCTCATAGCTCTTTCTTATGTCCAACACATTTTTACATTTTCCAATACGGGAGGCCTAACTTTTGGAGAACATAACTTTTGATTTGGGAGGTTGATTGGGCCTATTTTTTTAAATTGAAGATCTCAAAGAGATCTACTCACCAGGCACCCCTAATGGTGGTGTTAAATAACTTGAAATTTTAATTTTAGCCAGAAACTAACTCTATAGCTCAGAAATTGAGTTTTTTGTTTTTATAACTGAAAAATCACACTTGTAGTTGCAAGGTTGAGACACCTTTCCTAACATTAGTGAGGAGGAAGAAGCTACTAATAATAATGGGTGGGAGTTTGTGGATGGTCGTAAAGATATGCAAGGATATTGGTATAACCACCATGATGATCAAAAACCTCCTACTTTTAGAATTACCCTTGCGACTTAATATGTTTTTAAAGATCATCTAGTAATTTGATACGTGTTTCCATATTTGGGTTGTAGACTTTCTTGTTTTATGGATTTTCCCTTTTAGGGGCAATGTGTCTATTTATTTTGTTCCCATCCTAGTTCTTTGACTTTGGGGTTTAATCCCATGGTACTCACTTTTTTTAGGATTTTATTGTATGCTTTAATGCATTTGTTTTAATATATGGACTTTTCATAAAAAAAAAAATACTTTTAATCCTTACCTTTATTTTGATTTATTTTTCTTTTTTTATTCTTTTATGTAATGACAAGTAGATAAGTGATGCTATTTCAACTAAGAGTTGGCATTTAACTTTTAGAGTCTTATTTTTCTTATGTTGTACTCATTCCCAAGGTCATGACTTTACTCTCAATTGATAAATTTTCTATCCTATGTCAAATTTGTGATGGCAAATGTGATCTAAGTCACTTTGCACTTGCAAAAATAACCCCTTTATTCCAAAATTCAAATTCAAATTTAAGCCCATTTTTTTCCCTTCCACCTAGCTAATGCATGTTGACTTATGTACAAAACATTTCATTTGACAATTACAAAGTTGTATTAAAGGACTAGCCCTAATTCTTTTAGAATATCTAGCAAACACATGTAATATACACATTCTAATATGCATCATAAAGCCTAAAAGGAATCATCTAGTGATATTAACATTGCATCAACATTTTAGGGCATACTACATGACTACTTGATGTCCTTGATCTTGTTAAAATTTTCTGACTCAACATCCTTACTAGGGTTTGACATAAGGAGGAGCTATCTGTTGAGATAGGTGTGTCATACACTTTGTAATTCTAACATTCAATTTATTATTTATTTATTAATTATTTGTGATCCCTCATGGAAAATGTCATCTCATTTTGACTTGGTCATTTTTGTTCTGTGTATTTTTGTATGATGTTTGTAAATGTGTGTAAGAAAATATCATCTCATGTAAGATGTGTAAAAGCATCTATTACAATATAAGTTGTGCAAGAGAATCTATGGCATGCATAAAAGGGGAGTTACATTGTTGACTTGACTAGTTCACCAATTTATGATGCATGTTATGATGCATCATAGAGCATCTTTGAATAAAGATAATAGAGTACCCAAGTTGGTGAGTGGATTATGATGAAGCTATAACAATTTATGATAGGTGTAAGCAATATGTTATTTTTATCCTTTGGACTCATCTTGGGATTTAGAAATTAGATTTTGGCACAAGATTTGGGCACCACATTTTGGGTGGTTTTAGCTCATGGTTTTTTTATTATCATTCGGTAGTTTTATGTATCACTTCTATTATTGGGTGTGTTTTCCTCTTGCTAGGTTATGGTAAAAAAAATTTGTTGCCATTATATGTTTGGAAAATGCCTAAATGTAAGATTTTAAAATGTGTTAGTCAAAACCTTGCTTAAGGGTAAATGCACAGAAATGGGGTACAAAAGGGGGGTCAAAAGTGGCCATTTTCCTTGAAATCAACTCAACTTGAACTTGGATGAGTAATTTCAGTTGTGTATACTCAAAATTTGAAGATATGACAAGAATGAGAATTGTAGTACTCTAAATCTAGTTTCTAAACTACTAAGGCTTTTAGAAAATGGCTAAGATTAAGAGAGTGAAGTCCTAAGCGCACACAAAAGTTTTCATGTTTTTATCACTAAAATATAACATAATGTCTAGTGTGCACCCCACTATTTTTTTTGGTTTCATTAGGTATTTCTAAAAACTAGTTGGTACAAATATAGCCAAGACTAAGTACTAGAAATTATGTATTTTTAATATATTTTTATTGAATATTTATGTTTTGTAGTTTTTTGAAGTGGGTGTAGCCTCAAAACTACATAATTGAGCATGCACATCACATAACTTGCACAAAAATAATAAAAAATGTAATTTAAAAAAAAAATTGTAAAGAATGAAGCGTAGAGCAATTCTATATTTTTTTTCAAATTTTGATAAGCGAATAAAAAATTATAAAGAAAAAATATATATATGTATCTAAGGAAAATGAAGATATTTGTAAAAGGAAATGAAAATAAATATCTCAATGTGTTCAAAATAGAAAAAAAATTATATGGTTAGAAAGCTAACAAGAAAATCAATATTTTGGTGGTATTTTCATCAAATATTGTTATAGAACAAATAATTTGATAATGATGAAATTCAAAAATGAAATAAATATGAAAAGCATGTCTTTGGGAGGTAAAATAGAAGTGCAACCCTTAGGCATGATCATCCAAGCCTAAAAGAGTGGGGCTATTTTTTGAATAAATAATGTGAGCACATTATATAACGTGCTCACATTATATGTGACTTCATTGTGCATGAATCACTTATCAAATTAAGGCAAGGCCCTACTCTTTAGATACAATCTAAACTTACTAATCAACATAGAATCATCAACAACATGTTAACAATTAACAAGAAAAATGTTTTGACATATAATGAGGAATCTCTCTCTCTCTCTCTCTCTCTCTCTCTCTCTCTATATATATATATATATATATATATATATATATATATATATATATATATATATATATATATATCTTTGTTTCCTTTCTCTCCCTCTCCCTCTCCATCTCTCTGTCTCTATCTCTATCTCTCATTTTTTTATCTCTCCCTCTCTCTCTTTCTATCTCTCTCCCTCTCTATGTACCTCTCTCCCACTCTCTCTCTCCCTCTATATCTCTCTCTCTCTACCTCTCTCTCTCTCTCAATAGCTCTCTGTAACTCTATCTCTCTATCTCTTTATATCTATATCCCCATCATAAATATATATAATAAACAATATAAATAAAAATAAAATATCTCTTCAAATAAAAACAAAGTAAATAATTTAAATAAAAATAAAATATCTCTTCAAATAAAAACAAAGTAAATAATGTAAATAAAATAAAATAATTCTTAACCAAATAAAAGTAGTTCTAAATAAATAATTTTTATTTACAGTAGCAAATAATTATCTATAAAAAATATTTTACTACGAATCACTTGATCATTAATAACTACCCAATTTTACTAACAATACAAAATTACAAAACAACCACTAACCACTACCTAACACTTATTTCAATTATTTAAATTTAACTTTTAAACTTAAATTAATTGTTTATACAATCACTTTGATTAAGTTAAATTTAAATTAATTGTTTATACAGTCACTTTGATTATTTAATTAACTTAAATTCTGTAAGAGTGTACAATTATGAAACTTCCATGGCCTTATCCCCACGGGCCATAAACTTAGTCTTACCCCCTGCATATATAGTTGTTCTTTGTCCTTATCATCTACACCTAGATACATGTATTCTAATGTTGCACAAATTTCCTTTAGAATTATTGTACGGGACAGTGTACATGCACTCCGAGCTCTATGGATTGAATCTTCACCTTACACGTTTCGTTATTTTTGCCCACATTAGTTGCGTGTAGAGTGAGCATTATTACAGAAACACCTCAGCGACAGTCATTTGGCTTATCAAGATTGCAACTTAGAATGATGGACGAGAATCTTTCAACATCCAAAATTGAAAGCCGCCATTGCGCCATTAAACCACACAAATCCTCCCAAGTGCAAACACACGATTCATCTACGTTCTGCTTCTTTCTAACCATCGATCATGGCGGCAACTGAGAGCAGAAAAGCCCCTCATGTCTTAGCAATTCCATTCCCAGCAGAGGAGCACATAACTCCATTTCTCAATTTAACCCATGTGCTCGCCTCCCATGGCCTCTCCATCACACTGCTCACCACGCAAATAAAACCCCCATACCTCCACTATTTCATCACACAAGCCCAATCCGCAGGCCTCGAGATTCGATCCCTCGACATCGAACTCCCATCCGCTCCAGACATTCCGTCTTCCAACATAACCGAAGAATCGTTCCCCAACCTCGTCTACGCCTTCCGCTTGCTGGCCGACCCGATCGAACACTGGATCGAACAGCAGAGCGCCGAAACCCGAGTGAGCTGCATAATCAGCGACTTCAATCTGGGCTGGACAGAAACCCTTTCGGCCAAAATCAAAATTCCCCGGATCGTTTTCTACCCATCCAGTGCCTTCGCCGTCTGCGTCGACAATTCTCTGTGGACTCATCTCCCACATCTGGCAGTCAAATCCGATGACGAGCCCTTCCAAGTGCCCGATCTTCCCGTCGAAATTTCTCTCCGGCGAACCCAAATATCTCGCTCTGCGCGCCTCTATCAGAAATTTGACCCCTGCTCGGAATTTTTGCGAGAGAACAGGGTTCTGAATCTACAGAGCTGGGGCTCTGTAGTCAATACGTTCTACGACTTGGAGATTCTCCACATCAGCAAGCTGCACGACACAACTGATAAGCCCGTTTGGGCACTAGGTCCGTTAGTCATGCAGCCTCGCCAGTTAAACGACCAAACCCTTCTTGTAGAGCAGTGGCTGGACTCGCAAAACGCCGGCTCCGTTCTGTGCGTTTCCGTCGGAGACTTCGAATCGAAACAAATGGCTGAATTAGTGTGCGGATTGGAGGGCTTAGAAAGGCCCTTTCTTTGGCTTAATAATAGCAATGACGAAAATCTCTGGGAATTCCAGAAACGAATCGGAGACAGAGGGCTTGTAATTGGCGGCGATTCTGCGCCTCCAGGGACGGTTTTCCTCTCTCACTCCTCTGTCGGGGGTTTTATGACTCGTGGTGGATGGAATTCCATTTTGGCGAGCATCACAACGGGCGTTCCCATTATTACTTGGCCTGTGGAAGGAGATCACTTCTCCAATTCTGTGCTTGTGGTGGAGGTGCTTAAGGTTGGGGTGGAGCTTTGCAGAGGGTATCAGGGATTTCCCCACAGAGATCGATTAAAGAGAGCGGTGGAGCAAATAATCGGAGGAGGAGGAGAGGCTGAAAGGGTTCGGGAGTTGGGAGCTTTGGCGAGAGAGTCTGTGAAGGAAGAAGGATATTCTAGACAGAGCGTCAAAGCGTTTGTAGATGAGATCCATAAGCTTTCATCTCCTACCGAGCTCCCTGCATGAATAAAACGTATCTGCTTGCACTAAAGATTGGCCTGGTTTTCCACCATGCATGCTGTTTGTCCATTTATGTATTATCTTTACTGAAACAGAGTGATTATTGTACTGTTTTAGTTTATATTAAAAAGTACAACGTAACTTCCTAGGTTTGTGTTGATTCGTGGCAAAAATGATAGAGCAGAGTAAGATTGTCTGAGAGAGCATGGCAGGTGTAAAAAGTAAAGAAATGAATTTCCAGTGTAAAGGTGATGAACAAGAGCCGCCGAGGGTGTGGTTTTCAGTTTCAGTAGATCGAAGAGAGAGGTGATTGACAATAGTAGATTGAAGAATTCCAATGTGATTGTAAATTTGAAAAAAAGTGAAGAAATAAGTTCAAGAAATAGAACAAAATTTGTTGGGAAAGACGACGACATTATTATTATTATTATATAATTGAAGAGGGTAAGTCTATTATCAGATTGTTTATGGTAATTTGTTTCTATAAAATGTGCACTTATCTGCGTAAAGAAATGGAAATGGAAATGGGATCTTTTTATAGTCTACGAATATGGCTTACATTTTTATTATTTTTATATAATTGAAGAGTGTAAGTCTAATGTGGTGATTTGTTTCTCTCTATTTATAGAGGTGTACTTATATATGTATAAAGAAAAACAAATTTTCCTTATACGTAATCTGGGCTAATTCAAAAGGATACAGTCTACATTAATTAATGAATGTGTTGGGGTTAGTGTATTCTAAAATAAAATGTTATGCTATACAAATAAATGGATATTGGTATTTAGTTTTAAATTTGATGACGAATAATTATGATATGATTTGGAAATTTGGTTGATATTTGTTTTGGAATGATACCTCTTTATCAGTCAAATGTTTTGAAACTTATATTGAAGTTGTGCTCTGTTTAGGATCAAGTCTGCATGCCTGGCCAAGTCTACAGGCTCATATTCATCCTCTGTGTCTATATCTAATTCTATGTAATGTACACTTCTACTTTCTCACTCACTTGGTTAACTTTTATCTACTTTGTTCCTCTTTGATATCTAATGACTAGTAGTATTTAAAAATACCTTGGAAGGGTTGGTCTTGTCGCAAGGAGATGCGTTCTCCTAGGTAAGCCACCAAAAATACGTGTAAAAGATCAATAGCAGTAGGCAAGGGCCTTATAATGATTCATGTATTTTTTTTACTCTTTTTAGTCCACCAAATCCAAGTGTTTTGCTATTGATTGCTCCTTTAATGCTCTAGGATGAAAGAGGACTTGTAGATTCTAGATGTGTTAGAATGAATGCATTAAGTGCCTTTAAATACTAGCATATATCATTATATTTTTTTAAATGTGTACTACATAGTTGACTTGTGATCATAGGAATGACCTTGGGTGAGTAAAGAATTAGATTGAGGTGGCTAATAGTTATACTAGGGTTGAATTGGCGTAATAAATGTGAGGATTAGGTTCAAACTATTGGAGTATGTGACCCCACAATCACAAAAATGACTCAAAGTGAGCAAATGGTTAGATTGAGGTGGCTAACAACTATACCAAGGTAGGTGTATGGATATGTGTAATAAATGTGAGGATTAGGTTAATGTATTCGAGTATGTCACCCCACAACCACGAAAATGGCTTGGGGTGAGAAAATGGTTAGATGGAGTTGGCCAAAATTATTCCAATCTAGTTATCTCATGAAATGCAATGATTTGCAAGATATGAACAAAATGGATTTGTTGATAAGGTTTTATAAACTTTAAAACAAATGCAATTGATGGGTGTAAAGACAAATTGCACAACCATTACGTGCATCCTCCCTGCCTATGCCAAAATGGAATCTTTGGAACAGGGTATGGACATCCATCAAAGCAGAAAGGATATGGGAATTTTTTTAGATGTTGTGGTTGCAAATTCCCTAGTAGACATGTATGCAAAATGTGGATGCATAGAAATTGATAGAGGGAGAGATGGAGAGATAGAGTTAGAGAGAGGGAAAATATAGAAAGTGGGGCAAATAGAGAGAGGTAGGGGAGGGAGAGAGACATATAGAGATAGTGAGAGAGAAATATAAAGATATAGAGGGAGAGGGAGAGGGAGAGATAGAGAATAAGAGAGAGATAGAGATAGAGATAGAAAGAGGGGGAGAGAGATAGAGAGGAGGGGAGAAATATATAGATAGAGTTAGAGGAGAGATAGAGAGAGGTGGTAGATATAGAGATAGAGAGAGGGGGTAGATATAGAGATAGAGAGGATAGAGAGATATAGATAGGGAGAGGGAGAGATGGAGAGATAGAGAGGGAGAGGGAGAAATAGAGAGATAGAGAGGGAGAGATATAGAGACAAGGGCATAGAGATAGAAAGAGATAGAGAGAGGGAGACATAGAGATAGAGAGATAGCATTGGAGAGAGGGAAAGTTAAAGAGAGATAGAGATATAGAGTTAAAGAGAGGGAGACATATAAAGAGGTAGGGGAGATGGAGACATAGAAAGAGATAGAGAGGGAGACATAGAGAGATAGAGAGGAAGAGGGAGAGGGAGAGAGAGGGGGGAGATAGAAAAAGATAGATAGAGAGAGAGAGAGCTATAAAATCTCCTAAAAATGTTTAGAGGACTAGCACTTTCTTGAACTTGACTTAGTATTTTCCTTGGATTCCTTGTTAGGTCTCTTGCATAAGAATAGGTCCTCCTATTTCTAAGGAGAGGCTTGATGATGCTTTTGAATAGTTACAACTACCCTTAGACAATTGCAAGATGATAGGAACCTATTGATTATTGAAATTTAACTAAGTTTGAAAAATTATAGGATCCTCCAAAACCTAGAATCTACATGATAACTCCTAGAGATCTGAAACCATTCTCAAACATCCTGAAAGTATATACATGAAATATAACTTAAATTATAAGAAAGTAAATTTCCATATGTAAATGTATATACCTTTGGACTCTTCCTAGACATGAGCCTACTCTAGAGTGAAGGAAGTTCAAGGATTTGCATTTGAACTACTTTAAAATGTGAGCATGTTATAGTGCACTCAGATTATAGCACGCTTGCATTATAGTGCACTCACGTTATAGCGCAAGCACGTTTTTGCCTGATTTGGGAAATTCCAACCCTATGGGGTGGATTTGCCTTGGGCATCCAACCCAAAGGGTTGGAGGTACCTTTTGGATGCCTTTGACATGTTTTCAACAAAAGATAGAAAATTCAACCAAATCTCGTGTGTGCTCTCCATTAGGTTTACACATTTTTCAATGTCAATACGAAAAAATGCCAGGACAACTTCAAGTTTTTTATTAGCTTTCTAACCATGAAGTTTTCCAACAATCTAATAACATTAAGGTTTTCATACCTTGAATTTTGTTTGCTAATGTGTTTTTTTTTCCAAAAAACCTATGTTTAGTATTTCTCGTGTCATTGTTTACACATTTATCAAAATTTGAAACAAATTACATTTTTAGATTCTATACTCAATTCTATACACATTGAAATTTTTTATTTTTGATTAGTTTTCAAAAATATTAGGGGGAGCATGCTCAAATCTTCATTTTTCAGGATGTGTCCACTTTGAAAATTCATAAAAAATCATACATCATTAAAAACCGAACATAAAAAATAGGCATAAACTACATGATGTTAGCTAATTTTCCAATTTGTCAAATACTTTAAAAATTCAACATTTTAGGGGGAGCACACTGACAAGCTATCGTGAGGTCCTAACACTTTAGTTGAAAAATATCAGTTTATTGACCATGGTAGTGTCCGAGGCTATATGCACAATAGGGAGTATTGTTTGGATATCTCATTTAGAAACAATTTTCTAGTTCCTTTGAAAGACTTATACATCACATTAAACTAAAAAGTAGTTATATCCTACCCTAGAAAGCATTTGAACTATATGCTTGTAACATCACTATCCATAATCCTCAATATTTAGCTTAAACATGTAACTTAATCAAGTCATTAAATAAAAAATGATAGAGATAATCAAAATCAAATCAAAAGGAACATATTATTTTCCATCAATTAAGCATGTTAATCAAATCAAGATATAACAAAGCTTACAATCTAGTAAACCATTACAATCTTTAGTGAATAACCATCACTAATCAAATACAATATATGCTCTGGGCATTTTAATCATATTTTTACATTACAATAGACTAACTGGTCATAAAATACAAACACTGTATCTGGAACCAATAACATTTGTCTTCATAAGCCTTGGATTGTCTCATGCTTGGGAAGGAGAGCATCATCTTGGTGCTTTTCCTCTAACCACAGACCTGCGGTCCCCCACTCATCTTCCTAACTGGAAGAGGCCCTACCCTTCATGGAAAGGTTAGACATTAGAAACCAATTGGATAGCCATCTGAGTATCTGGTGTTGTGTCCTTCCTAATGTCTCACAGTCACACACTATAGATCCACTCTAACTTGTATGACACTATTGGAGACATTAGGCCATTTGGAGCATAGTGGACTGACAATGCATGCAGAGACGGATGCATTACTTTGGCCAAAGTTTTTCATACATATACGTTGCATAATGAATGTCATCATATGTCCACCACCCTAACTCAAGTTATAAGCTGTCATGTCCTACAGTAAGTTCTTAATGACCTTGTCCTTTAGGCCTAGTATGAGGGATCAATTCAAATCACTGTCCAAACTTGAACATTCGACTCCCATCATAAGTCAGTTATAACTAAATAGGTTGCTTTTGTAGCACAAAACTAGTGACTCCTCGTCACCTTATTATGTTTTTAATTTATTCCAAATTTATCCATTATGACCGCCTTTGTCCCCCATGGTTAACATTTTTGATAGCAAATCATCACATATGATGAAGTCAATTTCATTGTATTCAAGGCATTCCGTGCATTGGTAAAGTACATTAGCTTCTTTAGTTTCAGTAGCTCTTATTATGCCAATGAGATTAAGGTGTTAATCACCAAACCTAATAGTTTACATTTAAGTAAAAGGAATTATATTTCTTAACATTAACTAATAAGTCATAATTCATTCACATATAGAACTAGACTATATTCTTCTATAAACTTATTCTAATTGTCTCATGATGAGACCATGATCATAAAAGATCTCATACCTTCATATTCGAAGGTTCATATAAACATTCATAACAATTTAAACAATTCCATTTATAAATCATAGTCGGCTTCTCATACAAGCCCGACTTGGATTAGTTAGGTGTTATAGACACACCAATATATATATTTGCCTTCGCGGCAATCATCTCAGTCAATGGATTGTGTTACTAATATTAAATGCCTTCTCGATTATTATTATAGTCGAATGACTGCATGTTAAGTATTAATGCTTCCTCAGCTATCATTACAATCAAATGACTGTATTATTTCATTATCGACTGTAATCATCTGGAGTCATTCATAGCTCCATTCGAGAGCTCTTAGGCTCTGCCCTTGTCATCATACGACATGAGCTTAATATATATATTGAATACATGCTCTGCCATAATGGCATCGAGCTCTAGTTATCATAAATTTATGCTACAATACGACCGGGTCGAAAGACCCTAGGCTTAAACATAGAAAAGAGTCTATCTTTATAGAGCTTGGCCTTAAGGCCTTGAGCTAGTACCCAAATATAACATAGTGCAGTGGCTATTTGGCTCTTTAAGCCTCTGGTTAAATCATAAATAAGATTACACAATGTATGACTTGGCTGAGCGTAGTCTGAAGATGAGTTTATAAAATGTTTCATTGCTCGGCTCAATGGCCTGAAGCATGGTCTCAAACCAAGTTTATTATGTTTAGCAAGCTTAGCCTTCATGGCTTCAAGTATAATCATAATTCAAAGTTGTTTTCATAGGGTTTGGCTATACGGATCTAAACCACTGCAAATATAAGTTTTTAAAACAAGAATAGCTCAACCATTTCAGCCTCGAGCCATGACACAAAAATATATAACCAATATCCATGGCACAACCTTACAGGTCTCATGCCTCAGTTTTTAACAATAACAAGAAACATCATGTTACACAGACTCAAGCAAAAGTCTTACTGAGATTTAAACTCATCAAACGAAAAGTAATTGGGGTATTTGTTTCCCATTTTACCTGTACCAGGCAATAGTCAAGATGTAGTTCTAGACTGCGATTCATCCAGCTGCTCACAATTCCTTTCCACCACTATTCTCCTCAAATAGTTTTGCCACCTTTTTCCTCCAAACCCTAAACAACAACTAACTCACCGAAGAGTGACTCCCCAAAACAATGCAATACCCAACACAAGATAATCAATCTCATGGCATGCCGATTTTGGTTGATAACTACCTTTCCCACTCGGTAGTGCCTCCACAAAAGGTGGCTCGATACTAGCAAAACATGGGATGGTTGAGCTCAAAGCTCCCATCGATCCTCATGATTGACTAAAACAACTTAGTAATATTCCATAGTATACAATTATTGAGATAAGTAAATAACAATAATAATATTATAGGTAACAACCTATTAGGAGGTTTCATCCTTGTTTAAGGATTATCATGCAATGAGATTGAAATTGTAAAAAGATTCATATTAATAACATCGATTATCGGGGTCGAGTAATACTCCCCTAAAATTGACTATTCCCATTAGTCAAATGACTAGGGAGAAATAATGATCTCGAGAACAAGAAGGGTAAGAGAGACCTCCTCATCTCTTAACACTATTGTCTCTCAGCTAGGGATGATGTTCCAAGAACATCGTATGGTCATCATGTCTTGTCGTGATAACTTCAACGACACAACGATTATACCAAGAACATGGAAACAAAAGAAAAGAGACATGACACGTGTCAACTTACGAAAGGATTGAGAAGGACATAGGAGTCGATTACTCAGATGGCTAGTCAACTTGTATTTTCAAAACACCTAACCCTTCCTCCAGGATGATACTCTCCTTCCTTCTTCAAAGGATGTTCATTTTCTTGTCACACTCAGGACCACAAGATTACGATCAGTGCATCATTATCATATCTCGTAAAATAAATCATTTAATTTACAAAACTGTTAAACATCTGTATCTACTTCATAATCAAAAGTTTAATCAGATATTACCATAATATCAAATCAATTAACTATGACTAATCCTCCTAATTATTATGCCAAGTTAATGATTAAGTCTAATTGTAAGTTGGGGATGTAACATATCTCCCCCCATAAGAATCATCATCCCCGATGATTAATTATCTAAAATAAAATAAACCAACATAATATGAAAAGGTTTTCATAAGCATAATATCAAATGTTTTAGAAAAGATGAGGAAATCTAGCATAGAAGTCATCATTATTTTCCCAGGTGGCATTTTCCACTAAATATTGGTCCCACTAGACCATGCACTGTGTTATTTCCTTGTTACGTAAGCATAGCTTACGCGTTTCAAGCACCTTGATGGGCTCGATCACCACCACTCTTGTGTCTTTCACCTATAGAAGGTTCTAATCAAGCATAGAAATTTGATTATCAACAGAATTAAACTTTTTCAAATATGAAACATGAAACACATTATGCATCATGGCAAGTGTTGGTGGTAGAGAAATTTTGTATGCCACTGAGGTGACTTCTTCTAGAACTTCAAATGGGTCCACATATCTTGGTGCCAGTTTGGACATCTTTCCAAATTTGATGGATCTTTTAAGAGGTTTAACCCTTAGGAGAACTTTATCTCCCATAGTGAAATGCCTTTCTACATGCTTAGCATCTGCGTAACTCTTTTGTATATCACTATCTTTGGCTAGCCTCTTTTTAATTAGATGGACTTGTTCTTCCATTTCAGATAGCATTTCAAGACCAAGGCTAACCGTATCTTCAAGCTTATCCTAGCTTATAGGAGTTCAACACTTCCGTCCATATAATGCCTCAAACGGTGCCATCTTAATAGCTGAATGATAAGAGTTATTGTAGGCAAATTCCACTAGAGGAAGATAATCCTCCCACTTGTATTGTTGATCCATGCAATACATCCTTAATAAATCCTCCAACACTTGGTTCACCCTTTCAATTTGTCCATCTGTTTCAGGATGATAAGCAGAGCTTATGTTCAACTATGTTCCAAGTGAAGAGAACAAGGTTTGCCGAAATCTAGATGTCATTTGTGCATCCCTATCTGAGATAATCTTCTTAGGAATGTTGTGGACTCTGAAAATCTCTTGAAAAAATTTTCAAGCAATGATGGGTGCCCCATCCGTCAAGTTTCCATGTATAAAATGGGCTACTTTGGTGAGTGTCCACCACAACCAAGATAGCATTGTGCTTGTTCATTGACATAGGAAGCCCTTGCACAAAGTCCATGCTTATAATCTGCCATTTCCACTTAGGAATTTCATGAGGGTATAATAATCCCGTTGGGTGTTGGTGTTCCGCCTTCACCCTTTGGCATTCTAAACAAGTAGCTACAAAATTTGCAGCATCCCTCTTCATTCCTTTCCAAAAATATAAAGGTTTCACATCAATGAGTAACTTGGTTACTCCAGGATGCCTAGAATGAACCTCTTTCCAAACCATATTCCTTAACTCTGTTGAGTTAGGTACATACATCCTTCCTTTGAACCTTAATAACCCATCTAGTTCAAGGTTGAATCCTTCATATTTTAGATTATGTGAATCTTTCTCTAGGGCCTGTTTTACCTACTCGTAAAACTCATCTCCCTTAGATTTTTGTAACACCATATTTCTAAAATCAGAATATATAGATATCATAGTGGAGATGTTCCTTCTCCTACTCAAAGCATCTTCCACTCAATTTTCTTTTCCCCGAATGTATTTAAGTCCCTGGTGATCCGTTTTCAACTCAAAGGATTTTCCAAGTAGATAATGTCTCCACATTTGGAGTGCGTGAATGACTATTTCCAGTTCTAAATCATGTGGGGCATAGTTTTGTTCACAGTTTTTCAATTTGTGCGATTCATACGCAATGGCATGTCCATCTTGGACTAGCACACCACCTAAGCCTTCCCCTAAGGCATCGGTAATGACTTCAAATTGACCTTCTGGGTCAGGCACTTTCAATATCAGGGCTAAAGTCAATTTTTCCTTCAGCAGGTCAAAAGCCTCCTGGCACTTTTCTGACCATTCAAACTTTTTGCCCTTTCTTTGCAAGGAAGTTATAGGATGTGCAATTTTAGAGAAGTTTTTCACAAACTTCCTATAATAACCAGCAAGGCCCATAAAACTTTGGACCTCATGAACATTTCTTGGTTCGGGCCATTCAAAAATAGCCTTAATCTTAGATGGGTCCACATCTATTCACTTCGCTGAAATTATATGACCCAAATATTGTATTTCTTTCTGAAAGAAGGTACACTTAGAGAGCTTTCCATATAGTTTATGCTCTCTTAATCTTTGAAGAATAATTCTCAAATGTTGCATATGTTCCTCTTCGTTCTTAGAATAGATCAAGATGTCATCAAGAAATACTAAGACAAACTTGTCTAGACATTCTCTGAACACACTGTTCATAAGATTCATAAATGTTGCTAGTGCATTTGTCAACCCAAAAGCTAGGATAGTGAATTCATAGTGCCCATATCTAGTTCTAAAGGATGTCTTATGGATGTCTTCATCCTTCAACCTCAATTGTTGATATCCTGATCTAAGATCAATCTTGGAGAATATTGTTGCACCCCTCATCTGATAAAAAAGGTCATCAATACGAGGTAGAGGATACTTGTTCTTAATGGTTTCTTTGTTTAACATGCGGTAATCTATACACAACTACAAAGTTCCATCTTTCTTTTTCACAAAAATGACAGGTGCTCCCCATAACAACACACTGGGTCTAATCAACCCTTTATCTAGTAGCTCTTACAGTTGAGCCTTTAACTCCATTAGTTCTATTATGGTCATCCTGTAGGGGGCTTTATAAATAGGTTCTGACCTAGGTATGATATCAATAGAAAAATCAAAATCTCTCTTAGGGGGTAACCCTGGTAGTTCATCCAGAAATACATCCTCAAAATCTCTGAGGGGATGCTTGTCCATATTTATAAAACATCAAGTCATCTTGGAAGCAGGTTTCCTTTGTTTCATCTATTTTGTCCATCTTGACAGCAAAAAGTTGGCATCCTTTTCTTTGTTCCCTTTTCATTTGTAAGGCATAAATTTGCCTTAGTTTAATTTCCCTAGGTTTCCCTTAGAGAAGGACTTGGTTTCCTAGATGATTTAAACATTCTATTGTCTTGGCATAATAGTCTACTTTGGCTCAATGTCTCCATAGCCAATTTATCCCTAGGGTAACATCATACGAGCCAAGTGGGGCTACATATATATTTACTTCTATGGAAAAATTTGGAAGTTCAGCCTGAGCTTCAAACAGGGATTGCTCTACCTGAGCCTTGGTGTGATTTGCATACAGTATAGACCAAGTATTTGCCATGAATCCTGCTTTTCTAGGTATCTTATTTACAATTTTGGGAGAAATAAAACATTATGTGGCACCTGTATCAATTAAAACTGAAATTAGAACTCCAAATAAAATACTTGTTGTCTCTACTGGAGTTATTTGATACTTGGCTTGATGGTTGTCCAAGGCCGCATGGATACATTGTTGGAACACCACTTGCTGGGATGGTAGAGGATTCCCTCTTGGTTGCACTCCCTATGATTTGTTGGGACACTGATTGGCGTAGTGATCTCCGCCAAAAGTGTAGCATCCTCCAACTAGTCCTTGCCTCTCCTAAGGTTTGCTGGAATTATTCCCATTCTTCTTAGAGTGGTTATTCCCCTTTTTCTCTCCCCTGGACTCATTTTCTTTATTTTTGGCCCCTTTATCACTCTTCTCAGAATAATCCTATTTCTTCCCCTTTTTCTTTGAGGGTTGAGTAGATTGAGACTAGTTATATCTCTTTATGTTTCTCTCCCTATAGGCCGACATAGCCTTTAGGTTCTGTTCTTGCCTAACTGCCTTCTCATAGACCTGTTCCATGGTTGTAGGACCATGAACATTAACCTCGCCCCAATCTGGGTGTTTAATCCCATGATAAACTTTCGGACACAAAACTTCTCATCATGTTGATATTATGGCACATATTTCAATAGTCAGATGAATTTTTCCCAATGCTCATTTACAGTCATATCGGCCTGTTTCAGGTTTTGAAATTCTATAAGTTTCTAATCATAGAACAATTGAGCCAACAATCTTTGCCTAAATAGTTCTACGAACCTGTCCCAAGTAAGGCTTGTAGACCTCTTTGTTCATCCACCATGTGGATGCCTCACCTGCTAGCTGGAATGCTCCCCAGATAGCTTTGGTAACCTCATTATAATTTCTAAGTTCAAAATACTTCATCTCCATAAGCCATGCCTCCATGTCATCTTCGTTTACAGATCCATCAAATTTAGGTGGCATGACCTTTTTCATGTCATGCGATAGTTCCATAGCCATAAGTCCCTTCTTATCCCTATCCTGTCTAGCCGTGGAGTTATTTTCTCCATGTTGGATTTGGGTGGTGTCATTGTGGCATTCCTCACCATCACCCCCATCATAATCATCTCGCCTATCTTCAGACTGGCCTATTACTTTATGCTCGAGAGTTTCCACCCTCGCCCTTGTTTCTCTCAACAAGGTCAAGATTTGGTCTAATTTAGACTCAGATTGCCTAGAAGGTGCTCCTTCATATCGATGGCTATCCTCCATTCATGTTCCAACTCGAACCTTTACTGCAATCTACTTCTTCCTAAAGTTTACAGATTAATCATGGATTAGTCTTCCATGTTATGCAATTTATTCATTTACAAATCTATTCATATTCATGTAATCTTTAACAAGAAAGGAAAGATTGTCAAAATTGTCATTGCATTATAGTTTCCATATGATTACATATAATCCACAAAATTACAAAATTGTGTTTACACCTTGCTTTTGCAAGTCATTTACAATTTGGGATAACTTCCCATAATCATGTTTTCTTTTCAGTCTCAGGAGGTGAGTATACACACTGGTATTCAATCACATCCACCATAAGTACATTATAGTTCTTTGGGATATTTCCCTCAGATGGTGATTTAGAGGCAGAGGGTGTCACTGATGCTCCAATAGAGTTAGGGGTAGCCAATTGTTCGGCTTTCCTTAACTCCTACTTTATGCATTTCAGTGCATCAACAAAAGTTTCCTCATCAGATAACCATGCACCTACCAAGCATCTAGTCAGTTCAAGTTTCTCTTTCATGGAGGCTCATGCCTTCAAGATCTTTTGTTGGCATAGGTAACATCCATGTTCCGTCACCTTCTTGCAAGGTGTCATTCTAATTTTTACCATTCTGGCATCGAACATCCAATCATTAGCATACTTAATGTTGGATACATTAATCATCAAATAGTGAGCTCATTAGGTCCATGTACATATGGTAGCTCTAATACCATATGTAACATCACTATCCATAATGCTAAAGATTTAACTTAAACATGTAACTTAATCAAGTCATTAAATAAAAATTGATAGAGATAATCAAAATCAAATCAAAAGGAACATATTCTTTTCCATCAATTAAGCATGTTAATCAAATCAAGATATAACAAAGCTTACAATCTAGTCAACCAGTACAATCTTTAGTGAATAACCATCACTAATCAAATACAATATATGCTCTAGGCATCTTAATAGAATTTTTACATTACAATAGATCAATTGGTCATAAAATGCAAACATTGTATCTAGAACTAATGACATTTGTCTTCATAAGCCTCGACTTGTCTCATGCTTGGGAAGGAGAGCATCATCCTGGTTCTTTTCCTCCAACCATGGACCTGTAGTCCCCTGCTCATCTTCCTAACTGGAAGAGGCCCTAGCCTTTATGGAAAGGTTAGACATTAGAAACTAATTGGATAGCCATCTGAGTATCTGGTGTTGTATCCTTCCTAATGTCTCATGGTCACACATTATAGATCCACTCTAACTTGTATGACACTACTGGAGACACTAGGCCATCTGGAGCATAGTGGACCAACAATGCATGCAGAGACAGAAACATTAATTTGGCCCAAGTTTTTCATACATATACGTTTCACAATGAACGTTGTCGTATGTCCACCACCCTAACTCAATTTATAAGTTGTCATGTCCTACAGTAAGTTCTTAACGACCTTGTCCTTTAGGTCTAGTATGAGTGGGATCAATTCGAATCACTGTCCAAACTTGAACATTTGACTCCCATCATAAGTCAGTTATAACTAAATAGGTTACTTTTGTAACGTGGAACTAGTGACTCCTCATCACCTTATTCTATTTTCAATTCATTCCAAATTTATCCATTATGACCACCTTGGTCTTCCATGGTTAACATTTTTTATAGCAAATCATCACATATGATGAAGTCAATTTCATTGTATTCAAGGCATTCCATGCCTTGGTAAAGTACATTAGCTTCTTTAGGTTCAATGGCTCTTAATATCCCAATGAGCTTAAGGTGTTAATCACCAAACCTAATAGTTTACATTTAAGTAAAAGGAATTATATCTCTTAACATTAACCAATAAGTCATAATTCAGTCACATGTAGAACTAGTCTATATTCTTCTATAAACTTATTCTAACTATCTCATGGTGAGACCATGATCATAAAAGATCTCATACCTTCATATTCGAAGGTTCATATAAACATTCATAATAGTTTAAACAATTCCATTTATAAATCACAGTCGGCTTCTCATACAAGCCTGACTTGGGCTAGTTAGGTGTTATAGACTGTTAAGAACCCATGTTTTGCCCTTCTCTTTACTATATTAGTATGTTGTTGTTGGACGCATATGCTTTGTAAGTCATCCTGTGAGTATTTAGTTTTATCCCACATTCATTGGGAGTAATGGTTGTTTAGTTAGACTTAGTATTTAAGTATGTGTTGAGGCCTATGAAGGCACCCACAAATTTATTGTAATTGAGCTTGCTCAAAGGAGGTTGCCCCCTCGAAGTGGCCTACGATCAATAAATTATTCTGAGTTCTGCTATTTTGCTATATTGTTGTATTTCCATTATATTGTTGCAAGAGGTTCTTCTCATCTAGTATCAGAGTGCTTTCTTGGGCTCGCTGGGTGGAAATTCTACCAATTTTTTTCAGTGGCCTCCAAGCATTGTATTTCTTGGGCTCGCTGGGTGGACATTCTGCCGAAATTTCTTTTTTTCAGTAGCATCCAGGTGCTGTGCTTCTTGCAATAGTCTTTTTTTCTTTGCATCTGTATCTCTTTGTTCATTTTAATTGCAAGTTCAGATCAGGGAATAATCCCTATCCACTTAACTATGGGAAGTGCTTGGGCATAGCCCTAAAACTCATTGTGAGGAGTACCACAGGAACCCCAAAGTAGCTGGCCCATTGAGAGGACCTGCCAGCGAAAAGGGCACCCCCCTACCTGATTGACTAGTTTCCATCCGTGAGGTAACCAAGAGCTGTCGTTTGTGGCAAAGTGATTATCAGTTTTACCTGAGCCATGGAGTGAGGGGTACTGCCCCAATACGCAAGCTGTTAGACAGCATTGGTATCCGAGTGAATCCCTTAAACTTTTAGGAAGCCAAACTTGGGTCCATTATTGCAAAGCTTGTTGCAGATCCTATTGCAGAGCTTTTTGCAGATCCTATTGCCGCTCATTTGCAGATCCTGTTGCCGTTCATTTCCAGAAAATAGAAAATAGAGCTTGTTGCAGACAGATCCTGTTTTCGTTCATTTCTAGAAAACAGAAAATAGAGCTTGTTGCAGACAGATCCTATTTCCATTCATTTCCATAAAACAGAAAACAGAAAAAAAATCTTCCTTGTTTTCACTCCATTTCCTCTCAAAATTCACCGGAATCCCTGACATTTCATTTTGCATAATTCCTTCCTTGAGGACCATATTCCAAATTTCCCTTATCGAAGCCCAAAATCCTCAATTTCTCTATTTTTAGGGTTTGCCATAACTTCTTTGATTTTCACCCAAACGCCTTCAAATCTGGCCACAGTGTTCCTTTCCCATTTTTGCTCATTTGTCCCTCTTTGACAGATTTTCTCATTCTTTCACCCCGTTTCTAAAATCCCAACTTTTCTACTTCCCCGTCCCTCAGAAAGTGCCCAAACCCTAGTCAATCCCCCATTACCCATCTGAGTTTTTCCCAAATCACAATTTTCCCTTACTAAAAAATTTTTTGTTTTTGTTTTTTACCCATTCCCAAAAAAAAAAAAATTCCTGGTTATGGTTGTCACACGCACAGGAGAAAAAAACATGGAGAATGAACTTGCAGCCCTCAAGACCAAACTCCGAGATCTGGATGAAAAAATTCTTGGTCTCAATCTTCAGCATTCAGCCATGAACAATAGGTCCTCTTCTGTAGCCATTGGGTCCTCTTCTACCAGCCATATTCGTGGGCCAAAGCTTGATTTTCCTCGCTTCAATGGTGATGATCCGACTGGATGGATATACCGGGCCGAACAATATTTCAGCCTACATACTACTTTTGATGACAACAAAGTCCCACTTGCATCCTTTCATTTGGAACAGGAAGCTCTTCAATGGTTTCATTGGTACATCAAGGCTCATGAAGAGCCAAAATGGACAGATTTTTGCTCACTCCTTTTGCAACGATTTGGCCCTAGTTCTTTTGATGACTTCACCGGTGCACTCACTAAACTTTGCCAAACTGGTACTGTGCGAGAATATCAGACTGAATTTGAGAAACTGGCCAATCACACCAAAGGATTGTCTGATGATTTTTTCCAGATTTGTTTTGTCAGCGGTCTGAAGGATGTAATCCGCTCTGAGGTTAAGATGTTCCGTCCTAGCACAATGATGGAAGCCCTAGGGTTGGCTAAGTTGGCAGAGGACAAGTTCACAGCTCAACAACGCTCCAAATCCACTTTTGTTCCATTCCAAAATATGGGTCCCCAATGACCTCCAATCACACCAGCTCCTTGAACAACGCCTATCAAGCATTTGTCAGAAGCTGAGATGCGGGCACGTCGCGAAAAAGGGCTTTATTACAATTGTGATGAGAAATTCACTCAGGGACATAGATGTGTTTAGCAAAAGCTCTATCTCTTGGATGTGGATTCCCCACCGGCACCTGATGTTTCTGAAGATGCTCAGGATATAGTAGATGATCAAGTTGACATTCAGCAGCCGCATGTTGACTCTCCTTCTCACGAAGACCACCCAGAGATCTCTCTCCAGGCTTTAGTAGGCGTCACCACCCCACAAACCATGCAGGTCAAGGGTTACTTCAAGAAGCTCCCTCTGACCATACTCATTGATTCTGGTAGCACTCATAACTTCATTGACCCTCAGATCGCCACACAAGCTGATTATTTTATTCATCCTTGCTCTAGCTTTGAAGTCATGATTGCCAATGGGAGCACCTTACCTTGCAAAGGGAAGTGTCGAAATGTGCGTCTCTCTATTGGAGATTATAACCTGTGCTCTAACATGTTTGCCTTGCCCTTAGGCAGCTGTGATGTCATTTTGGGCACTCAATGGTTACGCACACTTGGCCCCATCTTATGGGATTTTACTGAACTTTGGATGCAGTTTTCTGACAATGGGCAACAACACACATTGAAGGGCTTACAACCAGGGTCTCTCAGCATCATCAGTTCACATCGCATGGAAAAGCTCCTTAAGAAGAATTCACATGGTGTCATCACTCAGCTCCACTCCATTCAAATGCAACCATCAGCGGTCCCCACTAGTCCTTTGGATCTACAACCCCTTTTAGATAGATATGCCTGTGTTTTTGCGGAACCTGTGGGCTTGCCACCTTCACGTCTAGAGGACCATCGTATTCAGCTCCTTCCTGGTAGCGTTCCTCCCAACATCAAGCCCTACTGCTACCCCTTTCACCAAAAGATAGAGATTGAGATGCTCGTTCGGGACTTACTCAAGCAGGGTGTTCTTCGCAATAGTACCAATTCTTTTTCTTCACCAGTTCTCCTTGTTCGAAAAAAAGATGGGTCATGGCGCCTCTGCATTGACTTCCGAGCACTTAATCACCTTACAATTAAAGATAAGTTTTCGATTCCTGTTGTTGATGAGCTTCTTGATGAGCTTCATGGTGCTCAATTTTTCTCCAAATTGGATCTTCATTCTGGGTATCACCAAATTCGGGTTCATGAGGATGATATCCCTAAAATGGCTTTCCGCACGCATGATGACCACTATGAGTTTTTGGTCATGCCCTTTGGCCTCACTAATTCTCCTTCCACATTTCAGGCATTGATGAATAAAATATTTTGACCCTACTTGTAGAAATTCATTCTAGTTTTCTTTGATGATATCCTCATCTATAGCACAACATGGGCTCAGCATCTCCAGCATCTAGATCTTGTACTGCAACTTCTCTCTACTCATCATCTCTGTGCAAACCAGTCTAAATGTGTTTTTGGACAGGCAGAAGTGGAGTATCTTGGGCATATTGTTTCTGCCCAAGGGGTTCACGTGGATCCTACCAAAATTGATGCCATGCGACATTGGCCACATCCTCAGACACTCAAGAGCCTCCGTGGTTTTTTGGGACTGACTGGCTACTACCACAAGTTTGTCAAGGATTACGGGAAGATTGTAGCTCCATTAACAACTCTATTGAAAAAGGATGCTTTTATGTGGATGCCTGCTGCTGAATGTGCATTTGAAAAATTGAAACAAGCCATGTGTACTACACCTGTTCTAGCTATGCCAGATTTTTCCAAGACTCTCACTATTGAGAGTGATTCTTGCGGCAATGGACTTGGTGTTGTTCTTCTTCAAGATGAACATCCCATTGCATTCACTAGCAAAGCCCTTTCAGGTAAGAATTTAGTCCTCTCTACATATGAGAAGGAAATGATGGCTATTTTGCATGCAGTCCAGAAGTGGCGGCCATACCTATTAGGGAATCATTTCTGCATCAAGACTGATCACCAGAGTCTGAAATATTTCCTTGAACAACGGGTCTCCTCCCCAGCACAACAGAAATAGGTTAGCAAACTCATGGGTTATGACTATGAAATCACTTACAAGAGAGGCAAGGACAATATTGTGGTGGATGCTCTTTCTCGCACATTTGATGACCAAGCTTCTCTTTCAGTTATTTCTATGCCTGTTCCAAATTGGCTGGAATCTGTCCAGCAAGGCTATGTCCAGGACTCTTCATTATCTCAAATCATCCAACAGTTGGCCAATACCCCTTCTGCTGTACCGCATTACTCTTGGGATGGTGCTTCTCTGAGATACAAGGGTTGTTTGGTGCTTCCCCAGAACACGGATCTTCAACAGGCTGTCTTCTATGAACTCCATGCTTCTCCATCGGCAGGGCACTCTGGGTTCCTCAAAACTTATGAGCGGGCACGGCGTAACTTCTTTTGGAAGGGAATGAAAAGGGCCATTCAACAGATGGTGGCTGAATGTGATACCTGCCAAAGCCACAAGGGTGAAACGACACTCCTTCCTAGATTGCTCGAACCCTTGCCCATCCCTACAAGGATTTGGACAGATATTTCTATGGATTTCATTGAGGGGCTCCCTAAATCGAGAGGGAAGATAGTGATCTTGGTTGTGGTTGATCGCCTCTCCAAATATAGTCATTTTTGTGCCCTCAGCCATCCCTATACCACCTCCTCCGTCGCACAAATGTTCTTGGACCAAATCTTCCATCTTCATGGCATCCCTTCTTCCATCGTCTCAGATCGTGATGCCACTTTCACTAGTCATTTTTGGACCGAACTCTTTCGCCACACTGGCACCAAACTGAAGATGATTTCTGGGTATCACCCACAAACAAATGGTCAGACTGAAGTTCTCAACAAATGTTTGGAAACTTATCTTCGTTGTTTCACCTCTAAACAACAGCATCAGTGGGCAAAGTGGCTCCCTCTCGCTGAATGGTGGTACAATACCTCCTACCACACTGCATCTAAAATGACTCCATATGAAGTGGTCTATGGTCAGGTACTGCCACTGCTCCTTCCATACCACCCCAACAGTTCACCAGTTCAGGCAGTTGACACGGTTCTCTGAACCCGAGATCAGCTCCTTCGCAGTTTGCAGGACAACCTTCACCTGGCACGAAATCACATGAAACAACAAGTTGATCAACACCGCTCTGAGCCAATTTTCATGTAGGTGATATGGTTTTTCTTCATCTACAACTTTACAAGCAATCCTCCCTAAAACTCAAAGGGCGTCAAAAGCTAGCTCCCAAGTTCTATGGGCCATATAAGGTTCTTCAGAAGATTGGGTCAGTTGCTTATAAATTGGAGCTTCCTCCTTCTTCCCGCGTTCATCCAGTCTTTCATTTCTCTTGCCTCAAACAAGTTCTTGGCTCCAACATCGGAGTACACACTATTTTACCTGAACTGGATAACGAAGGATCCATCATTTTGGAGCCAGAGGCAATCCTTGACAGGCGCACCTGCCAACTTCACTCTCGATCCATCACCGAGGTCTTAATCCAATGGCACGGAATGCAACCAGAGGATGCTACCTAGGAACCACTCCTGCAGATTCAGCATCAATTTCCACATCTTAAGCTTTGAGGACAAAGCTTTTCTATGGGGGAGGGGATGTTAAGAACCCATATTTCACCCTTCTCTTTACTATATTAGTATGTTGTTGTTGGACGCATATGCTTTGTAAGTCATCCTATGAGTATTTAGTTTTATCCCACATTCATTGGGAGTAATGGTTGTTTAGTTAGACTTAGTATTTAAGTATGTGTTGAGGCCTATGAAGGCACCCACAAATTTATTGTAATTGAGCTTGCTCAAAGGAGGTTGCCCCCTCGAAGTGGCCTACGATCAATAAATTCTTATGAGTTCTGCTATTTTGCTATATTGTTGTATTTTCATTATATTGTTGCAGGAGGTTCTTCTCACCAATATATATTTGCCTTCTTGGCAATCAACTCAGTCAATGGATTGTGTTACTAATATTAAATGTCTTCTTAGTTGTTATTATAGTTGAATGACTGCATGTTAAATAATAATGCCTCCTTGGCTATCATTACAATCAAATGATTGTATTATTTCATTATCGATTGTAATCATCTAGAGACATTCATAACTCCATTCGAGAGCTCTTAGGCTCTGCCCTTGTCATCATACAACGTGAGCTTAATAAATATATTGAATATATGCTCTACCATAATGGCATTGACCTCTAGTTATCATAAATGTATTCTAAAATATGGCTGGGTCGAAAGACCCTAAGCTCAAACATAGAAAAGAGTCTATCTTTATAGAGCTCGGCCTCAAGGCCTTGAGTTAGTACCCAAATAAAACATAGTGCAGTGGCTATTTGGCTCTTTAAGCCTCGGGTTAAAACATAAACAAGATTACACAGTGTTATGACTCAACTGAGCATAGTCTCAAGAAGTGTTTACAAAGTTTCATTGCTCAACTCAACAACCTGGAGTATGGTCTCGAATCAAGTTTATTATGTTTAGCAAGCTCATCCTTCATGGATTTGAGCATAATCATAATTCAAAGTTGTCTTGATAGGGTTCGGCCATACGGCTATGAACCACTGCAAATATAAGATTTTCAAATAAGAATAGCTTGGTCATTTCAGCCTCGAGCCACAACATAGAAAGATATAACCAATATCCATGGCATGGCCTTACAGGCCTCATGCCTCAGTTTTTAACAATAACAAGAAACATCATGTTACACAAACTCAAGCAGAAGTCTTACTGAGATTTAAACTCATCAAACGAAAAGTAATTGGGGTATTTGTTTCCCATTTTACCTATACCAGGCAATAGTCAATATGTTGTTCTAGACTGCGACTCATCCAGCTACTCACAGCTCCTTTCCACCATAGTTCTCCCTGAATAGTTTCGCCACCTTTTTCCTCCAAACCCCAAACAACAACCAACTCACTGAAGAGTGACTCCTTAAAACAATGCAATACCCAACACAAGATAATCAGTCTCATGGCATGCCGATTTTGGTTGCTAACTGCCTTTCCCACTTGGTAGTGCCTCCACAAAAGGTGGCTTGATACTAGCAAAACATGGGATGGTTGAGCTCAAAGCTCCCATCGATCCTCATGAATGACTATAACAGCTTAGTAATATCCCATAGTATACAATTATTGAGATAAGTAAATAATAATAACAATATTATAGGTAACAACCTATAAAGAGGTTTCATCCTTCTCTAAGGATTATCACAATGAGATTGAAATCGTAAAAAGATTCATATTAATAACGTCGATTATCGGGCTCAAATAATACTCCCCCGAAATTGACTATTCCAATTAGTCGAATGACTAGGGAAAAATAATGATCCTAAGAAAAAGAAGGGTAAGAGAGACCTCCTCATCTCTTAACACTATTGTCTCTCAGCTAGGGATGATGTTTTAAGAACATCGTTTGGTCATCATGTCTTGTCATGATAAATTCAACGACACAACGATTATACCAAGAACATGGAAACAAAAGAAAAGAGACATGACACGTGTCAACTTATTAAAGGATTAAGAAGGAGATAGGAGTCGATTACTCAGATGGCTAGTCAACTTATGTTTTCAAAACGTCTAATCCCTCCTCCAGGATGATACTCTCCTTCTTCGAAGAGCGTTTGTTTTCCTGTCACACTTAGGACCACAAGATTACGATCAGTGCATCATTATCAAATCTCATAAAATAAATCATTTAATTTATAAAACTATTAAACATCTATATCTACTTCATAATTAAAAGTTTAATCAGATATTTCCAAATATCTAATCAATTAACTATGACTAATCCTTCTGATTATCATGCCAAGTTAATGATTAAGTCTAATTGTAAGTTGGGGATGTAACAATACTAGAAAGCATATAAATTCTATACTAGAAAGCATATAAACTCTATACTAGAAATTCATACATGCAACTTTACTCTAGTCTTGAATGGTGAGAAATTCTATACTGCACAAACATTCTAACTTTCAACTATCAGTAAATAGCAGTTTAAACTAAAGTAGATGCTCCATAAATATTTAAACAAACAAAGCTCTAGAAGTAACGCCTTAAACAACACACCCTACAGGTTCACAACAGAAAACTAAACATAAAATAACTTTAGCTAAAACAAAACATCCACAGAAACAGAAATACTTATCTACTCTACAATCCCATGAGTGGCCAGCTCTTGGGAGAAATTCGTCTTTAACTCAGATCACATTCAATTATTTCCACAGCAACATGGTAACTCCATTCAGATATTTATATCTTAGAACAAAATACTTAGAACAACACTATTTGCATTCATGAAAAAAATTGTAGTACATAGCTCTGATTATTTTCAAAAACCAAAAGATTGATTTTCATCCATCCATAGTATGATATATATCCATGTTTTGAGCAACCAACTAAAACTGAACTATTTTCAAACTCCTAAATTTTAGATGGCGGTAAAATGCCATTTGAAAAAGTCTTATAACAGAAAAACAAAATCTTTAACTACTAATGTCTTTAAAACATATAAAAGGCTCTGAGTGGAGCCATAATGTCTTGGATAACCAATAGGAATAAACAGAACTAAAAAGAGTCTTCAATCAATGCACACCTAAAATTTATGGCACCCTCAACTTCTGGCGCACTGGACCTCAGCTGCATGAAGTCCACTTCTCCCATAGGCCATGCATTAACCCTACACAATTACCCAACTCTACATACCATTATATCAACATTTAAGAGCTAATTTCAATCAATTTAGGAAATAGAGATTTGTACAACATTTTATTAAAAATAGATAAATATTGCTTATAAAAACAAATAAATTGGCAAGGCTAGGGGATTGGGCAATGCAAAAAGGGTTATTTGTTTTAGCAAAGAAATGAGGTTGTTTATACCTCATCACACACCAAACACTATGTTATTTTTTTCTTACAAAAATAGGAGAACTTTGTTTTCTCTCCCGATTTGAACTAATCTCCACCATTTTTAGAAAAACAATAGTAGTTTAGAAACCAGATTCAAAGCACTACAAATCTTGTTCTTATCACATCTTTTTAATTTTGAGCGTGGCTATCTTCAATTTCTCATCCAAGATCAGTTTTTATTTATTTCAAAAATATAGTGGCCACTTTTGACCCCCTTTTGGTCCCCCATTTCCATGCACATACCCAAAAAGATGTTTTGAAAAATTTAATATTATTGTGTTCATAAAAAATTAAATATCAATTGGTTAACAAGTATATGTGAATCTTAAAATCTTTCTAGAAATGTGTTTGAATGACATGTTAGAAAGGTTAAAAGATATAATGTTTCATTATTATTGTGTTGCAAAAGTTCATTCATTAATGCTTTTAATGTTTTGTAGAATTATTATTTGTGATTCATTGATGTATTATGATGGACTAACTATCTTTCTACTGAAATGAGGTGAACATGGGTTAAAGTTCATACCTCGTCTTGGTTGAGGAGGAACAGTATCATCAAGGAGAGGATTACAGATCGATAAGAATTGATGTTTCATGCCATAATGTCGAGAACTTGTTATGCACACACCACTGGTTTGAACATTACATTTTTTGTTGGTTAGTCGTGTTAGAATACAATATCACTGAGAGGGGGGGTGAATCAGTGGTATAGAAGGCTAGTTTTACTAATTCTTTAAACACTTACAAGAGGCCACTATTTCAAAAATTAGAGCATTTAAAAGACCATGGGATACACATCAAACATACCTTAAATCAAAGTACTTAGCACACCATGGAAAACAACACACCATAACACATGTTTTAAGTGGAAACCCCTAAAAAGGGAAAAACCACTATCCAACCACACAAAATCTTTATTCAACTATCTCACTGACAGAAAATCTCACTGATTACAATGTGTTTGAGACCACCAACTCCCTATGTAGAGAACCAACTCCTTATGTAGAGAACCAACTCCAACCAAGATCAAAAACACCAAGTTTAATGACAAAAAAAATCAACAATCAGAGTTCTATTGTATATAATGATATCATTAACTTATGAACCTTCTGTAAAATATGCTTACACTCTACTGAAACAAGACTGCTCACCTTCAAGTGCATATATCAATACCCTTATTCAATATTCCTCAAGAAGGATAGATTTTACAAGTTCATATATTATTCACTGAACAAGAATGTATTCATTGGTTTCAACAGGTCACCAAAACTTCAAGGATCTCATTTCATTCATCTAATCCTCTGCTAGATTTATCTACTATATCCACACAAGAGTTATCCTTCACTCACTGCTCCTCAAAAGATGACTCTATAGAAAAACATTTTATCATTAGTGGGCTATTTCCAAAGATGTACACTTGATATCACACCCCATACACACCTATACTTCGGGATCAAAAACTACTTCAAGTGAAAAAACTATTGAATCCATCGTTTCCTTGAGCTAGTAATAGGATCAAGGGGTCAGAATAAGGGAATTAATAGAAAATTAATCATTGAGCCTTGGAAAACCATTGTTTCTTGGATAATTAAGTATTTTACCTATGACTCAGGCTAATACACCATGGTAGTGGGACCACCATTCCGTCTGCTAACCCAACTGCGTCACGATGTAGAAAACCCTGAGATAAGAATCAATATTCCTACATTTCTATTCCATTCCCTAGACAACATGATTGAGAAATATAAAATTGGGTCTGGCCCATTAAAACATCATGGTTTAACTACCATGATTCACAAATGTCAAATTTTGAAGAGATAGAAAACATACGGGAAATGACATAAGATCCTTAGAAAATTTGAAAACCCAGTACCTGTACAAAACTTTGAAATAGAGGAATCATCTAGAGTAGCCACTGAGGCTCCAAAGGGAAATGCTCCAAAACATCAACATTCATAGGAAGTTCTAGAGAGTGTAGAGTTAGAAACTACCCAAAACCCTATGGAAAGCCAAGATTCTCCTAGGGCATCAAAAGTTTTGGAGCCTTCAGAAAGGCCAATTATCAACTCTTTTGAAGAAAAAGAAACTGAGCCACCAATGGAAAAAAAGTAGTGCTCAAAACAAAAATTACGGAAACCCCCTCCTTTAAGGAGAAGCAAGTGCTTAGCAGTGGATGTTGATCCTCCCACTATTTTTGAGCATATACCTACTTCAAAACAAAATAGACAAACCAAGCAACCTATTGTTAGTAAAACTCCTAAGAGAAATGTCTTGGAAGAGACCATAAGGGTATCAAGTTCACCTATATGAGAAGTAGAGGAAACATGGGAAAGGTATGTAAGTGATACATAAGAAGTGAGGTCAGGGGCCATCACTATTTCAAAAGCTACTGCACCATCTGAGAAGTGACTTCCAACTGCAAATGTATGTGAAGAAATACAAAATATTCAAATTCTAGATATTCTTGAAACAAAAATAACACAATCATATGAACAAATAGCACCATTTTTGTAGGCATTAAATACAAAAAAAATCGTAGAGGATAATCAGTCTCAAGAAATTCAACTGATAGAAAAAGGAACACAAAAAAATTAGTGAGTTAGAAAATGAGTTAAGTAGATTGAAACAAAAAATTATACAGTTAAAAGACATGCTTCACCAAAATGATTAGCTGATTTTGCTACAAAAGCAAAATATTGAACAGAATGAGAAAGATATTTCTGTTCAAAAACAAGAAATACAACAAATAAATGATTCTTGGGAACAAGAAACTAAAATCTTGAAAACTGAATTACAAGAGAAAGATATGATAATTGCAAACTTACAATTACAACTAGATGAAAGAGTGAAAAAGAAGGAGCCAGAAATTGTAAGCTTGCAATTACAAATGCATGATACAATAAAGGAGAAAAATTCTAAAATAGAAAACTTGCAAATTTAGTTAAATCAATTTGAAGAAAAGGATCAAGGAAATCTAACACTACAAAAAGCTTTGTCTAATAAGGACAAACAAATCAACAGACTGATAGATAATTTTGTAGAATTCCTGAGAGCCTTTATGGAGAAACAAGAGAAGCATCAAAATGAATTGAATGCTATTATCAGTCAGATAGTGGAAAAGGAGGAAAAAATACAAGAATTAAGAGCTAAACCAACAATGGAAAGCAAAGAGGTTCAAACTAAACCCACAAAATGGAGTGGTTTCAAATCCACATTCCTCCTTTGTTAAGGATGTGGATGGAACATTGCTATTTCTTGAGAAAGGCAAGAGTAGAGATTGTATGAAGCTAAGACAGAGCCCTACAACATTGGTGAATTATTGTTGGCTTGTAGGAAACCCTCTAGAATGTATTATATGTTTTTAAATGAACAAGTGTTAAGATGGAAGTTGTAAAGGATCTCTTGCAATCTACCACATGATCCCAATGATAAGGACTTTTTGGAGGCCTTCAAGTCATCATCCCTCACACAACAAAATTTGCTCTGTGAATTATTTACCCACAATTTGTTGCTGGAAAAACATACAGAATTTTCATTAATTTGCTTGTAGGAGAAGTACAATTGAGATCTTTTCTATCTACTTTGCAAAATCAAATCAATTGACAGGATAGGACAAGAGAATACCTCTAGGAAGAAATAATTGTTGGTCTCTTAATGAGATATCATTACCATAAACCATATGCATTTAGGAAATAATTTAGGAGGATCAAAAAGTATGATGCCATGAGAGAGATATATATATAATGAAACTTGTCTTAGGATTTGTTTTGAGGATTTTCAAACAAATAGGCCATAGTTGATAAATAACGCATGGGCAGCTTGTGAAGAGAGATATACTCTCTTACCTATACATTTAAAAAGGAAAGAAATGATTTCCCCTACAAACTTGAAATGGTCTTATAAGAGGGCAGAGGCAGTAGCAGAGTTATTGTAGCAATTGAAGTCAAAATCGGTAGGGATGAGATATAGACCTCCTCTGCTTCTCCAACCCCCACCTCTAGTACTTGTGATAGTAGATCAATCTCAATGGGAACTTCAAGATTGAAAAGTGAGAATCAGATTGGCTAAAGGTTTTTTCAAAAATCTTGAGCAACAAGATCCTTCATAAGAATCAAATTATGATAACAGTTCACTATTTGAGGAACATAATAGAAAAAGGGAAGTAGAAAAACAAAATAACCTAAGGAGACAACCACAACAAAGAGCAAGAGGACCTACTTAACCTTAAGAGGGGGAGAAAGTGATGAGGTAAAATCAACCTCATCCTATTTTGACCAAATTACCCCTTTTATACAAGTCAACTGACCCAATTATGCCAATATATTAAAGTTCTTCTGATAATTATTATTTATTTACAAAGAAATAATGTATAAAGCTTTATTCTTAATTTGATTCAGATTTGACTACTAACATTGACAAAGTGCTATGTAAAAGATCTATCATTGCACAAACATGACTCTGTAGAAATGAAGTGGAGAAAGCAACCATTCAATGAAGACATGAGTAATCAGCATTGGAAGTTGGAAGCTCCAGAAAAGAAGGAAACCAACAGTTAGAAGTCTTTAGTTACTCCATGCATATAGAATTTTCTTTACTTTCTTGTTATTTCCAAACGCTAATACATTTAAGCTCCCACTTGAAGCCTCCTTTATTACACTTCAAGTCAGACTTTTTAAAGCAAGTTGTTATATTTCCAGTTACAAGACTTTTTAAGCAGCAATTACGAGTTTCCCAAGATTTTTGGCATGATCAATAGATATATAAACCTTATGTTTTTATTATGGATACACAATAATAATAGAATGTTTTGAGTTTCTAAAAGTCAATAAGTTTTCTACATATATTATTTCATATAAGATGTGAATGGATTTGTGTTGTCTCTGTTTTGATATGATCTGAAGAAGTGCAAGTATTCTGGAGAGTTGGCCACTCATTTGGATTAGGAAATAGATAAGTATCTATTTTCATGTTATGTGAATGTGTTGTTTTAATTCTTGTTAATGTTATTAAAATGTTTTATGTCATTTAAAAATGTGGTAGTTAGTCTATGATAGCCTGCAGGATTTGTGTTGTAATCATTGTCTAGTAAAATTTATAGTTAGAATTCCATAAGTGTTGTTAAACACCTTCTGAAGTTCTGAAAATTTTTCTCATTGTTTAGTGGACAAAGAGTTTCAGAGTTCTATTGTGGTTAAAAGTTCTAAATCTCTGTAGTTGTATGAATTCCTATTATAAGTATAGTTTAGTTCTTGTTTTCTTTTGTAAAGTTACCAAAATGTTTCCATGCTTTCATTAATTAGATTTATATGCTTTCCTTCGTATAGGATGCTAATGATTTTTAGATAATTTATTAATACTTTCTTTAGTATAAATTTCAATACTTTCTAGTTTTAGAGTTTATTTACAAGATTCATTTAAGAAAGAAAATTAAAAAACTACTACTAAAGTGAGATACTTAAACCTCCTCTTGCATATAGCCTTGGACATTGTCTAGTCGATAAACTAATTTATAGTACAAGGTTCAATGACAACCTGTCACCAAGAACCTAATTTATAGAAGACACAATACAAAAAACCATCAAATGGAAACATATTACCATGAGAAGATACCATCTGTAGATGTGGTGCCCAAAATTGGTCAAATTTTAATGCCGCATACCCATTAAGAGTCCACCATGATAAAATAGTAGATTCCTTGCACCTATCATAAACTATCATAACTCATAATTGACTCCTCAAATAGGGTACTCCATTTATGGCTCCATAATCTCCATTCAAAGATGTTCTTTTGAATTGTCATAACACTGGTCAAGAGTCCAATGTAACTCCCCTATAATCATCCTCTTACATGTCATAATACTCTATCATAGGTAATTCCTATCTTAAAATATCGTAATGACATTATATGCTCTTACAACCTATTACACACTTTCCAAAGTATCCAACACATGGAAAATAATGCCAACATAAAGTGGGATGCCTCGTTTCCATATGAGGCCAAAAATAATAAATAAATATAAATGTTAGAATTCAAGGTTGATACACCTTTCCCAACATTATCCCACTTGTAAAATACCTTACAAAAGAGTAAAGGGGATCTTCAACATTGAAATTTGACTGCTAGGGTCTGTGAGGCCCATAGACCCACTACACATAAATTTCTTTATTCTCACAAGCTTTTTCAATGCATTTGTAACATTTTATGCAATGTCAACCTTCTTCAACATCACCTCCCATCCTCTACCATGCCTCTAACAAAATGGTATTAGACATCTATGTGCTTCATCCTCATATGAAATGTTATGTTATTTGCTAGACATATGGCATTCTGACTATAACATAGAATGCTAATAGCTCCTTGACTCAACCCCACATTTAAACATAATCTATTAAGTGAGATGCATGTTGGGTTTCCAAATCAGCAGACAATAAACCCTAAAGGTTTGCCACTTCTTATAATCAGATTTACTATGAGACTTGGCCAACAAAGACAAGAGATTGTTTGCACTTATCTCCCCCTTTACTTCAGGTTCTACCGCACCTAGGGGGGTATCCCTCATTCACAACCAAAAGATTCATCCTTGACTAATTCAAGCAGAATGTTCTCATGTATGAACCAAGATTTGTAAGATAAACACTAGACTAGCAACATTCTTAGACTATCCCCTTCGTTAAATTTGAGAACATGCAACTAAAACCCTACTCTTAAAACAAAATAAAACATGAAATAGTTTGATTCATATGATTTATCTTTAAATTCATTGTTCTTTTGGACCTTTGGGAAAATAGGTCCAGATCGGTGCTTTATTTGGGCAGCAGAGTCAAACTAAGCAATGTAAATACTTTCTTATGACACCCAAAACTTCATATCTAGAGGACTCACAATAATATTACTACCTTACAGTAATAAGTCCAAGAAAGGATATTTCCTGCAACTCTACTTCAACAATCCCTAATGTAAAACATCACTTCATATGTCTTACTTATAGCATATTTAATCCATTCCTTGAACATAAGCAGTAAAATAAGACATTCAATATAACAAATGTGCATAAGTGAACTCTAAAATCCTTGATTCCTTCATTCACAAAAGAGATGCTTACATTCAAGGAGACAGTTGCAAGAAACACACACACATGCAATGTTAATCATCTAATTCAATCTGGAAAGAACAATGTCATTCAAAAGTTTACTCACACATCAGAAAATGTCCCTGTAGCCCAAACTCTAGTCACCATCTCCTACAGAAAACTACTTCCCAAAATGTGAATAGCTTCTGTCCAAATCCCAGAAGAACTCACTTTTTAAAGTGGAATAGCATGCTCTTTTATAGACAAGAGCATGTTGCTCTAAAAATTAATTAGAATCCTGGTAGTAGGTGAGATTTTTTTTAATTACAACCAGCTACCCATGAGCCTGGGGAGAATATTAAAATATACAAAAAGAGGAGAAAACAAAATACAATATAAAATTATTTTAATTTATTCTCCCTGTTTTGACATTTCACATTTTCACTTTACAATGGTTGTGCATCCTCATTTCGCACAATCGCAGATGCTTGACCGGAGACCCCTAACTCCCCCGCAATGCTAGGAAATGGAAGCCTAAGACCTCCCCTTTGGTTCTTCCCTGATGGAAACCATCCTCTAAGGTGATAAAGAACAAATTTCAATAGTTATCAGTCTAAATTTTGCCCAATCTAATTTTTCTTGGTCATTTTTGTCCTTCTAGTAGCCAAAAACCATTGTAAATATGCTTAAAATCCTTGCCAATGCATTAGGAATGATCATAGGAAGATTTTGCAGCCTGAAACAACATTTTTTGGCTCAAACATGTCCCCAAAACTACCTGGAAGCCAAAAAACATGAATAGCTTTTACATTTGCATCATTTCCTACCTGGAGCTGCTTAAAACCCATTGAAAACGACAAAGAAGTGAAGGAAATGCTTTACATTCACCTACAAATGAGAAAGAAGGGCAGAAAATGCCATGCGATGGGTATTTTGCGCCATCGCAGGGGTCTTTGTGTGCACATCAGAGAGGGCTGCGATGGTGTGAAATGCACCATCATGCCTCTCTTTTGCTTTTATAATCTTTACCCAAGGTTTAATATATCCTTTTCATAATATTTTCCCTAAAATTTCTTTCTTTAAACTTTATTAAAATGCCTTTCAATATTTCATTTTAATAATTGCATTTTAAAACTTTAGACTTAGGCAAAATTTTAATTTCTCTTGTCAGGCAGATGGCATTTTTTCTCTGCAGGCAAATTGGGTACCTGATGACCATGAAAATTTGCACATGGCCATTATCAATTATTTCAGAAAACCCATTTCCTCAGAATCTACATCGCCAACTGAAATCAGGGAGTTCCTTTATAAACTGGCCCGCAGGATAAGTTCGCCGCAACTGAGATGCATTAAAATAATGTGCCATATGGTCTCTGATTTTGATGAAATTGGAACTAGAGATGTTTGAGACCAAATTGAGAAATGTGTCGCCCTCAAAATTATAAAATTTGCAACTTCTCGGAATGCCAAATCTAGTCTGGTCGTAGTCAGAAAATAATTAAATACCCCATCAAAACTCGTCCCAGGAGCATGAAACTGAACAAGCATGCTACCATATGCACCAAAAAACATTCCACCAACCTAATTTGCAATATGACCCCTAATTTAAAAAGTTTTAATCGGCGAACGTGGCCTCCGGGGTAGATTAAGCAGCATGTCGACCTAGCCTTTGTCGACACCTTGAAAGGATACATGCACTTCAAATTCACAAAATTTGAAGGTGCCAAGAGTGGATCTAATTAGGGATGTATGCCCCTTGCGAGCATAGAAAGAATCTAGATCTTTGGTGAGCAGACCAAGTGTCTACTCCATTGGGCTCCTTAACCATTGTATGCTTCATTCTGCCAACCAAACTTTAAACTTGATTTGGTGGCCCCGGGCCACCAAAAATGGAGAACCAATACCTTCCCTTATCAAACACCTGATTCTGATTTGACTGACCGAAGCACAATATAAAAACTTGACTAAAATCTGCCTGATCATATACACTGTCACTGACATCTCTAACCATTTCTCTAAGCCTATCATTGTCAATGTAATCTTTGTCATTTTGCATCTTAAAATTAGGCATATAACCACACCTATTGTCATACCCTTCACCGTTAAGTAATGTATATATGCCATATTCATCAAACAATGCATTATTATATGGCACGTAACACTCCTCATTATCTACCTGACTATTATGCATTACCAAGCATTCATCCAGCTGATCCGGACACTGAAAATACTCAAAATCTATCAAGTGGATGGGAATATCAAGTCTGATTTCATCATATATTTGCATAGAAAATGCAAAATCATCATAGGAAATTTGAGGCAAACCAGATAAACAATTCTCAGAAAAATAGTCATAATCATTTATATTGCTCATTCCATCACCTGACTGCTTTTCACATAGGCCTAAAATTTTTGCCATGTCAACACATTCTGAGATAGCTTTACCTGGGAGACTTTCAATATCTTTTGTATCACTAATTGATGGTGATATCAATTTCTGATCCACACACCCATCATTATCACCATATCATTCTCACATGGGCCAAAGATCTCTAATTTTGACTTACATATCCCCTCCTCACAAACTGATGCAACACATGGATCATCTAAAAATATAGTTGTCTCCTCATATAAAGGATTTGAAATCTCATGTAGCCCACCTTTGAATATATCCTGACAAGACACCATTTGATCCATCTCCATTGCCTCATCATATAACAGATTTGAGAATCCTTGGAAACTATTTTCAGTTGGTAATGATATAAACTCTTGACTCACAGAATCATCATGATGCACATTAAAATGAGCCAAGGCTGAAAATAAGTCAGTTGTAGTGTGGACACCAATATCATCTTCACAAAGAGAAAAATTCTCAAATTCAATCACATATATGTCATTTGAAAAATCAAAATAATAAT
Source organism: Cunninghamia lanceolata (assembly GCA_027924645.1). Taxonomy (NCBI): domain Eukaryota; kingdom Viridiplantae; phylum Streptophyta; class Pinopsida; order Cupressales; family Cupressaceae; genus Cunninghamia; species Cunninghamia lanceolata. The sequence goes on along the minus strand of BSBN01001052.1, from coordinate 398,827 downwards.
CATTGCCATCAATCTCATAGGTTGGGCAATTCTAGACATGTTCAAGGTCATCATTACCTAAATCGTTCACATTGTCAAAGCCATGGTCAAAACCAACCAATTCTTGCATATCACATGATGGAGATATCCCTTCACAATCTGGTACATGAGTATTGATAGCAAACTGGAACTTACTTAAAATATTTTTTTCAACATACATGCTTCTTGGCTACTCATATGTATTTTCCAGAGGTCTATGAGGCATAATCTCAACATTAAACATATTTACTTCATTGAAGTCATTATGTCATTTATTGGCTCAAATGCTACACTAAGATAGGCATAATCAGCACCTTGGAATGATGCATACACTGGGGCAACAGTAACACATTCATCTTGAAAATTATCTTGAAAACATGCATCCATGTATCCTATGGGCATCCCATACTTCTGATTATTTTCAATGTCCATAGCAGATTTATAGGCCTGATGCAATGTGGTGGGCTCTTTATCCCTGAGCAAATAACTCATTTCCTCATCAAATGCACTGAGATAAATTGTCAAACATAATGCATCATTTGGTCTCATATATTCTGGAATGCCCTTGACTGTCCTTGAAAACCTCAAGTTGAAAGTTGGAACTAACTCATCTTCTTCCTTTTGGATGTTCATATGTTTTTGTATCGCTAAACCTAGATTAATTCTATCACCAAACTGCTCTATGAATGCTGTCATAAACTCACTCCAAGAATGGATGGAGCATGCCAATAAATAAGAGAACCAGTCCCTTGCATCTCCTTTCAGAGACTGTACAAACAACCTTATGACAACATCCTCATGATCAACTTCGTAATCATCCATTCAATTTCTAAACTACTGCAAGTGTTTTTCTACTGATTCACCCTTCATACCACTTAATTTAGGTAAATATTTTTTGATTTTACTAGGCACGGCATTTGGGTAACCAATAATGCCACTGAAATTGAAGGCCCTATATCTTCCAGTGTTGAAACCTCTTATATTACACGACTGGGACTGATTATTACACATTATTACATTTGACACCATACCAGGATAAATGGACTGATAATACATATATATATGCTTTCACAAGCACCAGACTTCAACTATGCATTCTCTCATTTACAACCTAAACTCAAGCATTTCATTAATACATTTTTTCTATGAATCATTTTCAAAAATTACGCATACTACATAACATATGAACTGAAATTTACAACATAAGAGTATGCAAACTTATTTCCAACACTTCCCTTTTGTCCAGTGCTAACTTCACTTAATAGGGAATCATTTAAAACTCAAACACCATGGTTTTCACATAAGCTCTTCATTTTTTTTTTTGAAAACCAAAATAGAAATACCTAGACAACTGCAACAGTTGCTAATTCTTCCTTTTGGCTAAGAAATATGCTGATCTGGAACTTTTTTACATCCTTTATTGGGTTCTTTGTATACAGAGTCGCCACCTCTTTGTAGAGGAATGAGTGTTATGAAGCTGTAAACTCCTTACCGCCTTTCTTTCATTTTGTGTTCTCCTCAACAGCAGAGTCACATGAAACCTCTTCAAAATATGCTACAATCAAACTTGTCCAGGTCTAAAACCCTCTTAAAATATGAAACAAATATCCAGGTTCCTCAATTTTCTAGACTCTTTTCATGGATATGGCATTGTTCCCCAGTAGACTTGCCAATTTTGTTGGGTTTCCAAATCAGCGGACAATAAACCCTAAAGGTTTGCAACTTCTTATGATCAAATTTACTGTGAGACTTGGCCAACAAAGACGGGAGATTATTTGCACTTATCTCCCCTTCACTTCAGGTTCTATTGCACCTAGGGGGTATCCCTCATCACAAACAAAAGATTTATCCTTGACTAATTCAGGCAGAATGTTCTCATGTATGCACCAAGATTTGTAAGATAAACCCTAGACTGGCAACATTCTTAGACTATTCCACTGGTTAAATCTGAGAACATGTAACTAAAACCCTGCTCCTAAAACAAAATAAAACATGAAATAGTTTGATTCATATGATTTATCTTTAAATTCATTGTTCTTTTGGACCTTTGGGCAAATAGGTTCCAGATCGGTGCTTTATCTAGGCAGCAGAGTCAAACTAAGCAATGTAAATGCTTTCTTATGACACCCAAAACTGCATATCCAGAGGACTCACAATAATATTACTGCCTTACAGTAATAAGTCCAAGAAAGGGTATTTCTTGTAACTCTACTTCAACAATCCCTAATGTAAAACATCACTTCCTATGTCTTACTTATAGCATATTTAAACCATTCCTTGAACATAAGTAGTAAAATAAGACATTCAATATAGCTGTTAGTACTCATTTATGTTTGGGGTTTTAAGTCCATACATTTGCAGATTTTCCCATTCAAACCCTGAAATTTCTGAGTCTTGGGGTCTCGCGTTTGTCTTTTCTATTTTGATGGTGACCTTCTGTGGCGGGTTCTCGGTTACAAAGTTTCATCCTCATGCTTTAATGTTCATAGGTTGACTGGCCTCCGCGCAGTATTTTACTGCCTTTTCCCATCGCACATGAGAAAAGTGTTAAGTTTTTGTATATGCAAGTGCAAATGTATGTTGAGTTGCTTGCGAAATCTCAATCAGTTTCCAAAAATGCAAAAAATTTTGAGTTAAATACATTTTTTATGCATATCAGGTCGCATGTACAAAAGGTGAATCTATCAAAGATTCCCCAGGAATATTCTATAGTTGTATGCATTTCCTAATGCATATCGGGTTCAAAAGGATGCATGTACATTTAGGGAATCTTCCGCAAGATTCCAAGAATGTGCCGTTGTTGTATATCGGGTTCGCTTGTATGTGTTTTGTTGTACATCCTAATATACATCAGCTGCATGCATTTGAAAGATACAAGGAAAAATATACAAAGGTGGCATATTCCTTGAAGATTCCTTGTTTGTATGTTTGACATACAAAGGTGCTAGTATACTTTTTCTACAGTGCAGCCGGCAGATTCATGTGGTGGGGCCCACGGACAAATAAGGGGTGAATGTATGTCCGATATACAATCAAATGTGCAAGCAAAATATACAAGAGGAAAGGATACAGCCAGACTTCAATGATTTTTTGAATCCAATGGATAAGGGGCAGAGGTCCGTTGTATGTATATCGCATTTGTATAAGCGATATGCAAGGAAACATACAATGAAGAAATATGCATTCTAGACCCGAAGGAGAAGTCAGATGCGGCAGATAAATTTTTGAGATCCGCCTTGTATGTATGAGGCGTTTGTATACGCAGTTATACATTGAGATATGCAAGCAGAGGGACATACATCCCAGACGCGATGGAGAAATAAAATGCAATGAGTAGTAATTTGAGGTCCGTGGGTTGTATAAAGCACTTGTATATGTCGATATACAAGCCAATGTGCAGTGGAAGGGATACAAGCAAGATTTGAACCGATTCTCAAATTGCTTTTATAAAATTTGAAGTCCAACTTGTATATAAGGTGATTGTATATGCATCCTTTCTTGCATATACAAGGGCAAAATGGCAAAATGAAGATGGCAAAAAGTTAGCGGTAGGAGTATGTAGTGCCTACGTGGCACAATATTACAGGTGGGTGACTTTTTAGCGTTTTGGAGCTATCTGTTTTAGCGATGGAATCAAAATCGACGGCTATCTTTCAAGTTCATAGTAGTGGTAATTTTTTGTATCTGCGGCCACGTTTGGGCGGGAAAAATTCCAGAGGCTTGCTGCTGCTGCGTCCTCAAGGGCCTGCGGGTAGATGAAGCATTGATGGCGGATTTGCAAAGGATGGATGACGGAAAGGATGGGTCAACCACCTGATTGAAGATGAAAGTCCTTGAGCAGCGGTGTAGATCCTGATTCTGCCTGCTCATTCCTCTTTGTCTCTCTGCAGCATTGAATATTTTTGGGCACCATTCTTCATGCATTGAATCTGGCGATTTTTCTTTGATTTACCTTGTAATTAATTTTTGTTGGGTACATAGTCTTGGTATAAAGGCTAAACTGTGTTACCCATTGTTGTTGTTGAAAACTAGACAACTTTTTTTGGTGTTGTAATAAGATACGACTTCATTGGTGGCTCTGTCTTGGGTATTTTGTGAGTTTATGAGTCTCATGTTGTATGTTTTTCTGCATAAACCTACTGATATCATGCTGATTTAAATGAGTAATGCTACACTGCATGTGTTCTGTTATCTATCTCCAAAATGAATGTTTTCTTCTTATGAATCTAAGCATTTAAGGGGTGTTTATGACTCTAGAATATAAGTTTGCTGTGTTGAATGCTTGATTTCTTACTTCTGCTCAAGGAGTAGATTAAACGTTTCAGATCAAGTATTGGGAAGAATACATTGCAATAGGGATATCAGTAAGTAGAGATAACAGAATACTCTATTTTGGAAAGTATCTGTAAGGTAGATACTAAAAATCCCCTTGATATCCAGTCTTTGGTATATGTTTATGCTAGCCATTCACATGTGTATGTCTATTGACTCCGAGCCCTGGATAGGCACCGATCCAGTCTTGTATTGAGGTTGCAACCCAAAGCCTCAGTTTTTCATCCAAACATAAAATCAATCTTAAACTTTAAATCAAACCATTAGGACTTTAGAAGTAGTTTTAGGATCCAAAATCCTCTGTCTACAACTGAATATAGGCCCAAAGCTAGCCCCGTTGTACTTATCTCATAGTTTTGGTCTGCATAATAGAGGATTTATCCGCTTTGTATCAGCATCCCAGTCTTTGCATATTTATATTTCATGTATGTTGAGTAGGGAATCCCCCCTTGGTTCTACAGAGCCTAAAGAAGAAGAGATATTTATAGAGTCTATCTCCTATACTGTTGGCCCCTGGCCCGAGAATCCCTTTGATCAATGATGGCTACCTTGTAGGGATAACCAGGAATAAGCATCCAGTCTAGGAAAATACCAACAGATTTTGGCGACTCTACTGGGGAGTACTTTGTGAAAGAACCCTAATTTTAAAAGAAAACAATTCCTAGTTATAGGTGGTGACTCTGAACCAATCTCCTAACTGGTAAACTATAAATTTGCATGCTAGGGAGAAGATCCCTGCGTAATTCTCTGTCTATAGAATTACCCAGAAAAATGATGTACAGAAAAAAGGGGACTACTCAAGCCAGTTAAGAGGGTTCTCCCAGAAGTGATAATGTTCAAGACAATCCAGGATCTTCAGAGTGGACAATACCCTATTTTTCAAACACTGAGGCAGAAATCTAGAATGTATATGAAAGACAACAAGGTAGTGGGTTGAGAATGAGATCGGAGGTGTTTCAAGAACGCCCTTTCCATGACTTCCTTGATAGATTTGAAGAAGATGAATCCCCAAGGGATGATAATGACGATCAGAATATAATGAAACCATCTTCTTCTATGCCCAGAGAGGAGGAATTAGCAAAAGAGATTAAGAGCCTAAGGGCAAAATTAGAATATCTGCAGGTAGTAAAAATTAGAGATGACATGAGACAGAAAGTGCAAGCTTTGAGATTTGCTCAGAATGATTCGATCCCTACCCTTGAAAATGCAAATATGCAAAGAAACCAACAAAGAAATGAAGTTCAAGATCAGCATAATGATCAAAGACAGAATGCAAATAATGCTAGAAAACCATTAAATAATGTAAGAAATTAGAATGCAAATAGAAATGCAAATGCTAATCAATTTGGTAGACAGTCGATGCAACTGGATAGATTTAGACAACTTGTTTTTATGGCATTCCTGGTTACCCCAATCCTATTGACAAACATGTGAGGCTGCAAGTGCCTAAGTTTTCAGGAAATAATACTGTGTCAGGGGAAGACCATTTAAAAGCTTTTTAGAATATCATGGACAACTTTGAGGTTGAGCATGAGGATGTTTTTATGAAATTATTTATGCAATCCCTAGTTGATGAGGCCAGAGAATGGTACAAAGGTTTGCCTGACAGAAGTGTTTCATCATGGGAGGACTTCAGGAGAATATTCAAAGAACAGTATGGTGACAAAATTGATCCTAGTTTTTTCATTAATGAATTCACTGGAATCACCAAAGGATCAAATGAACAAGTTGTTGATTTCAATGCTAGATTCATGAAGGTGTTGAACAAATTGCCACATCACCTGAGGCCTAACGAACCTATGTGCATAGTCTTGTACATAAATGCTTTTGATGCCAAAACTGCCTATGGATTAAGAGATAAGGGTCCTCACAGCCTCAGAGATGCTTAAGATTGCAACAAATATTGAAAATAACAGAAAAGCATCTGGTAAGACAAACAGGAGAGATGATGTAAAAATTCTGCAAAAATCCAAATACTAAATCTCAGAGTGTTCGGGGCAATGCATCTACTTTTGAGGATAAATTAGACAAACTGACAACTATTGTCAAGGACCTGAGCTATAGAATGGCTAAAAATAAAAAGGGAGTTGGTCCTGATAGACAAGTTTACCAAAGGAAAGAAAGAAGACCATCATTACATGATATGCCATATAATACTAATTGGCATAATGGTAAACCTATTCTCCCAAACAGCAACACAAGTCAAAGGACTCAAAATGTTAAGAAAACTCTTGATCCTTTGAAGAAGGCCATAAATATTGTTATTGACACCCTATGGTGCATCATATGTCAAATGCCTCACTCACAATCACAATGCCTGATTGCTCAATCTCTATACAACAATGTTGTTGCCTATGATGAATGCAATGAGCCGCATTGTATGGAAGATGATAATGTAAATATGTTGTCTACAAACAGGGAGTATCCCTTTCACGATGCTGATGCAAGTGCAAATGATGAGATTCAGGCCTATCAATAGTTTCCCTATGATGAAGATGAGGAAGATAACTATGCCTATGCTCAGGATTCACACAATTTTCTAAATAACTTGAGGAGGCCTTCTGATGAAGAAATTATAGCCTTTACAGCTATAGCAGTAGCTCAAGTCAAAAGCAATTACAATCTCTGGGGTAAAGCTCAGGTAAGTAACTCACACCAACCAAAGAATACCTTTGCAAGTCAGCCAGTGCATAGTCACAAAGGGATTGAAACACAAAAGAAGCAATGGAGCAATAATAAGCAAAATTTTAAGCAAAAAATAGGTCATGATTCTCAAGGACCAGAAAATAGAATCCCCCAGGTTGAGGATCAAAATAAAAGTTTTCAGGTCAGAGATGACAGTCAGAAAGCCATAAAAAACAAAGTTGGATCATCTCAGGATAAAAATAAAACCATAGATTAGGCTACAACTATCATACAAAATTATGTTCCATTTGACATAACTCAGGTCTTATCTCAGATGAAAGTCTTTGTTCCATTAATGGAATTGATGAAAGTTGAAGAGTTCAGAAATAAAACATTGTCCCTAATTTCAGGAGTACCTTGTCAAGCTGATTAGAATATTGAGACTCAGGGTAGGAAACGAGCCCTATATATCGATGAGGACGAGACTCCTGAAGTATATCTTGGGATGACCATGACAAAATGCCTTTCACAGGTTGAACCATTTTATGTCTCCCTTTTCATAAATAGAAAAGTGATTAAGAATTGTATGCTTGACTTAGGAGCATCAACGAATGTCATGCCTTTGGCTATCATGCAGCAAGCTGGGTTAAAGATTGATAAGGCATGTGGGAAATGTTATGCCATGGATGTTAGGGAAGTACCTATCATTAGAATTATGAAAGATGTTGTTTTCAGACTGGCAGCATATCCTGAAAAGGGCTACATAATGAACATAACAGTTGTTGATATCAAGCCATAGTATGGCATGCTGTTGTCAAGAAGATGGGCAGCGTTGATTGGTGGGAGTATGCAATTGGACTTGTCATATGCTATGATCCCTATGAATGGCAAGGATGTCAAACGAATCAGAGAAGAAAGGTCATCAGAAACAGTTGAGGATCAAGAATCAGAGGAGCAGATATGCTTTGTGGACACTGACTGTGACAATTTTAGAGTTGTCTCAGATGATAAAGAGGATAAAGGTAGAGACATGTGCATTCAAGAACTTGACCAACAGGGTCTTTGGACCATGTATTTCAATGGAGCTTGTTCAAGGGAAGGGTCTAGTGCTGGAATTGTATTTTTGTCTCCAACTGGTAAGCTTCTAAAGTTCTCATTCTTGTTGAAGTTTGCTTGTACAAATAATATTGCATAGTATGAGGCTCTGTTACTAGGATTGAATGTAGCTTTGAAGCATGGAATCAAGATGCTCAAAGTAATTGGGGATTCAGAGTTAGTTGTTTCCCAAGTCAGAGATAAGTATGCATCAAAAAATAAAAGATTAAAATAGTATAAGCATGTTGTTTGGGATACAATTGAATTGTTTGATGCTTTTTCAATAAACTGGATTGAGAGATCAAAAAATGTTAGGGAAGATTTTCTAGCTAATGTAGTTGTAAGGCCAGATGACATCACTCTATCAGATGTTACGAATGTTGAGGTCAAACTTAGACATGCAGTGCCAAATAATGTATGTAGTTGGCAATTGTTTGATGATGATAAGGATTTGCTGAGATTTCTACATTGTATTGATGAATATGAGAACCAAGAAATGGATTTTCAAAACTTTGTAGAGGTTGTAGATGGAAAAGAAACCCTCTTAGGGAAAGAAATAATTCAACTTAAGACAAATAAAATCCCTAGAGGGATGGTTACTTTGGAGAGAGCTTTTGACAATAGGGACCAATTTGTTACAAAGGCATCTTCAACAAATAAGAATGATTTGGAAGAAATAAACTTGGGGACATTTCGTGCTCCCAAAAAGGTATACATTGGCAAACAACTCAAGCCCCATATCAAAACTATGATGATTGCATTGCTGAGAAAGTATAAGCATGTTTTTGCCTGGTCATATGAGGACTTGAAAGCTTATAGGGAGGATTTATTTCAGCATGAAATCCCTTTGAAGCCTGGAGCTAAACTATTTAGACAAAAACATAGACCTATCAACTCAACCTTAGTTCCAAAAATGCAAGAAGAACTTATGAAGCTTAGGGAGGCTGGAATAATCATGCCTATTAGGCACTTAACTTGGGTGTCTAACCTTGTCCTAGTCAGAAAAAAGAACAGTGACATAAGATTGTGTGTGGACTTTAGAAATCTGAATGTATCTTCCTTGAAGAACAATTATCCATTGCCAAACATGGAAGCTATGTTATAAAAGGTGACTGGATGTGAACTTTTATCCATGATGGATGGATTTTCAAAGTATAATTAGGTGAAAGTAAAAGAATCAGAATAGTTTAAGACTACTTTCACCACTCCATGGGGAACATATGTATATGTGAGAATACCATTTGGACTGACAAATGCAGATGCCACATTTCAGAGGGCAATGGATGTTGCTTTTGTAGGATTAATTGACTCAATCTTGGCTGTGTATCAGGATGATTTGACAACTTATTCAAAAAAGGAGGAGCAGCATTGCATGCACCTAGAGAAAATTTTTATTAGAGCATTAGAATATGGTATCTCACTCAACCCAAAAAAATGTGCTTTTGGGGTAGTGGAAGGAAAATTGCTTGGACACATTGTTTCCAAGGATGGAGTCAGGATTGATCCTGAAAGGGTGGCTGCAATTGATAGAATTCATATCCCTAAAATAGTGAAAGGTGTTCAGTCCTTCTTTGGGCAAATTAATTTTGTTAGAAGATTTGTGCCTAACTTTGCAGAGACCACCAAAGATATCTCTAAGATGCTGAAGAAAGGTGCAACTGTCAAATGGGAAGAAGAAGCAACTAAATCATTTCAAAATATGAAGGAGGCTATAAAGATGGCTCCTGTGCTAAAATCTCCTAATTTTTCTAAGCCCTTTTAGTTGTTCTCATTTGCTTCTTTCCACACTATTGCTGCATGTTTATTGTAGAAAAATGCAGAAGGTTTTGAACAACCTATAGCTTTCTTTAGCAGGTCATTGCAGGCTGCTGAGTTGAAATATGACATCATGGAGAAACAAGCATATGCACTAGTTAGAGCAGTCAAGAGCTTTAGGCCATATTTGGTGGGCTCTCGGATAGTTGCATATGTACCTCATGCAACAATCAAAGATATTTTTACTCAATAGCAGGTAAATGGAAGAAGATGCAGATGGATAAACAAATTGCAGGAGTTCAATATGGAAATACAAATCACTAAACTAGTGAGAGGACAAGGTTTGGCAAAACTGATGACACAGTCAAATCTAGAGGCATGCCAAGTGAATGTGGTGTATAATGAAGTTATAAATATGTCACAATCAGAGTGGTACAAGGACATTGTATAGTATTTGCAAAATCTGAACTGTCCTACCCACCTCCATGATAATCAGATAAGGACCTTAAAGCTACATGCTATTAAGTACATCATTGTTCAAGGAGAGCTGTATTGGAAAAATCCTGATGGTGTATTACTCAGATGTGTGAATGAGGATCAGGCTAGGGATATTCTAAGTGACATGCATAATGGAGAGTGTGGTGGGCACTATGCTGCCTAGACAACAGCTCACAAAATTCTCAGAGCAAGCTATTGGTGGCCAACTCTTTTCTCAGACGCACACAAAATGGTAAGAAAATGTGAGTCTTACCAAAGGTTCTTAGGAAAGCTAAGATATCAAGGTGCATTACCCCTTAGGACTATAACTGTAGAGGCTCCATTTCAGCAATGGGGGATCGATTTTATAGGGGAAATCTTAGAAAAATCAAGTGGAGGGCACAGTTGGATTCTGGTTGCCACCGATTATTTCACTAAATGGATTGAGGCCATTCCAACTAAAAAAGCTACAAGCAAAGTGGTGATAGATTTTATTCTAGAAAATATTATTATCAGATTTGGAGTACCAGCCAAATTGGTCGCAGATAATGCTATGTGCTTCAGGTCTAGTGAGTTTATTGATTTTTGCAGCAATAAAGGAATTGATTTGTCTCATACGTCACCATATCATCCACAAGGGAATGGTTAGGCAGAGTCAAGCAACAAAAGTCTCATGAAAATCATCAAAAGGACAATAGATAAAAACAAGAGGTCTTGGGATTCAAAGCTAAAGTTGGCATTATGGGCTGACAGGGTGACAGTAAAAAGAGCAACTAGAAGGTCACCTTATGAATTAGTATATGGTGCAGTAGTTAGATTGCCTGTGAACAACCTCCTGCCAATTTATAAATTCATCCAAGGGAACGATGAGGAGATTGGAAACCCAATGACTAAAAGAATAAGTCAGCTAGTTGCACTAGTTGAAATAAGAAGGGAAGCACAAAACACAAACATCAAGACATAGCAAAAGGTGAAGTATCTGTTTGATAGAAGGGCTACAGAGAGAAGGTTTCAGATAGGTGATCTGGTCCTTATGTGGAAAGAAAAGAGCCAAGATAAGGGCAAACATGGTAAATTTGAGCCCTTATGGACTGGCCCATACCAAATTAGCATTGTTCATGGAGATGATTCTTATTTTCTCCAGGCCCTCAGTGGTGAACTACTGGATTTGCCTGTGCATGGTAAATTCCTTAAAGCTTTTTTCTCATAAATGAGTACCTTATGTGCACACTGTAAACTAGGTGTAGATATTTTGTACATGCCTTGTATAGTCAGTCGTGTTTTGAGTTTTGGGTTTTTGTCTGGTCTGCCCCGGAGTAATCTGGTCCTCACTACAGTCTTGCGCCTGCACATCCCCAATCAGAGCTTGTGTCAGTACTCATTTATGTTTGGGGTTTTAAGTCCATACATTTGTAGATTTTCCCATTCAAGCACTAAAATTTCTAAGGCTTGGGGTCTTACGTTTGTCTTTTCTATTCTGATGGTGACCTTCTGTGGCGAGTTCCCAGTTACAAAGTTTCATCCTCATGCTTTAGTGTTCATAGGTTGACCGGCCTCCGCACAGTATTTTACTGCCTTTTCCCATCGCACATGAGAAAAGTGTTACGTTTTTGTATATGCAAGTGCAAATGTATGTTGGGTTGCTTGCGAAATCTCAATCGATTTCCAAAAATGGAAAATTTTTTGAGTTAAATGCATTTTTTATGCATATCGGGTCACATATACAAAAGGGGAATCTATCACAGATTCCTCGAGAATATTCTACAGTTGTATGCATTTCCTAATGCATATCGGGTTCAAAAGGATGCATGTACATTGGGGGAATCTTTCGCAAGATTCCAGGAATGTGCCGATGTTGTATATCGGGTTTGCTTGTATGTGTTTTGTTGTACATCCTAATATACATCGGCTGCATGCTTTTGAAAGATACAAGGAAAAGTATACAAAGGTGGCATATTCCTTGAAGATTCCCTGTTTGTATGTGAGAATGTTTGTATATTTGACATACAAAGGTGCCAGTATACTTTTGCTATAGTGCAGTGGGCAGATGCATGTGGTGGGGCCCACAGACAAATAAGGGGTGAATGTATGTCCGATATACAATCAAATGTGCAAGTAAAATATACAAGAGGAAAGGATACATGTTGGATTTCAATGATTTTTTGAATCCAATGGATAAGGGGCAGAGGTCCGTTGTATGTATATAGCATTTGTATAATGCGATATACAAGGAAACATATAATGAAGAAATATGCATTCTGGACCTGAAGGAGAAGTCAGAAGCGGTGGATAAATTTTTGAGATCCGCCTTGTACGTATGAGGTGTTTGTATACGCAGTTATACATTGAGATATGCAAGCAGAAGGACATTCAACCCAGACGCAATGGAGAAATAAAATGCAACGAGTAGTAATTTGAGGTCCGTGGGTCGTATAAAGCTCTTGTATATGTCGATATACAAGCCGATGTGCAGTGGAAGGGAGACAAGCCAGATTTGAATTGATTCTCAAATTGCTTTTATAAAATTTGAAGTCTGACTTGTATATAAGGTGATTGTATATGCATCCTTTCTTGCATATACACGGGCGAAATGGCAAAATGAAGATGGCGAAAAGTTAGTGGTAGGAGTATGTAGTGCCTACGTGGCACGATATTACAGGTGGGTGACTTTTTAGCATTTTGGAGCTGTTTGTTTCAGCAATGGAATCAAAATCGACGGCTATCTTTCAAGTTTGCAGCAGTGGTAATTTTTTGTATCTGCAGCCTCGTTTGGGTGGGAAAAATTCTAGAGGCTTGCTGTTGCTGTGTCCTTAAGGGCTTGTGGGTAGATGAAGCATTGATGGCAGATTTGTAGAGGATGGACGACGAAAAGGACGGGTCAACCACCTGATTGAAGATGAAAGTCCTTGAGCGGCGATGCAAATCTTGATTCTACCTACTCATTCCTCTTTGTCTCTCTGTAGCATTTAATATTTTTAGGCGCCATTCCTCATGCATTGAATCTGGCAAATTTTTCTTTGATTTGCCTTGTAATTAATTTTTGTTGGGTACACAGTCTTGGTATAAAGGCCAAACTGTGTTACCCATTGTTGTTGTTGAAAACTAGACAACTTTTTTTGGTGTTGTAATAAGATACGACTTCATTGGTGGCTCTATCTTGGGTATCTTGTGAGTTTATGAGTCTCATGTTGTATGTTTTTCTGCATAAACCTACTGATATCATGCTGATTTAAATGAGTAATGCTACACTGCATGTGTTCTGTTATCTGTCTCCAAATTGAATGTTTTCTTCTTATGAATCTAAGCATTTAAGGGGTGTTTATGACTCTAGAATATAAGTTTGCTGTGTTGAATGCTTGATTTCTTACTTCTGCTCAAGGAGTAGATTAAACGTTTCAGATCAAGTGTTGGGAAGAATACATTGCAATAGGGATATCAGTAAGTAGAGATAACAGGATACTCTATTTTGGAAAGTATCTGTAAGGTAGATACTAAAAATCCCCTTGATATCCAGTCTTTGGTATATGTTTATGCTGGCCATTCACATGTGTATGTCTATTGACTCTGAGCCTTGGATAGGCACCGATCCAGTCTTGTATTGAGGTTGCAACCCAAAGTCTCAATTTTGCATCCAAACATAAAATCAATCTTAAACTTTAAATCAAACCATTAGGACTTTAGAAGTAGTTTTAGGATCCAAAATCCTCTGTCTACAACTGAATATAGGCCCAAAGCTAGCCCCTTTTCACTTATCTCACAGTTTCGGTCTGCATAATAGAGGATTTATCTGCTTTGTGTCAGCATCCCAGTCTTTGCACATTTATATTTCATGGATGCTGAGTAGGGAATCCCCCCCTTGGTTCTGTAGAGCCTAAAGAAGAAGAGGAGATATTTATAGAATCTATCTCCTATACTGTTGGCCCCTGGCCCGGGAATCCCGTTGATCAATGATGGCTACCTTGTAGGGATAACCGGGAATAAGCATCCAGTCTGGGAAAATACCAACAACAGCAAATGTGCATAAGTGAACTCTAAAATCCTTGATTCCTTCATTCACAAAAGAGAAGCTTACATTTAAGGAGATAGTTGCATGCAGTGTTAATCATCTAATTCAATATGGAAAGAACAATGTCATTCAAAACTTTACTCACTTACACAGTAGAAAATGTCCATGTAGCCTGAAATCCAGTCACCATCTCCTATAGAAAACTACTTCCCAAAATGTGAATAGTTTATGTCCAAATCCCAGAAGAACTCCCTTTTCAAAGTCGAACATCATGCTCTTTTATAGACAAGAGCATGTTGCCCTAAAAATTAATTACAATCCTAGTAGTAGGTGAGATTTTTTTTATTACAATCAGTTGCCCATGAGCTTGGGAGAATATTAAAATATACAAAAAAGAGGAGAAAACAAAATATAATATAAAATGATTTTAATTTATTCTCCATTTTTTACTTTTCACATTTTCACCTTGCAATTGTTGTGCATCCTCATTTCGTACTGTCGCAGCCACTTAACTAGAGACCCCTGACTCCCCCGCGATGCTGTGAAATGGAAGCTTGAGATCTCCCCTTTGGTTCTTCCCTGATGGCAACCATCCTCTAAGGTGATAAAGAACAAATTTCAACAGTTACCAATCCAAATGTCACCCAATCTAATTTTTCTAGGTCGTTTTGACAGTGGAGGGGCATTTTTTATCCTTCTGGTAGCCAAAAACTATTGTAAATGTGCTTAAACTCTTTGCCAATGCATTAGGAATGATCATAGGAAGATTTTGCAACCTAGAACAACATTTTTTGTCTCAAACATGTCCTCAAAAACCGGTTGCAAGCCAAAAAAATGTGAATAGCTTTTACATCTACATCATTTCCTACCTGGAGCTGCTCAAAACCCGTTGAAAACGCCAAAGAAGTGAAAGAAATGCCTTACATTCACCTATAGATGAAAAAAAGAAGGGTAGAAAATGCCTTGCGATGGGCATTTCGCGCCATCGCAGGGGTCTCTGTGCGCATAGCAGAGAGGGCTATGATGGTGTGAAATGCACCATCATGCATCTGTTTTGCTTTTATAATCTTTACCCAAGGTTTAATGATATCATTTTGATAATATTTTCCCTAAAATTTCTTTCTTTCAACTTTATTAAAATGCCTTTCAATATTTCATTTTAATAATTGCATTTTAACACTTTAGAGTTAGGCAAATTTTTAATTTCTCTTGTCAGGCAAATGGTGTTTTTCTCTGCAGGCAAACTGAGTACTAGATGACCACAAAAATTTGCACGGTGTTGTTATCAATTATTTCAAGAAAACCCATTTCCTTAGAATTTGCATCGCCAACTGAAATCAAGGACTTCCTTTGTAAATTGGCCTACAGGATGAGTTCGCCGCAACTGAGATGCATAAAACAATGCATCATATGGTCTTTGATTTTGATGAAATTGGAATTGGAGACATTTGAGACCAAATCAAGAAATGGGTCGCCCTCATAATTATGAAATTTGCAATTTTTTAGAATGTCAAATCTAGCCCGGTCGCAGTCAGAAAATAATTAAATACCCCATCAAAACTCATCCTGGGAGCACGAAACTAAACATGCATGCTACCATATGTACCAGAAAATATTCTACCAACCAGATTTGCAATATGACTCCTAAGTTGAAAAAATTTAATCGGCGAAGGTGGCCTCTGGGGTAGATTGAGCAGCATGTCGACCTAGCCTTTGTCGACACCTGGAAAGGATACAGGCACTTCAAATTCACAAAATTTGAAGGTGCCAACAATGCCTTCCTTATAGGCATGATTATCTACCATGTATTTAGCCTATATAGTGGACAAATAAACTAAATTCTATCATTTAGACATCCAACTAATTGGACTGCCAAATAATCTAAAAACATATCCACTAGTGAATCTTTTGCTATCGACATTACCTATCCACTCTAAATTCATAAATCTATGAGTATCCACTAAGTTTTGGTCCCCTATAGAATCACCATGATATAAAATAGAGTACTTGGAGGTACCCCACAAATATCTAAAAACCCTCTTAATTGCATTTTAATGATTTCATCTAGGATTAGCCATGAATAGGCTAAGGACTCCCACTACTTGGGCAATGTCTGATCTTGTATAGACCATAGCATACATCAAACTCCCAACAACACTAGCATAAGGCACTTGAGCCATGTCCTCCATCTCACTAGGTGTAGAGGAGTATTGCTCTACAATTAACTTTGTCTCCATCAAAATTATATAACTCAAAGGCTTGCAGACTAACATGTTGAATCTCTCCATCACTAAACTTTCACATGCTTGTTCTGGCCCAACCAATGCTTTGTGTTTACTATACCTCTTCTAATCTCCATGCCTAGAATGTACTTGGATGCTCCCAAGTCCTTCATCTAAAATTATGTTGAAAGTTGAAACTTCAAATCATAATCACTTCCTTACTATTACCAAAGAATAACTTGTCATCTGTGTTCAATGTGATAACAAGGAAATGATCACATCCATTTTGTAATAAACATAGTGATATAATTTGGATCTCAAAAATCCCAATCTCAACACAAAAGAGTCAAACTTTTGATACCACATCCCAAAAGATTGTTCAATACCATACAAAAAAATAGTCTACAACCAAAGTTTATTTACCTTTCTCCAAATATTGCTTTGATTGTGTCATGTAGGTCTCTTCCTCCAAGTCCCCATGCAATAATATTGTCTTCACATCCACTTTTTATATCTCTAAATCAAAAGCTATTACTACAAATAACATGAATGTAATAGATATCAACTTAGCAAATGGCCCGTAAAAATCTCACCAAAGTCCATCCCCTTAACTTGGGAATAACCCTTTTGCAACCAAATTAATCTTGTATTTTTCAATACCACTATCTGAAATCTTCCTTTTGAATACACATTTACCTCCAACATGCTTTCTTCCTTATAGCAATAGTACTAAGTCCCATTTGTCATTCTTTTTCAATGCAATCATCTCCTCATCTGTAGCTTCTATCCAAGACTTATAATCACTCATATCCATCACTACATTCATAGCTCTAGCCTCATCAGTATTAGTAATCAAAGAAAAAGTATATCTTCAATTAGGAGTATAATTTTCTAGTTGTTATCTTTGCTAAGTGGACCTCCTCAAGAGTTGAGGTGGAGGATCTACATCTTCTTTGAAGCTATCCAAACTACTTGAGCTCTCCTTCTCCACGAGTCCTTTATTATCTTCTAGTTCACCTTTCTCAATCTTTAAGTGTGATTACCCACATCCTTCTTCACATCCTCTAGTATCTATAATACTATCAAAGAAGGATTAATTTCTCTAAAAAACACACTTATGCTATACAAAAATCTCTCAGCCATAGGGTCCCAAAGCTTCTAATCTTTGACATTGACACCATAGATGATGAACATACATTTCACTTCCCTATTCTCTAACTTTGACTCCTCTCTAGGAACATGTGCATATGCCTTGCCACTCAAAACCTAAGTATGCCACAATGAGGGCTTTTTGCCCATCCACACCTCAGTAGGTGTCTTTTCAATGAGAGCTAGTGTATATCATCTAATTCTATGCAGAGATTCTATTCCAAGATGACTCCACTGAGTATACTTCTAGCCCTATCCATTAATGTCATTTTCATCCTTTTTGCAACTCCATTCTACTGAGGGGTATATGGAGTTGTCTTGTGTCTTTCAATTCCATGCAACTTACACAATCTATCAAAATCTAAGAAACAAAACTCACCACCATTGTCACGTCTCAAAACCTTAATCCTTCTACTAATCTAATTTTCTACAAGGGCTCGGAACACCTTAAAATGACTAAAGAATTTAGATTTACTTCTAAGGAAATACACCTATGTCCTCCTAGAATAATCATCTATAAAGGATACATAATACAAAGACTTAGAAATGTAAGGAAAATCTACAAGATCAATTAATGAATTAAATCCAACACACTAGAAGATTTGTGAGCACTTGAGTAAAAATAAACACAATTTTGTTTACTATATATGTAATGTTCACACAATTAAAACTCAAGAGCACAATTATTTAAACCTTCTACAAGATTTTTATTTTTCAAGGTCCTGAGGCCCTTCTCACCTATATGGCCAAGTATTTGGTTCCATAACATTGTCTTCTCTACAAGTAACTTGCTCTCTAAAGTAAGATCTTTCTTAGGTGTACCCAAAATGCATAACCATTAGAAGTGGAAAGAGCACTTCTTTTCATTGTTGGTTTTGATGGTGAGAGTGTAGATTCTACATATCTTTTTAGTATAAGAACAAATAAACTATTATGCTAAAATATGGTAGCATCTAGTTGAAATAAAGTTCCCACACAAATACCCTCAGCAAGCACCTTAGCTCTTCACACCATCTTGCACCCTCCTTGGAGAAAACAACCTACACACCCACATCATTTAGTTTTCTCATCAATAGCAAGTTCCATGCCAAACTAGGGATATGCAATTCACCATTTATCCCCTTCACACATCCATCTAGGAATCAAATTAGAACTCTTCCATGACCTATAATATCTAGGTGAGAGTCATCTCTAAGGTACACCTTCTCACCATCATATTATTCATACTTAGAGAACCACTCTCAATGGGAGGTCATATGGAAGGAAGCACTTGAGTCAATCAACCATGCACATTCTAATGCATGAGTTGCCAAAGTTGTGACAAAAATCTTCCGCATCATCTTGAGAAGACTTTTTAGACTCATCGTCTAAATGATTTTTCTTTTTCTTCTTCTCCACTTTGTAGTCTCTATGGTAGTGCTTGGGTTTTCTATAATTCCAAAACTTAGCCTTAGACTTTCTAGAATATATGGATCTCAATGAGATTTGGATAAAGACTTTTCTCTCTTCTTATCCTTCTTCTTGCCTTTGTCCTTCGATCTTCCTTGAACTGATAGGGCCTCCTTGATTTATAAGCATTTCCTTGCATCTCCTTTGAAAGTAACGATGTCACTACCTCATCCATCTTGGCCTTAGAGGCAATGCTCTCGATGGACATCATAAGGTGATCCCATGAGTCTAGAAAAGAAAAATGAAGTGTCATACAATGATCCTCCTTGTTAGCAGGTCAAATACTAGAATAGGGGATACCGAAGAATACTAGAAGATAGACCTTAGTACTAGAAGAGACATGAAGTGCAAACCAAGAGACATGTCACTTCAAGAACATATGTATATATACCAAATGTAATAGATAGAGAGGATATAGAATATAGGATAGGAGAATAGGAGAAATATGTTGTAATACCAGTTCATATTGGAGCAAAGACTAGACCTATATATATATATATATGCATAGGAGTTATAAGGAAAGTTTTGTGTCATGAATGAGGATCTTTTGTCTTTTATGTGTATATTGTGCTATGTTTAGATGTAATGGATTCTTACCAGTTAGGCTAATTCCTTAACTGTGTCTTCTGAGGTATAAATAGACTACTCAAGAAGTACCGGGATACAGTTCTCCAGACTGTAGTAACCCCATATCTCTTGCCAACATTAGTTCCATTGTCGAGACCCTAGAGAGAACAGGGAAGGAGTTAGGAACCAAAAAGGAAGTAAGGAAACCGATAGATAAAATTTTCATCAGACCCTAAAGACTACCTCTGTAAGAGCGGGGTAGGCCATTAGGGGATGGCGAATGGGAAGGGGAAAGAATCTAAGAGGTCCTTGAAAAGATGATACTATTCAAAAATCCATTTGAGGCCATTAAATAGAAGGAAGAATACCTAGAGACATATATGGGAAAAGGAAAAACTGGAAAGGAAAGAGAGATATGTGAAACCATCGAACAAGAAATAGAAATGGAATCATAAGACAGAAAACTAAGGCAAACTCAGAGGAGAGAGGAAAGATACTAGAAAAGGGAAATGGAAAGAAGAGAAATGGAACAGGTGGGAAGAATGGTAGAACAAATCCTAAGGAAACGAGGAGAGTGCACCAAGAGGGATGTTTCTGAGTGCACCACAGAGGGTGCAGCTGAGAGTAGAAGAAAGTAAGGACAAACATTGGAAGCCAAAGAGACCACAACCAAACAAAGAGAAGAAATAGTGGAACCCAATCTTGAGGAGTCATTAGTTAAAAATAAACTAAATTTGATTATCGATGAGAAGACACAATTAGAAAGGCACAAGGAATAGTCACAACCCCCAGACTAGGAGTTACCCCTTAAGCCAGATATAACACACATAGAGATAGATGAAGAACACAAGAAACCTAAATTGTGGACAACCTATATAGTAAATTGGGACGTCATAGATGAAAATGATCATTCGATCGAGTGGGGAACTATAGAAGAAAAAAACATAGGAAGTGATACTGAATACAAATCCATATTTAGCAACCAAAAAAGTGATACAAGTCTAGAAGAAGACATGGCCAAAATAAAGAAGATGCATGTCTTCAAAAGAGATACTAGCAACGCAACGAAACATATCTTCTTACTAGAAATCGTATGGCAAAGCCAGAATGAGCAAATGGATAATATAAAGCTATTTGATTGTATTAGTTCATTAAGGGAGGAACCGTTGAAATGGTACTAGAAAGCATATCCCTAGAATAATAAATCATGGGATGAAGTAAAACAGGCTTTCCTAGAAAATTTTGATAGTCTGGAACTCCTAACAGAAGGGGAAAGAAAACTAAGGGAATTATCCCAAAGAGATGAAAAATCCATCTTAGAATTTGACAAGAGGTTCAAAGAAGTAGTCTGGAGGCTGGACGAGCCTCTAAATGATAAACAAAAGAGAGAATGGTTCCTTTCAGCCATAATCCTGAAACTGAGAATGGCCCTGGATGACTGAAGTTTTGGCTCATATTCAGAATTAGTTGCATTAGCATGCCAAATAGAGGGTAAGTCTTGAAAAAGGATGAAAAGGGAAAAAGAAAATAGAAAGACGAAAAAATTATAGCTAGAAATGGACCAGCTATGGCTAAGACAAGAGATTATGAAATAGGAAATTGGTCCACAAAGACCCAATAGTTGGTGCTCCTATTGTGGAAGAGAAGGCCACCTCTAGAACGAATGCCCAATGGAACTAGGAGAAAACAAGGTGAATTCCCTACGAGTGGACCTCCACACTATTAAGAAACCAAATTCAATCTATTATGGGGTATGTGGAGAGTGGAATAGCTATGAAACAAAAAAATGCACATCCAATAAGTTCTAGATAAATGAAGAACCAGACCATAATTGGGAGATGACATACGTCAAAGGATTGGTAGAAATACCACTATGTATCGGATCATGGATACCGGGCCCCACCTTGGCAAAGAAATGCTAACACCAAACAAGGACCAGGAAGCTACAATGACAACGACCCATTCTAGGGAGGAAGAGGCCACGGATGGGGAAAAGGAAGAAGAGTGGATGCTACCTATTTTAATTATGGGAAACTAAGACACTTTGCTATAGAGTGTTGGGGAGAAAAGAGGAAACAATGCAGATTTTGTGGAGAAGAAGATCATTTATGACAAAGCACGCCAACATTACAACAAAGATCAATCCCCAAAAGATAGTCAAACAGACTCTGAAACTGCAAGGGGGTGAGACTCCTCCAAAAAAACCCAAGGAACTGGAAGAGGAACCCAGACAATGCCAAAAAAGAGGGAAGGATGATGAGTATAAAATAGAAGGAGATTGTACTGGAGATGATCGCTGCACTGAGGCCAGAGCTAAGAAGAGAAGCAAGGCTATGGTAGTAACCCGAAAAGGCAACAATATTGGAAGGCTAAGCCTGGAGACGTTAGAAGAGGATAACAGCTCCAAGGAAAAAGAAGCATTCTACTCCTCAAAGAAACAACATGACCGGATAATAGAACAAACTAAAAACATTCTTGAGCAAGAACAAGAGAAAGAAAAACTAGAAAATAGCTACTTTACATAACAAGAAGTAGGGGACCTTAAACAATTTGCAAAATTAGCAAGACGACAAGACATCCTAACTAAATTGATACATCTTAATAAATACTGGAACAAAAAGACCAAACCCCAAGTAAGAACAGTGGGAAGACATTGGAAACTAAGGCTAATTATGATCAAGCTCTAGACCCTCCAAAATAAGATCCCAAAGGTTATGATTGATTTAGGATCAGATGTCAATTTAATCCCCAAAAGAATATGGGAATATCTGGGTAAACCGACACTAGAGCCAACCCCCTATAACATTACCTTAGCGGACGGTACTGGAATGAAAACAATGGGAACATGGCAGAAGGTGGAAGTAAATATAAAGGGAATAAAACAAAAAGTGGATTTGGAGGTAGTCACTATGAAAGAAACATTTGATTCATTTGATGCACTCTTGGGGCTAAAGTGGTTCGTAGACTCCAAAGGAATTATAGATGCCTAAAAAGAAGATATTTCCTTTGTAGACGATAAAAGAGTGGTCCATAAACCATTAGGAAAAAGATACAGAGGACCCTATGTGGAAGAAACAAATACAAAAGATTACTAAGATGATGACCAAATGATCAATACCATAACCATATTGGTAGAAAAGATTCCAAAAGAACCAAATTCATAAGGAGAATTGGAAATAGAGGAGATTGAAGGTAGTACAGATAGTGAGGTAGTATGGATAGTGAGGTAGTACTAGAGGCATGGATGCAAGACAACTAGGAAATGTACGCCAGGAGAATTTTTGGCTCCCGAAGGGTATATATGATAAGAAAAACACAACTGGTATGGAGTAGTGTAGAGAAAGACATGTGCGGTATCGCTAGCAAGAAAGAAGGCTACAACAAAGGGGACTCCCAGATGGTTTGTCTTATCTCACAAAACACCCAAACAAAACTACCTAAATACTCCAGAATAGGTGACCTATTGGGTTACATAAATGAAATAGAGATCCTCAATGAATCAGATAGGCTGGCTACTTTACTACATACCCTTACCTACACTACAGAAAGAAATGGGAGACATTCAAAAACATGATAACAACAAGATTCATACTGAAAGTAGGGGACTACAAAGACATCCCTACCTACGAAGGTGATATCCCTCCAGAGAAACACCTAGAGATATGTTGGTACTACTAGAAAGAAAACTATGAATACGATGATTGACTATAGATTCAACTACTATACTGGACCCTGTGCTCGGTAGCAGGAAATTGGTACTTGGATCAAGAAAGAAGGAAGGAAACTGAAACATGGAAAGAACTGACCACAGACTTTATCTGGACTTTCTCATTTCTTAGCAAAAACTTCTAGATATAGAATGCACTTGGAAGAATAAAAGCGATTATTTTTAACCCGATAGACGTAGACAAAATACTGGAACCACAAACTCATCCCACACCACTAGAAGATGAAGAAATCTATAAATACAAAAGGTTGGTAGAATGGGAAGATTCTGGAATTGTAATGTCAGAAAATGTCCCCTTGGGGGCTTTTCCCTTTGAAGGTTTAGTTCCTGGGTCTTTAATCTACATTTAGGACATCTTGCATCATATTTTGACCCCTAAGTTTCATGATGAATGGGACCTAGGGGGATCCCTTGAGACAGACCCTGCCCAAAATAGGGGGGAGGACTTGGGTGCCTGCGCCCTAGTCTTGCCCTATTTTGGGTCAGGCCCAAATTTTAAGTGTCAATTTATGACCATTATTTGGTTCCTAGGCCGACACGGTAAGTTTGAATTATGAAATTCTTGGCAAAAATGTTTGTAGTTGCATATATAAGCATGTTTAGGCATTCACTTGTAAATTGGATGATCATTATAGGATTACTAGATGAGCATTGGAATTCTAAAGGTGATTCAAGGCATTCATTGTGTGTTAGAGCAGATCTTGTGTTGTTTATGTGTTTGCATTTGTAGATTTGAGCATCCATCTCCTCATGGCATGAAGAGCTTCTTCCTTCCATGAGATCTTCACTACAAGGTGATATCATTTTTGTTTTCAATCATTTAAAATTTGGTTTTTGCCTCTGTCCTCTAAGGACATGCACTCTCTATCTGACAACGGTGTTCAGAAGACTTTAATGTCTCTTTAGGGCTTGACTGAGGCAAGCCTCTAAACACCACAATCCCCTCCCCATTTTTCTATGATTGCAAGTTATAGGTTGAAGAAGTAGGAAAAGTGGACTTGCAGAGAAGGGTTGCAGAATGTTGTAATTGTAGATCAGACTTGAAAACAGGGACCTGAACTTGGGTGCCCGCTCATTAGTCCTCCAGATCCCGCAATGGAAGAATCTCTAAGACAACAGTAACAGGTTGCAAACAAGGTTCTTAGATCCTGACAAAAATTTGGGCACTGGACTAGGGAACCCTCTCATTAGTCCCCAACTATTCTACCTCCTGAACTTTGAAAACTGGTACACATTTATCTATTATTTTACATCTTTCTGTAGCAGCATTTTTCAGTAATTTATCTATTTGCTTCTGTATTTGCATAATTAGGGTTTTGAGCATAATTGGGCATAATCAAACAATCAAATCATACAAATCCAATTTTCCCTATATTTTGATTAATCAAGGGCCTGATGGTAGATTCCTACTCAACCCAAAGTCCTTGAATGTTTAGTGGTGAAAAGAGGATACACACATAAACTATCAAATCAAAACCAACTATCAAAATTTTACCCTAAACATTTTGGTGAACCCATGTTTTTCATGAATCTTGCACCTTGCTAGTGTTTTTCTTCAGATTTACATTGATTTCATTCATTGTTTTCATCATTCATCTTATTGCATTGGAAAAATCACAAAAAAATTGAAACTTTTGAAAAATTGGAAAAAATTGCATTCTAAGGTTTACATTTTGCATCAATTAATTTGAATTTCATAAAATTTCTATTTTTTGCTTTAGATCTGAGTTAAATTATAGAAAATTACAAAAATTCAATCACTTGCATTGCATTTTCATCATAAAATTGCTAGGGTTTTGTTAGAAATCTTGAATTTTTCATATAACCTAGTAATTTCAAAAACAAGGGTTTGTAGGTAGAATCTTGTTTTAGAGTTTTCTCCTGATCTTAGACACTCATTAAAATTTGCATTTGTCTATAGTGTTGCATTTTAGTGTAAATTTGCATTTAGATCTCAAAAAATTTGCATTTTTACATAGAAAATTTCAACAAAAACTAACATTTTTCGTTAGATTTGCACTTGCATTTTGCATTATAGGGTTTGAAAATAACTTTCATATCTGAGTGGAATTAATTTTTATCATAAATCAGATTGAAATACATTCATATAGCATTTTGCATTAAGATCTCATACCTAGGGCTTGAAAAAACTTGATTTTCACTAGATTTGGCCTTAACAACTCTCTAGATTTGCACCATATATGTGTTGTGAATAATAGTTTTGCACTAATTTGCTGTTATCAATGTTATTATCTTCTTCTCCTCCTAAAAATATTCACAACACCTTTTTATTTGGCTCTTGTATTGAAAATTTGGTGAAAATTTGCACATTTTTACTATATTGGCCCGAGGGTTTGACCTAGATTTCCACTCCAAGCATGTTGTGATGAGTTTTATGGCTTGATGTGATTGATATTATTGCTATTATTTTCTTCACTTACTAAAATTCCTTACAACAGCCCTTTCATTGGGTCTTGGAATTGAAGAATTGTGAAAATTTGCATATTTTAGGACATTTTCACTAGGTTTTGACTTATCATCATCCTAGATTTGTATCAAAAGCATGTTGTGAAGGATTTTATTGTTGTTTTGGACTGATATCAGACATATTATTTTCTTCCCCTAATTAAATTCCTCACAACACCTTTTCTTTCACTTATTTGCATTGAAAAAGTTGAAAAAATCAAGCATTTTAGGTCATTTTCATACATAGTTTTGCATTTGTCTTTTGCATATCTTTTGAAAAACTTTTAAAATCTGATTTTACATTGATGTCACAAAATATCTCATTATGGAATCTTCATGTTATTCATCTTTGGTACCTTTGTATGAGTATATCCTAGATTTTGAAAAATTTTCTAATTTCACTAATGAGAATCTTCATGTTCTAGAGCACATAGCTTTTGTAAGTGGTATTGATGCTTCTATATGTTCTACATATGAGTTGTAGTTACTTTGTTATACACATAATTTTAATAGATTCACACTATTCATAGGAGCATATCCTTTGATATTAGAAGATTTAACTAAATTCATCTCTAGGAATACTCATGAGAAAGATGAGAGTGAAAATTCTTTTTCTGCTAATACATTGAAATCAATGGGTAAAGAACATGATGATGATGATCCCATAGGTTATCCTACTTCTCCTATAGTTGAATTTTCAAAAACCTTAGATGAGAAGACTATGGATAGACCTATTAATGATATAACACCTAACCTTCTTAGCAACATCGTACCTTCCTCTCATCCCATTGCTCTCCCTGGCCAAGATGTAACATTAGTGGATGAGAAAGGGTCTCTCACATTAAATCCTTTAGGGATGGATGTTGGGTGAAATCAAGAGGAAAATAATGTTAATTCAATATTCATTAATAGATTCTATAGTAATATTCCTAAGATGGTGGTGTAGGGGGCAGCTAGTGCACCTTCTTGCTTAAAGCCAGTGATTACGGTTCAAGGTGTTCAAAATGTGTTACAACAACCACATCACAATGTGATCGCTCACACATACAACACCCGTAATAACAAGCAAAGTAAGCAAGCACCGCATGTGCCTATCTCTCTTCCAAGTTCTCAACCTCTGCTCCCTCCACCACCTCCTCTTACTCATAAAAGTGGTCAAGAGTATGATCTTGTCGAACAGCTTCACGCTACTCCTGCTAAGATCTCTCTTTGGGATTTGATAAAAACATCACCTACGTACCATGTAATGCTCCAAGAAGCTTTACAAAAGGTGATTGTGCCACTTGTTCTTAATCTGAATGACGTAGCAACTCTATTAGATTGTATGCATGTGACAAAAACAGATATCCTCTTTCAACCACATGAGATACCATCGATAAAATATGAATGTGACCCACTTATAATCTTTGTCACAATAAATAAAACATTGGTAAAATAAGTTATGATTGACAATGGATCAGCTCTTAATGTTTGTAACATTGACCTACTACATAAAATCAAGGTCGACACATCACAAATCAAGCCGGATAAACTTAACATTCATGGCTTTGATAATCATTATAGTAAATCAGTAGGTACTATAACCTTACCCATACAAGTGGGTCATGTGATTGTATCTACCCTATTTCATGTCATGCCTAGTTCTTTATCTTACAACATGATTCTTGGTAGACCTTGGATTCATGCATTGAGGGCAATCCCTTCCACTCTACATCATTCAATCAAATTTATATTCAAAGGTAAACTTCATACTATTCATGCTGATCCTAGATCAGATAACTGTTTACATATTGAAATGCCAAAACCAATTTACAATCATCTAAGCTTAAACAATTTGTGAGGTGATCCATCAATGCCTCTTTCCACGAATAATGTTGTGCAAGACTCTCAACCATCGAATGCACTTGTTGGTGATGATTGGGGTGCATTAGATTTTAATCCTTGTAGTATAGGGGAATATAAATTTAATAACCCTGACACATCAAAAGTTGCATCGATCTCATCTAAGCAATCCTTTGAAACCCCTAAGAAAAATAAAGTCTCCTTGGTTGAAAATAAAAACAATACTCTCACTTATACTACAAATTATGAGACCTATGAGGCTTCACCATTTTCTAAAGAAATGGACTCTCTCTATGGTCATGGATTTCAAATATTGTACAAAAATCATGACTATGCAGGCAATAGATGTGGTGTAAATCAACAAGGAATCAGAGTACCTTTACAAGTTGCTAGAATTAACTACATAACTGGTATAGGATACCACTCTTTGAAACCCACCAAAGCCTCTCATCATCCTAAACTTAATGTTAATGCAATATCAACAAGACCAAATCAACATATGAGATATCCTGAGCAAATGAGCCACAATTGTTGTAGAGAATATTATAGTAGCTCTCAAGGGTTGCCTCTTCCTAGATATGTATGTTCTTAACATTTGGGTTCTAAGAGGTAAGTATTTCTAACCCTTGATCCCTCGTGATGTGTTTCCCCTGTGATGTGTTATGTGTTGTTTAGGCTTCCTGAGATGACCCCTGGTTCTCTTGTAAGATCCGGGATACTAGGAGACTACCTCTGTTGTGACCTTCTTCTATTTGTATCATCATTCTTCTATATTGCCTCTCTCTATTTTCATTGTTGTGTGTTATGTCTTACGGACATAGCATTGTGGTTGGTGAATTGGGGGCACCCTCCTACGTGATTGTCCCTAAGACACTTGTTTCTCCTCTCTTATTTATTGTTTACCTTCCTCTAGTGTTTCTATCTAGCGAACAGATGACGAAAAATATTTATACTGATGCGGACCTAGCGTCCCTTTAGCGAGAAATTAAAAATTGGTCTTAGTTCCTAATACGACGATGGGGTTGTAATATATTATCCGATGCTTGGCTCGTAGAAGCACTCTATGCATTCTGCGTAGTGATCTTGATGGTGTTTTATCTAACTTACAAAACATAACAATACTAATGCTCTGTGCACTTTATCTATCTTGAATCTTGCATCATGCATTATTATGTGGACACTAACATGTTTCTTGCAAGGATGTGTTTGTGGGAACATTTGGTGATCATAAAGTACATGTCACCTCTAGGGGGCATGGTGTGAGAGTCTGTGTTCCCTTGTGTGTTTTCTTCCTACCGTAACATGCTTGATATCGATACATGATATCAACCACCTTAAGGTGGGGGCATATATAAGGTAAGCTGTCTATTATAGATGTTAGCAATGTGCTTGTCCTCAGGTGTAGTCTTAAAGATTGGTGGCGAAGAGTCCCTCCTTCACTTTGAGTTTTGTTTGCAATCAATCAATCAATCATCAATCATCTTAAGTCCTCTGCAAAGGTGGGGATGGTGTATTTCTCGAAGAGAGTGCATCTCCTATCATTATCAAAATTCCTTTACAAAGGCAGGGAGCGGTTCTATAACTAACTCAACCCTTAAGCGTGTCTTCAATGATTGTTGTGGCAAAGCCCAATCGTCGGTGTGTGCTTGTAATGTGCTTGAGATGGTGATGAACCTAGAAATAGGAACACTCCATTGCTTATCTGCCATGTTTTCTCCGTGTCTTCAAAGTGCGTGTGTTTGGTGTGCTTGTTTTGTATGGTGTGCTTAAATTATTCAGCGTGTCTGTTGCCTCATATGCAATTTAAAGACTAGTGCAATGGGTACTTCATGCATTATGGGTGGTGTGTTTACTTTCCTTGTACTTGCATATGCATTTCATATATATATGAGAAAAAGAAAAAAGAACAGAAATCATTCATGTTTTCTATGCATTCACTGTTTTCTCTGCATTCAATACTATTTTCTCTATGTTTTGCGTGACTGTAATTATCTTCTCTATGTTTTACGCACCTGTTATTGTCTTCTCCATGATTGGTGTGTCATCTCCATGCTTGGCGTATTTGTTGTGTTTGTTGATCGTACTTTAATACATGTATTAACCTTGCATTTATACATACATTAAAGTGAGGCCTAAATGTAATGTCAAAAAATGTCCCCTTGGGGGCTTTTCGCTCTGAAGGTTTAGCTCCCGGGTCCTTAATCTGCATTTAGGACATCTTGCATTATATTTTGGCATCCTAATGAGAAAACCCCTAAGTTTCATGATGAATGGGACCTAGGGGAATCCCTTGAGACAAACCCTACCCAAAATAGGGGGGAGGACTTGAGCGCCCATGCCCTAGTCTTGCCCTATTTTGGGTCAGGCCCAAATTTTAAGTGTCGATATATGACCATTATTTGGTTCTTAGGCTGACACAGTAAGGTTGAATTACAAAATTCTTGGTGGGAATGTTTGTAGTTGCATATATAAGCATGTTTAGGCATTCATTTGTAAACTAGATGATCATTAGAGGATTACTAGACAAGCATTGGCATTCTAAAGGTGATTCAAGGCATTCATTGTGTGTTAGAGCAGATCTTGTGTTGTTTATGTGTTTGCATTTACAAATTTGAGCATCCATCTCCTCATGGAATGAAGAGCTTCTTCCTTCCATGAGATCTTCACTACAAGGTGATATCATTTGTGTTTTCAAGCATTTATCATTTGGTTTTTGCCTATGTCCTCCAAGGACATGCACTCTCTATCTAACAATGGTGTTTAGAAGACTTGAATGTCTCTCTAGGGCTTGACTAAGGCAAGCCTCTAAACACCACAACCCCCTCCCCATTTTTCTATGATTGTAGGTTACAGGTTGAAGAAGCAGGAAAAGTGCAGTTGCAGAGAAGGGTTGCAAAGTGTCAAAATTGCAGATCAGACTTGAAAATAGGGACCTGGACTCAGGCGTCCACTCATTAGTCCTCCGGATCTCACAACAAAAGAATCTCTGAGACAACAAGAATAGGTTGCAGACAAGGTTCCTAGATCCCAACAAAAATCAGGCCACTGGACTAGGGTGCCCACTCATTAGTCCCCGATTGTTCCACTTCCCAAACTTTGAAAACTGGTACACATTGATCTATTATTTTACATCTTTTTGTAGCAACATTTTTAGTAATTTATCCGTTTGCTTCCGTATTTGCATAATTAGGGTTTTGAGCATAATTGGGCATAATCAAGCAATCAAATCACACAAATCTAATATTCCCTACATTTTGAGTGATCAAGGGCCTGATGGTAGATTCCTACTTGACCTGAAGTCTTTGAATGTTTAGTGGTGAAAGGAGGATACACACATAAACTATCAAATCAAAAACCAACTATCCAAATTTTACACTAAACAGGAATAAGGAAATATTGTTGCAAAATAGAAGAGGACAAAGAAGAATAAATACCGGAGATAGAAATTAGGGAAGGGAAAAGAAAAATAGAAGAAACTATTACCCCAAAAGAAAAATATCATAACAAACCTATAAAACTTGGATAGGAGACCACACTAAAAATTGGACTACAGATATTGTACATAGTGTAAGATAGTGTAATTTAAAATTAAAACCACAGCACACTGAGGATGACGCGATTACTAACCAGGGTGTAATGTCTCCTATTGGAACAATACTAATTTTACCCCAAAAATTCAAATACCACAAGTTAGGGTTAGGGTTTTAGAATTACCACTTAGATTACCTTATAACTACATCACTCTTATGCTCTAAATCTATAAACATAACATAGGAAACCTATAGATACAAGGTATAGCTGTAGAAACAGACCTCTTGAAATATTAGTGTTAGATAAGATTTCCCTATATTCAAACTCATAAACAATATCCATTTATTCACTCAAATCCATTATAGTGGGGATGACAAGACATTCATTGGCACATGATACCTCCATGAAGGCCCTTATGGGGGACATGGCAAGTCGCATGTTTAGTTCCTCGCATACAAGCCCTAGCGAGGGTTTGGTAGGATCAAGATGTCATACAAAGCCTCCATACAGGCCCTTACATGGGGTATGGATGGGGTGCAGATCAGACTTGCCCCCAAACAAGCCTTAGGGAGTATGGTAGGACTTCTTTCCTATGGCCTATTTATCATTCCCCTCCTATAATGGGTGAACTATTAAAGATAACACTAAATACTTATATGGATTCAAAGCTGACCTGTCCACAATATTCTATATGATGCTCAATCATAGAATGATCTTGAATATATAAATATGCTTGCAGATCTAATTTTATGATGAGTCAGTCTACCTTTTATATTCCATAGTCCAATGGTTCTTTAATTCTAATTGTTGGCTACTTATTCATTTCTATGTCAGCACTGATGTATATTATTTAAGTTACTCTCTGCTGTTGTAATATATATATCTATTAATATGTTACTGCAAATGTATATCAATATATACATTCTACAGATATATTCCTTTTACTTGTGTTGTTACACTTCAGATCTCTGTTATTTATATTCACTATATCTCCTATTATTCCTTTTTATATATATTTAGATCTTATTTTTCTTATGCTTGATGTTGTTTATATATATTATATATTTCCTTGTGATTCATTGATATATGAGAGCTATTGTATATGTTATCTATTATTCTCTGTTGTCAACTAACTTGCATCAACTTCTCAAAATATATTTTAATATCTCCAAGTCTTTTTTTCATTCCTGTTGCCCCCTTTGAGAGAGGAGGGGAGACTTCTTAAATACTAGAAGATGTTTTTGATAATCATCGTATCCCTTGTTGTGGGCACCGCTTGAGTTTGGTCGTAGCCTTTGGGTCAGCACTGCCATCATGAGTATAATGATATCCTTTGTTTACTATTAATTTCAGACTATTAATATATGTTAATATATATAGAAACAATTATATTATATTATATATATATATATACATACTCCATCATGTTCACTGCTTTGCATATCATCAATAATCACTGCATATCTATATATTTATATTATATTGATATTATAATAATATTATTATATTATTGATATTTTATTTAATATTTCATATTAATATTTATATTGATATTTATATTTATAAATATTCATATAATAATAATATTATATATGTTTATTTGAATATGACTAAACGTCACATTTTATGAAAACAACTTCACCATCTTTATCCTGATGTTTAAATCTTTAATTTAAACAATGTCTTAATATCAAGACATCACAATCCGCCCTGCCCAAGATTGCTTGTCCTCAAGCAATCATAATTAGAATTCTTCTAAAACCATCAGGATCAATCTCAATTTTGATGAAGTCACACTTTTTACTTTACTAGTTACAGCTTGTCGTTATACGTTAATTTGTTAGCACTTATTTACCCAAGTAACATTTGACAAATAAGGCTCCATAGATTTGACCTTTACATAAGTAATCTTAAACACACATCGAGTAACTTGTTAAGAAACATTAGACTTGAAGCACACACATAGGCATACATCATACATGAAGTGTATGTGATACATGAAGTATATACATAGGAAACAAGGTATGAAGTATACACATAAGTACATACATACATACACATGATACATGAAGATGTAAAGTATATGCATAAATACACGTAATGCATGAATCATACACAAGATTATATGCTTAATACATGGAGTATACACATAATACAAAGTATACGAAGCATGAAGCATGAACATAGTATGTAATATGCACATAACACATAAAGTGTAATTCACAAAGTACATGCATGTAATACATAAGCATGAAGCATGTATGTAATTCACAAAGCATATATGTAACACACGTAATGCATGAAGCATATATGTAACACACGTAAGACATGAATATGAAGTGTACACATGAATACAACTAAGTCATGAAGTGTGCACTTGAACATGCATTTGAACACACATAAGTCATGTAGTATACACTTGAACGTACAAAATCATGGAGCATACACTCGATACACAAAGTCATAAAGTATACAACTAAATACACAATGTCATGGAGTATACACTTAAATACACATATACACAAATTCAAGAGTATACACTCATAGTCATAAAGTATGCACTTGAATACAAAATCATAGAGAATACACTCAAATACAAATACAAAGTCATAGAGTATACACATGAATACATAATCATACTTGAATACAAAGTCATAGAGTATACACTCAAGTATAAATACAAAGTCAGAGTATACCCTTGAATACATAATCATACTTGAATACAAATACAAATAAAAATTCATAGAGTATACACTCAAATACATAATCATGAAGTATACACTTGAGTACACTTGAATACACGTAAGTCATGAATTATATGCTGAACACAAAATATGAATACATGTAAGTTGCATTAGTACATGTAAGTACATAGTCTAACAACTGGGAAGGGGATTCGATGCATCCCGTACTACACCGTGGACCCATCCACCATCCCAAGGTCACCCAGTATACACATGAGCATACACAACAAGCATGAAGCATACACACGAATACACAAAGCATTCACATGAATGTATGTTGCAAATCATATACTCGAATACACATAAGTCCCAAAGCATATCTTTGAATATACTTGTAGTTTTGGTGTATATCCTCCTTTCACCCTTTCATTCAAGGACCTAGAGTCAAGTTGCTATGTACTATCCTACCCTAGGTCATTGTGAGATGTAGGGAAACTTGGATTTTTATGATTTGATTTCCAATTGTCTTCTCTTATGCTCAATTATGCCTTAAAACCTTAATTATGCAAATACAATAGCAAACAGATGAATAACAAAAAATACTGCTACAGAAAGATGTAAAATGACAAATAACTGTGCACCTATTTTCAAGGTTTCGAAATGGAAAAGTCATGGACTAAAGAGAGGGCACCCAAGTCTAGTGCCTTGCTTTTTGTCAGGATCTACAAATAAGGTCTGCAACCTAATCCTGTTGTACTGAATATTTTCCCGTTGTGGAACTTTGAGGACTAATGAGTGGGCACCCTAGTCCAGGGAGCTATTTCTTTCTCTGATCTGTAATTCTAACACTCTGTTGTACCCTCCTACAACTTCACTTTGTCTACAACTCCAACCTGTAACCTACAATCATGAAAACTTTGGGAGGGGGTTGTGGTGTTTAGAGGCTTACCTCAGTCAAGCCCCAGAGAGACATTCAAGCTTTTTGAACACCATTGTCAAATAGAGAGTGCATACCCTTGGGAGGCAGAAGCAAAAACTAAATGATAAATGCTTACAAACACAAATGAATGTCACCTTTTGGTGAAGATCTCATGGAGGAAGAAGCTCTTCATGTCATGAGGAGATGATTGCTCAAATGTGCAAACACAAACACATAGACAACACAAATATGCTCTTGCAACACAATGAAAGCCTTGAATCACCTTTAGGATGCATAAAGTTTGCAATAACAATCTAGTTTACATATGATTACCTAAACATATTTTTATATGCAACTACAAACACTCCTGTCATTAATTCTATAATTCAAACTTGTCGTGTCAGCATAGGACCCAAATAACGGTCACAAGCTGACATGCAAAAATTGGGACTACCCTAAAATAGGGCAGGACTAGGGTGTGGGTGCCCAAGTCCTCCCCCCTATTTTGGGAAGGGGTTATCTCAAGTGGTCCCCCTAGGTCCCATTTGTTAAGACACTTAGGGGTTTTCTCATCGGGATGTTGAAATATGATGTAATATGTCCTAAATGCAGCTAAGAGACCTGGGAGCTAAACCTTATGAGGAAAAATCGCCCAAGGGGACATTTTCTAACGTTACATTTAGCCCCCACTTTAATGTATGTATAAATGTGAGGCCAATACATACATTAAAGTACGGTCGACAAACACAGTAAACACACCAAGCACAGAGAAGACACACCAAACACATTGAAGACAATGACAGGCATGCAAAACACGGAGAAGATAGTTACAGTCACGTAAAACACAAAGAATACCTTGAATGTAAAGAAGACACATTAATGCATAGAAGACAAGAATGATTTATTTTCTTTTCTTTTTCTCATATATATAAAATGTAGATGCAAGTACAAGAAAGTAAACAAACCTCCCATAATGTAGGATGTACTCATCGCACAGGTCTTTAAACTGCATATATGGGGCAACACACATGTAAGACATGTAAAACCTCCCAAAATGCAGGATGTACTCATCGTACAGGTCTTTAAACTGCATATGGGGCAACAAACACGACAAACAAAGCAAGCACACCAAAACACACACTTTGAAGACACGGAGAAAACATGAAAGACAAGTGATGGAGTGTCCCTATTTCTAGGTTCAACACCATCTTAGGCACATTACAAGCACACACTGATGATTGCGCTTCGCCACAACAATCGTCAAAGACACACTTAAGGGTTGAGTTAGTCACAGAACTGCTCCCCGCCTCCACAGAGGACTTTTGAAAATGACAGGATGATGCAATCTACTCTGAGAAATACACCATCCCCACCTTCACAGAGGGCTTAAAATAAAAAGGATATATGTGATATCTCACCTCCACAGAGGGCTTAAATTATTGGTTTATTGATTGATTGCAAACAAACTCAGAGTGCAGGATGTACTCATCACACAAGTCTTTAAACTGCACCTGAGGACAAGCACATTGCTAACATCTACAACAAACAACTTACCTTATATATGCCTCCACCTTAAGGTGGTTGATATCATGCCTTAATATCAATCACGTTAAGGTAGGAAGAAAACACACAAGGGAACACAGACTTTTGCAAAGCCCATGCCCCCCGGAGGTGACATGTACTTTACGATCGCCAAATGTTCCCACAAACACATCCCTACAAGAAACATTTTAGTGTCTACAGAATCATGATAATCAACAACATCGATGCATATGATTAACCACACAAAGAGCCAAGGTTATACTATGAATTCAGAGTTTGAGGATAACCATGGGGCTATATCATGAAGATCTCTGAATCGAGTACCACCAAGTCTAGATTCAAAGACAAACAAAGTGTGCAGAGAATTAGTATTGTTATGATTTGTAGATGAGATAAAAACATCATCAAAATCACTATATGGAAAGCATGAGTGCTTCCACTAGCCAAGTGTCAGATAAGACATACAACCCCATCGTCATCTTAGGAACTAAGTCCAATTTTTGATTTCTCGCTAAAGGGACGCTAGGTCTACATCAGTATAAATGTTTTTCATCATCCGCTCGCTAGATAGAAACACTAGAGGAAGGGAAACAATAAATAAGAGAGGAGAAACAAGTGTCTTAGGGATAGCCACGTAGGAGGGTGCCCCCAAGTCACCAACTACAATGCTATGTTCGCAAGACACAACACACAACGATGAAATCAGAGAGAGAGGCAATATAGAAGAATGATGATACAGATAGAAGAAGGTCACAATAGATGTGGTCTCTTGGTATCTCAGACCTTACAAGAGAATCAGGGGTCATCCCAGGAGGCCTAAAAAACACATAACACATCATGGGGGAAGCACATCACGATAGAGATAAAAGGTTAGAGATACTTACCTATAGGATCTCCCGGGCTAGCGGTCATCAAGTAAATCATCGAGGAGGTCGTCATCTTTCCAAATTCAAATGCTAGAAAGAGGTATAGGTTGTTCCATTTGTATGTCTAATGTATTTTGATCACTTCCCGATCCCTAAAGGGATAACGAAGGATGGACCTCATCATGAATATCATCTTTTAGTGGACTAGGTGGGTTATGAAATTGTTCCTTGTCCACATCAATCATTTCGAATAGTTCAGGATAATCAAAATGGTCTTGTGTTGTCATGATGTCATCCATTAATGTTTCATTTTGTTTAAGAGGATTATTCAAATTACTAGAGTTGTCCCTAGTCTTCTCATGTGAGTTATTTGAATGCTCAGATGTAGGAGAATTAGGGTGGCTCATGAATTCATCATCGCTCTCATAGTCATTGTCAATATCATCCCCATATGTTTTATCTATCAATTCTAAACTATTAAGAGAAGTGTCATGCTCTTTATTCAAAGTGTGTTTTTATCAATTCTTCTACTACCCAAGGGTATGTATTGATGAGATATATGAAGTTGTTAAGATTAGATACATAGTCAAGGATTTCGAAGGAAGAGGACAAAAATATATCCTTGTTGTACATAGCTTGTATATAGGTAATTACATGAGGATGCATGCTAAGAAATTTTTAGAGATTTTCAAATTTTGTAACATATGCATGTAGAGATTCCAAAGAGCATTGATAAGATGATGCCATGAGTGCCAAATCAGATTTTCAAAGTTTTTCCAAAAGTTATGCACAAGTCAAGTGCAAAACTATATGCAAAAATGACTTAAAATGCTTGATTTTTTTATACTTTTTCAATGCCAATGAATGAAATAAAAGGTGTTATAAAGATTTTAATCAAGGGAAGAAAATAATATGTCTGATATCAGTCTAATACAGTAATAATATCCTTCACAACACACTCTTGATTCAAATCTAAGATGACGACAAGTCCAAATATAGTGAAAATATACTAAAATAAGCGGTTTTTCACCAAATCTCAATGCCAAAGAGCATGACAAATGGTGTTGTGAGGAAAATTATGATGAATAGTAAATTATATCAGTAATAAAAATCACCTAATTCCAAAATATCTATCACAACACACTTATAGTGCCACTCAAGGTCAAACCCTAGTGAAAATATAGCAAAAATAGGCAATTTTTCACGATTTTTCAATTCCAAGACCTAGCCAAAGAAGTGTTGTAAATAATTTTAGGAGGTATAGTAAATAATATTAGTGATATCAGTCACCTACAAGCATAAAATTTGTCACAACACACTTATGGTGCAAACTAGGCCAAAACCTAGGGCAAAAATAGCAAAAATATGCAGTTTTCACCAAATTTTTAATACAAGAGGCCAATAACAAGGTGTTGTAAATAATTTTAGGAGGGGAAGTAGATAATACCCCTTATATTAGTCAATTAGTGCAAAAATATTCTTTACAACACGCCTATAGTGCAAGTTTAGAAAGTCGATAAGGCCAAATCTAGTGAAAATCAATGTTTTTCAAGCCCCAGGTTTGAGATCTTGATGTAAAATGATATATGAATGATTTTAAATCTGATATATGATGAAAATTACATTATCTCAGATCTAAAAATGATTTCCATGCTCTAACATGCAAAATGCAAGTGCAAATCTAATGAAAAATCAATGAAAATGCTAGTTTTTGTTGAATTTTTCTATGCAAAAATGCAAACTTTTGAAATCTAAATGTAAATTTATTATAAAATACAAGACTAAAGCCAAATGAAAATTTAAATGAGACTCTAAAATCAGTATAAAAATATGAAACAAGATTTTACCTACAAACCCTAGATTTTGGAATTACTAGGTTATATGCAAAATTCACAATTTTCAACAAAACCCTAGCAATTTTATGTTGAATCTGCAATGCAAACTAATATTTTTTTATAATTTTCTATAATTTAAATCAGATCTAATGCAAAAATCAGAAATTTTATGAAATTCAAATTAATTAATGCAATATGCAAAACCCTAGCATGCAATTTTTTTCAATTTTTTCAATTTTTTTATAAATTTTCTAATGCAATAAGATGAATGACTATATGAATGAATGAAAATCAATGCAAATATGAAGAAAAACACTTAGCAAGGTGTAAACAAGTCCAATAACATGGGTTCACCAAAATGTAAAGGGTAAAATTTGGATAGTTGAGTTTTTGGTAGTTTTGGTGTATATCCTCCTTTCACCCTTTCATTCAAGGACCTAGGGTCGAGTTGCTATGTACTATCCTACCCTAGGTCACTGTGAGATGTAGGGAAACTTAGATTTTTATGATTTTATTGCCAATTGTCTTCTCTTATGGTCAATTATGCCTTAAAACCCTAATTATGCAAATATGATAGCAAACAGACGAATAATAGACAATGTTGCTACAGAAAGATGTAAAATGACAAATAACTGTGCACCTATTTTCAGGGTCTGAAACAAAAAAGTTAGGGACTAAAGAGCAGGTGCCCAAGTCCAATGCCCTGCTTTTTGTCAGGATCTGCAAATAAGGTCTGAAACCTATTCTTGATGTACTGAAGATTTTCTCGTTGCAGAACTTTGAGGACTAATGAGTGGGCACCCTAGTCCAGGGAGCTATTTCTTTCTCTGATCTGTAATTCTGACACTCTATTGTACCCTCCTCCAACTTCACTTTGTCTGCAACTCTAACCTGTAACCTACAATCATGAAAACTTTGGGAGGGGGTTGTGGTGTTTAGAGGCTTGCCTCAGTCAAGCCCTAGAGAGACATTCAAGCCTTTCAAACACCGTTGTCAAATAGAGAGTGCATGCCCTTGGGAGGCATAGGCAAAAACCAAATGATAAATGCTTACAAACACAAATGAATGTCACCTTGTAGTGAAGATCTCATGGAGGATGAAGTTCTTCATGCCATGAGGAGATGATTGCTCAAATCTACAAACACAAACACATAGACAACACAAATATGCTCTTGCAACACAATGAAAGCCTTGAATCACCTTTAGGATGCATAAAGTTTGCAATAACAATCTAGTTTACAAATGAATGCCTAAACATGCTTTTATATGCAACTACAAACACTCCTGCCAAGAATTTCATAATTCAAACTTGCCGTGTCGGCATAGGACCCAAATAATGATCACAAGCTGACACCCAAAAATTGGGACTACCCCAAAATAGGGCAGGACTAGGGCATG
The DNA here is from genome assembly GCA_027924645.1 of Cunninghamia lanceolata. Classification (NCBI taxonomy): domain Eukaryota; kingdom Viridiplantae; phylum Streptophyta; class Pinopsida; order Cupressales; family Cupressaceae; genus Cunninghamia; species Cunninghamia lanceolata. The sequence goes on along the minus strand of BSBN01001052.1, from coordinate 358,322 downwards.
GGCATCTAAGTTCTCCCCCCCTATTTTGGGTAGGGTTTATCTCAAGTGGTCACCCTAGGTCCCATTTGTCAAGACACTTAGGGGTTTTCTCATCAAGATGTTGAAATATGATGTAATATGTTCTAAATGCAGCTAAGAGACCCGAGAGCTAAACCCTATGAGGGAAAAGCCCCCAAGCAGACATTTTTTGATGTTACAACTTGAATACACATAAATCACAAGGTATGGATACACATAAGTTGCATTAATACATGTAAGTATACCGTTAGACAACTAGAAAGGGGATTCGGTGCATCCCATACTACACTGCGGGTTCGTCCACCATCCCAAGGTCACCAAGTATACACATGAGTACTCGTAATACTAAAGTATACATAGCAAAGAAAGATCATATATAGTAATGTAACAAGTCTCAAGGACTATGTGGGTTCAGTCATAAAGAGAGGGGAGTGGAATGTGATGAGGTGTCCCAAGTTTCCTCTACCCTGGTGGTGCCTACCTAGGGTTAGGATTTTGAGCTTGAAAATCTATTGGTCTTTTTATTTAAACCCTCAAAATTCTAATTTCCCCAGCCTTCTGCATTGTATCTTCTGTTGTGTCATTGGACTCCTGTAGAGGGTTCCTGGTTATCTATGTTGTAACTTAAGCCTTTCAACTCGTTGAATGACCGGCCCCCTTCGCCTTGTGTTACCTCCTTTTCCCGTCATATCAAAAAAATGTAGGTCCAGAAATCTCTATGCAGTAGTGGGGTCCGTAGTTGTATGCTCCAGGTTGTATGTATGTGCGCAGGTTCAAATGTACATTGACAGACCTGAAAATGGAGTTAAATCAGCCCCAGAAAGTGAAAAATTAGTTGTATGCATCTTTGTAGGCATATCGAGTTTGTACAAGGCATTTGGGTAAATTTCTGGGTGTGAAAAGGTGGTAGCACATCGCATATTCCATCGCAGATTCCATGCTTGTATGTAAAAAAATTTGTATGTGTAATGTACAAGGCGATATACAGCTGGTGAGATGTAACACCGGATTTCAAGTAGATTCAAATCTAGTTGAGTAGTGGTCAGGCCCATAGGTGAACAGCGAGGGGATTATATGTATGTGCAAGATGCAATGCAAGATATAAAAGATACATGTACAATCCCAGATTTCAAATATTATCAAATCGGGCCTAGCGGGCATACATACAATGGCAAAGTTGAAGAGTCAATGTGTTTTCTTGTATCTTGCATTGTATGTATCTGCAACATACAACTACATATACAAGTAAATGTAAAAGCAGGCAGGTGAATTTCATGGTTTATATTGGGATTGTATGTACCTAATATACAATCGGACATACAATGGAGGATACAATGAAATATGCAAAGCAGGAGCAGTCAAAGTCAACGGTCTTCAAGAACGTGGTGGGGCCCACACAGTTGTATGTCCTGGATTGTATGTATGTGCTATGGCTCTAACTGGGGACGTGCAGGTGCAAGGCTGCAGCGAGAACCACACCACCTCAGGACAGACCAGGCAAAACACACAAAAGGAAAACCCTGACTATACAAGGAATGTCCAAACTATTCACACCTAATTTATAATGTGCACACAGGATATTCATTCATAAGAAATAAGGTTTAAGGAATTTATCGTGCATGGGCAATTCCAGTAGTTCACCATTTAGGGCCTGGAGAAAGTAGGAATCTTCTCCATGAGTATTGTTGATTTGATATGGGCCCATCCATAAGGGCTCAAATTTCCCATGCTTGCCCTTATCCTGGCTCTTTGCATTCCAAACAAGGACCAAGTCGCTTATCTGAAACTTCCTTTCTATAACCCTTTTATCAAACAAATATTTCACCTTCTATTGTTTCTTGATATTTGTCTTTTGTGCTTCTCTTGTAATTTCATCCAATGCAACTAGTTGATTTATCCTTTCATTCATTGAGTCCTCAATCTCTTTATCATTTTCTTGTATGAATCTATAAACTGGCAAGAGATTATTCACCGGTAACTTAGCTGTTGCACCATACACTAGCTCAAAAGGTGACCTTCCAATTGCTTTCTTCACTGTTATCCAGTCAACCCATAGTACCATCTTTAACTTTGAATCCCATGCCCTTTTGTCCATGTCTACCATCCTTTTGATGATTTTCATAAGGCTTTTGTTACTCGATTCTGCTTGATCGTTTCCTTGTGGATGATATGGTGATACATATGACAAATTAATCCCATAGTTGTTAAAAAAATCAACAAACTCACTAGATCTGAAGCACATGGTGTTGTCTGTGACCACTTTGACTGGCACTCCAAATCTGATAATAATGTGTTCCAAAATGAAATCCATCACCAACCTGCTTGTAGCTTTCTTAGTTGGAATGGCTTCAATCCATTTAGTAAAATAGTTAGTAGCGACCAAAATCCAACTATGTCCTCCACTTGATTTGTTAGAAATTTCCCCTATAAAATCAATTTCCCATTGCTGAAATAGAGCCTCCACAGTTACAGTTCTAAGAGGTAATGCACCTTCATACTTAAGTTTTCCTGAGAACCTTTGATAGGGATCACATTTTCTTACCATCTTTTGTGCATTTGAGAAAAGGGTCGGCCACCAATAGCCTGCTCTAAGAGTTTTGTGAGCTGTTGTCTTGGCAGTGTAGTGTCCACCGCACATTTCTTTGTGCATGACATTTAAAATATCCGTAGCTTGATTTTCATCCACACACCTAAGTAATACACCATCAGGATTCTTCCAATATAATTATCCTTGAATAATGATGTATTTGATAGCATGTAACTTTAAAGTCCTTTTTTGACTACCACTGAGATGGGAAGGACAATTCAAATTATGAAAATAATACACAATACCCTTGTACCATTCAGATTCTGACATGTTAACAACTTCATCTTGAACTACATTTACCTGGTATGCTTCCAAATTTGACTGTGTCATCATCTTAGCCAAACCCTATCCCCTTACCAATTTTGTAATTTGTATCTCAATGTTGAACTCTTGTAGCTTGTTAATCCACCTGCATCTTCTTCCTGTCACTTCCTGCTGAGTGAAAATGTCCTTAACTGCTGCATGGGGCACATGTGCAACTATCTAATATCCTACTAAGTATGGCCTGAAGCTTTTGACTGCCCTAACCAATGCGTATGCCTACTTTTCCATGATATCATATTTCAATTTGGCTGCCTACAACGACATGCTAAAGAAAGCAATAGGTTGCTCAAAACCATCTTCATTTTTCTATAATAAACATGCAGCAATAGTATGAAAAGATGCAAATGAGAACAACTGAAGTGGCTTAGAAAAATTAGGAGATCTCAACACAGGAGCCACCTTTATAGCTTCTTTGATGTTCTAAAATGATCTAGGTGCTTCACTTTCCCATTTGATAGTTTCACCCTTCTTCAACATTTTAGAAATATCCTTTGTAATCTCTGCAAAGTTGGGAATGAATCTTCTAACAAAGTTAATCTGCCCAAAGAAAGACTGAATGCCTTTCACCATTTTAGGAATTTGTATTCTACCAATTACAGCAACCCTTTTAGGATCAATCCTAACTCCATCCTTGGAAACAATGTGTCCCAATAGTTTTCCTTCTACTACCCCAAAAGTACATTTCTTTGGGTTAAGTGAAATGCCATATTCCAATGCCCTAATAAAAATTTGTTCTAGATGCATGTAGTGTTGCTCCTCCTTTTTTGAATAAGCAATTAAATCATACTGATATACAGCCAAAATTGAGTCAATCAATCCTGCAAAAGCAACATCCATAGCCCTTTGAAATGTAGTACCTGCATTTGTTAGCCCAAATGGAATTCTTACATATACATAAGTCCCCCATGGAGTTGTGAAGGTAGTCTTGTATTGTTCAGATTCTTTTACCTTCACCTGATTATATCCTGAAAATCCATCCATCATGGATAAAATCTCACAACTAGTTACCTTCTGCAACATAGCCTCCATGTTAGGCAGTGGATAATTACCCTTTAAAGAAGATACATTCAAATTTTTGAAGTCCACACAAAGTCTTATATCACCATTTTTCTTTCTAACTGGGACAAGATTGGACACCCAAGTTGAGTGTCTAATAGGCACAATTATTCTAGCCTTCCTAAGCTTTACAAGCTCTTCTTGCATTTTTGGAGCCAAAGTTGGGTTAATAGGTCTTTGCTTCTGTCTGAATGGCTTAGCTCCAGGATTCAAAGGAATCTCATGTTGGAATAAGTCTTTTCTATAAGCTTTTAGGTCCTCATATGACCATGCAAACACATGCTTATATTTTTTCAATAATGCAATCAACATACTTCTGATGTGTGGCTTGAGGTGTTTGCCAATATATACCCTTTTGGGGGCATGGCGTGTCCCCAAGTTTATCTCCTCTAAGTCATCCTTGTTTGTAGGAGATGTCTTCGTAACAAACTGGTCTCTATTGTCAAATGTTCTTTCTAAAGCAACTAGCCCTCTAGGGATTTTATTTGTTTTAAGTTGAATTACTTCTCTCCCCAAAAGAGTTTCCTTTCCATTCACTACTTCTACAAAGTTCTGAAAATCAATCTCTTGGTTCTCGTATTCATCTATGCAGTGTAGGAACCTCAACAAATCTCTATCATCATCAAACACCTTCCAACTGCATATATTATCTGGTACTGCAAGTCTAATTTTAACTTCAACATTTGTAACATCAGACAAAGTGACATCATTCGGCCTTATGGCCACATTAGCTAAAAAATCTGCCATGACATTCTTTGATCTTTCTATCCAATTTATTGAAAAAGCATCAAATAATTCAATTGTTTCCCATACAGCATGCTTATATTGTTTTAACCTTTTATTTTTTTAAGCATACTTATCCCTCACCTGAGAGATAATTAATTTTGAATCTCCAAACACTTTTAGCATCTTAATCCCATGCTTCAAAGCAACATTTAATCCTAGTAGCAGAGCTTCATATTCTAAAATATTATTTCTGTAGGCAAACTTTAATAGGAAAGAGAATTTCAGAAGCTTACCTGCTAGAGACAAAAACACAACTCCAACACCAAAACCTTTGTTTGAACAAGCTCAGTCAAAATACATAGTCCAGAGGCCCTATTGGTCAAGTTCTTGAATGCAAAAATCTCTCCCTTCGCTTCCTTGATCATTTGAGGCAATTCTAAGATTCTCACAGTCAGTATCCACAAAACAAATATGCTCTTCTGAATCTTGATCTTCAATTGTTTCTGGTGACCTCTCTTCTCTAACCAGTTTGACATCTTTACCATTCATTGGGATCATGGCATATGATAAATCTAACTGCATACTTCCTCCAACCAATGTTGCCCATCTTCTTGACAACAGCATACCATACTGCAGCTTTATATCAACTATTGTTATGTTCATTCTGTAAGTCTTTTCTGGATATGTTGCTAGCATAAAATCCACATCCTTCATGATTCCTATAACTAGTACCTCCCTAGCATCCATTGCATAGCATTTTCCACATGCCTTATCTATTTTCAATCCAGCTTGTTGCATGATAGCCAAAGGCATAATATTTGTTGATGCTCCTAAGTCAAGCATACAATTCTTGATTACTTTTCCATTGATAACAAGGGAGACATAAAATGGTTCAACCTGTGAAGGGCATTTTGTCATTATCACCCCCAGATAGACTTCAGGAACCTCATCCTCATCAACACACAAGGCTTGTTTTTTACCTTGAGTCTCAACATTCTGCTCTGCCTGACAAGCTACTCCTGAAATTAGGGACAATGCTTTATTCTTGAATTCTTCAACCTTCATCATCTCCATCAATGGTACAGAGACCTTTATCAAGGATAAAACATGAGTTATGTCAAAGGGAGCATAATTTTGTATAACAGTTGTAGCTTGAGCCGTGGTTTTATTTTTATCTTGAGCTGATCCAGCCTTAATTTTAATGGCCTTCTGACTATCATCCATGACCTGTGAATTCTTATTTTGATCCTCATTTTGGGGAACATTATTTTCTGGTCTTTGAGAATCATGACTTGGTTTTTGCTTAGAAATTTTCTTATTATTATTCCATCACGTCTTATGTGCTTTAGCCCCTTTATGATTATGCATTGGTTGATTCACAAAGCTATCTTCTGGTTGACGTGGATCACCAACCTAAGCCTTACCTCTAATGTTATAGTTGATCTTGACCTGAGCCATTGCTGCAGCTATGAGAGCTCTAATCTCTTCATCAGAAGGTCTTCTCAAGTTATTCAGAAAGATGCATGAGTCCTGAGCATAAGCATAGTTATCTTCATCATCCTTATCACAGGAAATCTGCTGGCGGACCTGAGTCACATAATTTGTGCTTTTATCAGCATCGTAAGAAGAATACTCCCTATTTGTGAACAACATATTGACACTATCATCCTCCATATAATGTGGCTCATTGCATTCATCACAGGCAACAACATTATTATACAAAGATTGAGCAACCATACATTGCGATTGTGAGTGAGGCATTTGACAGATTATGCACCATGGGGTATCATCAACAATGTTGACAGCTTTCTTCAAAGGATCAGGAGTCTCCTTAACATTTTGGGCTCTTTGATTAGTGTTGCTATTTGGGAGAATGGGTTTACCATTATGCCAATTAGTGTTATATGGCATATCATGCAATGATGGTCTCTTCTCTTGTCTTTGGTAAACCTACCTTTCGGGACCTATCCCCTTTTCATTTTTAGCAAGTCTATAACTTAGGTCCTTAACAATAGTTGTCAATTTATCTAATTTCTTTTCAGAAGTACATGCATTACCTTGAGTACTTTGAGATTTATTATTCAGATTTTGCAGAATCTTTACATCATCCCTTCTATTTGTCTTACCAGATGCTTTCCTATTATTTTCAATGTTGGTTGCAATTCTAAAAGCATCCCTGAGGCTAATGGGACCCTTATCTCTTAACCCATAAGTTGTTTTAGCATCAAGAGCATTTATGTATAGTACCATGCACATTGGTTCATTAGGCCTCATGTGAAGTGGTAATTTGTTCAACACTCTAGTGAACCTAGCATTAAAATCTACAACATGCTCATTTGACCCCTTAGTAATACCGGTGAATTCATTAATAAAAAGCTTGGATCAGTCTTATCACCATATTGTTCTTTAAAAACCCTTCTGAAGTCATCCCATGATGAGACACTCTGGTCAAGCAGACTTTTATACCACTCTCTAGCTTCATCAACTAAGGACTGCATAAACAATTTCATAAAAACATCTTCATGTTCAACCTCAAAGTTGTCCATAACATTCTGAAAGGCCTTCAAATGATCTTCCCCTGACACATCATTGTTTCGTAAAAACTTTGGTATCTCAGACCTTATATGTTTATCAATGGGATTAGGGTAACCAGGATTACCATTAAAAACTAGCTGCTTGAATCTATCCAACTACATAGGCTGTCTACCAAACTGATTAATATTTGCATTCCTATTAGCATTCTGATTTCTCACATTGTTCAGTGGTACCCTAACATTGTTTATATTTTGTCTCTGATCATTTTGTTGATTCTGAACTTCATTTCTTTGTTGGCTTCTCAGCACATTTGCATTATCAAGGGTGGGAACTGAATCGTGTTGAGCAATTTTCAGAGCTTGCACCTTTTGTCTCATATCATCTCTAATCCTCAAAGCCTACAAATATTATAATTCAACCCTCAGGCTCTTGATTTCTTCAGCTAATTCTTCATCTCTAGGCATAGAAGAGGATGGTCCCTTTCTATTTTGGTCATCATCATCATCATCCCTTGGGGACTCATTTTCTTTGAACCTGTCAAGGGGATCTAAGAAAGGGTGTTCCTGAAATACCTCTGATCTCATTTTCAATCCATCACCTTGTTTTATTTCATATACATCTTGAATTTTAGCCTCTGTGTTTAAAAAATAAGGTGCTTGCTGCTCTAAAGATCTTGGATTATCTTGGGTATTATCATTGTTTCTAGGGCTAGGAGAACCTTCTTGACCGGCTTGAATGGTCCCTTTTTTCCTATACATCATTTTTTGGGGTAATTCTTCAAGCAAAGGATTACACAGGGATCTTCTCCCTTGCATACAGATTTCACCTTACCGATTGGGAGATTTGTTCAGAGTCACCACCTACAACTAGGAATTAGTTTTTAAACCAAGGTTCTTACACAAAGCATTCCCCAGTAGAGTCACCAGTGATTTTTTCCCAAACTGGATGCTTCCCAGTTATCCCTACAAGGTAGCCATCATTGATCAACAGGATTCCCAGGCCAAGGGCCAATAGTACAAGAGATAAACCCTATAAATATCTCCTCTCCATCTTTAGGCTCTGTAGAACCAAGGGGGGTATTCCCTATTCAACATCCATAAAATATGCATGTGAACTTACTAGGATGTTGACACAAAGTAGATAAATCATGTCTTATGCAAACCAAAACTGTGCAATAAGTGCAAAAGGGCTAGCTTTGGGCCTATGCTTAGTTGTGAGATGGAGGATTTTGGTCCTAAAACTACTTCTAATATCCTAAAGGTTTATATTTGAAGTTTGAATTTGTATTTTGTATTTGGATGCAAGACTAGGACCTTGGGTTATAACCTCAATACAAGACCAAACTCGTGCCTATCTCAGGGGTCGGAGTCGATAGACATACACATGTGAATGATTACCATAAACTTGAATCCATAACTTGGTTTCAAGGGGAAATTTTTTAGTGTCTGCTTTACAAATACTTCCCAAGACTGAGTATTTAGTCATTCATACTTAATGATATCCCTGATGCAGCATACTTTTCCCAATGCTTAACCTAAAACATTTAATTTGTTTCTTGAACAAAGATAAGAGATTAGACATTCAACATAGAAAATCCATCTTCCTGAATCCCAAATAACCCTTAGCTATTTAGATTCAAAAGAAAAGATCCCCGCAACTTGGAGACAAACAACCAAACACATGAAACAATGCATTTCTCATATAAAAACAACATGAAACTAGCAAAACTATGCATAAAACAGTCAACATATGATTCATAAACTCAAAAGACACCAAACAGAGCCACCAACAAAACTATACCTTATTATTCCACAAAACTTTGCCCAGTCTTCGCCCTCTAAAAAATGAGTGACACAATTCTGATATACCCAGAATGTGCTCCCAGCACGAAATACAATGTCATTTCAAAAATTCTACCAGATACAGTGCACTAGAGATTTTCTCATTAAAAATGGTTGGTAGCCTGTCATTCATCTACCATTAATGGCCAACCTACCCGCAGCTTCTAGAAACGTAGTAGTTTGCATGCTCAGGAATTTTCCCACCTGGAATGCAGCTGCGAATGCATAGGAAATCCTTCCTATGAAATTTTGAAATAGGGCCGTCGATTTCCTCCTCATCGCCAAGATCAATGGCTTTAAATCACATTGACAATTCATTGACCAATTAAAATGTGCCACACATGTAGCTTTTTCCTTTTTGACTTTTCGCAGCATGAACACATTTTACCATTTTCGCCCTTTTGCACACTCAAATTTTTGTATATGCAACTGCATATACATACAACTGCTCTCAGACATGTGTCACTCCCTAATTGGACCTCCATCGCTGTGCATTTGCAACTTTATTTGCACCTATGGTTGTATGTATAATTGTATATACATACAATCACCAACATACAAGGGCGGACCCCAAATCTTTATAAAACAATTTGAAATTACCATCGGGTCCAGGCCTTGTAGCTAACTCCTTTTGTATATCGCCTTGTATATTGCACATACAATGCACAATATACAGCCAACCGCGGACCCCAATACCTTAATCAGCTAGATTGGAACAACTTTTGAAATCTGGCATTTGTATCGGCCTCATTGTACCTTTTACTATATAACACACATACATACAATGTGCAATATACAATCCGCAGACCCCAGCCTAAAATCCACCATAATCAAATTCTCCTTCGCGTTCGGGATTGTATGTGCACTTTGTATTTTGCATTGTATATAGCACGTACATACAATCTGGGACATACAACTGTGCGGGCCCCACCACATTCTTGAAGACCGTTGACTTTGACTGCTCCCGCTTTGCATATTTCATTGTATCCTCCATTGTATGTCCAATTGTATATTGGGTACATACAATCCCAATATACAACCACGAAATTCACCTGCCTGCTTGTACATTTACTTATATATGCAGTTGTATGTCGTAGATACATACAATGCAAGATACAAGGAAACACATTGACTCTTCAACTTTGTCATTGTATGTATGCCTACCAGGCCCGATTTGATAATATTTGAAATCTGGGATTGTACATGTATTTTTTGTATCTTGCATTGCATCTGTCACATACATACAATCCCCTCGTTGTTCACCTGTGGGCCCAACCACTGCTCAACTAGATTTAAATCCACTTTGAAATCTGGCGTTGCATCTCACCCGCTGTATATCACCTTGTACATTGCACATACAAACTTTTTTACATACAAGCACAAAATCTGTGATGGAATATGCGATGCGCTACCACCTTTTCACACCTAGAAATGTACCCGAATGCCATTTACAAACCTAATATGCCTACAAAGATGCATACAACTAATTTTTCACTTTCTGAGGTTGATTTAACTCCATTTTTGGGTCCGCCAATGTACATTTGAACCTGCGCACATACATACAACTCGGAACATACAACTGTGGACCCCACCACTGCATAGAGATTTTTGAACCTACATTTTTTCGATGCGACGGGAAAAGGAGGTAACACAAGGCGAAGGGGGCCAATCGTTCAATGAGATGAAAGGCTTAAGTTACAACATAGATAACTGGGAACCCTCTACAGGAGGCCAATGACACAACAAAAGATACAATGCAGAAGGCTGGGGAAATTAGAATTTTGAGGGTTTAAATAAAAAGACCAATAGATTTTCAGGCTCAAAATCCTAACCCTAGGTAGGCACCACCATACCCTAGGCCCAATAGCAAGACCTTATCCTCCATTGGCCTCATGTGGTCCTTAATCGATGGCCCTTAACCATCATCATGAGGTGGCATACCTAGTGAGGGTTTTATGTCATTCTCCTCCATCACACCATCCTTCCCTCTTATGATTGAAGATCCTTCTTTTATTTATTTCAATAATTGATTCAAGTGAAAATAGTCTGGGAGCTTGCAATAGGGTGTCCTAGATCCTCAACCCTAGGCCTAACAGCAAGACCTTATCCTCCATTGGCCTCATGTGGTCCTTAACTGATGGTCCATAACCATCATCATGAGGTGGCATACCTAGAGAGGGCTCGTTCACCATTTCCCCTTCTTGCAGTCCTACCTCATCCTTTTCTTGACCAATTATTGCTAAATTCAAATCATTATCCATAACATCAATAACATACACAGTCATGTAGTATACACTTAAATGCATGTAAGTCAACTATCATTCATAAGATGGTAGGAAAGATGCTCTGATACCATTTGTAATGTCCCCTATTGGAACAATACTAATTTTACCCCAAAAATTCAAATACCACAAGTTAGGGTTAGGGTTTCAGAATTACCACTTAGGTTACCTTATAACTGCTTCACTCTTGTGCTCTAAATTTGTAAACATAACATAGAAAACCTATAGATACAAGGTATAGTTGTACACACATACCTCTTGAAATATTAGTGTTATATAAGATTTTCCTACATTCAAATTGATAAACAATATCGATTTATTCACTCAAATCCATAATAGTGGGGATGACAAGACATTCATGATACCTCCATGCAGGCCCTTATGAGGGGCATGTCAAGTCGCATGTTTAGTTCCTCGCATACAGGCCCTAATGGGTGTTTGGTAGGATCAAGTTGTCATACAAAGTGTCCATACATGCCCTTACGGGGGTATAGATGGGGTACAGATCAGACTTGCCTCCAAACAAGCCTTAGGGAGGTATGGTAAGACTTCTTTCCTATGGCCTATTTGTCATTCCCCTCCTATGATGGGCGAACTATTAAAGATAACAATAAAATATCTATATGGATTCAAAGCTGACCTGTCCACAATATTGTATATGATACTCAATCATAGAATGATCTTGAATACATAAATATGCTTGCAGATATGATTTTATGATGAGTCGGTCTGCCTTTTAAATTCCATAGTCCAATGGTTCTTTAATTCTAATTGTTGGTTGCTTATTCATTTCTATGTCAGCACTAATGTATATTATATAAGTTACTCTTTGCCATTGTAATATATATATATATAGATATTAAAATGTTACTGTTGAAATGCACCAGACAACTGAGAGGGGGGGTGAATCAGTTGTCCCAAAAACTTAAACACTTTCTGCAATTAAACATTCATCACTTACCCACAATTATTATGATTTAACAATGAGTGCATGAAATCAGAAACTTAACCACAGATACAACATCAAACACAAGAGACACCAAATTTTACATGGAAAACCCCAAGGTGGGGAAAAACCATGGAGAGGATTAGCTCTCAATATATATTGTAATCTTGAAATAATGATGTTCAGGCTTGGTCACTCCATGGGTCTAAACATATTGGCTTACTACCATGAAGAACAACTAGGTCTAGCAGGCTCACTGCCTCAACCCTAAACCTAGCAAGATTATTGTTATCTCTGAAAGTTGCACCCTACCAATTTGCAAAAATTGGTACTCTAGAGGAACATGGAAACACTCCTATGGTTGTGGGTCACCTAGAAATTGGAGTGAATCTCTAGAGAAGGCTGGCTTCCTAACTTTATATCCCCTAAAAACTTACTATTATATGGCTTTGACAAGGAAAAGGGTAAGAAAGATATGCTCTAAAACTGAAATTTAACTCTAAAGGGTGATACACCTATCTTGATGAGGAACATGAAAATATCAGTTCCAAACACTTGTTAAAATGATTGAAAAAATCTCTTGCACAACTTTTCAATTATACCTCTGCATAAATATTTCACAAGCAGGTTTGTAAATGCAGAATTCTTAAGAGGAAAAGTAATTTCACACTTAATGGTAATGCATATCTAGACACAAAAAAGGCTCTTTCCCAAGACAAAAGTTAAGAAGAAATAAACTTACTTCACAGATAACTCTATCAAATCAGATAATAAGCACAAAAATGTATAAGACAAATAGGCACAATCTCCAATCAATGACCTCCAAGGTTTCCACTGTATTTCATATCAAGTAAACTAGTAAAAATGAGTTACAAATTTTGCCAAAATTTTGAGAAAGGATCACAAAATCAAAAGTCTCTCCAAACTGCATAATCAGAACTAAATACAAAAGAGTCACAAAAGTGACTATATCCACCAATATCCAAGTAGTTCCACCAAACAATGAGCTAGAAACTAACTGGGGTCGAATGCCCACAAAAAAGCCTAAAATATAAGACCTATATCTCCTCTACAAGAGCCTATAATGAAGGAAAAAGTCCATCATGACCTAGTCAATCATAATGACTCATGAAAACAACTCAAAAAGGACTCTAAAAGCAATAAAATCACTCCTATATACCCTCCAAAGTCAAGCCAACTACTAACTGTCCTCAAGACTTAGTCAATGTCCCATCACTCCAAAGAAAAATAAAGGGCTACATATTTGGCATGTGTCTGCCAACTCTTCCACAATCCAAGCACATGCTCTCAAAGCCAATAAAGTCCTCCATCACTCCCCTTTACTCTCCTTTGCAATAAAAGTAACAATAACTCATCAAATGATTTATATGGTTATCATTTAAAGTCTATTGTTTTACATTATATATATCATGCAAGGAAAAAATAAATACAAAAGAAAATGGCACCGAGGTGCTCACCCTAGTACAAAGGAAGAAAAAGAGTTAACAAAGTCTTAATATGCTTGGCCACCTTGTGGCATTCACCTAGGCATTTCATATTATAAGGTCTTGACCACGGGCTTTTTAAATGATATGCAAAAAACATAAAAGACAAATTGAAAAGCTTATCAGGTCTTTAAGGTTATGAAACCCTAAGACACAAAAACAACTTTTTGAAGCTCATTTTTACATCTTGCATTTCTTGTCATTTTGCTCTGCCCATTTTGCACCACCATGAGGGTTTTGTCTGAGCTTTCTGTAGATGAAATATGCTATTTTTGAAGGCATCTCGACTATAATCCTCCATGAAAAGCTTCTGTAGATCAAGGCGAGTTCAATGAAGTTGTCTATTTGAAGTTATACTTTGAAGCTCCATTATTCATGCTACTTTTTATTACTGTATAAGCTGGAAGTCTCTGCACTTTTCATGGCTGTAATGAAGGACTTCATTCTCTGCATAAATGACTACTTTCTCAGGTATAAAGTTATAGAAAGTAGCAATATATATCATTTCTATTCAAAAACATTCTTATGTTTGTGATTTTTTCCTATATAAGGTTTTGACAGTCAAAAAATAATGAAAACAAAACTCATTTTCATTAGGATTTCTAACTACCCTCAGTCACTTTTTTGAATGACTATGGAATATACAACACTATTACTTTAGAATGGCTTCAAAAATTATTTTAAAAGCACTGTTACTTTTCTGCTAATGAAGAAATACAATGAGTTTCTTTTTTCTGATTTTTAACTTAGGGTTTTAAGAAAACAAAAAAACCCTCATTCCTGTACTAAACGGCCATAAAAAATAACAAGTATTACTGGCTTTTTCTGCAAATATAAAGCATTTTCAAATGAAGAACACGGGTTTACACAGAACAAACCCTCTCAGACTTCCTGTGGCATTTTGAAAGGCTTCTGTAACTATCTCAGCATACTTGATGTTATTTCTAGCATATTTTCCTGTACCTGTCATGGTAGTTTTCTGAAATGCTCCTATGAATAGAAACAATGAAAGGTTTACTTTCTCTGAATATTCTAATGGCTTTTCAAACCTCATACATTATTTTCTCCTAACTCTATTTTCCGCAGCTAAATCTTATATATTTCTATTCACTTTGCACATATATGTTGTAGCATTCATCAACCTAGCATTACTTCTCTGTCAAAAACTGCCTCATGTCACTATGCTTGAGAACTCCTCTATGTATAAGCTTTTCATGGTATCTTGTATCAGTAAATTTGTGTGGCATTCTGTAGCATGTATACACTATTGTTCTTAATTGATTGTTGACTACCCCCTATTGGCATGCAATCATTCTGAGCATAAGGTATTATTTCTAGTTTATCTCTAAAAATATGGAGTTCTTTAACAATCACTTAATTATTTTGAACTACCTGATGCAGTAGAGACTGCTACAGTCATAGAGATGATTGTCCTTATACCTCTAATGCATGTATCACTATCTTTTATCAAGATTACCTCAGTCATGCTTATGCTTCAGATCTACTGTCCATTGTCTTGAGATGCTCTTGTTCCTTCTATTATGACAGTACCTTCCTATCTTGAAAATGACTGTGTTCTTCCTTTATTTCTCAATGATACATCCTTGTATACAAAACTGTGTGACAGTCCTCTCCTCATTGTGTCAATTTGATGACTATTATGTTTCTCTGTACTTGAATGCTATGGCAGTTACTATCAAGTGAAACTATTCCATTTTATACTTTGTAACTCTTCCAAAGACAGTGATTGCTCTACTCTTGATGATGGTTATCATGCATTATACCTTCTTCTATTGCCTTTGATAACTGTTAAGGATGCCTCTTGTTATTTAGCATTTCTTCTTTATGACTTAGTGATCCATCCTTTTCCTGTTATCTATGACTATATTATCACCGTTGTAACAGTCATCCTTAGTGACTGCTTCTAAGAACTGTTCCTTTTGTATGTTCTTTGTCCTTGTGACAGTCACCTTTGAAAGAGCTATTTCATCCATGTTTTATAGTTGTTGACATTTCCCTCTAGATATGACTATTCTTGTCTTCTGTCTATGGCTGACTACTGATCCTTTTGATTGTGCTTTCAACACTATCCTTGTAATATCTCCTAATAAGCTATTTCTTATACTACTCTACATGACATTGACTCTCTTTATACACTCTGTCCTTCTTGCATCTGATAAATACATATGAAATGTTCTGTAATGACTAAGAGCTGGGCTCAACCCTTGTGGGAGCCACATTTTCTCCACTCAGAATGTAACCTGATGAATCAAACAGAAACATAATTACACCTGTATCTGCACATGAAACAAACTTGTTAGAAAATAAATGCATATTTTGGATGTGTTTGATGACTTGATTGTTCTTCTAGGACATCCAAGGTATGCATTACTTATTTAATGCATTTGAGGATCAGTTTGTACATGCATAGGTAATTGTTCATGTCAGGTTTGGGACCGTTCATTGCTTAGAGCTCTGCTCTAACATTACTATTTTTGCCAGATGCAGAAACTAGAGACGATATGAAACTGGGAAGGACAAAGATAGCCTAGGGCAATAGCAAGACAACACACCAAAACCAGAACCAGTCATTCTCAGACAATGATTGGCTTCTAACTTTACATGCACATTTTTTTTTTTACTTATTCATGTATAGATTTTTCTTCAATTTCATTGAATAAGAAAAGTTAATCTCACGGCTTGTGTGGGATAATGTACATTTACATTTAATAAAGATTATTTATTTGTTCCAAAAAGATTTGTATAAATCATTCTTATATTACATGCACTTGGATAAATGCAGTAATTTTAATAAACATAATCTTTTGAATTATTTCATTTATGCACTTGAATGTAATGTATGAAGGATTAGATGAAATGTACCTTTTAAACTTTGAAGCAAAGCTCTGCCTAAATGAGCTACAGTGAAATTTAGGTAACATTTATGGTGACATCTGCTATATGTTTGCCTGCTAAACATCAGACCAGCTGTCTAGACCTTATCCATTGGGCACAGGGTCACTCAAAGACTTTAAAAACACTTTAGACAAATAGTTTTGACTTCCGTAACTCAGCAGAATAGCAGTGAAAGACACTTGGAAACCTACTCTACCTACCAAAACTCAGGTCAAACTGACTAACTGTGCAAAACAACACTTGGAGGAAAAAATCTACTCAGTTACTAACCCTACCCTACATTAACCAAGAAAGACATCACCTCAAATGAAACTATTCACTAGTTGGGTGAAGTAGCTACCATTTCTACATAATTTACAATGTTTTCCATGCTTGAGGACAGATAGAAAGAGAGGAAATATGAATAGAAATTAAACAAAGAGTTGTAATACTTCGTGAAGAACATACACAAGTTCACTAACCTTTTCATATGGAATGTAAAAATTCCTGTCCTGAGGTAGAAATGTGACTTGAATCTGCTCTTTCCTAGTTGTATCTTCATGCTTGGGTGCAAGCAAAATATCAAAATTCTTGTTGGCCTCAATTCTAACTAGATGCCTAATTGGGCACCCTTTAGAAAGAGTGAATTCAAAACTCTCCATGTTGGTTCCCTGTTGTTCCAAATCATGTTGTTGTTCCTCTTCTTGTTTTTAATCTTCTGTTTCAAATGGTGCTAGCTCAATATCCAAAGCTAGGCAAAAAGAGTCTTCCTCTTGAGTCAAAACAGACTTTAGATCATCCCAAAATGAAACTACCTCATGAGCTAAAGCTTCATTCTCATATTGACTTTCATGAACCAACAACTCATCACACTGTTCAACAACTTGTAGCTATCCCAAGTCTTGTGTTATCATAGTCATATCTTCTTCATTTTGTTCAACAACTAAAAGTATCCCATCATACCAAAACATATCAGCCTCTTTTCCCCCAAGTTCCTCATGTTCATTTATCTCCTCTACAGGTTGTTCCTGCTCTTATTCAAACTTGTGAACTTGTCCTAATTTAGCATGAGTTGCAACTTCTTCTAGCAGGTTTAATCCTTTGTCATCCAATTTAGAGACAAAAACTTCAATGTCATCCCAAAATGAATCTTCTTTACCCTCTTCATGAAATTTTGATGGAGGAAGACTATTTTCTACTTCATAACAGCTCTCAGCCAGCTGTGTAGGTTCCAAGAAAGGTTTGCTTTCACACTCTATTACTTGATCTAAGACCCTATTATCAGACTGAATTCTTTCCTCATCTTGGTCAACAAAAGCAGGTAATTGATCAAACAAAAGGACCAAATCCTTCTCTTCATGTGGTGCCCTCTCTAATGGAACTTGGGCATCTTGCCTTTGCAACTGAAGACCTTTGCCTTGCAACCTCTGTATGTTGCCTTCCTTTAGTTTATAAACAGCATTAGAAAACTTTTCAAATGAATGAAAATGTAAGGGATTTAGTGACAAGCCTGATCCAACATCCTCTTCACATGTGTTATGCTCATATTTAGTTGGGGACATGGTATAAACAATAGCAACTGACTACTCCTCTTGCCATAGAGTTTCATGTTCAGACTTACCTCCTAGTAAGAAATTTGATTCTTCATCTTCCTAATCTTGGATAGGTATGGAAGGGATAGCCTTAGCAAGATTTGGCATTTTATAACCAAGATACCTAGTCTAAGAAGGCTACCATTGTTTTTCAGTATTTTGATGGCTTGGTTCAAGTTCTTGATATGACTGGAACTGAGGATTAATGGACTGGTTTGACTGATTTTGTTCATTCATGGCCTCCTATTGTAAAGCATGTTCCTGCTGCCTCTTTATGTCATTCAGCTGCTTGGTCCAGTCAAATAATATGTTCTTGATATTTGTAATCTCCAGTCTCTCATCATTTTGAAACTAATTGGGAAAGTAGTATTGCTGGCTTGGCATAAAATGGGATTCTTGAGGCTGGTCATGGGCATACACTGGCCGCCATGGAGTTTGTGCATGGGTGGGAGGGTGGTAAGCATGACAAACTGGTTGGTTATCAACTGTCAATGGACTGTTTGGACTAAGACTAGCTATGTGACCACTATGATACAGCTCATAAAATGGTGTATGAACAGGACTTTCATGTAATGGTGGAAAGTAAGACATATTTATTTGAAATGAAGACATATTGTAGCATTTATATGAGCTAAAAATTCATTGAAATCTTTCACAATAAAAATCAAGTCTATTTTTTAGTAAAATAAGTACATACCAGCACTTGTCTTCTTGAAACTAGTAGATATTTCTGTTCAGAGTCGTCAAGTGTGTGTTTTCTTTCCCTCCCAAGGCAGGTTTTGCTAACATACACACCAATATCAGTAATGCATAAATTGTTCTACACTGGTTTTCACTAAACCAAAGCTTCAGAGTCGCTAGGTATGTATTTAAAACACCTCAAAAGGTAGAAATCAGCTGCTATACACACCAAACAGCAATGAAATGATGTACAAAGAGAACTAAAAATTAGTTCTGGTCCCACCAGGCGTACCAAAAACTATTATCTCTGAAAGTTGTACCCTACCAATTTGCAAAAATTGGTACTCTAGAGGAATATGGAAACACTCCTATGGCTATTGGTCACCTAGAAATTAGAGTGAATCTCCAGAGAAGGCTAGCTTCCTAACTTTATATCACCTAAAAACTTACTATTCTATCGCTTTGACAAGGAAAAGGGTAAGAAAGATATGCTCTAAAACTAAATTTTAACTCTAAAGCATGATACACCTATCTTGATGAGGAACTTGAAAATATCAATCCCAAACACTTGTTAAAATGAATGAAAAAATCTCTTGCACAACTTATCAATTATACCTCTGCATAAATATTTCACAAGCAGTTTTTTAAATGCAGAATTCTTAAGAGGCAAAGTAATTTCACACTTAATGGTAATGCATATCTAGACACAACTTGCAACCTGCATAAGTATTTTTTGCAAAAAAGGCTCTTTTCCAAGACAAAAGTTAAGAGGAAATAAACTTACTTCACATATAACTCTATCAAATCAGATAATGAGCACAAAAATGCATAAGACAAATAGGCACAATCTCCAATCAATGACCTCCAAGGTTTCCACTATATTTCATATCAAGTAAACTAGTAAAAATGAGTTACAAATTTTGCCAAAATTTTGAGCAAGGATCACAAAATTACAAGTCTCTCCGAACTACATAATCAGAACTGAATACAAAAGAGTCACAAAAGTGACTATATCCATCACTATCCAAGTAGTTCCACCAAACAAGGAGCTAGAAACTAACTGGGGTCGGATGCCCACAAAAAGCCTAAACTATAGGACCTATATCTCTTCTACAGGAGCCTATAATGAAGGAAAAAGTCCACCATGACCTAGTCAATCATAATGACTCATGAAAACAACTCAAAAAGGAATCTAAAAGCAATAAAATCACTCCTAGATACCCTCCAAAGTCAAGCCAACTACTAACTATCCTCAAGACTTAGTCAATCTCCCTTCACTCCAAGGCAAAACAAAGGGCTACATATTTGGCATGTGTCTGCCAACTCTTCCACAATCCAAGCACATGCTCTCAAAGCCAATAAAGTCCTCCATCACTCCCCTTTACTCTCCTTTGTGATAAAAGTACCAATAACTCCTCAAATGATTTATATGGTTATCATTTAAAGTCTATTGTTTTACATTATATATATCATGCAAGGAAAAAATAAATACAAAGGAAAATGGCACCGAGGTGCTCACCCTAGTACAAAGGAAGAAAAAGACTTAACAAAGTCTTAACATACTTGACCAGCTTATGGCATTCACCTAGGCATTACATATTATAAGGTCTTGACCATAGGATTTTTAAATGATATGCAAAAAACATAAAAGACAAAAAGAAAAGCTTATCGAGTCTTTAGGGTTATGAAACCCTAAGACACAAAAATAACTTTTTGAAGCTCATTTTTACATCTTGCATTTCTTGTCATTTTTCTGTGCCCATTTTGTGCGCCATGAGGGTTTTGTCTGAGCTTTCTATAGATGAAATCTGTTATTTTTGAAGGCATCTCAACTGTATTCCTCCATGAAAAGCTTCTTTAGCTCAAGGTGACTTTGATGAAGTTGTTTATTTGAAGTTATACTTTGAAACTCCATTATTCATGCTACTTTTTATTATTGTATAAGCTGGAAGTCTCTACGCTTTTCATGGTTGTAATGAAGGACTTCATTCTCTGCTTAAATGAATGTTTCCTTAGGTATAAAGTTACAGAAAGTAGCAATATATATCATTTATGTTCAGAAACATTCTTTTGCCTATGATTTTTTCCTATATAAGGTTTTGACAATCAAAAAATAATGAAAACAAAACTCATTTTCATTAGGATTTCTAACTACCCTCGGTCACTTTTTTGAACGGCTATGGAATATACAGCACTGTTACTTTAGAATGGCTTCAAAAATGATTGTAAAAGCACTGTTACTTTTCTACTAATGAAGAAATACAGTGAGTTCCTTTTTTCTGATCTTTGACGTAGGGTTTGAAGAAAACAAAAAACCCTCATTCCTGTACTGAACGACCATAAAAAATAACAAGTCTTACTGGCTTTTTCTACAAATATAAAGCATTTTCAAATGAAGAACAAGGGTTTACACAGCACAAACCCTCTCAAACCTCTTGTAGCATTCTGAAAGGCTTTTGTAACTATCTCAGCATACTTAATATTATTTCTGGCATATTTTCTTGTACCTACATGGTAGTTTTCCAAAATGCTCCTGTGAATAGAAACAATGAAAGGTTTACTTTCTCTAAATATTCTAATGGATTTTCAAACCTCATCCATTATTTGCTCCTAACTATGTTTTCTGTAGCTAAATCTTCTATATTTCTATTCACTTTGCACATATATGTTGTAGCATTCATCAACTTGGCACTACTTCTCTATCAAAAATTACCTCCTGTCATTGTGCTTGAGAACTCCTCTATGTATAAGCTTTTCATGGTATCTTGTATCAAAGAATTTTTGTGGCATTTTGTAGCATGTATACACTATTGTTCTTAATTGATTGTTGACTTCCCCCTATTGGCATGTAATCATTCTGAGCATAAGGTATTGTTTCTAGTTTATCTCTAAAAATATGGAGTTCTTTAATAATCACTTAACTGTTTTGAACTACCTGATGCAGTAGAGACTTCTACAGTCATAGAGATGACTGTCTGTATCCCTCTAATGCATGTATCACTGTCTTTTATCAAGATTACCTCAGTCATGCTTATGCTTCAGATCTATTGTCCATGGTCTTGAGATTCTCTTGTTCCTTCTATTATGATAGCACCTTCCTATCTTGAAAATGACTGTGTTCTTCCTTTATTGCTCGGTGATACATCCTTGTATACAAAACTATGTGGCAGTCCACTCCTCATTGTGTCAATCTGATGACTATTATGTTTCTCTATACTTGAATGCTATGACAGTTACTATCAAGTGAGACTATTCCATTTCATACTTTGTAACTCTTCCAAAGACAGTGATTGCTCTATTCTTGATGACAGTTATCATGCATTATACATTCTTCTACTACCTTATGACTCAGTGATCCATCCTTTTCCTGTTATCTATGACTGTATTATCACTGTTGTAATAGTCATCCTTAGTGACTGCTTCTAAGAATTGTTCCTTTTGTATGTTCTTTGTCCTTGTGACAGTCACCTTTGACAAAGCTATTTCATCCTTATTTTATAGTTGTTGACATTTCCCTCTAGATATGACTATTCTTGTCTTTTGTCTATGGCTGACTGCTGATCCTTTTGATTGTGCTTTCAACACTGTCCTTGTAATATCTCCTGATAAGCTATTTCTTATGCTGCTCTGCATGACATTGACTCTCTTTATACACTTTGTCCTTCTTGCATCTGATAAATACATATGAAATGTTCTGTAATGACTATAAGCTAGGCTCATCCCTTGTGGGAGCCACATTTTCTCCACTCATAATGTAACCTGATGAATCAAACAGAAACAAATTTGTTAGAAAATAAATTCATATTTTGGATGTGTTTGAAGACTTGATTGTTCTTCTAGGACATCCAAGGTATGCGTTGCTTATTTAATGCATTTGAGGATCAGTTTGTACATGCATAGGTAATTGTTCATGTTAGGTGTGGGACCATTCATTACTTAGAGCTCTACTCTAACATTACTATTTTTTGCCAAATGCAGTAACTAGAGATGACATGAAACTAGGAAGGACAAAGACAGCCTGAGGCAATAGCAAGACAACACACCAAAACTAGAACCAATCATTCTCAAGCAATGACTGACCTCTAACTTTACATGCACATTTATTTATTTTACTTCTTCATGTATAGATTTTTCTTCAATTTCATTGAATAAGAAAAGTTAATCTCATAGCTTGTGTGAGATAATGTACATTTACATTCAATAAAGATTATTTATTTGTTCAAAAAAGATTTGTATAAATCTTTCTTATATTACATGCACTTGGATAAACATAATCTTTTGAATTATTTCATTTATGTACTTGAATGTAATGTATGAAGGATTAGATGAAATGTACCTTTTAAACTTTGAATCAAAGCTCTACTTGAATGAGCTGCAATGAATTTTAGGTAACAATTACAATAAGTGTTGTTAAACCATGAGGGCTATTAAACCCTACTAGCATCTCACTACCAAATTCACTGTCACTATCAACACCTTTCTATATTTGTGACTGAAGTACAATAATACCTCTACTCTGCTCTTCCTTTGCTCTGTTCTTCCTATTCTTTCCTCTGCCTCTTCTCTGCTCTGCCTTTTGGCCCTTTCTTAATATCTTTTTATTTCCACTCAAGGACACCTTTTCCATGACTCAACTACAAGTATTTATACACTTCATCAACCTTGGAATGATCATCAAGGTCGACATCACAATCATCAACCATTGGAACAATCTCCAAGGTAGGTATTACAAGCATTTAAAGGATAGGTCCTAACCTATTACAAATTATGCAAAGGAAATGAAATGTGGATCACGCAATGCCTCAGCCAGGACTCAAACATGATCTTCCACGCCACAACATGCTTCCACAATCTTCCAAAGATCTCTGCAATCACTAGGATTAACCAGGTCGCCCAAAACTGGTTACACATTACACTATCTGAGAAAAATCTTTGAACATGATCTCAAGTCCTTAACGTGTACCAATATTAAGATAAAACATGATTAGGAAACATCCACAAGCATGTTCTAATCATCAGTAGAAACCATACGAACCTTAACCAATTTATCCATAGGAATCTTTTCATCGAAACACATGAACGTTACTGTCTTCAACTGTCATAAAAAAAAGATAGCTTGTAGACCACCAAACCATGAACCATTGCAACTGTAGGCACTTATCATCATCCCAGACTTCCTTCTAGAATCATAGAGAAAAATACTTTATTGCGGAGGAATGCGGAGCAGAATACTTTCTTCCTATCTCAACTGAACTTACAAAAAAAGTAGGTTTCACTCTGGTGAACACAACTCACTTAGATCTTCATGCGAAGGGCTCAAACTTAGAATGTAGCATCCTTAGTCATACCTCTAACTTACTTCCAATCTTCAAACCATGATCTTCAAGCAAAAATAAATGCAGAGCAGTTTACCAGACTGTTCTTCAGCATACAACTCACTATCTGTACTACACTTCTCTGTAACTCACTTGTTCCTTCCAGAGAGGCTAATTTTCCCAATATCCTCAACATACAAGTCTTCTAAACAAGTAATAGAATAAGATACAGTTGACACCAATGACAAGGATATTTTGACATCAATGACAACACTAATTAGGCACATACTTGCAACAATCTCCCCCTTTATCATTGATGGCAACATATGATGTGAAAAACTATAACAGCCATCAAGACAAGATTCTCCCCCTTTCTCTTTACACACCTACACTCTTTCTTTCTCAAAAATTCTCCCCCTTTCTTTTACACATCTGCACTCTAAGTTTTTCACATGACTTCTCTCCCGCTTTGATATCGATGGCAAAGGGTACATACTTGCACTCTTCTGCTCTGATTTAATCTCTCTTCTGAACTCTCTGACTACTCCCCCTGAGAAGTAGCCCTAAAAAGCATCAATTCGGACCTCTGAGCACCTCCAGACTAATGCACTACTGTGCATCTTAGTTGAGAGCAGGAGGGGTGATAACCCCTAACTTTTCTCTAAGATACGCAAAAGTATCCTTAGGTAGAGGCTTGGTAAAAATGTCTGCAATCTGATCCTTGGTAGAAACATACTCCAACTTGACTTCACTCTCTGTCACCTTTTCTCTCAAAAAATGATACCTAATGGATATGTGCTTTGTCCTTGAATGCATCACTAGATTCTTTGATATGTTTATGGCACTTATGTTATCACAAAAGATTGCAATGGGATCTTCATACACAATTTTGATGTCCTTCAACGTCTGCTTCATCCATAACACTTTAGTGCAATTGCATGCTGTTGCAATGTATTATGCTTCTACAATAGATAGGGATATTGAATTTTGTTTCTTGCTCAACCAAGATACTAATCTTTTTCCAAAGAAGAATGCACCTCCACTTGTACTTTTTCTGTTATCCACATCTTTGGCCCAATCTGCATTAGTATATGCACTCAGAGTAAAGTCACAGTCCTTAGGGTACCACAAACCATAATCTATTGTACCTTTTAAATATCTCATAATTCTCTTGACTGCCATCACATGTGATTCCTTGGGTTCTGCCTGAAATCTTGCCACAAGACATACTACATGCATTATGTCGGGTCTAGTTTGAGTCAGATAAAGTAATCCTCCAATCATAGATCTATACCTTTTCTTGTTTTCCATGGGTGAGTTATCATCTTTGCTTAACTTACAACCAGTTATCATAGGTGTGCATACTGGTTTAGAGTCTTCCATACCAAATTTCTTTAACAACTCTTTCACATACTTAGACTGAGAAATGAAGATACCTTTATCTAATTTACTTATTTCCAGACCTAAAAAGAAGTTCATCACTCTAAACATGGACATTTCAAATTCACTTTGCATTTCTCCAGCAAAAACTGACCACATACCTTCATTGCCTCCAAAAATAATATCATCAATAATATCAAGGTTTGTTCATCATTGATCTTGAAGTAGAGATTGCTATCTATAGTACCTTTACTAAACCCTATCTATATCAAGTACAAGTCCAACCATACCATGCCCTCGGAGCTTGTTTTAATGCATACCAAGCTTTCTTCAATCTGCATACCATGTCACCCTGATCTGATGACTAAAATCCTTCCAGTTTGTTGGGTTTTTTCTCAAACTGGATGCTTCCTAGTTATCCCTATAAGGTAGCCATCATTGATCAACAGGATTCCCTAGCTAGGGGCCAATAGTATAGGAGATAGACTGTATAAATATCTCCTCTCCTTCTTTAGGCTCTGCAGAACCAAGGGGGGAATTCCCTATTCAACATCCATAAAATATGCCTGTGAACTTACTGGGATGTTGACACAAAACAGATAAATCCTCTCTTATGCAAATCAAAACTATGAAATAAGTGCAAAGGGGCTAGCTTTGGGCCTATGCTCAGTTGTGAGACAGAGGATTTTGGTCCTAAAACTACTTCTAATATCCTAAAGGTTTATATTTGAAGTTTGAATTTGTATTTTGTATTTGGATGCAAGACTAGGACCTTGGGTTGTAACCTCAATACAAGACCAGACTGGTGCCTATCTTGGGGCTCAGAGTCAATAGACATACACATGTGAATGATTACCATAAACTTGAATCAATAACTAGGTTTCAAGGGGAAATTTTTAGTGTCTGCCTTACAGATACTTCCCAAGACTGAGCATTTAGTCATTCATACTTAATGATATCCCTATTACAACATACCTTTCCCAATGCTTAACCTAAAATATTTAATTTGTTCCTTGAACAAAGATAAGAGATCAAACATTCAACACAGAAAATCCATGTTCCTGAATCCCAAATAACCCTTAGCTACTTAGATTCAAAAGAAAAGATGCCCACAATTTGGAGACAAATAACCAAACACATGCAACAAAGCATTTCTCATATAAAAACAACATGAAACCAGTAAACTATGCATAAAACATACAACATATGATTCATAAACTCACAAGGCACCCAACAGAGCCACCAGCAAAACTGTATCTTATTACTCCACCAATATCTTGCCGAGTCTTCAACAACTGAGCATCAGCCCAAAGCTAGCCCCTTTGCACTTATTTCACAGTTTTGGTCTGCATAAGAGAGGATTTATCTATTTTGTGTCAACATCCCAGTAAGTTCAGAGGCATATTGTATGGATGTTGAATAGGGAATACCCCCTTGGTTCTACAAAGCCTAAAGAAGGAGAGGAGATATTTACAGGGTCTATCTCCTATATTGTTAGCCCCTGGCCCGGGAATCCTATTGATCAATGATGGCTACCTTGTAGAGATAACTGGGAAGCATCCAATTTGGGAAAAAACACAACACGATTGATCTATATAGACTTCCTCTTCCAACTCTCCATATAAGAAGGCAGACTTCACATCCATTTGATAAACCTTGAAATCTTTGTATGCTGCAAAATCTAAAAACATCCTTATTGCTTCAATCCTTGCCACTGGAGTAAAAGTTTCTTCAAAGTCTATTCCTTCAACTTGAGCGTATCCTTTGCATACCAACCTTCCTTTGTTTCTTACCACTTCAACATTCTCATTCATCTTTTTTCTAAAGACCCAGTTTGTACCAATTACATTTTTGATTGCTGGTCTAGGAACAAGATCCCAAGTTTGATTCATCTCTATCTGCATCAATTCCTCTTCCATAGCCTTTATCCAATTCTCATCTTTGCAAGCCTCATCCATAATTTTAGGTTCAATCTTGGAAATCAGACAGAAATTTACTTGTTCCTCTGTAACTTTTCTTCTAGTTAAGATCCCTTTGCTCTTATCTCCTATGATTTGATCTTCAGAATGACTGATTCTTACATATCTTGGAGTTTTGGTAGCACTTACCGGAGCTTGTTCTTCTTCATTTGGACTGTCTTCATGTTGCACCACTTCTGAAACATCTAGATCATCTGACTCATATTCATTTGATTCTAAAGACCTTTCCTTACATTCATCAACTTTAACATTTGCACTTTCAATGATCTTATTTAGCCTCTTAGTATAGCACTGGTAGGCCTTTCTCTTGATGGAGTAACCAAGGAAGATTCCTTCATCACATCTAGCATCAAACTTGCCTAGATCTTCTTCTCTTTTGATATAACATTTTCTACCAAAAACTTTGAAATATTTCACAGTAGGAACTCTACCATGCCACAATTCATAAGTAGTCTTTGAACTGTTACCTTTTACTTGAACTTCGTTTTGGATATATACGGCGGTGTGAATTGCCTCTCTCCAATATGCTTCTGGAAGATGAGCTTCCTTCATCATGGTTCTAGCAGCTTCTTGAACTGTTCTATTTTTCCTTTCAACAACTCCATGGGTAAGTGCAAAAAGTTGGGGGGCCAAAAAGTGGCCAACATTTTTTCAAAAAAAATTAAGACATAACGTGAGCATGTTATAACGCACTCGCGTTATGGTTTGGTAATGACAAGCCTAAGGCTCGGCAAAACCAAACCATAACGTGAGCACATTCTGTTTAATTATATATAAAAAAGAGCATTTATGCTCATTCATTTCTTTTATTCTCTCTACACCTGTGGCCTGCAAACCCTAAGGAGTGCGCTTACATTTTTGAAGACCCAATTCAACACCAAAATCTCATTGATTCATCGCCAAAATGTTGCCACGACTCGAGCAGGCCAAAGGAGTGAGTTTTATTTATTTTTTTGTCTGAATTTGTTTCTAAATAGGTAGGTTTGAGTTGATTTTTAATGTAAATTTCCTTAATTGTCAGGAAATGTTAATACACCTCCTCCTCCTCCTCAAAATCCACAAAATCCTGAATAGGAAATACCTGCCGAAGAACAACTCGAACAACAAACTCCTCCATCCATTCCTCAACATGCCCCTAGAATACAAGAAAATCTAATGGGGCAAATTGAAAACAATAAAAAAGAAATTGAAGACATAATTGCAAGGTTGAAAAATCCTTCAACTTTAACTTTGCATAGATCCACGTGTGCTCGATCACTTGAATCTATGTTATCAAATGTAGATTCAATTAGCAAGCAAATATCTAGTTGGTTGGATAAGAGGAGAGAGTTTAGAGAGTATTATGCAGACAAACTATCATATGAAGAAGTAAAAAAGTTACAAATTACAAAATTGGACTTGTGTTCCATTTTCACAAACCCACAAACAAATCAACCTCCACCCATTACATGCAAGAGGTTCCCTATCAATTGGTGCAACAACCAAGTGATAAGGGACAATTTTGCGTAGAGGTGGTGGATGGTTTTTGACCATCCTCCATGCAACAATAATGAGGTCCTGCAATACTTTTTGAGGACACTCTACTGCGAGTTTGTCCTCAATAAAGTGCCAAACTATTTTGATATGTGGGAGTTTCAAGGTAGAGGTGAGGGGTCAGCACAAGATAGACCAGGGGCATGTGTTGACCCACAGTGGCCAATGAGATGAGTAATCAGCAAACCAACCCATGAGCATGTGTTTATCCCTTCCATTGTGAAGGAGAATGTTGAGGTCGAGACACTTTAGTCCATTGTGAAGGAGAATGTTGAGGTTGAGACACTTCAATCCATTAGTGCCTTGACCTAGAGCATCATAGAGTATGCCAATCCTACAACATAGTGTGGGTTGGGAGATAGTGCAAGGAGTAGGGTTCCACCCCATACTTGTCAGACTTGCAGGTCATCATGTGGTTATGACCCCATGGATAGTTAGGACGTAGGTGCGCTGACTACATCTGCAGCTAAGCAGATGGTGATGACAGATACCCTCTTGAGTGAGACTTTCAGCCTTAATACTCAGATAAATATTAGCAAGTTCATTGAATTTAATTTATTAAATTTCATTTTTGAAATGCAAGATTAACTAATTTAGTTTGATTATTTTGATGAAATTTTAGGGTCATAGCATTGATACAGCTCTCAACAGTACTCCACTTGCATTTTACACTATGACATCTACTGTCGGGGTATGTAACTAGTAAACAATTATAAATATTACATGTGAATAGCATTGTTATATGAATGGTATTCTAATATCTAATTTTAGATGTTGAATAGGTTAATCTTGGAGATTTCACGGCAACACCTGCCAGTGGTGTAGTTCAAAGCTTCACTGAGGTAATAAAATAAATAGTTTAACTAATGAATTGTACTTATTAGATTTTTGTATTTGATATTCATATAATTGATTACATTGCATTGCACATCTTTCAAACTCAAAGCATTATTAGACACTGCATAACTAATAGCTAGATGTTGATAGATGACAAAATTTCAATTATAATATAGTTAAATTTGAAAAAATGCCTCAAAGAAATGTGCTCTCATGGAATGCCATGAGAAGAAGATGCATAGACAAGGACATCATCATGAGACCACTTTTCTTTGAGGCATCTTTTCAAACAGCTCACTGCCTTGTCTATACTACCACATTCTCCATACATGTCTACCAAAGCTTGTTGATCCCCTCCACACTATTCTTCAACGAATTCGCTCTAATAGTCTCATCCAATTACCATCAATTAGACCCCAGGACATGACACTAGAGAGGGGCATCAGACTATGACATCTTATATAGCATATGATTGACTCAAAATTGTCTAGGTTTTAGGTATTAATTATGGGGGCAACAAGTCACCCCTAACCAAAATCTTCAAATCTACACTAATCCTTTCCCCTACAAACTTATGTCAATCATATTGGTTCAATTTCTTCCATCCCTACATCTATAAGAAAGAGCTATAGTATATCACCAAGAGATCAAAATATTCACTATGATTATGTGTATTATGTGTCTAGTTGTATCATAGTGATGCATTGTTGATAATGAATATCATAGTGTGCTTTATTGTGTGTACTTCCATGTTTAGGTGAACGTGTGTGTATGTTAGGAACCATGACTTGCATCACTATTCTAGTTTTATAATTGAATAATGTTGTTTTATTTTCAAATGATGTAGGCTATGGAGACACCTCCCGAAGTTCATAGGGCAATGGAGCATGGTGTGTCCACTGCAATTCATAGCTCCATGCCATTGATGGGGGTATGAAGCAGATTAGTAAATTTCAATTTACATTCATTGTTATAGTTGTTTATTTTTGAAAAATCAAATGATTATTGATTTGAAGTTTAATTTCTATCTGGATGGTTTCTATAGGACATGACATCACCACAGCCTAATCCTGCTACTAAGGCAAATGAGGAGGCAGATTATATGGTAGCGGTAAGTGATTATTTTGTTAAATGTTTCATTTTTTATAACATGTAATTTCTATATATTAATGTTTATACTTTTTATTGTAACAGCTACAGATCCACGAAGAACTAAATAGGAGGAGCAGCCCTCTGGTTCGTAGTAGACCACCCTCATACATGTCTCCATCCTCCCAAAGATCAAAGACTGCTCGTGATCTATTCCCTTCACCGAACAGAGGGGAATGAATGCTTATTGGGGTCCTTTGTTGTATGCCTATATGGTATTTGTGGATATATATTTTGTATTTCATATGGGAGACATTGTATGCCTATATGGCTATTTTGTATATATGTTATACTTATATTGACAGATATTGATGTATGCCTATATGGATATTTGGTTAATACAAATCTTTTTTATTGATGGCATCCATATTTTCATTATAAATCCATGTTTCAATGGATATTTGTAGATGGTTACTTCAAATATTTAAAGTCCAATTGTATTACATAGGATGTTTGTTGATCCAATAAGCCAGCTATTGTTATTCAAGTATCACCTAAACCTCATTCTGGAACTAAAAGATAAAAGTTGTATTTAAAATAAAAATGAATCATGTTGAATAGAAAATATTCATATTCTTTATGAGTTGCTCAATTGAAATTATTCAAATGAGTATGCTAATCCATATTCTTTATGAGTTTCTCAATTGAAAATATTTCTTAATTTCTTGTTATTATACCATATTGGGATGCAAAGAGTATGTTTGATGTTTTGAATAAGATAGTCAAAATCATATGCTTATGAGCACCTGATGACCATTGTGGTTATTAAATGTAATTCCTCTTGCATATAAGGCGAGGTTATGAGAGTACATTGAGTCTTACCTAATTTTAGTATGCAACATAACATTGGGACTATAGGCTTCCATAAGTCATCAACAATCAAGGTTCAAGGTTGTCATTGAAGTAAAAGGGTCAAGGTTGTTTGTCATTGATGTCAAGGTTGATGCCATGATGTTGATAAGGTGATACAGTGATTCAAGGTAGGTGATGGTCATGAGGTGCATGATGTTGTGAATATGGTTTTCATGATAAGGTCTCTCAGTTCATGTTGATGCTACACAAGACAAACATGGTTCATATGATGCAAGGTTCATGTTCATGGTAGATGTGGTTTTGTTCATGCAAGGTTTTGTTGTGAATATGGTTTTCATGATAAGGTCTATCTTGGAAGGTTGATATGATGCAAGGTTCAAGTTCATGGTGGATGTGGTTTTGTTCATGCAATAAGAAGTCAAAGAAGACACAAGCTTTCATAATCATAATTCAATGTCATCATCAAGGAGAGTTATATTTACCAAGGGGAGTCATGAGTTTGATTCGAATGTGAAGTTGTTCATGTCTTAGAACCCTAAGCCTATGATAAGTGTCATACTCTAATGTCTTTCTTCTAATGTCCACTAAGTCTCTGAAATGTCCTAGATATCTCTTGATGAAAGTTAAAATGTTTAATTCTTTCTTATTGATAGTTAGGGTTTGCATATTGGGCATTAAACCCTAAAAAGAATCTACTTTTCTTAAGACTTTAAAACCCTCAATTGTCTGTCGTGTGTAAAGTGTACTTTTGTTTTAATTTAATATTGACTTATAATCACAGGTTACTATCACTTAAGTCAACCTACTAAAGGGTTTTTAAGTCATTAGTTCACTGACCCTTCAACCTAACTCAACTGGCCTCTCTAGTAAACTCTCATAAGCCCAAGCACCAAATCATAATTGAAGGTCATATTTAATTGATATGAGGCTAGGAAAAAGGATTGGAAGGTCAGTATTTAAAAGGAATTTGGAATACAAATAGTCATCTTTATGTGGTTAAATTTGATGGGCATGCCTTTATAAAAGGCTAAAAGATAGCTTTATGTAGGATATCATGGTATTTGTAGTGTTTGAAGATTGAAGACTAGTTAGTGTTTGTAGCTCAAATTGTTTTGGCATGTTTGGGTCGAAACAAGACCATGCCTAGCCTAGACGTACCCATCTAAATGCGTTGAAACTATCAGTTTGGCCGCACAAGGAGAAGAACAAAAGTTACACCCCTTTGCAGCTTTACACTACCTCCTTTTGATGATTTTTGGGTAGTAGAAAATCTTTCACCATAGGAAAATACCTCAGAGATATATAAACTAAGAGAAGTTATTGTAGAGGGACCCTATGTGATCGCATTGCCTTAGACAGAATGTCTCTAAGTGACACAGTTTCTGAGTAACAGCTTGTCAAAGATTGTTGCCTTTTTGCACTTTGGACTCTTCAGGGATATCACTGGTACAATGTAGCTCAGACTATTTCAGCATGTTTGGGTGCAAAACAGGACTATGCCTAGCCTAAACGTACCCATCTAGATGTGTTGGAACTGTCAGTTTGGCCACACGAGGAGAAGAACAAAAGTTGCACCCCTTTGCAACTTTACACAGCCTCCTTGTGATGATTTTTGGGACAGCAGAAAACCTTTCACCATGGGCAAAAGCCTCAAAAATATAAAAAATTGAGAGAAATTATTTTAGAGGGACCCTACGTGATCACATTGCCTCAAACAGAATGTCTCTAAGTGATACAGTTTTTGAGTAACATCTCGTCAAAGATTGTACATTTTTGCACTTTGGACTCTTTAGGGATATCATTGGTACAATGTAGCTCAGACTGTTTCCGCATGTTTGGGTGAAAAACAAGACCATGCCTAGCCTAAATGTACCCATCTGGATGTGTTAGAATAGTTAGTTTGATTGCATCAGGAGTAGGACGAAAGTTACACCCCTTTGAAACTTTACACTACCTCCTTCTGACGATTTTTGGGGTAGCAGAAAACCTTTCACCACGGGCAAATGCCTCAAAGATATAAAAAACCAAGAGAGGTTATTGTAGAGGCACCCTACATGATCGCATTTACTCTGACGAAATATCTCTAAGTGACACGGTTTCTGAGTAACATCTCGTCAAAGATTGCTGCCTTTTTACAATTTGGACTCTTTAGGGATACCGTCAGTACAATGTAGCTCGGACTGTTTTGGCATGTTTGGGTGAAAAATAGGACCATGCCTAGCCTAAACATACCCATCCAGATGCATTGGAATAGTCATTTTGGTCACATCAGGAGCAAGACGAAAGTTACACCCCTTTGCAACTTTACACTGCCTCCTTCTGACGATTTTTGGGGCAACAGAAAACCTATCACCATGGCCAAAAGCCTCAAAGATATAAAAACCCAAGAGAGGTTATTGTAGAGGGACCCTACATGATCGTGTTGCCTCAGATGGAATGTCTCTAAGTGACACAATTTTTGAGTAACATCTTGTCAAAGATTTCTGCCTTTTTGCACTTTGGACTCTTCAGGGATATCATCGGTACAATGTAGCTCAGACTGTTTCGGCATGTTTGGGTGAAAAATAGGACCATGCCTAGCCTAAACATACCCATATAGATGCATTGGAATAGTCAGTTTGGTTGCATCAGAAGCAAGACGAAAGTTACACCCCTTTGCAACTTTACACTACCTCCTCTTGACGATTTTTGGGGCAGCAAAAACCCTTTCACCATGGGAAAACGCCTCAAAGATATAAAAAACTGAGAGAGTTTATTGTAGAGGAAACCTACATGATCATGTTGCCTTAGATGGAATATTTCTAAATGACATGGTTTCTGAGTAACATCTCGTCAAAGATTGCTGCCTTTTTGCACTTTGGACTCTTCAGGGATATCATCGGTACAATGTAGCTTGGACTGTTTCGGCATGTTTGGGTGAAAAAAAAGACTATGCCTAGCCTAAACGTACCCATCCGGACACATTGGAACAATCAGTTTGGTCGCATCAAGAGCAAGATGAAAGTTACACCCCTTTGCAACTTTGCACTACCTCCTAACAATTTTTGGGGCAGTAGAAAACCTTTCACCACCGGAAAACGAGTCAGAGATATAAAAAAAAGAGAGGTTATTGTAGAGGAATCCTACATGATCATGTTTCCTTAGATGGAATGTTTCTAAGTGACATAGTTTTCAAGTAACATCTCGTCAAAGATTGTTGCCTTTTTGCACTTTGGACTCTTTAGGGATATCGTCGGTACAATGTAGCTCGAACTGTTTCAACATGTTTGGGTGAAAAAAAAGACCATACCTAGCCTAAACATACCCATCTAAACACGTTGGAATAGTTAGTTTGATTGCATTAGGAGCAGGACAAAAGTTACACCCCTTTGCAACTTTACACTACCTCCTTCTGATGATTTTTGGGGCAGTAGAAAACTTTTCACCACAGGAAAATGCCTTAGAGATATA
Source organism: Cunninghamia lanceolata (assembly GCA_027924645.1). Lineage (NCBI taxonomy): Eukaryota > Viridiplantae > Streptophyta > Pinopsida > Cupressales > Cupressaceae > Cunninghamia > Cunninghamia lanceolata. Next base: position 322,878 of record BSBN01001052.1, on the reverse strand, counting down.
AAAAATTGAGAGAGGTTATTGTAGAGGAACCCTACATAACTGTGTTGCCTTAGACAGAATGTTTCTAAGTGACACTATTTCTGAGTAACATCTTGTCAAAGATTGCTTCCTTTTTGCACTTTGGACTCTTTAGGGATATTATCGATACAATGTAGCTCAGACTATTTTGACATGTTTAGGTGAAAAAAAGGACCATGCCTAGCCTAAATATACCCATCCAGACATGTTGGAATAGTCAGTTTGGTCACATCAGGAGTAGGATGAAAGTTACACCCCTTTGCAACTTTACACTACCTCCTCACAATTTTTGGGGCAGTAGAAACCCTTGCACCATGGGAAAACACCTCAGAGATATAAAAAATTGAGAGTGATTATTGTAGAGGAACCCTATGTGATTGTGTTGCCTCAGACAGAATGTTTCTAAGTGAAACGGTCTCTGAGTAACAACTTGTCAAAAATTAATGTCTTTTTACACTTTGGACTCTTTAGGGACATTATCGGTACAATGTAGCTTGGACTGTTTCGGCATGTTTGGGTGAAAATAGGACCATGCCTAGCCTAAACATACCCATCCAGATGCATTGGAACTATTAGTTTGGTTGCATCAGGAGTAGGACACCAAAAATACAAAAATGCAAAAGTTGCTTTGTGCAACTTGACAACATTGACACTTTTTTGCAACAAGACTCAAAGACTCAAATTGACCCCAAATGACTCAAAAACATATGAAATGGTCTTAGAAGACCTTATTACATACAATTGACTCAATCAAAATAAAATTTCACTTTTTAACCCCTCTTGGAGGCATGACAACGTGGGTGCCCCTGCACCATTAGTGCAACTGAAGTCGATAAAGTTTTCCTATTAAGAAAAATAGCTTCCTTTACGTTCAAGAAATATAAATATTCTATACTGACAAGGCCAACCATGTGAAGGTGGAAGCTCATGTGGCCTCACCTAAGACCTAAGACACATGTATTCTAGTAGACGTAGGACACCTAAGACACCTATTGTATAGTATGTATCTAGATTTTATAGACATAGTAGACCTAAGACACCTAGTCTTTATACCTTATCATAGTCTGGACCTAAGTCAACTAGACACCTAGATTATAGTTCTACCTAAGACACCTATTATGGTAGACCTAGTTGACATATAGTACCTACCTAAGACACCTAGATTAAATTATAGAAGACAGCTAGATCATTCTAGATTATACCTTATTCTAGTCTCTAGATAGGTCGTTGATATATAGTATCTACCTAAGACACCTAGATTAGATTAAATACCTTTCTTCTAGTCTTTATCTACCTAGTTGACATATCATATATACCTAAGACACAATTAGAGACACCTATATTTTATACATTACCTAGATTTTATACCTTACTCTCAGGATCAACTTCATCCATCACTTAGGTCTAACCCCATGAAGCATAACATGATGATATAAAAATGTGTATATGTGTAAAAATGCAACAACAAATAAAAAAAGACAAACCTATGTAAACCTACAAATTAATGTGCATACTTACAACTCAATGTAACATGACTTTACAAAATCAATGTGAATACTTACAAATTAATCCAATGAACCATCTGGGTCTTCTCTACTCTTTATTGTGTCAAGTATTGCCTCATGGTCAGACTCACGCACCTTCCACAAGGTCTTGTTCAAAGGTCTACCTCGATATTGTATTAAATGAATATTAGATGCTACGACAAGGTTCGAGTAATGAAGAATCTTTCGATGCATGTCAAAATCTTGAAACAACCAAACATTGACACTCTTATGTGGGTACCTTCTAAGCCATATTCCAGTAACAACCACTGAACCTGTAGGGTATTCGATGTTTTCTCCATCTATAACTGGGGTCTCTAATTTCTTTTTAGCCTCAACACAATGACACAAGTAATAATATGTTCCCTCTTCGTTATCTTCATCTGCAATAACTGCATATACATGCCTTACCTTGATATGTGTAGAAAATTAGATGAAATTAGTCAACATTACAAAAACACTCCCTCAACACTATACCTTAAACCCTAATCCCTTAAACCCTAAACCCTAATCCTTTAATACTATACCTTAAACCCTAATCCCTTATCCCTAAACCCTCCAACCCTATCCCTAATGCCTATACCCTTGACACTCTACTTTAACCCTAATCCCTCGACCTTCAACCCTATCCCTAAACCCTTAACCCTCGAACCTCAACCTTAACCCTCAACGTCAAACCCTAATCCCTCAACCCTCAACCCTAATCACTCAATAATATACCTTAAACCCTAATCCCTTATCCCTAAACCCTCCAACCCTATCCCTAATCCCTATACCCTCGACACTCTACTTTAACCCTAATCCCTCGACCCTCAACCCTATCCCTAAACACTCAACCCTTGAATCTCAACCATCAACCCTGAATGTCAAACCCTAATCCATCAACCCTAAACCCTATCCCTAAAGCCTCTCTCATTTTATTATATCTTTCCCCTCACCTCTCTATCTCTCACCTTTATTTCCCCTCACCTCTCTACATATCTATAAACCCTAAACCCATCCATGAACCCTCTACCCTTGACACTATACGTTAAACCATAATCCTTAAACCTTCAACCCTAAACCATATCCCTAATGCCTCTACACTAAACTCTATCTCTATTCCTAAACCCTCAACCCTTGACACTATACCTTAAACCCTAATCCCTTATCCCTAAACCCTAATCCCTTAACCCTCATCCCTTAAGCCTCATCCCTAAGTCCTCAACCCTCAATCCTTAAACCTTCAACCCTAAACCCTATCCCTAATCCCTCTACCCTCAACACTCTACTTTAACCCCAATCCCTCGACCCTCAACCCTATCCCTAAACCATCAAACCTTGAACCTCAACCCTCAACATCAAACCCTAATCCCTCAACCCTTAACCCTAATCCCTCAACCCTCAACCCTATCCCTAAACCCTCAACCCTAAACACTATACCTTAAACCCTAATCCCTATCCCTTAACCCTTAACCCTTAAAACTTAAACCCTAAAACCTATCCCTACACCCTCAACACTCGACACTATATCTTAAGCCTTAAACCCTAAACCCTCATCCCTAAAGCCTCAACCCTCAATCCTTAAACCTTCAACCCTAAATCCTATCCCTAATCCCTACACCTCAACACTCTACTTTAACCCTAATCCCTCGACCCTCAACCCTATCCCTAAACCCTCAACCCTCAACATCAAACCCTAATCCCTCAACCCTTAACTCTAATCCCTCAACCCTAAACCCTCAACACTATACCTTAAACCCTAATCCCTAAACCCTAAACCCTAAACCCTAATCCCTCAACCCTAATCCCTCAACTCTTAACCCTAATCCCTCATCCCTAAACCCTAAACACTATCCCTATTCCTAAACAAACAACAGGCTTGATACTATACCTTAAACCCTAAACCCTCCAACCCTATACCATCGACACTCTACTTTAACCCTAATCCCTCGACCCTCAACCCTATCCCTAAACCCTCAACCCTCGAACCTCAACCCTCAACCCTCAATGTAAAACCCTAATCCCTCAACCCTTAACCCTAATCCCTCAACCCTAAACCCTATCTCATTTTATTATATCTTTCCCCTCACCTCTCTATCTCTCACCTTTATTTCCCCTCACCTCTCTACCTATCTGTAAACCCTAAACCCTATCCATGAAGCCTCTACCCTTGACATTATATGTTAAACCATAATCCCTTAACCCTCAACCCTAAAGCCTTAACACTCAATCCTTAAACCTTCAACCCTAAACCCTATCCCTAATGCCTCTACCCAGAACTCTATTCCTATTCCTAAACCCTCAACCCTCGACACTATACCTTAAACCCTAATCCCTTATCCCTAAACCCTAAACCCTATCCCTCAACCCTTAACCCTTAAAACTTAAACCCTAAAACCTATATCCCTAAACCCTCGACGCTCAACACTCTATCTTAAACCCCAATCCCTTAACCCTCAGCCCTAAAGCCTCAGCCCTCAATCGTTAAACCTTCAACCCTAAACCCTATCCTTAATCCCTCTACCCTTGACACTCTACTTTAACCCTAATCTCTTGACCATCAACCCTATCCCTAAACCAACTCTACTTTAGATTTAATACTCTACTATTGCATTGATTTAATACTCTACTATTAAAGCTTAGCATTCACACAAATGGAGATATTCATGTTATAGAAGATTGCATTATATTAGACTATTACAGATCCCTTAGAAAAATGTAATAACAAAACTGCTTTGCCTTATGTTAGCTTACACTTAAACCCATTCTTTTTGACACTCTTCTCTTAATAAAGTAAGAGTAATAAGAATAGAAGGCAGAGAATTTGATCTTACTAGTATGCATGGTCGGTTTACATTCTGTGACTTCATTTTCATTGAATAAAAAGGTTTATCTGATTTGAAAGGTGGGGTAGAGTTCACTGTCATGTGCTTTTCTAGATGATAGGGTCCATAATGTCCAGGGTTCTTCAAAGAAAGGCCTATAATAGAATTAAGTTTTTGTTATACCAATCCTCCTAGTAAAGCTACAATTCAAATGCCTGCTTTGAAAGTTGAAATAAATTAAATTAGACTTACAATTTTGATTTTCTTCCATTGCTTCAACAACATCATTTTTTTCTTCATCAGAAACCAATTCAATCAGCAACTTGCTGCCTATTGGTTGACTTGAACTGCATCCTCTATTAGAAGAAGGGCATTTTTTGTTTGTATCAATGTTGGTATTCATAAGCTAAAGAGCATTGATATTTTTCACACACCCTATTCTTTGAAATATCTTAACCTTAAAATATGACTTGGATATGTACTTGAACACAACGAAATCTCCAATCTCCAGCCCATGATGATTCACAAAATTTTCCCAACCCTGCCTAAATTCCAGTTTATTTATGGTACCCCCTAATTGTACATCCGACTCCTACCCACCTGGACCTTGCAACACTGTATGTTTGTCTGTGTTGTCTATAAACTGTGAAACAAATGCAGGAGGAATGCACTGCCATAAACACATTACACAATTAGATTTTACAAGTTCTTAACAATGTACAGGAAATAAAAGAATGAAAAATAATGTATAGAGTTACCAATTTTTGTGTAAAGTCTCCAAGCATAATTTTGAAGGAGGCACACCCATTAAACCAATTCATTCAGCAACTTGCTGCCCATTGGTTGACTTGAACTGCATACTCTGTTAGAAGAAGGGCATCTTTTATATGTATCAATGTTGGTATTCATAAGCCGAAGAGCATTGATATTTTCCACAAACCCTGTTCTTTGAAATATCTTAACCTTAAAATATGACTTGGATATGTACTTGAACACAACAAAATCTACAATCTCTAGCCCATGATGATTCACAAAATTTTCCCAACCCTTCCTAAATTCTAGTTTATTTATGGTGTCCCCTAATTGCACATCCCACTCTGCCCACCTGGGCCTTGCAACACCATATGTTCATCTGTGTTGTCTATAAATTATGAAATAAATGCAGGAGGAATGCACTGCCATAAACACATTACACAATTAGATTTTACAAGTTCTTAACAGTGTATAGGAAATAAAAGAATGAAAAAGAATGTATAGAGTTACCAGTTTTTGTGTAAAGTCTCCAAGCATAACTTTGAAGGAGGCATGCCCATTAAACCAATTCATTCAACAACTTGTTGCCCATTGGTTGACTTGAACTACATACTCTATTAGAAGAAGGACATCTTTTATCTGTATCAATGTTGGTATTCATAAGCTAAAGAGCATTGATGTTTTTCACACACCCTGTTCTTTGAAATATCTTAACCTTAAAATATGACTTGGATATGTACTTGAACACAGCAAAATCTCCAATCTCTAGCCCATGATGATTCACAAAATTTTCCCAACCCTACCTAAATTCTAGTTTATTTATGGTACCCCTTAATTGTACATCCCTAAACCCTAAACCCTAATACCTTAACTCTAAACCCTAATCCCTAATCCCTAAACCATAAACCCTAATCCCTAATTATAATTTATGGTACCTTAATCCCTAAACCCTAAACCCTAATCCCTTATCCCTAAACCATAAACCCTATCCCTAAATCCTCAACCCTCAACACTTAAACCTTAAATCCTAAACCCTATCACTAATGCCTCCACCCTAAACACTATCCCTATTCCTTAACCCTTGACACTATACCTTAAACCCTAATCCCTTATCCCTAAACCCTAATCCCTATCCCTCAACCCTTAACCCTTAAAACTTGAACCCTAAAACCTATCCCTACACCCTTGACACTAGACACTATATCTTAAACCCTAATCCCTTAACCCTCTTCCCTAAAGCCTCAACCCTAAATCCTTAAACCTTCAACCCTAAACCTTATCCCTAATCCCTCTACCCTCGACACTCTACTCTAACCCTAATCCCTTGACCATCAACCCTATCCCTAAACCCTCAACTCTCAACATTAAACCCTAATCCATCAACCCTAAACCCTAATCTGTCAACCCTAAACCCTATCCCTAACCCTCAACCCTCAACACTATACCTTAAACCCTAATCCCTATCCCTCAACCCTTAACCCTTAAAACTTAAACCTATCCCTACACCCTCAACACTCGACACTATATCTTAAGCCTTAAACCCTCATCCCTAAAGCCTCAACCCTCAATCCTTAAACCTTCAACCGTTAACCCTATCCCTAATCCCTCTACCCTCGACACTCTAACCTTAATCCCTTGACCATCAACCCTATCTGATGCAAGGACTTCCAGAGGTCATAACTTTTGACTCATATGTGGGTTTGGGTTGAAATTTTATAGGTGGAGGCGTTATGAGGTGGCATGTGGTTTCCCAACCCATCCTAGTCAGCTGGACCCCATTTTGGTACTTTTTTAGGGCTTGAAACTTTCATCCTGGCCCTCAAAATGGCAATTTAGTGTTTTTTCCTAGTTTTTTAAAAGTTGTTTTTGTTAATAACTAGAAACTTATGTTTCAAATTTAGGATGTTAGTTGGCATTTCATCCTACCTTAGTTTTAGGAAGTTTTTGGGAAAAAAATTGGATTCTCAAGATATGCATGTAAAATTACCTAAAATGGCAAAATTTGACAATTGTTGAAATCTGCCAAAAAAGGTAATTTGTTGATTTTTTTGTTTTCTTGGATATAAGAGAGTTTTCTCTCATTGTAGCAGCAGAGTTGGTGAATAGAAGTTTTTTTTATTTTCCAATTATTTCAAATCTTTGGCTCTCACACATGATTAATGGCACAATTCTATTGAGTGTATGTTGTTGGCTTCATCACTATCCCTAAACTCTCAACCCTCAACTCTCAACATTAAACCCTAATTCGTCAACCCTAAACCCTAATTCCTCAACCCTAAACCCTCAACATTATACCTTAAACCCTAATCCATCAACCCTAAAACCTAATCCCTCAACCCTCAACCCTAAACCCTATCATTGAACCCTTAACCCTCGACACTATACCTTATACCCTAATCCCTCAACCCTCAACCCTAATCCCTCATCCCTAAACCCTAAATTCTATCCCTATTCCTAAACCATCGACACTATACCTTAAACCCTAATCCCTTATCCCTAAACCTTAAACCCTATCCCTCAACCCTTAACCCTTAAAAGTTAAACCCTAAAACCTATCCCTAAACCCTCGATGCTCAACACTATACCTTAAACCCCAATTCCTTAACCCTCATCCCTAAAGCCTCAACCCTTAATCATTAAACCTTCAACCCTAAACCATATCCCTAATCCCTCTACCCTCAAAACTCTACTTTAACCCTAATCCCTTGATCATCAACCCTATCCCTAAACCCTCAACCCTCAACCCTCAACTCTCAACATTAAACCCTAATCTGTCAACCCTAAACCCTAATCCCTAAACCCTAAACCCTATTCCTAAACCCTCAACCCTTAACACTAATCCATCAACCCTAAACCTTAATCCCTCAACCCTAAACCCTATCCCTAAACCCTCAACCCTCAAAACTATTCCTTACACCCTAATCCCTCAACTCTAAACCCTAATCCCTCAACCCTAAACCCTAAACCCTATCCCTAAACACTCAACCCTCAGCACTATACCTTAAACCTTAATCCCTCAACCCTCAACCCTAATCCCTCATTCCTAAACCCTAAATTCTATCCCTATTCCTAAACCCTCAACCCAAGACACTATACCTTAAACCTTAATCCCTTACCCCTAAACCTTAAACCCTATCCCTCAACCCTTAACCCTTAAACCTTAAACCCTAAAACCTATCCCTAAACCCTCAACCCTATACCCTCAACCATATACTTAAGCCCTAATCCCTCAATCAGCAACCCTATACCTTCAACCCTGAAGCCTACACCCACAAACCCTTATCCCTAGACCATATAACCTCACCCTTATATCCTAAACCCTAAATATTGTGCCTCAACCCTATACTTAAATTAAACCTAAACCATACATGCTCTCAATCCAAGTCACCCTATGCCTTATATACCCTCAATCCATATCGTAAACCCTAAACCCAATATCCTAAACCCTAATACCCGTGCCTTACATACTTAATCTTATACACTCAACAACCTGAATATTAACCCTCAACTGTAACCCTCAACCCTCTAATCTCTGCCCTCTACCCTCTACCCTCTACCTATTACTTAAGCCCTAATCCCTCAACCCTCAACCCTCAAAACTATACAGGCTCAGGTACTTATATACCCTAAACACAAAACACTTACATACATACATACATGCATACATACATACAAACATACATACATACATACAAACATGCATCCATACATGTGCATACATACAAGCATGCATACATGTGCATACATACATGCATGCATACATGTACATACATACATACATGCATACATGTACATACATACATGCATGCATGCATACATGTACATGCATACATACCTAGAAGCATACATATATACATCCATGAAACATACTTATGAAACTTGAACATAAATCATTCAAAGGAAGACATGACGTGAGCACATTATAATGCGGTCACGTTATGTCGAACTGGGAAAACACCAGCAAATATGCAGAAAGGAAAAAAGCACAATATAACGCGAGTGCATTATAACGCGCTCGCGTTATGTCGAACTAGGAAAACACCGGCAAATATGCAAAAAGGAAAAAAGCACAATATAACGCGAGTGCATTATAACGTGCTCGCGTTATATTGTGCTTTGGGAATCCCAAGCCTTAGGCTTGGGATTTTCTTTGGATTTCCAACCCAAAAGCTTGGAGTGCCTTTTCAACATCCACAAACGAGTTTTTGCAAATTCTACAATATTCCACATAATTTTGTTCATGCTAACCCTCAAATTTACACATGTTTCAAGGTCAAAAAAATCAAACACCTAGGTAATGTTAGGATTTCTCTTAGCTATTTAACGATGTAATTTTTTTCACATTTTGACAATGTTAAGCCTTTCATCTTTAATTTCTTTTGTTTGTGTGTCTGTTTTTGGGCAAAAACCACTGTTTGGTCTTTTTTTCATTCTAAATTAACCATTCATTGAAATTTTAAAAAAATTACATATTTAGAAACTAGACTCCATTCTACACATTAAAAAAATAATTTTCAATTAGTTTTCAAAAGTTATAGGGGTAGCATGGCCAAAATTCTATTTTTTAGGATGTGTCCACTTTGAAAATTAGTAAAAAATCAAATATTCATCAAAAAATATCAGAAAAATTGGGTAAACTACATGTTGTTAGCTAATTTCTCACCGAAGCAATTTTAAAAATACCAAAAAAAAGTTAACCTTTTGAGGGAGGCACAAAACATTCTATGTTATGTTTTTTTTACAGAAACAGCACCAATTTCTGTGGCTCCCTCTTTTGAACCCCTTAATCTATACCATTTTCAAAAAAAATTAGTAGTTTCGAAAGTAGACTCGGAGCACTACGAACATTGTTTTGGTTGCATCTCCAAAATTTGAGTGTAACTATGCTCAATTTCTCATCCAAGGCCAGCATTTCCTGATTTCAGAAAAAAAGTGGCCACTTAAGACCCCTTTTTGGCCCCCCATCTTCTTGCACTTACCCCCATTTTGTTGTGGAGTTCTGGACGTAGATAGTTCTCTTTATTCCATGTTCTTCACAAAAGAAATTGAATTCATTTGATGTGATCTCTCCTCCTCTATCAGACATTAAGCATCTAATTTTCAAATCCATCTCATTTTCAACCATTGTCTTAAATGCCTTGAATTTATCTAGAGCTTCAACTTTCTCTTTCAAAAAGGTGACCCAAGTCATTCTAGAATAATCATCAATGAGCAACATGAAATACTTGTCTCCTTGCAAACTTCTTACTCTGGTAGGTCCACACAAATTTGTATGCGCTAGCTCAAGTAGTCCTCCAACTGATTGGTCCTTGCTTTTGAAACTTCTTGTCTGTTTCCCAAATTGACACTCCTTGAAAATAGGATTAGCAGGCTTAACAAGATTAGGCAAATCTCTAACAACCTGTGTAGTACTTATCTTCATAGTATTATCAAATTTTATGTGACACAACCTTCTATGCCATAACCAACTCTCATCAGTCTGAGTCAACAAGCAATAGTTCTCGATTCCTTTCAAGTGATAGATATTACCTCTGGTCTTCTTACTAGTTGCACTGACTATTCGGGAGCTTTCCCTGATCTTGCATGCATTGTCCTTGAAGCTTAAATCATAGCCCTTTTCACACATCTAACCCACACTCAAAAGATTGTGCTTTAATCCTTCCACATACAAGACATTTTTAGTATTATGCTTGCCATTAAAAGAAATAGATCTTTTCCCACAAATCTTACCAGTTGTATCATCTCCAAACCTAAGCAGTCCACCATCATATCCTTCCAAACTCACAAACTCACTTTTTTCACCAGTCATGTGGTGAGATCAGCCGCTATCAATAACCCATTCATCCTTGTCCTTAATGACCTAAGCAGCCAAAGCACTTTCGACTATTTTTCTTCCTTCACACAGCTAGTAGAATTAGTAGACATGGGATCTTCCTTAATAGCAATGAACAAGCATTCATTTACAAAGGAACTAGAATTATCTAGTTTACCATTATCTGATACTCCATCATCATCAAAATCTTCAACATAATAATACTTCTTTTGGGTCCTAGGCCCATTCTCATATCTTCTTCTATTTCTTTCAATTCTTTCAGGACATCTGGAAGCAAATTAACCTACTTTACCACAGGAAAAACATTTGAAAGGTAATTTGCCTTTATACTTACCAGATCCTCTTTGCAGTCTGTCCACAAAGTTGGCCTCAACTTCACCAAACTCACCATCGGATTCTACCTTGTACTTTTCTAATCTGGAAGTACTTCCAGGAGTACTAGCTTTGAAGGTCGTCTCAACTTTCGGCAGAGCATCAACAAGCTCCCTCATTTCAAAGGTAGTAAGCTTACCAAGTAGCTAATCCCTGTAACCCATTTTTACTTGTATGAATTCTTCAATTATGGCTACCTTGTGACAGTAGGACTTGGGCAGAGATCTGAGAATTTTCATAACAACTTCCTTTTCGTCGAGAGTTCCACCTATGGCTTTTATCGCTATAACAAGTTCATCAACTCTTTGCATAAAGGCTAATATGTTTTCATTGTCATTCATCTTCAAACTATCATATTTCACATTCAGACTTTATAACTTGGCTTCATTCACAGAATCATCTCCTTCATACAGATTTTTCAACTTTTCCCATACCTTATTTGTAGTTTCAAGATCCACAACTTTCGTCAATATTGAGTCAGTTAATGAGCTTAGCGGGGCATCCTTTTCCTTGGTATCTATCTCATATTATTTGATTTCATCTTCAGTCGTCATACCATTTTGAGGAATGGTGTATTCTATTTCTCCAGCTTTCCATACTTTGTAACCAAGAGAAAGAAGATGGCTTTTCATCCGACCCTTCAATAGAACATAATTCATTCCATCAAAATGTGACGCTTCCTTCTTGTAAGACATTTTGGATCTTCCTCAAGCTGTTAAACTTTCTTTAGAGGAACTTGCCTCTGATACCAATTATTGAAATGCGCTAGACAACTAAGAGAGGGGGTGAATTAGTTGTCCCAAAAACTTAAACACTTTCTACAATTTTAAACATTCATCACTTATCCACAATTATTATGATTTAACAATGAGTGCATGAAATTAGAAACTTAACCACAGATACAACATCAAACACAAGAGACACCAGATTTTACATGGAAAACCCCAAGGTGGGGAAAAACCACGAAGAGGATTAGCTCTCAATATATATTGCAATCTTGAAATAATGATGTTCAGGCTTGGTCACTCCATGGACCTAAACATACTTGCTTACTGCCTTGAAGAACAACTAGGTCTAGTGGGCTCACTGCCTCAACCCAAAACCTAGCAAAATTACAATAAGGGTTGTTAAACCTTGAGGGCTATTAAACCCTACTAGAGGCTCACTGCTAGATTCACTGCCACGATCAATGCCTTTCTATATTTGTGACTAAAGTACAATAATCCCTCTACTCTACTCTTCCTTTGCTCTGTTCTTCCTCTTCTTTCCTCTACCTCTTCTCTATTCTGCCTTTTGACCCTTCCTTAATATCTTTTCATTTCCACTCAAGGACACCTTTTCCATGACTCAACTACAAGTATTTATACACTTCATCAACCTTGGAATGATCATTAAGCTCGATATCACAATCATCAACCATTGGAACAATCTCCAAGGTCGGTATTACAAACATTTACAAGATAGGTCTTGACCTATTACAAATTATGTAAAGGAAATGAAATGTGGATCACGCCATGCCTTAGCTAGGACTCAAACATGATCTTCCACACCACAACACACTTCCACAATCTTCCGGAGATCTCCACAATCACTAGGATTAACCAAGTCGACCAAAACTGGTTACACGTTACACTATCTAGGAACAATCTTCGAACACGATCTCAAGTCCTTAATGTAGACCAATATCAAGATAGGAACATGATTAGGAGACATCCACAAGCACGTTATAATCATCAGGAGCAACGGCATGAACCTTAACCATTTTATCCATAGGAATCTTTTCACCCGAACACATGAACTTTACTGTCTTCAACTGTCATGAAAGAAAGATAGCTTCCGGACCACCAAACCATGAACCATTGCAACTGTAGGCACTTATCATCATCCTAAACTTCCTTCTAGAACCGCAGAGAAAAATACTTTATTGCAGAGGAATGCAGAGCAGAATACTTTCTTCCTGTCTCAACTGAATTTACAAAAAAAGCAAGTTTCACTCTGGTGAACACAACTCACTCAAATCTTCATATGAAGGGCTCAAACCCAGAATGTAGCATCCTTAGTCATACCTCTAACTTACTTCCAATCCGCAGACCATGATCTTCAAGTAGAAATAAATGCGGAGTAGTTTATCAGACTATTCTTCAACATACAACTCACTGTTTGTACTGCACTTCTCTGTAACTCACTTGTTCCTTCTGGAGAGGCTAATTTTCTCAATATCCTCAACATATAAGTCTTCTAAACAAGTAATAGAATAAGATACAGTTGACACCAATGAAAACAAAGATATGTTGACATCAATGACAACACTGATTAGGCACATACTTGCAGCAATCTCCCCCTTTATCTTTGATGGCAACATATGATGTGAAAAACTACAATAGTCATCAAGACAAGATTCTCCCCCTTTCTCTTTACACACCTACACTCTTTCTTTCTTAAAAATTCTCCCCCTTTCTTTCACACATCTGCACTCTAATTTTTTCACATGACTTCTCTCCCCCTTTGACACCAATGGCAAAGGGCACATACTTGCACTCTTCTGCTCTGATTTAATCTCTCTTCTGAACTCTCTGACTACTCCCCTTGAGAAGTAGCCATAAAAAGCATCAATCTGGACCTCTAAGCACCTCCAGACTAATGCACTATTGTGCATCTTAGTTTAGAGTAGGAGGGGTGATAACCCCTAACTTTTCTCTAAAATACTCAAAAGTATCCTTAGGTAGAGGCTTGGTAAAAATGTCTGCAATCTGATCCTTGGTAGAAACATACTCCAACTTGACTTCATTCTTTGTCACCTTTTCTCTCAGAAAATGATACCTGATGCATATGTGCTTTGTCCTTGAATGCATCACTGGATTCTTTGATATGTTTATGGCACTTTTGTTATCACAAAAGATTGTAATGGGCTCTTCATACACAATTTTGATGTCCTTCAACGTCTGCTTCTTCCATAACACTTGAGTGCAACTGCATGTTGTTGCAATGTATTTTGCTTCTGCAGTAGACAGGGATATTGAATCTTGTTTCTTGCTCAACCAAGATACTAATCTTTTTCCAAAGAAGAATGCACCTCCACTTGTACTTTTTCTATCATCCACATCTCTGGCCCAATCTGCATCAGTATATGCACTCAGAGTAAAGTCGCAATCCTTAGGGTACCACAAACCATAATCTATTGTACCTTTTAAATATCTCAAAATTCTCTCGACTACCATCACATGTGATTCCTTAAGTTCTACCTGAAATCTTGCCACAAGACATATTGCTTGCATTATGTCAGGTCTAGTTTGAGTCAAATAAAGTAATCCTCCAATCATAGATCTATACCTTTTCTGGTTTTTGATGGGTGAGTTATCATCTTTGCTTAACTTACAACTAGTTATCATAGGTGTGCATACTAGTTTACAGTCTTCCATCGCAAATTTCTTTAACAACTCTTTCACATACTTAGGCTGAGAAATGAAGATACCTTTATCTAATTGACTTATTTGCAGACCTAAAAAGAAGTTCATCACTCCAAACATGGACATTTCAAATTCACTTTGCATTTCTCCAACAAAAACTGAGCACATACCTTCATTGCCTCCAAAAATAATATCATCAACAAAAACTGCAACAATCAGGGTTTGTTCATCATTGATCTTGAAGTAGAGATTTCTATATGTAGTACCTTTATTGAACCCCATATGTATCATGTAGTTGTCCAACCATGCATACCATGCCCTGGGAGCTTGTTTCAATCCATACAAAGCTTTCTTCAATATGCATACCATGTCACCATGATCTAATGACTAAAATCCTTCCTATTGTTCTATATAGACTTCCTCTTCCAACTCTCCATTTAAGAAGGCAAACTTCACATCCATTTGATAAACCTTGAAATCTTTGTATGCTGCAAAAGCCAAAAACATTTTTATTTCTTCAATCCTTTCAACTGGAGCAAAAGTTTCTTCAAAGTCTACTCCTTCAACTTGAGCATATCCTTTGCATACCAACCTTTCTTTGTTTCTTACCACTTCACCATTCTCATTCATCTTGTTTCTGAAGACCCACTTTGTACCAATTACATTCTTGTCTTCTGGTCTAGGAACAAGATCCCAAGTCTGATTCTTCTCTATCTGCATCAATTCCTATTCCATAGCCTTTATCCAATTCTCATCTTTGCAAGCCTCATCCACAGTTTTAGGTTCAATCTTAGAAACCAGACAGAAATTTACTTGTTCCTCTGCAACTTTTCTTTGGGTTAAGATCCCTTTGCTCTTATCTCCTATGATTTGAACTTCAAAATGACTAATTCTTACATATCTTGGAGTTTTGGTAGCACTTACCAGAGCTTTTTCTTCTTCGTCTGGGCTGTGTTCATGCTGCACCACTTCTGAAACATCTGGATCATCTAACTCATATTCATTTGATTTTGAAGACCTTTACTTACATTCATCAACTTTAACATTTGCACTTTCAATGATCTTATTCAACCTCTTATTATAGGACCAGTAGGCCTTTCTCTTGATGGAGTAACCAAGGAAGATTCCTTCATCACATCTAGCATCAAACTTGCCTAAATCTTCCTCTCTTTTGATACAACATTTGCTACCAAAAACTTTGAAATATTTCACAGTAGGAACTCTACCATGCCACAATTCATAAGGAGTCTTTGAACTGTTACCTTTACTTGAACTCTATTTAGGATATATATAGTGGTGTGAATTGCCTCTCTCCAATATGCTTCTGGAAGATGAGCTTCCTTCATCATGGTTCTAGCAGCTTCTTGAACTATAATATTTTTCCTTTCAACAACTCCATTTTGTTGTGGAGTTCTGGGCGCAGATAGTTGTCTCTTTATACCATGTTCTTCACAAAAGAAATTGAATTCATTTGATGTGAACTCTCCTCCTCTATTAGACCTCAAGCATTTGATTTTCAAATCCATCTCATTTTCAACCATTGTCTTAAATGCCTTGAATTTATCTAGAGCTTCAACTTTCTCTTTCAAAAAGGTGACCCAAGTCATTCTAGAATAACCATCAATGAGCAACATGAAATACATGTCTCCTTGTAAGCTTCTTACTCTGGTAGGTCCACACAAATCTGTATGCACTAGCTCAAGTAGTCCTCCAACTAATTGGTCCTTGCTTTTGAAACTTCTTCTTGTCTGTTTCCCAAATTGACACTCCTTGCAATTAGGATTAGTAGGCTTCACAAGCTTAGGTAAATCTCTAACAACCTGTGCAGTACTTATCTTCATAATATTATCAAAATTTATGTGACACAACCTTCTATGCCATAACCAACTCTCATCAGTTTGAGTCAACAAGCAATAGTTCTTGATTCCTTTCAAGTGATAGATATTACCTCTGGTCTTCCTACCAGTTGCAATGACTGTTCCATCACTTTCCCTGATCTTGCATCCATTGTCCTTGAAGCTTAAATCATAGCCCTTGTCACACATCTGACCCACACTCAAAAGATTGTGATGTAATCCTTTCACATACAATACATTTTCAGTATTATGCTTGCTATCAAAAGAAATAGATCCTTTCTCACAAATCTTACTAGTTGTATCCTCTCCAAACCTAACCAGTCCACCATCATATCTTTCCAAACTCACAAACTTACTTCTGTCACTAGTCATGTGGTGAGAACAACCACTATCAATAACCCATTCATCCTTGTCCTTAATGACCTGAGCAGCCAAAGCACTTTCCACTAGTTTTTCTTCCTTCACACAGCTAGTAGAATTAGTAGACACAGGATTGTCCTTAATAGCTATGATCAAGCATTCATTTACAGAGGAACTAGCATTATCTGGTTCACCATTATTTGATACTCCTTCTTCATCATCAAAATCTTCAACATAATAACATTTCTTTTGCAT
Organism: Cunninghamia lanceolata; assembly: GCA_027924645.1. Classification (NCBI taxonomy): domain Eukaryota; kingdom Viridiplantae; phylum Streptophyta; class Pinopsida; order Cupressales; family Cupressaceae; genus Cunninghamia; species Cunninghamia lanceolata. The sequence continues at coordinate 305,673 of BSBN01001052.1, read as the reverse complement.
CCTATGCCTGTTCTCATATCTTCTTCTATTTCTTTCAATTCTTTCAAGACATCTGGAAGCAAAATGACCTGCTTTACCAGAGGAAAAACATTTGAAAGGTAATTTGCCTTTATACTTACCAGATCCTTTTTGAACTCTATCCACGAAGTTGGCTTCAACTTCACCAAACTCATCATCAGATTCTACCTTGTACTTTTCTGATCTGGAAGTACTTCCAGGAGTACTAGCTTTGAAGGTCGTCTCAACTTTTGTTAGAGCATCAACAAGCTCTCTCATTTTAAAGGTAGTGAGCTTACCAAGCAGCTGATCCCTGTCAACCATTTTTACTTGCATGAATTCTTCAATTGCGGCTACCTTGTGATAGTAGGACTTGGGCAAAGATCTAAGAATTTCCATAACAACTTCCTTTTCGTCGAGAGTTCCACCTATGGATTTTATCCCTATAACAAGTTCATCAACTCTTTGCATAAAGGATTATATATTTTCATCACCATTCATCTTCAAACTATCATATTTCACTTTCAGACTTTGTAACTTGGCTTCCTTCACAGAATCATCTCCTTCATACAGATTTTTCAACTTTTCCCATGCCTTATTTGCAGTTTCAAGATCCACAACTTTCATCAATATTGAGTCGGTTAATGAGCTTAGCAGAGCATCCTTTGCCTTGATATCTATCTCATATTCTTTGATTTCATCTTCAGTCATCAGACCATTTTGAGGAATGGTGTATTATGTTTCTGCAGCTTTCCATACTTTGTAACCAAGAGAAAGAAGATGGCTTTTTATCTGAGCCTTCCAGATAACATAATTTGTTCCATCAAAATGCAGTGCTTCCTTCTTGTAAGACATTTTGGATCTTCCTCAAACTGTTAAACTTTCTTCAGAGGAACTTGGCTCTGATACCAATTGTTGAAATGCGCCAGACAACTAAGAGGGGGGTGAATCATTTGTCCCAAAAACTTAAACACTTTCTACAATTAAACATTCATCACTTATCCACAATTATTATGATTTAACAATGAGTGCATGAAATCAGAAACTTAACCACAGATACAACATCAAACACAAGAGACACTAGATTTTACATGGAAAACCCCAAGGTGGGGAAAAACCAAGGAGAGGATTAGCTCTCAATATATATTGTAATCTTGAAATAATGATGTTCAAGCTTGGTCACTCCACTGGCCTAAACATACTGGCTTACTGCCATGAAGAACAACTAGGTCTAGCAGGTTCACTGCCTCAACCCTAAACCTAGCAAGATTACAATAAGGGTCGTTAAACCACGAGGGCTATTAAACCCTACTAGTGGCTCACTACCAAATTCACTGCCACTATCAACACCTTTCTATATTTGTGACTGAAGTACAATAATCCCTCTGCTATGCTCTTCCTTTGCTTTGTTCTTCCTCTTCTTTCCTCTACGTCTTCTCTGCTTTGCCCTTTGGCCCTTTCTTAATATCTTTTCATTTCTGCTCAAGGACACCTTTTCCATGACTCAACTACAAGTATTTATACACTTCATCAACCTTGGAATGATCATCAAGGTTGGCATCATAATCGTCAACCATTGGAACAATTTCCAAGGTCTGTATTACAAACATTTACAAGATAGGTCATGACCTATTACAAATTATGCAAAGGGAATGAAATGCAGATCATGCCATGTCTTAGCTGGGACTCAAACATGATCTTTCATGCCACAACATGCTTCCACAATCTTCCAGAGATCTCACAATCACTGGGATTAACCAAGTCAGCCAAAACTGGTTACACATTACACTATCTGGGAACAATCTTCGAACACGATCTCAAGTCCTTAATGTGGACCAATATCAAGATAGGAACATGATTAGGAGATATCCACAAGCACGTTATAATCATCAAGAGTAACCGCACAAACCTTAATCATTTTATCCACACGAATCTTTTCATCAGAACATATGAACTTTATTGTCTTCAACTGTCATGAAAGAAAGATAGCTTGCGAACCACCAAATCACGAACCATTGCAACTATAGGCACTTATCATCATCCCAAACTTCCTTCTAGAACCGCAGAGAAAAATACTTTATTGCGGAGAAATGCGGAGTAGAATACTTTCTTCCTGTCTCAACTGAACTTACAGAAAAAGCAGGTTTCACTCTAGTGAACACAACTCACTCATATCTTCATGCGGAGGGCTCCAACCTAGAATGTAGAATCCTTAGTCATACCTCTAACTTACTTCCAATATGGAGACCACGATCTTCAAGTAGAAATAAATGCGGAGCAGTTTATCAGACTGTTCTTTAGCATACAACTCACTGTCTGTACTGCACTTCTCTGGAACTCACTTGTTCCTTCCGAAGAGGCTAATTTTCTCAATATCCTCAACATACAAGTCTTCTAAACAAGTAATAGAATAAGATACAATTGACACCAATGACAACAAGGATATGTTGACATCAATGACAACACTGATTAGGCATATACTTGCAACAGTTACTACAGATGTATATCAATATATACATTCTGCAGATATATTCCTTTTACTTGTGCTGTTACACTTCAAATCTCTGTTATTTATATTCAGTATATCTCCTATTATTCCTTTTTATATATATTCAGATCTTATTTTTCCTATGCTTTTTGTTGTTTATATATATTATATATTTCCTTGTGATTCATTGATATATGAGAGCTATTGTATATGTTATTTATTATTCTCTGCTGTCAATTAACTTGCATCAACTTTTGAAAATATATTTTAATATCTCCAAGTCTTTTTTCATTCCCATTGCCCCCTTTGAGAGAGGAAGGGAGACTCCTTAAATACTAGAAGATGCTTTTGAAAAGCATCATATCCCTTGTTGTGGGCGTCACTTGAGTTTGGTCGCAGCCTTTGGGTGAGCGTTGTCATCGTGGGTATAATGATATCCTTTTTTACTATTAATTTTAGACTATTAATATATATAGCAACAATTATATATATATATATACACCTTTACTCCATGTTCACTGCTTTGCATACCATCAATAATTGCTGCATATCTATATATTTATATTATATTGATATTATAATAATAATATTATATTATTGATATTTATATTTATAAATATTCATATAATAATATTAATATATATATATATATGTTTATTTGACTATGACTAAACGTCACATTTTACAAAAATGACTTCACCATCTTTATCTCGATGTTTAAATCTTTAATTTAAATAATGTCTTAATATTGGGACATCACACAGGCAAATGACGAGGTATCCCTGGCTGCACTTGGCAGAGCAGGCTCGATACCCAGGGTAATCAACAATTAGAACACATTGTAAATAATTACTGAAAAGATAGATTACAAGAATTAAACGCCAAGAAGTGATAGTGTCATCTTTCAGCTCAAATGAACCACACACCTCAACCCAAAAATTTATTACAAGATTAATGACAAGTCCAGGTGGAGATCTCCTGAGACAAATACAATCATAATTTTGTACTCTCCAGTTGGCACCTTCATCTTTTTAAAGAAACCAGGAATGTAGGTGTGTTGGTGTGGAGCCTGATCAGTCTCCAAGTGGGAGATTGTTGGTAGGTGGTGATTGATCAGGAAAGTACTGTACACTAGCCATCGGGGGTTCGGGGGCGGCAGCCCCCGAGAAAAAAATTTTTAGGGCCGACTTAAAAAAATCCTATTTTTTATGACCGACATAAGAAAACCCTAATTTTTGTAACTGACAAAAAAGGCTTGATAAAAGGTGGCCAAGGGTTAGGGTTTGGGCATTGTATTGTAGCATTTGCAGCGGTATTGAGTTACAGGGATTGTTGATTGTAATCGTTTTGATTTACTGGATAATAATATTGGACTCTCTGTTTGGTGGATGTAGCCCGAGTTTGGGTGAACCACATTAAATCTTGTCTCTCGCTGTTATTAATTCTGTGTATTTCTATTTCTCTGTTTAATCTTTATTTGCATTTAATTGATATCTTCTGCCAGCTAACCCTAACAAGTGGTATCAGAGCGGGTTGTGTTCGATTATCATCTGTAGGAAAGTCTCACGGTTGAGTGGGAGCAATGGCAGACGAGGGAAGATTGAAGGTCGATAAATTCAATGGGCAGAACTATCAGTTATGGAAGATGCAGATGGAGGATTACCCCTATCAAAAGGATTTACGGATGCCATTGGAAGGAGTAGCCAAGAAACCGGCAACAATGTCTGATGAGGATTGGAATCTTCTTGACAGAAAGGCACTAGGAACCATTCAGTTGTGCCTGGCACCGTTGGTGGCATTCAATATAACAGAAGCGAAGACAACAGATGGTCTGATGAAAGCTTTGGAAAAATTGTATGAAAAACCCTCAGCCTCAAATAAGGTATTTTTTATGAAGTGTTTGTTTAATCTGAAAATGGTTGAAGGTGGATCTATGACAGATCATTTAAATGAATTTAATACGATTGTCAGTCAATTGACTTCTGTAAATGTAAAATTTGATGAAGAAGTTAGAGCTCTCTTGATATTATGTTCATTGCCTGAAAGCTGGGATAGTTTGGTAATGGCGGTTAGTAACTCTGTTTCTGGTTCAAATACCCTAAAATTTGATGATGTTGTTGGTGTTATTCTGAGTGAGGAAATTCATAAGAAAAGCTCAGGTGGATCCAAATCAGGCAGTGTTTTGAATACAGAAAGCAGGGGCAGATCAAAGGAGAGAGGAAAAAGTTCTGGAGGTCATGGGAAGTCACGAGGAAAATCAAAGGACAAAAGATCCCAAACCAGAGGATAGAAGGATTGCTGGTACTGTGGAAAACCAGGTCATCTGAAGAAAGATTGTTGGTCTCGAAAAAATAAAGAAGGAGACAAACAAGAAGGCAATAAGGAAGCAAATGTGGTAAGTAATAAATCTAAAGATGACACTTTGATTCTTTCCCTAGATAATGCTGATGATTCATGGGTTTTAGATTCAAGGGCCTCATTTCATGCTACGCCCCATAGAAGTTATTTTCTTGATTATGTCCAAGGGGATTTTGGGCTGGTTTATTTGGGAGATAACGAACCCTGTCAGATTGTTGGAAAAGGAAGAATCAAGATTAAGTTACAGAATGGGAATCATTGGCTACTATAAGAGGTAAGGCATGTTCCAAGGCTCAGTAGGAATTTAATTTCAGCAGGGCAACTAACTAAACAAGGTTGCACTGTTATATTTACTGATAAAAATTGGAAGGTTTCAAAAGGTGCCTTAGTAGTAGCAAAAGGTGTGAAAGTAGGCACCTTATATCTTTGTACAGGTCATACTGTTCCTTCTACTTTAGATGTTATAGAGGAAAAACAAACAGGTTCAGGAACAGTTGCTGTACGTTTGTAGGAAGAGACTGAAAAAGTTGTTGCAGGTTCTGAAACAACACTGTGGCATAACAGACTTGGGCATATGAGTGAAAAAGGTATGAAGGTACTTCATTCTAAGAAAGTTTTACTAGGTTTGAAATGTATTAATATGGATTTCTGTGAAAGTTGTGTGTATAGAAAACAAAAGAGAGTCAGTTTTCTCAGAGATGGGAAGCAAAAGAAAAATAAAAAATTGGAGCTTGTGCATACAGATGTATGGGATCTTCTTTCGGTGGCTCTCGGTATTATGTTACATTCATAGATGATGCAACTAGGAAGGTCTGGATTTATTTCCTTCGACAGAAATCTGATGTATTTGAAACATTTAAAAAATGGAGAAGCTTGGTTGAGAATGAGACAGGTAAAAGATTAAAATGTCTCAGATCTGATAATGGCGATGAGTATTGTAGCAAAGAATTTGAAGATTATTGTTCCTTTAATGGAATTCGTAGGCAGAAAATGGTTCCAGGGACTCCACAGGAAAATGGAGTGGCTGAACGCATGAATAGAACAATAATGGAGCGTGCAAGGACCATGAGATTGCATGTTGGGCTGCCTTTAAACATGTGGGCAGAGGCTATCAACACTACTGTATATTTAATTAATAGAGGTCCTTCAGTTCCTTTGGGCTGTGGTATTCCAGAGGAAGCATGGACAGGTAAGAAGGTGAGTTATACTTTTCTGAAAACCTTCGGCTGTGAAGCATTTGCACATATAGATTCTGAAAATAGAACCAAGCTGGATGCGAAATCAAAAAAATGTACCTTCGTTGGATATGGCATTGATGAATTTGGTTATAGGCTTTGGGATTTTGAAAATCAGAAAATTGTGAGAAGCAGGGAGTTATATTCAATGAGAAGGTGTTGTACAAAGATCAGTTGCAGCAGCATGAGAAGAAAGAAAAGGATTATGTGGTGCTGGATGATACTCCAAATAGTGATATTCCAGTGGCTCCTCATGCTCCGCAACAGCAACCAGAAATACCACAAACTCCAGTGAATGTTAGACGGTCAACAAGGATAAGTAGACCTCCTGAAAGGTTTTCTCCCTCTTTGTATTCTATTTTGTTAACAGATGCTGGTGAACCAGAAGGGTATGATGAAGCTATGCAGGTGAATACACAAGTTCAGTGGGAGCTTGCCATGAAAGAAGAAATGGACTCCTTGCTAAAAAATCAGACTTGGGAATTATGTAAGTTACCTGCAAGTAAAAAGGCTTTACCAAACAAATGGGTTTACAGGTTGAAAGAGGAAGATGGAGGTCAGAAAAGATTTAAGGCCAGGTTAGTTGTAAAAGGATTTGCACAGAAACAGGACATTGATTTTGATGAGATATTTTCTCCAGTTGTCAAGATGACTTCTATTCGTACTATTTTAAGTATTGTGGCTGCTGAAGATTTGCATTTGGAACAGCTAGATGTGAAAACTGCCTTTCTCCATGGTGATTTGGAGGAGGAGATATACATGGCACAACCACAGGGATTTGAGGTCAAAGGTAAGGAGAAACAAGTGTGCAGATTGAAGAGTTTGTATGGCCTGAAACAAGCACCTCGACAATGGTATTTGAAATTTGATAGTTTTATGGCTGAGCAAGGCTACAATAGGCGTAATTCTGACCATTGTGTTTATTTTAAGAGGTTAGATAATGACAGCTACATTATTTTATGTTTATATGTTGATGACATGCTTGTAGCTGGGTCTAACCCGACTTAAAAAATCCTAGGGCTGACTTAAAAAAATCCTATTTTTTATGACGACATAAGAAAACCCTAATTTTTGTAACCGACAAAAAGGGCTTGATAAAAGGCGGCCAAGGGTTAGGGTTTGGGCATTGTATTGTAGCATTTGCAGCGGTATTGAGTTGCAGGGATTGTTGATTGTAATCGTTTTGATTTACTGGATAATAATATTGGACTCTCTGTTTGGTGGATGTAGCCCGAGTTTGGGTGAACCACGTTAAATCTTGTCTCTCGCTGTTATTAATTATGTGTATTTCTATTTCTCTGTTTAATCTTTATTTGCATTTAATTGATATCTTCTGCTGGCTAACCCTAACAGTAGGAAGACAAGTTTCTCAGTCTGTTTTTTGTGTCAATTCTATAGCAATATGGATACCCTAGTAAGGTTGGTTGGAACAAAGAGCCAAATATCTTTTCTAGGCACAGTTTTAGATAGGACGATAACTCAGATTTTCTAAAATAGACACCATTTAGCGATTATAGCCATTAAATGGGTACTGGGGAGTGACTTTGTATAGGCCACTAATCGATACCACATCAACACAGACGTGTCATCACGATTTGTGGCCTCCCTATTGGATTTAGCTAAGATAAGGAGATGGTGATCACACTAACCAGGGAAGTGATCAAAGAAGAGTACCTGGGGGGCTTGGGGGACGTGGTCGTGGTGGCCAGACCCAGTGTTGGTATCCCTCTAATGTCGACCCTAGAACAACTGGTAATACATCAGAAACAATGGAGTCAGAGGATAATAAAGGAGAATATGGAAGAGAAGAAACAAAACTAGCTGATAATACATCAAGGTCCAAGGAGAACAAAGGGAGAAGAAGAAACGTACTAGAGAAGATAAACTACAAGGGGAAGATAACACAATAAGGTTTGAAAAAGACAAAATAGAAGACAAGGATGATTTAGGAGATGTATCTACTCCGTCCAACACTATTTTAGCCATAAAGAACTTTCTGGCCCAACAACAAAAAATTTAGCTGGTACCAATCCCAAAATTGATTCAAGTCCCATTAGTGGACTCATAGGTAAATTTTTCCAGAATGTCACCCATTCAGAAACTATAGTTAGGGGACCATTTTCACACAATAGCCTAAGAGGAACTTCTACAAGAGCATATCCAATAGATAGAATAACTATAGGAGCCAAGTGACACTCTTCAAAAAGCAATTCCCTAGTTTTCCAAGGACCTGTCCCTCCCGGTTCCACAGTAGCTACATCAACTAGTCACTAGCATACAAGAGAACGTTACGTCCCAAAAGGAGCAGATAAAGAAAGAAGCCCAAGAGGAGTTAATCCAATAAAATACTCAACAAGCCATCAAAAGATGTGCTCTAACACAGACTTAGCTAGAGTTACAGATCAAACAAATCAAAGACAATATCAAAGCTACCAGTATTATATACCTATTTTGCCTATAATGGCCCAACACCACCAACGACCTCTGAAACCAGATTGTACAAACAGAGGATCAAATAGCACAAGTAAACTATGATCCCCTCCATGACCCAACCGGTACCACCAGGGATAATATTGAATAGCTCTGGACATCTAGCTACAACAACTCCATAATCAACGAGAGCTCATCAAAGAACAGGTCCAACAACTCATTCAGCTCATTTGAAAGAGGTTGAGCAAACAATAAATAGCATCAACATCCCAACAAACCTCTAGGAGGCCGAGATTATGCTGGTACATATTCAAGCATAGATAAGTACCCTCCTCCATGCACAGGCACACTAGGCTACCACATTGGCCAAACTTAAAGTAGAACATCAAAATATATTACCTAATTGAGTGATATGTCTTGAGGATAAGAAATCATTTTAAAAGGGGGGATGATCTTAGCAGGTCAAATACCGCAACAAGGGATACCGAAGAATATCGGAAGACAGACCTCAATACCAGAAGAGACATGAGGTGCAAACAAGAGACGTGTCACTTCGGGAACATTTGTATATATACCAAATGCAATAGATAGAGATGCAAAAGGGCATGACCTTTATCTAAAGATATTATGTAGGCTTTAGCACAAGTCATGGTTGTCTCATGAAATAGAGATGCAAAAGGGCATGACCTTTATCTAAAGATATTATGTAGGCTTTAGCACAAGTCATGGTTGTACAAGTTTGAAGTGACTATTATTTTAGAAATAGGCAAATAGGCATTTCTCCCAACTCAAAGGTTGTTGTTAAATCATATACTTGTAATCCTAATGATGATAAAGGAAAAAATAAAGGTAATGTAGAGGTTGAAATAAATATTGCACAAATAAAGACTCAAGAAAATAAAAGAACCCTTAATCAAAAAATCATTTAATGCAAAAGATACATGTGGAAATACTAAGAAAGAACAAGTCCCTTCAACTAATGTTGATCCTTCAAAACATAATAGTGCAAATGCAAATGTCTATGAGTAAAGAAACAAGTTCAACAAGAGAAAATGGGTATGAGTAAATATGAACTCCTTATGCAAACAATAGGAAATTAGGGAAAAAAATCAAGTGTTGCAATATCTACTAGATGCACACTCTATCATAATATCTAAATCAAGTCTATTTCCTACTTACATGTCCTGATTGATATAATGTATCCTCTACTCTATTTCCTACTTACATGTTACATGTCTTGATTGATATAATGTATCCTCTACATCAAATAATGATAGAATTTCCACTAATTGAGTTGTTTAGGATTCCTAAACATAAAATTAGAGCATTAGTGTACTTGACCATTCCCTCACTGCAAGAAAATTTATCCCCAGTTGGTTAGGAATTGGGATCAATTCTTCCAATTCCGTGTAGGAAAAACTATAAAAAGACTAAGCTAAAGTGACTCAAATGACTCATCTTACATTTAAGCAATTGAAAGGTCAACTCTTTAAAATCATTAGTCCTATTATTATTAGCAAGTTAAATACTGAAATTTGTTTACGTAGTTCAAAAATACTATAAAAATATTTAATAAAGGTTGAAGTCAAGAACAAATTAATTTAAAATAAAGTTATTATTTGTCATTCTTATGTGAAATGAATGGATAGATAGACTGGCGTCTAAGTAAATTATTTGAGATCAAAACAAAAATTTAATCATTAATAGTTTTCTCAAAGTCAAAGGATGTTCGGTAAGAGATCCTTGAATCATAGGTCATGGAAGTTTAGAAATCTACGCAAACTTACAAAACACGCAGGATTGCATTTTCAATGGCTGAGGTTCCATTGGGTCCATTCTAACATCTGTATTGTAATTTCTTTCTAGTCAGACAAGAAATTTTGACAATGTCCATGACGCGTTGCAAATAAATGATGTAAGTTTCTTTTAACATTCACGCTGAAGTTATATTGCCTAGGATTCCTGAATCGAATAGCTATTCTAGTGACCGGGCTAGTTAATGTAAATGCACAAGAAAACATTGAGATTACCTATGCACATCATTTGTGGAGGTTCAAATAAACATAGACCCTTTCTTTACTTCTTTTCTAACTAATGGATGACTAGTACACTATTGCATGTTTCACTATGGTGCTTCTAGTAATGTTAAATGTGTCTTGAAATTGTAAATGAACTATGCCTCAAGATCTCTAAGTCTTATGGGAAATTGTTTGCAATGGTTTCAAGAGATGTACATGTTATTGGCATTATCAATAGTGTTGAGCTTCAATCAATTGGCTACATATCCATGCGAATCCATTCTAATGGGAAACATTATCATTTCCCTATGGGTAATGTTTTTGTCACAAAATTGGGTTGCATCTATTGCAAGCAAAATATAGATGGATTTATCATTTGCCACCATCTCATTGCATGGTGAGAATGTCAACATATGTAGAGAGAAGGAAATTACTGTAGGTTCTAAGCAGGCCTAAAATCCCTCTAATCTCTCTATGGTTTGCATTGACATGTCCAACACAGGCCCCATGGCCAGAACAGGTGTGTACTTACAGTGAACAATGAAGAAAATTGAATCTTTATTACTTGGACTAAAATTAGTCCTAAATGATCTACTGAATACCCATAAATTGTAAGTAGCTTTGTTATATATATTAAGATCAACTGGTATGATCTTGATTCATAATCGATTCACTCATTGACCTGAAGTGGACTAATAGGTAAATTAAAACATGTTCTCTATTCCAGAGTTGAAGGAGTCAATAATATTTTCTTATTGAAAATGTTTCATCATATCATATTAGTGAACAAAATAAAATAAAATAAGTCATTAATATTGAATAAGGATGGACTGGAAAATACAAAACACTTCAAACAAATTTTTGCCTTACAGCCCTCACAATCCATTACAGACATGATCAAACAGTACATCATAAAAATTTCAACAAAGTAAATATAAGATTACTTCTCATAGTCTAGAAAAACAAGAACTATGCCCAATGGTTTGCATTGACATGTCCAACACAGGCCCCATGGCCAAAACAGGGGTGTACTTATAGTGAACAGTGAAGAAAATTAAATCTTTATTACTTGGACTAAAATTAGTCCTAAATGATCTACTGAATACCCATAAATTGTAAGCAGCTTTGTTATATATATATTGAGATCAACTGGTATGATCTTGATTCATAATTGATTCACTCATTGACCTGAAGTGGACTAATAGGTAAATTAAAACATGTTCTCTATTCCAGAGTTGAAGGAGTCAATAAATTATTGTGGATCCTAAGAATATAAGAATGGAGTTCTATATTCTAAAACTCAACTTGAATGCAGAGCACATTAAAATGTTGAAAGGAAAAACAAGGTTCTAACGTGAAGAAAACTCTGCCCTAATCATGGCCCGGCTAGGGTTTTAAAAAAATTCCATTCAAATATAAATTGTGTTTTACTCTGCCCTAATTATGGAGTGTGGAAATCAGATGTCTATCAGTGTTTACTGTTTTACTGTGAAAAAATGTGCCATCATCATGGCCCGACTAGGGTTTTAAATAAATTTAATTAAAACAGAAAAATCTGTTCACAAGCACATAGATAGTGGTGCTTCACAAAAACAATAAAAACCCTAACATGTAAATATCATTCAAATTTACAAAATAAACAAATGCAACCATGATAATAACTGAAATAAATGCAGCGCAGAACAGAGCAAAAAAAGTCGTAAACTAAGAATGCAACATGTATAGTTATGAGAACAAAAAGAGTCTTACGCGGGCTTTGTAGGTTCTAGGTATTTAGTAGAATCGCATCCACTCGCAACCCACTCGACTGAAAACACAACAAATGACTGACACATCTTTGTTTTTTGCTTTTTTATGGTTGATGGATTCGATCGAATGGTACTCGGCTGAATACTACTCGACTGAATAAATGCAGCCACATCAGCGCTAAATACACGCCACGTCGGTGCCGAGTTGATTCAATCGAATCCTACTCGGTTGAATACTACTCAACCTAAACCCACTTGATTGAAATTAGTCTATTAGCTCAAAGTGTGACACTATTTGTGCTTTTACCCAGCCATAAAGAACTTTTTGGCCCAACAACAAAAAATTTAGCTGGTACCAATCCCAAAATTGATTCAAGTCCCATTAGTGGACTCACAGGTAAATTTTTCCAGAATGTCACCCATTCAGAAACTATAGTTAGGGGACCATTTTCACACAACAGCCTGAGAGGAACTTCTACAAGAGCATATCCAATAGATAGAACAACTACAGGAGCCAAGTGACACTCTTCAAAAAGCAATTCCCCAATTTGCCAGGGACCAGTCCCTCCTGGTTCCATAGCAGCTAAATCAGCTGGTCACTGACATACAAGCAAACGTCATGTCCCAAAAGAAGTAGATAAAGAAAGAAGCCCAATAGGAGTTAATCCAACAAAATACTCAACAAGCCATCAAAAGATGTGCTCTAACATAGACTCAGCTAGAGTTACAAATCAAACAAATCAAAGACAATATCAAAGCTACCAGTATTATATACCAATTTTGCCTATAATGGCCCAACACCACCAAAGACCTCTGAAACCAGATTATACAAACAGAGGATCAAATAGCACAAATAAACTATGATCCCCTCCTGGACCCAACTGGTACCACTAGGGATAATATTGAATAGCTCTGGACATCCAACTACAACAACTCCATAATCAATGAGAGCTCGTCAAAGAACAGGTCCAACAACTTAGGGAGGCGGTGGACAGTGAACTAAGGTTCCTTCAGCTCATTTGAAAGAGGTTGAGCAAACAATAAATAGCATCAACATCCCAACAAACCTCTAGGAGGCTGAGTGGTGCAGGAGCACCCCTGCAAAACAGAACATAAGTCTATTTTTAGTATGTTTGACTTTTTTATGTAATAATGTCCATTGGACCAATGCGTATGTTTTAGATCGCTCTAGGAGGATGTGCAAGTTAGTTAGAAGTTTGTTATGACAACTATCTTAGATGTCCTCTCCCAGCCACTTGGAAGTCTCCCAGCCACTGGGAATCGAGTTGGTAGTACTCGTAGAGGATTACTATTTATGCCCTAGATTAGTTGGTTTTAGACAGAGGAGATACAAGTAGACTAGAGAGTAGATACAGTTGATAGTTCATTGAGATAATGTGTTTTTGAGATTGAATAGAATATTGTAACATAGTGGGACTGTGAGATTTGCATGCAATTCTAATTTGAAAGTAAGAGATCCCATTGGTTTCATTTATCTGGTTTACAAGCTATCTGTGTGTTGATTCTCTTATTACAGGCAAAATGGATTTATTCAACCCTTCCACCGGTTGATTCTCTGAATCAGTAGAATGGACATGTACAGTAGTTTAGTTTTCTTTTCTATTTTCATGTTTATGCATTTCATGTTCATGGGATCGATTGTTAGCATGCTGTGAGTTAACCTAGCATCCTCATGTGCTAGGGTTTAGAAGGATAAATTCTAAGCGTGAATTGCTCAGGAAATGATCCGACCCGATTGACATGTTTTCTATGTGAAATTGTGAAGTTCTGAGAGTTTTGTCAAAAAAATATACATTTGATAGATATACAGCATTTGCATGCGACATTACAGACTATGTATATCGCATCTGCATCTATGCACAGATTGCTATCCAAATCGGGTCTTGAAACTTATGGAAAATGTCTATTTTGAAGACATCAGGATAAAATAGTTTGGATATATATTTCCTATATATATCATCTTCAGGATCATCATTTCATGTGTATCCATCATCTGCATATCGTTGTTGTATGCTAGAGCATACATGCAGGCGAAGGTACAATCAAACGGGTCAACGGCGAGTCAAAGTCACATTTGCCAAAGAAAGGAGGAGGATCATCTTTTGTTTGAACATCGGGTAGCCGAGGATCACATAGACCATCATCAGGATATTAGAGTATAACTCGACAATTCATATCATGCTACGGAGTATATAAATGAGTCTATTATCCGGGTGACGTAGACATCAGAAGAGAGGTGCATGAGCTTATCATCATCAGGATATATGGGAGGAACTTGATATTTTATATCCTGCTGATAAAAGGTGCAGATGATGCCGAACATCATGATGCCGTAGATAGAGTTTGGTGGTAAGGTGAACAGTGATCATCAGGAGGATAATTGTGTTCGCTGAATATGATGATGCTGCTGATAGGCAAAAGGTTGAAGGTTGGTCTACAGGAGGATATTGGTTGGCAGAGAAAATATGATGATGCTGACAGGTTTTAGGTTTGGGTGCATGATTAGCAATGCATAGGCATACATGCTATATGTCAAGAGTTTAGTGTGGGTTTAATGGGTTTTTCACCCTGTTTGTAAGCTTTTGTTGTGTGGCTCTGCATCATAGTGGTATCAGAGCGAAGGAAAAATCTCTTGGGAAGAAAAAGAAATACAAGATGTCAGATGAAGAAGGAACATCAGAGTTCCCGACAAGAATGACCAACGCTGAGTTGGCAGTTCTGGTAAAGAAGCAGATTGCTGAGAGTAAGGCTGTGAAGGCTCAAATCCAGGAATTGAAGGATGAGTTGGAGAAGTTGAGGGACAGAGTAGGTTCTGGTAGAGAAGAAGATAGGGAAGAAGAAGAGATCCCTAGGTGGAACGAGGAGGTCGTTCCCGCAGACCAGAGGCCACTATTGAATGCCCTCAAAGCCATGGAGAGGAGAACCATGGATGTGAAACTGGATTTGCCAGTGTTTACAGGAAAGATGGAACCTGATTCAGTGATGGAGTGGATAGACTCCCTGAACAATTTCTTTGAAACAGAGGAGATACCAAAACAACAGAGAGTGAAGATAGCCCAATCAAAAATGAAAGAAGCTGCATTGACATGGTGGAATTTTGTCCAAGATGATAGAGTACAAGAAGGAAAGTGTAGAGTTGCTACATGGAAGAAGATGATGGCTTTAGTGAAGGAAGCCTATGTTCCATTGGATTACAGTATCCAATTACACAAGAGGAAGCAAAACCTGAAGCAGAAGGAGCTAGATGTCAGCTCATATACAGAGGAATTCATGAAACTTTGTGTGAAGACAAAGGTAAAAGAAAGTGAGGAAGAAAAGGTAGCCAGATACCTTAATGGATTGAGGTTTAACATTCAGGAAGATTTAAATCTGCATAATCCAGATACAGTTCAGAAATATTTTCAGTTGGTATTGAAAGTGGAAGAGAAGTTAAAGAGAAGACAAGAACAGAACAATAGAGGAAGAGGAAAACAACAAAGAGGTGGAAGAAGTCCTTTCAGAGGTAGAGGACATGGACATGGATATCAGGGAGAATCTAGTCATGACAATAGCAAGGGAAATAACAGTCAAACCCAGAGAGAAAGTTACAACCAACAAGGAAACTTCAGAGGCAGAAGACCTTTCAGAGGAAGATCCCAGGGCAGAGGATCTATCAGATGTTATAACTGTAACAAAGAAGGCCATATAGCCAGCAGATGTCCAGAAAAGGCACCAAGTTCAACAGGAGAAAGGAGAACGAATCTAATCCAAGAACCTGATAGTCAAAGTGCAACAGGCTCTAATGCTTTTCAGAGTGTGAATGCTCCTGAAAATTATGGATATCCAGAGAGTGGAGAATCTTTGATGATGAGGAGAACAATGTGTAGACACCCAAATTTGTCCCAACTTTGTCCATGTCCTACAACACCTTGTTAAAACATTATCCTAGACATCATGTAGCATTTTGTCCTAAATCCCATTCTTAATCCCATTTATCCATTAGCCAATTAATTAAATAAATTTTATTTATTTAATTAAAATCCCATTTAATCCCATCCTTATCCTACTTAGCCAATTAATTAAATAAATTTTATTTATTTAATTAATTTCACATGCATAATCCCATTTATCCTATCCTCATCCCAATTAATTAAATAAATTTTATTTATTTAATTAATTTCCAACTCATATCACAACTAATTCAAATATTTTATTTGAATTAAGTCCTCATCTTTCATCACATTCCAACACTTGTCCAGTCAATCATGTGTTGTAATACAACTTTCATCCAAATCCTTCACATGCACAACTAATGGGACCTAATTTTAGTATTTGTCTACACAAGCACACCTAAGCCTTATCCTCCTTTGCCACATGTCACATGACTACAATTTCTTGATGTGCAAGGAAACCTAACTTAATCCTATCCATCCATTTCACCTAAAGCCCTAATTGATCCTAGCCATCCATTTGAATTAAGCCTTTCCTATAAATGAACCCCCTCATAAGCCATTAGCATGCATTGATCCTCAAGTATCCACATGCTGTTGAAATATCATTAGAGCCTTTGCATCCTTATCAATGTTATGCTGCAGAAGTGAGCACCCAACATTCTTCCAACAATAATCCTTCAAAATCTTGCATGCTCATACGAGGTGGAGAAGAGCAATGGAGATAAATCGAGCATAGCATGGAGATCGGTTTGCATTCATATTTGTTATTTTGATTTTCATGTTGTCTTGTGCTTCATTGTGCATTGCTAGGGTTTTTATCATTGCTGTTTATTCATTTGCCCTGATTTGCAATTTTACCCTAACTACACAATGACTACCATGAAGGTACCTGACAAAGAACCCCCACAAAGAAAGTCTCTTTTCAGAACCATTTGCAAAGTAGGAGGTAAGGCATGTAAAGTTTTAATTGATTCTGGTTCTACTGAAAATTTCGTATCTGATGAAATGGTAACAAAGGTTAGGCTTAGGAGATTGCCTCACCCATCCCCGTATAAGGTCTCATGGCTTACCCAAGGTCAGCAGATGGTTGTAGAAGAACAGGCTTGGGTAGAATTTCAGATTGGAGCATATAAAGACAGGTTGTTGTTTGACATTACCAAGATGGATGCTTGCAATCTTTTATTTGGTAGACCATGGCAATATGACTTGAAGGCACACCATGATGGTGTTAGAAACACCTATACAATCACTAAGAATGGTACAGTGACTGAGTTACTACCATTAACAGAGGAGGAGAAATCAAAAGGAAAAGAGGTGAAGGTAATGTTGATGGAAGGAAAACAGTTCATGAAAGAAGTAGCCGCAGAAGGTGCAGTTGCATATGCCCTAATTCCATGTCTGGCAGTGAATAAAGAACAGCAGCAAGAAGTCAAGAAGGAGAAGAAACAGAGGTTCATAGACCTAGCTGTCCAAGAGCTATTGGATAAATATAAAGGTATCATTTCTGATGGAATGCCAAGATCCCTACCACCTGTAAGGGATATCAGTCATTACATAGATCTAATCCTAGGATCTACACTTCCAAACAAAGCAGCATATAAGCTAACTTCAGAGCAGAATGCAGAAGTAGCTAGACAAATTGAGGAATTGTTAGACACAGGTCTGATTGGTAAAAGTTTGAGTCCATGTGCAGTACCAGCTATACTAGCACCAAAGAAAGAAGGCACTTGGAGGCTTTGCACAGATTCCAGGGCTATTAATAAGATCACAATCAAGTATAGGTTTCCAATCCCTAGGATAGAGGATTTACTTGACTGTTTGGGAGGTGCTAAGTATTTTACAAAAATAGATTTGAAGAGTGGTTATCATCAGATTAGGATTAGGCCAGGAGATGAATGGAAAATAGCATTCAAAACCAATAACGGGTTGTATGAGTGGAAAGTTATGCCTTTTGGGTTGTCTAATGCACCTAGTACTTTTATGAGGTTGATGAATGAGGTTTTGAGAGAGTTCATGGGTAAGTTTGTCATAGTATACCTAGATGACATTCTGATTTTCAGCAACACAAAGGAAGAACATCTCAGACATATAGATTTGGTTCTCAAGAGGTTACATGAAGAGCAGCTAATGATAAATTTGGACAAGTGTTTGTTCATGCAAGAGGAGATCACATATTTGGGTTTTGTCATTTCACAAGGAAAGCTACAAATGGATAAGGAGAAGGTAAGTGCCATATTGTCTTGGCCAACTCCAAGGACTATGAATGATGTCAGAAGTTTCCATGGGTTAGCAACCTTCTATAGAAAGTTTATAAGAGGGTTTAGTCATATTTGTGCACCTATGTTTGATACTATAAAAGGAGGACAGAATTGCAGATTTGCTTGGACTAAGGAAGCAGATGATTCTTTTGAAACATTGAAAAAGAAGGTGGCACAGCAGCCAGTCCTTGCACTTCCAGACTTTAACAAGATCTTTTAGGTAGAATGTGATGCCAGTCACATGGCCATTAGAGCAGTACTCAGCCAAGAAGGTAGGCCAATTGCATTTTTCAGTGAGAAGCTCAATGATGCTAACAAGAGGTATTCCTCATATGATTTAGAAATGTATGCTTTAGTCTAGTCACTCAAGAAATGGAGGCATTACTTGATGCCAAAAGAATTCATAGATTCACAGATAATTAGGCTCTGAGTTTCATAAACAGCAAAGAAAAGTTGAACCACAGACACATGAAATGGGTAGAAACTTTACAAGCTTTTACTTTCACATTGAAGCATAAGAAAGGAGTCAAGAATAAGATAGTAGATGCCTTGAGCAGGAGAGCTCTAACAGTCAACCAGATTCAGTTGGAAAGTGTTGGAATTGATTCATTGAAGACCATGTATGATGCTGATGAAGATTTTGGAGAGATATATCAGGGATGTACTTCTTTTGGAGATAAATATCATGCTGAGTTCTCTAAATTTCTGATCCAGGATGGATTGCTGTTCAAAGGTGGACAGTTTTGTATCCCAAGGTGTTCTATGAGGTTGAACATCATTAAAGAGAAACATTGTGGAGCTATGGTAGGTCATTTTGGTTTGGATAAGACTCTTGATCTTGTTAGAATACATTACTATTGGCCTAAGTTACAATCAGATGTCAGAAAGTTTATAGAGACATGTGAGATGTCAGAAAGCAAAAGGGAGATCAACTAATGCAGGTTTATATTAGCCTTTACCCATTCCTTCCAGACCATGGGAAAGCATAAGTATGGATTTTGTCTTGGGTTTACCAAGGACAAGGAAAGGATTTGACAGTGTTTTTGTTGTAGTGGACAGATTCAACAAAATGGCACATTTCTTGCCATGCAAAACCACTGTTGATGCTTCATACATCGCAGATTTGTTTTTCAAGGAAATTGTCAGAATACATGGATTGCCATTGAGCATAGTGTCAGATAGGGATGTGAAGTTTATTGGTCATTTATGGAGAACTCTTTGGAAGAAACTAAGCACAAATTTGTCTTTTTCATCCGCATATCATCCTCAAACGGATGGACAAACTAAAGTAGTTAATCGTTCCTTAGGGAATTTGCTCAGATGTTTGACAAAACAGCATGGAGAAAAGTGGGATAATATCCTATCTCAGGCCAAATTTTCCTATAATGATACTGTTAATAGGAGTACAGGGAAATCACCTTTTCAGATAGTGTATGGTATGCATCCAAGAGGAATTTTAGAATTGAGAGATCTACCTACAACAGACCCTATTAGTGTAGAGGGAGAAGCCTTTGCAGAAGCCATCAAAGAGGTTCATGACCAAGTAAAGACCCAGCTACAGCAAACTACCTTGAAGTATAACGAATATGCTGATACAAAGAAGAAGGATGTACAGTTTGATGTTGGAGATTTGGTATGGGTTCATTTGAAGAAGGAAAGACTTCCTAAAGGCAAATATACTAAACTCATGCAGAGGAAGATTGGACCATGTCAGATTTTGAGAAAGCATGGACAGAATGCTTATGCGATACAACTCCCTCCAGATCTTGGTTTATCACCTATATTCAATGTATGTGATTTAACTCCATACAAGCATAATCTAGATGAAGAACAGGAACTCCTACAGGATACAGTAGCTGATGACATTCCCAAGCATGATCCACCACTGTTGTAGAAGGTTTTGGACACTAGAGTGATCAAGAAGACACGGAACAAAAACTATTTGGAGTATTTAGTGTCTTGGTAGGGAAAACCTAATTCAGAAGCAGTCTGGATGACTGAAGAGCAGATCCAAAAACATGGTGCAGATCTACATACTCTCATCTCAAGTGGACTTGAGATTTCTTCTTCTGGGGAGTATGGTGCAGGAGCACCCCTACAAAACAGAACATAAGTCTATTTTTAGTATGTTTGACTTTTTGATGTAATAATGTCCATTGGACCAATGCGTATGTTTTAGATCGCTCTAGGAGGATGTGCAAGTTAGTTAGAAGTTTGTTATGACAACTATCTTAGCTGTCCTCTCCCAGCCGCTTGGAAGTCTCCCAACCGCTGGGAATCGAGTTGGTAGTACTCGCAAAGGATTACTATTTATGCCCTAGATTAGTTGGTTTTAGACAGAGGAGATACAAGTAGACTAGAGAGTAGATACAGTTGATAATTCATTGAGATAATGTGTTTTTGAGATTGAATAGAATATTATAACACAGTGGGACTGTGAGATCTGCATGCAATTCTAATTTGAAAGTAAGAGATCCCATTGGTTTCATTTATCTGGTTTACAAGTTATCTGTGTGTTGATTCTCTTATTACAGGTGAAATAGATTCATTCAACCCTTCCACCGGTTGATTCTCTGAATCGGTAGAATGGACATGTACAGTAGTTTAGTTTTCTTTTCCGTTTTCATGTTTATGCATTTCATGTTCATGGGATCGATTGTTAGCATGCTGTGAGTTAACCTAGCATCCTCATGTGCTAGGGTTTAGAAGGATAAATTCTAAGCGTGAATTGCTCATGAAATGATCCGACCCGATTGACATGTTTTCTATGTGAAATTGTGAAGTTCTGAGAGTTTTGTCAAAAATATATACATTTAACAGATATACAGCATTTGCATGCGACATTACAGACTGTGTATATCGCATCTGCATCTATGCACAGATCGCTATCCGAATCGGGTCTTGAAACTTATGGAAAATATCTGTTTTGAAGACATCAGGATAAAATAGTTTGGATATATATTTCTTGTATATATCATCTTCAGGATCATCATTTCGTGTGTATCCATCATCTGCATATCGTTGTTGTATGCTGGAGCATACATGCAGGCGAAGGTACAATCAAACGGGTCAACAACGAGTCAAAGTCACATTTGCCAAAGAAAGGAGGAGGATCATTATTTGTTTGAATATCGGGTAGCCGAGGATCACATAGACCATCATCAGGATATTAGAGTATAACCCGACAATTCATATCATGCTACAAAGTATATAAATGAGTCTATTATCCGGGTGACGTAGACATCAGAAGAGAGGTGCATGAGGTTATCATCATCAGGATATATGGGAGGAACCCGATATTTTATATCAGGTGCTGATAAAAGGTGCAAATGATGCCGAACATCATGATGCCGCAGATAGAGTTTGGCGGTAAGGTGAATAGTGATCGTCAGGAGGATAATTGTGTTCACCGAATATGATGATGCTGCTGATAGGTGAAAGGTCGAAGGTTGGTCTACAGGAGGATATCGGTCGGCAGAGAAAATATGATGATGCTGATAGGTTTTAGGTTTGGGTGCATGATTAGTATGCATAGGCATGCATGCTGTATGTCAGGAGTTTAGTGTGGGTTTAATGGGTTTTCACCCTATTTGTAAGCTTTTGCTATGTGGCTCTGCATCACTGAGATTATGTTGGTACATATTCAAGCATAGATAAGTACCCTCCTCCATGCACAGGCACACTGGGCCACCACATTGGCCAAACTCAAAGTAGAACATCGAAATATATTACCTAATTGAGTGATATGTCTTAAGGATAAGAAATCATTTTAAATGGGGGGATGATCTTAGCAGGTCAAATACTGCAACATGGGATACCAGAGAATATCGGAAGACAGACCTCAGTACCGAAAGAGACATGAGGTGCAAACAAGAGACATGTCACTTTGGGAACATTTGTATATATACCAAATGCAATAGATAGAGAGGTTATAGAATATAGGATAGGAGAATAGGAGAAATGTGTTGTAATACTAGTTCATACCATAGCAGAGACTAGACATACTCGTTTATACCTATTGTGATCTGATATATATATAGGAGTTATAAGTAAAGTTTTGTATCATGAATGAGGATCTTTTATCTTTTATGTGTATATTATGATGTGTTTAGATGTAATAGATTCAAACCGGTTAGGCTAATTCCTTAACTGTGTCTTCTGGGGTATAAATAGACTACTGAAGAAGTACTGGGATACAATTCTCTAGATTGTACTGACCCCATATCTATTGCCAACACTCCTCCATATTCACTCCAATAGAGTGCAACTAGGTCATGATTATATTGAATGCATTCACGTGCTTGACTGTAGAACCACTGGCCTCCATCCTAAGAGTATATAACTTATTTCTCAAGAACAATTTATTTACCAGGGATTTAGCTTGATAAATTTCTCCTAACATTTTCCAAAGGGCTTGTACGGTGGCTTCTTCATGTACATTTTGACAACATGAAATATACCAAGTAGAGCCTAATGAGGTCCTCTTTTTTTCCAATATGTCCTAGTTTTAGTGTGTTTGGATAGATAGATATTGCAACCCATAGATATCTATCTATGAGCATATCCTCCATCTTGAGCTTATATAGCTCAAAGTTAGTGCCTATAAACTTTTTCATCTCTATCTTTGAAGTGCTTGTTATTTTTCCTACAACAAGATCTTCAGTGCAAGCTCCCACCTAATCCAAGAACAGTATAAAAAAGCTTGGCCCTAACACTTAGAATCTAAGGTGATAAGTCTCTAATACGAACTAAAAGGAGGTGATAGTATGTAATACGCTTTCTATGACACTAAACTTTGAGGGGAGGTATGTGCAAAAACAACTAATCATATCATTATAGAAAAGAATACACAAAAAGGTTATACTATAACAAGATGACTTACATGTGAAAACCCCTTTATGGAAAAAAACCTCACTCCAAAGCAAAGCCACCAATTGTATTATTCAACAACTATAAGGTTATAATATAAGTCTCAAGGAATGCCTTTATAGGAGTATCACCAACATTCAAATTTTGGAGCAATTATGGCAACATAATAATACCTACAAATCAACCATATATAGCTCCAACCCAAGCACCCAATTGAGAGAAGGTAAAATATAAGAAACCATCAAATGGAATTCCAATACCATGAGCAAATACGACCCACAAATTTGACACCCAAAATTGGTCAAATTCCAACACCCCATTTCCATAAGAGCCCACCGTGCTAAAAATAGTAGACTCCTTATACCTATCATAAGTTGTCATGACTCATAATTGACTCCTCAGATGGGGCACTCCATTTTTGGCTCCATAATCTCCATTCAAAGATGGTTTTTTGACTTGTCATAATGTTGGTCAAGATTCCAATGTAACTACCCTATAATCATGCTCTTACACATCATAAGAATCTATTATAAGTAAGTCCCATCTTACAATGTCATAATAACATTGGAAACTCTTACAACCTCTTACACACTTTCCACAATGACAAATAATGTCAACACAAAGTGAGATGCCACATTTCCCATATGAAGCTAAAAAT
This sequence comes from Cunninghamia lanceolata, assembly GCA_027924645.1. Taxonomy (NCBI): domain Eukaryota; kingdom Viridiplantae; phylum Streptophyta; class Pinopsida; order Cupressales; family Cupressaceae; genus Cunninghamia; species Cunninghamia lanceolata. The sequence continues at coordinate 281,661 of BSBN01001052.1, read as the reverse complement.
AATAAATAAATACAAATAATTAATAAATATGAACATTAGGATGCAAAGTTGAGATACCTTTCCCAACAACCAATTCAATTATGATCTATCAAACATCATCCTAAATCTCAATTTACGTGAAGTTAGATATATTATTTTTGGAAAGCCTTCTTATTGAAAATGTTCATAGATAACCTATGATATTGATAGGGAATATTAATTAGCTTCCTATAAAACCTGAAAAATGTTAGTATATATTTTAAATTTTGTTTTATAGTATATATTTTAAATTTTGTTTTAACTATAAAAAAAGATTTTTTTTAATGAAATAGAATCATATATAAATGATAGAAAGTAAATACAACCTATCTTTCAACCATAGAGACACAAAGGTCCTATAATCCTTTCCTATAGTCTCATAAACCATGTTAAGTGAGGATCAAAGTATCACATGGCTCTAAAACGAAAATATTCCTATAATCCTTTCCTATAGTCTCATAAAGCATGTTAAGTAAGGATCAAAGTATCACATGGCTCTAAAACGAAAATATCTACCGTCTCCAAAAAGGAAATAATCGACAAGATCACAAAATCAATAAGGGAGAGGGACCAGTTGCCGCCCACGCCCCAATCACCGCTATGTTTTTAATCACTTGACCCCCCAATTAAATTTTTAAAAAGAACCAATCATGTAAAATACTAACCAAATAAATTAAAACAAATGCACCAATACATATTCACAACATTTGTACATGCTCACAAATGCACTAATACATGTTCACAAATGCACCATTGAAATTAAGACAAGTGTACAAATGTGATGGCGAGCGGTTACCGGCACATCGATGCGGATGTATGGGGCGACATGTTGAAATGACCATTTTTCAACCCATGTGCACATAACGTGTCCTACAGGGAAATGTATAAGTGCCCAGAAGCTAAAAGAATAGTTTTAAGAGGAAAAACCCAAAAAAATTGTCGAAATTCAATATGTCTAGCTATGTGCTTGACGTGCGCGAAGTTAGGGTGGGCGGCTACTGGTCCCTCTCCCTTATAATAGTAAAAAATAATTAAAAAAACATAAATATCCAAAACTTTAAACCCGAAATTCGGAAAAATATCTTGATCACATAAGTTATCCCTATCCTCTTTTAAGAGGTCTTTTCCACCGTCAACAGCCTCGCAACTAATTAAATTCCTTTATTAACAATTTTTCGAGATGTACTTTTGGCGGTTCGAGAAGATTCACGGAGGGACGTGGAGCAGATCTGAGAACTCTGCCGCCCTCAGAAGAATGATCTAGATTCCTCTTATAACCATAAATACCTATACTTCCTTTCTTCTGAGCTTATCTGAATGATCTCCCTAGCACATAATTCGTAGTACAGATCTGATTTATTAAGCCGAAGCATCTGCCTGAAAACGCCTGGTGGAGTGAAAATGAGTGGAAGGCCAACGACGAAGACGAAGACGAAGGAAGACGGGGAGTTGGTGGATAGTAAACCGCGGCCTCACATGCAAGAATACCAGAGGCAGAAGAATTTACAGAAAGGAGTTGAGCGGCTGGAGCGGCACTCTGCAACAGGATACCAGGGTCTTCCTTCCAAGAAAGGGCACGGCGGAAAGTTCACATGGGAGGGCCCTCGGGGGGAAGCTACTGATGACCTTACTCCCGTCGCCTTAGACGAGGGCGACCCTAACTATGTAGACGAAGCGCAGGAAGAAGCAGAGAGTGTCGTTGAAGTGGCCAAAGCTCCAGCTGCTCCGCAGGGTGTCTCTAGGGTTGTCGTCCAAACCCTAAAGGGCCCCATTAAGTCTCTTAATTGCTTAGCTCTCTGTTGTACCTTTCTGTTATGTAATAATTGTTAATGATGTTTTTAGCTCTGTAAAGCAATAAATTTCTGTTGTTACTGTACCTAAATGCCGTTTTCCACTTTCCGTCTGTCAGCTCAACGTTTTGTCTGTACTGGCATGCGGTTCTCTTAATACAACACTCTCTTCATTGATGGGTAACCGATATCTCTTACAAAATATATTTTGGCACGTCTTGTTTTTTATTTCCTCGTGCTCTCTTCTTTGCCAACACTCTGCCTCGGATTCCTTTTAATTGGAAGTGCATCGAAATATTAAAAGACTGTATTTTAATATTATAGTATTATTGGTTATGAATTTAAAATTTTTAGTATTACTATTGTTAATAATTAAATGAAAAAAAAGTTTTTATTTAGAATAATTTATATCAATTACTTTTTTGGCTGAATGAAAAAAGAGTTTTAAAAAGTTAAAAAATTACATTCCTTGATTTGACTTGTGAAAATGTTGTCCAGCTACCAATCTTTAACTTTACAAATAATGAGAATTTTTTTTTTTTAAAAAAAGATGTGATTTGTGAAAATGTTGTCCAGCTACCAATCTTTAACTTTACAAATAATGAGAATTTTTTTTTTTTAAAAAGATGTGATTTGTGAAAATGTTGTCAAGCTACTAATCCTTAACTTTATCAATAATCAGATGAAGTCAAAAAAGGGGGCAAAAAAAAAGGGCTATTATGGTGCAACACCATAACAACTAGTAGAATATGTTTATTTATTAGGTCCTATCCATATGAAGTTAACTTTTTTTTTATATTTTATGATATCTAACATAACAACTATTAGAATATGTTTATTATTGGTTCCTATCCATATGAAGTCATAACAACTATTAGAATATGTTTATTATTGGGTCCTATCCATATGAAGTTAACTTTTTCTTTATATTTTATGATATCATATTTGATAACTTAAATAGTAATTTAAATCATTCAAAATCACCACATACAAATTTGAGAGACATGAACTGAAAGCACTGAAAGCATGACTATTGAACCTCTCCCTTTTTTTTAAGATTTAAATAGTAACTTAGTTGAAACCAATACTTAGCTCCTCCCAAGCATTAACATTAGTATCAACTTAGATATCCATACTAGAAGCTAATAACAAAATACCAAGAGTCACAACCTAAAAATACACATTAGATATTACATCCACGCTAGAAGCCAACAATGGAAGACCAAGAGTCACAACTTAAAAATCCACATTAGATAGTACATCCACACTAGAAGTCAACAATGAAAGACCAAGAGTCACAACTTATAAATCCACACTAGATGTTCTTTAGGGGATTTGAACTTGGGTCTCCACAACGAGAGCCCAACATAACCCCTTGGACACTATTACTATTATGTTTATAATTAATATTTGATTTTATTGTTTTCAGTTCTTTAATAAACTAAATCTCTTTCATGGCAAAATATTGGTTGTTTTAATAAGCAACATGTGTGTATTGTTAGTGTAATTTTTTTATTTTCCTATGGGTTATTTATTTTCCTATTTCCTAAGTTTTTCCTACACTTTTATTAAGCTTGCTTCGGTTAATAAAGTAAGTTTAATCAGGGGTCACCATCTTATGAAGGAGTTACATTTACTATGTTTAGACCGTTTGGTGGTTTGACCCTATTGGTAAGTTTTGCCACCTCTACCCCTCTCTGTGGTCTTTATAATCTCACTACATAACTTGTATTTTGCATATTAGATGGTAATATTTTGCCAATCTTTTTGTGTAGCTTCTTCTTTGAGTTCTTCACGCAATTCTGTCATCCTGACATTTGCAAATCTCTCTGAATCACTGGTTTATTTTTATTTATGCATTTACAATTTTTGTAGCTTAGAATCTCTCTTAAAAAGTTCTTGGATTATACATCAATTTCAGATTTCTAACATGGTATCAGAGCTTTTATTTTGAGATTCTTGAGTTCTTAGGTTCTTGATTGAGAGATTGAGTTCTTTGTGAGATTTTGTAAACCCTGTATGCTTTTCTTGTGCATTTTATAACAATCTAGAGAATCAAAAAGGATTTAACAAGAACCAATAACCTCTATATTTTGCATATGTGTTTTATGAGATCTGAGTAATTGTAACTATTCTAGTTATACTGGTAGTGTGTTTTAATGTTACAACACATCTAAGAGGTCGAGAAAGTCAAGATTAGCTTTCATTTCATCCGATTTACGATTCGTTTAACATAGTTGCAAACAAGGGTTTGAAGGTCAATTCTAACGATCAACTTCCATACGGAGCATTTTCAAGCCAAAGGACCTCACCATTGTGTTTAGAAGGCTTAAAAATATAAAAATCGAATGTCAAATTGTCGATTTTGGATAAAATTACTTGGAGAGGCAAAAAAAATTGTTCAAGGAGTTGTACAACCCTCGTGAATAGTGCATGTGCACATTTTTTTTAATTCATTAAATTTTTCTGTGAAAATCTTTATTCAAAAATTTTCAAAAAATATAGATTAAAAATTTACATTGTTTTGCATTGTAAATATGTTTGTAAAAATCAAAATATATATAAATTTGGGTACCTACGTAAGCAAGTACCTGCACAGACCCCTATGTAGGAGGTATCACAGGTACCTTACATGTGTGCCCCTCTATTGGGTTGCGCTCCTTTTTCAAGGGAGGAGGTCTAAAGAGGTCGCAACCTCTTTTAAGAGGTTTATGGACCTCCTTTTGAGGCCACAACCCCTCTTTGACCCCCCACATAATTTTTTTTAATTCATCCTTTGAAACCTGCACACTCTCCTCAACCTTTGTGCCTGAGTTTGACCCTTGTGCCAAATTTGGCACCTTTTTTGGCAGATTTTCCTATTTGGTGATAGCACAAAAACATACCAACTAAGGGCCAAAATATAAAAATATGAAAATATATGAAAGGAAACCCAAGAGCACAAAAACATACCAACAAACCTCCATAAGACAAGAAGAAAGAAAAATAAAAAGTCACAAATAGCCCAATATATCTATATATGTGAGAAGGGAACAATGTTTATGTGTGTGCAAAGGAAAAAACTAGAGAAGAGAAAAGAAAGAAAAAGAATCCGCACGTGTGTGCATGTATGTATAAGTATACATGTGCCAATATGTGAACAACAACAAAAAACACCGGACTCTGACCGAAAATAAAACAAGAGCCAGAACAAATATAGAAAACAATAACGAATGAATATGCATATACACCTCCAAATATATATGCATATCCAAATACATATGCAACAATATGTGCATATAAACCAACAAAAGCCTAAACCAAAAACACGTGCAAATGTATACAATAACAAGAGCAAAAAACCTATGCAAAGGGGAGGGGGGGTTGAGCACGTGACTAGGGGGCTCTAGATAAAAGGGGGAAAAAAGGAAAGGGATGAGGCGAAGGAGGAGGCTCCCTCGGGGGACAGGCAAGGAGGGATGAGGGAGAAAGGAGAGGAGAGATGGGGAGAAGACGAAAGAAACAAGCAAGGAAGAAAAGGAGGGTGGGGGGACCAAACGAGGCCTAACGTAACGGAAGGTCAAGAAGGGTGAGGGGGGCAATTTCTGAGGTTGGCTAGTAGGGGTTGCCAAGAGAGATTGAGACTCCACCCGTCATCTCAATTGAGGTTAGCGGGGTGATTGTTGATTTCAATGGCTTCTTTGAGTTTCCTCTTGAAGAAATTGTCCTCAACAGCTAAGATTTGGGTGTCTTCTAAACATATATGGTGCTTGGTGGAGGAGTGCTCTGCCAAGGTAGATTTGAGGACTTGGTCATGCCTAATGTCGACACAATGCTCTTTGATTCTAGTGCTAAAAGATCAACCTGTCTTGCCTATATAGGGTGTGCCACAGGAGCAAACGACCTTGTACACCCCAGAGTCAAGGCGGACATCTTTGGGGTCTTTAAGAGAGGGGATGTGGTTTCTCAGCATTACAACAGGTTTGAATGCACAACGAAGGCCCTTTTTAAGAAGGATTTTGGAAATTTTGTGGGAGATGCCTTCAATGTATGGGAGGGAAGCAATAGGGAGGTTTGGCGAGGGGGGCGTAGGGAGGGCAACCTTGGGTTTGGAGAGGAAACAAGACTTGGCTTGGTTGAAATCTCTAGAAATGTGCTTGTTCTTGTAACCATTTAATAAGAAGACTGAGCGAAGGTGGGCCAACTCTTGGTCTAAGTTTTCTTTGTCACAGATGCGAAAGGCTCTAGTGGACAAAGTCTTAAGGATACCCAATTTTTGAGCGGTGTGGTGATGAGAAGATGAGTAGAGGTAGAGGTCGGTGTGGGTAGATTTTCGGAAAACCCGACGAGCCAAGGAACCATCAGGTTTTTTGATGAGAAGGATGTCAAGGAAAGGAAGTTGGTTATCCACCTCAATTTCTTTGGTGAAGGAAATACACTGAGCTATGTTATTGAGGTGAGAGTGGAGTTCATCTAATTTATCATGGCCATGAGGCCAACACACGTTGGTGTCATCAACGTAACGTTTCCACCACTTAGGTTTGACAGGAAAGGAGTGGAGGGCAATGGCTTCAAAATGCTCCATGTAGAGATTAGCCACGTTAGGGGACAGAGGGGAGCCCATGGCTACGTCGTCTACTTGCTCATAGAACACTCCTTGAAAAGAAAAAAATGTGGAGCGTAAGCACAATTCAACCAAGGAGGCAATTTCATTGTTGGACTTGCATTTAATAATCTTTATGGAGTCAGGGATGGGGACTTTGGTGAAAAGAGAAACAACGTCAAAGCTGACCAAGAGGTCATTCTCCTCTAATTTTTTATCCTTGACAAATTCTACAAAATGGGTAGAGTCCTTTATGAAAGAGCTGGGTTTGCCCACCAGAGGAGAAATTAACTTAGCAAGGAAAGCAACAAGTTTATAGGTGGGTGAGACTATGGTGTTCACTATGGGTCTGAGCAGGATGCCAACCTTGTGAATTTTAGGGACCCCATAAATGCGAGGTGTGACTTCCTTGGATGGGAGAAGTTGTTTCTTGGTGGTCTCATCAAAGGAAGAGAGGGACACAGCTGATTTAACTTTTTTCCAAACTTTGGTGACTAGGTTACTTGGAAGGACTTTGTAGCTGCCTGTATCGGAAAGCAGAACAAGCATTTTGGAGATATAGTCCTTCTTGTTCATAATGACTGTGGCATTACCTTTATCGACTTTAGTAATGATGAGGTCATTATTTCGCATTAAACTCTTGAAAGCAAGGTGCTCCGCCTTAGGAATGTTATTAATTGGCAGTTTGGTGTGGCGAAGAGCAACTGCACAATCTTGTCTAACCTCTTTATCGACATCCACTGGTAACGAATGAACAACATTCTCGATCTCGATGAGGAAGTCAACATGAGGGATGGAGCGAGAGGTGGGAGCAAAGCCCAGACCTCTTTTAAGATAGTTAAATGCAAGGGGCTCCAAGTGAGCATCAAATAGGTTTATGACAAGTTTGCTTTCCCAATTGTGAACAGTTTGAGGGAGGACATGGAAAGCAGACGCGGGCTGAGAACGGACCGGGTTGGAAGGACACGAGGTCAAACACCTAATGGACGACGAGCTAGGAAAGGTAGCGTGGGGAGGTAGGGAAGGCAAGTGTGACGTGACCAAGAGAGAAGGTGTGCAGTATGGTAGGTGATCAATCAAGGGGGAGGCTCGAGGAGGAAGTTTGTCAGGCAACAAGATTGTATTGCAATTAATGATTGGAGAAGAAAGGATAGAAAGTGAATGTTGAGCAACGTCTAAGGAGAGGGGCATACCTGGAGTCGCCGGGCTTGGTCGTTGCAAGTGCATCCCCTGAAGGAGGTCCTTGAATCTGGAGATGGACGGCGGAGACCAGACCAGGGTGTCGAGCACCAGTGTCAAATGAAGAGCTGGAGGTTTGCACGCAGAGGGAGAAGGGAGACCACTCGGGATGGGGGGAGTGATGTGCTGCGGGCTATGGCAGACCGGTTTAGGCATAGCACCACAAGGAAAGGAAAATGATGAAAGGGGGTCCATTTGCAGATCGAAGGACTGTTGGCCGAATGATGGTGGATAGCTATTGAGGCCACATTTGTAGACAAGTCCACACCAGTGGACAAAAACTTAGACATCGAAAAGCATGAAACAGGAGTCGAAGCTATTGAGGCCGAGTTTGAGGACCAATCTACGTTGGTGGGCTAAGTTTCGGATGCAGCACAACACGAAGGTGGAGCTCCCTCGTTAGCATTAGTGTGGAGTTGCTGAAGACAGAGACCAGAAGAAGAGGAGCGATGGAGAAGAGGAAGCTCACTAGAAGGAAGCACGATCTGGTTGGAACAACATGAGACCGGAGGTGAGGAACGAGCAACCGCCAGGTGATAAGAAATAGGAGGATGTTGTTTGCAGAGCAGGGCTATAAATTTTTTCTTTTGTCTTCTCTCACATTCTATTTTCCGGCCTAAGGCTCTTGCTTGGGAGGAGACATCTAGGAGAATCCACAGGTCTGGCTGAAGTGAGGCAGCCATCTCGAGGTGAAGCGAGAGCAACTTGGAAGACAAAAAATTGATCGATGCTTTGGTTGCCTTGATAATTGATCTGAGGAGGGAAAGACCAGCTCGATAGAAAATGTGTTTGGTTTTCTGGTTCCACAGATGATGGCAGATTTTGACGAAGGAGGGAATCAACCGGGAGTCTCTACATCTTTTTAGAAAGGCTAGGTCTGCAATTCTCTTTGAAAGCTTCATCCTAAGCATCTCCAGTTGCTTACATTTGTGATATAATTCCCTCCCATGAAGGGTATCAATTAAACACATCAGATTTCCACAGTCCATAATAATGTGCCAAAAGAGCTTCTGGATTCAACTGTGTGAGATTTTTGTTATCAACGTTTCGAATCACACTCTGTGATTCATCATCAGGATGAGAAGAATGTTGGCAAGAGACACTATATGGATTCATGGTTGTTGTCATTGATGGCAACAAAGGTCATCCCACATATCCGCAAGACATGATATGTCTCTACCGGAAGTCAGAATAAAGAATGTTGTGGTCCGGTGAAGAAGAACAGAGCATGTGGCAAGGTCCGACAGATTGGTCCGGACCTCTCAGAGGAAATGTCTTGGTGCAGTGCGGATTTGGGGAAGTCAAGAGGACTACCTTGAGTGGTATATTCCAAGGATTTAGCCTCCGGTGATGGACAAGGAAAAAGATATGAATGGTTGAGTACCGGATTCCTGAGAGACAGTGAAAACAGAGGAAGAACTGACTGGCAGAGTATCAGACTGCTTTCCGGATGGGTTACTATTGATGACAGAGGTTGTGAAGGCATGAATCATGTTTGGCCGACATGATTAATGATATCTACAAGTATATGCTTGATCCGCATTGCTTGGTGAGGAAGGATTCAGCCGACAGAATGAAAGTTTATAAGAAACTAAACTGTTCCGGATGCCGACTAGAAAGGTGATGAAATTACTTGTGCGGATATATATAGAGGATGGATTTAGTTGTGAAGTGGTGTTGTTGTTGTGGAGATATATGCGAATAAGTCCAGATAAAGAGCAGAGGTAGCAAAAAGGATCCGGTATGTAAAAGATAGCAGAATAAAGAACAGAGGAAAGATGAAGTGCAGCAGATCAGTGTACTGAGCCTAACTGGAACTGAACTCCAGCATATGCAGATGCTTCCAATCAGTTCAAGACTGTGATTCTCATCACTTTGTAGACAGTGTGTCTTCTTGTAGGCAGTGGGCCTCTTGTGAGCAGTGTGCTTGGGCAGTGAGCCCTAATTGGCAAGTGCCATCTTTGTAATTTCCTATTCTTCTAACAGAGAATAATTTTGGGTTAATCACCCCGTGGTTTTCTCCCTTAACAGGGTTTCCACGTCAAAAATACTGTGTCATGTGTTTCTTGTTTTATGGTTAATGTTTTATGTTTGATTTTATGCTGCATCAATTAAAGGGAAAGTTCAATAAAGGAAATAATTAGGATAACTGATTCACCCCCCCCTCTCAGTTATCAACAATTGGTATCAGAGCTAAGTTCCTCCTAATAGAGCCTAACAGCTTGAGGAAGATCTGGGATTTCAAATGGATGCATATGGTTTAAGGGAGCAACTCAAGACTGCTCTTGAGGATCTTGAACAGTCGAATTCTGAAGTCAGTGAATTAAAGGAAAGACTCAAACAGGCTGATGAATTCATGAGAGAATTAAAAGACAAATTAAGTCTCTCTATGAAAAAGAGAAAGGAGCTGCTTCAACAGTTGGCAAGACAAAGTGAAGAAAGCAATACAAATGAAGAATTGACTGAGCAAACCAAATTATGTGAAAAGTTATCAAAAGAAGTCATTATGTTAAGACATGAAATGGAATCAGGAACTATAAAGTTTACTCAAGAGATTGAAGAAAAAAGAAAGGCTGAAGACAATCTAAGACAATCTCTTAAAGAAAAATCAGAAGAATGCCACCAGATGGACAGGATTATCAGACATCTTGAATCTGATCTTGAAGATGCCAAAGATAATGAAGGAAAACTTGAGGATCAAATTGCCTCTCTCAAAAGAGACCTTCAAACAGCAAATGAATATAAAGAGAAATTCAAGATAAGTTCTGCTCAACTTGAAGTTCTTCTTGGAAGTCAAAAGAGGACAGATGACAAGTATGGTTTGGGATATGAGAAAGGAGAAAGCTCCGGATCCGGTCAGAAGAATCTTGGATCAGAAAATCCAAGAAGCAGGCCTAGAAGACCTCTGGTAAGACAGCCAAATGCTCAAAGATATCCATCCTTCAATGGATACTGCCACAACTGCAATCACTTTGGTCACAAAGCTAATCAGTGCAGAATGAGAATGAATCAGATTAATTCATCCTTCTCCGGACAGTGCTTCAACTGCAAAAGGTATGGACACAAATCCCATGAATGCAGAATTATGCAAGTAAACAACTCATTCAAAGGTAGATGCTTCACATGCAATAGAATAGGTCATATGGCTAATCAATGCAGATCAAGAGGATATCAGTCAAATATGCAAAGAAATGTTATTTGCCAAATCTGCAATAGGTCCGGTCATAATGCTAAAGTTTGCAGAAACAAGAATCAGGACAAAAGAGGTCCGGTGTATAATCAAAATCAAGACAAGGGTAAACAAAAGATGAATGCGGATGAGGTTAGGAATCAGATGAGCAAGATTTGGGTGAAGAAAAGTTCAGAGAATGTAGAGGTTGGATCCGCACCAGACTCTGGTGCTGATATTTCTTCCGGAAATTAAAAAGTGAGCTCAGGCTCAGGGGGAGACTCAAAGAAAATCTTGTTCCCCCAGCCAAACAAGTGGTGCCGGATGTGGCACAAGATGCGAATCAAAGGGTTTGTAGATATGAGTCTTGAGATACTTCAGTCAAGTTTTCAGAGGTCCGCATGGAGTTATGAAGAAGCTGTGATCGATCAAATAAGACCTGTTCAGGGAGATGCTCCGGTATGATAGAGGATTACAAAAAGGTCTGGAAAGATCCGGAAATGCACTATCTTGTTCTGCGGATTGGACAGAGTGTTTGGGATGCTCTTGTAATATGTTACCTCGATTTATTCATGATTGAAAGATCCGGATGATATCCTCAGATCAGAACCAATCCGGGATACTCCAAACTATCCAGACAAGGCAAACCGGAATGATGTAGGTGAAGCATTTATTGCAGACAGATATTAGGGTTCGCAGAGCAATTTAAGGGATTTCTCAAAGGTCATTTGCTCATTCTGCACTCGAGAAGAAGCGAAAAGTGGAGCTCTGCAACAAGGTTCATCAAGCACCAAGGATCTCCTGCCGAAGCTATTGCATAAAGAAATCAATCCAACCACTCCGTGCAAACCGAAGGCGCATAAGGTATTCTCCGTTTTTCATTACCTCACTGCAAATCTTTGAAGAATGGCTACTCCAAACATAGTTAAGATCTCTGATAGACCTCGCCCCTCATTCAAGAAACATCCCTACAAATCATTGGAGGTAGACCCACTAGGAGCCTTCTCTAGTGTTCCCCACGGAGTTTTACACACCGAAGACATTAGGGTTTACATACATGCAAACATTGAGGAATTTGGGGAATTCAAATTAAGAGACCTCTATCACAAGCAGCTGATTGACAATGCTTTTGAGCTTAAACCAGAGTATAAGGATATTCAGAAGAAACAATTTGAGCAATTTATTCATTTCCCCTGTTTTGAAGAGGATGAATGGGTCCGGTATGTACTGAGCAAGATGCATGACAACTTTCTATGGCTAGATAGACCCTGCAAGATCACAAAAGAGGCAATTAGAGCAGTAACTGGCCTATACTCTTCCGGAGGAGTACCTATCCTCAAATCTGTCAAGAACAACATTGTAACTGAGGCCACCGGATCAAAATTTGACAAAAGGGCAATGACCATTGAAGACATCTCCGATCCGGATATCAAATATGCATCAATGATAATAGGATACAAGATCTACCACTCCAGCAGGGAGAATTCTGTATTCGGAACTGCAGTATACACTGCCTATGAGATGCTAAGAAAGAATGCAGAGTATGATCTCTGCGAACTACTGCTAAGCCAATTAATGGAAAATATACAGAAAATCAAGAAGGATAAGAAGAATTCCTTTAAGTATGGTACTCTGATTGTATGTCTATTCTTCTACTTCATGAATGAGCTACCCGGAACAAGTGGATGGGTATGGCAGAATGACAAACCTGTTGCAGTCCAGATAAGAGACTATTTGCATGGACTTGGGGATGCAAAAGCGAGAAATACAGCTCTATGGGGATACTTCAAAAACTTTTAGAGCATGATGCAAGCAAGAGAGAGAATTCCCCAGTCTCTCATTGAGAAATACAAGGACTCAGTGTGCTTTATGGTTGACACTGATCAGTGCCTAATGGAGGCAGTGGAGCCAAGGACTGTCTGGATCATGCCCATGGGGTATGAAGTTGATGAACAGATAGTGGAGCTGCATGTTCAACACATGCTAAGTCAGCCCAAAGATCCTAAGGCAGAAAGGTTTGGAACCTTTGAGGAGCTGAGTGTAAAAATACATGTAGAACTCAGGGAACCTGAGATTAAAAGAAAGGTAAGAAAAGAAGTAGAGCACATTGCTCAAGGCCTAGGTATCTCAAAGGAGGCACTTGATGCCAGCCGGGAAAAGAGGAGGAAGGCCGAGGAAGAAGAGAAAAGCAAAGAAAGTGCTCCGGTTGAAACTCCCACCCGGACCAGATCGTCAAAGAGACCTGCACCTTCCACAACCAAAAGTTCAAAACCGGAAGTTCAGGCATCCGGTAAGAGATCAAAGGCAAAAGCCACAAGGGCTTATGGAAGCCAAAAGGATGAAGAGGAAACAGAATCAGATGAGGGAGTAAGAGAAGTAAAGAAATAGAAAAAGAAAGGATCCGGTAAGCCCTCCACAGGCCAAGACAAGGAGGAAATGGCAGAGGTAACTATTGAAAAGCCCACTCTGTCACTAGAGAGCATAATCAAGTCGGTCACGGTGGATGGAAACCTTCAACCAATGACTGAATCATATGATGACTTCAGTGAGGCCGACCAAAAGACTCTGCAGGAGGCCACAGTGAAATATCTTAACATATATAATAAGGCTTTCATTGAAATAATATCTCTTATTCCTAAAAGCCTAGAAAAGGAAATGGAAGTGAGAAAGAATAATGCTCATGCTAAAGATCTTGAGATCCGGGAGCAGATAGCTATTCAGCTATATCCTCAAATTGATCCCAAGACCATGAACATTATCTTCAAAGACTGCAAAGATGAGTTCAGAAGCAAAGCCAGGATGAATCAACTCATGCTTGGCGAGACTGACAAAGTGGCCCAAGAAACAGAAGAGATCCTCCGGAAGCCCTTCAAAAGGTTCAATCTTCCGGTTGTAGAGGATTTAGGTACAGAAACAGCTGAGGACTTGGGACCCTCTGCTCCAGAAGAAGTGGCTCATGAACAAACTAGCATCTCTCCTCCGGTTTCCCCTACAGTCTCCGGATCCAAAGAAGAAGAGCAACTACAGGAGAAGGAAGCAGTGGTGAAAGACAAAGAGGTTGACAGTTCTAAGACTGCAGAAGAAAAGAAACATCTGTCTCCGGCAAGAGACACTGCACAAACTGTTCAACAATTTTTGAGTAAAGAAACTCTAGAGATTGATGAACCGGAGCTTCTAAAAGGTCCATTTGATTTTGACTCTCTCTCTCCGGTACAAACAATGAAGATAGCTTCATTTGCAAATGCCAAGGCAAATGAAAAGCTCCTGAAGTCTCATATGGAAGACTATGAGTTGATAGAGGCTGCTTCCGGAATACTTGTAAAGATCATGCCATCAATCCAGATAGATCCGACAGCCTCCACTTCCGGTAATCTAAAAACCTTAGTCAGCAGTGTTGATACACATTTTGATTCTTTAGAAAAATCAGCTGAAGAAAAGGTCCGAAAGGAATTTTTGGATAAGAGATTTTCAGAAATATTAGAATTAATCTCTAAGGATAGGAAGATTGTAAGCATTGGAATAAGGAGCTTAGAGAATGCTCTTAAGGATGGCGGTGACATCTACAAATTTTGTATATCCTGGTCAAAGGCAACAGCAGCATTTGACAAGAAAATAAAAGAGGAACAGGATAAGCTACAAAGCTTATCTCAAAGTTTTGATCCTCTATCTTCCTCTATAATAAATCAAGAATGTCAGACCATTGCAGTCTTGAATGAAATAAAAAATCTTGAGAAGGAAAGGAAGAACATCACCAACCGGATGGGAGAACTTAGAAGGATTATAATCCCTAAGTTGGAAACCATGCATGAGGCCATCAGTGATGCTCAGACCACCGCCCAAACAAAAGATCCGACAGATCTCAAGCGGGCAGAAGCGTTTGCATTTTTGCTAAGTGGTCACATTTCAATTTTGGATAGAATGAAGCAAAGTTGGGCTACAGAAATGATCCAATTGCAGACATCCTTTGCAGACATTCTTCAGTACATGTGAGTATGTAAATATGCGGCTATATATAGAAAATTTTTGAAAATTTTGGTGTGCGGACCCTACCCTTTGCCATTGATGTCAAAGGGGGAGTGAGGAGCAGTGAAAAATGAGGGATCCAACTAAGGGGGAGTTCCGGAAATTGTATATAAGGACAGAGCATCAGCAAAGGGGGAGCATAGTGAAAACACTTAGTCATTTTTCACTAAGTGTTGCCATCAATGCCAAAGGGGGAGATTGTTGGCAAGAGACACTATATGGATTCATGGTTGTTGTCATTGATGGCAACAAAGGTCATCCCACATATCCGCAAGACATGATATGTCTCTACCGGAAGTCAGAATAAAGAATGTTGTGGTCCGGTGAAGAAGAACAGAGCATGTGGCAAGGTCCGACAGATTGGTCCGGACCTCTCAGAGGAAATGTCTTGGTGCAGTGCGGATTTGGGGAAGTCAAGAGGACTACCTTGAGTGGTATATTCCAAGGATTTAGCCTCCGGTGATGGACAAGGAAAAAGATATGAATGGTTGAGTACCGGATTCCTGAGAGACAGTGAAAACAGAGGAAGAACTGACTGGCAGAGTATCAGACTGCTTTCCGGATGGGTTACTATTGATGACAGAGGTTGTGAAGGCATGAATCATGTTTGGCCGACATGATTAATGATATCTACAAGTATATGCTTGATCCGCATTGCTTGGTGAGGAAGGATTCAGCCGACAGAATGAAAGTTTATAAGAAACTAAACTGTTCCGGATGCCGACTAGAAAGGTGATGAAATTACTTGTGCGGATATATATAGAGGATGGATTTAGTTGTGAAGTGGTGTTGTTGTTGTGGAGATATATGCGAATAAGTCCAGATAAAGAGCAGAGGTAGCAAAAAGGATCCGGTATGTAAAAGATAGCAGAATAAAGAACAGAGGAAAGATGAAGTGCAACAGATCAGTGTACTGAGCCTAACCGGAACTGAACTCCAGCATATGCAGATGCTTCCAATCAGTTCAAGACTGTTATTCTCATCACTTTGTAGACAGTGTGTCTTCTTGTAGGCAGTGGGCCTCTTGTGAGCAGTGTGCTCGGGCAGTGAGCCCTAATTGGCAAGTGCCATCTTTGTAATTTCCTATTCTTCTAACAGAGAATAATTTTGGGTTAATCACCCCGTGGTTTTCTCCCTTAACAGGGTTTCCACGTCAAAAATACTGTGTCATGTGTTTCTTGTTTTATGGTTAATGTTTTATGTTTGATTTTATGCTGCATCAATTAAAGGGAAAGTTCAATAAAGGAAATAATTAGGATAACTGATTCACCCCCCCCTCTCAGTTATCAACAAAGAACTGTAGGAAAGAATGGTGAATTGCAGACTAGTTTAGACTAAAAAGGATGAGGGATTGGAGGTTGCACAAAGAGCAAGGAAAAAGAAAATAAAAAGAAACCACCAAAAATTAAAAAACAAGGGAGAAAATAATAAGAGACACAAAATACATGAAGGGGAAAAATAGTGACAAAAGGACAAAAAATAAGGAAAGCCCACATCTCTCTCTCTCTCTCTCTATATATATATATATATATAAGAGAAACAATTACAAAAAAAGAGCAAAAGATTACAAAGAGTATGAAGAAGAGAAAGAAAGATCAAGAAAGAAAAAATCACATTTAAAAACAAACACACCAACCTACAACCACGAACACACATACATGCATACACACACACACACATACACACCTAAATAAATAAAAGGAATGAATGAAAGAAAGGACGAGTGAAAACTAGTCACTAAACAAATAAAACCATGAAAACAAGTGACCATCTAAGTGCGAAATATAAGGAAACCTAAAAGTACAAAAACACACCAACAAATCTACAAAAGACCATATAAGATTAAAATTATCTGGAGAGATTCTATAGTTGGAAGACCGCCAAAGTTAGTGGTAGTTCTGTCAAATTTGGTAGAGGAAGACTTTTGCAAACTCAAGACCCCTCTCTGTTGGAGTCTTTAGTTTTGCACTCAAACTTTGGAGACTCATATCTTAGGCTCACAACCTCCATTTTCAGTGCAATTTTTTTATTTAGGCTAATTTTTTATGCTCTCCACAGTGATGTACAAATGGTTTTTGTTTTTAGTGTATGGGTTTTTCAAAAATTAAAGATTCTCACAAATGACACTGCATAGTTTTCATTTTGAGAACTTCGAAGATTCATAACTTTCACATATGACTTCAGATTGAGGTGATTCTTATTTTGAAAGGACATGATTTTTGTGTACTTCACAGTGGTGCTATTTGTTTCACTTGGTTTTATTCCAATATTGTACTTTCAACATATACTCATTTGTTTAGAATTTGTAAAGCATTGAGATCAAGTTCACTCAGTGTTGCTTACTAGTGGAACTTGTAATCACACTAAATATAAAGTTCTAAATCATACTTTATTGGGGGTCCTTTGATTGATTGAAAAGGAGGGGTCTCCTATGTGCTCTCTTTGAGTATTCTACATTCTCATTTTTGCACAACAACCACAACAACAATATTTTTTTGCATTAAAATGGATCAAGTAATAGTAACAATACTCACTCTCTATAACTATTATGAGTGGGAGTCCAAAATGACTATCTTGAGAAGCAAGGGTTGCATTGAGTAACTATGGGTCTTGAAACAGAGCCAACATTAATTGCAAAAAAACTAAAATGGTTCAACAAATGTGATGAAGCATAGGTTACTATGTGCATGTCTGTATCCTCTGATCTTCTTTTTCATGTTGAATCTGCATCAAATCCAAATGAAGTTTGGACAATCTTGGAAGGGCTCTTTGGTAAACAAGATTAATTAAGGGGACACCAATTGGAGAATGAGCTCATAGGGTTAAATCCATGTAATTTTGATACAAATCAAGATTTCTTCACAAAATTAAAAGTCATTCTGATTGCAGTTGAAATAGTGTGGGATTGAGAAGAAGGATAATCAATTGATCTTAAGCATTCTTTCCAAACATGGTCCTAACTATTTAGTTTTTGTTTCTACATTTTATGCTATTAAAAGTGCCTTGGGAATCACATATAAATTTCCTTCTCTTGATGATTTTGCAAATGAACTCACAAAGGAGAAAGATAAATTGGTTCAAATGGGCACAATTAAGCCCTCTAAATCTCAAAACTTGGGTGTAAATCAGGGCACTAAAGATGGAAAAGGGTCTGGTAGAAAAGAAGCAAGATCAAAGACTAGTTGTCCCAAAAGCAGGTAATGAGGCCTCTTCTTCCAAAGGCGACAAGACCATGAAGGAGAAGGCAAAGTGTGCCTATTATAAGAAACTTAGTCATAATGAACATAAGTGTTTAAAGAAATGGATAGATCACCTTACACATCTTCTTGAAAAGAACAATATTAAGGTACCTAATTCTGTCAAACAGAGTTCATCTTAGGAATCTTCAAAGACAAACAAAAGTAAGGGGGAAGGAAAGGGCAAGGCCCTAGTTGCTATTGCTTTGTGCATCCTAATACCTAGATCATTGACTTGGGTGCTTTGCACCATATGGCTTCATCACAAGATGGTTTTGCCTCTTTGGAGCCATGCATTATGCCGCTCATTCTAATGAGAGATGGTACTCCTATTGAGGTGCATGAGAGAGTGTCTGGTGACATGGGAAAAGGAATATTTCATGATGTTCTCCTATCTATCTGTTAGATCACTCACAATGGCTTTGGCAAGCGAGTTGAGTTCACTCCAAACACAGTGGTAATCACTGAGATGCACAATGGGTCTATAGTTGCTATGGGGAAAGTTGATCATCAGTCCAAAATGTATCATTTTTCTCACTTTGTTCCTTATTCTCCTCCACTTTCTTTGCTCACTCACTCAAATAAGGTGATTCGATTATGGCATCAATGTTTGGCCACTTGAACTACTTGTAGAGTAAACTCGACATTTTGTTTCAGCAATGTTGCAATAATGTTACAATGGCTAATATTTGTGACTACGTATGTTTCTGTGCGCGGATCACGCCAAGTGTCTAAGTTATAGCAAAAGGGAAACAATATTAAGCTTTAAGTGGATGTTGTTGCGTGTTATTTCCTTTTATTTAGATACCGCGAAGCGTGCCACATGCTGGTGGTGGTTTCTTTTGTTTAAGTTTCATAGTAGCTACCGGCTATGCCACGCGTCTACACCGGAGATAGTTTCTTTTTGTTGTTGCATGCTTGCAGAGGTTGTCACGTGTCTTTTGAGTTTCCGCCTGGTGGGCCACAGTTTTAAAGACACAGTTTCATACTTGTTGCGGAGAGCACCACATGGCGACAACGGAGGAAGGGTCTCTTTTAATTTCAACGCTCTTGGGACGAAGGCATTTTGTTTTCCAGTTGCACCAGAGTGCAACAAGTGTCAGTCTCTGAGAGATCCTTTAGGGTCTCTTTATAAGCTACATGTTTTTTTCTGGGAGGCGCCATGTGTCCAGTTTTGTTTCATGTGGATAGCGCCATCTGTCTCAGTTTACTCCTTTGTATGGATAGTAAGTGACATATGCAGTGGGTCCCATATATTATTATTTTAGTCTCTAAGTGTTTGGGTGGCGACAGATGTCATAGCGGTAAGTTGTGTGGGCATAAAGATATAGTTTTAAAATGCTTTGTGGAAAGCGACAAGTGGCATTTTCCTGTATGTTTCTTTTGAAGGTCAACTTTTTGCGGAGGTTGTCACATGTCACATTTCTAAAGTTTCATAAGCCCGCGGGTGTCGCCATGTGTCTTAATGGTGATACAGTTAGAGTACCACATATATTGATGCCACAGCCAATGAGCGCACGTGATATTACAGTTGTAGATTCAGGAAATCTTAACGGTCGAAGACTCTCAGTTAGCTCCAGTTCATTTTTTTCGTTAAGATTTGGGTTGTTGTAGGCAATTTTGGTCAAGTATGTGGTTATAAATAAGTTGCAATTGTAATTGATAGGGATCCAATTTAATTTTTGATAAGTTTTCATCAAGAATTTAACAGAGAATTCGGAAACTTTGTTGTGACCAGATTATATCATTTGCCTTTATTTTGTTATTTCTGATAAGAAGGTTATTATATATGTGCATGTTACTGTGCCTCTTATGACACTAGAATATTAATGAAAAGAACTCTATTCTATGCCTTTGCTGATATTATCTGTCTTTGCAAATTTGTCTGAGTTTAGCCTTTGATCTAATTCAATTACATCTTCTTATATTAATCATGCAATATCTGCTCTTTAATATAACTACATCTTAAGGATTAGATTCACTGTGCTAATTGGGAGAATATATTTCATTTAGGCGCATCGCCATAGGTTTAGGTTTTGCTTATTGTATTTGTAATCTTGTTTTTGTCCCTTCCCTTTACTCAAAACCCATTTAAATAGGAAGAGCCAGCTTCTTTAAAATCTAGAGGTTGTTTCAAGTAGCAAGTCCTACATTCTTGAAACTTCCCATGTTGGTGTTGAAACCAGGCGCAATTTTACACATCAACACTACCACTACTTATAGCAGCTCGGTCACCAGGACATGGTTTCAGGGTTTTATTCTATTTTTTGATGGAGTTTGCCAGAGATGTATTCTTGGTAAGCATATTGAAGAAAAATATGACAAAGGTAAAACATGGAGGGCCACACAGCTTCTGGAGTTAGTACATAGTGACTTGGCAAGACCATTTCCACATCCTTTTTTTAGCAGGACTAGATATGTTCCAACTTTCATTGATGATCTTTCTAGATACACATGGGTATATTTTCTCAAACAAAAGTCTGAGGTCTTTGAGTCTTTTTAGGACTTCAAAGATTTTTGTAGAGAAACAATCCAGGAAGGTCATCAAAATTTTTCATACAAATAAAGGGATGGAATATGTCAACCAGAGGTTTGAGCTGTTTTGTGCCTATGCTCGGGCATTGATCTTCAGCACATAGTTCCCTATAGTCCATAACAGAATGGTGTCACAGAATGGAAGAATAGGTCCTTGAAAGAGATGACCAATTGTATGATTCACTCTAGGTCAATGGCACCTCAGTATTGGGTAGAGGCCATCGACTATGCGTGTTACATCCAAAACCGAGTTCCTCATTGAGCTGTGAAGGGGGTCACTCCTTTCCAAGCTTGGACCAGTTAGAAGCCCACAGTAAAACACTTTTGAGTGTTCGGTTCTTCTACATGGGCATACATTCCTATAGAGAAACATAAGGATATGGATCCACAAAGCAAGCCTTGCACATTTGTTAGGTATCCAGATGGTGTCAAAGGCTACAAGCTTCTTCACCCTACCACACATGAGTTTTTCATCAAGAGGAGTATTCATTTTGAGGAGGATGCTTCCATCTCTACTCCTAGCACTTCTCCATCTACCATCACTTTGGAAACACTTCAATAGTTCTTTTGAGGATCTTAATCCTCTTGATCTTGATGAGGAGTCTTCTTCCTCCACTTCAAATGATGATGATGATGATGATTCATCTTCCTTCTCTCCTAGTCACTATTCATAAAGTGATACCTTATTGATATATGCTTTGTTCTTGAGTGCATCACTGGATTCTTTGAAATGTTTATAGCACTTGTGTTGTCACAAAAGATTGAAATTGGTTCTTCATATACAACTCTTATATCCTTCAATGTTTGCTTCATACATAGCACTTGAGTACAACAACATGCTGCAACAATACATTTTGCTTCTGTAGTAGACAAATAAACTGATTCTTGCTTCTTGCTTAACCATGAAACCAATCTGTTACCCAAGAGGAAAGCACCTCCACTTGTACTTTTTATGTCATCAGCATCTCTAGCCCAATCTGCATTTTTATAAGCACTAAGAGTGAAATCAATATCTTTGGGATACCACAATCCATAGTCTGAAGTGAATTTTAAATACCTCATGATCCTCTTAACTGCCATCACATGTGACTCTCTAGGATCTTCTTAAAATCTTGCCACAAGACAAATTGCATGCATTATATCTGGTCTTGTATGGGTTAGATAAAGTAGTCCTCCAATCATAGACCTATACTTTTTCTAATCAGTATTAAGTGATTCATCATTCTTGCTTAGCTTGCAACAAGTTACCATAGGAGTACATATTGGCTTAGAATCCTCCATTCCAAACTTCTTCAACAATTCTTTCACATACTTGGACTGAGAAATGAAAATTCTTTTTTTTGATTGAGTAATCTGCAGTCCTAGAAAGAAATTCATTTCACCAAACATAGACATCTCAAACTCCTTTTGCATTTCCTCTACAAATTTCTTACACATTCTTTCATTGCCTCCAAAGATAATATCATCAACAAAGACTACAACAATCAAAATTTGATCATCATTAATTTTGAAATAGAGAGTATTGTTTGCAGTACCCTTACTGAACCCTATTTGCAGCAAATACTTATCCAACCTAGCATACTAGGCTCTAGGATCTTGCTTTAGTCCATACAGGGCTTTCTTCAATCTGTACACCATGTCACCTTGGTCTGATGACTAAAATCCTTTCGGTTGTTCAATGTAAGCCTCTTCTTCTAGCTCTCCATTCAAGAATGTAGACTTTACATCTAGGGTAAGTGCAAGAAGATGGGGGGCCAAAAAGTGGCCAAATTAATTTCAAAAAAAATTAGGTCAAAACGCGAGCGCATTATGGCTTGGTAATGACGAGCCTTAGGCTCGTCAAAACCAAGCCATAATGCGAGCGTGTTATAATGTGAGCGCATTATAACACGAGTGCGTTATAACGTGCTCGCGTTATTCTTTTCTTTGCATTTTTCCTTTTCCACAAAAGTTTGTGTTGTTTTTCATGTTTTAAATAACGCGAGCGCGTTATGTTCAACTTAAATTTTTTTATGTTTAAGGCTATTAATCATGTATGTATGTATGCCTATATGTATGTATGTATCTATGTATGCCTATATGTATGTATGTATAGTGTCGAGGGTAGAGGAGGGTAGAGATGGGAGTGAGCCAGATAGGGGAGGAGAGGGGTGGATAAGGATTGAGTGATTAAGGTTTAAGGTTAAGGGTTGAGCATTTAGGGATAGGATTTAGAGTTTAGGGATAAGGGATTAGAGTTTAGGACCTTGAGGGATTAGGGTTTAGGGTTGAGGCTTTAGGGATAGTGTTTAGGGTTAAGGGTCGAGGGATTAGGGTTAAGGTAGAGTGTTGAGGGTAGAGGGATTAGGGATAGGGTTTAGGGTTAAAAGTTTAGGGTTGAGGGATTAGGGTTTAAGGTATAGTTTAGTAGTTCTTGTGGATAGAGCCAGTAAACAATGGGAGATTATTTGCCTAGTTCATAACAATATACCTCCCCCTTAAACCCTAAACCCTAATCCCTCAACCCTAATCCATCATCCCTCAACTCTAATCCCTCATCCCTAAACCCTAAATGCTATCCCTATTCCTAAACCCTCAACAGACTCGATACTATACCTTAAACCCTAATCCCTTATCCCTAAACCCTCCAACCCTATCCCTAATCCTTACACCCTCCACACTCTGCTTTAACCCTACTCCCTTGAACCTCAACCCTATCCCTAAACCCTTGACCCTCGAACCTCAACCCTCAACCCTCGACATCAAACCCTAATCCCTCAACCCTTAACTCTGATCCCTCAACTCTCAACCCTAACCCTAAACCCTAAACACTAAACCCTCAACCCTCAACCCTCAACGTCAAATCCTAATCCCTCAACCCTTCACTCTAATCCCTCAACCCTAAACCCTATCCCTAAACCCTCAACACTATACCTTAAACCCTAATCCCTCAACCCTAACCCTAAACCTTGTCCCTAAACCCTAATCCCTGAACCCTCAACCCTAATCTGTCATCCGCCATCCCTCAACTCTAATCCCTCATCCCTAAACCCTAAATGCTATCCCTATTCCTAGACCCTCAACAGGCTCGATACTATACCTTAAACCCTAATCCCTCTACCCTTGACACTCTTATTTAACCCTAATCCCTTGACCATTAACCCTATCCCTCAACCTCAACCCTCAACCCTCAACCCTCAACTCTCAACATTAAACCCTAATTCATCAACCCTAAACCCTAATCCCTCAAACCTAAACCCTATCCCTAAACCATCAACCCTCAACACTATACCTTAAACCCTAATCCCTATCACTCAACCCTTAACCCTTAAAACTTAAACCCTATCCCTACACCCTCAACACTTGACACTATATCTTAAGCCTTAAACCCTCATCCCTAAAGCCTCAACCCTTAATCCTTAAACCTTCAACCCTAAACCCTATCCCTAATCCCTCTACCCTCGACACTCTAACCCTAACCTCGACATTAAATGCTAATCTATCAACCCTAAACCCTAATCCTAATCCCTCAACCCTCAACACTATACCTTAAACCCTAATCCCTCAACCCTCAACCCTAAACCTTATCCCTAAACCCTAATCCCTCAACCCTCAACCCTAATCCATCATCCCTCAACTCTAATCCCTCATCCCTAAACCCTAAATGCTATCCCTATTCCTAAACCCTCAACAGACTCGATACTATACCTTAAACCCTAATCCCTTATCCCTAAACACTCCAACCCTATCCCTAATCCTTACACCCTCCACACTCTACTTTAACCCTAATCCCTTGAACCTCAACCCTATCCCTAAACCCTTGACCCTCAAACCTCAACCCTCAACCCTCGACGTCAAACCCTAATCCCTCAACTCTTAACTCTGATCCCTCAAGTCTCAACCCTAACCCTAAACCCTAAACCCTAAACCCTCAACATCAAATCCTAATCCCTCAACCCTTCACTCTAATCCCTCAACCCTAAACCCTATCCCTAAAACCTCAACACTATACCTTAAACCCTAATCCCTCAACCCGAACCCTAAACCTTGTCCCTAAACCCTAATCCTTCAACCCTCAACCCTAATCTGTCATCTGTCATCCCTCAACTCTAATCCCTCATCCCTAAACCCTAAACGCTATCCCTATTCCTAGACCCTCAACAGGCTTGATACTATACCTTAAACCCTAATCCCTCTACCCTCGACACTCTTATTTAACCCTAATCCCTTGACCATTAACCCTATCCCTCAACCTCAACCCTCAACCATCAACCCTCAACACTCAACTCTAAACATTAAACCCTAATTCATCAACCGTAAACCCTAATCCCTCAAACCTAAATCCTATCCCTAAACCATCAACCCTCAACACTATACCTTAAACCCTAATCCCTATCCCTTAACCCTTAAAACTTAAACCCTATCCCTATACCCTCAACACTTGACACTATATCTTAAGCCTTAAACCCTCATCCCTAAAGCCTCAACCCTTAATTCTTAAACCTTCAACCCTAAACCCTATCCCTAATCCCTCTATCCTCGACACTCTAACCCTAACCTTGACATTAAACACTAATCCGTCAACCCTAAACCCTAATCTGTCAACCCTAAACCCTCAACCCTCAACACTATACCTTAAACCCTAATCCATCAACCCTAAAACCTAATCCATCAACCCTCAACCCTAAACACTATTAATAAACCCTCAACCCTTGACACTATACCTTAAACCCTAATCCCTCAACCCTCAACCCTAATACCTCAACCCTCAACTCTAATCCCTCATACCTAAACCCTAAACTCTATCCCTATTCCTAAACCCTTAACCCTCGACACTATACCTTAAACCCTAATCCCTTATCCCTAAACCCTAAACACTATCCCTCAACCCTTAACCCTTAAAAATTAAACCCTAAAACCTATCCATAAACCCTCGCTCAACACTATATTTTAAACCCCAATCCCTTAACCCTCAGCCCTAAAGCCTCAACCCTCAATCGTTAAACCTTCAACCCTAAACCCTATCCCTAATCCCTCTACCCTCAACACTCTACTTTAACCCTAATCCCTTGACCATCAACCCTATCCCTAAACCCTCAACCCTCAACTCTCAACATTAAACCCTAATCCCTCAACCCTAAACCCTAATCCCTCAACCCTAAACCCTATCCCTAAACCCTCAACCCTCAACACTATACCTTAAACCCTAATCCCTCAACCCTAACCCTAAACCTTGTCCCTAAACCCTAATCCCTCAACCCTCAACCCTAATCCGTCATCCATCATCCCTCAACTCTAATCCCTCATCCCTAAACCCTAAATGCTATCCCTATTCCTAGACCCTCAACAGGCTCGATACTATACCTTAAACCCTAATCCCTCTACCCTTGACACTCTTATTCAACCCTATTCCCTTGACCATTAACCCTATCCCTCAACCTCAACCCTCAACCCTCAACCCTCAACACTCAACTCTAAACATTAAACCCTAATTCATCAACCATAAACCCTAATCCCTCAAACCTAAACCCTATCCCTAAACCATCAACCCTCAACACTATACCTTAAACCCTAATCCCTATCCCTTAACCCTTAAAACTTAAACCCTATCCCTATACCCTCAACACTTGACACTATATCTTAAGCCTTAAACCCTCATCCCTAAAGCCTCAACCCTCAATTCTTAAACCTTCAACCCTAAACCCTATCCCTAATCCCTCTATCCTCAACACTCTAACCCTAACCTTGACATTAAACACTAATCCATCAACCCTAAACCCTAATCTGTCAACCCTAAACCCTCAACCCTCAACACTATACCTTAAACCCTAATCCATCAACCCTAAAACCTAATCCATCAACCCTCAACCCTAAACACTATTAATAAACCCTCAACCCTTGACACTATACCTTAAACCCTAATCCCTCAACCCTCAACCCTAATACCTCAACCGTCAACCCTAATCCCTCATCCCTAAACCCTAAACTCTATCCCTATTCATAAACCCTCAACCCTCGACACTATACCTTAAACACTAATCCCTTATCCCTAAACCCTAAACACTATCCCTCAACCCTTAACCCTTAAAAATTAAACCCTAAAACCTATCCATAAACCCTCGATGCTCAACACTATATTTTAAACCCCAATCCCTTAACCCTCAGCCCTAAAGCCTCAACCCTCAATCGTTAAACCTTCAACCCTAAACCCTATCCCTAATCCCTCTACCCTCAACACTCTACTTTAACCCTAATCCCTTGACCATCAACCCTATCCCTAAACCCTCAACCCTCAACCCTCAACTCTCAACATTAAACTCTAATCCGTCAACCCTAAACCCTAATCCCTCAACCCTAAACCCTATCCCTAAACCCTCAACCCTCAACACTATACCTTAAACCATAATCCCTCAACCCTCAACCCTAAACCCTAAACCCTATCCCTAAACCCAACAAAACTACTTTGCCTTATGTTAGGTTGTTAAACCCATCATTTTTGACACTCTTCTCTTAAAGATATTTGAGTTGCAAGAATATGTCAAAAAAATGGCTATGAACTTTTTTAATGTTAGTAATGTTATATGGCATGTTTTTCTGGCCCATCTGGGATTCATTATGCCAATAGGTGTACACACTATGAGAAAAGCTTTGCGTATGGTACATCCACAGTGAGTAATTAACAGTTGAAATTAGAAGGATGATCATTATGAGAAAAGCTTTGCATTGGGGTACATCTATGTTTCTTGCTGTCCACCCCGCACTTAGGGGAGGTATATTGTTATGAAACAGGCAAATAATCTCCCATTGTTTACTGGCTCTATCCACAAGAACTACTAAACTATACCTTAAACCCTAATCCCTCAACCCTAAACTTTCAACCCTAAACCCTATCCCTAATCCCTCTACCCTCAACACTCTACCTTAACCCTAATCCCTCGACCCTTAACCCTAAATGCTATCCCTAAAGCCTCAACCCTAAACCCTAATCCCTCAAGGTCCTAAACTCTAATCCCTTATCCCTAAACTCTAAATCCTATCCCTAAATGCTCAACCCTTAACCTTAAACCTTAATCACTCAATCCTTATCCACCCCTCTCCTCCCCTATCTGGCTCACTCCCATCTCTACCCTCCTCTACCGTCGACACTATACATACATACATATAGGCATACATAGATACATACATACATATAGGCATACATACATACATACATACATACATACATACATATAGGCATACATACATACATGATTAATAGCCTTAAACATAAAAAAAATTAAGTTGAACATAACGCGCTCGCGTTATTTAAAACATGAAAAACAGCACAAACTTTTGTGGAAAAGGAAAAATGCAAAGAAAAGAATAACGAGAGCGTGTTATGTCTTGCTTTGGGAATCCCAAGCCTTGGGCTTGGGATTTGCTTTGGATTTCCAAACCAAAGGCTTGGAGTGCCTTTTGAACAGTAACAGATGTGTTTTTTCATATTCTTCAAGATTTTAGATAATTTCATTCGTGCTAACCCTTAGATTTGCACGTGTTTCAAGGTCAAACAAATCGAACACCTGGGTAATGTTAGGCTTTCTCTCAGCTATCTGACGATGTAATTTTTTTCACATTTTAACAATGTTAAGCCTTTCATCTTTAATTTCTTTTGTTTGTGTGTATGTTTTTGGGCAAAAACCACTGTTTGGTCTTTTTTTCATTGTAAATTAACTATTCATTGAAATTTCAAAAAAATTACATATTTAGAAACTAGACTCCATTCTACAAATATTAAAAAAAGAAAAAATGATTTTTGATTAGTTTTCAAAATTTATAGGGGTAGCACGGCCAAAATTCTATTTTTTAGGATGTGTCCACTTTGAAAATTAGTGAAAAATCAAATATTCATCAAACAATTATCAGAAAAATTGGGCATAAACTACATGCTATTAGCTAATTTCTCACTGAAGCGATTTTAAAAATACCAAAAAAAAGTTGACCTTTTGAGGGAGCCACAAAACATGCTATGTTATGTTTTTTTGACAGAAACAACACCAATTTCTGTGGCTCCCTCTTTTGAACCCCTTAATCTATGCCATTTTCAAAAAAAAATAGTAGTTTAGAAAGTAGACTCGGAGCACTACGAACATTGTTTTAGCTGCATCTCTAAATTTTGAGTGTAACTATGCTCAATTTCTCATCCAAGGCTAGTATTTCTTGATTTCAGAAAAAAAGTGGCCACTTAAGACCCCTTTTTGGCCCCCCATCTTCCTACACTTACCCTCCATCTGGTACACTTTGAAATCTTTGTGTGTTGTAAATGCCAAAAACATTCTTATTACTTCAATATTTGCCATAGTAGCATAAGTCTCCTCAGAATCTATACCTTCAACCTGAGAATATCCTTTACATACCAGTCTTGCTTTGTTTCTTACTACATTTTCATTCATCTTGTTTCTAAAAACCCATTTAGTTCCAATCACATTCTTATCAGCAGGTCTAGGAACCAATTCCCAAGTTTGATTCTTCTCTATCTGCATCAGCTCTTCTTCCATGGCTTTTACCCAACTTTCATCTTTGCAGGCTTCATTTACAGTTTTAGGTTCAATCTATGAAAGTAAATAGTAGTTCACCTGTTTCTCTGCAGCTCTTTTTCTTGTCAATACTCCTTTGCTTTTGTCACTAATAATTTATTTTTCAAAGTAATTGATCCTTACATACCTGGGAGTCTTAACAACACTTTCCAGAGCCTTTTCTTCTTCAACTTGACTATCTTCTTGTTCAATCTTTTCTTCATTAACTGTAATAGCAGGTTCATCTAATTCATAGCCACTCTGATCTAATATTCTTTCTCTATCTTCATCAACCTTCACATTAGAGCTTTTTATGATCTTTCTCAGTCTCTTATTGTAGCACCGGTAGGCCTTACTCTTACTAGAGTATCCAAGGAAAATTCCTTCATCACACCTAGCATCAAAATTGCCTAACCCTTCTTCTCTTATGATATAACATTTGCTTCCAAAAACTTTGAAATATTTCACTATAGGAACTCTTCCATACCACAATTCATAAGGAGTTTTAGTGCCATTACCCTTGACCTGAACTCTGTTTTGAATGTAGACAACAGTATATATAGCTTCTCTCCAATACACTTCCAGTAGGTCTGCCTCTTTCATCATTGACCTAGCAGCCTCTTGAACTATCTTGTTCTTTCTTTCAACAACTCCATTCCACTGAGGAGTCCTAGGAGCAGACAACTATCTTTTTATCCCATGTTCTTCACAGAAAATATTGAATTCATTTGATGTAAACTCACCTCCTCTACCAGACCTTAAGCATTTGATTCTCAATTCTAACTCATTCTCAACCATTGCCTTGAAAGATTTGAACTTGTTTAGGGCTTCTGATTTATCTTTTAAAAAAGTGACGAAGTCATTCTAGAATAATCATCAATAAGCAACATAAAGTACCTATCTCCTTGCAAACTTCTTGTTCTTATAGGACCACACAAATCTATATGCACCAGCTCAAGCAATCCAGTAGAAGATTGTTCTTTATTCTTGAAACTTGTCCTTGTCTGTTTCCCCAATTGGCATTCCTTGCAAATAGTATTATCAGGCTTCACAGTCTTAGATAGATCTCTCACAACTTGTATTGAGCTTATCTTTACCAAGTTTTCAAAATTGATATGACACATCCTTCTATGACACAACCAACTCTCATTTGTCTAAGCCAACAAATAATAGTCATTAGTTCCTCTCAAATGATAAACATTACCGTGAGTCTTCTTACCAGTAGCAATCATTGTTCCAAAGCTTTCCATGATCTTGCATCCATTATCCTTGAATCTCAGATCATATCCTTTGTCACACATCTGACCAACACTTAAAACATTATGCTTTAAACCCTTCACATATAGAACATCATCTGTGTTATGCTTACCATCAAAATAAACAGATCCTCTTCCACAAATCTTACCAACTGCATTCTCTCCAAACCTAACCAGTCCTCCATCATACTTTTCTAGACTTACAAACTTACTTTTATCACCAGTCATGTGATGTGAACATCCACTGTCAATAATCCACTTATCCTTATCTTTCTCAACTTGACAGACAGACAGGGCACTCTCTTCCACTAGTTTTTCTTCCTTCACACAGCTAGTAGGATTAGTAGACACGGGTTCTTCCTTAATAGCAACAAACAAGCATTCATTTGCACTAGTATCATTGGATTCATCATCTGTCACACCATCATCATCATCCTCTCTAACATAATAGCATTTCTTTATGATCCTAGGTCTTCTTTCAAATTTCTTCTTACCTCTCTCAATTCTTTCCGGACACCCGAAGGCATAGTGACCAACCTTACCACAAGAAAAGCATTTGAATGGTAATTTGT
This sequence comes from Cunninghamia lanceolata, assembly GCA_027924645.1. Taxonomy (NCBI): domain Eukaryota; kingdom Viridiplantae; phylum Streptophyta; class Pinopsida; order Cupressales; family Cupressaceae; genus Cunninghamia; species Cunninghamia lanceolata. Next base: position 250,707 of record BSBN01001052.1, on the reverse strand, counting down.
CTTTGAACTTACTGGTACCTCTTTGCATTCTATCCACAAAGTTGGCTTCAATCTCATCAAGGTCATCATCAGATTCCATAGCATATTTTTGAGCTCTTGAAGTCTTTTTTGAAGTGTTGCCTTTGAAAGCAATCTCAATCTTCAGGAGAGCATCGTTGAACTCTCTCATCTCAAAACCAATAAGCTTTTTGAGCAACTAATCCTTTGTAATCATGTTCACACTCATAACTTCTTCAATTGCTGACACCTTGTGACTAGGATTTAGGCAAAGATCTAAGAATCTTTAGCACAACCTCATCTTCATCAATAGTTCCTCGAAGACCTTTGATTCCATTGATAATTTCATCAACCTTTTGCATGTAGATTGTTATGTTCTCATCATCACTTATCTTCAGGGCTTCATACTTCACCTTCAGATTTTGTAGTTTTACACTCTTTACAGAATCATCTCCTTCATACAAATTTTTCAACTTATCCCAGATCTCATGAGCAGTTCCAGATCCATAACTTTCACTAACTTAGTATTAGATAAGGCATTTAATAGAGCATCTCTATCTTTTCCATTTAACTCATACTGTTTGACTTCATCTTCAGATGATGGACCATTTTGAGGAATAGTAACTTTCTATCTGCCATCTTCCAAACACTATAACCAAGAGAAATGAGATGACTTTCATTCGTACCTTTCAGAGAGCATAATCCATTCCATCAAACTGTGGAGATTCCTTCTTGTGTGCCATCCCAGATCTACCTCAAGCTGTTAGGCTTTCTTCTGAGGAACCCTCACTCTGATACCAATTGTTGAAATGCACAAGACAACTGAGAGGGGGAGGGTGAATCAGTTGTACCAAATACTTAACTTCTTTCAAACATCAACATATTAACCACTTAATTATGATTTAACCATGAAAGCATATAATTAGAAACTTAAACACATTCACATAGTCAACACATGAGACACCAGATTTTTACACGGAAAACCCAATAAGGGAAAAACCACGATGACTGTTAGCTCACAATATAAATGATATATCAAAATTTACAACAAGGCTCACTGTCGAAGACTCACTACCTTAGGGCTCACTACCCATAATGCTCACTGCAAAAGAAGTCGCTCACTGCCAAGAGAAGGGGCTCACTACCAAAAGTTGGTGAACTAAGATAGTGGCATCTACACTATGCCAAGGTTTAGTTCCATTGAAGCATAATAAATTTCATCTGATCTGCTCTACTTCTTCACTTCACACTTATCTTTTCATCTTCGCAACATCCATAAATTGTTCACGACTTCATTACATGCATTTATACAATTCATCAAACTTGGAATGTACATCAAGGTCAGCATTACAATCATCAACCATTGGAACAATCTCCAAGTTAGGCATACACATACATTAGAATATGTCTAGACCTAAATAGATTTGTGAAGAAGAGGAATGAATGTGGACCACACCACGCCTTAGTTGCCATGACTCAAATTCAATCTTCCACACAACAACATGCTATCACAAACTCCAAAGTATAATCGCAAGTAGTGAAAACAACCAAGTCGGCCAAAACTGGTGTTAACACTAAGACCTTTAGGAATACGCTTCATGCACGATCTGAATTACACTTTTGCAGACCAATCAAAATGAAGGAACACAATCTAGAGACATCCACAAGCACGTTACAATCACCAAGAACTTCCACACAACCCCCAAACACTCTATCCAGAAGATTCTTCAAACTGAAGCACTTAAACATTACTGTCAACCACTAACATAAAGGAAAGATTGCTTGCGGAGCACCAAATCACAAACCATTTGAACTAAAGGCACATAACATCATTACAAACTTAATTCCAGAACCATAGACTATAAAACTTAAATGCGGAGAAATGCAAAGCAAAATACATTCTCCTTGTCACCATTAAATACACAGAAAAATAGTGTTTACTCTGGTGAATAAAACTCATTCAAATCTTCACACCAGAGGCTCAAACTTGAAACATAGCAACTACATACATCCCTTAACATAACTTCCAAACTGCAAATAAAGATATTCAATCTACAGGATATATGGAGCAAAACACTGCATTGTTCTTCTTAGACACTTTCTCAAACTCATTCAAATAATTTCCTTAGATGTTGACCTTAGGTGTTGACATCAATGACAACACTTACTGTTCATACTTGCAACAAGTGAAGGATACTGATCTTGGACACATAGACTTGAAAGATTTTTGCATTAGAAGGCGGCAAGAAACTGGGTCTCCAATTGCAAAGAGAATTTCAAGTAGCAGGTTAGCCCATGTTGGGGGGTTTCCACCTGCCATGTCATGTCCAAATTTAATTATTTCTTGTGCAAGAAATTATCATCCCGACTGACAAGAAATTTGATTTTTTGACGACAACGTGATTACCAGAGTTGATTTAGAGGCTGTTTCATAGGCATTAAGGTTGTCAGACTATGAAGAGTTTGTTGATATGTCTGGTACCATAGGTTGGGGATATTTTTAGGATAAAAAGGATTAGTGCCTTAACCATATTGCTAAGAGCTAGCTTAAGGTTGAAAGGAAAGGTAAATATCAACTTCCTGCCAATTTGAAGAGAGGGCATTTTAAAGAAGAAATCTCTAATATGATTACCCTATTACACTGTGTTGTCTGGAGTGCTGAATCAGACTCATTTGAAAATTAGATGTGTTAATTTATTTTGGTGATTTGCAGTGAATCTCAATATGTGGATTGGGAAAAGTTGATAAGCGAACATATGAATGAACAACAGGTAAACTTTCACTAGAAGGTGTCCTTCCATACGTGTTCTTTTCTGATTTACATGCTAGCTAGTAAAGAGGTTATCTAGCCTAGTTTGAGGACTTAGGGGTCTCTCACTCTAGATACACCTGTGTATCATTATTTTCCACAATTTCAAAAAGAAGTTGGGATGAAAGACTTTCGCCATGTAAACGATGCCTTTCTCATGTTGACTGCTAAAAGGATTGAAGGCTCACTTGAGAGGGGAATTTCTCCTGAAGCAGCGACATTGATTGTGAATTTTGGAAGCTTTTACATTCAATTTGATAGGTTTACCTATCTACATATTGCAGGTTTCTAAAGTGCTCCATTGAAGTTGCCTACGTATTCTTTGGATTACCTTGTCCCTTTGGAAGTCTATCACCAGATGGGGGGTGTGAATAATAAATATCACGGTATGAAAAAGAAAGGGTATTCATTCCCTATGTCTCTATCTTTTTATGTTTACAAGAGTAACGATAATGCCAGGAACATTGAGAAAGTTTTTGTTGAATGTAATTTCCATCCTTTGCCCACACAACCATTGTTTGACAGTAAGAATTTTGTTAAGAAAAATTTGCATGGAGGGAGCCTGTATGAACATCAACCTCACCTTGAGGATTATTGGGAAGATTGTACTGATGAAAGGGAAGTACAAAGAAGAGATTGGATGAGGTTGACGATAGACCAAGTTTGGGCTTTCAAGTTGCCCTTACAGATCCCATATGGTATTGATGATAATTCTAAAATTTTAGATGAGGGTTATCAAAATGTTGTTTTGGAACCTTTGCCCCAGATGCGTTGGTCTGATAAAGAGGTCATAGATATCATGGCTCAGTCTTCTTTTGTGCTAAGAAAAACTAAGAAATGGCTTGAGAGAAGATTAAGAGAACATGTTGGTTCTTTAGTGCAAAAAGAATCTGCAACAAAGGAACATAACACATCACAGGTTTCCCATACTCCAAGAGCTACAACTAATGTGGATGCAACTCTTCATAGAGTTGGCTCACAATATGGAGGAGATGGAGAACAACCCAAGGATAATAGGAGACTGAAGACCACATGTGAACATGATGGCCAACCTACGTCTGTAAGAGTAGGAACATAAAAGAAATTGGATGCTTTGCAACAACTGCAAGCAGACCATGTGGCTTCTCCCAACTCTTTGGTGCCTAACAGTAATTCTTTGATTTTCAACCAAATTGGTGAAGATAGCATGTTTTCCATTCTTTGTTCAGTAATCCCAATTCTCTAGGGTTAAGTGAACCCCCTAAACATAATACCTCTCCTATGCAGTCAAATAATATTGTTTTGAATGCTAATGCTAGTGCTAGTGTTTTTGCATCTCCCTCCCCTTCATGGTTGAAAAAGGTAGTAGAAAAGAAGAAGAGGTACGCTCCTATGGTGGACACAAACAGAGATATTGTATCCAAATTACTACAAGATACACCTAAGCCCAAGAGGGCTAAGAGGATGTTAAGAATGGTTGTAGATCCCTCTACTGGACACCGTATTTTAGATATTGCATACCTGATTGGTGAAAATATTGAAGGTGAGGTCACTGAAGCAGATTTCAATATGAGTAGAATCGATATGGGTACCTCCACGGTTGAAGGTGATATTTACCATGCTAAGTTCTCTGTAAATACACTATAAAAAAGGGTCAAAACCAAACAATAGGAAAATGCCAAGTGGTAAGAACTTTAACCTCCTTTATTCAATCCATTTTAAGGATTATTGCTCAGCCTTTAGATGAGACACCTAGTATAACTATGGATGGTTTAGATCCCAACATATTGCCATAGATTAAGTGATACCAAGCCATAGGTAAAGCCATTGAACAATAGGTAGAAAAAATTACTTTTGATGGAATGTTATATATTGAGGAAGCTATGAAATTGTACACCTTGATTTTTGATAAAAGGAAGACATTGGCTACGAAATTACAGAATGTTAAGAAGGACATTGGCAATTTGTCAATGGTTTTTAAGGAAGTACAAGAAATAACAAAAATTGATACAAGTGTCCTCGTAGTTGAACAAATTTTGGGTGACCCTAAAGAAAATGATTCTATAGCCTAGTTAGACACGCTTGAATGGAGAATGTCTATGCTAGGGGAGTTGAAGATGAAATAAGGAATACACTGGGTCGATATCATTCTAATCTGAAAGATCTAAAAAGTAATTTTGTGATCTTGTAAATAGAAGCCTTTGATGAAAGTGGAGATAAGTTGCTCGAGACCAGAGAAGCAAAACAAAGCTTCTAGAAAATGCTTACTGAAGAACACATTGGCATTGACACATTAACTGGAGAGTTAGTAGGAAAACTTGGACATGTGGCATTATATCTCTGAACTTTCAAGAATGAGAGTGAGGATATTCATAAAAAAGTGGTGGATGTAGATCGAATGATAGGTAAATGAAAACTACGAGATCATATCACTAGCAGCCCAAGTGGTAAGGTACTGACCCCAATGATCACCAAGTACAGGACATACAAGGCAAAGTTACGAGCGCTAGCAACACAAGAAACACAAGCAAATTCAACTGCAGGTGAAGGACAAAGCAAGGAGAAGGAGGTGATGCAAGAGGAGGACTTGACAGTTGTCAATTAATGACTTTTCATATGCTTTATTTATGTTTCTTTCAAAAACTATTGGCTCTGGAGGGCTGTTTAAGTTTAATGACTTATTTAATTATCTTTTAATCGACTATCCTCAAGAAGTCGTTATTATTTTAAAGACAGTTATGATTGGCAAAGCTATATATTTTGGAAGCCTGTCGATGCATAGGATCTTTTTGGCAAACTTTGTTTTGGTGGAAGGTCAATTTTGATGTGTTGTTACTTTTCAATTGCTTTTAATATATGAATGAAAGTTGGTGCAGTTGAATTCTAAAATTGTAAACTTTGTGTTATGGTGGATGATGTTTATTCTTCTTATGTTGAGTATGTTGTCAACTTATTAGCTTGTAGTTCTATATTAAAGTGATTGGAGATTTCTATTTTGGCTCATTTTTTGTGGATGTTTTTCTTTCGATGAATGGTTCATAGTGATGATTGTATGATAATTGATATAAGTTTACGATAGTAGTGATTGAAGTCTTTGTGCTTCTTATTTTTTCAAATTACATTGTGATTCATCACCTTTAATGCTTTCTGGTTAAAAGCACCACCTTTTTTGCTTTCTGGTAAAAAGCATACATTGTTTTCATTCTTTGCATATCATTGGAAGGTAGTTGCGCCTTGTAAAATAAGCAAAGAGTCATTGCAAAATACCATTGCAACCGACTCAACTGTTGGTTCAGTTGTCATTTGTTTGGGAGAGAGAAGATAGAGTTAAGTGACAAATCTGTATACCAATACTGCTAAAGTGAGATACTTAAACCTCCTCTTACATATAGTCTTGGACACTGCTCGGTTGATAAATTGACATATTTAAATTAAAGTACAAGGTTCAAAGACACCCTGCCACCAATCACCTAATTTATAGAAGACACAATACATGAAACCATCAAATGGAAACATAATACCACGAGCAGATATCATCCACAAATGTGGTGCCCAAAATTGGTCAAATTTTAATGCCCTATACCCATTAAGAGTCTACCATGCTAAAATAGTAGATTCCTTGCACCTATCACAAACTATCATAACTCATAACTGACTCCTCAAATAGGGTACTCCATTTATGGCTCCATAATCTCCATTCAAAGATGCTCTTTTGAATTTTCATAACACTGGTCAAGAGTCCAATGTAACTCCCCTATAATCATGCTTTAACACATCATAATACTCTATCATAGGTAACTCCCATCTTAAAATATCATAATGACATAATATGCTCTTACAACCTATTACACACTTCCCAAAGTATCCAACACATGGAAAACAATGCCAACATAAAGTGGGATGCCCCATTTCCATATGAGGCCAAAAATAATTGTTGGGAATTAAGGTGTCTCAACCTTGGTAATTCCTTGTATTATTTCATTGTATTTATTTATTAATTGCCTATTGTATAATTATGATGCAAATCCTATGTTGTCATCTTGTGGGAGTTGGCATGGTGATGTGTCATCCTACACGGCATATGACCACATGTAATTTTGTCCTCACATGAGGAGATAGACATCCCACTTAGTGGTAGGAATATTTTGCCATGTGTCGGCATCTTGGAATATGTGTAAGGGAGTATTGACCGAAACGGTTATGATAGATTCCTATGACAAAGTTATATCATGTAAGAGTCAGAAATAGAAGATCCTATGACAGGTATGGACATGTGTCGAGAAGCGTCTTTGAAAAAGGCATCTTTGGGTGCCCCAAGGTGGGTTATGACATGTTGTAAGAGTATTTGCTATTAATAGCCTCTGTATGACAGATTCTCTTACAACTATAAGTTATGATAGCTATGACAGATTCTATGACGGTTGTAAGAGTCGTAAGAGCATCTGTCATTGCCCATTTTGGAAATAGGCGACCTCTTTGGGATGGGGTGACTTGACAAGTGTCAGGAACATCCTACAGTGTTGGACAAGTGTCCATAGGCATAGGTTTTGGGCCATGAGGCCATGCTGGACACCCATCTCAATGTGGAGCCATTTTTGCCTTGTATTTTCTTTATAAACAGGTGCTTTGGAGAGGTGATGCATTATGTGATTAACAGGTACTGTTATGCTACCAGATCATCTCCAGATATGAGTGTCGAAGACTCCTACAAGAGCATTGGTTCTATGATTGTATTGTAACCTTCATTGTTTACAGAATACATTTGAGTTGTGTTTTGGAGTGTGGGGTTTTTTACCCGATAAGGGTTTTCCCCACGTATATCTTCTATCTCTCTTCTTTTGTCTTACATTCTTGTGTATGTGTTTGTTCCAATATCTCTATTAGTGGGTTAACATAATCTATAATTGTAAAGATAAAATTGAATTTGCACTCTCCTCCCCTCATTAGATTAGTGTAGGAAGCGATTTCCTCACAAATAGCTTCCTTTCAGTTGGTATCAGAGCCTGGCCAGTTTTGGTTCTAGCTGCTCGGTAGGGGTTTTTTGAGCTAATCTTAGGTTGAGTGGGAGTTTGTGCAAAGTATTATGTATCTTGTTGCAGGAAGGAGATGGCAACCACATCCAAAAGATTAGAGGTGGAGAAATTTAATGGCACTAATTTTGAGTTGTGGAAACTCAAGATGGAAGACCTACTTGTTGATCGTGACCTATGGGAAATTGTATCCGGTGTAAAACCTACATCAATGTCACAAGATGATTGGGACCTCAAAGATCAGAAGGCTAAGGGTCTTATAAGACTCTGTCTAGCTGACTCTGTCCTGCTGAATGTCCATGAGGAAAAGAGCACGAAAGACCTTTGGAAGAAGCTGGGTGGTGTTTATCAGGCCAAGTCCTTGGTGAACAAGTTTTTTTCTGAAAAAGAAGTTGTTTTCTCTAAAGATGGAAGACAGAGGATCTATTGCGGACCATATGAATGCTTTCAACATGATCATTACACAGTTGACATCTGTGGGTGTGAAAATGGAGGAGGAGGATCGGTGTATGACCCTACTTTACTCTTTGCTAGATTCGTGGGATCATCTTGTCATGGCCATCAGAAGCATCACTACCACCTTCAAGATGGAAGATGTGGTGTCTTCGCTGTTATCTGAAGAAATGCGAAGAAAGACATTTGAGTCAGCCAAAGAGGCTCTTGTGGTTCGTGGAAGACCCAAAGAGAAAGGGAAGAAGAAGGACAAGAAATGTGAAAAGGGCAGATCCAAATCTCTTGGAAAGTCCAAGGCTCTCTGTTAGAACTGTAGGAAAATAGGGCATTTCTGAAAGGAATACAAAGAGGAAAAGAAAAGAAAAAGAAGAACACCCCTGATTCATATTCTAACAAGTCACAAGATGATGGTGATGCCTTCATCGCAGCCCTGGCCACCCATGCATCTGATGATGTGTGGTTGATAGATTCTGGTGCATCATTCCACATGACCTCGCATCGAAGTTGGTTCACGAAGAATGAGGAGTTCAATGGTGGAAGAGTGTACCTGGGTGATGACTCTCATTTGAAGATTGTTGGTCGTGGAAGAGTCTCAATCTGATTCCCTAATGGACAAGTGAAGGGGATCACTAGGGTTATGCACATCCCAGGCCTAGTACGGAACCTGCTTTCTGTAAGTATGTTGAATGATGCAAGTGTGCAGGTTGTCTTTTCAAAGGATGGATGCAAGATGACTAGAAGATCTATGGTGCTTGCAAAAGGTACTCGGAGAGGTACTCTATTTCAGCTGGAGGCATGCACTTCACAGTGTAATAGTTCTTTTGACTCGAAGAAAAGAGCCACAGTCACTTCATCCCCACCATCTGAACGAGCAGTGAAGAAATCTATTGTAAATAGTTCTGATGGTAGTGCACATGCTTTGGAAGTTAAGCTTCCTACTAAAAAGACTATGTTATGGCATTTGAGATATGGCCACATTGGTGAGAAGGGTCTTAGAACCCTAAAAAATAAAAACCTCGTTGAGGGGTTAAATGTTTGTAATCTTGAGTTTGACTTTTGCGAACATTGTGTATATGGAAAGAAAAATTGTGTTCAGTTTTACTCTAGTTCTCACAAGTCTTCTGATGTATTAGATCTTATTCATTCTGATGTGTTTGGTCCTGTTAATGTTCCTTCGATTTCCAAATCTGTATATTTTGTATCTTTCATAGATGATTACAGTAGGACATAGGTTTATTTTATCAGAAGAAAGACTGAAGTCTTTAGTCGGTTTAAGGAGTTTAAAGCCTTTGCTAAAAATTAGACTAGTAAAAAGACTAAGTGTTTGAGAATTGACAACAGTGGTGAGTTTTGTTCGGCATATTTTGATAAGTTCTATAAAGAGCAAGGGATTGAAAGACATAAGACAACTCCATACACCCCGTAGCAAAATGGAGTTGCAGAGAGGATGAACAGGACACTGATGGAGAAGGCTAGGAGTATGCTTAGTGGAGCAAGCCTCGAACAAATGTTTTGGGCTGAAGTTGTTGCCACTACTTGCTACCTGGTAAACATGTCTCCTACATTAGCTCTTGTTGGTAAGACATCCATGGAGGTGTGGTTTGGTAAGAAGCCTTCAGTTAGGCATCTTCATGTTTTTGGTTGTGAGGCATATGCACATGTGCCTAGGGAGAAACGGTCTAAACTGGAGAACAAGGTTGTTAAATGTATTTTCATTGGCTATGGTGTCAGTGTGAAAGGATACAAGCTTTGGGATCCTATGGCTAAAAAAGTGTTGTATAGAAGAAGTGTTATCTTCAGAGAACTAACACCTTCTTCTATTGTTCTACAGCTAGAACAGACAGAAAAGAAAGAGGATGCGGTTCAGTTTCCTTCTACCCTTGAGAAGACTGAACAAATAGACACTATGAGACCTAATGATGAGGAGAGCTCTAGTAGCTTTGAAAGCTTAGAAGAAAAAGCAGAACCTCAACCTCAACCATTAAGGAGGTCTACATGAATGAGAAAGCAACCTAATAGGTTTGGTTATTCATTACTTGATTCTAGTTGTGCTTTTGCTTTAGTTACTAACACTGATGAGCCTAGAACTGTGAAAGAGGCTATGGGCATGAACAATGCAGGTTCCTGGAAGGAGGCCATGGAAGATGAGATGGCTTCTTTGGAGAAGAATAAAACATGGGACTTGGTGCCTTTACCCGAAGGACAGAAACCCGTTGGATGCAAATGGGTGTTCAAGAAGAAATTTGGTGTAGATGGCAGTGTTGAAAAGTACAAGGCTAGATTAGTTGCGAAGGGGTACTCACAAGTGGAGGGAATTGATTATGGTGAAATTTTTTCTCCCACTGCAAAGCTGACATCCGTTCGATTCTTGTTATCTCTTGCAGATGCTTATGACTTAGAGGTAGAACATATGGATGCGAAGACAACTTTCCTTCATGGTGATTTGGAGGAAGAGATTTACATGTCACAGCCAGAGCATTATATAGAGAAAGGTAAAGAAAATTTGGTTTGCAAGCTAAAGAAGTCTTTGTATGGTTTGAAGCAGTCTCCTAGGATGTGGTACTTGAAGTTTGATGCCTTTGTGTTGTCGATTGGATATCTGAGATCGAAACTAGATCATTGTGTGTATTACAAATTTGACAATGATCGCATTCTCATTATTTCATTGTATGCTGATGATATGATGTTGATTGGGAATGGTAAGAATATGATTTCTGATTTGAAGTCTCAATTGTTAGCACAGTTTGAGATAAAAATCTTGGGGCATCCAGGTACATTATGGGAATGGAAATCAGAAGAGACAGAGCTAACAGAAAATTTGGTTAAGCCATAGTAAGTATGTGAAGACCGTGCTAGATAGGTTTAGCATGGTAGATTGTAGACCATTGTGTGTTCCTGTTTCACTGGGGACAAAGTTGTTTGTTAGTGATTGTCCAAAATCTCCTAGTGAGGTGGAGGACATGAGTAGAGTACCTTATGCTAGTGTTGTTGGCAGTTTGATGTATGCTATGGTCTACACAAGACCAAACATTGTCCAAGCAGTGGGAGTCCTTAGTCGATTTATGGCTAATCATTAATGAGTACATTGGGATGCAGTTAAGCGAGTGTTCATATATTTGAGGGGTACTTCTAAGTATTCCATATGCTATCATGGTAATGTTACAGGACCTCCAAATTTAGTTTGTATTCGTGGATTTGTGGATTCTGATTAGGCAGGTGACATTGACAGCAGGAGATTCACCAGTGCCTACGTGTTCACTATGTTTAGTGGTGCAATTAGTTGGATGAGTAAGTGACAATTTGTGGTTTCTTTGTCCACGACAGAAGTTGAGTACATGGCAGCAACTCATGCTTGCAAGGAAGCCATTTAGCTTAAGAGATTGTGTTCAGATATTGGTGTTGATGCAGGACAAATTATGATTTGTTGTGATAGTCAGAGTACGATTTGCCTTGCGAAGAATCCAACTTTCCATGCTAGAACAAAGCATATTAATGTACAGTTTCACTTTGTGCGAGACATGGTAGAGGATGGGAAGGTAAATTTGGAGAAGGTAGATACTTTGAAGAATGTTGCAGATGCATTGACAAAACCAGTGGGCACAAAGAAGTTCAGATGATGTTCGGAGTCTATGGGCCTTTCAGCCTATAGCAGTTAAATCCTATTAATTCTATTGGCTCTTACAAGGTGTTCGACAAGTGGGAGAATGTTGGGAATTAAGGCATCTCAACCTTGGTAATTCCTTGTATTATTTCATTGTATTTATTTATTTATTGCCTATTGTATATTTAGGATGTAAATCCTATGTTGTCATCTTGTGGGAGTTGGCACGGTGATGTGTCATCCTACATGGCATATGACTAGATTTAATTTTGTCCTCACATGAGGAGATAGGCGTCCCACTTAGTGGTAGGAATATTTTGCCATGTGTCGACATCTTGGAATGTGTGTAAGGGAATATTGACCAAAACGATCATCATAGATTCCTATGACAAAGTTATGACATGTAAGAGTCAGAAACAGAAGATCCTATGACAGATATGGACATGTGTCGAGAAGCATCTTTGAAAAAAGCATCTTTGGGCACTGTGATCTATGAAGTCAAAATGAAAGCCAAAAAACACAAATCAAATACAAAAATAAATGATATACCTTCACATGTGACCCACAAATCCAAGATAGGGTGGAAGGAGTTGCGCCCAAACTCCTTAGATTTACCCAAGTAAATGAAGAATGTGGACTGCTCCTTGCTTGCTCAACACAATAGGATGAGAGATAATGGATTTAGATAGAGATTGAGATGGAGATGAGGATGAGAGATGGAGAAGATAGAAATTTTGGCATAGTTTTGATGCAAGAAGAAGTTGTTATCAATGGCTTGGGTGAGGGTTTTATTTATAGATTTTTGAAAAAGGGATGGAGGGTGAGGATTAAAAGTTGAGATCAAGGGCTAGGAATTATTGAGAGTTGGGGTTTGGATTGGAGTCATAGCCTTGTGACAAGTGTCACAAGAGGAGTGGATGAGAGAGATCAATGGTTGCGATTTGGTCAATGGTTTTGGAGGGCTCTCATTATTTGTGAATTTTAAATTCACATGAGGAAAGGTGTGGAGAATAAAAATGAATTAAAAATTTATTTTTGGGAAGAGTGGATATGACAAGTGAATTAAAAATTCAACTCATGGGGGAGTGTGAATTAAAAATTCACTTTTATGTGGAGATGTGAAGGTTGAAGGACACATGTACACTTACATGTGTAAGAGGGTGATAAATGAGTTGTAAGGAAGATTTGACCCTTTGAATAAAAAAATGATTTTTATTCAAAGGTGTGTGGGAGGATGGGCTAAGCAAGGTTAATTAAGTGTTAAGCTTAATTAATCTAGGTCTAGGGGATAGGTAGGCTAGGGTAGCTAATTAAATAATTGCTATTTAATCAACTAGGCTAGGTTTAGGTTGATTAGTAGGGTAGATTAATTAGATAAACATGATTTATCCAATTAATAAGGATTAGGGAGATGGACAAATTAACTAAATAAATATTAGGAATATTTATTTAATTAATGAGGGATAGTGTTATAAGGTATAGTGATAAATTAAATGAATTAATTGATCACAAGCGATGGGTAAATGGTTAAGGGTAGATGATTAAGGATAAATTAATTAAATAAAATAAATTTATTTAATTAATAGGAGGGATAATTGGTGGTGTAGAAACATGGGAAATTGGTTTGCAAAGCAAGTCAATTTTAGGTGTCTACATTTGCCCCTCTTTGAAATGGTGTTACGGCTAAGTAACATTATTTCAAAGAAGTCAAAACATAGAGTTGGATTGGATAGAAAAAGGTTTTGGCTTAGAAGAATAGGGTAAGGTCTAGGGATGATTGGTAAGGGTGATGCTCCCTTGAGAGGATAGGCAGGTTGTAAGGACATGGGTGTGCTCTTGAAATGGATGGGATGGATTGGTAGAAGTGGCTGCAGGATAAGGGGTGAGATGAAAGAATGATGATGGACTAATGATTAGATGATAGATGGATTGGAAAATGGATGATCATTGTGTTGAAAATGATTTAGAGCAATCCTAGGTTTGTTATAGAAAAGTGGATATTTTCACCAAGGTATAGAAGAGCGGGGTAATGATGTTTATCCAACATTTGCATGGACTAGACACACAAACAAGAGGGTGATCCCATGCATGCCCAAGATAGTACAACCTTGTCTAGATGAGGGAAGGGGACTCATAGCATAAGCCCTTAATATACAAAAGGTATGATAAACCTTAGATGCACATGGAGATCAATATGCTAGAACCGACCCTACGATCCACAAGATATGAATACTAGCTTGGAGTAATGAAACCAACCCACAAGCACAACATACAAATGCAAGACTATGCCCCATTCTAGATGTTTTCGCCACATACCATGATATAGTGAGATCAAGGTAGTTTTGATGTGATCTTCGAATAGGACAAAAGATAAAAAATTAAAAACGAAAAGACCAACGAACCAAACAAGTAGCCATTGTATCTCTTGCCAAGATGGATGATGATAGGATAGGTTCTGCCTATCGTAGGAATGATATATCCTAAGGCAGGAATCGATTGATGATTGGATCATGCCTAGTTGATGTCGTAAGATTGGCTCAAGATATGATGGTGACAAGTTGTGGTTGATGTTGATTTGATAGTTGATGATTTTTGTTAAGGGATGATGCTTTCATAGGTAATGCGATGCTTGGATCTAGTGTAAGCTCAGCAGGTAGGGACCATCCAAGCAGGTTGGATGGGTGCATCTTATGTACTTGAGTACTAGAAACTTCCTTCGTATTCCAGACTGCCTACATACCCTGTATCCACGAGATCAAGGCACATTAAGATGCGGGTGGTGACGATATGTAGTTCTGATTTGTGATGATGATGTGGGATGGTTGAGGATAGGTGTAATGATGTTGGAATATGATGAGATGTTGATGGAACAATGTTGATTTTGTGATGGATATTTTTTTGGGATTTTATGAATTTTTTTATTTTTTTGGATTTTTGTGATTTTGGAAAGGGAATGATTTATTATGATGGTTGCATTGGATTTCGTTTGGATAGCCTTTACGCTAAGTACCAATGACAAGGGAACACCAAGTCTAGAGGTGAAGGTGATGGGGTTGGATAGGGGGATTGGTGATGAAAGGATAATGGATAGGAGATTTTTGGTAGATATATATATACATGCAGATAAGGGATAGGATGGGGGATAAAGGATCAAGTAGGGATACATGATAGATGGATGGGGGGTTTGGCAGTGGAAGGTGATAGAGAGGAGATTCATGATAGATGGATTGGAAGATAGAGATAGGGATGCAAGATAGATGGATGGGAGATGGGGATAAGGATTTTCTCCAAGGGCTAGGTTGCAAGGAATCATATGCCCCAATGCTTAAAGAATTTTGCATGATGGGTTCACATTTGAATTGATGGACTTTGTAGTAGATGGATGGAGGATATGCTTGAATAGGGAGTATGCCGAAAGGTGTCCAAAGCATGTTTTTTGATAATTTGCCCCTTGTCTTTATCAAGATCTAAGGAGGGGGATATAGTGGATAAAATGGATGGGGAATGATAGGATAAATAGGGGATGGTGGATAGGAATATGATAGGATAAATAGGGGATAGTGGATAGGAATATGATAGGATAAAGATAAGATAGTGGATAAGATGTGCAAAGGATATTATGGATGTGGATGAAGGAAATGGTTTTGCCCCCAAGTGTAGGGATACAAAATGGATGGAGAAGGGATTACACATGACGCCCACAAGGGGTTTTCATCATGGTACTTGCCCAAGGTGCCACGAGGAGTGGTTTTCACCATTGGACGAATTTTTTCTCTTTAATATTCTTGATTTTTTTTTTTTTTTTTTGCTTTTTTGATGGAATGGGGACTCTAGCGTCGGTTTTCATAGCAAGGTGAAGATGGTCCCTTGTTGGATAGCATTATGGATGATGATTGCATAGATGTTGGTAGATAGGAGAAGATGGAATGTATGGTGGGTAGTGGATTATGATGTGGATTATGCAGGTTATGATGTGGATTAGGCGAAAGCATGGATCATAGGAATGTGATGGGGAAGATATGTAGGATAGTGAACGAAAGATGGAGAGATGGGGGTATGTGGGAATGTCAAGTGGTGGAGGGGAACCAAGACCAATGGTTGCACACACCGTTTTGGATTTAGAAGCCTATGTTTTGGATGGGGGGTGGGTAGTAATGGGGATTGGGATAGGGGATTTTTAGATGGTCGATTTGGGTTTTTAGGGACCCAGATGGACTTAGAAATTATGGGATTTTTAGATGGGGAGCGGGATGTTTGGGATTTTGCGGTAGATTGGGATGTGAATGCTTCATTAGAGTTTGGTGCTTTAGGGACCCACACCATTTTTGTTTTTTCTTTTTCTTTTGACGGTGTGGACTTGGATAGCCTTTTGGATTTTGGATTTTGCTTGGAAGGGATAACATCTTTAGGATTTTGTGCTTTATGCGTTGAGGCATTCAAATTATTGAATCCCATGGATTTGCGGGAAGCTTCATGTTTGAAAGATGTGTGCTTTTGTTGGTCTTGATTGGGAATTTTAGGGGGTTTATGGGTGGAGGGGTTAAAAGTGGATTTATGGATAAATGGATGAGGAGATTTGAGGATGGCGATATTAGGAGTTGGGAGGATAGGAGAATGAGAGGATTTGTGGATAGGGGTGTTTGGCGTTGGTAGGATAGGAGGTAAAGTGGATTTGATAGGGATATTTGGAGTTGGAAGTAGTGGAGGTAAATTTGATGGAGGAAGATGGATGGTCACATGCTTTTGCAAATGATATGACGATGGAGGAGGGATGGCAACGTATGATTTAGGAGTGCAATGTGATGCACCAGGTTTGGAATTGGGTGAATGGATTTTGGAGGATGCGTGGGTGGTACCAACATGTTTATTTTGTTTGCCTTGGGATGTATAGTCGAGGCCATGTGAGGATGGATGTGGTGTGGATGGGCTCCAAGATGCCTTGTTCGTGAAGGCCTAAGACTTTGCCTTGATAGTTCATGTGTTGGAGCATGCGACATGCAATGGGATGTTTGGTGCTTTGGAAACAAGACGCGAATCTATTATTTGTTGGAGAAGGATAGGTGGTGGATGGAAGTTGTTCACCTCCTATGAGGGAGTCACCACGGATGAAGGTGCCTTGTCCAAGTGAATAGGATGATGGATTTGGGATGGGATTGGTTGATGGAGGTAAAGGATTAATGGGGGATGGTGAAGGGGTGGTAGAAGATGGTGTAGGATCAATAAGTTGATCAATAGATGGGAGAGGATTGGGGATGGGATTAGATAGGATGGTTAGATATTGATTAGGAGAAGGGGTTGATATTTCAACATGCTTTGGATTTGATTCTTGACATGGCTCGTGTGTTTGGATAGAAGTGGGGGTGATGGTAGGTTCTTGGATGGACTTTGTGATAGGTGCTTGACTTATGCTAGAAGATTGTTCAAGAGGTTTGGTGCGTGTTGGATTGCATGAGGGTGTTTGATTCCTTGCTAATAGCCAATGGATGGCATCCTTCATGAGTGTATGGGTTGAAGAACAATATAATGGATGGATAGTAAGGGTGGTTTGTGTGGGATTAGGATTGGGATTGGATAGGTGGGTGATGGGATTAGGTAGTGATGGTTCTTGGGTGGGTTCAAGGATAGGCGTTGGAGTAGATGGTGGTGTTGGAGGGGTGGAGGATTTGGGGGATTCCATTGCTTTTCTTGGTGATGTTCTTTGGAGGAAATCCCACAATGATTCTTTAGATGTCGTGGGCTTAGGATTTGGAAGATTTGATGGTGGATTAGATGGTGTATGGGTGATAGGGGTTGGTGGATTGGGATATTGTGATGGGGGGATTGGAGGATGGGGATTAGGAGATGGGGGATTTACGTGGGGAAATGGTTGTTGATGTAAGCTTTGGATTTCAGATATAAGGTGTGCTAGATTGATGTTCCCTTGATCAAAGTTAGCGTGACAAAGGTTGGGGGATGGATAAGTTGGAGGTATTGATTGATTGGATAGGTATGATGGTATGGATGTATAAGGGGATGAAGATTGGTATGATGTTAGCAGGGATGAAAGATAGGGTGTTTGTTGGTATGATGGAGGTTGGTATGAGGTTGATGGTGTGGATATGTAAGATGTAGGTTGGTATGATGAAGGTTGATATGATGTGGATGGGGATGAAATGTAGGGTATTTGTTGGGTAGGGGCTTGGGATTCTCCAATGATGAGGTGTGCTAAGGGTATATCCGTAATGTCATTTTTACATTTTTCCTTAGCATTAGGATCCATGTTCTCATAGATTTTTCTAAGTCTTTGTAATTGTTGCATTGCTACATAAGGATCCATTTTGTTGGGGAGGTATGGGATGATGGAGGATGATGGATGATTGCGATGTTGGGGATCAAATTTCAAGACCTTAGGGTGATTCAATTTGCTTCAAAAGATGGATGATTCCCTATACTTAAGTGGACTAATGACACTTAAGTAATAGAATTGATTTGGTTGATTTGATTGGATGATCAATTAAGGTCTTGATTTTTGATTGGGTTGATTTGGATTTGGAGTTTGATAGTGATGTTGGGGGACTTGGATGTTGATTGGGATCAATGTTGATTTTGGATTGGATTTGGAATATGGTTTGGAAGATTATGGATTGATGTTGGTTGGATTTTGGATTTGATTTGGATGAGATGGGATTAGGATGATGTTGATGAATTGGATTAAGGATGATGAGGGTGATTAGGATAAGATTGGATTGAATGATTTGGATGATGATGTGGATAAAATAGGTGGTTAGGATGATTATGATAGATGGGTGATTGGATTAAGATGAAGTGGATAAGAATGATTAGGATGATGAAGATAGATTATGACTAGAGAGGAAGTGGATTAGAATTTGATCAAGCTCAAATAAAGGGATTGGATAAACTCAACTTATGGGGTTTGATAAATAGGGGGATGGTTTAGCGGTGTTGGGAGGAAAACTCGGCTCGACGTGAAGGGGGTGCGGGGGACCAGACGCGACCCCTCGCTGACAGGGGTTCGGGGGCGTAGCCCCCAACTAGATTGTTTTTGAAAAATGGGCTTATAAAATTGATGTTTTTGATGGGAAAATTTGATTTTTGGACATGGATGAAGAAGGCGCTAAAACATATGGAAATGGTGCTGAAACAGAGAGGAATGGCGCTAAAGGATGTGAATGGTTGGATTGATGGATGAATTTGATTTTTCTTGGCAAGTAGACAAACAATCAAGAAAGAAAACACAATGGCCAAAGGTTTTGTTTGTGAAAGATTTATCAAGCATGCACAACCTAAGATGAAGCAAGGACAATACTTGTTGAACAAGTAGAGGGATTTGGGCCACTAAAACAAAGGTTCATAGTGGGGGTACATTCGGGGGATCGGCACCTTACGAGCATCCGATAAACCACTTAGGTTTTGACTAGCTCTATTAGGGGTTTCATATACACAAGGTACTACTCCCTTTCAAGCTAGCACCGAATGGTAAGCGCTCATACCGATTAGACTTGGCTTTCGCCTTATCCTCAATTTACATATAGCGGACTAGATGAAAGTACCACTTGGGGTCGCCAATGAGTTCTCCAAACGAATGTGTCTCAAGGGCAGGCCCACTTCCTAGAAAAAAGAGGATAGAACCATTTCTCTTCACCCAAGATCCTTTTGAAGGCAAGGTGAGAGGATACTTTGATTCTACCATATGGGATAACACAAATGTGCAAGTGCACCAAACACGACAAACACTTCTCTAATGTTCTTTTTAAACCCAAATTGAAATGTGCCTAAAGTTGTTTGTTGCAAGCAATGATTAATTTTAGAGCACCAAAATCAAATATTTTCTACACTAAGGCACACAAGGATTCTTTTTAGGTGCACCAAAATGAAAATTTTGATTGTAGATTGTTTGTAAGCAAGATTGATTTTATGCACCAAATTTAAGTGTTTTCTAAACTAAGCACACAAAGGTTCTTTTTAGGTGCACCAAGATAAAGTGTTCTCTATGCTAAGAAATCCCTGCAAAAGATGTTATTAGCTTCCAGATTGTGCCCCAAGATGATTTGAAATATTTTGTAGAAAAGGGGCCTAACCCTGCATAGATCTCTAAGCTAGCACAGAAAAATAGCGCCCATCCAGAGGCAAGATAGCGCTAATATACAAGATAGCACCAATATACAAAATAGCGCCAATACAGAAGATAGCGCCAATATACAAAATAGTGCCAATATACAAAATAGCGCCAATATTGAAGATAATGCCAATATACAAGATAGCACCAACATACAAAATAGCACCAATATACAAGAAATAGCGCCGCTGTGGCTGAAGATGTAGTTTTCTTGATTGTTATAGAAAAAGGCGCCGATCTTGGCCCCGTTAGCGCCAACATGAGACAATGAGGGTCAAAGGTCTCAAAAGGATTGATTTTAGTTACAAAAATGATTGACCAAAGGGGCGAGTGGTTGTTTTCAATCCCTAATCATGAAAATACCATAAATAATGCCTCAAATGATGTTTTAAACAACCCAATAAACAAGGATTAGAAAACAAGATATTGGATAGATTTTAGAAAAATTTTGCCATAGTTTCCCCTTGTCTCTGTGTATTTCCTGTAAAAACTAAGAGTTATAAATGCTAAAAATGATAGAAAGCAAGAAAAACACAAAAGATTCAAGCCAAAACGTTAGTGGTTTTGTCGTGCAAAAATAGCGCCAATACAACCGTAGATAGCACCAATTCTAGTAGCAATGGCGCCACTGTGCAGGTAAATAGCACCACACCTACAAAATGTCTTGAAACACATGCAAAACTCACAAAAGATGTTAGATAGGGACCTTGCGGGTCCCACTGTGCGTGCCAATGTAATCTATGAAGTCAAAACAAAAGCCAAAAAATACAAATCAAATGCAAAAACAAATGATATACCTTCACATGTGACCCACAAATCAAAGATAGGATAGAAGGAGTTGCACCCAAACTCCTTAGATTTACCCAAGTAAATGAAGAATGTGGATTTCTCCTTGCTTGCTCAACACAATAGGATGAGAGATAATGGATTTAGATAGAGATTGAGATGGAGATGAGGATGAGAGATGGAGAAGATAGAAATTTTGGCATAGTTTTGATGCAAGAAGTTGTTATCAATGGCTTGGGTGAGGGTTTTATTTATAGATTTTTAAAAAAGGGATGGAGGGTGAGGATTAAAAGTTGAGATCAAGGGCTAGGAATTATTGAGAGTTAGGGTTTGGATTGGAGTCATAGCCTTGTGACAAGTGTCACAAGAGGAGTGGATGAAAGAGATCAATAGTTTTGGAGGGCTCTCATTATTTGTGAATTTTAAATTCACATGGGGAAAGGTGTGGAGGATAAAAATGAATTAAAAATTTATTTTTGGGAAGAGTGGATATGACAAGTGAATTAAAAATTCAACTCATGGGGGAGTGTGAATTAAAAATTCACTTTTATGTGGAGATGTGAAGGTTGAAGGACACATGTACACTTACATGTGTAAGAGGGTGATAAATGAGTTGTAAGGAAGATTTGACCCTTTGAATAAAAAAATAATTTTTATTCAAAGGTGTGTGGGAGGATGGGCTAAGCAAGGTTAATTAAGTGTTAAGCTTAATTAATCTAGGTCTAGGGGATAGGTAGGCTAGGGTAGCTAATTAAATAATTGCTATTTAATCAACTAGGCTAGGTTTAGGTTGATTAGTAGGGTAGATTAATTAGATAAGCATGATTTATCTAATTAATAAGGATTAGGGAGATGGACAAATTAACTAAATAAATATTGGAAATATTTATTTAATTAATGAGGGATAGTGTTGTAAGGTATAGTGATAAATTAAATGAATTAATTGATCACAAGCGATGGGTAAATGGTTAAGGGTAGATGATTAGGGATAAATTAATTAAATAAAATAAATTTATTTAATTAATAGGAGGGATAATTGGTGATGTAGAGACATGGGAAATTGGTTCACGAAGCAAGTCAATTTTAGGTGTCTACAGGCGCCCCAAGGTGGGTTATGACATGTAAGAGAATATGCTATTAATAGCCTGTGTATAATAGATTCTCTTACAGCTGTAAGTTATGACAGCTATGACAGATTCTATGGCGGTTATAAGAGCATCTGTTATTTCCCATTTTGGAAATAAGCGACCTTTTTGGGATGGGGTGATTTGACAAGTGTCAGGAACATCCTATAGTGTTGGACAAGTGTCCATAGGCGTGGGTTTTGGGCCATGAGGCCATGTTGGACACCCATCTCAATGTGGAGCCATTTTTGCCTTGTATTTTCTTTATAAACAGGTGCTTTGGAGAGGTGATGCATTATGTGATTAATATGTACTGTTATGCTGCCAGATCATCTCCAGATACGAGTGTCGAAGACTCCTGCAAGAGCATTGGTTCTGTGACTATATTGTAACCTTCATTGTTTACGGAATACATTTGAGCTGTGTTTTGGAGTGTGGGGTTTTTTATCCGATAAGGGTTTTCCCCACATATATCTTGTGTCTCTCTTCTTCTGTCTTACATTCTTGTGTATGTGTTTTCTGCAATATCTCTATTAGTGGGTTAACATAATTTGTAATTCTAAAGATAAAATTAAATTTGCACTCTCCTCCCCTCATTAGATTAGTGTAGGAAGCGATTTCTGCACAAATAGATTCCTTTCAATAATAAATAAATATAAACACTAGAAATCAAGGTTGATACACCTTTCTCAACATTATCCCACTTGTAAAATACCTTACAAAAGAGCAAAGGGGATCTTCAACACTGAAATCTAACTGCTAGGGTCTGTGAGGCCCATAGACCCACTACACATAAATTTCTCTATGCTCACAAGCTTTGTCAATGTATTTGTAACATTTCATTTAGTGTCAACCTTCTTCAACATCACCTCCCATCCTCTCCCATGTCTTTAACAAAATGGCATTAGACATCCATGTGCTTCATGTCCTCGTATGAAATGTTAGGTTCTTATCTAGACATATGACATTCTGACTATCACATAGAACTCTAATAGCTCCTTGACTCAACCCCATATCTAAACACAATCTATTAAGTGTGATGCCTTCCTTATAGGCATGATTAGCTACCATGTATTTAGCCTCTATAGTGGACAAATAAGCTAAAGTCTATCACTTAGACATCCAACTAATTGCACCACCAAATAATCTAAAAACATATCCACTAGTTAATCTTTTGCTATCGACATTACCTATCCGCTCTAAATCCACAAATCCATGAGTATCCACTAAGTGTTGGTCCCTTATAGAATCACCATGATAGAAAATAGAGTACTTTGAGGTACCCCACAAATATCTAAAAACCATCTTAATTGCATTTTAATGATCTCATCTAGGATTAGCCATGAATAGGCTAAGGACTCCCACTACTTAGGCAATGTACATGGTCTTGTATAGACCATAGCATACATCAAACTCTCAACAACACTAGCATAAGGCACTTGAGCCATGTCCTCCATCTCACTAGGTGTAGAGGGGTATTGTTCGACAAATAACTTTGTCTCCATCAAAATTATATAACTCAAAGGCTTGCAGACTGACATGTTGAATCTCTCCATCATTAAACTTCCGCATACTTGTTCTGGCCCAACCAATGCTTTGTGTTTACTCTATCTCTTCTAATATCCATGCCTAGAATCTACTTGGATGATCCCAAGTCCATGTCAAATTATGTTGAAAGTTGAAACTTCAAATCATAATCAGTTCCTTACTATTACCAAATAATAACTTGTCATCTGCGTACAATGTGATAACATAGAAATGATCACATCCATTTTGTAATAAACATAGTGATCTAATTTGGATCTCAAAAATCCCAATCTCAACACAAAAGAGTCAAACTTTTGATACCACATCCCAAAAGATTGTTTGATACCATATAAAAAATAATCTACAAGCCAAAGTTTATTTACCTTTCTCCACATAGTGCTTTGATTATGTCATGCAGGTCTCTTCCTCCAAGTCCCCATGCAAGAATGGTGTCTTCACATCCACTTTTTATATCTCTAAATCAAAATCTATTACTACAGATAACATAAACATAATAGATATCAACTTAGCAAATGGGGTAAAAATCTCACTAAAGTCCATCCCCTTAACTTGGGAATAACCCTTTTGCAACCAAACTAATCTTGTATTTTTCAATACTACTATTTGAATTGATCTTCCTTTTGAATACACATTTACCTCCAACATTCTTTCTTCCTTATAGCAATGGTACTAAGTCTCATTTGTCATTCTTTTTCAATGCAATCATCTCCTCATCTATAGCTTCTATCCAAGACTTATAATCACTCGCAGCCATTACTACATTCATAGCTCTAGGGTCATCGGTATTAGTAATCAAAGAAAAACTACATCTTAAATTAGGAGTATACTTGTCTAGTTGTTATCTTTGCTAAGTGGACCTCCTCAAGAGTTGAGTTGGAGGCTCTACATCTTCTTTGAAGCTATCCAAACTACGTGAGCTCTCCTTCTCCATAGGTCCTTTATGAGCTTCTAGTTCAACTTTCTCAATCTTTAAGTGTATATTAACCACATCCTTCTTCACATCCTCTAGTATCTATAATACTATGGAATAAGGCTTAATTTCTCTAAAAATCACACTTTTGCTATACAAAAATATCTCAACCATAGGGTCCCAAAGCTTGTACCCTTTGACATTGGCACCATAAACGATGAAGATACATTTCACTTCCCTATTCTTTAACTTTGACTGCTTCTCTCTAGGAACATGTGCATATGCCTTTGCAACTCAAAACCTAAAGATGACACAATGGGGGCTTTTTTCCCATCCACACCTCCATAGGTGTCTTTTCAATGAGAGCTAGTGTATAGCATCTAATTCTACCTAGAACTTTTATTCCAAGCTGACTCCATTGAGTATACTCCTAGGCTTACCCATTAGTGTCTTTTTCATCCTTTTTGCAACTCCATTCTACTAAGGGGTATATGGAGTTGTCTTGTGTCTTTCAATTCCATGCAACTTACACAATCTATCAAAATCTATGAAACAAAACTCACTACCATTGTCACTTCTCAAAACCTTAATCCTTCTACTAGTCTAATTTTCTACAAGGGCTCGGAACTCCTTAAAATGACTAAAGAGCTAGATTTACTTCTAAGGAAATACACCTCCTAGAATAATCATCTATAAAAGATACATAGTACAAAGACTTGGAAATATAAGGAAAATTTACAAGATCAAATAATGAATTAAATCCAACACCCTAGAAGATTTGTGAGCACTTGAGTAAAATTAAACACAATTTTGTTTACTATATATGTAATGTTCACAAAAATAAAACTCAAGAACACAATCATTTAAACCCTCTACAAGATTTTTATTTTTCAAGGGACCCTGAGGCCCTTCTCACCTATATGGCCAAGTCTTTGGTTCCATAACATTGTCTTCTCTATAAGTAACTTACTCTCTGAAGTAAGATCTTGCTTAGGTACACAAAATGCACAACCATTAGAAGTGGAAAAAGCACTTCTTTTCATTGTTGGTTTTGAGGGTGAGAGTGTAGATTCTACATATCTTTTCAGTACAACAACAAATTAACTATTACACTAAACAATGGTAGCATCTAGAGTTGAAATAAAGTTCCCACACAAATACCCTTGGAAAGCACCATAGCTCCTCACTCCATCTTGCACCCTCCATTGGAGAAAACAACTTAAAGACCCACATCATTTAGTTTTCTCATCAATAGAAAATTCCATGCCAAACTAGGGATATGAAATACACCATTGATCCCCTTCACACATCCATCTAGGAATCAAATTATAATTCTTCCGTGACCAACAATATTTAGGTGAGAGTCATCTCTAAGGTACACCTTGTCACCATCATATTATTCACATCCATCTAGGAATCAAATTATAATTCTTCCGTGACCAACAATATTTAGGTGAGAGTCATCTCTAAGGTACACCTTGTCACCATCATATTATTCATACTTAGAGAACCACTCTCAATGGGAGGTCATATGGAAGGAAGTGTTTGAGTCAATCAACCATGCACATTCTGATGCATGAGTTGCCAAAGCTATGACAAAATATTCTACATCATCTTGAGAAGACTTTTCAGACTCATCGTCTAAATCATTTTTCTTTTTCTTCTCCTCTTTGTAGTCTCTATGGTAGTGCTTGGGTTTGCTACAATTCCAACACTTAGCCTTATACTTTCTAGGAGATTTTGATCTCCCATGAGATTTGGATCAAGAATTTTGTCTCTTCTTATCCTCCTTGCCTTTATCCTTTGGTCAAGTCCATGAAATGATAGGGCCTCCTTGATTTAGAAGCATTTCTTTGCATCTCCTTTGAAAGTAATGATGTCACTACCTCATCCATCTTGGCCTTAAAGGCAATGCTCCCAATGGTCATCATAAGGTGATCCCATGAGTCTAGAAAAGAACAAAGAAGTGTCATACAATGATCCTTCTCCTCCATCTTCACTCCAATAGAGTACAACTAGGTCATGATTATATTGAATGCATTCGTGTGCTCGACTGTAGAACCATCGGCCTCCATCCTGAGAGTATATAACTTATTTCTCACGAAAAGTTTATTTACTAGGGATTTAGCTTGATAAATTTCTGCCAACATTTTCTAAAGGGCTTGTATGGTGGCTTCTTCATGTACATTTGACAACATGAAATATACCAAGTAGAGCCTGATGAGGTCCTCTTTTTTCCAATATGTCCTAGTTGTAGTGTGTTTGGATCTAGATATTGTAACCCAAAGATATCTATCTATGAGCATATCCTCCATCTTGAGCTTATATAGCTCAAAGTTAGTGCCTATAAACTTTTCCATCTCTATCCTTGATGTGCTTGTCATTTTTCCTACAACAAGATCTTCAGTGCAAGTTCCCACCTAATCCAAGAATAGTATAAAAAACCTTGCCCCTAACACTTAGAATCTAAGGTGATTAGTCTCTAATGCCAACTAAAAGGAAGCAATGGTATGTAATACACTTTCTACACTAAACTTTGAGGGGAGGTACGTGCAAAAACAACTAATCATATCATTATAGAAAAGAATACACAAAAAGATTATACTATAACAAGATGACTTACATGGGAAAAACCCTTTATGGAAAAAAAAACCTCACTCCAAAGAAAAACCAATTGTATTATTCTACAACTATAAGGTTATATTATAAGTCTCAAGGAATGCATTTAGAGGAGTATCACCAACATTCAAATTTTGGAGCAATTTTGGCAACATAATACCTACAAATCAACCATACATAGCTCCAACCCAAGCACCCAATTGAGAGAAGGAAAAAATATAAGAAACCATCAAATGGAATTCCAACACAATGAGCAAATACCATCCACAGATGCGACACCCAATAATTGGTCAAATTCCAACACTCGATACCCATGAAGAGTCCACCGTGCTAAAAATAGTAGATACCTTATACCTATCATAAGTTGTCATGACTCATAATTTGACTCTTTAGATGGGGCGCTCCATTTTTGGCTCCATAATCTCCATTCAAAGAGATTTTTTGAATTGTCATAATGTTGGTCAAGATTCCAATGTAACTACCCTATAATCATTCTCTTACGCATCATAAGAATCTATCATAAGTAACTCCCATCTTACAATGTCGTAATGGCATTGGAAACTCTTACAACCTCTTACACACTTTCCACAATGACAAATAATATCAACACAAAGTGAGATGCATCGTTTCCCATATGAAGCTAAAAATAATAAATAAATACAAATACTTAATAACTATGAACATTAGGATGCAAAGTTGAGATACCTTTCCCAACAATCAATTCAATTATGATCTATCAAACATTTCATTTGCTTTCATCCTACATCTCAATTTATGTGAAGTTGGATACATTATTCTTTTAAAGCCTTCTTATTGGAGATGTTCATAAATAACCTATGATATTGTTAGAGAATATTACTTAACTTCCCATAAAACCTAAAAAATGTTAATATATATTTTAAATTTGTAAATTTTATTTTAACTATAGATTTTTTTTTTTTAAATAAAATAGAATAGAAAGTAAATACAACCTTTCCGCCGTGCCCTAAGGGGGATGCTACTCATGACCTTCCTCCCGTCGCCTTAGATGAGGGCGACCCTAACTATGACGACGAAGCGCAGGAAGAAGCAGAGAGGGTAGTTGAAGTGGCCAAGTCTCCTGCTACTCAGCAGGGGGTCGCTAGGGTTGATGTCGTCCAAACCCTAAAATGTCCCAAGAACGCCTCTTAATTGCTTTGCTCTCTGTTGTCCCTTTCTGTCATGTAATAATTGTTATTATTATTATTAATGATGTTGTTTTTAGCTCTGTAAAGCAATAAAATCTCTGTTGATACTGTACCTAAATGCCGTTTTCCACTTTTCTTCTGTCAGCTCAACGTTTTGTCTGTACTGGCATGCGGTTTTCTTAATACAAAAGTCTCTCCATTGATGGGTAACCGACATCTCTTACAAAATATATTTGGGATGTCTTGTTTTTTTATTTCCTCGTGCTCTCTTCTTTGCAAGACTCTGCCTCGGATTCCTTTTAATTTGAAGTGCATCGAAATATTAAAAGACGGTATTTTAATTAGCCGATAGGCTTTTATATGTGAGCATTATAGTGCTCGGAATTGTCTCACGCTGTAAAAGTAAAAAATTGGCGCCAGGAAATTTTCGAAACTCGTCGGTTTTCCTATCGGAACCTCCTATGGGTGCAAGTGCTAGTTGTAAGTGCATCGAATAAAAAATTATTAGTTACTATTTTTAATAATTAAATAAAAAAAGAGTTTTTATTTAGAATAATTTATATTAATTACTTTTTTGGCTGAATGAAAAAATACTTCTAAAAAGTTGAAAACTTACATTCCATTGATTTTGACTTGTGAAAATGTTGTCCAGCTACCAATCCTTAACTTTACAAATAATGAGAAAAAGTAAAAAAAAAAAATAGAGAGATGTGACTTGTGAAAATGTTGTCCAGCTACTACTCCTTAACTTTACAAATAATGAGATGAAGTCAAAAAAAAAGGGCTATTATGATGGTGACACCATAACAACTATTAGAATATGTTTATTTATTGGGTCCTATCTATGTTAAGTTTACTTTTTCTTTATATTTTATGATATCATATTTGATAATGTAAACCTAAATAGTAATTTAAATAATTCAAAATCACCACATACAAATTTGAGAGACATGAAGTTTAAGCAGTTAAAGCACATGACTATTGAACCTCTCCCTTTTTTTAAGATTTAAGTAGTAATTTAGTTCATTTGAAATCATATATATATAGACACACACACATATAGTAATTTAGATCATATATGTATATATACATACACATAATTTAAATCATTTAAAATCATATATATGTGTGTGTGTTTTAAGATATTCGAAATCAAACATATATATGTTGTATATATATATATGTATATATACATGTATGTATGTATACATACATAAAGTATTAGTCTCATTAGTACTCTAATAAGCATAGTATTGGTTCTCGTAAGGAGCTAAGTATTGTTCTTATTTGTAACCAATTGCTTACATGAGTCATATGTATGTATGTATGTATGTATACATAAATACATACATACATATACATACATACATACACTTACATACACATACATACATAGATACATACATATATATGGCCCCTGTAAGCAATTGGTTATAAGAACAATACTTAGCTCCTTATGAGAACCAATGAGACCAATGCTATGCTTCTTAGAGTACTAATGAGACCAATATTTAGATCCTTCCAAGCATTAACATTAGATAACAACTTAGATAACCATACTAGAAGCCGATAACAGAATACCAAGAGTCACAATTTAAAAATACACATTAGATATTACATCCACACTAGAAGCCACCAATGGAAGACCAAGAGTCATAACTTATAAAATTTCCATAACTTAAAGATCCACATTAGATATTACATCCACACTAGAAGTCAACAATGGAAGACCAAGAGTCACAACTTATAATTCCACACTAGATGTTCTTTGGGGGATTTGAACTTGGGTCTCCACAATGAGAACCCAACATAACCCCTTGGACAATATTACTATTATGTTTAGAATTAATATTTGATTTTATTGTTTTCGGTTCTTTTAATAAACTAGATCTCTTTCGTGGAAAAATATGAGTTGTTTTAATAAGCAACATGTGTGTACTGTTAGTGTAGATTTTTATTTTCTTAGTGAATTATTTATTTTTCTATTTCATAAGGTTTTTCCTACACTTTTATTAAGTTTGCTTAGGTTAATAAAATGAGTTTAATTAGGTAAGTGGGTTGTTTGAGGTGTCACCATCCTATGTGGGAGCTACATTTACTATGTTTAGATTGTTTGGTGGTCTGACCCTGTTGGTCGGTTTTGCCACCTCCACCCCTCCCTGGTCTATATAAACTCACTACCTAACTTGTGTTTTGCATCTTAGATAGTAATCTTTTGCCAATCTTTTTGTGTAACTTCTTCTTTGAGTTCTTAATGCAATTTTATCATCTTGACATTTGAAAATCTCTTGAAATCACTGGTTTGCTTTTGTTTATGCATTTACAACTTTTGTATTTTAGAATCTCTTTTAAAAAGTTATTGGATTATACATCAGTTTTATATTTCTAAAATGTTATCAGAGCTTTTATTTTGAGATTTTTGAGTTCTTAGATTCTTTATTGAGAGATTGAGTTCTTTGTGAGATTTTGTAAATCCCGTATGCTCTTTTCATGCATTTTATAATGATCTAGAGAATCAGAAAGGATTTAACAAGACCCAATAACCTCTATATTTTGCATGTGTTTTGTGAGATATGATTAATTGTAACTATTATGGTTATTCTGGTAGTGTTTTTTATTGTTCCAACGCGTCCAAGAGGCTCAAGAAAGTCAAGATTAGCTTCCATTTCATCCAATTTAGAGATCGTTTGACATAGTTGCAAACAAGGGTTTAAAGGTCAATTCTAACAATCAACTTTCATATAGAGTGTTTTCAAGCCAAAAGGACCTCACCATTGTGCTTAGAAAGCAAAAAAACATAAAGATTGAATGTCAAATCGTCAAATTTGGATAAAGTTACCTAGAGAGGCAAAAAAAATTGTTTAGGGGGTCGTACGGCCCCCATGAATAGTGCCTATGCACCTTTTTTGTAATTCATTAAATTTTTATCTGAATATCTTTATTCAAATTTTTTTAAAAAATATAGATTAAAAATTCGTAGTTTTTTGCATTGTAAATATGATCGTAAAAATCAATACATATAAATTTGGGTACCTGCAAAGGCAAGTAACTGCATAGACCCCTATGTACGAGGTATCGTAGGGTACCTTACATGTGTGCCCCTTTATTGGGTTGCACTCCTTTCTCAAGGGAGGCGGCTCCTCTAAAGAGGTCGCGACCTCTTTTAAGAGGTTTACGGACCTCCTTTTTGTTAGTGTAGGTTTTTATTTCCTAGTTGGGTTATTTATTTTTCCCCTTTATTCCTAGGTTTTTCCTACACTTTTATTAATCTCGCTTAGGTTGATAAAGCATGTCTTATTAGGTGAGTGGTTGCGAGGTGTCACCTTCCTACATGTGAGCATCCATTAGCTATCTTGGGAAGATACTTTGCTATCTTTAGTCCGATAGATGGTTGCTCCTAATTGGTCGGTATTGCCACCTCCTCCCTCTTCCTAGTCTATATAAGCATGCTACCTGGCTTGTATTTTGTATCTTTTGCTTTTGCATCCTCTTAATGCTATTTTTCTTCTAGCATTTGCATTACTCTCTTGGAGACTAATTCTGTGTTGCTATTTTGATTTCATATCATTTGCATTCATAGTTTAAATATCTATTCGTTTGCACTAGTTTTCTGGGTTATTAATCTTTTCAGATTCTAACACTTTTCAAGTTGCAACCCCTTCCAAGGGGTGTGGGGAGTGGCTTCAACCCCCCACATAATTTTTTTTAATTCATCCTTTGAAACCTACATGCTCTCCTCAACCTTTGTTCCTGAGTTTGGCCCTTGTGCCAAATTTGGCACCTTTTTTGGTGGATTTTCCTATTTGGTGATAGTTATATTTGACTAGAGTTGCTCTATTTTTAGCAAAGACTAAAATTATCTGGTGAGCTTCTATAGTTGGAATACCACCAAAGTTAGTGGCAATTCTGCCAAATTTGGCAGAGGAAGACTTTTGCAAACTCAAGACCCCTCTTTGTTGGAGTCTTTAGTTTTGCACTCAAACTTTGGAGACTCATATCTTAGGATCACAACCTCCTTTTTCAATGCAATTTTTTTTATTTAGGCTAATTTTTTATACTCTCCACACCGATGTAAATAATTTTTGTTTTTAGTGTATGGATTTTTTAGAAATTATAGATTCTCACAAATGAAATTGCATAGTTTTCATTTTGGGAACTTTGAAGACTCATAACTTTCACATACGATTTCATATTGAAGTGATTCATTTATTGAAAGTACATGATTTTTTGTGTACTTCATAGTGGTGCTATTTGTTTCACTTGGTTTTAATCCAATATTGTACTTTCAACATATACTCATTTGTTGAGAATTTATAAAGCATTGAGATCATGTTCACTCAATGTTTCTTACTAGTGGAAAATGTAATCACACTAAATATTAAGTTCTAAATCATACTTTCTTGGGGGTCCTTTGATTGATTGAAAAGGGGGGTGTTCTATGTGCTCTCTTTGAGTATTCTACATTTGCATTTTTGCACAATAACCACAACAACAATCTTTTTCTGCATTAAAATGGATCAAGTAATTTAGTACCAATACTCACACCCTATAACTACTATGAGTGGAAGTCCAAAATGACTATCTATATTAATAAGCAAGGGTTACATCAGCGAGTAACTATGGGTCTTGAAACTAAGCCAACATTAATTGTAGAAAAGCTAAAATGGTTCAACAAATGTGATGAAGCATATGGTGCTATGTGCATGTCTGTATCTTCTAATCTTCTTTTTCATGTTGAATCTACATCAACTCCAAATGAAGTCTAGACAATCTTGGAAGGGCTCTTTAGTAAACAAGATGAATTAAGGGGACACCAATTGGAGAATTAAGCTCATAGGATTAAATCCATGTAATTTTGATACAACTCAAGATTTCTTCACAAAATTAAAAGTCATTATGATTGCAGTTGAAATATTGTGGGATTGAGAAAAATGATAATCAATTGAACTTAAGCATTCTTTCCAAACCTGGTCCTAAAGTTATTTAATTTTTGTTTCTACATTTTATGCTACTAAAAGTGCCTTAGGGACCACATATAAATTGCCTTCTCTTGATGATTTTGGAAATGAACTCACAAAGGAGCAAGATAAATTGGTTCAAATGAAGTAAGCCCTCTAAATCTCATGCCTTGGCTATAAATCAGGGCACTAAAGATGGAAAAGGGTCTGGTAAGAAGAATAAGAAACAAAACCAAGGAGAAAAGAAGCAAGATAAAAAACTAGTTGCCCCAAAAGAAGCTAATGAGGCCTCTTCTTCCAAAGGTGACAAGGCCTTGAGAAGGAGAAGGCAAAGTGTGCCTATTGTAAGAAACTTAGTCATAATGAACATAAGTGTTTAAAGAAATGGATAGATCACCTTACACATCTTCTTGAAAGAACAATATTAAGGTACCTGATTCTTTCAAATAGAGCTCATCTTAGGAATCTTCAAAGAACACTTGACAAAAGTAAGGGGAAAGGAAAGTGTTGTCACATAGATTAGCACCCAATGTTGAAGGCTTTTAGGGCTCCAACAATCTAGTGAAACATTGATATGACCTCCAGGTGAGGGACCCTACAGGGAGGCCAAATATCTAGAGAGAGGCTGGTTCCTTTGTTGAATAAAAGATTCAGCGATCCTAAGACTAAACCTAATCTATCCACCTATTTATGAAAAGAGGAAGAGGGAGTAAAACTAAAATTAAAAGGAGGTGATACACCATGTTTAAATATGGGAAGACACTCAAAACAACCATGTATGCATAGGATGAACTACTTGTAGAGTTAAGAGAAACTAAATGAAATCCAAGAGGAAAGATGCATTCATAGATGAAGATCAAATAGAAAATACACAGAGCAAAGAATAATTCATGAGAAGGTAAAAATCTGATGTCTATTCTTAAAGAGGCACAGTTACAATTGCAAGAGATGTGGTTTTAAAACCAAAAGCCAACTTGAATACATTGCATTTCATGCTTTATATAGCATTTACAATGGAGTGCCATAACCTACTGTAATGAATGCACCCATGGGCCTGTCAGAGATATTTCCTCGCTAGAAGGGACTTCTACCTGCAAGAATTTAATGTAGAACATATCTGAATCCATCGAGCAGCTGGAAGATATTTGTGCCATTAATACAAACTATTGAATCATGCACCTACAACAATCAATGCAAAATATCAGCTATTTGAAATCTTTTACAACACTTTAAGTCGGCCTCTGATATGTCTTGTCGGCCAAGTCTGCACATTCCTCTTCAATCGGCAACTTATCCTGATATTTGGATATGCATATCCATATCTAGATCATGAATTATGGATCATAATTTTAAAGTGTGGATATCCATAAAAAATCACACTAAATGAAAGAGGATGAAATTCTAAGCAATTTCATCTTTTGGATCATGTAGAAATTCCTTAGGATGAAATTCTAAGCAATTTCATCTTTTGGATCATGTAGAAATTCCTTAGGATGAAAAAGATATTCGTGGTCAAAGATGCAGTCAACGGGCATATGGATATCCATGAATATATTCAAGGTATGCACATTTGCAAATATTCAGATGATTAGCCCAAGTGGAAACATATAGTCTCTATATCCCAATATCCGGGTGCACCCGTCAAGTTTACCTTAGCGGTCAATTAGGTCGTCACCCGCATGAATACCCAATGTCTGGATGTTAACTTGATATCCAGATATTAGCTTAATATCCAGATGCTTCTTTATGTCCATACTGTGAAACTAACTCTATATCCTGATGATGTCACTGCATATTGGGAGGGTCAGGATGTTAAGACTTGCCAAATATCTATGCTGGAATGTCCTGATGATGTCATCGTCATAATGCACTTCTTTGGGGAGGGGACTGAATGACGTCATTGGGACATTTACTTTAAGGATCTGGACATTCGGCAAAGATCTAGACATTAGGAGATATCTGGATGTTGAAAAAGATACAGATATCGACTAAGTTCCAAA
This sequence comes from Cunninghamia lanceolata, assembly GCA_027924645.1. Classification (NCBI taxonomy): domain Eukaryota; kingdom Viridiplantae; phylum Streptophyta; class Pinopsida; order Cupressales; family Cupressaceae; genus Cunninghamia; species Cunninghamia lanceolata. Next base: position 215,611 of record BSBN01001052.1, on the reverse strand, counting down.
CATTTAAGAAATATCAGGATCTTAGTTAAGGTCCAGATATCAGGATAATGTTTGAATATTAACTAAGATCTGAATATTTACTAGGATCCAGATATTAGCTAAGGTCTGGATATAAAGATAATATTCTAGATATTAACTAAGGTCTGAATATCTGGATATGCATATCCATACCTAGAAATAATTAAGTATGAAGATGAAAATCTTTGCGAAGGAAGACATTGAAGACTAAAGGATTCTAGGTTTTTGTAAGGATTCTCCAGATAAAAATTTAGGGATTTTTTCAAGGCAAAGCATTAGAATTTGAAGGATTTAAGGCCTTTAGAGCCATATTCCAAGGAATTTCAAGGAGATTTTCAAGATGAACTATTGGACTCTAGGCAGAGGAAAATAGGTCAACATTTTGGTGACCTCTTAGGGATGTTTGCCTACTAAACAAATAGACCAGTGGCCTTAAGCATCCATTGGGCATGGAGTCCAAAAGAGGAATTTTAAAAGATCAAGACAATTGAAACATGCCTCCCAAAACACATCAAGAGAAGAGGCTCGCATTCTCCTAATGACTTGATCAACCTGTGCACAAGCACTTAGGGAAAGGGAAACCTAAAAACTAAAAATAAACTAAAAGAATATGTACAAGACCTCATACCAACTTTAATGGTAAGGTTTGAGATGGATCCCATTCACTGAGATTGGTAGAACTTCACCATCCAGCCTTGAAAGAATGAAGGCATTTACTTGCTTGTTGCTGATGATGACATAAGGCCCACTCCAAAGTGCATCAAACTTGGTGTGGCATCCAGGTTTAGCTCGGTCAACATCCCATTTTAGAACTAAATCACATTCTTTGAAGGTCTGGACCTTAGCTTTCCTGTCAAAATACTTCTTGGTCTACATCTGATGTTCTTCTAATGTGATCATGGTTGACTGTCTTTGTTCTTCTAGTTTAGTCAATTCAGCAATCCTGACAGACCTTGCATCTTCTCCTTCCAACTCCAATTGATGAGCCAAAACTAATGTAGGAATCTATAAAGATATAGGCAATCTAGCCTCTCTTCCATACACCAGAACAAAAGGAGAGTTCCCAATGGCTCTCTTGTATGTGATCCTATCAGCCCAAAGAGATAATCTGATGCTGCTGTGCCATTGCCTTTGGTTTGTCTCCATGGTCTTCTTCATAATTCTGATCAGGTTCTTGTTGGTAGATTTAGCAAGCTCATTATCTTAGGGATAATAGTTGGATGAAGTCTTTAAGAATACATTGTACTTAAGAGCCCAATCAACAATCCTAAAACTAGTGAATGTTTTTGCATTATTAGAAATAATAGTATGAGGAGCTCCAAACCTTGTCATGATTTCTTCCAAGAAATCCATGATAGATGACTCAGTGGCCTCCTTGAGTGGGACTACCTCAACCCACTTGGTGAAGTAATCTATTGCAGTCAAAACCCACTTGTGACTAGCATTGGAAGTGGGATTTATCATGCTAATGAAATCCACTCCCCAGTGTGAAAAGGGTTGATCATCCTGAATAGGGTGGAGTGGAAGTGCTGCCAATATTTTCTTTCTAGCAAAGAGAGCACACTCTTTGCATTTTCTTACCAACACATGGGTATCATTGAATAATGAGGGCCAAAAATAACCCACCCTTATTATTTTCATTGTTGTAGCTCTAGCAGAGAAATGACCACCAGCTAGGCCAGCATGAAACTCACCAAGGAGTCTATCAACCTGATCTTCTTGTATGCATCTTAGTAAGACTCCATCCAAGTTTCTTTTAAAGAGAACACCATCTACCAATGCATAAGGGATAGACTAGAGCCTGAAATGTCTTCTTTTGGCTCTATCTAATCCATAGGGATACTCACCAATGGATAGGAAATTAGCCATATCTACTGTCCAAGAACTCACAACTGATGGATCAGCTATAGGTTCTTCCTCAATCAAGTGGTAAGATGAATTCACTTCATCTATTGATGTCTGAGCTAGCTATTCACATAATCCTCTACCTCTAATCAGCTTAGTGGCTTTGATGATCACATCATACTATAGGATCTTGGTGACCCAACTGGCTCTTTTTTCACTAATCTTAATACCCATTATGTAATCTCTCACATTGGGATGAGAAACTAAAACTTTAATATGATTATTTGCTAGCATATATCTAAATTTATTTAAATCTTTAACAATGGCAAATACCTGTTTGTCCATGGGGTCATATCTGACCTCATAGTCCTTCAAAGTTTGACTGAAGAAGGCTAAGGGCTGCTCCATTCCTTGTTCATTATGTTGCATCAGGACAACAACAATACTGTTCTCTCCTCCATGTGCATAGAGGACAAAATCCTTCTCATAATTTTGGGTTCATGAGAGTAGGTGTTTGGGCAATCTCTTTCTTGATCTTTTCAAAACCATCCTTCCCTTCCTTTGTCCATCTGAGCACAACATCCTTCTTGAGCATAAGGGTTAGAGGTTTCACCAAGACAACATAATTAGGAATGAAGTTCCTAACAAAGTTAATCTACCCTAGAAAAGACTGCAAATTTTTTTTGTGAGCAGGCAGGGGAAGAGAAAGGAGAGCAGATGTCCTTTCAGGGTCTATGGATATCCCATCCTTAGATACTATGTGGCCCAAAAGCTTACCCTGGGCAATAGAAAAAATACATTTCTTGGGGTTCAAAGACACCCCAAACTCTCTACACCTTTGGAAAACTTTCTCCAGATGCTCCATATGGTCCTCTCCCCTTTTGGAGAAGACTGTGATATCATCCAGATAAATTAGGATGAACCTGTTTATGAATCCTTTAAAGGCAATATCCATTGCCCTCTAGAACGTGGTACCTGCATTTGACAGATCAAATGGCACTTTTGCATATGTCATGGTTCCCCATTTGGTTGTAAATGATGTGTTGAATCTATCCTCCTCTTTGACAAAGATCTAATTATAGCTAGAGAAGCCATCCAATAATGAAAACCTCTCTGTCCCTACAACAATTTGTAAAATTTGATCCATAGAGGGCAGAGGGTAATGATCTTTTAAAGAAGCTTGATTCAAGTCCCTGAAGTCTACACAGAGCCTAATCTCTTTGTTTTTCCTTCTCACATGCACTAGATTAGCAACCCAAGTAGAATACTTGATAGGGAAGATAATCCTTGCCTGTATGAGCTTAGCAAACCCTTTTGTCATGAGCAGCTCAATCTTTGGATTTATAGGCCACTGCTTTTGGCGAACTGACTTGCAACTAGGATCCAGATTAATGGCATGCTAAGCCACATCTAGATTAAATCCTTTAAGGTCCTCATACGTCCATTCCAGAACATCACCATATTTCTAGGTGAGCTTTATGAACTCTTGCTCTTCCATGTTACCACATACATTTCCCAGCAGTAGCTCTTTATCTTGGGCGATGATTACCTTCTGGTAATCTTCCTTTTAGGTCATGTTATTTCTTTCGCCCCTGTACTCAGCATCATGGCTGAAGATGGCCTCCAGGGTGACTAGACCTTTGGACAGCTTGTTTGATTTGAGCTGGATGATCTAATCACCATAGCATTCCTACAATCTAGGCTACACCATGGAGGAATACACTGCTTCATTCTGAATGAAGCTCATAATCTGTTCGTTGCTATCAAAGACCTACCAATGGACATCATTATCAGGAACATATGGTTTGACAACAACCCTCACATGCTAATCGGGACCTTGAAACAAATCTATAGGTGGAGAAAATTGAGCCTGCACCATTACCAATTGATCAGCATCAACATTTAGTTTCCTTGGGATTACCTGCAGGTTGAGGGAATCAAACCTATGAAACATGTCCCAAACTCGGTGTCTATAAGCTCTTAGAAGCCAATTTTTTTTGTTGCACATCTTTCTTTGACTTGGTTGACTACCAATTTAGTATCACCAAACATCTCCAAATGCTTGATTTTATTCTTTTCTACTAATAGCAGGCCATGGACAAATGCCTCATACTTTGCTACATTATTGGTGCAAGAAAAATGTAGCCTATGAGCAAAATGCAACTTCTTACCAGTTGGAGAGACTAGTAAAATCCCCACACCAGCTCCATTTTTGCTCTTTGCACCAATGAAAAACATCTTCCATGGGCCATTGGAGTCATCATCTAGCCTAAGTACAGAAGGGACTAAAGAATCTCCTTCATGGATCATGTAGGTGCCCAAGTCAGTTGCCTCAGTAGTATCATAAGGGTCAAAATTTTCATGATCCCTTGCCCACTCATCAAGAAATAGATCAGGGATAGGAAGAGGTGGAGGTTCTTCCTCAATAGGTTTTGAGTCATGCAATTCCTCACCCTAAATCATAACATGTGGGTTCACTAGGCTGTGGTCATAATTCTCCACATGATAATTTGAAATTGGTTCAATGTTGATGGTAAATTGTGTGCCATATCTGGTCCTCAGCAGCATGTGAGACTAGTCAAAAGAAATGTAGCCACCTACCTTCACTGTGAAGTCCCTTGGCAAACAAATGGCAAAGAAGGGAGGAAGGTCAATGACTGAAATGTCCTACTTGAAAGTCGGGTTCAGACATGCATGTAGAGTCAAGTCCAGTCCCTTGATCACTCCTATAGTGTTCACAGAGGTGCCATCCAGTTGTAATAATCCTGATGAAATAGGGGTATACTTGATGCCTAATGCATCCGCTATCTTCTTGGGTATTACCGAAACACTAGCCTCTGAATCAATCATGCAGTTGTGCACTAGAAACTTGCAAATGATCAAAGACAAGTAGAAAGGAGATGGTTTCTTGACTATACTTGTCCTTCACTTGGTTGCACAAAACCAACAGGAGTCTTCTCTTTCTATTTGATGATGAGTCTGATGCTGCTAACTCAGCAGATGGGAAGTGCCTCAAGGCTTCTTGTAATAGGTCCCTTTGAGAAGGGATTGACATTACTTCCTACATTGATACATTGATATTTGTTTTCTTCATTTCTTCCACAATATTTAATGGAACAGAGGGCACCTTATACATGGTGGGAACTAATGTTCCCTTCTTTGATTGCTCAACAGGTTATTCAGGCACTTTTAAACCTGAAGGAGTCTCTTTTGTAGTAGTGGATTTGCTACTCTATACTGGAATTGTGACACTAGCCACTTTTGCCTTTGGAACAGGCTCTTTTTGTAACACAATAGGCATGGGACTAGCCTCCAACTGCCTCTTTTTGACCTGATGTTGTTTGCAATGGGCATAACAACACTGTCCATGGGCTGGTTGATAGCAAAAAAATCTTCTGCAGTCCATAGCATCATGTTGGCATTAGAAGTAGACTCATTTGGTACCTCATGATTATTATTGGCTGCCTCTGATAATGATGCCTATTGGGTATGAAAGTTATGCACCATTAAAGCTCTTTCTTGTGCTCCAAAAGCACAAGTGGACTAATTATTAGGTTGGTTGTAGGGTTAGCACTAATTTGCCTCTTGGACTAGGTTATTTTGAGTAGGGACTAAAGCCCTAACTAGATTCACAATTGGTATCTGTTGGATAGGTCAAACTGTTTGTAAAGGTTGTGCAGGGTTAGGATTTTGGTATCTATTCTACTAGTAACCCTGATTCCAGTTCTAATTTATGTTGGGATTATACCCTTGGTTCCAATTTGAATTAGATGATTGCCCCTGACTATAATTTTGATGAGGCTTGGGAGTAGTTTGAATAGCTATACTATTCACTTTGTTGGTCAAATTGGCCATTAGGGTCTTAAGATCACTCTCTTCTTGGGAAAGAGAGGACGTTGAAGATTTAGGCTCTGGGATGGGAGCAATAATGGGTTGTTGGGATGGGGATGATAGCTGTGGAAAAAGGGGTATAGGAGGTTTGGGAGCAATTTTCATAGCCTGTATTAGACAATTTTCTGCTTTAAGACTTGTCTCATAGCTATCTTGTAGAGTCTCAACGCCCATAGATTACATCATCACTACAATGTCAGAATTCAAAGCTCTTAAAAAGGATTAAAAAGCACCTTGTGGAGATGGCATGAGGGTAGCCGGAATTCTCTCCCATGTCCTCTAGAATCTGAAGTTAAAGTCGGCCATCATCTCACTTGGAGCCCTCTTGATAGTCACCAACTGCTCAAGCAATGAAACATTGTTTGCCCTCCCTCCAAACTATTTATAGAGGGCTTCTCCCAGCTTGTCCCAGGTATGTATGGATGCAGGGGTCAGGCTTCTAAACCATTGAAGATCTCTCCCTTTAAAAGATGAGACCATGAACCGAACAACCACATCCTCATGCTGGATATGGTGAACTGAGCATACATTGGATATGTCTTTGATCTGCTCAGCAAGAGTTATAGAACCATCACTTGTGAAGGGTGAAACAATTTTTAGGGCTGCAAAATGTATGTCATTATATGTAGCCAAATCTAAAGGACTAGCTCCATTGAAGGTCACAAAAGGCAAATTCCTTGCCATCCTATGGATATTCAAATTTAGTCTAGGGACATGCAAGCTTCTTCTATTATATTGAAACCTAACAGGAGGGGTTGTGGATTGAGCCCTTGAATGAGGTAAAGTAAGATTGTTGTTCCTTATTACTGGAGACCTAGATAACCTAGACCTTCTCCTTGAAGCAGTAGCAGATAGTTCAATGAATTGAAAGTTACCTCTTACAGATGTCTTGGTTTGCACAAGTATAAAAGGTGGCACTAATCAAAACCAGTTGCCCAATAGAGTTGCCAGGTGCATGAAAATGTCTACCAAGATGTAGAGTACTGAGAAGAATACCAGATTCTCAGCTTGATTTTTTGATTGCTTATGCTTAGAGTCCCACCGGGTGTGCTAGAAATTGTTGTCACATAGATTTTCACCCAGTGTTGAAGGGTTTTAGGGCTCCAACAATCTAGTGAAACATTGATATGACCTTCAGGTGTGGGACCCTACAGGGAGGCCAAATCTCCAGAGAGAGGTTGGTTCCTTTGCTGAGTAAAAGATTCAGCGATCCTAAGACTAAACCTAGTCTATCCACCTAAACAGAGCCTAACAGCTTGAGGAAGATCTGGGAATCTCAATGGATATGTATGGTATGAAGGAACAACTTCAGTCTTCCCTAGATGATCTTGAAGAATCTCACTTTGAAGACAATAACTTGAGAGAAAGACTCAAACAAGCTGATGATTTCATAAATGAGCTAAAAGAAAAACTAAGTATCTCTGTGAAAAAGAGAAAGGAACTACTTCAAAAATTAGCAAGTCAGAGTGAAGCTAATGATACTAATGAAGATCTGAATGAGAAAAACAAGCTATGTGAGAAGCTATCAAAAGAGGTCATTATGGTAAGGCATGAGATGGAATCAGGGGTTATGAGATTCACCCAAGAAATTGAAGAGAAAAGGAAAATTGAAGATAATCTAAAACAATCCCTCAAGGAGAAGACAAAGGACTGCCACAAAATGGACACAATAATCAGCCATCTTGAATCTGATCTTGAAGAAGCTAGAGATAATGAAGAACAACTTGAGAATCAGATAGACACTCTTAAACAAGATCTTCAAACAACAAATGAATACAAAGAGAAATTCAAGATAAGCTCAGCTCAACTTGAAGTTCTTCTTGAAAGCCAAAGGAGGGTAGATGACAAGCGTGGCTTGGGATATGAGAAAGGTGAAAGCTCTGGATCCGGTCAGAAGAACTTTGGATCAGGAAATCAAAGAAACAAGCCTAGAAGACCTTCGATAAGGCAAACAAATGCTCAAAGATATCCATCCTTCAATGGATACTGCTTCAATTGCAACAACTTCGGTCATAAAGCTACTCAATGCAAAAGGACAATCCATCCTAATCAGACTAATCCATCCTTCTCCGGACAATGTTTCAACTGCAAAAGGTATGGTCACAAATCTCATGAATGTAGAAATATGCAAATAAACAATTCATTCAATGGTAGATGCTTTGCATGCAATAGAAATATGGCTAATCAATGCAGATCAAGAGGATATCAGTCAAATATGCAAAGAAATGTTGTTTGTTACAATTGCAATAGATATGGTCATACTGCCAAATTCTGCAGAAGTAAAAATCAGGATAAAAAGGGTCCGGTGCATCATAATAAAAAACAAGATAAGGGAAAAGGCAAAGTGATTGCAGATGAAGTTCAAAGGGAGATGAGCAAGATTTGGGTGAAGAAGAGTACATAAAATGTTGGGGATGGATCCACACCAGAATCTGGTGCTGATATTCCTTCCGAAAACTAAAAAAATAAGCTTTGGCTCAGGGGGAGTCACAAAGGAAAATAAAATCCCCCAACCAGTCAATTGGTGCCTAAATTTGGCACATGGAATGTTGCAGATTAAAGGGTTCTTAGAAAAATATCTAAATAACCCTCGGTAAAAATATGAAAGATTTGCATGGAGTTTTTCAAGAATTTAATCATCCAAGATTGATCCAGTCTGACAGACATCCGGTAAAGCAGGATTTTCACAGACATATCTGGTATGATTCAAAATTGAAATACTTTGATCTGCTGATCCATGGCATGATTGGAGAAAAGAAGATACATTGTCAATCCTCACTGAAAATGATTCTAAGTGCAACACAGTGATTCGAAAAAAATCTCTCTTAGAACAGAGCAACCGGATAACTTAAGTTGTGCATTTATTATAAGAAGGAAATTAGGGTTTGCGCAAGAATAAAAGGGTTCTTTCACTCATCATTTTCACATTTGCATTCGAGAAGAAGAAAAGAAGAGCTCTGCATCAAGTTTCTACAACTCTCAAAGATCAACTACAAAATCCAATTCAACCAACGATTTGTTCCGGCTCTTATTTCGAACCCTAAAGCGTAAAAAGGTACTTCCATTCTGAAAATCTCTCTCTGAATCTTTTGTAAAATAGCTACTCCAATGGTTGTTAAGATCACTGATAGGCTACGCCCAAAATTCAATAAACACCCCTACAAATCCCTAGAAGTTAATCCTTTAGGTGCTTTTTCTAGCATTCCGCATGGGGTATTGCACGTAGAAGATGTTAGGGTCTACATCCACGCCAACATTGAGGAATTTGGAGAATCTAAGTTGATGGACATCTATCAAAAACAGTTAATAGATGAAAGTTTTGAACTCAAACCTTAATACAAGGCCCTCTGGGATAAATACTTCAGAAATTGCATCCACTTTCCCTATTTTGCAGAAGATGATTGGGTCTGGTATGTTGTTAGCTAGATGCATGATAATTTCATGTGGCTGAGCTTATCTTGAATTTATCTTTGTATTCATTTGTTGTTTTAAGATCTTGTTTAAGAGTGTCTATCTAATTCTCAAGTTGTTCTTCATTCTCTCTAGCTTCTTCAAGATCAGATTCAAGATGGCTAATTATTCTATCCATTTTGTGGCAGTCCTCTATCTTCTCCTTGAGGGATTGTTTTAGATTATCTTGAATTTTCTTTTTCTCTTCAATTTCTTGGGTGAATCTCATAACCCCTGATTCCATCTCATGCCTTACCATAATGACCTCTTTTGATAGCTTCTCACATAGCTTGTTTTTCTCATTCAGATCTTCATTAGTATCATTGGCTTCACTCTGACTTGCTAATTTTTTAAGTAGTTCCTTTCTCTTTTTCACAGAGATACTTAATTTTTCTTTTAGCTCATTTATGAAATCATCAGCTTGTTTGAGTCTTTCTCTCAAGTTATTGACTTCAGAGTGAGATTGTTCAAGATCATCTAGGGAAGACTGAAGTTGTTCCTTCATACCATACATATCCATTGAGATTCCTAGATCATCCTCAAGATGTTAGGCTATGTTTAGAGGAACTTAGCTCTGATACCAATTGTTGGAAACAAGGCAGATAACTGAGAGGGGGGTGAATCAGTTATCTCTATTATCTTAACTTTCTTTTCTTCTTTTATAATTTGTACAGCATCAAAACATATAAGCATATATAATCATGAGAACAGAAATAAGTCAATACACATAACACAAGGATTTTTACGTGGAAAACCCTATTAAGGGAAAACCGCAGGGTGACTAACCCAAGATTGTATTCTCTGTTAAAAGAATAAGAAGTACAAAATGGCACTTGCCAATTAAGGCTCACTGCCCGAGCACACTGCTCACAAGAGGCACACTGCCTACAAGAGATTAACTATCTGCAGAACTTACAAAAGGTAACCAGGTGTTTGAACTGATGAGAGGCATCTGCAAATGCTAAAGTTCAGTTCTGGTTAGGTACAATATATTGATCTGATGCACTTCATTCTTCCTCTGTCTAGTGCTGCTACTCTATCACATACCAGACTTGTATTACTGCTTCCACACTTATCTCTGCCTTGCTTCGCACTTTATTTTCTCATATCTGTTGACACACACACCTTCATACTGGAATCCATTTGGTATATATATCCACACCAATGATTTCAACAACTTTCTAGTCGGCAGCCAGAATACTTAAGATATTTACAAATTACTGATCTGTCGGCTGAATTCATGCTTAATTTGAGATGCGTATCAAAAACATAGGCATTGAAGTCATCAATCATGTCGGCCAACAATGTATGATCCCTCAAATTGCTTTATCAACATCAATTACTCATCCGGATTGAAGTCTGATACTCTGTCAGTCAGTTCTTTCTCAGTCTGCTCTGCCTGTCTGGAACCCAACACTCAGATGCTCATATCTTCTTCATGCTTTATCACCGAAGGCTAAATCTCTGGAATAGAGTAGTCATGATACTCCTCTTGACTTGTCCAAGTCCACAACTTGTTGAGTTACACCATCTGAGAGATCCAGACCTAATTGTCAGACCTTGTTGCATACTCTGTTCTTGGTCATCGGACCAGAACAATCTTCAATCTGACTTCCAGTAGAGGCATACTATGTACTACGGATATGTGGGATAGACTTTTTTGCCATCAATGACAACACTCATGAAGCCACACAGTGTCTCTTGCCAACAATATCCATATCTAGATCATGAATTCTGGATCATAATTTCAAAGTGTGGATATCCATCAAAAAGCCCACCAAATGAAAGGGGATGAAATTCTAAGCAATTTCGCCTTTTGGATCATGTAGAAATTCCTTAGGATGAAAAAAATATTCGCGGTCAAAGATGTGATCAATGGGCATATGGATACCCATGAATATCTTCAAGGTCTGCACATTTGCAAATATCCAGATGATATAGCTCGAGTGGAAACATATAGTCTCTATATCCTGATATTCAGGTGCAACCATCAAATTTACCTCATCGGTCAACTAGGTCGTCATCCGCATGAATACCCGATGTCTGGATGTTAACTTGATATCCAAATATTAGGTTACTATTCGGATGCTTCTTTATGTCCATACCATGAAACTAACGTATATATCTTGATGATGTCACTGCATATTGGGAGGGTTGGGATATTAAGACTTGCCAAATATCTATGCCGAAATGTCCTAATGATGTCATCATCATAAGGCACTTCTTTGGTGAGGGGACCAAATGACATCATCGAGACATTCACTTTAAGGATCTAGACATTCGGAAAAGATCCAAACATTAGGAGATATCCAGATGTTGAGAAAGGTCTGGATATCGAGTAAGTTCCAAACATTCAGGAAATATCTAGATCTTAGTTAAGGTTTAGATATCAGGATAATGTCCAGATATTAACTAAGATCTAGATATTGACTAGGATCCAGATATTAAGATAATATTCGGATATTAACTAAGGTCCTCGGATATGCATATCCATACCTAGAAACGATTAAGTATGAAGATGGAAATCTCTGCAAAGGAAGACATTAAAGACTAAAGGTTTCTAGGTTTTTCTAGGTTTTTTGCAAGGATTTTCCAGATGAAAATTTAAGGATTTTTGCAAGGCAGGGCATTGGAATTTGAAGGATTTAAGGCCTATAGAGCCATATTCCAAGGAATTTCAAGGAGATTTTCAAGACAAACTATTGGACTCTAGGCGGAGGAAAATAGGTCAACAGAAAGGGCAAGACCCTAGTTGCTATTGCTTTGTGTAGCCTAATACCTAGATTAATGCTTTTGCCTCTTTGGAGCCATGCACTATGCCGCCCATTCTAATGAGAGATGGTACTCCTATTGAGGTGCATGGGAGAGTGTCTATTGACATGGATAGTAATATTTCATGATGTTCTCTATGTTCTATCCTTGTCAACTAATCTCCTATCTATCTATTAGATCAATCATAATGGCTTTGGCAAACGGGTTATGTTCACTCCAAACATAGTGGTAATCACTGAGATGCACAATGGGTCTATAGTTGCTATGGGGAAAGTTGATCATCAGTCCAAACTATATCATTTTTCTCACTTTGTTCCTTATTCTCCTCCACTTTCTTTACTCACTCACTCAGATAAGGTGATTCGATTGTGGCATCAATGGTTTGGCCACTTGAACTATGACTACTTATAGTAGCTCAGTCGCAAGGACATGGTTTCAAGGTTTCCTTCTATTCTATTTTTTTATGGAGTTTGCCAGGGGTGTATTCTTGGTAAGCATCTTGAAGAAAAATATGACAAAGGTAAAATATGGAGGGCCACATAGCTTCTGGAGTTAGTACATAGTGACTTGGCAAGACCATTTCCACATCCTTTTTTTAGGACTAGATATGTTCCAACTTTCATTGATGATCTTTCTAGATACACATGGGTATATTTTATCAAACAAAAGTCTGAGGTCTTTGAGTCTTTTTAGGACTTCAAAGATTTTTACAGAGAAACAATCCAGGAAGGCCATCAAAATTTTTAATACAAATAATGGGATGGAATATGTCAACCAGAGGTTTGAGCAGTTTTGTGCCTATGCTCAGGCATTGATCTTCAACACATAGTTCCCTATAGTCCACAATAGAATGGTGTCATAGAACAGAAGAATAGGTCTTTGAAAGAGATGACCAATTGTATGATTCACTCCAGGTTAATGGCACCTCAGTATTGGGTAGAGGCCATCGACAATGCATGTTACATCTAGAACTAAGTTCCTCATTGAGCTGTGAAGGGGCTCACTCCTTTTCAATCTTGGACCAGTTAGAATCCCACAGTAAAACACTTTTGATTGTTTGGTTCTTCTGCATGGGCCCACATTCATGCAGACAAACATAAGGCTATGGATCCACAAATCAAGCCTTGCATATTTGTTGGGTATCCAGATAGTGTCAAAGGCTACAATCTTCTTCACCCTACCACACATGAGTTTTTCTTTGAGAGGAGCATTCATTTTGAGGAGGATGCTTCCGTCTCTACTCCTACCACTTCTCCATCTAGCATCACTTTGGAAACACTTCAATAGTTCTTTTGAGGATCTTAATCCTCTTAATCTTGATGAGGAGTCTTCTTCCCCCACTTCAGATGATGCCGACGATGATGATGATTCATATTCCTTCTGTCCTAGTCACCATTCAGAGGGTGATGATTCTTCTCTAGATTCCTTTGACTCTTTAGCTACTGGGCCTCTTTGGGCTCATCAAACATTGGAGCATCAAATGATTGGGTTGGTGATCCTTTGTATGCTTGAAGAACAAGGTCATAGTTCCAGGAGGCTTCATATATCTTCATTGCTTCAACTTCTAATCTATAGTTTTTTGAAAAATCTTCTAGTGTCCCCAAGTGGGATGCTGCTATGCAGGAAGATTTCAATTCGTTGGAGAGGAACCATACTTGGGATTTAGTCCCCCTTCCTAAGGGAAGAAAACTTGTTCAATTCAAGTGGATCTATGAGACAAAAAAATTCATAGATTGGTTAGTTGATAAGCATAAGGCTCACCTAGTTGCTAAAGGATTCTCCTAGGGTGCTGCCAAAATAGTGTGTTCCACTTATGGGACATCCTGATTTTTGTCTAAAATTACATATTTTTTAGAAAAATTAGTGATTTAAGCCTTGAGGGGTTCCATCTAAAGGGGTTTATTTGAAGGGGGTTAGATAAAACCCTGTTAGATCAAACCCCCTTGGAAAGAACCCCCTAGTCTTAAATCAAACCATCGATGGAGTCTCCTTTGTACCTATCAAAATGCTGACTAAAAACCAAATTTTCTTCACCTTTTGGGCGATCAAATGAAATGATTTTGAAATTCTATTTTGTAAATATGTAACCCTTAGTATAAGTTTTCCAAAAAGTATGATTTTGAATATATTTCATTTGACTATTATATTTATTTTCTATTTTCTAGTGAAAATAGGTTTTAAACCAAACATCAAGGTCTCTATTCCAAACACGCGGAAAAATAAAAAATAGAGAATTTTTTTAAAAAAAATTGCGCACTAGGTATTGATGTCCTTGTTTCAACAAAAAAAGAAGTTAATTTGGATACATATAGAAAAACTTATGTTGTATGGTATAAACCTCTGTCTGAATTATAATTAATCTCACTTTTAAAATTAATTAAAAAAATGCAACAACAAATTATGAAAAAATATCTGAGCACTAGATATTTTTGTTACAAATCTATGTTTAAAAATTTATAATTTTATCCTTTTTTTATAAAAAAAGTTGTGTTGTATGGTGTAAACATCACTTTTTAAAAATATTGTTAACTATAAAAAATAAGTTATTAAAAGGGTACAAAAAAAACTTTACAAGTTATTTCTTAATTTTTTAAAAAAAATACATTTAGAATCTATACATGAATCTCAAAAATTACTAGTTCACATCATCTTCAAATTCTTAACGGTTTAGTTGCTATAGGTGTCAAAAAGTGAAAATTTGGTTTAAAATGTTGATTTCAATATCCCACTTTGGCCAAAAAGTGGGACATGGTATTATGGGATCACCTCCCAGGTTCCTAGGATTGACTACTCTGATACTTTTGTGCTAGCTTCCAAAATGAACTCCATCTGACTTATCCTTGCTATTGTTGTAGCCCATTATTGGGAAGTTCATTAGATGGATGTGAAGAGTATTTTTTCTTCATGGTGACTTTCAGGAGGAGATATACATGGAGCAACCATAGGGGTTTTTTAAGGATCCTTCACTTGTTTACCATGTTTGAAAGTCTCTCTATGGCCTCAAACAAGCCCCTCGATCTCGGTATGCCAAGACAGACTCCTTCATTCTATTAGTTAGGTTCACTCGGTGCCACTCTGATTTGAATGTTTATATTCTGTAGTAGGATGATACTCTCACTTTCTTTGTTCTCTATGTTGATGACTTGTTGCTCACAGGGAGTCACTCATCCACCATCAAGGCAGTGAAAATTGTCCTTCATAATCATTTCTTGATGTCAAACTTGGACCTTCTGCACTACTTCTTGGGGAGATACCACTCAATCTTCGACTGGTATCTTCTTTGGATAGCCCAAGTATGCACTTGATATGCTCTTCAGATTTCACATAATGGAATGTTTGAAAATTCATAGTAAAAAATTCATAACTAATTATTTACTTAAAAAATTCACAAAAATGTGTCACATCTGAGCATGTGTCCTTTACATATATATAAAGATTCAAAAAACAATATTACACTTAGGTTGGCCATAATGACACCTAATTTTTATTTTTATAAAATTTTAGTAGTACCTCATTGAAATATCCAACTTTCACCAGATAAATTTAAGTTTATTAAAAAAATAGTATCCGATAAACTACATTCAATTTTATACAAATTTTATTCCTACATAATTTTCAAATTATGCAGATAACTCACTCAAATATTCATGTGAATGAAGGGATAGGATTGATTTGAAGGATCAATCGATGAGAATTGATGAGAGATATCAAGCAAGGAGAGCTTCAAAGTGGCATGATGAGATTGGTGGATGAGAGATGTTCTTGGATTAAGGACAAATAAATGGTTGAAAAGTGAGTTGGAAAAAGGGGATGGATAGGATTGAAGGAGGACAAGAAGGGACAAAAGGACCTTTGTACAAAGGACCTTGGCCATACTTTTGAAGAAGGCCATGTGGGTATGTACAAAGGACCATACCTTTGTACATTTGGTGGGATGGAGAGGATTTGACTAGGATTAGGTTAGGATAATGGAATGTACAAGTAGGAGATTAGTTAATTAATTAGGTTTAGGTCACCTAATCAAAAGTGTAGAAAAAAGGGAATTAAATAAATACAAATATTTATTTAATTCATGCGATGGGAAAGGGGATAATAGATAAATATAAATTTATCTAATGTTTGAACTATAGAGGAAGGGGATAAATGATTAATAAATCATTTAGGCTAGGGATGTACTGACGCAGGTATGGATGAATAGTGAATAGTATGTGAATAGTGATTTTAACAATAAAATATTGTAAAATCATGGCTTGAAGGGGAAATAATCAATTAACTGTCTAAACATGTGTTTATTGGGTTAATTGTAAAGAAAATGCAGTTTAGAGGTGTTTAGTGATGGTTTTGGATGATAAGTAGACAATTTTAGGTGTTTACATTTTGCTCCTCTTTGAGATGGTGTTGCATAGCAACATCATTTCAAAGAAAGATAAAATATAGAATTAGGTAGGATAGAATTCGATGGTAGGATTAGGGATAATAATGCCCCAGCCACTCTAAGTGAGAGTGACAAGGATGGATGATGGTAAGGATGATGCCCCCTCGAGAGGGCAGGTGGGTTCATAGAACGTGGGTGTGCTCTCAAAAGGATGAAGAGGATTGGATTAGAAAGAAGAGAGTGGAATTTAAAACAACACATGGATGGGGAGGATGTGGTAGATTGGATGCAAGGGATTAGAGGAAGGGGATAATGGGGGAGGAAAAATGGATGGATGCAAGATGGGTAAGTGATAGAGAGGTTCCAACCCAAACCTTCCATAAAATATGTTGGACAGGAATTCTAATGAGGTATGTAGGGTTTCAACCCAAACCCTCTTGGAAACAGCCTATACAAAAACTCTCTAGAGAGGCCCAAGGTGATGCAGAGCAACACAGTGAAAGCACTTAAAATAGGTATAAAAACCCATTAAACCCACAAAACCAATAGTACAAATAGAAATAATATTCAAAATGCTTTTAAAACCCCTTCGCAAAGTCCACATGATGCCAAAATACATTCTTTTCTACTATTGGCATGATAATACATTTCCTGACCTTCTATCTCCGGTAATCCATTCACATCTTCACCCGTTTTGACCGCTACAGCCAGTCATCAATTGCATCAAACAGAAATGTATGTTTCAACATACAATTGAAATATACAATCGGAACATACATTTGACAACTTCCTATACCCGGTTCTCTCTCCCGGTTCAATCGGTCACTCCTTGCACCCAACCCTTTGCATCATCCGAATGTACATTCAAGACATGCTTTTGTAACATACAATCCTGACATGCAATAGCAGTATACACGCAAACTGACACTCGCATACAATAGCGATATACACATACACTGTCTGCGACATACAATTGATGGATACACAGGAAATGGTCCTTCATACAATTGCGATATATACAGGAATTGTATATCCAATGAACAACACAAACTTAACCCAAAAAGACTTTTATACATACCTTTCTTCACAAAATATACGCAGGATGGTACTTGCATACAAATGCGTTATACTCACAAACTATTCCCAGTATGAAATTGGCATATATACATAACTATGTATCTGAATCACACTAACCTCCTCTGTAACAAATCTTGCAATTTCAAATCTGCCATGACCACAAATAAAAAGGAAAACAAAACAGAAAACTACTTTACAAGTCCATTCCACTGATTTCACAGAAATCCACCAATGGAATGGCTTTAATCATACATCTCGACAACAGAAAGACTAAATTAAACACAAAATGAGTCTATACAGATAATATACATAGGACAATTTGATGCACACAGAATTTACAAAGAATTCAGGATTTAGAAAACACAATCGACAGAATTTCTATTGCTACATTTCAACTTCATACATTTGATAATTTTAGAAGGTAGAAGGCGAACTCTCCTTTCCACCACCTCCATCTATTTTTTTTCTATTCCCCCCTCTTCTGATTTTGCTTAACCAAGATTATAAACAAAAACCCTAACTAATCTCACGACCCCTGTTTGGCTTTAGACAACAAAACTCCATACAGTTCGACACATTGATTTAATCATCCACATATCCCAATATCTAACGATGTCCAAATTGGCTTATTTGGAATGCCCAATTTGTGACCTCGATTCCTATGGTGGATGGTGGGGTCGGTTCTTACAAACATGAAATGTTAACACAAAATGCTACATGATAACATGAAATGTATCAAACATATTTAAACCTTATTCTTCTCCCTCTTATGCATATTTTATCTCATTGAAGGGGTGCTCTTGCACCACAAGGCTACGATGAATGGAAGAAAGGGATGAATGCAAGCTGATTTCTTGACTCCATGAACTATGCGTTATGCTACATTGAAAACTGAGAGCCATCTTTATTTGATATAGCAGGAGACATTATGCACCAAGGTATAAGGAACCGGGGTGACAATGTGTCTCATGCGTAAAAGCCAACTGATAAGGTCACAAGCAACCCTATGTCGTATAGCACCATGATACCGTTGTGGTAGGTAGGTTATAGGGACTATTGCTGATGCAAGATAAAAGATAATGCACACACACAAGCAAGCACACATGCACAAAAAAGATATAAAGATAAACACATGATGTTGCCGGGCTGGTCAAGCTGAAAAGCCAAAGATTGATGGATCGATGATGTTAGATTGTGATGTTGACAATAAGAACAACATGAGGATTGGGAATGATATATCATGATAATAATGATGATAGATGATTTCGGATCAAAGGCTTGCAACAAGGCTGGGAACAAGACCATGGATGTGATTGGATGTTTTTTATTATGATGATTAGCTCAAGATGCACATTGATACGAATGATCTTGTGATTTTGGATATTAGGGAGATTTGGATATTTGGGAGATTTGGATTTGTGGCCTGAAGCAAATGCATCAGTTTGTGTGTGGATAGCCTTTAGCTAGATACCAATGACAAGGGAAATCTAAGTCTATCAACGAGGTATGAGAGGAAGAGTTGGATGAAAAGATAAGGGGATAATGGATGGTGGATATGAAGGATGAGTGATAAGTGGATAAGGGATAGGCAATAATGGATAGTGGATAATGGATAATGGATAATGGATAAGAGATAGTGAATAATAGATGGGGATTAAAAGCAAAGGATGTAGAGATGAAGTGATTGGGAGATAGGAGGAGGAATAAAGTGCTCAGACCAGATTCAAGCTATCAAAACCATAGTTAGGTGGAGGATAAGATGGGGATGGTGGAATAGGTGGATGGAGGATTTAGGATAGGATGGATGGAGGATTAGGATAGGTGGATGAAGGAGAATTGGATGTAATGGGGAGAAAGAATGCTTCAGCCTCCGGAGCTGTAGCAAAACCATAAACTGGGAAGAGGCCTAAGGAAGGGAGTTGGATATGTGATAATAGATAGGAGAAAAGGATAGGGGATGAGGGGTGATAGGTAGGTGATAGGGGATGAGGGATTGAGAATGGATGGATGAAAGGTTAGAGTGATCAGCTGGGTAACTTGTTGGCGATGTGAATTGCTGATATCATAGAACCACCAAAGGAACCGGGGCATGAGAGATGGGAGAGGGGGGTAGGATTGTGGATAGAGGATATGTGGATATAGAGAATGTAGAGGTGATCTCCAAGGACTATGTCGCATAGGAGGAGGATGCCCCATTCGACATGTGTGTCACTCATGATGAGGCCTTATGATGGTGGGGAATGGATGAATGTGATAGGATATGCTGAGAAGGATGTATGCCAAGAGGTGTCCAAAGCATGTTTTAGATATTTTACCCCTGTCCTTATCAAGATCACAAGCAAGGAAAGATGATGGGATGACAATAATATGGATAGTGGATAGGATAGATGGATGGATGGGAGAATAGCTAGGAAGATAAGTGAGATGCGATGGATGGGGAGTGATAGGATAGGAGAGATTTGCCCCCAAGAGTAAGGTGCAAATGGAGGAAGGATTACACATGATGCCCATAAGGGGTTTTCATCATAGTACTTTCCCAAGGCACCACGAGGAGTGGTTTTCACCATTGGATGGATTTATTTCTCTTTACTTTTTTTTTATTTTTCTATTTTAAAAAAAAAAAATTTAATTTTTTGCAATATTTGGATGGGATGGATGGATATGATAGAGGAAGATAATGATATGTAGGATGAGGGGGACTCAGGCATTGGTTTTCATGGCAAGGTGGTTCAAGTATCCCATGTTGGATGGATGTCATGCGTGGACCATGTCAAGTGTAATAATGCACATGGGTGTTGGTTATATGAGATGGAGATGGAATGGATAAATGGATGGGGATAGTGGATTATGATGTGGAGTATGGATGGAGGAATGGATGATGGATAGATGATGAATGGATTATGTGAAAGCACGGACCATAGGGATGTGATGAGGGAGAGAGGTAGGATAAGGGATATAGGATGGTGGGATGAAGGTATGTAGAAATTACGTGGGGTTGAGGGAAAATAAGGACAACAGTTGCACACATCGTAATGGATTTTGAAGATTTTGATTTAGAGGGGGAGTGGGGAGCAATGGTGATTTGGGATTTGTGATAGATTCATAGGATCATGATGAATGATATTGGGAATGTTGATTTGGGGATTTAGGGACCCAAATGGACCTATGATTTATAGGAATTTTTAATGAGGAGCAAGGTTTTTGGGATGTGGGAATAGGATGGGATACAGATGCTCCATTTAGACTTGGTGCTTTTTTTTAGGGACCCACACCATTATTATTTTTGATTTTGGGAGTGTGGGCTCTTGTAGCCTTATGGATTTTGGAATTTTCTTGGATTTTGTGTATTGATGCCCTATGACATGATAAAATTTAGGCATTTGTAGATTTTTTCATTTAAGGAGGGAGGAATCCAAATTATTTTGGAATCCCATGGGATGTATGATAGCTTCATGTTTGGGTGATGTGTGCATTCGTTGATCTTGATTAGAGATTTTGGGGGATTGGGATTTATGAACGAGGGTATTAAGGATCAGGGGATAAGGGGGTTTGAGGATGGGGATGTTAAGAGTTGGGAGGAGTGGAGGGAGTGTAGATTTAGGGATGGGAGGATGTTTGGATTTGTGGATAGGATAATATGGGGGATATATGGTCACAAGCTTTTGCGATGTGTACAATGATGGAGGAGGAATGGCGGCATAGGAGGTGCGATGAGATGCATGGGGTTTGGGATTGGAAGAATGGATTTTAGAAAGCATGTAGGTGGCACCAACACTTTTGGATTGTTTGCCTTGGGAAGGGTATCCCAGGCCATGTGCACGTAGATGGCCTTTGACATGGATGGGCTTCAAAATGGATTGTTTGTGAAGGCCCAAGCCTTTACCTTGATAGTTCATGTTTTGGAGCATATGATGTGCGATGGGATGTGTGATGTTTTGGAAACAAGACCCGAGCCCATTATTGGATGAGGGGAGATAGGTGGTGGAAGAAATTTGTGCCTCTCCTACAAGAGAACCACCATAGAGGAAGGTAGTGGAACCAAGAGGATAGAATGATAGATTTGGGATGGGGTCAATACGTGATGGTAAAGGGTATATGGAATATGGTGAAGGAATGATGGGAAATGGTAAAGGATTGATGGGGGATGATGGGGAATCAATAGGAGATGGTATGGGATCAGGAATGGGAAGAGTAGGGATGCTTGGATGGGGTGGATATTTTAACATGCTTTGGACAAGGCTCTTGACATAGCTAGATTTGTCTGGTTGGTGTGATGGGGGAGAAGCATGTAGTTTTAATTATTTGAATAGGCTCCTAAGACGGGGTGGATGGAGAAGTAGATGACACTTTGGATAAGACTTTAATAGATAGGATAGATGATGGTTTGGTTTTGATGGGCATGGGATGGATGAGGGGGTCATCAATGACACACTTGATTGATTGGGGAGGAGTGGGATGACATAACTCCACAGGTTTGATTTCATGGTTTTTATTAATATTCTTAGTGAGGAGTCCTTGGAGAAAGGATGATGTGGAATTAGTAGGGGATTTGGATGATGGAGTAGATGGTGGATTGGATGACAAAGTAGATGGTGAAGTTGATGGATAAGAAGATGGTGTATAGGGATATGACAGGTTTGGATAAGAAGAGGATGGATTTGGATAAGTGGAATAAGGATAAGAAGGATGTGGATAAGAGTTAGAGGTGATGGGGGTTTCATATGGGGATGGAGGTTGGGATGTGTGGGAAGGATAGAATAGATTTCCCTTGTCAAGAGTAGCATAAGGGTTACCATAGGATATACAATTAGGTGCGAGGGTGTAGCTTGTGCTATCCAATGCACGGTCATGGGGTGCTTGCATACACATGGATGGGAAAGGATGGTTTTTAGCAAGCTTACTTGTAATGATTTCATCAAGGATTTCAAGTTTAGCTTGATCAACAACATCAACATCAAAAGAATATGAAGTCATGATTGGATTAGATTTAGGATGATGTGACGTAGGATAACTTGATGAAATTTAATTTGGAATTTGGGTTAGAGGGGAGCATGGATTGATCTAGACTAATTGGGATTTGGATTGATCAAGGTCAATGATATATGACACTTGATGCTCGGATGGGTTTGAATTTATTTGATTAGTCAAGGTCAATGCTATATGACTCTTGATAGGATTTGGATTTGGATTTGTTGGGATTGATTTTGGATTAGGCCAAAGGCCCTTTGGATGGTTGGATTGGATTGGATGATTTGATTAAGGATGATTAGGGATTGGATGAAATTGGGATGAATAGGATTTGGAGAGGGTTGAAGGGGGTTAAGATCCTGTTATGGAGTAAAAAGTGGACACATGCCTTTTTAACTCCTAGGTCCTCGTGTTAACACTCTACATGCAAAATATTCATCCCGATGCAAAATCCCTCAAAACCCATGCCAAATGGGAACTAGGGACCCATTTAATGCCTTACCCCAGACCAAAAAGGCCCCTTGGGACTTGGGTTCCCGTGCCCAAGTCCTCCCTAATTGGTCAGGGCATAATTTAATTCATGTCAGCATAGGACCTTTAAATGGGTCTCTCCTTGTTGGATCTTCCAATTTAATTCATGAATGTTAGCGGGAAAGCATATATAAGTGAGTGCTTGAATTCATTTTGAGATGGGTTGATGATAGCAAACTTATGATCTTAGAGCAAAGAGCATTCAAAGCATTCATTGTGTTATTGTTGTAGATTTGTGTTTGTATTGTGTGTTGTTGTAGATTTGGAATCATCATCAATCTCCTTATGAGTTGAAGGATCTTCATTCTCCTAAGGACTTCACCTCCAAGGTGACATCATTTTGATTTAAATCATTTCTTCATTTGGTTTATCTCTAGCCTCTACCCTGCTCGGGTACACTCTCTCTAACAACGGTGTTGGGAAGCTTGAATGCTATCCTGGGATTTGACTTAGGTAAATCTCTAAACACCACAACCCCCAAACCCCTTTTCTTCTTGTGTGTAGGTTACAGGTACAAGGACTAAAGAAATGAAGGTACATGAAGGTTGTGTAAGGGAAAGGGTTTCAAGATCTGAAAGCAGATTGAGAAAATTCCTCCGTGAAAGACTTGGGTGTCCACCCTGGCATCCTCCTACTGAAACATATACTAGAACAGGCATCTGGACACTCAGCAACATTTCTCCAGTTTTGAGTTTCCAAAGATCCCAACTTTTAGAACTTTGGTTCCTACCCTAGAGTCCTCAGACATTTCAGCTTCTGGAGCACAGGTCCTGGTATCTCACTAATCATCTTGGTACTTTCAGATATTGGCTTTCTATTGTCATTTGTCTGTTACAAGCTGATTATCTCATAAATATGGTTTTACTCATACTTAACCTAGGGTTTGATAAAAGGCTTGGTTAAATCACATCTTTCCATAGCAAACAAGAACACAAAATTAGTAGCTGAGTCCTCTTCCATCTTGTAGTGACTTAGCTCAGTTTTGTCATTGAATGTTATTGAGGAAGAGGGTTTCATCTAGTGTACACAAGCTACCTTACATCATTCACCTTTTCTCCCTTTAACATTTTGGTGAACCCATAGCATCGAGCATTTGCATCTTGTTGAGTGTAAAAATTAGATCTTGCATTAATTCATTTCATACTTATCATTCTTCATTGAAAAATCTTGAATAAATTTGAAAAAAAAAAGTGAAAAAAAGCATTCTAGGCTTGCATAAAGGCATAGTTTTGCATTATTTTCATTACATATCATTGGAAACATTTGATTTTATGATTTTTACATCAGATATGAGTCATATTATAGTAAATAATCATTTCATGTTATCACATCTTGCATTTGAAGATCTCATTTGCTACTTGGTTTTGTTGAAAACTTGCATCTTCTCATATAACCTTGTCATTTGCAAAGCTAGGGTTTGTAGTCAAAATCTTATTTCAGATTTTTCTGCTCTCATAAACATTCATTCAAATCTGATTTTTAATTGTAGTGTTGTATCATTGACATTCTTGCTTTGAAACTTTCAATTTTGTAATTACACATTGTGTATATCAACATTAAGGGATTTAACACTCTCCTCACACTTATTTGAGCAAGCTTTTCAAATCTTTCACATTGCCTTGTTGTGTAGCACTATTTACATCATACCCACTTTGTTTGTAGTGAAATTAGTGTGTTTTTTATTTTCAAAAACCCAATTTACTCAAACTAGTGACTCAGTGTGCAAAGCTCTCATTATGGATGTTTTTTCTTATTCATCTTTGGAAGCTTTGTTTGCATACATTATAGACTTTGAAAAATTCTCTAAATTTACCAATAAGCATCTTCATATCTTAAGTCAAATAGAACACACATATGACATTGATATTTCTGTGTGTGAACTACATATGAAATTCTTTGTTATATATCTGACTTTGACAGCTTTGTAACCCTCATGGGAATATATCCTTCAATATTAGAAGATCACATTAGATTCATAGATAATAATGACTAAAGTGATCCTCCTATGACTTCTACTACATTTCATGATGATATCATGGACATCATTTCCAAGACATATGAGGCTGACATAGCCTTTTGTGCCTCATCCAATGATTTGGATTCCTCTCCCAAAATGGTCCCCACTTGTGAGGAGATTTTGGAGCAAGAAGAAGAAATCATTGGGACATTCCTTAACACTAACCTACCATCTTTTAATTCTAATGCTCTCCTTGGACAATATGATGCATTAGAGGATGAAGAGTCTCCTCTTGAACAAATTCCTGAATTGATTGATAATGAATGTTCATGTACTACTCTTAAATTGATTCTCAACAGTCTCCTAAATGAGACTCATACTATGGATTGCTTACTGTTGCTTGACCATTTACATACCTTGGATACCTCCAAGGATGTGGAGATCAAGAATGGTCCTCCTTTTATTGCATGCCCAACATCTATAAACAACACTAAGAATTCTCTCAACATTACCCCGCCATCTCTTCATTCCAATGCTCTCTTTGCCCAAGATGAAGCATTGGATGATGATGCATATTCTCTTGAACAACTTCCTCACTCCATTGATAATGAAGATTCATCTACTAATCTTACAACTCTTCTCAACAACATCTTAAATGGAGATATAGATTGCTTACCATTGCAATATCATTTAAGAATCAAGGACACATCTAATGATGTGGAGAACACGAATAGTTCTCCTACTGTAAGTACTTTGGGAAAGGATACTGAACATACTCAAGATGAAAATATTGTTCCTAAGGTTCAAGGTGCTCCAACACCTCCTCCACCAACAGAACTAGGAATTTTTAAGGCTCCTTCTCCACCATCCTTACATATAGCAAGAGAAAACCTTCAAGAGAGCAGCTTTCCACTACCAACTTCTATGGTTTCCTCTTCACAAATATAGGAAAATGCGGACAACATGATTCAAAGGGAAGGAAGAACAAAGGACAAAGCCTTAACGATAGATATAAAGGTCAAGATCAAAGATAACAGGTAAGTATTTCTCATCCTTTTTAACCACCTTTGATGTAGCACCTCTTTGAGTTGCTCTCTTGGGTGGCCTCCTCTTATGTGTTGTGTTGTGCTCCCTCATGTTGTGCTAAATGTTGTTTAGGTCTCTTTGGATGACCCTTGATACTCTTGTAAGGTCAAAGATACAAGGAGACTGCCTCTGTTGTGACCATTCTTCTATTTGTCTCTCTATTCTTGTATTCCTCTCCTCTATTTTAATGTTGTGTGTGGTGCCTTAGGGGCATAACATTGTGGAGGATGTCTTGGGGGCATCTTCCCACGTTGCATTCCTAGGTCACCTTTGTCTTCTCTCTCATTTTTTAATGTTTACATTCTTCAGTGGCTCTACTAGTCAGTGGATGACAAAAATAAATAAATACTAATAAGGATCGTGTGTCCCTTTAGCAATAAAGCAAAAATGGACCTAGACCATATATGAAGATGGGGTTGATATATATTATTGACGTTTGACTAGTAGAATCACTCCGTGTTATGATTCATATTGTGATATTCATTGTTATAAACCTTTGCAATACTCTAAATCTGCTTCTATGCACTTTGGATTGTTTTGTATCTCACCCTATAGCTACACTTGGTTCTGAGATACCTGCAGTATAACCTCATGGCTATACTTAGTTCCAAACCCACAAGTGTAGCCTTGGTCTATGATGTGATATGTATAACTTGTTGGAACTAGGGATGACAACTGAGAGGGGGGGTGAATCAATTGTCTAAAAACTTTAATACTTGCTACAATTAATTCTTCTTTACTACTTAACAGATTAATGATATAATCAAGAATCAATAAAACATGAGCAGAAACATAAATAACACACTTGACATGAAGATTTTTAACGTGGAAACCCGGTTAAGGGAAAAACCATGGTGGGGGTTAACCCACAAAGATTATACTCTGTTAAAAGTATTACAAAAGGGGAAGGCACATGCCTTCGGGCTCACTACCCAGAGCTCACTACTCAAAAGAGGCTCACTACCTACAAGAATGATTAAAAATTATTTGAATTGATGAATAGCATCTGCTAATGTAAGAATTCAGTTACGGTTAAGCACAGAATATTGATCTTACACACTTCATCTTCACTCTGCCCTGTTTACTGCTCTACCATGATCCAGACCTTAGATCTCTTCTCTTCCTACCTTTTTCGCACTACTACATCATCGTACACCAACTTGCACCAATACACTCGAATCCATCAGCTATATATATATCCGCCTCAAGAAATTCAATTTCATTTCTGTCGGCCTTATGAAGAACTTAACAAATAATACAAGTACTCTATTCTGTCAGCTGAATCCATACACCACTATTGATGTGTACTAGAAATAACACTTGCAGGTCACCATACATGTCGGCCACTAACATTATATCCCATACGCAACTCACCAAAACACTTCTACTAGATCCGCACAATGATCTAACACAAGTTGGTCTATTCTTCACTGAACTGTTCTGTCAAATTAGGACCCGGTACTTAGATGCTCATAAATTTTAATCCCTTTGTCACCGGAGGCTGAAATTTTGGATTTAGATTGCTCTGACATTTCTCTACACTCCCTCAGATTCGTAACACACAATGATTAACTAGAGAGATCTGCTGACCAAAATACTAAACTCTGCCATATACCCTATTCATGTCTATCCGAACTTGACAAATCTTGGAACTAACTTCCGGTATGATCTGATACTGCACTGCGGATGTGTGGAATGGACTTGGTTGCCATCAATGACAACACATGGCATGCCTTGCAGCGTCTCTTGCCAACAATCTTCCCCTTTGGAATTGATGGCAACACAGTGAAAAACGACTAAGTGTCATGACTGACTTCCCCTACTATGTACACTTATATATTCTTCCACTGCTCCCCCTTTGATGGATTCTTCATTTTCTTTCATTTTTCACTGTCTCTCACTCCTCCTTTGACATCAATGGCAAAGGGGGGGATCCGCAAACCAAAATTTACACAAGAAATCTGTATACAAGGCCACATATGTACAAATAATCCATGTATTATATTTACATGAACTTGAGAATATCTACAAAACTATTTTTCAACTGCACAAGTTCAGAGGCCCAACTTCTTTTCATGCCATCCAAAATTGAGATGTGTCCACTTAGTAGGAATGCATGTGTTTCTGCTTTCTTCAGATCTGAAGGATCACCTGTGCGGACTGCAATTTGAGCTTCTGATAAAGTAGTAAACATTGTTTCTAACTTGGGGGCAATCAATCCCTGAAGCTCACACATTCTTTCCACAATATTACTCTTTTCTTTAACAAGTTTCTTTATTTCATCAATCAAGCTGATTGCTTGACACTCCTGACTTACCGGAGAAACTATTAGAGGATCAAAATTTTGAGATAGATTCAACAATTTTTGTTCCCTCTCCTTTATTTTCTTCTCAATATCCTCAATAACTTTGGGCCAAGATAGACCAAATTTGTATACATCACCTTCGTCATTAAGAGCATTTTGAATACTCTTTATACTAATATCAAGTATCTTTCTATCATTCCCTATTAGGCCATTTAGCTCACTAAATCTCTTATCCAAAAATTCATTCCAGACTTTAATCTCTACAGACTTTTCAAAGGACTCAAAGTGTGTACTTACAAAATTTACAAGGCTCTTCAGATTTCCGGAGGGAGAATTAGATGGATTCTTCTGGAAAGTTGGCATTATCTTCTCCAGTATACTGGATGCAAGGCCTAACAGCTCACTGTCCTCTATGTGAGATTTCAATATCTTTTCTCTTACCTTGGCTTGTGTGAAAGATGTTATCTTCATAATTTGGATTGGAGAGAGAGTATCCAGGTTGATTGGTCCTTGAATCAGTTCTGGTTCATCAAACTCTAGCATTTCTTTACTCAGGAAACTCTTCACTGCATCTGCAATGTCTCTTGCCACAATGTCTGGACCACCTTCCTTTCCTTGAGTTTTCTCAATGTCAGTATTAGGACTATTTTGTTTGGGTGCATCAAAATTTTCACCATCTTCTTCTGCTTTATCTTCCTTACCCTTGACTTCTTCTTCTTGGTTCTTAGCCTTTTCTATTTCATGCTCTTCAATATTCAATGAATCATCTTCAGTATGATCATCTGCTTATGTATTCATCTCTGTATCTTCTTTGTCAGAATGATCTGGAGGAGTTAGAATACCTCCTACATCAATAGTTTCATCTATCATTTTTACTTCTTCCTTGCTTATTTCTTCCTCTTTCGGGACAGAGGAATCATCCATTCCAAATTATTGCTCATCCTTCTGCTGCTCTTCTTCATCCGGGACTGGTGTGTCATCAGCAGGTTCATCTGACACAACAAAGAACTTGTTCTTGTCCAATGCTTTTCTCAAAATTTGTTCAGTTTCTTGGACTATTTCATCTATCTCTCCAATCATCAGTTTGTTCATTCTTGTCTTACTCTTGAATTCATTTTTGACCTCTTTAAAAATTTATTTGCTTCCTTGCTAGAGATCACCGGACATAGAGTGGTTAACACATGTTCCCTCAACTCCATATCTTTTGACTTGGCTGCTTCTTTTCTTATCTCCAAGATGTTTCTTAAGCCTTTTGGAACTTCTAACAGAATTGCTACTAACGCTCGATTGAATACATTCAAGTACTTGATAGTGGCTTCTTCCAAAAGTCTTTTGTCAGCGTCATTGTAAAGATTATAGAATTTAGTCAATAGTTTTAAATTCCCATCAATAGTGATTGTCTTGACAATGCTTTTCATAGAGGGAATTTTCTTCTTGTCATTAGCCTCTGATCTCTGCCTCTTATTTGTCTTCTTGCTTCCAGAAGGCTTCTCTTCAGATATTTTAACAGCTTTAGCACATGTGGCCTTTAGCTCCTTAAGCCCATCATCTGAGTCTATCTTTTCTTCATCCTCCTTTTCTAAACTGTCATGTGATCTTTTTGCCTTTACTTTAGTTCTCTTCTTTTCCTTACCGGATGATATGTCTTTCAGTTTCTCAAGATTGGCAGATTTTGGGGGAACAGGGGTAGCTGTAGAGCTCCTAGTAGTCCTTAGAGTGGAGGAGGATTCTACTGGAGTACTTCCTTGTTTCTTATCCTGCTTCTCCTTCTCATATTTTTCTAATCTTTCTCTATTTTGCCTCACAGCTTCCTTTGTTATCCCAATGCTTTTAGCATACATTTCTACTTGCTTATGAGCTTTTCTCTTAATCTTTGGCTTTCAGAGTTCAACATGCAAATTTTCATCAAGATCTTTATAAGTTCCAAATCTCTCAACAGAGTCATCCTTGGGTTTGCTCAAGAGATGTTGCACATACATTTCCAAAATCTTCTCATCAATCTCATAACCCATAGGCATAATCCAAGCAGTTCTGGGTTCTATAGCTTCCATTAGGCAATGATCAGTGTCCACCATAAAATAGATTTCATTTTTGTATTTCTCAACCACTGATTTAGGGATTCTTTTCCTAGAGTGCATCATACTCTGAAAATTTTTAAAGTAGCCCTAGATTGCAGTTTTCTGTGTCTTAGAATCTCTAATGTTGTGTAGATGATCTCTTATTTGCATTGCAACTAGTCTGTCACTAGTCCATTGCACACCTTTTACTCCTAGCACTTCATTGATGAAGTAGAGGAATAAACATATAACTAGAGAACCATATTTGAAGGTGTTTTTCTTGTCCTTAATTTTGTTCAAGTTCTCAATCAGTTGGTTCTGTAACAGCTCACATAGGTCATAATTTGCATTTTCTTTCAACATTTGATATGCTGCATGCATATATGGCAGTTCTGGGGACAAAGTTCTCTTGGTTAGGCAAACTTAACATCCGGTTCAATAATGTCATTGATGGTCATTGCTCTTTTGTTGAACTTGGCACCAGTTGCATCGGTAATAGTCTGGTTTTTCACAGACTTCAACATGGGCAATCCACTGGTTGAATTTAACCTAGTCACAATTCTGATAACATCCTTTGTAATCTTGAAAGGTTTCAACAACCATATGAACTCATCATGCATTCGGCTTAAGATGTAATGAACCCACTCACTCTCATCAAATGTCAGAAATTCAATGACTTGTAGAAAATGTTTGCTCTCTAGGGTTTTGAATTCCAATTTCAAATCATAGTTATCTTCCTTTAGATGGTTCTCAAACAATTCCAGCAATCTCAGATTTCCAAATTCATCCATGTTACAATGGATGTATGCCCTAATATCTTCTACATGCAGTACTCCGTATGGGACACCAGAAAAAGCACCTAATGGTTTGACTTCAACTGACTTGTAAGGATGCTTCTTAAATTTTGGATAGGGCCTTTCAGTAATATCAACAATAAGAGGTGTAGCCATCTCAACAGATTACATATTCAAAGCTTCACAGAAAAGTACCTTTTTCTTCCACGGAGTTAGGATTGATTGATTGCCGGTCGAATTCGTTCTTCGTGCTTCAATCTCTAGATTTTTAGTTCAAATGCTCTTCTTCTTGTTCTCTTCTAATGCAAAGTGATTCAAATGCTTGAGTGAGTGACTTTTTATCCTCCGCAAAACCTAATTTGTCATTGTAATAAATGTGTTGCCCTAACTTCATCCGGTTGCTCTATTTCTTGATACAATTTCTCATGAATCACTCCACAAATTGCCATATCCACTTCTTTTCTTTCGAAAATCCTTTGAAATGGTCTGCAATAGGCTTTTCTACCTTTAATCATCGTGCCAGATTCAGGCACTCACTTACTGGCTTGGGGAATTTGTTTTTCTAAGCAGCTCCCCTTGAGCGAGAGCTCCTAATTCAATTTCTGGGGGGATTACCTACACTAGGTTCCAGCATGAACCCATTATCATTATTCATTTCACCCTTTTAGACCCATGTCATGTTCATTTCATTCTGGATCTTATTCATATCAACTTTTCCCTTGCCTTTGTCTTATCTCTGCTCATCCAATTTTCTGTTTACCGGACCTCTTCTTTCATTATTCCTACTTCTGTAGAATCTTGCAATATGACCAGATCTATTGCAATTAAAGCACACAACATTTCTTTGCTTATTTACTTGATTTCCTCTTGATCTGTACTGATTATCCATGTGTCCAAATCCATTGCAAGAAAAATAGTAGCCATTGAAAGAATTGCCATTTCCTCTATTGTTAGAGTTATTCATTATCATACTTCTGCATTCATTGGATCTATGACCATACTTCTTACACTTGAAGCATTGACCAGAGAAGGATGGACCACTTTGATTTACTCTGCTTTTGCACTGAGTAGCTCTATGACCAAATTTACTGCAATTGAAACAATTTCCATTAAAAGATGGATACCTTTGAGCATTAGGCTGTCTTACCAGAGGTCTTCTAGGTTTGTTTCTCCCATTCCTTGATTGAGAATTTCTTTGTCTGGATCCAGAGCTTTCACCTTTCTCATACCCAAGATCATGCTTATCATCAGCCTTCTTCTGACACTCAAGCACTGCTTCAAGTTTAGCTGAGCTTATCTTGAACTTCTCCTTGTATTCATTTGCAACTTCTAGGTCATGTCTGAGAATGACAATTTGCCTTTCAAGTTCTCTCATTGTCTCTGGTTTCTTGTAGATTAGACTCTAGATGGCCAGCTATTTTGTCCAATCTGCAGTATTCTTCAGTTCTTTCTGTTAGAGTTTGATTCAGGTCTTCTTCCTTTGCTCAATTTCTTTGGTTAGCCTCATTACCCTAGATTCCATCTCATGTTTTAGAACAGAAACTTCTTTTGTCAGCTTCTCACATTCCTTTGTCTTTTCTTCCAAAGCCTCATTCATGCCATTTTCTTCAGTAAGATTAGCTAGCTGATGAAGTAGTTCCTTCCTTTTTTCCATTGATTTCTTTAATTTATCTTTTAGCAAGTCAATGCAATCATCAACATCCTTAAGGTTCACTTTCAGGTCATCTACTTCTGCTTTGGACCGGTCAAGATCTTCTAAAGCCAATTGAAGTTGTTCTCTGAGTGAACCCATTGAAACTCCTTCCCAGATCTTCCTCAAGCTGTTACGCTTCTTTCAAGAAACTTGGCTCTGATACCAATTGTTGGAATTAGGGCTGACAACTAAGAGGGGGGGTGAATCAGTTGTCTGAAAACTTTAGTACTTGCTACAGTTAATTCTTCTTCACTACTTTTTAACAGATTAATGATATAAGCAAGAATTAGTAACACATGAGCAAAAACACAAATAACACACTTGACACCAAGATTTTTAACGTGGAAACCCGGTTAAAGGAAAAACCACGGTGGGGGTTAACCCACAAAGATTATACTCTGTTAAAAGTATTACAAAAGGAGAAGGCACATGCCTTCGGGCTCACTGCCCAAAGCTCACTGCTCAAAAGAGGCTCACTACCTACAAGAATGATTACAAAAGGATTACAGATTATTTGAACTGATGAATAACATTTGTCAATGTAAGAATTCAATTCTAATTAAGTACAGAATACTGATCTTACACACTTCATCTTCACTTTGCCCTGTTTACTGCTCTGCCATGATCCAGACCTTAGATCTCTTCTCTTCCTACCTTTTTTGCACTACTACATCATCACACACCAACCTGCACCAATACACTTGAATCCATCGGCTATATATATCCGCCTCAAGAAATTCAATTTCCTTTCTGTCAGCCTTATGAATAAATTAACAAACAATACAAGTACTCTATTATGTCGGCTGAATCCATACACCACTATTGATTCGTACGAGAAATAACACTTGTAGGTCACCATACATGTCGGCCACTAACATTATATGCCATACGCAACTCACCAAAACACTTCTACTAGATCTGCACAAGGATCTAACACAAGTTGACCTGTTCTTCACTGAGCTGTTTTGTCAAATTAGGACCTAGTACTCAGATGCTCATAACTTTTAATCCCTTTGTCACTAGAGGCTGAAATCTTGGATTTAGATTGTTCTGACATTCCTCTACACTCCCTCAGATTCGCAATGCACAATGATTAACTAGAGAGATCTGCTGACCAAAATACTAAACTTTGCCATATACCCTGTTCTTGTCTATCCAGACTTGACAAATCTTGGAACTGACTTCTGGTATGATCTGATACTACACTGCGGATGTGTGGAATGGACTTAGTTGCCATCAATGACAACACATGGCATGCTTTGCAGTGTCTCTTGCCAACATAACTTTCATGAATTGATTTGGTTGTTATCTTAGAGTAAGATTTTCTAACCAAATTATATGTTGTTGATTATGTTAGCAAAAGATAATGGTGTGTTGTGGGAACATTCGATGATCGTGGCACATGTCACTTTTGGGGCATGGGCTTTACAAAAGCTCTTATTCCCTTGTGTGTTTCAACTTTACCTTAGACGTGCTTGATATCGACAAGCGGGATCAACCAGTATAAGGTGGGGGCATATATCATGGTAATTGTTTGATTATTTTAGACATTGATAAAGCATGTTTGCGTGCACTTCCTTTTCATTGTAAGGCATCTCCACGATGCAAGTGGGGTTGTGTACTTTGATCTATTGCGTATACCTCCTTTTCGTTGTAAGACATCTCCATGATGCGGGTGGGGTTGTATACTTTGAGCACATGCTTCCTTTTCACTGTAAGGTGTCTTCGTGATGCGGGTGGGGTTGCATTTTGAAAGCCCTTTTGCAAAAGGCGGGATGGTGTAACTCTTGAGCTAGTTGCACATCCTTTTAACAAAATCCTCATCGCGAGGTGGGGTTGGATCTTGAGCTATTCACCCTTAAGCATGTCATTGGCAGTTGTGGTAGCGTAGCTTGACTGTTAGGTGTGTTTGACATGTTTTAGAAAGTGGAGTGTAGCGATGAGCTCCTCCTTATCACCCGTGTTTGTTGTGTATAAGACATATAGTGTGTTGACGACATACTATGTTGTGCTCATGTACTTCATGTGTCTTCTGTGTTTTATGTGTCTTCCCTACGTGTCTTGCATTCTTTTGGTGTGGTCTAAAGACGTACATAGCAATGAGCTCCCCCCACGTTGTGTGTTTTGCATGTTTTTACGTGGTCTAAAGATGTGTAGCGATGAGCTCCCCCCACGCTGTGTGTTTTGCTTAGTTAGAATTATATACATGCATAATTGTTTAAATCATGTCTTCTCTTTGTCTTGCGTGATTGTACTCATGTCTTCTCCATGTATTGTGTGCTTCCTTACTATATTCATTGTGTCTTATGTGGCTATTAAGTGTTTTCTTATGTCTGCCTAAGCTTGGGGGCTAGAAATAGTCCTTCAAACTTAGGGTGTATCTTCAGTCTAGTGTTTGATGTGTTTTGATATTCTTTGATCGTACTTTAATGCATGTGCTAAATTGTAAGATCGCACACACATTAAAGTTGGGGCTAAATGTTATGAAGTAAAAAGTAAACACATGCCTTTTTACCTCCTAGTTTAGCTCCTAGGTCCCTGTGTTAACACTCTACATGCAAAATATTCATCCTGATGCAAAATCCCCCGAAACCCATGACAAATGGGAATTAGGGGCCCATTTAATGCCTTACCCTGGACCAAAAAGGCCCCTTGGGACTTGGGCACTTGTGCCCAAGTCCTC
Source organism: Cunninghamia lanceolata (assembly GCA_027924645.1). NCBI lineage: Eukaryota > Viridiplantae > Streptophyta > Pinopsida > Cupressales > Cupressaceae > Cunninghamia > Cunninghamia lanceolata. The sequence continues at coordinate 180,109 of BSBN01001052.1, read as the reverse complement.
CTTGATTGATCGAGGCAGAATTTAATTCATGTCGGTATAGGACCTTTAAATGGTTCTCTCCTTGTCGACTCTTCCAATTTAATTCACGAATGTTAGCAAGAAAGCATATATAAGTGAGTGTTTGAATTCATTTTGAGATGGGTTGATGATAGCGAACTTATGATCTTGGAGAAAAGAGCATTCAACGCATTCATTGTGTTATTGTTGCAGATTTGTGTTTGTATTGTGTGTTGTTAAAGATTTGGAATCATCATGAATCTCTTTATGAGTTGAAGGATCTTTATTCTCCTAAGGACTTCACCTCCAAGGTGACATCATTGTGATTTGAATCATTTCATCATTTGGTTTATCTCTAGCCTCTGCACTGTTAGGGCATGCTCTCTCTCTAACAACGGTGTTGGGAAGCTTGAATGCTATCCTGGGATTTGACTAAGGAAAATCCCTAAACACCACAACCCCAAACCCCTTTTCTTCTTATGTGTAGGTTACAAGTGCGAGGACTGAAGAAGTGAAGGTACAGGAAGGTTGTGTAAGGGAAAGGGTTTCAAGATCTAAAAGTAGATTGCATAAATTCCTCTGTGGAAGACTTGGGCGCCTACCTCGACATCCTCTTACTAAAACAAACACTGGAACAGGCATCTAGACACTCTCAACAACATTTCTCTAGTTTTGAGTTTCTGAAGATCCTGACTTTCAGGACTTGGGCGCCTGCCTCAAAGTCCTCCAACATTTCAGCTTCTGGAGCACATGTCCTAGTATCTCACTGATCATCTTGGTACTTTCAAATCTTGGCTTTCTATTGTCGTTTGTCTATTACAAGCTGATTATCTCATAACTAGGGTTTTACTCATACTTAACCTAGGGTTTGATAAAAGGCTTGGTTAAATCACATCTTTCCGTAGAAAACAAGAACACAAAATCAGTAGCTAAGTCCTCTTCCATCTTGTAGTGACTTAGCTCAGTTTTCTCCTTGAATGTTATTGAGGAAGAGGGTTTGATCTAGTGTACACAAGCTAGCTTACATCATTCACCTTTTCCCCCTTTAACAAATCCTTAACCAATTTTTGATTTGCAGAGGATGATTTTTGGATTAAGGATTGGAATTGAATTTTGACTAGGGATGGATAGAGGAATGGTGGATGATTGATTTAGGATGAGGGATGATTAGATGAGGTTGGGATTTGGATGAAAGTGGATTAAGCTCAATAGTGGGATTAGGATTAGGGGGATTAATGGATGAGATGATTAAGGATAATTGAAGGGATTGGATTAGAATGGATGATAGGTTTGATTAGAGAGATGGGTTGGATTAAGATTACGGATGGAATGGATTAGGATTGGATGATGAAGATGGATTATGATTAAGGATGAAGTGGATTATGAGAGACTCGATTAAGCTCAAATAGTGGGATTGGGGTAAGCTCAATTGATGGGAATTGATTAGGATAATGGTGATGATTGGGAAATGGATGAGGTGGATAATGGATTAGGACCTTGCCTTGATGTAGCAAACTGATTTGGATTAGGGTCCAATGATGATGGATTAGGATGATTTAGGAGTAAGATTAGGATGGTTAGGATAATTAGATGAAGGATTAGGAGGAATTGGATTAAGATAACGTGGATTAAGATGTGAACTTGATAAAGCTCAAATTAAGGGACTGGATTAAGCTCAAGTAATGGGATTTGATGACGGATGAGGGATTTTTAGTGGTGTTTGGAGGAGACTCAACCCAACATTAGGGGGTGCGAGGGGATGGATGCAACCCCCCCCCGTATGCCCCCAATTGGAATTTTAAAAAAAAATGGGCTTATAAAGTTGATGGTTTTGATGGGGGGTTTGATTGAATTAGATAAGCAAGATGGATCCTCTCAAACACAGAGTGTACCACCAAAATGAGGGTGGAACCATTGAAATGGAGTCAGACAAATTTTGGAAGGAGGTTGATGTGAGAATGGGTCCATTGAAAAATAGGACGTATCCACTGAAACAGAATGGATCCACTAAATTGGAGTTAGACAGATTGTGAGCTTTGGTTGGGTCAAACGTATCCGCCAAAATAGGTGATGGATAAGCCGAAATAGGGACATCAAGGATACACTGAATTGGGTGCAATTTGGGTGACTTGGAGGAAGATTGGATGATTTTGATTTGGATCTCTAGATGATTAAGAGGTTATTAGGGATGGGTTGATGGGTGCTTGACCTTAGACAACTTGAAAGTAATAAATCATACAATGCATGCACAAGATGCAAAGGATTTGGATTTGATTTAGATTAAGAGGGTTCATGGGTTTCGACGATGAAGACACACTAAGCACAACAACACCCTAGATTTAGCAAAATAGGTGTGTACATAAGATCATAAGCCCACCTCGCTGCCTTTATTTAGGAGTGATGTGGAAGTCCCATGATGAGGATAACTAACCACTTTTGATCACCCAGGATCGCTCTATGGTGCAAGGGGAGAGCATACACGACATGCACATTCGTTTCTAGAGGGCATATATGCACTTAGCAATAAAGTCAATGTGGATTGTGCAGTAACTTCTTGGGCCTAACTAGTATCCAGTGCATTACAATCTTATATGGTCGAGGGGTCTTAATAATAGGATGTACAGGCTTCTAGAGAATATCCTCGATACACAAGGTGCTTGAGGCCTATGTCTGTGAAATGAGGGTTATATCTAATGGCATGGTGCGAGAGGGTAACCCACTCTCCTCCTTCACTTTGCAAGGTATAAAGTTCTTGCAAGCTTTGCCCAAATGATAAATGTCCCCCAATGGAAGAGTATTTCGATTCTCTCGTAAATTTGTATACCCCACTAGAACATGAGGGTTGAGGTCATCCCCTTGGTGATGAAATCCAAGGTAGCCCCTCTAGGGGAAAGAATCCAAGGTGTTTTTGATCTCCAGGGTCACATGGAGTGCAAGGAGAGAGCATACACACCAAGGACCTTGGGATGAACAAAGATAACAAAGATTAGATCGAATCAAGGTTTTTGATCCCCAAGATCACATGAAGTGCAAGGGGAGAGCATACACCTTGATTGATCCCAAACAAAGCAAACAATGTTCTTTTTAACCCCAAAAATAAATGTTCCTAGATTTAGTGTAAAAAGATGAGTCCTTTGACTTGTGTGCTACAAAACCACAAGATTAGTAGTTGATTAAAGAGTCTTGGACTAACGATTTCTGCACAAAATGATGTTAGATGACAAGGAACATGCATAAGATTACAAGACTCAAGGGTTAGATTGGATGAACTTGAAGAAAATTGAAGAAACATGATGATAGAATAGATCCGCCAAAACATAGAATGGATCCACTAATTTATGGAAATCACAAAAAATGATACCTAAGATGTAACTGCTAAAAAATAGGACGGATCCACCGATTTAGAATGCATTTGCCGATTTACAGTTTTTGCATAGTTTCTGCACAGTTTCTACATAGAATGGATCCATTGATTTGGAACTAATTCTGTAACATTAGTTTGCAATGCATGGAGTCTTGAAAATGCTTGGGGTGAGGGTCAATTATTTATAGATTTTTTGGATGGTGGATGAAGGGCTAGGATTGATTTGAAGAATCAATGGATGAGAATTGATAAGAGCTCTCAAGCAAGGAGAGCTTGCCAAGTAGCATGATGAGATTGGTGGATGAGAGATGTCCTTGGATTGAGGACAAATCAATGGTTGAAAAGTGAGTTGGAAAAAAGGGATGGATAGGATTGAAGGAGGACAAGAAGGGATAAAAAGACCTTTGTACAAAGAACCTTGGCCATACTTTTGTAAGTAGACCATGTGGGTATGTACAAAGGGCCATACCTTTGTACATTTTGGGGATAGGGAGGATTTGACTAGGATTAGGTTAGGATAATGGAATGTGCAAGTAGAAGATTAGCTATTAATTAGGTTTAAGTCACCTAATCAAAAGTGTACACAATTTCCTTGTTTAGATCTAATAAAACCATAACTACGGGGAAATTCAATTATAATCTTTGAGCACATCTTGGTGGGAAATATGTGTTTCTTTAGAGCCACATAGTGCCCAAGTGTTAGTGTTGTTAGAGTAATGAACATCGTCGAAGATGATGTGTAAATTGCAGGGATCATATTTTTGTGCATATGTTTTCGCAAAATAGTTTTCCTCTAAAATTGTTAAGTGCAGCTCAAATAATAATGATCTCAACAGTTTTTAATATTTTGTGTAAATTTATCGAGATTATATTATTACAATTTTTTAAATATAATGGAGATGATAAATGTTATTTAGTTGCAAAATATGTTTACAAGCCTTTTCCGTGAACTAATCTGAAAAGGAAACAAAAAACAATTGAAACCTCTAAGAAAACAAGCCATATGCCTAAGCACTGCTTTTAAAAAATTGTTTGGATAGACATGCTTTAATTGATACAAGAATTCAACTACCTAAGCTTTGATCTTCAACTGAAGTATATATAATAATTATATTAATGAAATTGAGGGTAATCAAATGCTGGAAGCACGCTGCATGTGCTGGTGTTGATTGTTTAACAAATTCGTACCATTATATAGATGCATACGGAGATTCCCGTCGGGAGTCTGCATTATCGATCTGTGTTGCTCTTTTACTGTGGGCAGGCTTTTATCGTTTAGCTAATCTTTTCACTGTTACTGTGCAAAAAAGAGTTGATTTATTTGCCGCCACTGGCCAGACCTCATTATCGAGGCACCACAGTAGAGTACGTTCAACAAAAATATTTAACTTATATCAACATCCTTCTTCGAATCTGCCCATTTCTTCCTATGATCTTCCAATTTTTTAATTGCTCCTGAGAGCTTTATAATCATTGAGGCATTATTACAGCTTGACGCATAAAATAAGACATGAAATGCTTGTTATCATGACTTAGATTCATTACAATATATTACAAATTTAAAACTCTTCTAAACACACCAGTTCATCTTCATTTGAAGAATTTCAGCTTAAGTTTTGAATAAGAATGCCAGCCAATTCATGAAAACAAATGATATTAAAATAGTCTTTATTTTGAGGACTCTAATCAAAACCATATTACAAAAGAACAACATATTTCCATCGACCATAATCAGTTCATATCATCTATTACATGTCTGTAAAGATTTTTGAATGATCAAAGACAAACACATCAAAGTGTTAAAAACACACTTTTTTGAATCGTTAAGCTAGAAATATTACCAGGCTAAGCATTCAGATATCCAGTAGATCCAATAAGAAAAGAATTTATTCAGCCAGCTGGAGAGAGTTTCACAAGCAAAGTAAAAGCAGCTCAAGGACTTTTTTCTTTTCTCCTGCTTCACTCCACCATAATCTGGTGATGGCGTTTGAGAGATTCCTGCCTTTGAAGACGCATTTGGCGATTAAATTTGAGAATAAAAGCTTCCACTTTCCTGTTAAGTTCCTCATCTATCACACTCTCTTCATTTGCATCTTCCATAACTATCATGTTAGTAGATTCTTTGACAGTCTCAGATGGCTTTTGTTTGAGAGCTTGCTCAAAGCATGTATTTTCTTCGATTTGCTTGCAAATAAGCTTGGCCTCATCCATTGAAGGTGATTTCTCTTCTGAGGCCACCAGAAGATAGTTATAACACTTAAACCTGTTCTCATTCTTCTTCAAAAATCCAGCATACAGATCTTGCTCAGTCATGTTAAAATGATACAGAAAACCCCACTTTGTAACATGAACCAAGATACCCATATTCAATAATAAGATAACAAACCTGGAAGTCCAACAACATTGCAACAGCTTGGTGATAAGGCACACCAATGACTTGAGAGCCTCAATGAAACCTACACTCCAACAGAACATCAGCAAGGGAGCAATAATACCCATGATAAAGTAGATTGCAATTTTATTCACCATTGTGATTCTGTTGAAGGTTGTCATGGCCACAGTCAACTTATTTTTGTCTACAGAGTTCATTGACATGTTAAAATCCAAAAGAATAATGGAAGGTTTTATAGAAGATCAGAAGAGAAGTAGAAATGCAGTTGGGTAATGGATAAGAAGCATGGGTTTATAGAAGGGAAATGAAAAAAGATATTTGTTACTAATATTAATGGGAAAATACTGTTAATGGGAAACAGACAATAAGGAGCTTAACAGATACTCTGAACAACCTTAAGAGTGTCAGGACAGGAAGTCTGATTTAAGTTGCATTACTCATGTGATGGTTCGATAGTTGTACTGCTAGTCTTAACAAAATCAGTACAGTTCTTACACACAGAAGAAAGGGAAACAAAAGGGCACAGGAATATAGAAAGCGTGCCATGTGACCCAGGTGCTAAAGAAGGCTTTCACTGAATGTACATCAATTTAACCACTGTGCGTATATTTCTCGCATGCTTGCAAGGCATGCACTTTTTCCTAGATGCTTAAAAGCCCATCACTGTTAAAACTAGAGAATCTTAAGCAGGGATTCAGCCATTGTCGTAAGGATGTGGGTAAATAAATGAATTGTATCCAAATCAAGCTGATTTATTGCATTTAGATTTGATGGGATTCTGAAATGATTAACCTAGACCTCTAGATCCTTCCAAGTGCGGTTTCGATGGCCTTCAAAAGTTCCAAGCGAAAACTTCAACTCTGTATAAAGTCATGCTGCTGCTGATACACTTGTCAACATTCTGCACATAGAGAATAAATGCTCCGAAGTCCAAAAATTTCAAATAACCGGATGGATGAGGATTAATTGTTTCATAATTCCTTCTTGTTTTCCTAAATAAATGAATCATTACAGGTAACAATTCTGGCATTTTTTAAATTTTTTTTAATATTCATTTTTTCAGTTGAACAATTTTTGTTTTCTTTGATGAATGAACAAACCTGGCTAGCAATGGTAAAAGTTCCCATCAAAACATTGCTGATATGACTTGACTCATGGCTTGAGGATACGTATACTTATTCCTATCAATTTTGTGTTGAACTTAATTATGAATTTGAGAAGATGCTGAATGATATAATTTAGTCTTTAAAGTCTTACCATTCCCTTTAAAATGTGTTTTTATATTAATATATGTCTTAATATATATATATAAAATTAAAGTTTTTTCTAATTTTTTTAAAATTATAAAGTTTTTTTATTATGTAGATATATTTATGTTCCTAAAAGATTATTCAAGTGATACAAAAGATCCAAGAGACTTCTTCATTTTATGTTAAGTTAAAAGACAACATACCTTGGATTATGCTTGAAATGGTCAATTTTATATTTATATAATTTTAACATATTCATAAGTATTTGCAAAAAATAATTATCAACTAGAGAATTTACGTACCTCAAATTGCTCCTATTTGGAAAGATTGTTCTTCTTGACAAATGGGACAAAATACAATTGATATGGATTATATTGTTATAGAATAGCACCATAGAAAATGTATCAAACTACACAAATTTGGCTAATATTATCTTTTCATTTTAGATTCTTGTTGATGAATATAGGAGATGTCTATTTCATCTCCAAACTTGTTTCTCAAAAATAGAAAACTGAAAGAAGTTCTTGAGAGTCTAAATTATCCCCTCTCTTCATGCCTACTTTCTAAACTCTATGTATCTAAGTGTTAATGTTGTCACTTAATTTGTAGGTTAAATTGATTGCATTGATGGTCATAAAAACATAAAATGTGTGCAACTAAATTACACTGAAATGAAAAGGAGATTATTGATCAATTTTAATTTGATAAGGGTGTTGTAGTGGATGGTTTCTTACATGAATCACTGAAAACTCTATAAAGAGTACTGCACAAAGAAGGGAAACTAAACAGTGGTTACAAGAGACTTTAAAAGAGCATTTTAAGGAAATGAATTTACTTATCATTAAAATGTCCTACCTTTTGATCAATCATACTTGACCTATATACCATTTGTTGAGCTAAATAATACTTAAATTTCACATTTGCCAATATTGATAAGTCATCATAGTATTTGTTATAAATGGCATGCTTAATTCTTTGTTTCCTTTACTTATTATTCAACATTAATAAGACTTTTGTTTCTATGGATTTTGTTAAGAGTCTCTTAAAATAGAGCCTTGGAATTGTAATCATAGTCAATTCATAATTGGATTCAATTTAACAAGAGCAATCTATTTTAATATGATAGTAAGATGAAATATCATTAACTTTATGTATTCAATATGTTGGATATTAGGTGGGTTAAAAGGAAATCCATAGAGGGGGCTAAGTAAAGCTCCAAGAGTATAGGAAGAAGGGAAGGAGGTTGAATCTTATAATAAGCATTTATTAGTTTTGTATAACTATGACTCTAGTCTAGAACATAGAATGAACCTCAAAACAAATGAAATAGCATTTGGTATTACTCATAAAGGAATCATAAATTATTAAAGGATAAAGAGCCTTGCTTGATTGGTGAGTACAAAAATTATGAGAAAATGATGAGGGTTATCACTTGAGATGAGTGGGGATGACCTCAAACAGATCCCCTAAAACTAAGATAGAGATGGACCACGAGAAGGAGAGTTGTGACTATCCACAAGGAGTAAGAGAGTGACTAGAACACATTGAAGGATCAAATGCCTACCTATAGTCTCTAGGAAAAAAGGCTCATCCTTTACTAGGAAGGGGACCATAAGATGAGAAGCGCACAACGGGAACAAACAATTGATCAAAAATTAAACTTTTAAACCCTTGAACCTTTTTGAACCGTTTCTAGTTTTGGCGAACAGGTCTTTGAACCTTTGAACCTTTTGAACCATTTCTAGTCCATGCAAACATGTCTTTGAACCTTTGAACCTTTGAACCTTTTGAACCGTTTCTAGTCCATGTGAACAGGTCTTTGAACCTTTGAACCTTTTGAACCTTTTGTTTTCAGCAACACTTTGTCCGTCGACCATTTTACAACTTATCTCTTTGAATGTCTTAGTCACTCTGATGTGAGGTTCAATACTCTTTGCCTATCGGCAAGAAAATCACCATCGGTCATCTTCAAGTTTGTCACTTTGACATCGTAACTCTTCCCGATGGGTGACTCTATGCTTCTTGCCTGTCGGCAATACAATTACTATCGGCCATGTTAGAATTTGCTTCGCTAATACGTCGATGGACCAACCACTCTTCGGCGTGACTTCAACCTTCGGTGAACTTGATTTGAGTTCCAGCGATACGCCGATGCACAGTTTACTTTCTCCCTCTTCAACCGAACCCTAGCACATGGAGATGCTAGGTCAACCTATTGTGCAAAACACTCTGTCTGGATTCTCTGCATCGTCAAACACAAAAGCAGAACAAGAAACAAACATAAATACTTGTACAATGAATCCATTCCACCGATTTCGATAGAAATCGTACTAGTGGAATGCTTCACATCAACATACTGCAACAATGGAAAGCACAGAAAGAATAGAAATCTATAGTTATACTAATTGCAGTTACAGGGAACAAAAATCAAATTGAGGGAACATAATAGTTTTATTTCTCCTTAGAACAATACACACTCACACACTTCTCCTCCTCTCTCTCCCTTCCGATGTTTCCTTCCTCTCGTTGTTATCAACTCAACCTGCCAGCAGTTGGAAAACCAATCGATGCAAACAGTTGGGAGACTAACCGATCCAAAACGGCTTCAAACTGTCCTACTGCCCTGTTTTGGCACTATGTGATTACAATATGACAAAAGTGTGTTTTAAGTCACTTAGGACTTACAAAAATGGGTTCTAGGTCCTGAAGACAAATGGAAATGAAAATGCATTGGTCAAATAGACCTTATTACAAAAGAAAATAGGATTTTCTAGGTGCTCCTGCACCACCATAGGAGACTTAGTATTAGATATACTTACACTCTAGATTACTTGTTGTTACTTAGCCTATGCTAATCTATGTCTCATTTACATCAATGGTACTTGCATGGTTGAGAGGGAAGTTAAACCATCTCCTTTTTGATATATGTATAGTGATTGTATTGTACACAGATAGACATCATAAGAATGAAGAATGAATTGGTGTTGATTTCATTAGTATATCTATGTAAGTTTTCTCTACAATCATATTTTTCTCCTTTTGTTATCTAAATAGGAACAACAAGTGACAATAGAGTCAGGTTGATCCTATACATATGAAGATGGAGTGATGCTTCCATGAAAATTGTAGTCTACACAATAATTGCACCTTCACATACATATCAAGTATAGTCTTAATTGATAAGAGAAAATCCACCTTGCCTTAGGTAATAGATGGCATGTTCTTGTACTAGTTGTGTAAAATGTTCTTAGTCAATGTCAAGCCTACAACCTACTTTTTATGATAGAAACACTCTTACCAATTACACTATAGTATCACATATAAATTGTTGCAAGTATGTGCTAATTGGTGTTGTCATTAGTGTCGATTGTGTTCTCTATTGTTACTATTGCTATTTTATTAAGTAGTTGAATTAATGATGATGAGATTGCCTTCAAGAAGTACTGAAGGTGTTAAGAATATGTTCCTCTTGTTGAGTTTCCAAGTGCTTTTGAGAAAATTTGATTAATATTGGAAACAGTGTGTTGAAGAAGTCTTCTAGTTTACAGAATATTGTTCGCATTTTTGCTCTGCATTTCTTCTATGTTCATGATCTAAGTGTATAGTTTGGATATGTTGTTGAGAAGTGTTTGAAGATGCTAAATCCAGAATTTGGTACTCCGGATCACTATATAGTAAAAGTTATGTTCACCAGTTTGAAGACAGTGTTTGCAGTGTGTCTAGGAGAAAGTATTTTGCTCTACATTTCTCCGCAGAATGGTTTCAGGTGTTACATTTATGGATATATTCTTATAAGGTGCTCATCTATCTTCTATCCAAAAGGTTTGTGATTTGGTGCTCCGGAAAGCAATTTATTGTGTAGCAGAGTTCGACAATGTTGTTTGTAAGTAGATTGTGAACTTCCTTCAAGTGAAAGTTGTTGTGGCTGAATTTGTTGGTTTCTAGGTGACTTCAAGTTGTTTGTGGATGTTTCTAGATTATGTTAAAGCTTTGTTCAAGGTCTGTAAGGTCTGTTTATCTTTGAGGAAGCATGTACTTAAAAAGTTCTTGGTGTTAACACAAGTTTGGCCGATTTGATTATTTTCGCTAATTTCGGTTGTGCTTCGTTGATTGTGAAAGCATGTTGAAGCATGTAAGAATGATTTTAGGTCCGTGCTAAAGTGTGATGTGGTATGCATTCGTTCCCTGCCTCGGTGAGAATGTTTAGGTCTAGACCTAATTTGAATTTTATGAGTTATGATGTGTTACCGACCTTGGAGAATGTTTTCATGATTGATGATGCTATAAATAAGTGTTAAGGAGTCGTGGATGTGTGCGCGCATGGGGGATATGATGTGAGTGATGCGAATTTGATCAGGGCAGTGAGAGATCTCATGTGTTAGGCTACTGGATGTAGTGAGCAGAAGGTGCCTGTTGTGATGTTCACAACACGCCCCATTATGCTCCTTAGCAAAATGGGGACCCCTGCTGATGTTTTGCTTTTTGCTTCTGCTTGTGTTTTTCTGCTTTCTGGCGGTCTGGTAAAAATGAGGGTCAGGTGCATCATCATCATGATAAGGTAGGTCATCATCATGAGGTCTGTTTGTCAAAGTTCATATTTTGTTGCTGTGACCTCATATTTAGAAAGAGCTTGAAATTCCATGCAGGTTTGCCTTTTACTTCACTTGAAAATTTTTCCATATGTGAAAGTTATGCACGGTCAAAGTCTTGGTCAAACCTGATATTCGCAGGAGGATCATCATATTTTTTATATCCTAAGTCATGTTGTCAGGATCATCATGATCTTGGTCTATCACCCGCTAAAAATCATGCAGTCGCAATATCCAGACGTCAATCTTAGGTGGTAGTGCCCTTTACCCGTCAAATGGCCTTAGGCGCATCATCAGCATCATGATTTTCTTAAGAGCGTCATATTTTATAAACTTGGTTTTGCTGTATAGGGACATCATCATCATATTTGAAACGCACCCCCCCCGACAATATCCTGAGGTTCAAATATCATGATGACATCGGCTTTAAGTCAAGGTAAGTTCCCCCGTCGAGTGGTCCTTTGTATCGCGAGCATCATCATGATATTTCAACATTACCTGATCTTATAATATCATGCTGATCACCCAGACTTAGAAAAATCCACCTTCGGCATATTTGCATGTGCGTGCTATAAACCTATCGCAAGGTCATCATCATGATATTTGCTGAACTTCGAATTATGATGATGACGACTTCATATCACCCTGATCTTTCACGAGGATCATTTGCTGAATTTCGCCAAGTGCTGGGATCATCATCATCATAATTCGATTAAGAGGATCACCATCTTCATATCCTCCTGATCTCCGGTTAGCAAAATATCATGATGATCACCCTATCTATTCAGAAGTGGTCGATATTACATTTCTCAACAGCATCATCATATTTTACAATATCATCCCTAGCGCAAATATCATGATGACCAACTCATCCTTGTGCTCCGAAAGCGAAATATGATGATGACGTCATCATCATATTTTTATCCTGTCATATTGTCAACATCATCATGATCTTGTTTGTCCACCTGATATTTCGCAAAGTCCTCCTGCCGATGAAATACAACCTTTTGCAAGTATCCTGATGATCATCATCATCCTGATTTGTCTTCAGCAGGATATTTTTTCCCAAACATGATCCAGTTGGCGGAATATCATGATGACGTCATGTTCAAGTTTAACGAAGGCTCCGAATATCATGATGACGTCATCCCGATCTGATAAATGAAGAAGCAAATATCCTGATGAACATCATCCTCATCATTTTTTCCCTTCAACAGGATATTTTCCAAAGCACGATTCGGTTCCCAAATATGATGATGATGTCTTATTCTATGTTCGACAGAGGTAAATATCCTGATGATCATCATCATCATTTTTCCTTCAAACAGGATATTTTCAAGCACGATCCGGTTCTGAAATATGATGATGACGTCTTATTCCAAGTTCGACAAAAGCCCCAAATTCGATGATGATCATCATCATCCTAATCTTTCGAGAGGGTTACCTTGGCCGCGAAAGGGTCATATTCACTTCATCATCCTGATCATGCTCCTTAGGTGACCCGATATCACAAATATCCCCCTGATCTTAACCGGATATGACGATGACGTCATCCTTAGCATTTTAATGAAGCCCGAATATCATGATGACGTCACCATCATCTTCCTTTCCTCGGCAGCATGATTATATTCATATCCTCCTATTCTTCTTCAACATGATGATGATGATGTTGTTGTTCTTTTCTCCAATATGCAGAAGCGGAATATCATGATGATGAGGTATATCGACTAACCTGTTTTTTTGACGCACCGACAGCGAATATCATGCCGATGGGCGGGAAATGAGGCGGTGGACATTTTAAAGTGTTTTTTTTGGCGCCTCTGGCATTTTTTCGGTCAGCGATGGTTGACCCGTGAATCTTGAGCAGTCTGAACGCATTTTTTGACGCATTTTGAGAGGATTCTGGATCCGATTTTCTCCATCTTGCGCAGTCACCATGATTTAAACGCTTATTTTAATTTCATGCTGTTTTTATGATAAATGTAAAACTTATTGCTTGTCTTGTCTTGCAGGCTTGCAGTTGAGGAAGCAGCTGGAAAGTCAATACAGTGACCTCATGGAGGAAGAAGATATGATCTCAGGAGCAAGAAGATAGAGATGAAATGCAAAAGGTCAAGGCCATTCAAGTAAAGAAGAAGGTCGCAGCTGAAGGTATTATCACAAAAGACAAACAGAAGTTATTACCCAGCTGCCGGAACTTCTCAGAAGGGGCAATATTTCGCCCAGATTAGACCACTGCTCTGAGATATTTTTGAGAACTGGTTCACCTGCATTTATTGCTGTAACTAGGGGTTTGAACCAGGGGTTCAGTTAGGTTTTTGCTGTAGTGAGGACAATCAGAATGTCTTTATATTGTGCCTCTCTACACTGTAATACTTTACAACAGGGGCTACAACAGGGATTTTTAGGGCCTACAACAGAGATTCTAGGAAAACACAGCAAGATAGCTTAGCATAGTTTAGAAGTAGAAGAAGGAGGTCGCCTGTTTGTCTGCAGTAAGGTGCGCGTGGAATGTCTGGCTGCCTTACTGTATCTGTAAAGCTTGTAAGTTCTCTGTAGTATGATCAATGAAACTAAGAGTCATTCTTACATTGTAAATCATGTATGGCTATTCGTTTCTAATACAATAGAATCTGGAGTTCTGCATCTATCTTCTGAGTGTTCTCCTGCTCTTCTTTGTGTTTTGAAATATCTTCTTTGAGAGCTTGCAATTTTAAATGTATGTTTGTGAAAATGCTCAGAACTTACATTTAGGGTTTTTACTGTGGATTTGATCAGATTACTGTGGTATTTACATAGTGCATAACAGAAACACTTAGATCCTTCGGTAGATTAAGTGAGGTATAGAGTAGATCTTTCTAACTTTTCCCAACCCATCTGAAATATCTAGCTGAAAACGTAGAAATCCAAAGGAAATTGTCTCAAATTTGAAGAAGCATGCATAACAGAGCTATAAGTAGACAGTTTTCATAAACAGATAAAGAAGAAAGCTGCAAAAATCCAAGAAAACCCTCTAAAACTTGCAGCCCAGTATCACTTGTATGCAAATAAACAGAATACTTGTTGAAATCTATGACCTCTTTGCATATTCTTAGTCCAGTAAACCACAAAACAAACCTAAACTACGTAAGGCCCCTTGAACATTACAGCTTCACATTGACCAACTGAACTTGACCAACCGAACCATTGTAGACTTGGGATTAGTTGAATCACCAAATGATTCCTTCTTGTCTTTCAAGTATAGTTTCAGTTCATTTTATGTGAATTTTAACTTATTGTTATGATTGCATCAAAACAGTCATCAACAGTTTTCTGGCGCTAGAAGGAGGGCCTGATTTGGTTTAGGGTTAATTTTCTGAGTTTAAATGCTATATTCTGAGATATGTTAGATCTCATAAAATTTCAAAGGCCTAAAAAGTTGAAAGAGGGTCCTATTTTTAATGGACTCATATAGGGGCAGTTTTCAAGTTGACATTCCTTCATTTCAGAAAGCTTTGAATAACTAGCTTTATCCCAAAAATTTATATAGCTATGGTTTATTTGGAAGGTGTAGGATACATAAGTCCATAGATCATGGTGAGCTTAATTGTCTATCTTTCCTTACAAGATTAGATTTACATTTGAAAGGACTAATCTCTCTCTCAGATGTGTTCAGGGCTGAAAGCTGGCAGGAAAAAGAAATTTTGCAGCAACAAGCTAATACAACACTAGAAACTAATAGGTGGTTAGAAAATACAATAGAAAAATCAATTCTGGAAGGGAATGATAACAGAGCATCTTTTCTTAGGTCATATTATGGAGGGATTGATAGTAGGTCTCTACTTCCTAATACAGGAAAAGGGGAGTGCAAGTATAAGTCTTTTAAATCTTGTAGAGAGGAAACCATTTGTCAGGATAAGGTTTTTATTGCTGACCCTAATGCTTTTGGTAAAGACAGTAAAACATCTTTCCTTAAGTCATTTTATGGAAAGGAGAAATGTGGGCAAATGAAAAAATTAGAGTGCACTGAAATTGATAAGATCCTTACTGTAGAAACTAGTGAAGTCATAGAAAAGAAGGTAAATCCTAGTGTTACAACTAACTTCTTTGAATTAAATGATCAAAATCAAGATTGTTGCAGGTTAATAGAAGCAGACTCCACACTAGACGATAAATGTGAGTCAGTTGATGACCAATTCTTAAAAATTGAAAATACAGAAGATCATGGAGCTGCTGTGCATAATCAGACATCGCCCCAGCACCATGTTGAAAGTAAAACAGGGGAGTATTCCTATCAATCAAAAGATGTCGTCCCACCTTTACTCTCAAGTGATTTAGAAATGATTAATTTCTGTATGTCAGATTATGATGATGGAGATACTTACTTAAGTGCTGATGTGCAGGAAACTAATGAGAACATTGAGAAGTTTGCTAAATTTGAGGATAAACTGAACATCCAGAATGAAGAAACAAAGCTGGATGAAGATGAAGAAATGATACATCTAGAGTCATTCTTCTTTCAACTTGAAGAAGGACTAGACATAGAGCTGGGCAATGAAAATGCAGAGCTAAATGAAGAGCCAGCTACTAATAAACAAGTGTGTTCCACAGAGCTAAAGGCGCATCAGGTTGTCTCTTTCCTTTCCTTAGTAAATGATGATAAATGCTATTTTGATTATGGAAATTCAAGAGATAGGACATGCTTATGGATTAATCATAACCCTGATGAGCAGCCTCAGTTACTCATTAAGGGCTATTCTGATAAACACAATGAATCTAGAATATCAGAATTTTTTTCAGAATTCAAAGATAAATCTGCTATGATGAGGACCATAACTAGTACCCTGTTACTCCTGCACAACCTAAAGAAATATGCAAGTAGGGGTGTTTTTGGGTCCTTTTCCTGGGTTCCTAGTTGCCTTGTAGAGGCTTGTATATAGTCTGGTAGGGTAGTTGTTTTTGTTTTTGTGTTCTTCTTTTGCTGTTTTCTTTTTTAGGTTGGTTGTTTGTATAGCTTGTCTTCTTTTTGTTTCTTTCTGTTTGTACAGTTTTTTTTTTTGTTGAGTTGTTTGTACAGCCTGTTTGTTTGGTTTGTTTGTTGTCTCCTCAGCAGGGATCTTTATTTTACTGTAGAGTATTAAGGAGCAGAACTAGCAACCATTCAAAACAGTATAAAATTTAGGATATTCAGGTTAACCATTTGCAATTTACACATAACCTGTCACTGTCATGAATGAAGAGAGTTGTTCATCTTCTGAAGTTTTGTATTCAATAAACGTGATTGAGAATTCGAAGCAGGTTTCTTACGATGACACACCTAAAATCCTTGGGTTTGTTGAACCTACCAGTGTAGATATTAGGTGAAAAATCAGAGGTCACCCTTGCTACCATTACAATTCTCAGCTTAATTTCAGCAAGTGTCCACTCCTTGCATCATCATGAAGTTACAAATTGCTATATCTTGTGAAATCTTTCAAAATTAGAAAACAAAAAAATAAAAAAATAAATAAATAAAGCGGATTATACTGAAAATCCAGATTAAGCCATCTAAGTAACTCTACCGGGGCTATGGACGCTCGCTGGCAGTGGGGCTCTACTTAGGAGAATTGTAACGATAACCTTGCCGGGGCTATAGACGCTCGCTGGCAGCAAGGCTCTATCCGGTCGGCTATGAGGGAATATCCTCACCTACGTAGGCTAATGTCAATCACTGGTTTGTTCAACCGATCTTCAAGATGAGGATAATTAATCACATGCACACAACTAAACTGAAAATGGAAATTCATGCATCTTTATTGAACACTTTGAGTCTCAAGCTGAATAGTAATTTGCAAGAAAGATAGTTGGAAGTTATGAGTTCATTTCACCTAGTTTCCTTGAACACTCTGAATTTAATTGTTTTGTTTTGGTTGCTAGTAGTTGTTGTGATGTTCACAACATGCCCCATTATGCTCCTTAGCAAAATGGGGACCCCTGCTGATGTTTTGCTTTTTGCTTCTGCTTGTGTTTTTCTGCTTTCTGGCGGTCTGGTAAAAATGAGGGTCAGGTGCATCATCATCATGATAAGGTAGGTCATCATCATGAGGTCTGTTTGTCAAAGTTCATATTTTGTTGCTGTGACCTCATATTTAGAAAGAGCTTGAAATTCCATGCAGGTTTGCCTTTTACTTCACTTGAAAATTTTTCCATATGTGAAAGTTATGCATGGTCAAAGTCTTGGTCAAACCTGATATTCGCAGGAGGATCATCATATTTTTTATATCCTAAGTCATGTTGTCAGGATCATCATGATCTTGGTCTATCACCCGCTAAAAATCATGCAGTCGCAATATCCGGACGTCAATCTTAGGTGGTAGTGCCCTTTACCCGTCAAATGGCCTTAGGCGCATCATCAGCATCATGATTTTCTTAAGAGCGTCATATTTTATAAACTTGGTTTTGCTGTATAGGGACATCATCATCATATTTGAAACGCACCCCCCCCGACAATATCCTGAGGTTCAAATATCATGATGACATCGGCTTTAAGTCAAGGTAAGTTCCCCCGTCGAGTGGTCCTTTGTATCGCGAGCATCATCATGATATTTCAACATTACCTGATCTTATAATATCATGCTGATCACCCAGACTTAGAAAAATCCACCTTCGGCATATTTGCATGCGCGTGCTATAAACCTATCGCAAGGTCATCATCATGATATTTGCTGAACTTCGAATTATGATGATGACGACTTCATATCACCCTGATCTTTCACGAGGATCATTTGCTGAATTTCGCCAAGTGCTGGGATCATCATCATCATAATTTGATTAAGAGGATCACCATCTTCATATCCTCCTGATCTCCGGTTAGCGAAATATCATGATGATCACCCTATCTATTCAGAAGTGGTCGATATTACATTTCTCAACAGCATCATCATATTTTACAATATCATCCCTAGCGCAAATATCATGATGACCAACTCATCCTTGTGCTCCGAAAGCGAAATATGATGATGACGTCATCATCATATTTTTATCCTGTCATATTGTCAACATCATCATGATCTTGTTTGTCCACCTGATATTTCGTAAAGTCCTCCTGCCGATGAAATACAACCTTTTGCAAGTATCCTGATGATCATCATCATCCTGATTTGTCTTCGGCAGGATATTTTTTCCCAAACATGATCCGGTTGGCGAAATATCATGATGACGTCATGTTCAAGTTTAACGAAGGCTCCGAATATCATGATGACGTCATCCCGATCTGATAAACGAAGAAGCAAATATCCTGATGAACATCATCCTCATCATTTTTTCCCTTCAACAGGATATTTTCCAAAGCACGATCCGGTTCCCAAATATGATGATGATGTCTTATTCTATGTTCGACAGAGGTAAATATCCTGATGATCATCATCATCATTTTTCCTTCAAACAGGATATTTTCAAGCACGATCCGGTTCCGAAATATGATGATGACGTCTTATTCCAAGTTCGACAAAAGCCCCAAATTCGATGATGATCATCATCATCCTGATCTTTCGAGAGGGTTACCTTGGCCGCGAAAGGGTCATATTCACTTCATCATCCTGATCATGCTCCTTAGGTGACCCGATATCACAAATATCCCCCTGATCTTAACCGGATATGACGATGACGTCATCCTTAGCATTTTAATGAAGCCCGAATATCATGATGACGTCACCATCATCTTCCTTTCCTCGGCAGCATGATTATATTCATATCCTCCTATTCTTCTTCAACATGATGATGATGATGTTGTTGTTCTTTTCTCCAATATGCAGAAGCGGAATATCATGATGATGAGGTATATCGACTAACCTATTTTTTTGACGCACCGACAGCGAATATCATGCCGATGGGCGGGAAATGAGGCGGTGGACATTTTAAAGTGTTTTTTTTGGCGCCTCTGGCATTTTTTCGGTCAGCGATGGTTGACCCGTGAATCTTGAGCAGTCTGAACGCATTTTTTGACGCGTTTTGAGAGGATTCTGGATCCGATTTTCTCCATCTTGCGCAGTCACCATGATTTAAACGCTTATTTTAATTTCATGCTGTTTTTATGATAAATGTAAAACTTATTGATTGTCTTGTCTTGCAGGCTTGCAGTTGAGGAAGCAGCTGGAAAGTCAATACAGTGACCTCATGGAGGAAGAAGATATGATCTCAGGAGCAAGAAGATAGAGATGAAATGCAAAAGGTCAAGGCCATTCAAGTAAAGAAGAAGGTCGCAGCTGAAGGTATTATCACAAAAGACAAACAGAAGTTATTACCCAGCTGCCGGAACTTCTCAGAAGGGGCAATATTTCGCCCAGATTAGACCACTGCTCTGAGATATTTTTGAGAACTGGTTCACCTGCATTTATTGCTATAACTAGGGGTTTGAACCAGGGGTTCAATTAGGTTTTTGCTGTAGTGAGGACAATCAGAATGTCTTTATATTGTGCCTCTCTACACTGTAATACTTTACAACAGGGGCTACAACAGGGATTTTTAGGGCCTACAACAGAGATTCTAGGAAAACACAGCAAGATAGCTTAGCATAGTTTAGAAGTAGAAGAAGGAGGTCGCCTGTTTGTCTGCAGTAAGGTGCGCGTGGAATGTCTGGCTGCCTTACTGTATCTGTAAAGCTTGTAAGTTCTCTGTAGTATGATCAATGAAACTAAGAGTCATTCTTACATTGTAAATCATGTATGGCTATTCATTTCTAATACAATAGAATCTGGAGTTCTGCATCTATCTTCTGAGTGTTCTCCTGCTCTTCTTTGTGTTTTGAAATATCTTCTTTGAGAGCTTGCAATTTTAAATGTATGTTTGTGAAAATGCTTAGAACTTACATTTAGGGTTTTTACTGTGGATTTGATCAGATTACTGTGGTATTTACATAGTGCATAACAGAAACACTTAGATCCTTCGGTAGATTAAGTGAGGTGTAGAGTAGATCTTTCTAACTTTTCCCAACCCATCTGAAATATCTAGCTGAAAACGTAGAAATCCAAAGGAAATTGTCTCAAATTTGAAGAAGCATGCATAACAGAGCTATAAGTAGACAGTTTTCATAAACAGATAAAGAAGAAAGCTGCAAAAATCCAAGAAAACCCTCTAAAACTTGCAGCCCAGTATCACTTGTATGCAAATAAACAGAATACTTGTTGAAATCTATGACCTCTTTGCATATTCTTAGTCCAGTAAACCACAAAACAAACCTAAACTACGTAAGGCCCCTTGAACATTACAGCTTCACATTGACCAACTGAACTTGACCAACCGAACCATTGTAGACTTGGGATTAGTTGAATCACCAAATGATTCCTTCTTGTCTTTCAAGTATAGTTTCAGTTCATTTTATGTGAATTTTAACTTATTGTTATGATTGCATCAAAACAGTCATCAACAGTGCCTACTATATTCAGTGATGCTGCGAAGATGTTTGTGTTGTGATGGATATTGAACTTCATTGGAAATGAACTTCATGCATAGGTTAGATGCAACTATATCAGTTTAAATCTTGGCAGTGACGCATTATTCTCTTCTTTCTTTTTTAGTGGGCAGTGAGTCCACTTGTAGTGAGCATTCTTTCTTTTGGGCAGTGAGCCTTTGTAATTTGATATTGTTACTACATTATATTGTTAGCTAATCCTCATCGTGGTTTTTCCCTTTTAGGGTTTTCCACGTAAAAGTCTGGTGTTCTCTTGCATATGGTGTTGATGTGTTTAAGTTTCTGTTATTTGCTTCTCATGTTTAATCATCATAACAGATTAAGGGTTTAAGTGAACCAATGTGGATATGAATATGTTTGTGAGGGTTTGAAATTTCTGATATAACTAATTTACCCCCCCTCTCAATTGTCTTGTGCATTCACCATAAAGAGCATCTATTTTTTATCAATTTTATTTTGACTAAAGTTGAAATTACAACTCACTAAATGTTTAATCTATTCGAATCCACCTAATAGGAATTGTAATGTTGCTATTGATCCAATGCATTTTTTTTCATGGCAACAACAATGAATATTTTACAACCTCATATATTGGTAATTTAAACATCAAAATTTTGTTATCTTCTTGTGCTACATCTGCAAGGTGAGTTGAGTTGTCATGAGAAGTGCATTGAAACAATGATACTCTAGAAAATTTTATACACACCATGAGCGATGTGTTGATCAAATTAAATTTCTATTCAAGATAAATGTGTCATGCATGACCAATAACAATGGAAAGATAAATGTGGCATGTAACTTGCAAATCAATCTTCAAGGTTAGAAGGTCAACTCCTTGTCTATTCTAACTAAGCCTAATTTATGGGGGGTTGAAAATGGAAGAGATGTAGAAAAAAAACAAAATAAAAAGGCTCATGCTAAATAGATTTCCTCTTACAACAAGAATAGAGGTTTGTAATACATGGTGTGATGGTCAATAGAAATAACAATCAAATATGTACATGCATCGGACAAATTCATACACACAACCACCAAAGTCAGAAATTCTAGAACAACAACCTCTTAGATCAATGTTTTTGATAGTATTGAACATCCACATACAATATAATATTACTAAATATAGACACATGTGCAAAGGTTCCTCTATTATATTACAAAATAATGAGAAAGAGATTCATACCTTAGGCTCAATAGCTCAACTACATCAAACTAAATCTCTCTAAAAATGTGCACACAAGCCACTATTTATAGCAAGATATCTCAACCAACAATTAATGATTCCCCCTAAAATGTTTGAATTTCAAATTATGTAACTAATGAGAGGAATGGAATTATATAATTTGGATGACTTTAATGTTCCTATCAATGATTGTGATGCTTTGGGAAGAGCAAAATGTACCTAGATCAATGAATTATACCACTTAGTACTACATTGACCATACTTGAGTAGTTGGATGTCATGTCTCAGGTGGTACAAAGGAAGGGGACATTAGCATTTAATATTGGAAAGTATTATGAGGAAGAATTTTGAATTTTGATGAGAAACAACCCCTGCCTAAATAGATCTACATCATAGAATTGCCTTAATATGCCATGAGGAAACCACAAACATAAAAATTAGGTTGTCAGGTAGTATTATAGCTAAGAAATATGAAGAACAAGCCTCACACTAGACAAATTATGGTTAGATGCAATCCATCATGGTAGTTTAGACAATTCATGTTATTCTTCATGGATGGTTTTTTGTCGCACATATGTTTCTAGTGGTTGTCATTGATGTCAACACTTAGAGTTTGGTTGTCATTGATATGATGTGGTTGTTGGTTTAGTGTTGCTGAAGTTCCTAAATGGATGCCATCCCTTGAGTGTGGAAATAAGTGATGTTGCTGATCTTCATAGTTGAATGACATGACTTGCTGATGTTCATGGTTGCATGTCATGCCTTGATTAATGTTTAGTAAAGTGGTATTGATCATGTTTGTGGTCAGCAAAGATGATTTCATGATGATATATTAAGATGGGAATTAGAAGCTATGTTGAGGTTGAGAATATTTTGTATGATCCTTCCCGTTGTTCCTAAGGAAATATGTGTTGATACAAGAAGACTCTGGCCTTTGGATGTTGGTAAAGGTTTCTACTACAGGAAGTTGCCTTGAAGCTTGGTTGATAAAATGCTCTGCATTTCTCCGCATTTGAAGATATGGTCATGCGGATCAGAAGTTAAGTATGATATAAAGATGCTAAATCCAAAGTTTCAGAACATTTGCTTCTCCGCAGTGAAAGATATGAGTGATAGAGTTCTGGTATGTGTTCTAGGTAAAATGATGATGAAGGCCTGTTGAGATGCTCCACATTTCTCTGGAAGTTAAGATTTTCTCATGCAATTTTGAGGACATGTTCAAAGATGTGCAAAACATACTACATTGTAGTTTCAGGTGTTTTCAAGATCCACAAGTTTAGTTTTCAAATGACAAAAGGGATATAGATGGTTCTAGATGCCTAATTGTTCTTAGGATACATGTTTGAGTACTTGCACTAATTCATTACTGCATGAAATGGTGAATTGACTAATGAAGAATGATCTTGATGATCTTGTGATGTTTCCTATTGGTCCATAAGATGTTTCTTAGTCTCTCTAAAACTGGTTGTGGTCCAGAATGATGGTATTGCTGGGTTATGCCTCTTCTTGGCTAACTGAAGAATGTTGGAGGTGTGTGCCACAAAGTGATTTCTATGTGGAGTTCAAGAATTGGTTGGAGATATTGTGTGGGTCATGCCGACTCATCTGGGAGAAGAACAAGTAATTTTTAATCATCCATGAGTACCGCCAAGATCGTAAAGACTGTTGTGCTACAAGCTTCATGTTTTCTTGCTTAAGGACAACCTAATTCAATTTTATGAAGTGTGCATATGTTATTATTTGAAGGATGTTGATGTGAAGGATGTTTAGGACTAGGTTAAACATGTTTTGAAGTCTGCAAGGCATGTTTCTCCTATTGGTGATGTGTGTAGTCCTGTTTAGGGCTTGTCTTCTACTGTTTCATGTAGTTTGATCTTTGGCCGACTTGTAAATTTAATATTCATGTTGTCTTTAGCTAACAAGCAATTTAATCAATGTAATATCATGTATATATTGTAAACCTAGTTGATCTAGGTCACGTATGATTGTGAAAATGAGAATGTGAAGAGCAGAATATGAATATGATATGCATTATGATGTGCAACTGAAGGAGAAAGAGAAGAAGTATTAGAGGCTGTCCTGATTTATCTTGAAGAAATCTTTGAGACAGAGGAGAAGTGAAGAGTGTGCCTAACTAATCTTCAAAGGTGGTGAGTCAAAAGAAAAGCTTCTTGAAAGCTAAAAGTAGTGAATCGGTAAACAACAAAGAAGACTGTTGAAGAAAGTGTAGAAGTTGTCAAAGTAGAAGAGCAATCATCAAAAGAGGAGTAAAAAGGTAGTAGTGCAATCATTAAAAGTTTGAGCTTCATTGTCATTTTTAGGAATTAGAAGGCCTATCATACTATAATCTTTCCTGAATTTGATCTTAGTTCAGGGAGTAGTTGCTTCTTTGGGATGTATCCCTAAAACAAAGTCAGCAAGGAGTTGTAGCTTCCTTGGGAGTGACCCTAAAACATTTCTTTGGGGAGTAGTAGCTTCCTTGGGTTGTAGCCCTAAAATAAAGTCAAAAGGGAGTAGTAGCCTACTTGGGTTGTAGCTCTAAAACAAAGTCAGCAGGAAGTAGTAGCTTCCTTGGGTTGTAGCCCTACAACAAAGTTGTAATCTTTTATTGCAGTGAGATTCATATATTGTGAGTTAATCCTCACCATGGTTTTTCTCCTCTTGGGGTTTTCCACGTATATCTAGTGTTATGTGTTGTTATGCATTGTATTTATCTTTCATGTTTATGTTAGTGTTGTAATATTTAAGTTTTAATCTTCTCAAGAGAATTTGAAGTTTTTTTGGATACTGATTCACCCCCCAGTATCTGGGTGTGTTCAACAATTGGTATCAAAGATAAGTTACTCAGAAGAAGCGTAACCGCTTGAGGAAGGTCTAGGATGGCTCATAATGGATCTCACAAGGCACCTATGTTTGATGGAACAAATTACTCCTTTTGGAAGCTACGAATGGAGAATTATCTATCTTCTCTAGGGTTTGGTGTTTAGCAAGCTGGCAAGAATGGTTACACTACTCCTACTTCTAATCCTATAGATACTGATGAGATTAAGTTGTATGAGAACAATGCCAAGGAAAAGAGTTCTATCATGAGTGGGCTAGTTGATTCAAAACTTTTGAAGGTAATGGGTTGCAAATCTACTAAGGATGTCTGGGTAAAACTTAATAGCATTTATGAAGGAGATAGAAAAATGAAGCAAGCCAAGATGCAAATCTTCAAGAGTAAATTTGAAACCCTAAGGATGACAAAAGAAGAGGAAATTTCTAGTTATATGCTCTGGGTAGATGAAATAGTTCATGGAATCAGAGGTCTTGGTGTAGAAGTGAAAGATGAGATTGTGAAGAAGGTTCTAAGATCTCTCCCTAAATCCTATAGTCATAAGGTTTATGCTATTGAAGAAACTCAAGATTTGGATTACTATATAGTAAATCAATTGTTTGTCTCTCACAATCTTTGAAATGAGAGAATTTGACAAAGGTGCTCGAAAGAAGGAAGCAACATTCAAAGTCAGTAAGAAGTTAGAAGATGAATCAATAGATCGAGATGATGACTTTGATGAGGTAGAGGCAAACTTTGTAAGAATATTGAAGAAAGGCACAAGCAAATACAAAGGTAAGTTACCTTTCAAATGTTTCAATTGTAGGAAAATTGGTTAGTTTGCTTCTAAATGTCCTTTTAAAGATTCAAAGCATAACAACAAAAGAGAGAAGTCCAAAAGAAGCCTATATTCCATGGAAAGCATTTGTTATTTAGAAGAAGAGGATCATGATGATTCAAATGATGAAACACTTTTCATGGCCTTGAATGTTCGTGACAAAAAGGTGACATTGGGAAATGTGAAAAGCCCGATACCTTGCAAGATGAGCAAGATAATGAAAAATTAATGGTTGTATGGATTTCCTTTCATGCAAAAAAAGAAGCCAATGCTTGGATAGTAGGTAGTGGCTGCTCTAACCACATGTCTAGTGACAAGGAGAAGTTTATCAGCCTTAAGAAGTGGAATGGTGGAGCTATTAAGTTTGGAGGTGATGAGTCAGCACAAATATGTGGAAAGGGTGCTATAACTATTGATGGAAAGAATAAGGCTAAGGATGTCCTCTATGTCAAAGGGATAAAGCACAATCTTCTCAGTGTCAGTCAGATGTGTAGTAAAGGATACAACCTTATTTTTCATGCCAAAGGATGTGAAATCAGGAAGGCAGGGTCCAGAAGACTTGTTGCAGAAGGTATTAAGACATATGGATATATCTATCATCTAAAGGAGGTGAATGGAAGAAATTGTTTATTGGCTCAATCTAGTGAGTGTTGGCTATGGGACAAGTGAATGGGATGCATCAAATTTGATAATATGGTAAAGATCATCTCTAATCATGCAGTGAGAGATATGTCCAAGATAAACAAGCCCACAAACACATTATGCAAGGAATGTCAAATGGGAAAGCAGAAAAAGACAAATTTCAAGAGCAAGGGGTATTCTTCTACAATGCTTCTAGAGCTGATTCACACTAACCTACGTGGACCTACAAGAACAAAGGGTCAACAAGGTGAAAGTTATTTCATGTTGCTTATTGATGATTACTCTAGAATGACTTGGGTTACTTTCTTAAGAGAAAAATCAGAAGCCTTTGATAAGTTTAAGATTTTCAAACAATAGTTGAGAATGAAATAGATGCTAAGATCAAATGCTTAAGATATGATAGAGGAGGTGAGTTTACTTCAAATGAATTTGAAAAGTTTTGTGAAGATCATAGTATCAGGAGACATCTGTCAGCTCCTAGGACCCCTTAGCAAAATGTGGTAGTGGAGAGGAAGAATAGAACTGTGCAAGAGATGACTAGGGCAATGTTGAAGGATGCAAATCTACCTAATATGTATTGGAAGGAAGTAGTTCACAATGTTGTCTATCTGCGTAACAGAGTACAATTGAGGGTTAATAACACTAAGACCCCTTATGAGATATGGTATGGAAGACCTCCCATTGTCAGATATTTTAGAATTTTTTGTAGCAAATGTTATATCAAAAGAGATGAAGAAGACCTAGGAAGGTTTGATTCAGAAAGTGATGAAGGGATCTTTCTTGCTTACTCAACCAAAAGCAAAGCCTATAGATGCTACAACAAGAGATTGGGAAAGATGATTGAAAGCACAAATGTCAAGGTAGATAAAGACTTGTATCAGATCTCACAAGACCTAGAAGATTGCGGATCTAATATACCTCCCTGCATTGAAGAAGAAGAAGAGGAGAAATAAGAGAATGATCATGAACTAGAGTAGATCCCTAAGACTCTAGCAAAGTATGTTCAGAGGAACCATTCGATAGATCAGATCATTAGAGTTACGAATGAGGGTGTGCAGACCAGGAGAAGGGTTGAAAAAGTAGGTGAGCAAGTGAATTTGTGTTTACTATCAAAGATCGAGCCCAAAACCTTTGCTGATGTTAGTAAAGATGATGGATGGTTAAAGGCAATGGAAGAAGAATTAAAATAGATAGAGAAGAATCAGACATGGGAATTGGTTCCCAGACCAGCCAATAAGAATGTTATAGGAACAAAGTGGGTGTTCTAGGACAAATTGAATGAAGATGGTGAAGTTGTGAGGATCAAAGCAAGATTGGTGTGTAAAGGTTATTCACAAGTTGAAGGCATTGATTTTGAGGAAACTTATGCTCCGGTAGCCAGGATGGAGGCAACCAGGATGTTTATTGCCCTTGTTGCTCACAATAACTTAAGGTTTATTAGATGGATGTCAAGTTAGCATTCTTGAATGGTGACCTAGAGGAAGAGGTCTACATTAAGCAACCGAATGGTTTTTAGTTATTAGAAGATCCAGACATGGTATGCAGACTCAAGAAAGCTTTATATGGACTCAAGAAAGCTCCTAGAGCTTCGTATGCTAGGTTGGATAAGTACTTACTTTAGCAAGGCTTCAAGAAAGGTACCACAAATAGTAATCTTTACATTAAGGAAGAAGAAGACATGATTTTGATAGTTGCAGTATATGTTGATGACATTATCTTTGGTGGAGATGTGATATGTGTAAGAGGTTTGCAGAAGAGATGCATAAAAAGTTTGAGATGTCTATGATTGGTGAGATGTCTTTCTTCCTTGGGCTTCAAATTGCTCAGCTAAATAATGATATCTTTATTTCTTAGGCTAAGTATGTTAGAGAGATGTTGAAGAAGTTTTTAAGGAAGATTCCAAACCAGTAAGTACTCCTATGGTTACTGGCTGTCACTTAAGCAAGAATGATGAGTCTCTAGAGGTTGATCAGACTCTTTATAGATCTATGATTGGAGGATTATTATACTTGACTGCTTCCAGACCTGACATTATGCATGTAGTATGTGTGGTTGCCAGATATCAAGCTAATCCTAAGAAAACTCCTAAGAAGGCAATAAAAAGAATATTCAGATACTTGAAGGGAACTCCAAATTATGGCTTATGGTATCCAAGAGGAAATGACTTTGATTTGAATGTTTACATTAATGTTGATTGGGTTGGTTGTGTTGATGATAGAAGAAGTACAAGTGGTGGTGCATTCTTTTTAGGAAGCATATTGGTTTCATGGCATAGAAAGCAATTAGATTCAGTATCTTTATCAACTGTAGAGGTAGAGTATATTGCAACAACATTCTGTTGTACACAAGTGTTATGGATGAAGCAAAAATTGAAGGATATCAAGGTACAATATGATGAGCCTATTCCTAACTTGTGTGATAATACAAGTGTTATCAATATTTCCAAGAATCCAGTGATTCATTCTAGAACCTTGAAGCATATATCAATCAGGTATCACTTTTTGAGAGAGAAGGTTGCAGAGAAAGAAGTGAAGTTGGAATATGTTAAAACAAAGCATCTGATTGCAGACATTTTCACAAAGGCTCTTGCAAAGGACACTTTTGAGTATCTCCAGCAGAGGTTAGGGGTAATTATCCCTCCTTCTTGCTAGATGCATAATGGTCTAGGGCAAGTATTTCAAGCTATATCCTTTTTCCTGGACTGATGGTGGCAACCTCTTAGGGGGATCAGGTAGTGGGCATTGCTAACAAGGGGAGTAAGTGAATTGCTTCAAGGAGTGTATGTACTTTAAAGGGGGAGAAGGTTGAAAAGGAGAGTATGTGTCCTAAGGTGGAGAAGTTGTTGCCCTTTGTCCTTGATGTCAAAGGGGGAGAATGAGAAAATGTGTGTTGCCATCAATGCCAAAGGGGGAGATTGTTGCACATATGTTTCTAGTGGTTGTCATTGATGTCAACACTCAGAGTTTGGTTGTCATTGATGAGGTTGTCATTGATATGATGTGGTTGTTGGGTTAGTGTTGTTGAAGTTCCTGATTGGATGTCAAGCCTTGAGTGTGGAAATAAGTGATGTTGCTAATGTTCACAGTTGAATGACATGACTTGATGATGTTCATGGTTGGATGTCATGCCTTGATTAATGTTCAATAAAGTGGTATTGAGCATGTTTGTGGACAGTAGAGATGATTTCATGATGATATATTAAGATGAGAATCAGAAGAATTAAGATGAATGATGATATATTAAGATGGGAATTAGAAGCTTTGTTGAGGTTGAGAAGATGTTGATGATGACTTGTAGCATGTTGTATGATCCTCTGTGTTGTTCCTAAGGAAATATGTGTTGATACAAGAAGATTCTGGTCTCCAGATGTAGGTAAAGGTTTCTACTATAGGAAGTTTCCTTGAAGACTGGTTGATAAAATGCTCTAGATTTCTCCACATTTGAAGATATGGTCATGCAGTTCAGAAGTTAAGTATGTTGTAAAGATGCTAATTCCAAAGTTTCAGAACATTTGCTTCTCTGCAGTGAAAGTTATGATTGACATAGTTCCAGTATGTGTTCTGGCAGAGTAAAGTGATGATGAAGGCTTGTTGAGATGCTCTACATTTCTCCGGAAGTGAAGATTTACTCATGCAATTTTGAGGACATGTTCAAAGATGTGCAATACATACTACATTGTAGTTTCAAGTGTTTTGAACGTCCGCAAGTTTAGTTTTCAAATGATAGAAGTGATACAGATGGTTCTAAATGCCTAATTATTCTTAGGACACATGTTTGAGTACTTGCGCCAACTCATTGCTGCATGAAATCGTGAATTGACTGATGAAGAATGACCTTGATGATCTTGTGATGTTTCCTGTTGCTCCACAATATGTTTCCTGGTCTCTTTGGAACTGGCTGTGGTCTAGAATGATGGTGTCGCTGGGTTATGCCTCTGCCTAGCTGACTAAAGAATGTTGGAGGTGTACATCAAAAAGTGATTTCTATACGGAGTTCAAGAAGTGGTTGGAGATGTTGTGTGGGTCATGCCGACTCATCTGGGAGAAGAACATGTAATGTTTAATCATCCATGAGTACCACCAAGATGGTAAAGACCGTTGTTCTACAAGATTCATGTTTTGTTGCTTAGGGGTGACCTAATTCAATTTTGTGAAGCGTGTGGATGTTATTCTTTGAAGGATGTTGTTGTGAAGGATGTTTAGGACCAGGTTAAGCATGTGTTGAAGTCTACAAGGCATGTTTCTCCTATTGGTGCTGCGTGTAGTCCTATTTAGGGATTGTCTTCTACATGTTTCATGTAGTTTGATCTTTGGTTGACTTGTAAATGTAATATTCATGTTGTCTCTAGCTGAAAAGCAATGTAATCAATGTAATATCATGTAAATATTCTAAACCTAGTTGATCTAGGTGAGGTATGATTGCAAAAATGAGAGTGTGAAGAGTAGAATATGAATATGATATGCATTATGATGTGCGACTAAAGGAGAAAGAGCAAAAATATTATAGGTTGACCTGATTTATCTTGACACTAGTAGAAATATGACAAATAAATGACCAGGTGACTAAAACTTTTAGTCACGTGACCAAATTTTTTTGCAACACAACTATAAATGACTAAATAAATGACTAATTTGGTCATCGGTTGAAATGACTAAATAAATGACCAAATAAATGACTAAATAAATGACTGATTTGGTCATCAGGCAAAAAACACAACTAAATAATTATTCACACAAATAAAAATTAGACAATATGATATTAAAGTGGATAATAAAAAAAATATTTTGAATTGAAGGAGTGGGTTGTATTATAATATAATATAATAATAATATATTTTATTACAATACAATATAATATAATATATTATATTATATTATATTATTATATTATAATATATATATAATATTATATTATTATATAATATTATATTATTGTATTATAATATATATTATATAATAGTATAATATTTATATTATATAATACTATATTATTATATATTATTAATATTACAATATTATATTTATATTATTATTATTATTATTATTTTTAAAAGATAATGCACCTAGTAAACTTTTTAACGTGACGACGATGTTGGTGCGACACGCCCTCCAGCTCCACGCGAATGCTTTTGCCCAGAGCAATGAACCGGTGAGGCCACAACATGGGGGACCTCATCCCCTAGCAAGAACACTTCAAACTTGCGAGCTCGTTGGCCCAGCGAAGGCGTAAAGTCTTGCGAGCTCGTTGGCCCAGCGGGGGTTTGAACTCTAGTGGCTGCCACTACAACCGAGCAACTTAACCACCGAACCATGCCGTCATCAGCAATATTATATTTATATTATAATATATATTATAATATATATGTTATATAATATAATATTTATATTATATTATTATATATTATTATATTATTAATATTACAATGTTATATTTATATTATAATATATATTATATAATATTATATTATAATATTGTATAATAATATATTATAATATAATATAATATTATAATATAATATAATATTATATTATAATATATTTAACATTATATAATAATATAATATTATAATATATACTACTCCCATTGTCAATTCTACCTAGCCCATTATAACAAGTTACAACAAATAATATCACCCCATTAAAAAAAAATCACCCAAAGAACAAATTCAATAAACATACCGTGGGAGTTGGAATCCCTGCTTTCAGGAAAAATGGATTGACAGAAATCACCTCCGCCTCAGTGGCTAATCCTGCCTTGACAAGATCAAACTAAGTAGCTCTAAACCTCATAATAGTCTTCACACTCTTCAATAGTCTCCACACTCTTCAATAGTCTCCACACTCTTCAATAAGTTCTCCATTGCACTGTTATCATAAAACTTTGAGCCATGACCAGGTGCCCCCACTGTCTTTACGACCAGCCACCAGGGAGCCCTCTCCCCATAGAAAACTCTATAATTCCCCTTAGGGGAAGCAAGCCCTTCATCCAAAGCAACACCCACATTCAAACTCTCAAAATCCTTGGAACCCACTAACATTTTTGCACCATCACGGCTCCCAATCTCTTCATCAGGGACAAAAGAAACATGAATAGTCCTAAGAGGAACAAAGCCTCTATTCTTCAGATTTCTAAGAGCCTCAAGATATTGCATCCCCACACACTTCATGTCTTGTGAGCCCCTAGCATAGATGTCATCATTGAAATCTTTGTGGGCTGAGAAGGGGTCATGAACCCACTTCTCTTTCTCTGCAGGAACAACATCTATGTGGGAGTTGAGAAGTATGGAGGGCAAGGACTTCTCTTTTCCTTGCCATGTGAGGAGTATGACTAGTTTTGATTTGACATATTCAAGGACTTGGACATCTAGGCCAATGGATTTGGCTTGGGAGAGTATAAAGTCTGGTGCTGGCTTGTACTTGGGATTGGGCTGTGTTGTGTTGATTTACAGATACTGTTGGAATCTGGAAATTATCCGTGAGTCTTGTGATTCTGACATAGTTGCACAGTCTTGTGATTCTGACATAGTTGCACACGAGAAGGCTAGGAGAACAAGAGTGAGTGCGAAGATCGAAGTCTTTAAGTAATTTTTGCCTGCCATTTTTTTAGAGTGATTGAAAAATAAGTTCTCTGGTTCATTGTGAGAATTTTTGTCTCACAAAGAGCTCACTATTAATTAATTTAAGGTTTTGCATTTTAAAGATGAGGATAGGTTTGTTTTTTAGTGTTCTTTTAATTATGCCAAGGCTTTACATGAGCTTTTCCAACTTATCAAAATTTACCCAACTTAGCAGTGAAGAAAAGTTCAATGTCAAGTTTAATGGTTATTTTTCAAGTGTGTGCACACACTACTACATAGGCTTCAAGGACTGGGCAGGATGATCATGATCCAGACACTAGGGAACTAGGATTTCTGTCACATAAGCATTTTAGCTTCTTATAATCTCTTTTTTTTGTGTTCAAGTCCATATTCAGTTGAGGTTACAATATACTGGATAGAATTGTTTTTCAAATTTTTGGTTGTTTGGTTGTATTTAACATTTATTGATTGTGGGCTTCAGTGGAGAAGGTGTGCCAGATCTCCTTATGTTACTTGTGCAGTTAACACAAAAAATGATGGAGGAAAAGCTTATGTACATCAGCGAAGTTCAGGTAAGGTTCATTATAATTATAACCTCTTGAGACTTTGCTAAGATGAATGCATTAGTTTATTCATTTTCAATAGTACTATTGGAAGTATAGCTGATGCAGGAGCATCCAGGGTGTAAGAGAAATCTTGCATCAACCAAAAAAAAATGTTGTTTCTTTTCAATAACGGCTAAATTTGGTAGGGTTACTATTTTTAGTAAGTTTGCATTTGTGCACGGTTGGATACAAAATCTTACACGGACCTCTAGAATGGTGAATTGAAGCTAATGGTGAAGGAATCACTTCAATATCATTTGTCATTTGTGAGATTAAAATTTCAAATTCCAAGAATCCTATTGAAATATTCAAAGTCAAATTTAAGGCACTTAGAGGCTCCGGATGGGCTCAAAATTTGGTGGGAAACCCAATAATACTACCATTAGGTATTGCTTGTGCACAACTATCTTTTCGAGAGCTTTCTGAAAAGGTATTATAATTGAAAATCCAACAGTTGGATTGAAAGTTATGGCCCCTCGAAGTTGACCTATTTTTGGAGGGAGATGCAAATTTTGAAATTAAGCTGGTGGCCGCCAAAAGGGGCTATATATGACTATTTTTGGGAACCCTTGGAGGGTGGAGTTAAGGGGGAAGGTGTAGAGTCAAGAATAGGTTGGAAAACAGAAACCCTAGTAGATTTAGGGTTACAGAAGGCTGAAGATTCCAAAGTCTTGAGAGAGGGAACTGTAGTGTGTTGTAGCCTGTAGGGGATTCATCCTCTGATTGTATTTGAGCTTCTGTAATGTAATGTTTTTCCCATATTAATGAAATATCATTCTATTTTCTATGTTAAATTTCTGTTATTGTGTGTTTTATGATTTCCCCTTCATCAATAGCTGATGTATTGCTAGCATGTGATTGTTTATGGCCTTAGATGTTTGCAGTAGTTTCTCTGCATGACTTTATGTTGGATGGATGTGGGTGTATTTATTCCTCAAGTAGAATTTCACATGTAAATGTTTATGTAATGTCACTTTAGCCAAGAAATCTTTTTGGCCATACGAGAGGTGTAGATTGAGTTGAGTTGCAGATCTAATGTTCTAGCTTCCTCCTGTTGATAACTGAGGGGGGGGGGTGAATCAATTATCTTAATAATAGTTTTTCTTTTCTTCTTTAGCAATATGAAATTATATCAGCATACATAACCATGGAAGCAGAAATAAACTCAATACACATGACACAATATTTTTGACGTGGAAAACCCTGTTAAGGGAAAAAACCACGGGGTGATTAACCCAAGATTGTATTCTCTGTTAAAAGAATAAGATAGTACAAAATGGCACTTGCCGATTAGGCTCACTACCCAAGCACACTGCTCACAAGAGGCTCACTGCCTACAATATTTTATAGAAGGAAACAAGATACTTGAACTGATGAGAAGCATCCACATGTGCTTAGGTTCAGTTCCGGTTGAGCTCAATATACTGATCTGTTGCACTTCATTCTTCCTCTGCCTTAGTGTTGTTCTATCACATACCGGACCTCTATCTCTATTTCCACACTGTTCTCTGCTTTTCTTTGCACTACATTATACACCACACACACCTTTTCATCGAAATCCATCTGGTATATATATCTGCACCAAGGATTTCATCATCTTTCTAGTCGGCATCCGGAATAGTCAATATTTTTTTTCCCAAACTCTGGTCTGTCGACTGAAACCTTGCTTACAAAGTGATGTGTATCAAAGAGATAGTTATAGAAATCATCAATCATGTTGGCCAATCATGAATGATACCCTGAGAACTGTGATCACCATCAATATCTAATCCGGATTAAGGTCTGATGCTCTGTCGGTTAGTTCTTCCTCAGTCTACTCAGCCAAACAGGAACCCAATACTTAGGTGCTCATATCTCTTCACTCTTTCATCACCAGAGGCTCAATCCCTGGAATCTATCAGTCAAGGTACTCCTCTTGACTTCCCCAAGTCCTCACTATATAGAGATACTTCCTCTGAGAGACCTGAACTTGATTGTCGAACCTTGTTGCATGCTCTGTTCTTGGTCACCGGACCAAAATACTCTTCAATCTGACTTTCGGTATAGACACACCATGTCCTGCGGATGTGTGGGATGGTCTTTGTTGCCATCAATGACAACACTCATGAAGCCACACAGTGTCTCTTGCCAACAATCTCCCCCTTTGGAATTGATGGCAACATTTAGTGAAAAATGACTAAGTGTCACACTACACTCCCCCTTGGCTAATGCTCTGTTCTAATGTACATTTTACCGGAGCTCCCCCTTAGCTAGATTCCACATTTTTCACTGCTACTCACTCCCCCTTTGACATCAATGGAAAAGGGTAGAATCTGCACACCAAAACTTCCAAAAACCCAACTAAACTTAGCCGCATAAGTATATATACATGTTATACTTACATATACTGTAGTATATCTGCAAAAGTTGTCTTCAACTGGACAAGTTCTGTTGCCCAACTCTGCTTCATCTTGTCCAAAATTGAGATGTGACCACTCAATAGGAATGCAAAAGCTTCTGCCCTCTTAAGATCTGTCAGATCACTGGTCCGGGCTGTGGTCTGAGCATCAGTTAGGGCCTCATGCATGGCCTCTAACTTAGGGATAATAATCCCTCTTAGTTCACTTAGCCTGCTTATCCTATTTTTCTTCTCCTTCTCAAGCTCCTTTATTTCATTTATAGCTACAAGAGTCTGGCACTCTTGATTCATTATGGAAGAGGAGAGAGGATCAAAACTTTGAGATATACTTGAAAGTTTTCCCTCTTGTTCTTTCACTTTCTTCTCAATATCCATTGTCACTTTAGACCAGGATAGACAAAATTTATATATATCTCCGCTATCTTTAAGAGCATTTTCTAAGCTTTTTATTCTAATATTCAGATTTCTCCTATCATTTGCTATGTACCCCTATACTTCAGAGAATCTTTTACCCAAAGATTCTTTCCAGACTTTCTCTTTTGCTGCTTTCTCTAAAGAGTCAAAATGTGTATTAACAGAGTTAACAAGAGACTTTAGATTACCGGATGTGGAGGCCGAAGAATCCTTTTGGAAGGTTGGCATGATTTTCTCTAGCACACCGGATGCAATCTCTATTATCTCACAATCTTCCATGTGAGACTTCAGAAACGTTTCTTTTGCTTTGGCTTGAGCAAAAGATGCTACCTTCATTGTCTGGACCGGAGAGAGAGAGTAAAAAATGAATGGCCCTTGAAGTAGCTCTGGTTCATCCAATTCCATCATTTCTTTTGTCAAGAATTCTTTGACTGCTTCTGTAGTGTCTCTTACTGGAGATAGTTTTCTTCCCTTTTGCAACCTCAGCACTGTCACTTGAGGTCTTCTCAGTTTGACCTTTTTCTCTTCCCTTCACTTCTTCTCCTTGATTGATACTCTCTTCTTTTCTTTCAATTCTGGAGTCTACAGGGGGATTCGAAAGAGAGGTGTCTGCTTCTCCATGAAATTCCTCTTCTAGAACAGAGAAATCTAAGTCCTTAGCTTTCTCTTTATTTGTCTCCTTTGCCTCTTCTGCCATTGTCTTAGTAGATTCTCCTTTGTCATCCATGGTAGAGGGTTCATCACTTAAGTCCTCTATGACAGGAATATTGAATCTTTTATAGGCATTCCTGAGGATCTCTTCAGTCTCCTTAGCCCTATGATCAGTCTCTCCGAGCATAAGCTTATTCATTCTAGCTTTGCCCCGGAACTCATCCTTGTAATCTTTGAAGATCATGTTTATTTGCTTGGGAGTGATGGAAGGATAAAGTTGGATAGAAATTTGCTCTCGAATTTCTAGGTCTTTTGCCATGGCATTGTTCTTTCTTATCTCAAGTTCCTTCTCCAAGCTTTTGGGAATCATGGATATAATTTCAATGAATGCTTTGTTATAAATATTAAGATACTTGACTATAGCATCTTGCAGGATCTTTTGGTCAACTTCATTGTATTCATCATCGAACTCAGTCATTGGTTTCAGGTTCCCATCCACAGTGACTGATTTGATGATATCATCAATGCACAGAGTAGGCTTTTCAACAAATTCTTCTTCCTTCTCTTCCTTGCCTTGACCGGTAGAGGGTTCACCAGATGATTTCTTCTTCTTCTTCATTTTCTTGATCTCTTCATCAGATTCTGTCTCTTTTTCATCCTTCTGACTTGTATAGGTCCTTGTTTCCTTTTTCTTTGTTCTCTTTTCTCCTTTACCGGATGTCTGGGCTTCCAGTTTTGATGCCTTTGAGCTCTTAGTAGTGGTAGATGCAGAGCTCTTAGAGGATCTGGTCTGGGAGGGGGCTTCCATCGGAGCACTTTCTTTCTGTGCTTCTTCCTTTTCTTTCTCTGCCCTTTCCGTCTTCTCTCTGTTGGCATCAATTGTCTCCTTTGATATTCCATGCCTCTTGGCGAATTCTTCTACTTCCCTTCTCACCTTTCTTTTGATTTCAGGCTGTCTAAGTTCAACATGAACTTTTACACTTAGCTCTTGGTATGTTCCAAACCTTTCTGCCTTAGGGTCTTTGGGTTGGCTCAGCAAATGTTGGATATGGAGTTCTAAGATTTTCTCATCAACCTCATACCCCATTGGCATGATCCATACTATTCTTGGTTCTACTGCCTCCATCAGACATTGATCAGTGTCTACCATAAAGCACATTGTATCCTTGTATTTTTCAACTAGGGATTGGGAAATTCTCTCTTTAGCTTGCATCATGCTTTGGAAGTTTTTGAAGTAACCCCATAGTGCCATGTTTTGTGCCTTGGCATCACCAAGCCTGCAAGTAATCTCTGATTTGAATTGCAACCGATCTGTTATTTTGACATACCCATCCATTGGATTCGGGTAGCTCATTCATGTAGTAAAAGAATAGGCAGAGTATCAAGCCACCGTATTTGAAAGAATTCTTCGTATCCTTCTTTATCTTCTACAGATTCTCCAAAAGTTGGTTCAGAAGGAGCTCACAAAGATCATAGTCTGCATTCTCTCTTAACATCTGATAAGAAGTGTAAATTGCAGTTCTGGGTACATAATTTTCCCTGCTAGAGTGATATATTTTGTAACCAATTATCATGGAGGAAAACTTGACATCTGGATCAGTGATGTCTTCTATTATCATTGCTCTCTTGTCAAATTTTGATCTGATAGCCTCACTCATAGTTTAGTTTTTGACCGATTTGAGAACAGGTAACCCTCCAAATGAATGCAAACTGGTTACTGCCCTAATAGCATCTTTTGTGATCTTAAATGGTCTATTCAACCATATGAATTTATCATGTACTCTGCTCAACACATACCGGACCCACTCATCTTCTGCAAAACAGGGGAAATGGATGCTTTGACCGAAATGCTTGTCTCGGATAGCCTTGTACTGGGGTTTGATTTCAAAAGAATCATCTATTAACTATTTGTGATAGATATCCATTAACTTGGATTCCCCAAATTCCTCAACGTTTGCATGAATATATGCCCTAACATCTTCTACATGTAAAACCCCGTGCGAAATGCTTGAAAAGGCGCCTAGGGGATCAACTTCTAGGGACTTGTAGGGATGCTTCTTGAATTTAGGACGCGACTTATCAGAGATTTTCACAACATTCAGAGTGGCCATCTTTTGAAAGATACAAAGAGAGGTTTTTCAAGAGCGGAAAATACCTTTTACGCTTCTAGGGTTCACGATATGATCGGGATCGGATTGCTGGAAGAATCGACTCTTGCGGTTGATCTTTGGTGGGTTTGAGACAATTTCGTTGTAGAACTCCTTTTCTCTTTTTCTCAAATGTAGAATGAGCAAATGTTCAATAGGAGAACCCTTATTTTCTGTGCAAAACCTAATTCCTCATTGTAATAAATGCACAACTTAACTCATTCCAGATGCCTTGTTTTCCTTGTTCTGAGAAGGAAAATCTTATCTGGATCACTGAGATGCACTTAGAGTTGATGTTAGAGATGAATTATAATGACTATCCTTTCCTCAGATCATCCCATTTATCCACAGATCAAGATGTTTCAATTTAGAATCACACTGGATCAAACTGTGAAAATCCTGCTTTTACTAGAAGACTGTTAAACCGGATCAATCTGGGAAGATTAGACTCTTCAAATATTTTTGTGGATCTTCCATATCTTTACTAAGGCTTCTATAGATATTTCTATGAGAACCCTTTAATCCGCAACTTACCATGTGCCAATTTTAGGCACCAAATGACTGGCTGGGGGAAATTGTTTTTCCTTTGTGTCTCCCCCTGAGCCAGAGCTCAATATTTAGTTTCCGGAAGGAATATCAGCTCTAGATTCTGGTGCGGATCCATCCCCAACATTTTCTGTGCTTCTCTTTACCCAAATCTTGTTCATCTCCCTTTGAACTTCATCCGCATTAACTTTTCCTTTTCCTTTGTCTTGAGTTTGATTATGATGCACTAGACCCCTTTTATCCTGATTCTTGCTTTTGCAGAATTTGGCAATATGACCGGATCTATTGCAATTGTGGCAAACAACATTTCTTTGCATTTTTGACTGATATCCTCTTGTTCTGCATTGATTAGACATATGTCGCATTCTATTGCATTTAAAGCATCTACCATTGAATGAATTGTTCATTTGCATATTTCTACATTCATGAGATTTGTGACCATAGCTTTTGCAGTTGAAACACTATCTAGAGAAGGTTGAATTAGTCTGATTTATTCTCTTTCTGCACTAATTTACTTTATGACCGAAGTTATTACAGTTGTGGCAGTATCCATTGAAGGATGGATATCTTTGAGCATTTGGTTGCCTTACCGGAGGTCTTCTAGGCCTGTTCCTTGGATTTCCTGATCCAAATTTCTTCTGACTGGATCCAGAGCTTTCACCTTTCTCTATCCCAAGCCATGCTTGTCATCTACCCTCTTTTGACTTTCAAGCAAAACTTATCTTGAATTTCTCTTTGTATTCATTTGCTGTTTGGAGATCCCTTTTGAGAGTATCTATCTGATTTTCAAGTTGTTCTTCATTATCTCTAGCATCTTCAAGATCAGATTCTAGATGCCTAATTATTCTGTCCATTTTGTGGCAT
Source organism: Cunninghamia lanceolata (assembly GCA_027924645.1). Lineage (NCBI taxonomy): Eukaryota > Viridiplantae > Streptophyta > Pinopsida > Cupressales > Cupressaceae > Cunninghamia > Cunninghamia lanceolata. The sequence continues at coordinate 139,413 of BSBN01001052.1, read as the reverse complement.
TCTTCTGACTTCTCCTTGAGAGATTGATTTAGATTATCTTCAATTTTTCTTTTCTCTTCAATTTCTTGGGTAAATTTCATAACTCCTGATTCCATTTCATGTCTCACCATAATGACTTCTTTTGATAGCTTCTCACATAACTAGTTTTTCTCATTTAATTCTTCATTATTATCATTGACTTCACTTTGATTTGCTAATTGTTGAAGTAGTTCCTTTCTCTTTTTCATAGAGATACTTTTCTTCTGAGTTCATTTATGAAGTCATCAGCTTGTTTGACTCTTTCCTTCAGGGTATTGACTTCAGAATGAGATTGCTCAAGATCATCTAGGGCAGACTGAAGTTGTTCCCTCATACCATACATATTCATTGAGATTCCCAGATCTTCCTCAAGCTGTTAGGTTTTGTTTGGAGGAACTTGGCTCTGATACCAATTGTTGATAACTGAGAGGGGGGTGAATCAATTATCTTAATAATAGTCTTTCTTTTCTTCTTTAGCAATATCAAATCATATCAACATACATAACCATGCAAGAAAAAATAAACTCAATACACATGACACAATATTTTTGACGTGGAAAACCCTGTTAAGGGAAAAAACCACGGGGTGATTAACCTAAGATTATATTCTCTGTTAAAAGAATAAGATAGTACAAAATGGCACTTGCTAATTAGGCTCACTGCCTACAATAGTTTATAGAAGGAAACAAGATACTTGAACTGATGAGAAGCATCCACATGTGCTTAGGTTCAGTTCCGGTTGAGCTCAATATACTGATCTATTGCACTTCATTCTTCCTCTGCCTTAGTGCTGCTATTCTGTCACATACTGGACCTCTATCTCTATTTCCACACTATTCTATGCTTTTCTTCGCACTACATTATACACCACACACACCTTCTCATTGAAATCCATTTGGTATATATATCTGCACCAAGGATTTCATCATCTTTCTAGTCGGCATCCGGAATAGTCAATATTTTTTTTCCCAAACTCTGGTCTGTCACCTAAATCCTTGCTTACAAAGTGATGCATATCAAAGAGATAGTTATAGAGGTCATCAACCATGTCGGCCAATCATGAATGATACACTAAGAACCTCGATCACCATCAATATCTCATCCAGATTAAGGTCTGATGCTCTGCCGATTAGTTCTTCCTCAGTCTACTCAGCCAAACAAGAACCCAATACTTAGGTGCTCATATCTCTTCACTCTTTCATCACCGGAGGCTCAATCCATGGAATCTATCAGTCAAGGTACTCCTCTTGACTTCCCCAAGTCCACACTATATAGAGATACTTCCTCTGAGAGATCTGGACCTAATTGTCAGACCTTGCTGCATGCTCTGTTCTTAGTCATCGGACCAAAATACACTTCAATCTGACTTCCGGTATAGACACACCATGTCCTGCAGATGTGTGGGATGGTCTTTGTTTCCATCAATGACAACACTCATGAAGCCACACATTGTCTCTTGCCAACACCTCCAAGATTCTATTCAGTGTCCTTTTAGGGGTTTAGCTTTCATTCATGCCAATAATCACCATAGAACCTTGAGTAGCAGGCTTTGCACACTTTGCAAGATCTTTAGGCTAAGCACTAGCATTGGGACATCCTTATCATTATTGTTTATTTCTAGAATATATAGAGGAAAGGCCCCCAACAAGATCTTTTTGGTCATAATTGGTGATTATAAGGTAGGACCTTACCTTCTCACAGTGATTACCTTTCGTTTGTTCTTATTCTCTTGAAAACTATATTTAGGTTTTATTTAAGAATTAGGACCTAGGAGATTCTGAAGGTGGCCCTTAATGATTGTGCCGTATGCCCTATCCCCCAGAAAGATTTTCTTGGTCATAATAGGTAGGACCTCACCTTCTCACAGTGATTACCTTTCGTCTATTCTTATTCTCTTGAAAACTGTATTTCGGTTTTGTTGATAGAAATGAAGATAGAGGTTGTTTGATGAAGGGGGTAAATCATAAAACACACAACAACAGAAATAGAATACAAAAAATAGAATATTTCTTTATTGATCTGGGAAACTCATTACATTACAGAAGCTCAATTACAATCCGAGGAATCAATCCTCTACAGGCTGCAACACACTACAGCTACACCTCACCAGGCTCTGGAGTCTTCTGCCTTCTATAACCCCAAATCAGCTAGGGTTTTTTTTGTTTTCCTGCCTATTTTTGACTCCACACTTATCCCCTTAACTCCACTACTACCCAGGGTTCCCAAAATAGTCATAAATAGCACTTTTTGGTGGCTTCCAGCTAAATTTTGAATTTTGCAACTCCCTCCAAAAGTAGGTCAACTTTCGGGAAGCATAACTTTTGATCCGGGTGTCTGATTGACGAACTGTTTTAAGCGTCAAAAAGATCGCGATGTGAACTATCACGCTAGAAATCTGTAAATAGATTTTTGTCAACTTTTTGGGACATTATGGGATGTTTTAGTGCCTCATATCTCGTTTCAAAAATTTTCAGGGGCTTTTCAGAAAATAAAACTTTAATATCTTTCAGCTCACAAATGATCTTTGCCTGAATCCTTCACCAAAGGTTTTATATTTCCATTATGTAACTTTATGTAAGTTTTCACTTCAATCCATGCCCAAATGCAAACTTTCCTAAAATGGTAGGTACACTTTCCAAAATACGCAGGTTGCTATTTTTAGCAGTTTTAGAAAAACTGAAAGTCCTACATCATTATTCTTGATATTATGGAACTAGAAACACTAATTATGGAAAGAAATGAAAACAACTACAATTATTTTGAATTAACTTCTTTTTGCTGATGCAAGATTGCCCTTACACCATTGGATGCTCCTGCATCAGACACCCAGGGTAATTTGAGAAGTTACCCTGTCACGTCTCAGATGTTTGTGTGTGGAAAACCCAAACGGTCAACCTCTGCCTTAGACAACCAAGAAGAATTTTCAACAGGCCTTCCTTTCCATTTTACCAGATATTCTTCATATTGCTTGTTCTGAGTACTTCTTCCCACACGGCTATCCAAGATCTCTTCTATCTCCTCCATTGAAGTAGATGCCGGAATACTCTACTGCGCTTCTGTTGGTTCATCCTTTGTTCCACCTTCATGATATTCTGATAAATCAGAAATGTTGAAAATAGGGGAAATATTGATCCCACTCGACAGCTCTACCTCATATACATTTCCTAAATCATGCTTCTTCAGGATTCTACATGGTCCAAATTTCTTCATTTTCAACTTATTGTATGTTCCAATTGGGAACCTTTCTTTTCTCAAGTGAACCATGACTTCATCTCCTACCTGGAACTCCTTATACCTCCTCTTCTGATCTACCTTAGCCTTGTATTGAATATTCATCTTATTAATGTGCTTTCTCACCTCTTCATGCAAATTTTTCAGATGTTTTGCAAAGTCTTCGGCTTTAGCACTTGTCTTTTCTCCTTTGTCTAGCTTCCTTAACTCAGAAGCATTTCTCGGGCTATTGCCATATACAATATGGAATGGTGATTTATCAGTACTTTTATTGATAGAATTGTTGTAAGCAAATTTTGCCTGTGGTAAAATCAAATCCCATCCCTTGGGCTTATCTCCTACTAAGCATCGTAGCAGGTTACCCAAACTCCTATTCACCACTTCCGTCTGTCCATCAATTTGTGGATAGTGTGCAAAACTGAACTTCAAATCGGTCTTCAACTTTTTCCATAATGTCCTCCAGAAATAACCAACAAACTTGGTATCTCGATCTAAAACTATGCTCTTTGGTAGACCGTGTAATCTTATCACCTCCTTGAAAAATAACTCTGCAATATGAACAACATCATTAGTCTTCTTGCAAGGAATAAAATGTGCCATCTTTGAGAATCTGTCCACCACCACAAAAATAGAATCATGTCCTCTCTGTGTCCTTGGTAAACCAAGAACAAAATCCATATTAATATCATCCCATGGCTTCTTTGGTACAGGTAATGGTTGATATAGCCCTATATTCTGATTGGTTCCTTTTGCCATTTGACACACTCTGCAACTCTGCACAAATTTCCTCACATCTTATTGCCACTGTGGCCAATAATAATTTTTACCAACAATAGCAATGGTCTTATCTCGATCAAAGTGTCTAGCCAATCCCCCACTATGCTTCTTCTTAATCAAGTTCTCTCTCATGGAACTCCTTGGAATTCACAACTGGCTTCCTCTAAACAACATGCCATCTTGGATAATGAAATCCAACCATTTTATCTTGTCCAAAGTAACAGGTTCCAAACAAGCTTTCCAGGCCTCTGAAAAATCTAGATCTTTAGGATACAAACTTTTGAGCTCATTGAACCCAAAAATCTCTATCTTCATTTCTATCAACAAATTTTGCCTTCTTCTCAAGGCATCTGCAACTCTGTTGGACTTCCCACTCCTGTGCTTCAAAACAAAAGTATAGCTCTGCAAAAACTCAACCCATTTTAAATACCTTTGGTTCAACTTTCCTTGACTATTAAGATACTGCAAAGCCTGATGATCAGTATATAAAACAAACTCTTTTGGCAACAAGTAATGTCTCCATTTCTTTAAATCCTGAACTATTGCATAAAATTCCTGATCATAAACATAATACTTTTTCTTGGCATCATTAAGCTTCTCACTAAAATAGGCAATGGGCTTACCTTCTTGGCTCAAAACAACTCTTATACCACTACCACTAGCATCACAATCTACCTAAAATACCTTATTGAAATCTGGAAGTGCCAAAACAGGTTGTTCTATGACTTTCTGCTTCAATGTATCAAAGCTCTTGTCTGCTCCTTTAGTCCATCTAAACTCTTTTCTATCCCCTATCATTGTCTCAGTTAGGGGTGCACAAATTCTACTAAAATTTCTGATAAACTTTCTGTAAAAACTTACCAAACCATGAAAAGACTGTACCTCCGTTGCACTCCTTGGCATAGGCCATTCAATGATAGCCCTCACTTTTTTTGGGTCCATCTTAAGACCTTCCTCTAAGACAACAAATCCCAGGTATACCAACTCCCTCTTTGCAAAACTACATTTCTTCAGATTAATCAGCAACTTCTCCTCCCTCAGCTTCTCCAAAACTCTTCTGATATGTATCATATGCTCATCCCAAGTCTTATTGAAAATTAAAATATCGTCTAAATAAACAATAACAAAACTTCCCAAAAATTCTTTCAATACCTCGTTCATGAGCCGCATGAATGTGCTCGGTGCATTGGTTAGCCCAAATGGCATGACTAACCACTCATACAAACCCTCCTTTGTTTTGAAGGTTGTCTTCTACTCATCTCCTTCTTTGATACGGATCTGGTGATACCCACTCTTTAGGTCAATCTTCATGAAGTACTTGGCTCCACTCAAACAGTCCATTATGTCATCCATTCTGGGCAATGGAAATCTATAGTTGATTGTGATCTTATTGATGGCTTGAGAGTCTATACACATTCTCCACTCTCCATCTTTCTTTGGTGCTAGTACTGCAAGTACTGCATATGGACTTAGGCTCTCCCTTATTAGTCCCTTGTTTAACAACTCTTGAACTTGTCTGTTCAGCTCTTCACTCTCAGCAGGAGTCATTCTGTGGGCTACCTTATTCGGCAAACTAGCTCCTGGTATCAAATCCATTTGGTGACTTATCTTCCTCACCGGTGGTAAACCTCCTAGTACATTATCATAGACAATATCTTGAAATTCTTCCAACATTTCTGAGACTTCTATTGGTACATCTTCACATTTCTCTTGACTAATCTTAGGAATCAATGCAAAGTAATGACGTTCATGCTTCATACCCTCAAAACATTTTCTACCATCTACCAAGCAAATTCTGGTAGTACTACATACCTTTTCTTCCACCTCCTTTAAGGGCTTCAACTTAGGGAATATGTGTTTGCACGACCATCATAGACAGTGCTCCTATCATACTGCCACGACCTCCCGCATATGACATGCATCCATTGGTATGATATCACACAACACCTCATCATGGTAGTCCCCAATCTTGAACTTTACTAAACACTGCTCATTGACCAAAGCTCGGTGGTCCTTCTGCAACCATGCAATCCGATATGGATGTGGATGCTTTCTTCTTGTCAACTTCAATTTGTCAACCAGCTCCTCTGAAACAAGATTGTTAGTACTTCCACTGTCAATAATAATGTCACCACACTTACCTTCACATTTGCACCTTGTGTGGAATAAACTCTTCCTTTGATTAGGTTCTTTCTCCTCATTCAACAAAGTTCTTCTTACAACTAAGGTTTCTTCCCTTTCAGCATCTTCAGAACGCTCAGATTGCACATCTTCATCTACATGTGCAACTCGTGCATTATCTTTAGGTCTTCTATTTGTCCTTCCTTGATGTTGCAGACACTCATATGCTCGATGCCCTTCTTCTCCACATTGGAAACATGTTCCTCTAAAACCTCCTCTTCCAGGTCCTTGTCTAGGTCTGCCTCTTCCTCTTTGCTCACCATTGTTCTGGTCACGAGTACGGTAGGTATTATATCCTCTTTGATTTCGACTGGTGCCAGTTTCTTCACTTTTATTTTCATCTTCATTTCGGCCCCCATAGAGTCTTCCACCAGTCCTTCTGCCTTGACATCTTCCCCTTTGCTTGCTGTCAAATCTTTTATTTAGCTTCTCTTCCACCTTCAGGGAAAATTGGTATGCATCTTCTATGGTGGTCATTCTGACCAGGCTCAGCTCCTCTTGAATACTCGGCCTCAACCCATTAATGTAACGGGATACCTTCTCCTTGTTGGGCTCTGCATGGCCTGTCTTGATAGTAATCTTATAAAACTCTTATGTATACTCCTTGATAGACTTGTTATCTTGCTTTAGTCCTTGCAGCTTCTTCAACAACTCCATCTCATAGTCCACAGGAATGAATTGCTTCTTCAGTTTCTCCACCATCTGATCCCATCTGGTGATCTTTCCTTTTCCTCTTTTGTTCCTCTCTAATTGGACCTCCTTCCACCAAATACTGGCGTGGCCCTTCAACTTTGTTTTTGCAAACTTGACCCGATCTAGTTCCTCCACATCTTCATAGTTGAAATACTCCTCCATGTCATTGATCCAATCAATAAGCTGTTCCGGATTCAAATCTCCAGAATATGTAGAAACTTTGATCCCAGGCCTCTTTCTGATCTTCGAAATGGCCCTCAACAACCTAACTTTTGCAGGGTCTCCTGCAGCTTCTTGTTCTTCCTCAACTTCATATTCGCTTTCTTCTCTTGTTCTCGGGTCAAACCCTCTTTGTAGTTCCTCTTGCAATGCATCAATTTACCTTTGTAGGGCTCTAAAACCGTCTTTTGTCAAAGCATTCCTCCTAATAAAATTTCTTCGTGGAGGCATCTTGATCTCTGCAGCAAACCCACAACCTCAGGTCCTGGTGTATACTGCCTCACGGTTGGTGATCTGTCTACACACTCAGGAACCCTTGCTCTGATACCACTTGATGAAGGGGGTAAATCATAAAACACACAACAATAGAAATATAATACATAAAATAGAATATTTCTTTATTGATCTGGGCAGCTCATTACATTACAAAAACTCAATTACAATCGAAGGAATCAATCCTCCACAGGCTGCAACACACTATAGCTACACCTCACAAGGCTTTGGAATCTTCTGCCTTCTGTAACCCCAAATCAGCTAGGGTTTTTTTTGTTTTCTCACCTATTTTTGACTCCACACTTGCCCCCTTAACTCCACTATTGCCCAGGGTTCCCAAAATAGTCATAAATAGCACTTTTTGGTGGCCTCCAGCTAAAATTTGAATTTTGCAACTCCCTCCAAAAGTAGGTCAACTTCTGGGAAGCATAAATTTTGATCCGGGTGTCCGATTGACGAACCGTTTTAAGCGCCGGAAAGCTCGTGATGTGAACTATCACACTGGAAATTCATAAATAGATTTCCATCAACTTTTTGGGATGTTATGGGATGTTTTAGTGCCTCATATCTTGTTTCAAAAAATTTTAGGGGCTTTTCGAAAAATAAAAACTTTAATATCTTTCAGCTCACAAATGATCTTTGCCTGATTCCTTTGCCAAAGGTCTTATATTTCTTTCATGTAACTTTCTGTAAGTTTTCACTTCAATCCGTGCCCAAATGCAAACTTTCCTAAAATGACAGGTACACTTTCCAAAACAGGCAGGTTGCTATTTTTATCAGTTTTGGAAAAACTGAAAGTCCTACATCATTATTCTGGATATTATGGAACCAGAAACACTAATTATGGAAAGAAATGAAAATAACTACAATGATTTTGAATTAACTTCTTTTTGGTGATGCAAGATTGTCCTTACACCACTAGATGCTCCTACATCATTGTTGGGTTTAATGAACTCAAAAGTTTGTATCTTGAAGATCTAGATTTTGCAGAGGCTTGAAAAACTTGTTTGGAACCTGTTACTTTGGACAAGACAAAATGGTTGGATTACATAATCTAAGATGACAAGTTGTTTAGAGGAAGTCAGTCGTGCATTCTGAGGAGTTCCATGAGAGAGAACCTAATTAAGAAGAATAGTGGAGGATTAGCTGGACACTTTGGTCGAAATAAGACCATTGCTATTGTTGGTGAACATTATTACTGGCCATAATTGCAATAGGATGTGAGGAAATTTGTGCAAAGTTACAGAGTGTGTTAGATGGCAAAAGGAACAAGTCAGAATATAGGGCTATATTAGCCATTACCTATACTAGAGAAGCCATGGGATGATATTAGTATGGATTTTGTTCTTGGTTTACCAAGGACACAGAGAGGACATGATTCCATTTTTGTGGTGGTGGACAGATTCTCAAAGATGGCCCATTTTATTCCTTGCAAGAAGACTAATGATGCTATTCATATTGCAGAGTTATTTTTTAGGGAGGTGGTGAGACTACATGGTCTACCTAAGAGCATAGTTTCAGATCAGATACCAAGTTTGTTGGTTATTTCTGGAGGACATTGTGGAAGAAGTTGAAGACAGATTTGAAGTTCAGTTCTGCACACCATCCACAGACTGATGGATAGATAGAAGTGGTGAATAGGAGTTTGGGTAACCTGCTATGATGCTTAGTAGGAGATAAGCCCAAGGGATGGGATTTGATTTTACCACAGGCAGAATTTGCTTACAACAATTCTGTCAATAGGAGCATAGGTAAATCTCCATTCCAGATTGTGTATGGGAGTAGCCCAAGAACTGCTTCCGAATTGAGGAGGATGGATAAGGGAGAGAAGAGTAGTGCTGAAGCTAAAAATTTTGCTGAGCACATGAAGAATTTGCATGAAGAGGTAAGTAAGCATATCCATAAGATGAATTCTCAGTATAAGGCCAAGGCAGATCAGAAGAGAATACATAAGGAGTTTCAGGAGGGTGATGAAGTCATGGTTCACTTGAGAAAAGAAAGATTTCTAGTTGGTACATATAATAAGCTGAAGATGAGGAAATTTAGACCATGTAGAATCTTGAAGAAGCATGATTTAGGAAATGCATTTGAGGTAGAGTTGCCTGATGACATTAATATTTCACCAGTGTTCAACATTTTAGATTTGACAGAGTATCATGATGATGGACTTGATAAAGGAACACAGTGGGACATTCTAGCATCTACTTCAGAGAAGGAGGAGATAGAGGGCATTCTGGATAGCCGTGTGGGTAAGAGTACAAGAAATAGGTAGTATACAGAATACTTGGTGAAATAGAAAGGAAGGCCTGTTGAAGATTCATCATGGTTATCTGAGACTGAGGTTAACAGTTTTGGTTTCCCTTTAACTCATGAGAAGTGACAGGGTCACTTTTCAAATTGCCCTGGGTGTTTGATGCAGGAGCATCCAAAGTGTAAGAGCAATCTTCCATCAACAAAAAAAAAGTTGTTTCTTTTTAGTAAGGGCTAAATTTGGTAGGGTTACTATTTTTAGTAAGTTTGCATTTGTGCATGGTTGGATACAAAATCTTACACGGACCTCCAGAATGGTGAATTGAAGCTAATGGTGAAGGAATCACTTCAATATCATTTGTAATTTGCGAGATATTAAAATTTTAAATTCCAAGAATCCTATTGAAATATTCAAAGTCAAATTTGAGGCATTTAGAGGCTCCGAATGGGCTCAAAATTTGGTGGGAAACCCAAGAAGTGTTTTAAATATCGTTTGTGTACAACCGTCTTTTCGAGAGCTTTTTGAAAAGGTATTATAATTGAAAATCCAACGGTCGGATCGAAAGTTATGGCCCCTCGAAGTTGACCTATTTTTGGAGGGAGATGCAAATTTCAAAATTAAGCTGGTGGCCACCAAAAGGGGCTATATATGACTATTTTTGGGAACCCTTGGAGGGTAGAGTTAAGGGGGAAGGTGTAGAGTCAAGAATAGGTTGGAAAACATAAACCCTAGAAGATTTGGGGTTATAGAAGGCTGAAGATTCCAGAGTCTTGAGAGAGGGAGCTGTAATGTGTTGCAGCCTGTAGGGGATTCATCCTCTGATTGTATTTGAGCTTCTGTAATGTAATGTTTTGCCGATATTAATGAAATATTATTCTATTTTCTATGTTAAATTTATGTTATTGTGTGTTTTATGATTTCCCCCTTCAATAAGTGGTATCAGAGCAAGGGTTCCTGAGTGTGTAGATAGATCGCTGACTGTGAGGCAATTTGCACCTGGACCTGAGGTTGTGGGTTTCCTGTAGAGATCAAGATGCCTCCACGAAAAAACCTTGGTGGGAGGAATGCTTTGACGGAAGAGGGTTTTAGAGCCCTGCAAAGACAAATCGATGCATTGTAAGAGGAGCTGTGAAGAGGGTTCGAGCTGAGAAGGAGAGAGGAAAGTGAAGATGAAACTAAAGAAGAGCTATCTGAGGAAGAATAAGAAGCTGCGAGAGATCCTGCAGAGGTTAGGTTGTTGAGGGCCATTTCAAAGATCGGAAAGAGGCCCAGGATTGAAGTTTCTACCTATTATGGAGATTTGAATCTGGAACAACTTACTTATTGGATCAATGATATGGAGGAGTATTTTGAGTATGAATATGTGGAAGACCCAGAATGGGTCAAGTTTGCAAAGACAAAGTTGAAGGGCCATGCCAGTATTTGGTGGAAGGAGGTCTAGTTAGAGGGAAATAGAAGAGGAAAAGTAAAGATTACCAGATGGGATTGGATGGTGGAGAAATTGAAGAAGCAGTTCATTCCTGTGGACTATGAGATGGAGTTACTAAAGAAGCTACAAGGATTGAAGCAAGGTAACAAGTCTGTTAAGGAGTATACAGAAGATTTTTATAAGATCACTATTAGGACAAGCCATGGAGAGGCCGACAAGGAGAGGGTAGCCCGTTAGATTAATGGTTTGAGGCCAAGTATTCAAGAAGAGTTGAGCCTGGTCAGAATGACCACCATAGAAGATGCGTACCAGTTTTCCTTGAAGGTGGAAGAGAAGCTGAATAAGAGATTTGAAAGCAAGCAAAGGGGAAGACATCAAGACCGAAGGACTGGTGGAAGACCCTATGGAGGCCAAAATTAACATCTAAATAAAAGTGAAGAAGCTAGAACTAGTCAAAATCAGAAAGGAGATAATACCTACCACCCTCGTGACCAGAACAATGGTGAGCAAAGAGGAAGAGGAAGAGACATACCTAGGCAAGGACCTGGAAGAGGAGGTTTCAGAGGAACCTATTTCCAATGTGGAGAAGAAGGACATTGAGCATACGAGTGTCCACAACATCAAGGAAGGACAAATAGAAGACCTGAAGGTAATGCATAAGTTGCACATGTAGATGAAGATGCGCAGTCTAAGCGCTCTGAAGATGTTGAAAGGGGAGAAACCATAGTTGTTAGAAGAACTTTGTTGAATGAGGAGAAAGAACCCAATCAGAGGAAGAGTTTATTCCACACAAGGTGCAAATGTGAAGGTAAGTGTTGTGATATTATTATTGACAGTGGAAACACTAATAATATTGTTTCAGAGGAGATGGTTGACAAGAAGAAAGCATATGCATCCATATTGGATTGCATGGTTGCAGAAGGACCATAGAGCTTTGGTCAATGAGCAGTGTTTAGTGAAGTTCAAGATTGGTGACTACCATGATGAGGTGTTGTGTGACATCATACCGATGGATGCATGTCATATGTTATCAGGGAGGCCGTGGTAGTATGATAGGAGCGCTATCCATGATGGCCGTGCAAACACATACTCCCTAACAAAGGATGGAGTTCATCATAAGTTGAAGACCTTGAAGGAGGTGGAATAAAAGGTATGTAGTACTACTAGAATTTGCTTGGTAGATGGTAGAAAATTTTTGGAGGGTATGAAGCATGAGCGTCATTGTTTTGCATTGATTCCTAAGATTAGTCAAGAGAAATTTGAAGATGTACCAGTAGAAGTCTCAGAAATGTTGGAAGAATTTTAGGATATTATCTCTGATAATGTGCCAAAAGGTTTACCACCAATGAGGAAGATAAGTCATCAAATAGATTTGATACTAGGAGCCAGTTTGCCAAATAAGGCAACCCATAGAATGATTCTAGCAGAGAGTGAAGAGTTGAACAGACAAGTTTTGGAGTTGTTGAGGAAGGGATTGATAAGAGAGAGTCTAAGTCCATGTGCGGTACCTGCAGTACTAGCACTAAAGAAAAATGGAGAGTGGAGAATGTGTACAAACTCTCGAGCCATCAATAAGATCACGATCAAGTATAGGTTTCCATTACCAAGAATGGATGACATAATATACTGCTTGAGTGGAGCTAAGTACTTCACAAAAATTGACCTAAAGAGTGGGTATCACCAGATCCGTATCAGAGAAGGAGATGAGTGGAAGGTAGCCTTCAAGACAAAGGAAGGTTTGTATGAGTGCTTAGTCATGCCATTTGGGCTAACCAATGCACCGAGCACATTCATGCGACTCATGAATGAGGTATTGAAAGAATTTTTGGGAAGTTTTGTTATTGTTTATTTAGATTATATTTTGATTTTTAGTAAGACATGGGATGAGCATATGATGCGTATCAAAAGAGTTTTGGAGAAGCTGAGGGAGGATAAGTTGTTGATCAACTTGAAGAAATGTAGTTTTGCAAAGAAGGAGTTGGTATACCTGGGATTTGTTGTCTCAGAGGAAGGTCTTAAGATGGACCCAGAGAAGATGAGGCCTATCATTGAATGGCCTACGCCAAGGAGTGCTTCCAAAGTAAGATCTTTTCATGGTTTGGTAAGTTTCTAGAAAAAGTTTATTAAGAATTTTAGTAGCATTTGTGCACCCCTAACTGAGACAATGAGAGGGGATAGAAAAGAGTTTAGATGGACTAAAGGAGCAGACAAGAGCTTTGATACATTGAAGTAGAAAGTTGTAGAACAACCTATTTTGGCACTTCCAGATTTCAATAAGGTATTTCAGGTAGATTGTGATGCTAGTGGTAGTGGTATAGGAGCTGTTCTGAGTCAAGAAGGTAAGCCCATTGCCTATTTTAGAGAGAAGTTTAATGATGCCAAGAAAAAGTATTATGTTTATGATCAGGAGTTTTATGCAATAGTTCAGGCTTTGAAGAAATGGAGCCATGATTTGTTTCCAAAAGAGTTTGTTTTATATACTAATCATTAGGCTTTGCAATATCTTAATAGTCAAGAAAAGTTAAATCAAAGGCACTTAAAATGGGTTGAGTTTTTGCAGAGTTATGCTTTTGTTTTGAAGCACAGGAGTGGGAAGTCCAACAAAGTTGCAGATGCCTTGAGTAGAAGGCAAAATTTGTTGATAGAAATGGAGATAGAGGTTGTTGGGTTTGATGAACTCAAAAGTTTGTATCCTAAAGATCTAGATTTTGCAGAGGCTTGGAAAGCTTGTTTAGAACCTGTTACTTTGGACAAGACAAAATGGTTGGATTACATAATCCAAGATGACATGTTGTTTAGAGGAAGCCAGTTGTGCATTTCAAGGAGTTCCATGAGAGAGAACCTAATTAAGGAGAAGCATAGTGGAGGATTAGATGGACACTTTGGTCAAGATAAGACCATTGCTATTGTTGGTGAATATTATTACTGGCCACAATTGCAGTAGGATGTGAAGAAATTTGTGCAGAGTTGCAATGTGTCAGATGGCAAAAGGAACAAGTCAGAATACAGGGCTATATGAGCCATTACCTATATCAGAGAAGCATGGGATGATATTAGTATGGATTTTGTTCTTGGTTTACCAAGGACACAGAGAGGATATGATTCCATTTTTGTGGTGGTGAACAGATTCTCAAAGATGGCCCATTTTATTCCTTGCAAGAAGACTAATGATGCTATTCATATTGTAGAGTTATTTTTCAGGGAGGTGGTGAGACTACATGGTCTACCTAAGAGCATAGTTTCAGATCGAGATACCAAGATTGTTGGTTATTTTTGGAGGACATTGTGGAAGAAGTTGAAGACAGATTTGAAGTTCAGTTCTACACACCATCCACAGACTGATGGATAGACAGAAGTGGTGAATAGGAGTTTGGGTAACTTGCTACGATGCTTAGTAGGAGATAAGCCAAAGGGATGGGATTTGATTTTACCACAGGTAGAATTTGCTTACAACAATTCTATCAATAGGAGCACAGGTAAATCTCCATTCTAGGTTGTGTATGGGAGTAGCCCAAGAACTGCTTCCGAATTAAGGAGGATGGATAAGGGGGAGAAGAGTAGTGCTGAAGCTGAAAATTTTGTTGAGCACATGAAGAATTTGCACGAAGAGGTAAGAAATCATAGCCATAAGATGAATTCTTAGTATAAGGCTAAGGTAGATCAAAAGAGGATACATAAGGAGTTTGAAGAGGGTGATGAAGTCATTGTTCACTTGAGAAAATAAAGATTTCCAGTTGGTACATATAATAAGTTGAAGATGAGGAAATTTGGACCATGTAGAATCCTAAAGAAGCATGATTCAGGAAATGCATTTGAGGTAGAGTTGCCTGATGACATCAATATTTCACTAGTGTTCAACATTTTAGATTTGATAGAGTATCATGATGATGGACTTGATAAAGGAACACAGTGGGACATTCCAGCATCTACTTCAGAGAAGGAGGAGGAAGAGGGCATTTTGGATAGCCGTGTGGGTAAGAGTACAAGAAATAGGTAGTATACAGAATACTTGGTGAAATGGAAAGGAAGGCCTGTTGAAGATTCATCATGGTTATCTAAGACTGAGGTTAACCGTTTTGGTTTCCCTCTAACTCATGAGAAGTGACAGGGTCACTTTTCAAATTACCCTAGGTGTTTGATGCAGGAGCATCCAGGGTGTAAGAGCAATCTTCCATCAACCAAAAAAAATGTTGTTTCTTTTCAATAAGGGCTAAATTTGGCAGCATTAAGTTATTTTTAGTAAGTTTGCATTTGTGCATGGTTGGATACAAAATCTTACACGGACCTCCAGAATGGTGAATTGAAGCTAATGGTGAAGGAATCACTTCAATATCATTTGTAATTTGTGAGATATTAAAATTTCAAATTCCAAGAATCCTATTGAAATATTCAAAGTCAAATTTGAGGCACTTAGAGGCTCAGGATGGGTCCAAACTTTGGTGGGAAACCCAAGCAATCTACCTTTAAGTATTGCTTGTGTACAACCATCTTTTTGAGAGCTTTCTGAAAAAGGTATTATAATTGAAAATCCAACAGTTGGATCAAAAGTTATGGCCCCTCGAAGTTGACCTATTTTTGGAGGGAGATGTAAATTTTGAAATTAAGCTGGTGGCCGCCAAAAGGGGCTATATATGACTATTTTTGGGAACCCTTGGAGGGTAGAGTTAAGGGGGAAGGTGTAGAGTCAAGAATAGGTTGGAAAACAGAAACCCTAGCAGATTTGGGGTTACAGAAGGCTGAAGATTCCAGAGTCTTGAGAGAAGGAGCTATAATGTGTTGCAGCCTGAAGGGGATTCATCCTCTAATTGTATTTGAGCTTCTATTATGTAATGTTTTGCCCATATTAATGAAATATCATTCTATTTTCTGTGTTAAATTTCTATTATTATGTGTTTTATGATTTCCCCCTTCATCAATATCTGATGTATTTCTAGCATTTGATTGTTTATGGCCTTAGATGTTTGCAGTAGTTTCTCTGCATGACTTTATGTTGGATGCATGTGGGTGTATTTCTTCCTCAAGTAGAATTTCACATGTAAATGTTTATGTAATGTCACTTTATCCAAGAAATCATTTTAGCCATACGAGAGATGTAGATTGAGTTGAGTTGCAGATCTAATGTTCTAGCTTCCTCCAAGATTCTATATGATGTCCTTTTAGGGGTTTAGCTTTCATTCATGCCAATAATCACCATAGAACCTTGAGTAGCAGGGTTTGCACACTTTGAAAGATCTTTAGGCTTAGCACCAGCACTGGGACATCCTTATCATTATTGTTTATTTCCAGAATATATAGAGGAAAGGCCCCCAGCAAGATCTTCTTGGTCATAATTGGTGATTATAAGGTAGGACCTTACCTTCTCACAATGATTACCTTTCGTCTGTTCTTTTTCTCTTGAAAACTGTATTTAGGTTTTATTTAAGAATTAGGACCTGGGAGATTCTGAAGGTGTCCCTTAATGATTGTGCTGTATACCCTATCCCCCAACAAGATTTTCTTGGTCATAATAGGTAGGACCTCACCTTCTCACAGTGATTACCTTTCGTCTATTCTTATTATGTTGAAAACTGTATTCAGGTTTTGTTTAAGAATTAGGACCTGGGAGATTCTGAAGGTAGTCCTTAATGTTTGTGTCCTGTGCCCTATATACAAACATTTTCCTGTCTTGAGTAACTGCCACAAATAAAAATTAGACAATATGATATTAAAGTGGATAATTAAAAAAATATTTCGAATTGAGGGACATAATATAATATAATAATAGTATATTATATTACAATACTATATATATATTAAGATAATGCGCCTGGTAAACTTTTTAATGTGACTGGCGACGCTGGTATGACACGCCCTCCGGCTCCATGCGAATGCTTTTGCCTAGAGCAATGAACCTGTGAGGCCACAACACAGGGGACCTCATCCCCTAGCAAGAACACTTCAAACCCACGAGCTCATTGGCCCAGCGAAGGCGTAAAGCCTGCGAGTTCGTTGGCCCAGTGGGGGTTTAAACTTTGGTGACAGCCACTACAACCGAGTGACTTAACCACCGAACCACGCCCTTATCGGTTAATTTAATATATTATAATATAATATGATATAATATAATATAATATATATTATATTATATAATAATATATAATAATATAATATAATATTTATATTATATAATATTATATTATTAATATTACAATATTATATTTATATTATATATTATATAATAACATAATATTATAATATATTTAATATTATAATATTATATAATATTATATTATTATATAATATATAATATATATTATATATTAATATAATATTATATTATAAAATAATATTTATATTATATAATAATATAATATAATATAATATTATAATATATTTAATAATATGGGCGCTAAATTTTCATTTCACCCTAACCTATTTTAAGCGCCAAAATTATGCATATTTCATTTTGGCGCCCACCTCCATTTCATTTTGACCTCCGAAACCCTAAAGGTAAACCTAACTTGGAAAGGCTCAAAACCTTAACCTATTTTGTAGAATGTAGAATAGAATCCAGCCAAATTCCATGCCCTAATTTGGAGATGCCACTCTACTCGTCTTTCGATCAGGTTGCCTCATTTACACGGGAACACAATCAGAAACTCAGTCCCACATTGTAGTAAGGTGTTTGGCAACGTAGCTGTGAAGGCTCTCTAAACTATCCATCCAAGTTGAAGATTTCAAGGTGTAGAATATCGTGGGGTTAGCCACTTTTGAGTTCCATTTCTCTCCCAAAAGACTCTGTCTTGTGCCAACTCATTTCAGAAATATCACCTATGAACTAGAAGTTTTTCCTGGCTTAATTTATCGGATCATCCATCCCTATAGAATGATTGCGCTTGTCTTTGTTTCTGGGAAGATTATGATAACTAGGGCGAAGATTATTCTCCATTTCAAGTAGGCAACCATAGTAGGGCACATCTAGGGTTGGGAGGGTGCAAACAGTGTTGCTTCTTGTTGAAACCCTAAAGGTAAACCCTCAAAACCCTAACCTATTTTGTTTCATCTCCTTTTTATTTTCTTACTCTTATCATTCTGGGCTTCTCTTTTTTGCTGTAAATGAATTGGAGCAGAGCGTGGTGCTTAAAATTTCATCGTTGTGTAGTAGGCGGGTGAGCTTAAGTTCTCAATTTGTTCATAAGCCAAGGCGACCCAGATGAGAAAAAAGAGAAAGGTATGCTTTTATTGTAACCCCACCGCATGATAGTTTGAATTGGTTTCACTATGGCTACGTTGAATCATGCCTTGGCTCCATATGCTATTTTGTGGTGGGCAAAATTTTGACAGTGAAAGTTACACTATGCCTTGTACAGGCTCCAGCCATTTTATTTTGTAGGACACTTGTCTTGTACTTTTTCTTTAGTTAATGCCTATTCGATCTTTGATCAAAAAGAGCAAAGTTTGAGATGATCTAATTAAACACATTCCCCTAAAAGTTGCCTAACTATATCAAGATCTAAATTCCAAAATATTATATTGTATTGTAATAATCCAATTATGTAGGTTAATTTATATATATAACATTACATTTGAATCCAGAAGAATTTTTGACTCTATTTATGTATTGGGAGCATCAGTAAACTAATTTAAAATTTAGTAAAGGAATATTCAGACCAATGTAAACTTGATATCTTAAATTGTTGTAGAGATTAAACGTAATCTTTATTTTTTTCACATTTTTGTAGGTTCGAGGTCCCTCTTATAGTGTAGAGATGGGTTGTAGAGATGGACTGGTTTCTAAGGCATCTACAGTGGCTGGAAATCTACCAAAGGCAGAATTCAACCTTGACAAGCTAAATAGCTTGTTTACTTCAAAGGGGTTGTCTCAAACTGACATGGTTGCTCTTTCAGGTAAACTTATATCTTTTATTTTTGTTGCATCCATAACAAGTGTTGACCTATTTTTATCTGCCCAGAGCCAAACAGTTCACTTTGCTTTCTTGAAAATCCTTTGGAAAATGTTCCCATAAAGCTTAAAGTGCCAAATTTCCCAAGAACCTTGCCTAAAAAAGCCTTACCTTTGGAAAGAGCTTGAAAAAATAGGCAGGTTTGCTTTTTAGACCACCCTGAAATTAGGCCAAATAAAGAAGTTATTCATGGTCAAAGTTTTGGTCAACATACAGTTCAAATGTATATTTGGCAGGCTTGCAAATCTCTATCGGTCTTAGAAAATGATGAAAAAAGTAAGTTATATGCATTTTGGAATGCATATCGAGCCCAGGAAATGCATATACATTTAGGGAATCTATTGCAGATTTTGGGAATATTCCCAGTTTGTATATCGGGTCACAAGAAAAGATGCAAGGAAATATGCAAGACCAATATACATTAAAGATTCCCTAGAATATTCTGCGCTTGAATATCAAAAGGCTTGTATATTGCTTTGTATGTTCGCACATACAAGTGACTATATACAATGAAAGTATACATTACGGGTATATTCCATCAGAGATTCCCTGTTTGTATGTGAGAGGGTTTGTATATTGTGTCTGTATATTTGACATACAAAGGTGCCAATATACATTTGCTACAGTGTAGTGGGGGTACATACAAAGTCATCGCAGGCGCGCATATGCAAGGAGGGTTGTATGTCTTCTACGTACAAAGGATCACGTGAACAGTGAAATGTATATTGGATTGTATGTTCACACATACAAGGCCGATATACAAGGGATTATATACAACCCGGACCTGACAGGGCAGTCAAATACAGTTAGTAGTTTCTGAGGTCTGTGGCTTGTATATTTGGCGATTGTATGTTGCGATATACAAAGGCCGAACATGCATTTAGTGGGTCTTGCGAAGATACAAGGATGAATGTACATTGGCGGCGAATGTGCAAAGGTAAAGATACAAAGGCAAATGCATTAGCTACAACAGTGGCTTGTATATTTTTTGGCTTGTATATTTGCATATGCAACTCAATATACAAGCAATGAACATACAAAGGACATGCAAATGGTGGGACCTGCACATATAAAGGCAGTTGTATCATATTCAAATTTAAAAATACAAGGACATTTCATAGCCTGATATACAAGGCGCCATGCATATACAAAGGAGTTGCAGATAAGGTTTTGGATGCCAATTCAGGCGGCAAATGTAAGCGATATATACATGCAGTTGACCAAAACTTTGACCGCCTGTATCTCCTTCATCCTGGCGAATTTCAACATGCTATAAAAGGCAAAGATGCATGTTTTTGTCCCCTCTTTCATTTGGTAAGGTTTTCAGGAGTTTTTTTTTGGTCACTTTTCAATTTCAGATCTGGAGTTGCATGTTTTGAGTGGTGAACATTCCAGTGACTACATTGAGTAGACAAAGATATTTTTGGCATTCATTGTTGCACCATGACGAGGCAACTTGCATTGATGACAAAAGGATATCTCCCTACCACCTTGTTTCAGATACCCATGTAGCAGCTGCATTAAAGGCTCAAAATATCTCATATCTGCCAAATGCCAGATTTTGACACCATGACTGATGTAGCTGGACAGTCATTAAGTGTAGATATTTTTCTATTCCAGCTCTTAGAACAAATTTTGTAACCAACCTAAGTTAGTTTGGAATACTATATATATGCATTCACGTGATGTACAGAGGGTTGGAAAATTTTTGGCATCCTGGTCTTTCTGTTTCCAAATAGAGTTTTCATAAACTGTAACATTGCCTTTTTATTAGATATATGCAAGTTATTTTACCTCCTTTGCTGATTTTCTAAGTTCTATGTGAATCTACATGAAGTTGTCTATGAACATTCTGTTCCTTTCAACTCTCTTGCACCTTACCTGTACTAAAATCATCTAATCTGTGTATGTTTACTTGCTGTATCTAATTATATTGTGCATTTTCTTGGTGTTGTGGAAGTCTCTTTTAATCTGTCTAGTGCATCACCCTTTTGCTTTCAAGTCCTTATGTTTTACCTTTCATTTTTAAGATTTCCTTCTCCCTTGCCCCAAAATTCAGTAGTTTTAGGTGATAATTAGGCAAGGAAGTCAGCCTTCTCCGGAGCTCTGATCTCATTTAGTAAAGTCCCACACTTAGAGATCATTCCCATGTTACTCCAGATTGCAGAGGTTTCACAACTATATGCAAGGGTGCAAATCTGGGTGATAACAACTTTGGCATGCCCGGTGGGACCGAGAGTCAGAACAACAATCAGAATAACAATCACTATTGCTAGTTTTGATGTGCAACCAATGATTACAGACCTTTAAGAGGTTAAAGTTTGCATATCTGGCGACTCAGACTGGAGAGAGACAAGCAGAGTAGTTCTGCTGTTACATTTTATGAGAAAGATACAAACCAGGAGTTCAAGCTCATTTGACTATCTGCAGCTGTCTCCACCTAGAAGGCAGAGTAGAGTTGTAGCAAGGACTCCAGTTTCTAAAAGGATACAGTCAACTCCACCAAATTTTAGTCCAGTTGTTTCTGTAGTTCCTGTAGCAATTCAAGCAAATCTATCCCCAGCTGTTCAGATGGCAAGGAATCAGCCATTTGTGGCTTTCAATGGGGGCAGCCCTTTAAATTTAATAGTATATGATGTGATACCCATGGCAGCTTTGAAGAATCTGCCTTATTTCACAGGGGAAAATCAGGCTACTCCTATCAAGCACATTAGAGATGTGGCTTCTCTATGTGGAGTACATCATATAACCCGGGAAAACATGGCCATCAGGTTGCTGGCTGCCTCTTTCAAGGGAAAAGCATTGCAATGGTTTAGAAGTTTACCAGCGCAAACCATAGCAACCTGGGATGGCCTTGGTGATAAGTTAAATAAGCAATCCAAGATAAATCAGACAACTTGTCACTGGTTGAACAGATGACTACAATAAAGAGAGCTCCTTAGGAGCAGATGATGGATTTCAACTTCAGATTTCAGAAGACATGGGATAGAATTCCTGCCATGGTAAGGCCTCCAGCTGAATATGAATTCTTGTATTTCTTGAAAGCCTTAAATAGTGATGTTTCAGTAATGATTCAATCACTAGGAGGTACTAGCTTACCAGATGCTTATGAATTAGCTATTAGGGTAGAGAATAATCTAATTCAGGCTGGAAAAATAGCACCCAGACTGCCATCGCCTATCTTTCCTGAGATTCAGGCTACGATGCCTTTGCCAATTCCATATTGTGCCCCTTTACCTACTGTGGCAGCATTACCAAGTACTGCCAATTCTGAGCCTGCTGCCACTAGTTCATCCCAAGAGATAAAAGAGACTAAAAATAGCCAACAAAAGATTGAGGGCATCCTCCAAACTTTTGGCAATGAGCTGGTGAACATAAAAAAGCAGCAGTCCCAAAGCAGGCAGCCTTATCAGCAACCCAATCAAGGGCAAAACCAACCATACCAGGGGTAAAATCAGCCTTACCAAGCTAATAGGCTACCTTATCAAGGTAATTATCAGGGTGCCAGGCAAAATGTGAATCAAAGGCCTTTTCAGCCTTATAATCTGGGACATATTAATGTAGTAAGGGACCTTGTCACTATTCAAAATAACCTTGCAGCTGAACACAAATGGTGTTTTCCATGTAATCAGCCACACAATCAGGCAACTTGCTCAAATGGAGTCATAAATCAGGCTCTGATGGTGCAAAATGTTGTGGTCCCACAGTTAAATACACCTAATAATGGAGTTGTGCAACAACAAGAGCAACCTTAGAATGATTCTACCTTCATAAATTGGCAAGAAGGTGAATTTTGTGGCATGAATAGAGATATTACTCCCGTGGCGGCAAATACAAGGGCCAAGAAGAGGGGTTATGAGATAGACCAAGCAGCAAATAAAGGAAAAGTACCCGCTAATGCTTCCATACCCCAAATTCCCCATATTCTACAAAGAATTAACCCAGCAACTGCAAGAGAGATGCCTCATTTGCAAGCAGAAGTTGCTACTACAAAATCAAATCAGAAGGTAAGTGTCATTCCACCCTTCAATATTATTGAAAATATGAAGAAGATAAATGTGACAATGTCTATGTGGGATTCTTTAGCCATCCCGGGTCAAAAAGACATATTGCAATCTACCTTGTCTGATTTGAAAGTATCCAAAGATACAACTGTTGACCCAAATAGGGTTGTCCTTACCAATTCATCCGAAGATAACAACAAGCAACTAAACAAGAATGCTAAGCCACTCCCTTTTTATGTGTCTTTGATAATTGGGGACAAATTAGTTCATAATTGCATGGTGGATAGTGGAGCAAGCAGTTCTGTGATGCCTAAGCAGATAGCAAACCAATTAGGGCTCAAGTACCAACCCCTTGAGAAGGGTGTTCTCCAATTAGATGGCACAACCGTTAACACTGTGGGTGTAATAAAAGACCTAGGTCTCACTCTGCACACTTGCCCAAATGTTTTCATCATCCAAGAGGTCTTCATCATAGATTTGCCTCCTTTTTTTGCCATGTGCTTATCAAGAGAATTTACTGCCAAGATAGGAGGATATTTATCCTCAGACTGGTCCCACATGTTTTTCAGGACCAGATATGGCACCAAAGTAACTTTAAAATCTGAATTGCTTTCAAATCATCACATAGAGCACTACACACCAAGTGTTGCTAATGTAAATTGCATTATTTCTGATGATCCTAAACTTGTTGCTGCTCAAGAACTACAAGCTGAAGGCATACCAGAGGTACTCTTAAGGGAGTGGGCCTCAGAAAATAGTGTGGATGATCCTGAGGGACACATCCAAGAAACTGGTATGGGGGTTTACATACTGCATGAGCATGAAACAACAATACCAAATCTAGTGAAGGATGCAGAACAACAGATCAAGCAGCAAAATGGGGTGTGGAAAATGTATTTTGATGGCTCTAGGAGCAAAAATGGATCTAGAGGTGGAGCAATGCTAGTGTCACCACAAGGTGAAAAATATTATTCTATTTTCCATTTTGCCTTTGCATGTACAAATAACACTGCTGAATATGAAGGATTAATTCAAGGTTTGCAGTGGGCAAGAAAGAGAAAAATAGGATGTTTGCAGGTGTATGGTGATAGTGAACTCATTGTGAATTAGGTAAGAGGACTGCATCTTACAAAAAATGATGTTTTGAAATGCTACAAACATAGGGTGTGGGACATGATTGAAGAATTTGATACTTTCAATCTGATCTCTATTCCAAGAAATCAGAACTATCATGCTGATAGGTTGGCTACAATTGGGGCTCAGTTTGACATCCCCAGTTATATTCAAAGGGAGAAGGTACAACCTCATGTTAAAATATTTGGTAGGCCCTCTATCCCTGATAATGATATTTATTGGCAAGTTTTTGACAGCGATGAGTAGATCCTGCGTTTCTTGTTAGAAGAAGATGAGTTTTCTGTGATAAATCAGGATAAGCTCAAACGACAATATGGCAATGATCAAATTGTTCAGTTGAGAACAAACAAGCTGCCCAAGGGATTGGTAACCTTGGAATCTATTTTTAGTATAGATGATCAACTGAAGAAAAGCAAGACTAGTATGCAAGTAAGAGAAGAGCATTATGAGGAGCTAGAAATCTTCAAAGGTAAGCTTCTTAAAATCGGTAAAATCTGCTCAGCTGAGGATAGAAGAGCTTTTATTGCTCTCTGTCAAGAATTTGAAGATGTGTTTGCTTGGGATTATTCAGACCTGAAGTGATTTGATCCTCATATTGCCCAGCATACCATAGAATTAGAACCAGGTACTAAACCTGTGAGGCAGAAGCAAAGACCTTTAAACCCAAAGCTTGAGCCTCTAATGATTAAAGAACTAACCAAACTGATTGAGGGGAAGATCATTTTTCCAATCAAGCATACTTCTTGGGTCTCCAACCTTGTCCCTGTGAGGAAAAAAAATGGGGAGATTAGACTTAGTGTTGACTTCAGAGACCTTAATAGGGCCTCCCTAAAAGATCACTACCCATTGCCCGCAATGGAGCAAATTCTACAGGTAGTGGCTGGCTCGGAAAGGTTTTCTGGTTACAATCAGGTGTTAGTCAAGGAGGAGGATCAGTTCAAGACTGCTTTCACCACCAAATGGGGTACCATGGCCTACAAAAGAATGCCTTTTGGCCTCTCGAATGCTAGCTCTACTTTTCAGAGAGCCATGGATATGGCCTTTAAGGGTTTGATGTATAAATTAGTGCTGGTATTCCTTGATGATATCACAATTTTTTCCAAGAACGTAGTTGAACATTTATCACATCTGAGGTTAGTATTTGAAAGATGCAAGGAATTCAGGATATCTCTTAATCCCAAGAAGTGCATTTTCACAGTACACGAAGGCAAGCTGTTAGGGCACATTGTGTCAAAGGAAGGCATTACCATTCACACTAAAAGGGTAAGAGCTATTTAGGAGCTACCTTTATTAGCCACAAAAGGGGACTGCAAAGTTTTATTGGCAGAATTAATTTTCTGCTCAGATTTATCCCTGACGTTGCAAATCTATTAAAGCCTTTGATGGCTATGTTGAAGAAAAATATAATTTTCAGTTGGACGAACGAGGCCAAACTCAGCTTCGAGTCCATCAAGGAAGCGTTAGCAGCTACACCAACATTGGTGAACCCTGACTTCTCCAAAGACTTTATCTTATATGCTTATGGTGGCCTGGATACCATCTCTGTGATTTTGGTACAGCAGCAGAGTGAGGGTTTTGAGCAGCCAATCACTTTCTTTAGCCAAGAGCTGGAAGAGTACGGGCAAAGGTATAGCTTCGTTGAGAAGCACATTCTTGCAGTGGTGAGGAGCCTCAAGAAGTTCAGGCATCTTATTTCCAATAATAAGATACATTTGATGGTCGCTCATCCCAGCATAAAGGAGTTCCTGTTGAGTAAAGATGTTAGTGAAAAAAGGGCTGGTTGGATCACCAAAGTCATGGAATATGATGTGGAGATCAAGATAACTAGGCTTATCAAGGGCAGAGGACTTGGTGAACAACTCGTTACTAGTTCATAGAATGAAATAGGAAAAGAAGAAGTGCTTCTGACTATTGAAGAAAGCATCAGAATTATACAGCAACAGTAGGCACCAGTTGGGTTAATGACATGACTTTATTTTTGCAAACTGGTAAATGTCCAGCAGGTCTAGATAGAACTAAAAGAAGATATTTTAGACTGTAATCTGTTCCATATGTTTTAATAAATGGCATCCTTTTTAGAAAGGACCTTAATGGTGTATTGCTAAGGTGCATTGATAAAGATCAGACCAACAGGGTGCTACATGAATTTCATGATGGAACAGCAGGGGGTCACTTTGCTCCAAAGACTATTGCTTGGAAAATAATGAGAGTTGGATATTACTGGCCCAGCTTATTTAAAGATGCCCATGCATGGGCTAGAAAATGTATAAAATGTGTCGTTTTTGTAGGAAAAGAAAGGCTGCCAGCCTTACCTCTACGACCAATTCAAGTAGAGTAGCCCTTCATGAGATGGGGCATTGATTTTATAGGTCCTATTAACCCACCATCAAGTGTAGGCCACATATGGATACTCACAGCTACAGATTATTTCACAAGATGGACTAAAGCAGTCGCCCTGAAGGAATCCAATGAGAATGTTGTTTTAAATTTTTATCATGATTTGATTTCCAGATTTGGAGTGCCTAAGTCGATCATTTTTGATAATGCTTTAGCCTTTGTTGGCCTAAAGATAACTGACTGAGCTGTTAAGAATGGGATTTATTTGAATACTTCATCAAATTATTACCCTCAGGGTAATGGTTTGGCTGAGTGTACAAATAAAAATCTCATAAGAATTATTAAAAGATCAATGGAAGATAACCAGAGGACCTGGCACACTAATTTGAAATATGCCTTATGGGCTGATAGAATAACTCCTTAAAGGTCCATTGGAAACACTCCATATATGTTAGTATATGGGAGGGAAGCAAGATTGCCTGTCTCTGTGGAACTGCCAGTACTAGACACCATGAATCAGCTGGAGATGTTTGAAGAAGAGGATCCCATGGTTGTCAGATATGCTCAGCTTATGGATCTTGAAGAAATCAGAGACAAGGCTATGAAGACTATGGAATATCATCAGCTTCAGACCAAAAGAAATTTTGATCAGAAGGCCACTCCCAGAATCTTTAAGGAGGGTGATATGGTGCTCAAATGGGACGAATTGAAGAGCAGGCCAGGAAAGCACTCCAAGTTTGATAACATGTGGAGTGGCCCATTTCTCATTACTAAATGCAAGGAGCACAATGCATTTCAGTTATCAAATATGGATGGACAAAATTTGCCTATCCTAGTAAATGGGATACACCTAAAGAGGTGTTTTGAGGTATGAGTGCTTTGTAAATTAGTAGATTAGGTCTCTATGCTTTCAAATAAGTGCTGCTGCACATTAGTTTATGATGCAGAGGCATCCACACTAAAACCTTGACATACAGCATGTATGTCTACAACTCATCATCATCATCATATTTCCCTTAACACTGTTAGCATCATCATATTTTCTCTTGCCGACCGATATCCTCCTGCAGACAAACCTTCGACCTTTCGCCTATCAGCAGCATCATCATATCAGGCTATCGGCGGCATCATCATATCCAGCAAGCGCAAACATCCTCCTGATGTTCACTGTTCATCTTACCGCCAAACTCTTTCTTCAGCATCATGATGTTCAACATCATGTTCATCAGCAGGATATAAAATATCCTGTTCCCTCCATATATCCTGATGACGACAACTTCATGCACCCTTCCTTCGATGCTTACGTCACCCCGATATCCTGATGACGATGACGTCACATGCAACTCCTCCAATATCCTGCTGTCGGCCAAACTTAACATTATCGGCCCGCGATGGTTTTATCAACCCGATCTTCTACCTTATGCCGATACGCTCCTCCTCGGCAACACCTGATGATGATCACCCCAATGCACATTTACCCTATGCAATCGACTGCATCATGTTCACCTCCATCTACTCGGATGACGCCCGAAGTAACCGCAGGATATACACAAAAATATCCTGATGATGTCGTTGTGACGGATTTTCCAACCTTAGCGGATTTTCACCGTTTCGATCCGTCGAACCTCCTGAGGTGACCCGATCTACTTTCAGGGTGATCTTCCAGACTCGAACTATCAGCACGACCTAGCACATACCCATGCTAGGGTTCTCAACACCTCTTGACGGCGATCCTACAAACATGCATGCAAACAAACACAAAATGCAAACTAAATCCTAAACTATTGTACATCGCCATTCCACCGATTCGACGAATCAACCGGTGGAATGGATCAGCGAATCCATGAAACCACCAAAACAGCAAATCAATTACACCAAGGAATCCAAACAGGGAATTGACACAACAGGATCTCTTTATTGATTTCAAAAGATGCAAATACAATATTCTGTCTCTCTCTCTGCAATCTAGCTTCTCAACATCTATGTCTCAATCTCAATCTGTCATAAGACCAACTGATCCTACTGCATAAATAGGATCTCCTGCGAGTACTACCACTCGACTCCAAGCGGCTGGGAAATCTCTCCAGGCGGCTGGGAGATCCAACTGGACCTACAGCATAACAGCTGTCATAACAAACTATCTAAAAATAGTAAAGTATGGTCAACATGACCTTATTACATGCATTGGTCTTATCAGACCTTCTTGGAAACATTAACCAGACCTAAAACAAACTAACTGCCTCATGGAGGCCAGCTGTCAGGTAGGTGCTCCTGCACCATACTCCCCAACAGAAAAGAACTCATGTCCCATGAGTTTGGTTGTGGAAGTCCTCCACCTTTACACTTTGCCTTGTCAGTGTTCTGACTTGTTCCAGCTTTATCCTCTGCTGGATCTCGGCTGCTCCAAGACTTCTGAACTGTAACTTGCTTTCTTGCAAGTAAATCCTCATGCCTGTCAATGTAGGCCTTTCTCTCACATACCTTGTGTTTGTCAGGTTGTCTGACCAGAACCTCTGTCTGAACTGCCTCTTGAACTTCTGCCATGTTCAACTCTGTCTTTCTTTCAACTCTTATTGGACAAACAATAGTCCCAACTATGACAACATCCTTGTCATTCCTCTCAACTGGTTGCTGTTTGCAAACCTGTTTCTGAACCTGCTGCTGACCTCTGTCAGTCAAAACTAAAACTTTCTTCAACCTGTTGTCCTTAACAACTTCTTTCCCTGCAGTGTCCTCAACTGCCTTTATGCCTGCCCCTATAGGTTTCTGCACAAACTCCTTTCCCACTAAAATGATTTGGGCTGCCCCCTGTGCTGCAGCATTTGCCTGCAATGGCATCAACATAATAGTTTTCCCATCTTTCTTGATGGTGTAGGTATTAGCATACCCATCATACAGTACCCTTCTGTCAAATTGCCATGGTCTACCCAACAGTAGGTGACAACATTCCATGGGCAAAATGTCACACAAAACTCTATCATGATATGCTCCAATCTGAAAATCCACATATGCCTGTTCATAGACAAAAAGTGATTGACTATCACTCACCCAAGATGCCTTGTAAGGGTGATGGTGTGGAATCCTTTCCAAATGCAGTTTATCCACCATTTCCTGAGATACCATGTTATCTGTTGAACCAGTATCAATGACAACCTTACATACTTTACCTTTGCTCTTGCATGTGGTCTTGAAAAGAGCTCTTCTTTGCATCATATCCTTTGATGCCTGCAAACTAGTTCTCCTTAGCATCAATGCTTCTCCCTCCTCAGGATATCCATAACCGTCAGGAACTCTATCTCCTTGATAAGTGTTTGAAATTTGCACACTTTGCTCTACTTTCACTTCTTGCACAAGTTGTGCTCTCTTGTCATTCGTTCTATCATTTCTAGATGATGAACCTTTGTTTTCTGCACATTTGAAAAATGGATGACCAAACTCACCACAGGTGTAACACTTTCCTAAAAATGTAGCAGAACCTCTACCACTTCCAAATCTGCCTCTATTACCTTTCCATCCACCTCTGAAATCAGACTGTCCCTGTCCTTTACCAGTGTCTTCTTGACCCTCATTGGTTTGCCTTGTTGTAGGGGCTGATCCTCTTCCCCTCATATTGCTGCCTCTTCCTTTCATGGACTTATCTTGTCCCCTATTCATCTTTTCTTCAATCCTAATTGCCATTTGGTAACAATCCTCCACATTCTTAGGGTTAGCTAAAACTAACTCATCCTGTATGTTCAATCTTAAACCAGCCAAGTTCCTAGCCACCTTTTCTACCTCATTCTCATGATGACCAGATCTCATACTCAATTTATAAAACTCCTTAGTATATGCCTTCACATCCATTTCCTTCTGCCTTAAAAATTGCAGCTTCTTAAACATCTGAATCTCATAATCCTTGGGCAAGAATTTACCTTTGATCTTTGCTACCATTTTATCCCATGAAGTGATCTTTGACTTTCCTTGTTTCCTTCTCTCGGATTGTACATAATCCCACCATACCAAAGCATGACCTCCTAACTTGGTCTTTGCAATCTTTACCTTCTGATCCTCAGCAACATCTTCACATTCAAAGTGATTATCAAGTGCAGCAATCCAATCCAGTAACTCATCTTCATTCAAACTTCCATTATACTTGGAAACATCAACCTTTACCTTAGGTTTATCACTCTGCACTGCCTTTAACAGTTTTGCAAATCTCTGGTCTTCAGCATCCAGATCTTCAGCTACCTCTTCATACTCTTCAACAGCATCTTCATCTTCTTCAGACTCACTGTCGTCCACTTCCCTCTTTTTGTTCTTTTCCAGGGCTACAAGCCTGGCTTGAAGTGCTTCAGCAAGCTCCTTCATCTTCCTCATCTCTCTGGCATATTTTTCCTTCATCTCCTGCAATTCCCTTGCAGTACCAGTACCTTTCGGAGGCATTTTGTCAACCTCTCACTCCTCTACCTCTGTCCTTTCAGTGACAGAATCAACTCTACCTCTGCCCTTTCGGTGACAGAATCAACACACAATAGCCCAGACCTTTTGCTGAGCTCTGATACCACTATGATGCAGAGGCATCCACACTAAAACCTTGACATACAGCATGTATGTCTACAACTCATCATCATCATCATATTTCCCTTCACACTGTTAGCATCATCATATTTTCTCTTGCCGACCGATATCCTCCTGCAGACAAACCTTCGACCTTTCGCCTGTCAGCAGCATCATCATATCAGGCTATCGGCGGCATCATCATATCCAGCAAGCGCAAACATCCTCCTGATGTTCACTGTTCATCTTACCACCAAACTCTTTCTTCAGCATCATGATGTTCAACATCATGTTCATCAGCAGGATATAAAATATCCTGTTCCCTCCATATATCTTGATGACGACAACTTCATGCACCCTTCCTTCGATGCTTACGTCACCCCGATATCCTGATGATGATTATCCTGATGACGATGACGTCACATGCAAATCCTCCAATATCCTGCTGTCGGCCAAACTTAACATTATCGGCCCGCGATGGTTTTATCAACCCGATCTTCTACCTTATGCCGATACGCTCCTCCTTGGCAACACCTGATGATGATCACCCCAATGCACATTTACCCTATGCAATCGACTGCATCATGTTCACCTCCATCTACTCGGATGACGCCCGAAGTAACCGCAGGATATACACAGAAATATCCTGATGATGCCGTTGTGACGGATTTTCCAACCTTAGCGGATTTTCACCGTTTCGATCCGCCGAACCTCCTGAGGTGACCCGATCTACTTTCAGGGCGATCTTCCAGACTCGAACTATCAGCATGACCTAGCACATACCCATGCTAGGGTTCTCAACACCTCTTGACGGCGATCCTGCAAACATGCATGCAAACAAACACAAAATGCAAACTAAATCCTAAACTACTGTACATCGCCATTCCACCGATTCGATGAATCAACCGGTGGAATGGATCAGCGAATCCATGAAACCACCAAAACAGCAAATCGATTACACCAAGGAATCCAAACAGGGAATTGACACAACAGGATCTCTTTATTGATTTCAAAAGATGCAAATACAATATTCTGTCTCTCTCTCTGCAATCTAGCTTCTCAACATCTATGTCTCAATCTCAATCTGTCCTAAGACCAACCGATCCTACTGCATAAATAGGATCTCCTGCGAGTACTACCACTCGACTCCAAGCGGCTGGGAAATCTCTCCAGGCGGCTGGGAGATCCAACCGGACCTACAGCATAACAGCTGTCATAACAAACTATCTAAAAATAGTAAAGTATGGTCAACATGACCTTATTACATGCATTGGTCTTATCAGACCTTCTTGGAAACATTAACCAGACCTAAAACAAACTAACTGCCTCATGGAGGCCAGCTGTCAGGTAGGTGCTCCTGCACCAGTTTAGATCCCTTTCTACTTTCCCTAAGTGCTGTCTAAGCGCAGCTGAGGTGGTTGTTTTCAACATTTTGTCTGGTCTTGGTCTTTCATGTCCCTCTTTGCTGTATGAGTTGTTGAAGTCAGAAAATCTCTGCATATTTTTATCTATGTATGTCTCCATGCCCAATGGATGCTTAAGGCCACTGATCTAAATGTTTAGCAGGCAAACAACTCATAGAGGTCACCAAATTGTTGACCTATTTTTCTCTGCCCAGAGCCAAATAGTTCACTTTGCTTTCTTGAAAATCCTTTGGAAAATATTCCCATAAAGCTTAAAGTGCCAAATTTCCCAAGAACCTTGCCTAAAAAAGCCTTACCTTTGGAAAGAGCTTGAAAAAATAGGCAGGTTTGCTTTTTAGACCACCCTAAAATTTGGCCAAATAAAGAAGTTATTCATGGTCAAAGTTTTGGTCAACATACAGTTCAAATGTATATTTGGCGGGCTTGCAAATCTCTATCGGTCTTAGAAAATGATGAAGAAAGTAAGTTATATGCATTTTGGAATGCATATCGGGCCAAGGAAATGCATATACATTTAGGGAATCTGTTGCAGATTATGGGAATATTCCTAGTTTATATATCAGGTCACAAGAAAAGATGCAAGGAAATATGCAAGACGAATATACATTGAAGATTCCCTAGAATATTTCGTGCTTGCATATCAAAAGGCTTGTATATTGCTTTGCATGTTCGCACATACAAGCCACTATATACAATGAAAGTATACATTGCGGGTATATTCCATCACAGATTCCCTGTTTGTATGTGAGAGGGTTTGTATATTGTGTCTGTATATTCGACATACAAAGGTGCCAATATACATTTGCTATAGTGCAGTGGGAGTACATACAAAGTCATCGCAGACGCGCATATGCAAGGAGGGTTGTATGTCTTCTACATACAAAGGATCACGTGAACAGTGAAATGTATATTGGATTGTATGTTCGCACATACAAGACTGATATACAAGGGATTATATACAACCTAGACCCGACAGGGCAGTCAAATACAGTTAGTAGTTTTTGAGGTCCATGGCTTGTATATTTGGTGATTGTATGTTGCGATATACAAAGGCCAAACATGCATTTGGTGGGTCCCGCGAAGATACAAGGATGAATGTACATTTTGCAATGTACATTGGCAGCGAATGTGCAAAGGTAAAGATACAAAGGCAAATGCATCAGCTACAATAGTGGCTTGTATATTTTTTGGCTTGTATATTTGCATATGCAACCCGATATACAAGCAATGAACATACAAAGGACATGCAAATGGTGGGGCCCGCACATATAAAGGCAGTTGTATGCATTTTCAAATTTGAAAATACAAGGACATTTCATAGCCCGATATACAAGGCGCCATGCATATACAAAGGAGTTGTAGATAAGGTTTTGGATGCCAATTCAGGTAGCAAATGTAAGCGATATATACATAGATGCAAAGCGATATATACAGGTGGTTGACCAAAACTTTGACCGCCTGTATCTCCTCCATCCTGGTGAATTTCAACATGCTATAAAAGGCAAAGATGCATGTTTTTGTCCCCTCTTTCATTTGGTAAGGTTTTCAGGAGTTTTTTTTTGTCACTTTTCAATTTCAGATCTGGAGTTGCATGTTTTGAGCGGTGAACATTTCAGCGACTACATTGAGCAAACGAAGATATTTTTGGCATTCATTGCTGCACCATGACGAGGCAGCTTGCATTGATGACAAAAGGATATCTCCCCGACACCTTGTTTCAGATACCCACACAACAGCTGCATTAAAGGCTCAAAATATCTCATTTTTACCAAATGCCAGATTTTGACGCCATGACTGATGCAGCTGGACAGTCATTAAGTGTAGATATTTTTCTGTTCTAGCTCTTAGAGCAAATTTTGTAACCGACCTAAGTTAGTTTGGAATGCTATATCTATGCATTCATGTGATGTACAGAGGATTGGAAAATTTTTGGCATCTTGGTCTTTCTGTTTCCAAACAGAGTTTTCATAGACTGTAACATTGCCTTTTTATTGGATATATGCAAGTTATTTTACCTCCTTTGCTGATTTTCTAAGTTCTGTGTGAATCTGCATGAAGTTGTCTGTGAACATTCTGTTCCTCTCAACCCTATTGTGCCTTACCTCTGCTAAAATCATCTAATCTATGTATGTTTACTTGTTGTATCTGATTATATTGTGCATTTTCTCGCTGTTGTGGAAGTCTCTTTTAATCTGTCTGGTGCATCACCCTTTTGCTTTCAAGTCCTTATGTTTTACCTTTCATTTTTAAGCTTTCCTTCTCCCTTTTCCCCAAAATTCAGTAGTTTTAGGTGATAATCAGGCAAGGAAGCCGGCCTTCTCCGGAGCTCTGATCTCATTTAGCAAAGTCCCACACTTAGAGATCATTCCCATGTTACTCCAGATTGCAGAGGTTTCACAACTGTATGCAAGGGTGCAAATCTGGGCGATAACAATAAGATTTAGAATACTGTAACACATTTGAAAATACCTTGGATTTATTTGATACAATAGAGGAGATTAACTCCCTTTAGGCCTGTTTGTTCCATATGCTTATGAAAGTATATTTATTGACTTAGAAGATTTTTTTTTTCAAATGCATTTTATATTACTTCGATTAAAGACTGAGACTTAACATATGCATGCTCACAATAGCTGTTCTCAATCATTCCCTCACACAATTTCACTATTTTAGTTGCTTACCAATAATTGGACAGGATTAATTATAGAGGAATGATTTAAACAAGAAAATGTAAACAAACATAACATCCTAGGAATGATGGTAAGAGCAATCAGAGACTGAAATGATGTAAGATATCTATATGATAGCCTTGTGAATTGGACAGTTCCTTCATAAGAAGAAAATGATATCATGTTTGAATTGGCTTGATGGTTATGGCTTGTTCTTTAGAGAGATATACATATTCAAATTTAAAGGGGTTCTTTATAAAATAGTTGTATAAGATGTATCTTAAATATTAAATTGGTGTTTAGTTTGATTTAGAATGATTGTACACTTCCATTTTTGGCTATTCAAGTAAACATCATCCACTTCAACAGTTAAAGGTCAATTTTGACCAATAAAAATAGGACATATATTTACCAATTTTTGTTGTGGATGAGGTGTAAAATTGCTATTGATTATTTGACCATTGAAATGAATGTCATTTAAGTAAAGTGTTCATTTAGTGGTATGAGTTTTCCATAATTTATGAAGATAACTGTGTTTATTTTTTGACATCAATATTTCCTCATCTTCATGATAAACTATGGAGTGAAAGGTTGATGTAAACAAACAAAAGGAAATTAAAAACTATCCTCTCATAAAATATTTGAGTAAGATGGATTTTATACAATATTTCTTTTGGTAAATATGACCAAGAAACAACTGCACCTTTGTCAATTGCACAGCTTGATGCTATTGGAATTATCTCCACATATGCTGTAATTTATATGTTGCTAATTAGATGTATACACTATTGAAATACGGCATACATATTGCTGAAAACATATGTTTACATGCTATTTTCTAAAATACTACTGTTGTAGTATAGAAATGGAAATCACACACAAAGGAGAGAATAATATACATAGGTACATATGCCATCAATATTTGTGTCATGAAAACACTCTTGAGGTAGAAAATTACCATGGGAAAAGCATAACTTTATTATGCTTTTCAAAACCAGATAGAAAATTATTCTGCTGAAACGTTTTTAATTAGAAATTCTATGCAAAATCCTATTGGTATTGTGATCTTAAAAGCAATAACAATAAAATGCATATGACAATTAAATGTAAAAAATAGCAACATAATGTAAAGTTTGGTAAAGTTGTATTTTAGTCTTCAATAGTTTTTAGTGATTGCTTTGAGCTCCTAATATTAGGAGCTAGGATTTTTATTTAATTGTTCAAAGCATAAAAAAGCATTCTCAAATAATTTTGGTTGAAATTTCTTTTGGACTGCAGATTGGACGACTTTCCCTTGATAGGCAGGTTGACTGCTTCGAGGACACAAAGGAGGAGCTAGTCAAAATGCTTGGTGATAAGAATGCAAAGGAATTTCTTTGCAAGGCCTTATTTTCCATCACTATGGGTTCAAACGACTTCTTAAATAATTTTCTCAACCCAATTGGTTCAACAAGACCCTCTTCTCACAGCTTTGTAGAAGGCAAAATATGTTGTCAAAGATTACAAAATGTTTGCAGCAGATTACAAGGAATTGCAACCTTCTTATGTAACAACAACTCTTTTCAAATTAATAAAGACAACAGTATTACTTTTTCAAGACTTGTGTTTCTTTTTGCAACTAGTGATATGATGTTTAATAAATAATGTGTTAATATACTAGCAAATTGATCAAAATGATGAACAAAAACTACCAAATAAACTACCAAATTGAACAAAAAAAAATTAAATAAACTACCAAATTGATCAAAATGATTGATCAAAATTAATGACTAAATAAACTACCAATGGAAGGAAATCAGTGAATAAAAATGACTAAATAAGTGACCAGTTAATTACAATGACTAAAGCTAAATAAATCAATGATTACAATGACTAAATAAATGACCAATTAACAACAATCAATGACTAAATTAATTACTAAATATACTATCAAATTGATGACTAAATATACTACCAAATTACTAAATATACTAACAAATTGATGACTAAATATACTACCAAATTGATGACTAAATATACTACCAAATTAATGACTAAATATACTACCAAATTAATGACTAAATTAATGACTAAAATTTGTTTAGTCATAAATTTGGTCGCGAGATAAATGACCAACAATAAACTACCAATGGTCACATGACCAATTTTTGGTAGTTTTTTTAGTCATTTATTTCTATTTTTCTACTAGTGTGAAGACATCTTTGAGACAAGGGAGAAGTGAAGAGTGTGCCTAAATAATCTTCGAAGGTGGTGAGTCAAGAGCAAAACTTCTTAAAGGCTAAAAGCAGTGAGTTAGTAAGCAGCAAAGAAGACTGTTGAAGAAAGTACAAAAGTTGTCAAAGCAGAAGAGCAATCATCAAAAGAGGAGTAAAAAAATAGTAGCGCAATCATCAAAGGTTTGAACTTTGTTGTCAGTTTTAGGTAGTAGAAGGACTGTCACTGTAATCTTTCCTGAGTTTGATCTTAGTTTAGGGAGTAGTATCTTCCTTGGGTTGTAGCCCTAAAACAAAGTCAGCAAGGAGTTGTAGCTTCCTTGGGAGTGGCCCTAAAATCTTTCTTTATGGAGTAGTATCTTCCTTGGGTTGTAGCCCTAAAACAAAGTTAGCATGGAGTAGCAGCTTCCTTGGGTTGTAGCCCTAAAACAAAGTCAGCAGGGAGTAGTAGCTTCCTTGGGTTGTAGCCCTAAAACAAAGTTGTAATCTTTTATTGCAGTGAGCTTCATATATTGTGAGTTAATCCTCACCATGGTTTTTCCCATTTTGAGGTTTTCCACGTATATTTGGTGTTATGTGTTGTTATGCATTGTATTGATCTTTCATGCTTATGTTAGTGCTATAATGTTTAAGTTTTAATCTTCTCCGAAGGATTTGAATTTTTTTTGGATACTGATTCATCCCCCCTCTCAGTATCTGGGTGTGTTCAATAATTTCTATCTTTTCTTGAAAACTCTTGAGAGCATGCCACATAACATCAAGAAAAGGATCATGCAGATAGAAGAAAAGGTTGGAAATTGGATGGACACTACATTGATATATGATATGTATAGCATTAATGATGAAGGGGGTAAATCATAAAACACACAACAACATAAATAGAACACAGAAAATAGAATATTCCTTTATTGATCTGGGCAACTCAATACATTACAGAAGCTCAATTACAATCAAAGGAATCAATCCTCCGCAGGCTGCAACACAGTACAGCTACACCTCACCAGGCTCTGGAATCTTCTGCCTTTTGTAACTCCAAATCAGCTAGGGTTTTTATTTTCCTACCTATTCTTGACTCCACGCTTGCCCCCTTAACTCTACTATTGCCCAGGGTTCCTAAAAATGGTTATTAATAGCCTTTTTGGCGGCCAACAACCTAATTTCAAAATTTGCATCTCCCTCCAAAAATAGGTCAACTTCCTGGAGCCATAACTTTTGATCCAGGTGTCCGATTGACGAACTGTTTTATGCGTCAGAAATCTCGTGGAGTGCTCTACGTGCTAAGAACTAACTCTACCAGTTTTTGCCATTTTCGGGCCCGTACGGGGCCGTTTAGTGCCTCAAACTTGAGTTTGAATAATTTTTAGGCATTTTTCAGGAAACGAAAACTTTAATATCTTTTAGCTCGCAAATGATCTTTGCGTGATTCCTTCACCAAAGGTCTTATATTTCTGTTATGTAACTTCTTGTAAATTTTCACTTCAATCTGTGCCCAATTGCAAACTTTCTAAAAATAGCAGGTTACTATTTTTAGTAGTTTGGAAAAACTGAAAGTTCTACATCATTATTTAAGCAATTATGGAACCAAAACCACAAATTTTGAAAATAAATGGAAAGAACATCAACAATTTTGAAACACATCTTTTTGTTGGGTGATGCAAGATTTCCCTTACACCACTGGATGCTCCTGCATCAATTAATAGGAACAAGGATGCTAGGTGACATGGATTATTGGTGGGGTTCACCACCAAAAGTTCTCCCTACTACATAAAATAAATTGTGCACCATTAGATCAAATCCATTGTGGCATCATCTAACAGTGCATGCTTCTTGGCACCTAGAAAACCTAGAAAACTACTATGCATGTAACAAAAATCATAATTCAAAGGAGGAAGATGATCTACTAAGGCCATGAGCCATCATGAACAAAATTCAAGAGGTTTTTTGTCCTTTGGAAGAGCGTTGAAGTGTTATTCTTTTAGTGGTATTCCTGATTCCTAATCCCCAATGTTGCATAATTGTTCTAAGCTTTTAGGATCACAAAATCAGGCAGCGCAAGTTCTTCATGATCAATTGTTGGATGCTTGGTGTAGGCTCGATTGCTAAAGCCTGATAAGTTCTGATGTCTCGATGTTAAGGCATTGTTTAAAGATTTAAACATCATGATAAAAGACGACAAAGTCACTTTTGTAAAATATGGCGTATTTATTAACTATAAACAATATTAAATAATATTATTATATAAATAATCTAATCGAATATATAATATATATTATTAGATTATATAAAAATAAAAATAAATATTGATAATACAAATATAAATATTATATATTATTATTATATGATAATAATATAAGTTATAATTATTAATATAACAATAAATACTAAATATTATAAATATCTATAATCAACGATTATAGAAGTCTAAGGGGCAACATATATTAAATAAGAAAATAGAAGGCAGTGATGACTAAGTCATCAAATACCTTATTGAAAGGTAGCAGCGATACTATTATAATGTATTAGCAGCAGTAAATAGTGAACAACGATTAGAAAATAATAATTAGAGGCATCATAAAAGGGATGGTAATATAGTTTGAAAAGGTGTGATGATTCCTTCATAAAGGTGATGATTCTTCTCAAGAAGACGTATCTCTTCATAGAGACACAATGATATAAATGTGAAGATGGAGAAGAAAGAAAAGGAGTACAACAGAGAAGAAAAAATATACATCTTCTCTAAATCTTCAAGTTGCAGCAGTAAGACAAAAAGGCAAAAGGTCAGAATAGAATATATATATCTGAATACATACATATAGGAAGTGGGGCGGAAATAAGGAATAATACCTAAGTGAGTAAAT
Source organism: Cunninghamia lanceolata (assembly GCA_027924645.1). Taxonomy (NCBI): domain Eukaryota; kingdom Viridiplantae; phylum Streptophyta; class Pinopsida; order Cupressales; family Cupressaceae; genus Cunninghamia; species Cunninghamia lanceolata. Next base: position 99,223 of record BSBN01001052.1, on the reverse strand, counting down.
TATATAATAGAGACAACAGCAAGAAGGAATTGGGAAGGATTCAGTCCATTATTGGAAGGCATAAGTCTACAGTAATTCAGCAAAGAGAAGATGACAGGTATGCATTTGAAACAATAGATAATTATAAGCATTTAAGTCATGTGATCATGATAATATAGATGCAGTCAAAGTACTGATATTTCTTTCAATTGCATTACTTATGTAGAGTGGACAAATATGAACAAATAGAATATGGAATGCTAGTACTAATACATCATATATGATAATGTTAGTACTTATTATGTATTAATGAATAATCATCTTTAATAAATATTAAACCTCATCGTGGAGGAAAGGAAGGAGACATAGATAAGAGGGTATAAGGTTCCCATCTAAGTACCCCACCTTGGATGGATGTCAAAGCCCTGCCGTCAAGGCCAAGAGGGTCAAAGTCCCGCTCTTGGGCTTAGATTGGATAAACTAAGAACCCCACTATGCTTCCCATACCATTTCTACCATGATAATTGATTAATTGTAAGGGATAGGGAAGCAAGACAAGCACTCTACTAAGTACCTCACTTTGGTGCATGTCTAAGTCAAGACCACCAAAGCCAGGAGGGCCAAAGTTCTGCTCTTGGGCTTAGTATGGGTTGGCTTGGTCAAACCTATCATGTCCCTATTCCTATGCTTTAAATATGTTTAATATTGGAGTTGTATTAGCTAACCCTAACAATAGCATTAGTTTATATGTATATATATATGCACTTGTGTTTTCTATGTGATGAGTGCAGGATTTATATTCAAGAGCATAACAAAGACAACTACTTGTAAGTCGTCTCCCTAACCCTAGTCTATTGTAATTGTGATTGTAAGGTTGAACCTAGGGTAAATCTAGAAGGGAAGATTTCAAAATTGATAATTTAGGGTAAAATTAGTATTGTTCCTAGAAGGGGACATTACAGTGGTATCAGAGCATCTTTCTTGCCATCCTGTGTATACTTTGTGACTCATGCACTCATGTGAATACTTTGTGTATTACATGTATTCGCTTGTATGCTTCATGCTTGCTGTGTATACTTTAGTATTACATGTGTATACTTGGTGACCTTGGGATGGTGGACGAAACCGCGGTGTGGTATGATATGCACCGAATCCTCTTTCCAGTTGTCCGACGGTATACTTACATGTATTCATACCTTGTGACTTATGTGTATTCAAGTATATTCAAGGGTATACCTTGTGATTTATGTGTATTTAAGTGTATTCAAGAGTATAACTTGTGGATTATGTGTATTCGAGTATATACTCTATGACTTTGTATTTGTATTTGAGTGTATACTCTATGACTTTGTACTCAAGTGTATACTTCATGACTATGTATTCGAGTGTATACTCTATGACTCTATATTTCTATTTGAGTGTATACTCTATGACTTTGTATTTGTATTCGAGTGTATACTTTGTGACTTTGTATTCAAGTGTATACTCTATAACTTTGTATTTGTATTCAAGTTGCTACGCCCTTAATCCTATAGTGTGTATAGGGTTATGAATAGTCAGCTTGTGGCTATCTTAACTCTTAATTAAGTCATATTATCATTAGTTTATTGTTATTTAGTTGTTTAGGTCGGCCTAAGGCTTATATAGGCCCATCTAAGTCGGCCTAGGTGATATCCTAGGCATAAATAGGTATATATAGGAGGTAGTGAGTCTTATTTCATCATATATTCAGTATTGTGTTCTCATTGAAGACTATTGGAGGTATCCCCCTCGAAGTGGTTTTGGAGGTTGCCCCCTCGAAGTGGCATATTATTATCAAGTATTTGCAGCATATTTACTATTATATTCACATATTGTGCAAGTTGTTTCATTACAAGTGGTATCAGAGCATGATCTTGGCACCGTAGAGGCAAAATTTTTTCTCATCATTGGAGGTGATTTTAGGAAGAGCATAACTTTCAGATTTTAGCAAATTTTTTAAATATTTTTAAAGGGTTTTTGAAGACAATATTAAAGAAGATACAGTCCAGATTTCAGAGGAATTGGAGCAAAAATAAGCGAGTTATTGCAAAATTAGGGTGTGCAACAAATTCGCTCTCAAGGTAGTAAATTTGTTAATTTCTTGGAATTTTTTCTGGGTAAGTGGTATCGTGGCCTTAGTAAGTTACAGTAAAAATTTCAAAGAATTTGCATTTCATTTGTGTGATTTATTTCAAAATTATTTTTTCCAATCATGACGAGTCCTTCAACAAGGGGCAAAAAGAATGTTACCACACCGGGAAAAACTCCAGGCAAGGAGGAGGTGGAAAATGAGGATGTTGATCAAAAAGAATATGAAAATATACTTGAACTTATTCATAAAGAAAATAGCAAGATGAAAGGTGAAATCTTGTCCATTATGGATGAACAAATGAAAGGGTTGGCAAAGTCATGTGATATTGAGAAAATTCTGGAGATACTTTCCAAACATAAGCAGTCACAACACCACGATGTGGAGGAAGAGGATTCTACAAAAGGGAAGGGTGTTTTTGGGTTTGAATCAAATCTCAAGATGGATCATCACACCACTCATTTTATGGCAAGGAATTTCACACCAAAGTTGGATATGCGAAAGTTTGATGGTCAAGATCCTACCAATTGGCTTTGTCAAATGGAGCAATTCTTTGATATCCACCATGTTCCATGTCAACAAAAGGTGGCCATGGCTTCCTTATACTTGGAACCTGATCAATTCATTTGGTACCGTTGGCTATGTGAAGAAAAGAAAGCAAAAGGATGCATTGTCACTTGGTCGGTTTTCCAAGAAGAACTCATTACTCATTATGGTGAAAATCTTATGGATAGCTACTTCAGCCAAATTACCAAATTAAGGCAAACAGGTATGGTCAAGGATTACATTCATCAATTTCGTACTTTATCTTTAAGAGTGGAAAATGTGTCTACAGAAAATTTGTTGGAGCTATTCATTGGTGGCTTAAAGGATCACATTAAATATGAGGTACGCATGTTCCATCCAAATTCCATCTCAGAGGCAATGATTATGGCAAGGCAAGTAGAGGAAAAATTTATGGTTAATAAAAGGCAAGGTTTTATAAACATAAGAGATAAAAGCACTCCTACACAGTCACTTCCACAACCTACTAGGCTAACACCACAACAAATCGAAGAGAAGAGAGCAAAAGGATTATGTTTTAATTGTGATAGCAAATATAGTAGAGGACACAAATGCACTGAAAAGAAATTGTTCTATATTGAAGGGCCAAGTGAGGAAGAAGAAGAGGTACCAATAGTAGAGAGTGACAATGAGATTGAGGAGGAGTCAAGAGATACTCAACCAATCATTTCTTGCCATGCACTTTCAGGTTTTAGTACCCCACAAACTCTCAAGGTAGTGGGTTTCTTAAAGAAAGAAAAAGTAACAGTGTTGATAGACTCAGGTAGCACTCATAACTTCATCAACAAAAAGTTGGCCACTTGTTTAAATTGTTTTATATATCCAGCTCCAGAATTTCAGGTCTTGATTGCAGATGGTGGTACTGTTAGTTGTTCAGGAAAATGCCATAGCATTAAATTATCCATGGGAGATTATCATCTTAATTGTCTAATGTATGCTATCTCAATGGGTGCGGCAGATATTGTTTTGGGAGTACAGTGGCTTACCACTTTGGGAACAATTGAATTGAACTTCCAAGAACTATTCATGCACTTTCAATCAGAGGGAAGAACAATAGAATTATGAGGGATGCGTGCAAAGTCACCACAGATAGTAAGTTCTTACCAAATGCAAAAGATGTTGAAGAAGGGGGTAGATGGGATGGTAGCCCAATTATTTTCATTAGAAGCATATCACTCAAAGGCTTCTACACCATTGGATCTACAAGCAATTATAGATAAGCATTCTATAGTTTTTGGGGAGATGCCAAAAGGATTGCCTCCTAGGAGAGATCATGATCATGCCATTCAACTAGTACCAGGGAGCCAACCACCCAACATCAGGCCTTACAGATATCCATATGCTCAAAAAAGTGAGATTGAGAAGATAGTTCAAGAGATGCTAGAAGCAGGCATTATCAGGCATAGTCAAAGTGCTTACTCATCTCCTGTGGTAATGGTGCGTAAGAAGGATGAAACGTGGAGGATGTGTCCAGATTACAGAGAGCTTAACAAGTTCACCATAAAAGATAAGTTTCCTATTCCAGTAATTGATGATTTGTTAGATGAGCTTAATGGTGCTATTTATTTTACAAAACTTGATCTCCGTTCTGGTTATCATCAAATTAGAATTAGAGATGAGGATGTACATAAGACAGCTTTTAGAACCCATGAGGGCCACTATGAATTTTTGGTAATGCCTTTTGGTCTCACTAATGCACCGTCGACATTTCAAAGTTTAATGAACTCTATCCTCAGGCCATTTTTGAGGAAATTTGTTTTGGTATTTTTTGATGACATCTTAATATATAGTAAAACATGGGAGGAACACTTGCAACATGTAAATCAAGTGTTGGACATTTTGAAGCAGAATCAGTTGTATGCTAAACCATCCAAGTGTATCTTTGGTGTCAAAGAAGTGGAGTACCTTGGTCACATTGTGTCACATGAGGGAGTCAAGGTGGACCCTCATAAGATCCAAGCAATTGTAGAGTGGAAAATTCCTGAGACCCTTAAGAACTTACGAGGTTTTTTAGGGCTTACAGGGTATTATCGCCGAGTTGTAAAGAATTATGGTAGCATAGCATCTCCTCTCACATCCTTGTTAAAGAAGGATGCTTTCCAATGGAATGAAGTGGTGACAAGGGCATTTGAGAAACTAAAGGAAGCCATGTGTACAACTCCAGTCCTAGCTACCCCAGATTTTTCTAAAACATTTGTTGTTGAATGTGATGCTTCAGGACATGGAATAGGAGCAGTACTTATGCAAGAAGGAAAACCCATAGCATTTGAAAGTCGCCAACTCAAAGGTAAGAATTTGTTAAAGCCAGTTTATGAGAAAGAAATGTTGGCTATCTTGCATGCAGTCAAACAATGGAGACCTTATCTAATGGGACGACACTTTAAAGGCAAGACAGATCATGATAGTCTCAAATATTTCTTGCAACAGAGGTTATCATCTGAAGAACAACAAAAATGGGTCACAAAGATGTTGGGATGTGACTTTGAGATCATATATAAGAAAGGCAAGGAGAATGTTGTGGCTGATGCTCTATCAAGGCGTGATGAACCCACAGAGTCATTTTTATTTGCCATTTCCATGTTACAAGCAGACTGGGTAAATGAGGCAAGAGAAGAGTGGGAGAAGGACATAGATACTCTAAGGCTCATTGAGAAACTCCAACAGGAATCAAGTGTGTCTGACAAATTTTCATGGAAAGGAAATATTTTATGGTACAAGGAGAGGTTATACCTTTGCAAGAATTCAACTCTTAAGCTTAAGGTGTTGGAAGAACTACATGCTTCTCCAATAGGTGGGCACTCAGGATTCCTCAAAACTTATCATAAAATCAAGCAAGATTTCTTTTGGGAAGGGCTGAAAGGGGATGTTCAAAAATTTGTAGCTGAATGCATGGTATGTCAACAACATAAAGGGGAGACAGTTAAGACTCCAGGTCTTCTACAACCCTTATGTATCCCAAGTCAAAGGTGGGAGGAGGTATCTATGGATTTCATCATAGGTTTGCCTAGATCTGAAGGAAAAAATGTCATCATGGTTGTTGTGGATCGTCTCACCAAATATGGTCACTTTTGTGCTTTGGCACAACCATTGGCAGCAAGCACTGTAGCAATAGCTTTTATGAATACTATTCAGAAACTGCATGGGACTTCGAAAGTTATAGTCAATGATCGTGACCCTATATTTACAAGTAATTTTTGGACTGACTTGTTTTCATGCTTGGGCACTCAGCTTGCTCGTAGTTCATCATATCACCCCCAGTCAGATGGACAGACAGAAGTGGTCAACAAATGCTTGGAAGGCTATCTCCGTTGTTTTGCTTCAGATAAACAAGAGAGATGGGTGCAATGGCTACCACTAGCAGAATGGTGGTACAACACTTCTTTCCATACTTCTTCCAAGATGTCTCCATTTTTAACACTATATGGTTACCAGCCACCATCAATCATCTCTTCATTGTGGGTACAACCAAAGGTTCACACAGTCGAAGAACACATCCATCATCAGCAAGAGGTATTGGCTAGTCTTCGAGAGAACTTGGCAATGGCACAAAACAGAATCAAGCAACAAGCTGATCAACACCGTAGTGAAAGAACTTTTGAAGTGGGAGATTGGGTCTTTGTGCGACTACAACCATACAAGCAAATGTCTCTAAAACAACAACATAAAGCTAACAAGCTGGCACCCAAGTACTATGGTCGTTATAAGGTGTTGCAGAAGATTGGCAATGTAGCATATAAATTGGAGCTGCCCATATCAACAAAAATTCATCCAGTTTTTCATGTTTCCTGCTTGAAGAAGGTTATTAGGAATAAAGTGGTAGCACAGACTAAGTTACCTGAGCTTGATGAAGAGGGAAGAATAGTTGTGGATCCTGAGAGAATTATTCAAACACGCACCAAGAAGCCGAGGACAAGGGAAATCATAGAATATCTAATTAAATGGAAAAACTCTCCAGTGGAGGAAGCTACATGGGAGAATGAGGAATTCATTCAAAAGTATCCACATTTGGTTAGCATTGAGGACAATGCTTCTTTGAAGAGGGGGGGCATGCTATGCCCTTAATCCTATAGTGTGTATAGGGTTATGAATAGTCAGCTTGTGGCTATCTTAACTCTTAATTAAGTCATATTATCATTAGTTTATTGTTATTTAGTTGTTTAGGTTGGCCTAAGGCTTATATAGGCCCATCTAAGTCGGCCTAGGTGATATCCTAGGCATAAATAGGTATATATAGGAGGTAGTGAGTCTTATTTCATCATATATTCAGTATTGTGTTCTCATTGAAGACTATTGGAGGTATCCCCCTCGAAGTGGTTTTGGAGGTTGCCCCCTCGAAGTGGCATATTATTATCAAGTATTTGCAGCATATTTACTATTATATTCAGATATTGTGCAAGTTGTTTCATTACACAAGTGTATACTGTATGACTTTGTATTCAAGTGCATACTTCATGACTATATATTCGAGGGTATACTCCATGACTTTGTATTTAATTGTATACTTTATGACTTCATGTATTTGAGTGTATACTCCATGACATTGTGTATTCGAGTGTATACTCCATGACATTATGTATTTAATTGTATACTTATGACTTCATGTATATGTGTATTCAAGTGTATACTCCATGACATCGTGTATTCAATTGTATACTTTATGACTTCATACGTGTATACTCCATGACTTTGTATGATCAATTGTATACTACATGACTTATGTGTGTCAAATGCATACTCTATGACTGATGTGTGTGCAGGTGCACACTTCATGACTTACTTGTATACTTCATATTCGTGTATTCTATGCATATACTTTGCATGTTACATGTATGCTTCATGCCTTATGTATTACATGTGTATACTTTGTGAATTACGTGCATGCCTCATACTTTGTGTTACGTGCATGTATTTCATGTGTATTACATGCATGTATTGCATGTGTATTATGTGTGTATATTTTGTATGCTTCATGCTTTGTGTATCAAGTGTATGCTATATGTTTCATGTATTACGTGCATATACTTGTGTATTACATACTATGTTCATGCTTCATGCTTCGGATACTTTTGTATTATGTGTATGAGCTTGTGTATGCTTTCATGTATTACATGTATTTATGCTTTGTGTTTACTTCATATATCACATGTGCAATTCATATATATTTGTGTATGTACACTTTGCATATTCCGTGTATATATGTACATGCTTCATATGTATATCACATGTACTTGTGTGCATGATTCATGCCTCACATGTATTTAGGGGTATACTTCATGTGTTACGTATATCTATGTGTGTGCTTCAAGTCTAATGTTTCTTAACAAGTTACTCTATGTATGTTATGTAAAGGTCAAATTTTTCAAAGATTTATTTGTCAAACACTTCTTGGGTTAAGAAGTACTTATGTAATAACAAAGAGTTGTAACTAGTGAAGTGAAAATGTATAACTCCCTCAAACTTGAGATATAAAAGAACAATAAATAACTAAAATTCTTTAATTATGATAAATTTATAAGGAATTAGAGAACATAAACAACCATTCAACAGAGGAAAATGATGTAAGAAGTGGGGTCATTATAAGGACTATGGGAGATAGGTGGTTGATTATTAGAAGAAGAAAGATAAGATAAATTATATTATAGCATCCATTGGAAAGCTATGCCAAGGTAAAACACATAGCAAGAAAACAACATGGAAAGTAAAGAAGTGGAGATGAATATAAATACAAAGCAATACAATTATATGAAACATAAGTATCACAAGAAATCAGCATAAAAAGAAAAAATAGAAATAAAACCATAAGGAAATGGAACACATAGATCTATAACAGACCAAGCGGATTCAATTACTGAAATCAAATTCAGATTCTTGATTGCATCTTACATCTTGCATCAACTACATTTCCTTCAATTCTAATACACCTGCTAATTTGTTTCATCCTTCGTATCCCATGTATACTCTCTTCAAACAACATAGATCTTCTCTCTTCTAGTAATCTTATCTATCATAGATTGTCTCCATGCTACCTTATCATCAATTATTATACAATTCTATGACTTACAAAATAATCAAAGTCTTACTTGAATTTATATTCTATACAACATCATCAGATTCATCCCTCTGAATTCTCAAGCTATTTTCATCATTCACATTTTTCATCCATATTGCTTCATCTTGGAATATTGCACAATCATGGAATCTCAATACTCTCCAAATCTTTCACATTGAAAATGTTTTCATTGATAAAACTATATCCTCATTTATGACACTTGCATTATCTCAATGACATTGATGCAAGCATCAAATAAAATGCTTACCAAGACATTCATCTTTTGTTAGCCATTCCAAATCTTCTTTGATCACAAAATTTTCCTTCCATAAATCATAACCATTTACTCTTCATAAGGCATGTTCATTAATCAAAACATGACTTCGTCTCAACACATGGGAAGGTAGACATTAAGATGAGAAAGGTAATGAAAGAACTCATTCCACACAAAGACCAAATTCTAAGGTTGAAGATCATGATGTCTTTTGAGAATGAGAGGAAACTTACCTTAAGTTACGAATCTTACCAATTACCAACTCTTGTTCTTATTGTTGAGAGATATTGTAAATACAAATACATGAACCAAGGGAATGGGACGACAAATTGCCCTCGTACTCGAGAGAATGTTAACGTTGGCAGTTGGATTGAGACAAGAATATTAACAACAATTCTTGAAGAGATCCATTTAGGATTCGAATAGTTTTAAAAGTATTCTAATTATGATTGCTCGAGGACAAGCAATCTTGGATAGGGCGGACTCTGATGTCCCGATGTTAAGGCATTGTTTAAATTAAAGATTTAAACATCATGATAAAAGACGACAAAGTCGCTTTTGTAAAATATGGCGTATTTATTAAATATAAACAATATTAAATAATATTATTATATAAATAATCTAATCTAATGTATAATATATATTATTAGATTATATAAAAATAAATATAAATATTGATAATACAAATATAAATATTATATATTATTATTATATGATAATAATATAAGTTATAATTATTAATATAACAATAAATACTAAATATTATAAATATCTATAATCAACGATTATAGAAGTCTAAGGGGCAACAAATATTAAATAAGAAAATAGAAGGCAGCGATGACTAAGTCATCAAATACCTTATTGAAAGGTAGCAGCGATACTATTATAATGTATTAGCAGCAGTAAATAGTGAACAACGATTAGAAAATAATAATTAGAGGCATCATAAAAGGGATGGTAATATAGTTTGAAAAGGTGCGATGATTCCTTCATAAAGGTGATGATTCTTCTCAAGAAGACGTATCTCTTCATAGAGACACAATGATATAAATGTGAAGATGGAGAAGAAAGAAAAGGAGTACAATAGAGAAGAAAAAATATACATCTGCTCTAAATCTTCAAGTTGCAGCAGTAAGACAAAAAGGCAAAAGGTCAGAATAGAATATATATATCTGAATACATACATATAGGAAGTGGGGCGGAAATAAGGAATAATACCTAAGTGAGTAAATTATATAATAGAGACAACAGCAAGAAGGAATTGGGAAGGATTCAGTCCATAATTGGAAGGCATAAGTCTACAGTAATTCAGCAAAGAGAAGATGACATGTATGCATTTGAAACAATAGCTAATTATAAGCATTTAAGTCATGTGATCATGATAATATAGATGCAGTCAAAGTACTGATATTTCTTTCAATTGCATTACTTATGTAGAGTGGACAAATATGAACAAATAGAATATGGAATGTTAGTACTAATACATCATATATGATAATGTTAGTACTTATTATGTATTAATGAATAATCATCTTTAATAAATATTAAACCTCATCATGGAGGAAAGGAAGGAGACATAGATAAGAGGGTATAAGGTTCCCATCTAAGTACCCCACCTTGGATGGATGTCAAAGCCCTGCCGTCAAGGCCAAGAGGGTCAAAGTCCCACTCTTGGGCTTAGATTGGATAAACTAAGAACCCCACTATGCTTCCCATACCATTTCTACCATGATAATTGATTAATTGTAAGGGATAGGGAAGCAAGACAAGCACTCTACTAAGTACCTCACTTTGGTGGATGTCTAAGCAAGACCACCAAAGCCAGGAGGGCCAAAGTTCTGCTCTTGGGCTTAGTATGGGTTGGCTTGGTCAAACCTATCATGTCCCTATTCCTATGCTTTAAATATGTTTAATATTGGAGTTGTATTAGCTAACCCTAACAATGGCATTAGTTTATATGTATATATATATGCACTTGTGTTTTCTATGTGATGAGTGCAGGATTTATATTCAAGAGCATAACAAAGACAACTACTTGTAAGTTGTCTCCCTAACCCTAGTCTATTGTAATTGTGATTGTAAGGTTGAACCTAGGGTAAATCTAGAAGGGAAGATTTCAAAATTGATAATTTAGGGTAAAATTAGTATTGTTCCTAGAAGGGGACATTACATAAGTGTTTCCTCATGTTTCTTTGGACTTTGGATATCATGTTTTCCTTCTATGCCCATGTTTTTAGAGAAAGATGTATCACAATGGCCCAACTATCGAAGCTTAATAAGGGTTCCTTTGCTTGTGGACTTTAGAGTTTTGCCTAGAGCTCGTTTGTCTACTCAAAGGACGATGGTTCAGTGTTAGGCCAATTTATTGAACCTTGATGGTTTTGCCTTCCTTTACACTTGTTAGAGTTGTGGGGAGTCTTCTACTCCTGAAAAGAAGCGGAATACTTGGCAGAAACCTGATTTGTCAGGGTTCGACATTTTTTGCTTCCCAATTGTTTTACTTTTTGGTGCATGATGGGACACTTGAATGACACTTTGGGGTGCCATTAATGATCATTTTGGAGCTCGTTGGCGTAGTATATGAGTTCTAATGCTGAAGGTAATGTTGTAGGTGGGATAGGTGATTCAAGCCCAAGTGCAACAATGGAAAATAAAGCTATATATACATGAAATGAAGATGTAAGAAGGGTTGGTCGTTGAACCAATTGTTTGGTGTCTAAGTACCTTAGGAAGATTTTAGGGCTTCAAATCATGCTAGTCTAGGTTGTAAATGAAGGGATGCATATGATACAAAGTAGAAAGGGATTATAGTGCACATCTGCATGTAGTGGTATGTCTCCAGGGCCATTTTCAGTTATTTAGGGGAATCTATAGTCACAACTATGTATTTTGCCTTCACCACATTTGTTGGTGCCACTGTAACAAGGATTTGATAATGTGTGACAACATTTAAATCAATACAAGCCTTGTGTTGGGTCATTTATTTTGTTGCAAATGAATCATTGTAGTCCTCCTTAGGATTAATAAGTATATCCATTATATAAAATACAATTTGAGAAGTGTATGTAGATGCATTTTAGTTTTCTGTTGATGCTTATTAGATCCATTTCCTTCCTCTTTTCTACATGAATTTGTTGCCCATTAGAGTAGGCACCGGTCCATATTGGGGAAGGATCAATCACTCTCATTTTATCAAACCTTCACATCCTGTTAGCTATAGGAGTAGGAGTAGTGTTAGGTTTAGTTTACATGTTGTTCATGGTTTTGTTTTATAACCAAGGAATCACTCTAAGCAAACTGAAATTGTTTAAATCATTTGAGAATCATGTTTAGGTATGTCTACATCTTGTCATTATGTAAAGAATGCCAAATGAATCCATCATATGAAGATATAAAGACTGTCATCTGTGGGTTCATGTACAAGATGTGTAATCAACTTAATTAGAGGTTTGTGCAACTAGTCAATCTTGATCCAGTGACAATTATAGGGGATAAAGTGTACCTTGGGTATGGTTTTGGTTGTTAGTTTGTGTTTTATTTCATGCCTCTAGGAATATCCCTCCTGGGTCTAGCTAACCCCGAAGTGAAGAGGAGTTTACCCACTCCTAACAATTGGTCCAAAATCATCCTCAACTTGTTGATGAGCCCCTTTCCTATCTCCTTGATGACACCCCTAGCCTAGGAGACTAGGAAATACTGTAGGGTTTTGGAGTAGCTATTTTGGGCACTAACATAATGGCACTTTTTCTAAGGAGAAAGTTAGTTTAGCCATTGATGGGTTGAAGGCATCTAGAACATATTTTTAAAACTTCAATAACAATGATCTATAGTTGTACATTATGCTTGGGTAAGTTGGAATCCCATAAACTTATGCCAATAAAATGGTTTTGTTGCCAGGGGTGCATTGTTGGGTTAAAAAGAATTTGAAGACTCTACTAGTGAGCTAAACCCATAATCGATTTGTGATCTTGGAGTTTTGTCATACTTCAAGGAACTCCTCTTTGGAAGAGGTTGTGACTCTACTATCAAAGAATAAAAGAATTTGTTGTTGTTGTTACTCAGTGTGTTGTTGGTGATTTGAATGCTTCATTTTAATATACAATAGTTGGTGAAAGTAAGGTACATTGTTCTTTCTTCCTACCTTTGTGATTGTGTTCCTATCATGGTGAAGGAATAAATTATCTATAATACCTTTGTTTTTTGCCCTACATTGTAGAATGTTTTAGTTATGGCATCTAGGTATGAGTTTGATTACCCTAGGGGTACCCCTTCATATGCATCTTCTTATGTTTCAGACCGTAGGAATTACATTGGATTCGATGCCCATAACTATTCTAGCAATGCATATTCTAGTCATGGCTTTGTACCTTATACAAACCCAAACCTATATGCACCCATGCAAAACTAAAATGAGTTAGCAATGTAACAATATGAAATTGATAAAAATAATCAGCTGCTAGAGTCCATGTTGTAGCAAGAAAGAGAGATTGAAAAACATATAAGGTTGCTAGAGTCTAGGGTGCAGTCCAATGCATTCCTTGTTGCCCCTAAAAATTAGGTTGCTCAATCCCTTGTTGTTCCTCTAGATCCAACTTATAATCAATTAAACTTGTCTGGGGTTGATTACAAGACATGAAACACACCAACCAAGGTCTACAATCAGATGCCCAAGTTTAATGGGTATACTATTTGGGAAGAGGACACACATGTTGATGATTTTTTAGAACTCATGGAAGAACATCAGTTTGAAGATGATGACATGTTGATGAGATTTTTGTTAGGTCATTGCATGGAAAAACAAAAGAATGGATTCAAATATTTCCCAAGCATTCCTTTGTCTCATGAAATGAACATGTGGTTGCATTTGAAGATGAGTTTGCAAAAGGTTTAGACCCTATTGATCTTGTCACAGAGTTGGAAGAGATTGAAGACAAGAGGGAGAATCTAGCATGGACTTCAACCACAAGTTTGCAGTTGTCTTTTCCATCATTCTAGATGATCTTAGACCTAACACACCCACTTGTGTTGATATGTTTATTGAAGCATATGAAGTTGGATTGAGTTATGTGTGGGAAGAGTTTCAAATAGTGAGCATGCAATGGGCTTATTTATGCCTAGACTACATGGAGAAAGCAAGAGATGACTACATAGTAAGTTTTCTATCCACAAGTGTTGGCACTGCTGGTAATGAACATGTTGATATGAATAGTAGTCATGTGGATGCAACCAATCAGATGAGTGCAACATCAAGCGAAGATGATTACGTAGTCAGAAGAGTAGAACATGAATGTGGTGCATCATGTGAAAATGATGTAGATGGTGAAAGAAGTGTATGCACCTACCTTTAGTTGGATTGTTCGTCTGTTAAAGATGAAAATGATGAAACTAATGATGACTTTCAGCTCAAGAATGAGGTATGTGGATGAATTTAATGCAACTTTTACTTCGCAAAATTTACTTGTTTAAAAGTAGATTTTTACTTCATAATTCACTAGACCAAAGTGATCAATCAAACAAAAGAGAAAAATTGCAGAGAAAATTATTGAGCAGAGAAATTGCAAGTGTGAAGTGGTAAATTGAAAGCAACAATAACAAATTTCCAACTGGACATCTAGTTCAAGTATTATACTCATATAAAGGTGAAATACGTGTTATATAGGTATGTAAGGCATTTCTTAACCCTAATTATGAATTACAGTAAGTCAAAATCAATTTAATTCAAATTTACCATAGCATAAACTGTAATTCACATTTCTTACCATTATGAAGTTAAATTTACACATTGTAATGGATTATTTTATCTTTCATAAGGGTAAATTCAAATTTAGATCTAATTAAGGGGAAAAGTTAATGGTAAACCCTTGTTAATTATATCTAGGGTAACTTTGTGCTTTTCATTGATGGCTACAGATATAATGGCTAATTGAGTTAAGGATATGAAGGAGGAATTCAAGGGTGTGGGCCACATCTAAGATCTGGCCAAAGTTCATGATAATCGTAGACATGAACCTAGGGCACTTTGACCTAGCAACTTAGAAACAAAGGTTGTTAGTGCCGAATGTGAACCTACTAGATCGTAACATAATAAGGAGTGGACTCCTCAAAGCTACTAGATTTCCATTGGCAATGGATTCTTAGGATCTGTTAGCACTCATTTTGACCTGGAGGTTGTTTTTTCATGTTTAGGGGGTTTCTTCATTTGAACCCTATATCTTCTTGCCCATTTTCCTAAGTGTTGGACCTCGTCGGCATTTTTCAGCTGCAGCATCATATTTTCTTCGAGGAGGAAGTCATCATCATCATGTTTGCTTCGATGGTGGTCAGCATCATCATGTTTTCTGTTGACTTGTTTTTCATCAGGATCATCATATTTCAATATCGGGTGATGTTTGGATATCATCCCGATCCTGCTGATGAGCTACAATGTGCCTTAATTTTCTTGCGGAGGGTGATTTTTCAAATATCCGGTGACCTCCCAATTATCACCCTGCCCTTTTATGATGATGATGTCACCTCGATCTTCCGAGGGGGTCATTTTCTAAGTTGTTCAACCCGGCCTATTTTTTCTTAAGGGTCGTCGTCATCATCATGATCATATTTCTAGTTATCGCCGTGTTGCTTGCGAGGGTCATCATATTGTCTACCTGCATGATCTTTCGCTGGGGTGATATTTTAACATCGGGTGATCTTTGTTAAGATCATCCTGATGATGTTGCTGTAAAGTTCTAAGTGTGACCCAATTTTTCAGCGTCGTCATCATATTTTGGACGTCAGGATGATCTTAGTCAATATCATCCTGATGTTGTTGTATCACTTCATGTTCGTTGTTTTATCATCCTGATGTCGATATGATGATGGTGTCATCCGGATATGAGGAGGTGCGCAGTAGGCAGATATGCTGATGACGTCAGCAGAATATGACGATGACGTCATCAGGATGTTCATCGGCTAAGCAGGAGGATCTTCCTTCGATGGATCAGGTTGTGCCGATGAAGGCGATTATCATGCAGGTGATATTGCGATGATGATGCTGACGTCAGGATGATTTTTCAAGCAACAGGATATCATGCTGTTGGAGGATGATGATGAAGTCTTATACTGGTGTCGTCAGGAGCAAAAGCACCGACATTATATATGCTCGTGGCCTAGTATATAAAGTGTTGAAAAGGTCGCCGCGGGGTGCATGTGGGATAATTGATATCCTGCATTTTTGAAATATCATGACGATGAGGTATCTTGGCGGGAAATGGTTGCGATGCACAGTTTGACGTTTTCCCGAGGCCGCGGGTTGGTGCGCCATTAATGGCGAAGGTTGCAGAGGTATGGACGGATCTGGTACCCGATTGAAGGTGTACATCAACGGACAATGGCGCAGGGCTCGAGGTTTCTTCCTGTCTCCTCCCCTACCTGCTGCATTCATGTTTGGGTGCCAATCTGGTAATGCGTTGAGCGCCATTTTTCTGATACTGTGTATCTGGCGGGATTTTTGGTCAACCGTGTAATTAATTGCTGTGGTACACTACCTGGCTGTTATAAGCAGGAAGTGTTACTCATTTTTGGTTGTTGAAAGTTGAAGATTTTTGGCTCTGTAATTCAAAACAAGATGATCTGGTTGCTCTGTACAGCTAAACCTGTGAGTCTATGTATCTCTTGTTGTATGTTTTGGCACGAACCCACTGATTTCATGATTAATCTTATATGAGAAATGCTATCTTAGCATGTGTTTTGTTAATTCTGTCTCTAGTATTGCATGTATTCTTCTTCTGAATCTGGATATTTGGGTAATGTTTAGATTCTAGAGCATAGAATTCCTATGTTGAATGTCTGATCTCTTAACTTCTGCTCAAGGGGTAGATTAAACTGTTTTCAGGTTGAACATTGGGAAGGGTATACTGCAGTAGGGATGCCATAAGTAGAGATAACTTAACACTCTGTATTGGGAGATATCTGTAAGGCAGGTATCACATATATCCCCCTGAAATCCAGTTTTAGTTGTTCATGTTGATCATTCACAGGTGTATGTCTACTGACTCCAGGCCCTGGATAGGCACCAATCTTGCTTTGTGTTTGTGTTACAACCATGTCCAGCTTTGCATCCAAACTTAAAATCCAAATCAAAATCTAAAACAACCATTAGGACATTAGAATTAGTTTTAGGATCCTCAGTCCTCTGTCTACAACTGCAAATAGGCCCAAAGCTAGCCCCTTTGCTCTTATCTTTCAGTTTTGGTCTACTTACAGGAGGACTTATCTGCTTTCTGTCAGCATCCAAGCCTTTGTATGCATATCCTCATGGATGTTGAGTAGGGAATACCCCCCTAGGTTTTGCAGAGCCTGAAGAAGAAGAGGAGATAAAATATAGAGTCTATCTCCTACACTGTTGGCCCCTGGCCCAGAGATCCTATTGATCATTGATGGCTACCTTGTAGGGAAATCTGGGAATAAGCATCCAGTCTGGGAAAAAGTCAACAGAAATTGGCGACTCCACTGGGGAATTTGTGAAAGAACCCTGGTTTTCAAAAGAAAACAGTTCCTAGTAATAGGTGGCGACTCCTAAGTAATCTCCCAACCGGTCAAAGTAAAATTTATATGCAGGGGAGAAGATCCCAACAAAATCCTTTATTTGAAGAGTTACCAGTAACAAGAAGAATGATGTACAGAAGAAAGGGAGCTGTCTCAGTTAGTCATGAGGGTTCCCCCAGAAAAAATGATGATATGCAAGATAACCCTAGGCCATCAGGATAGCGTGAGCCTTACTTTTCAAATGCAGAAGCTGATATTCAAGGTGCATATGAGAGGCAACAGGGTGGTAGCATGAGAATGAGGTCAGAGGTGTTCCAAGAACGCCCATTTCTAGACCCAAGTGAAAGGTTTGAAGAGGCAGAGTCTCTGAGGGATGATGAAGATGATGACCAAAATGGTATGAGACCATCTACCTCCATGCCTAAGGATGAACAATTAGCTGAAGAAATCAGAAATCTAAGAGCAGAACTAGAATATCTACAAGCCATGAAAATCAGAGATGATATGAAGCAGAAAGTGCAAGCTTTAAGAACTGCCCAAAATGATTCAGTTCCTACCCTAGAAAATGCAAATGTGCAGAGACATCAACAAAGAAATGAAGTGCAACATCAGCATAATGATGAGAGACAAAATGTGAATGATGCTAGGATACCACTGAACAATGTAAGAAACTAGAATGCAAACAGAAATGTTAATGTTAATCAGTTAAACAGACAGCCCATGCAGTTAGATAGATTCAGGCAGCTGGTGTTTGATGGTATTCCTGGGTATCCTAACCCCATTGATAAGCATCTGAGGCTGCAAGTGCCTAAATTTTCAGGAAACAATACTGTGTCAGGAGAAGATCATCTAAAAGCTTTTCAAAATGTCATGGATAACTTTGAGGTTGAACATGAGGATGTTTTCATGAAGTCATTCATGCAATCCTTAATAGATGAGGCAAGAGAATGGTACAAGAATCTGCCTGATCGGAGTATTTCATCATGGGATGATTTTAAAAGGATGTTCAAGGAGCAATATGGTGACAAAACTGACCCTAGCTTTTTTGTAAATGAGTTCACCAGTATCACTAAAGGGTCAAATGAGCAGGTTGCAGATTTTAATGCAAGATTTACTAAAGTGTTGAACAAATTGCCACATCACATGAGGCCAAATGAACCAATGTGCATAATATTGTATATCAATGCCTTTGATGCAAAAACTGCATATGGATTAAGAGATAAAGGTCCTGCTACTCTCAGGGATGCTTTCAGAATTGCAGTGAATATTGAAAACAACAAGAAAGCATCGGGCAAGACAAATAGAAGGGATGATATAAAAATTCTGCAGAATCCAAACAAGCCTCAGAACACTCAAGGTAATACATCTGCCCCTGAAGATAAGATAGACAAATTGGCAAATGTTGTTAAGGACCTAAGCTATAGATTAGCTAGAAGTGAAAAAGAGATGGGTCCTGATAGGCAAGTCTATCAAAGGCAGGAAAAGAGGCCATCATTGCATGATATGCCTTATAACACCAATTGGCATGATGGTAAGCCTATATTCCCACGTAACAACACAAATCTGAGAGCTCAACATGTCAAAGAAACTCCTGATCCTCTAAAGAAAGCTATAAATATTGTTGATGATGCTCCATGGTGTATAATTTGTCAGATGCCACATTCACAGTCACAGTGTATGATTGCTCAATCCTTGTATGATAATGCTACATCTTGTAATGAATGCAATGAGCCACATTATGTGCAAGATGATGATGTTAATATGATGTCCATAGGCAATGGATACACCCTTTATGATGCTGATGAGAATACAGATCATCAAATTCAGGCCTGCCAACAGTTCCCATATGATGAAGATAATGAAGATAACTATGTGTATGCTCAGAGCTCACACAATTTTCTGAGTAACTTACAACGACCTTCTGATGAGGAAATTAGAGCCTTCACAGCTGCAGTAGTTGCTCAAGTCAAAAGCAACTACAATCTCAGAGGTAAAAATCAAGTAGGCAGCCCACATCAGCTAGAAGATATTTCTGCAGGTCAGCTAGTGCATGGTCATAAAGGAATTGAACCACAAAAAAGGTAGTGGGTAAATAATAAACAGAATTTTAGACATAGAACAGGTCATGAATCTCAAGGACCAGAAAACAAAATCCCTCAGGCTGAAGATCAAAGTAAAGGTTCCCAAGACAAGAATGATGATCAGGGAACTATGATAGTAAAAGCTAAATCAGCTCAGGATAAAAACAAGATTGTGGAGCAAGCTACAACTGTTATACAAAATTATGCTCCATTTGATATAGCTCAGGTCCTCTCTTAGGTAAAAGTCTCTGTTCCACTTATGGAACTCATGAAAGTGGAAGAGATCAAGAATAGGACAATATCCCTAATTTCAGGGGTGCCCTTTCAAGCTAAACAAAATGTTCAGATCCAGGGTGAGAAACATGTCATGTGTAATGAAGAAGATGAGGCTCCTGAAGTCTATTTAGGAGTGACTATGACAAAGTGTCCTTCACAAGTGGAACCATTTTATGTTTCCCTAGTTATAAATGGAAAAATAATTAGAAATTGTATGCTTGACTCTGGAGCATCTACAAATGTCATGCCTTTGGCCATCATGCAACAAGCTGGATTCAAAATTGACAAGGCATGTGGAAAATGTTATGCTATGGATGCCAGAGAGGTACCAGTTATTGGAATCATGAAGGATGTAGATTTCAAACTGGCAGCATTTCCTGAAAAGAGATATAAAATGAATATAACAGTGGTTGACATCAAGCCACAGTATGGTATGTTGTTGTCAAGAAGATGGGCAGCACTAATTGGTGGAAGTATGCAGCTGGACCTGTCATATGCCATGATTCCAACGAATGGCAGGGATGTTAAGCTAATCAGAGAACAAAGATCATCAGAGACAGTAGAAGATCAAGAAGCAGAGGAACAGGTATGCTTTGTAGACACTGACTGTGATAACTTCAAGGTTGTCTCAGATGATACAGAAGATAAAGAAAAAAATGTCTGCATTGAAGAGCTGGATCAGCAAGGCTTATGGACCATGTTTTTTGATGGAGCTTGTGCAAAAGAAGGCTCTGGAGCTGGAGTTGTTTTCCTGTCTCCAACTGGTAAGCTCCTCAAATTCTCTTTCTTGCTGAGGTTTGATTGCACAAACAACATTGCAGAATATGAGGCTTTACTCTTAGGCCTGAATATTGCTCTCAAACATGGAATTAAAATGTTAAGAGTATTTGGGGATTCTGAGCTGATTGTATCCCAAATTAGAGATAAGTATGCTTCAAAAAATAAAAGATTGAAACAATACAAGCATGCTGTTTGGGATACCATTGAACTATTTGATGCATTTTCAATAGGCTGGGTAGAGAGGTCAAAGAATGTTATGGTTGATTTCTTAGCCAATGTTGCAATAAGGCCAGATGACATCACTCTGTCAGATGTTACAAATGTAGAAGTTAAAATTAGGCCTGCAGTACCAGAAAATATATGCAGTTGGCAAGTGTTTAATGATGATAGGGATTTGTTGAAATTTTTGCACTGCATAGATGAATATGAGAATCAAGAAATTGATTTCCAAGCTTTTGTAGAGACTATAGATGGAAAAGAAACTCTTGTGGGAAAAGAGATAATTCAATTGAAGACTAATAAAATCCCTAGAGGGTTGGTAGCTTTGGAAAGAGCTTTTGACAGTAGAGATAAATTGGTCACAAGGACATCTCCCACAAATAAGGAAGATTTAGAAGAGATAAATTTGGGGACATCTCAGGCCCCTCAGAAGGTATACATTGGTAAACAGCTCAAACCACACATTAGGAGTATGCTGATTGCATTACTGAAAAAGTATAAACATGTTTTTGCTTGGTCATATGAGGACCTAAAAGCCTATAGGGAAGATTTATTCCAGCATGAGATCCCATTGAAGCCTGGAGCTAAGCCATTTAGACAAAAGCAAAGACCTATTAATCCTACCTTAGCTCCCAAGATGCAAGAAGAACTCAAAAGGCTCAGGGAAGCTGGAATAATTGTGCCAATCAGGCATTCAACTTGGGTGTCTAACCTTGTCCCAGTCAGAAAAAAGAATGGTGATATTAGGCTTTGTGTTGACTTCAGGAACTTGAATGTATCCTCTTTAAAGGATAACTATCCACTGCCTCATATGGAAGCTATGTTGCAGAGAGTGACTGGTTGTGAACTCTTATCCATGATGGATGGATTTTCAGGTTATAATCAGGTGAAGGTAAAGGAATCAGAACAGTATAAGACCGCCTTCACCACTCCATGGGGAACTTATGTGTATGTTAGAATGCCCTTCGGACTAACCAATGCAGGTGCTACATTTCAAAGAGCAATGGATGTTGCTTTTGCAGGGCTGATTGATTCAATTCTGGCTGTATATCAGGATGACTTGACTACTTACTCAAAGAAAGAAGAGCAGCATTGTTTGCATCTGGAGCAGATTTTCATAAGAGCACTAGAGTATGGTATTTCTTTAAATCCAAAGAAGTGTGCCTTTGGGGTAGTTGAAGGAAAGCTCCTGGGACATATTGTTTCCAAGGATGGAGTCAGGATAGATCCAGAGAGAGTGGCTGCTATTGACAGAATTCAAATGCCAAAAACTGTAAAAGGAGTTCAGTCCTTCTTTGGACAGATAAATTTTGTTAGGAGATTTGTTCCCAACTTTGCAGAAACCACAAGGAACATTTCCAAGATGATGAAGAAGGATGCAACTGTCCACTGGGAAAGGGAAGCAATAGAATCATTTCAGAGTATCAAAGAGGCAATCAAGATGGCCCCTGTTCTTAAATCTCCTGATTTTTCTAGGCCATTCCAAGTATTTTCATTTGCTTCCTTTCATACTGTTGCTGCATGTTTGCTACAGAAAAATGAAGATGGTTTTGAACAGCCCATCGCTTTCTTCAGTATATCCTTGCAGGCCTCTGAGTTGAAGTATGATATTATGGAAAAACAGGCATATGCACTAGTCAGAGCCATCAAAAGTTTTAGACCATACTTGGTAGGATCATATATAATTGCATATGTACCCCATGCAGCAGTCAAAGACATATTCACTCAGCAGGAGGTGACTAGAAGAAGGTGCAGATGGATAAATAAACTGCAAGAGTTTAACATAGACATACAAGTTACCAAGTTGATAAGAGGACAAGGATTAGCCAAGATGATGGCACAGTCAAACTTGGAAGCATGCCAAGTTAATGCAGTCCAAAATGAGAGTGTAAATGTATTAGGATCTGAATGGTACAAGGATATTATCTACTACTTGCAAAATCTGAATTGTCCTTCCCATTTCAGTGACAGTCAAAAGAGGACTTTAAAGTTACATGCAATCAGGTATGTTATTGCTCAAGGTGAGCTATACTAGAAAAACCCTGATGGTGTGTTGCTGAGATGTGTGGATGAGGATATGGCTAACAATGTTTTGATTGATATGCATAAAGGATTGTGTGGTGGACATTATACTGCCCAAACAACAGCTCATAAAATTCTTAGAGCAGGATATTGGTGGCCCACTCTCTTTTCAGATGCACAAAAGTTAGTGAGGAAGTGTGACCCTTGCCAAAGATTTTCAGGAAAGCTGAAATATGATGGTGCTTTACCCCTCAGAATTGTAACTGTGGATGCTCCATTTCAACAATGGGGAATTGACTTCATAGGGGAAATTGCAGATAAATCAAGTGGGGGACACAGTTGGATTTTGGTGGCAACTGATTACTTTACCAAATGGATTGAGGCCATTCCAACTAAGAGAGCTACAAGTAAGGTGGTGACAGATTTCATGCTAGAAAATATTATCATCAGGTTTGGAGTACCATTCAAGATAGTCACTGATAATGCTATGTGCTTCAGATCAGGTGAATTTGTTGATTTTTGCAACAGGTATGGGATAAATCTATCATATACATCACCATATCACCCACAAGGGAATGGTCAAGTAGAATTAAGCAATAAAAGCATCATGAAAATTATCAAGAGGATACTGGACAAGAACAAGAGAGCTTGGGACTCAAAATTGAACTTAGCAATATGGGCTGACAGAGTGACAGTAAAAAGGGCTATTGGGATGTCACCCTTTGAGCTAGTATATGGTGCATCAGCCAGATTGCCCATAAACAATCTCCTACCAGTTTACAGATTCATTCAGGAAAATGATGAGGAGATTGAAGACTCCATGACAGAAAGAGTGAACCAGCTGGTTGCATTGGATGAAAACAGAAGGAAAGCCCACCAGATCAATCTCAAAAGACAACAAGATGTGAAATATCAGTTTGACAGGAGAGCTATAAAAAGGAATTTCAAGTCAATGATCTGGTGCTCATTTGGAATGCAAAAGGTCAAGAAAAGGGTAAACATGGTAAATTTGAACCCTTATGGATGGGCCCATATCAGATTTGCAGTACTCATGGGGAGGATTCTTATTTCCTCCAGGCCCTAGATGGTGAAGTTCTGGAATTGCCTGTGCATGGCCAATTCCTTAAGTTCTATTTTGCATAAATGACTTGTCGCTGTGCACATTTGTAAAAACATGTATGTAGTGTAAATGTCTTGTGCAGTTCGTGCTTTTTGGTTTTTTGCCTGGTCTGCCCGGAGATCTGGTTCTCGCTGCAGGTTTTCACCTGCACGTCCCCATTCGGAGCCAGTGTTAGCACTCATTTTGACCTGGAGGTTGTTTTTTCATGTTTAGGGGGTTTCTTCATTTGAACCCTATATCTTCTTGCCCATTTTCCTAAGTGTTGGACCTCCTCGGCATTTTTCAGCTGCAGCATCATATTTTCTTCGAGGAGGAAGTCATCATCATCATGTTTGCTTCGATGGTGGTCAGCATCATCATGTTTTCTGTCGACTTATTTTTCATCAGGATCATCATATTTCAATATCGGGTGATGTTTGGATATCATCCCGATCCTGCTGATGAGCTACAATGTGCCTTAATTTTCTTGCGGAGGGTGATTTTTCAAATATCCGGTGATCTTCCAATTATCACCCTGCCCTTTTATGATGATGATGTCACCCTGATCTTCCGAGGGGGTCATTTTCTAAGTTGTTCAACCCGGCCTATTTTTTCTTAAGGGTTGTCATCATCATCATGATCATATTTCCAGTTATCGCCGTGTTGCTTGCGAGGGTCATCATATTGTCTACCTGCATGATCTTTCACTGGGGTGATATTTTAACATCGGGTGATCTTTGTTAAGATCATCCTGATGATGTTGCTGTAAAGTTCTAAGTGTGACCCAATTTTTCAGCGTGGTCATCATATTTTGGACATCAGGATGATCTTAGTCAATATCATCCTGATGTTGTTGTATCACTTCATGTTCGTTGTTTTATCATCCTGATGTCGATATGATGATGGCGTCATCCAGATATGAGGAGGTGCGCAGTAGGCAGATATGCTGATGACGTCAGCAGAATATGACGATGACGTCATCAGGATGTTCATCGGCTAAGCAGGAGGATCTTCCTCCGATGGATCAGGTTGTGCCGATGAAGGCGATTATCATGCAGGTGATATTGCGATGATGATGCTGACGTCAGGATGATTTTTCAAGCAACAGGATATCATGCTGTTGGAGGATGATGATGAAGTCTTATACTGGTGTCGTCAGGAGCAAAAGCACCGACATTATATATGCTCGTGGCCTAGTATATAAAGTGTTGAAAAGGTCACCACGGGGTGCATGTGGGATAATTGATATCCTGCATTTTTGAAATATCATGACGATGAGGTATCTTGGCGGGAAATGGTTGCGATGCACAGTTTGACGTTTTCCCGAGGCCGCGGGTTGGTGCGCCATTAATGGCGAAGGTTGCAGAGGTATGGACGGATCTGGTACCCGATTGAAGGTGTACATCAACGGACAATGGCGCAGGGCTCGAGGTTTCTTCCTGTCTCCTCCCCTACCTGCTGCATTCATGTTTGGGCGCCAATCTGGTAATGCGTTGAGCGCCATTTTTCTGATACTGTGTATCTGGCGGGATTTTTGGTCAACCGTGTAATTAATTGCTGTGGTACACTACCTGGCTGTTATAAGCAGGAAGTGTTACTCATTTTTGGTTGTTGAAAGTTGAAGATTTTTGGCTCTGTAATTCAAAACAAGCTGATCTGGTTGCTCTGTACAGCTAAACCTGTGAGTCTATGTATCTCTTGTTGTATGTTTTGGCACGAACCCACTGATTTCATGATTAATCTTATATGAGAAATGCTATCTTAGCATGTGTTTTGTTAATTCTGTCTCCAGTATTGCATGTATTCTTCTTCTGAATCTGGATATTTGGGTAATGTTTAGATTCTAGAGCATAGAATTCCTATGTTGAATGTCTGATCTCTTAACTTCTGCTCAAGGGGTAGATTAAACTATTTTCAGGTTGAACATTGGGAAGGGTATACTGCAGTAGGGATGCCATAAGTAGAGATAACTTAACACTCTATATTGGGAGATATCTGTAAGGCAGGTATCACATATATCCCCCTGAAATCCAGTTTTAGCTATTCATGTTGATCATTCACAGGTGTATGTCTACTGACTCTAGGCCCTGGATAGGCACCAATCTTGCTTTGTGTTTGTGTTACAACCATGTCCAGCTTTGCATCCAAACTTAAAATCAAAATCAAAATCTAAAACAACCATTAGGACATTAGAATTAGTTTTAGGATCCTCAGTCCTCTGTCTACAACTGCAAATAGGCCCAAAGCTAGCCCCTTTGCTCTTATCTTTCAGTTTTGGTCTACTTACAGGAGGACTTATCTGCTTTCTGTCAGCATCCCAGCCTTTGTATGCATATCCTCATGGATGTTGAGTAGGGAATACCCCCCTAGGTTTTGCAGAGCCTGAAGAAGAAGAGGAGATAAAATACAGAGTCTATCTCCTACACTGTTGGCCCCTGGCCCAGAGATCCCGTTGATCATTGATGGCTACCTTGTAGGGAAATCTGGGAATAAGCATCCAGTCTGGGAAAAAGTCAACAGGATCTAGTACACCTTTGCATTCACAAGTATGATCTGACCAAGCATCAGGTAATAAGTGAGGGCCGAGTGTATGCAAGGCTATCTCCTGAGGGAATCACTCAAATATTTAACCTACCAGTGCAATCACAGATGCATAAGTTTGAGAAGGACTGAATGACTGCAGAGTATAAGCAGAATGAGGAGACATGTAGGAAGGTAATTTTTACCTCATGGTTGGCTGACAATAGGAAGTCAAAGGTAGTGTAAAAAATGGAACAAACTCTCTATTGAAGTGACTTTAATGAAGAAGTCAGGTATATGATTACTGTATTGAGTAGGATGGTGGGCTTGATGGAAGATGGTACATTTGAGGCATGGATGTTTGCATACATCTGGATGGTTAAGGAGGACACATGCATGGTGCACTATGCACAAGCGATAAGTGATTCTATTCACTTCCAAATCCTTTGATACAAGAAGATAAAGGCATTCCATATGTCCTCCTATATGGTACACTTATGTACAATTAGGGCATAGTTTAGTGGACTTGTGAGGGTTGGAACACTGGGAAACAAACAAGGAAAAAATCTCATATATAAATATTATCCTAAAATAGAAAGAGATCAATCACTTCTAAACTACAGAAGGGTAAATGATGCCTTTCACGTGTGGCTTTTCCAGATGATTGAAGGAGATAGAGCCAAAAGGATCTCAACAGATGCATAGAGCACACTAGATCTTAATGGTAGCTAGTTTATTTAGTTCTCAACATTCATGTACATTAGGGTGGAGGGATTTACTAGATATCCATACATGCTTCCAAGGTTTCCATCAGATAAGGTTATCCTGTTGGAACTCACCTGACAGATAATTGAATCCTATGAAGCATTTCAAGACAAATTTGGCCAAGGGAATATCAAATTCCCTATTGAAGTTGGCTACTATATATTCAATGGCCTGATAAATGCAAAGGCATCAAATAAGAAACTATAGGAATTCCATTTAAAACCCTTCATGTTGAAGATGATGTATGATCCTTACAATAGGATCCATAAATACATTAACAAGAAGATATAACATGAACCTCACATTGAGTATTATTGGACGAACTCCATGGATGACTGTGAAGTCAAGAAATGGCAGTACTAATGGCTCATGATTGAAGGGAAATCTTCAATTCCAGTCATGATTGAAGGTTTCTAGATGAACAACATAAAGAAGATCATCAGGAACTAGATGACCAGGATAAAGAACAAGATATAGAACCACATTCAGTTGACAAAGTAAAAGATAAAGATGTGCATATGGGAGAACTGGATGATCAAAATAAAGAACTTGATCTGGAATAAGACAAAACCCAAGACCAACACGCTAATCAAGTTCAGGTTGGGTAGGATGAGGAACAAGAAATTCTAGATGAGACAAAAGGCAAGAAAAATGAGCAACTACAACAGGACATTCTTGATTGGTTGGTTTTAGAGGTATCACCCTACCCCATTCAATTAATTTCTTTTGATTGTAATAGTATTTTTGTAGAAGAGGTTCCAAAGGATAAGGGTAGCCCAATTGGCTACTCCCATTGCCAATTTAAATAAAGAAGAAATAAACATGGAAGACTTCCAAATGACCACAATCAATTTGGGTCATGCTACCTGAGAGAAAGAGATAAATGAGCTCTGGAAAAATGTGGTAGTGATGACTACTAGGGTCCTAAAGGACAAAAAGAGGAAGAGGGAGTTGAAGGGACAAATTGCCAGCTCCAAAATTTTATTAAAGGCCTGGTAATGCTTGGGCAAGTATGCCAGAGCTCCCATCCAATCTTAATTTGGTCAACACAAGAATAGGTTGCAGAACTAGACGTCCAAAAACATGAGGCAATTGTTATGAATAACTGGATCAGAAAATTCCTGATTGCATGGAAAGATGTAATAAAAATGGCTATCTCGAATTGGGATACCATAGCTCCACTCAAGGATGAGATTGAATTCTTGGAGGAGGAATGCCAAGAGAGGCTAGAGAAAAATGACATTGAGCTAATTAGGATAAAAGCAATTCAAGATTCCAACAACAGTGTCATGTTGAATAAAGGAATCTTGACCAATAGGGTTGTGCCATTGCTACTTGTTTGAATCAAAGAACTGAAGTTCAAGAAGGACCTCCTGAAGGAATGCTAAGAGAAGATGAATGAATTGAATCGAAAGGCCTGGGAACTCCTAATTGAAGAAGTAGAAATATTAGAGGAATTAGTAGGATATCTGGTTGGAGTTGATGTCAGGTATGATGTCTAGACAACCCTTCATAAATTGAAGGCTAATCTTCAAAAGATTTTGGATAACCTTGTACAGTATTTTAACGAAGCTACAGTAGATGAAATGATGGACAAGCACATGAAGATCAAATCATATCATGCACAAGTGAAGACTAGATCTGGTAGAAGAGAAGCAATAGAAAGCCATTTTGAAGTGTAGGAATTCATCAAGAATAAGGCTTAAGCTTATGATAAGAAATAAACAACTCTAATTTTTATACCTTATAGCAGTTATAGAGCTCAGGAAGTAGAGGAGTGTATGGTTTCAAAGATTGTACAAGTATAGAGATAGAGTAACACTATTATTTTATATATTTCACATTATTTTTCTAACTCCACATGCCTTTTGCATTGTTTGGCAGTTAGACATGTTCCACATTCTTTTTCAATCGGATATCAAGATAGGGGATAGAGGGAAAGTCTAACCAAACATGCAGTAATGGATACTATTTTGATCAAGCAAACATCTAGTGCCATGTGACGAGAAAGATGCCAACCATCACCAGTGCCAACTGTCAAGAATACCAACTGGCATTCATGTGCTATGATTTTATGTTGTTAATCTTTGTGATGTAATTTGAACCATTGGTTCTTTATAACCGATTTTGGGTTCCTTGTTCTATAAAAGGACCCGAATCATGTATTTTAAGGTGGGATAAAATTGTAGACAATTGTCAAACTTGAAGTGAAGAACTTATGCTTCAAGTGTTGCTTCTTGGTTTTCTCTTCCATTCAATGTGAATACTTGTATATTTAAGCTCAGACTTGTGAATTTGAGACTGATTGTTGGTCATGTCCATAGCAAATTTCAAATGACTGTATAGTGACTGATAGTAATGAAATACCAAATTGTTGCATCTTGCTAGGAGTGCGTTCGATTATCTTCATCTTATTTTTTAATTTTCCTTTAAAGATTCACATCATTTATACGTAGCTGTGAAGAATTCTGGTGATGTATAAATTGATTTGTCTCAGTTCTTAAATTTGATAGGATATTCATGTAAGATCACTGAAAACTTAACTTCCTTAGAACTTTATTCTCCCTTCCCTAATATTTTGTTATTTCTTTGTTAAAACTTTAAAATACACAAAAATAATGGTAAATATTGTTAAATCCATGGATGATTTGCTGAAATACTTGTGAATTAGTAAATTTCATGAAGATCCTTCAATTAATTTTAGAAGAATTAATAAAAGTTGCAAAGATATCTTCCAATTTTTTAAATATGATGAGAATTGCAAAGTTTAATAGTATAAGTGTAGACCCAGTAAGATCCTAACATTATTCACAAGAATTAGACAATCCTTTGAAGATAGGTCAATTTGTAAGATCAATGTACAAAGTAAGCCCCTTGAGAAAGCAACCTATTACAAAGAACTTGAGCGAAGACATGCACGTCAAGACCTGATTACCGAAGCCTTGGGACTGTGAATTCCAAGTGAATTTGGGGTCTTTTAAGAGAGATATCATTTTGTTGTATCAAAATTTTATTTGTGTTTGATGTGATCAATATCCACGTTAACAGGTTTATTTTCATTCCAAAGTATATTAAGTAATTGGTTGTCAAATTTCTTAAACCATTGAGTTTTCTTTCTTTTGTTAAAGAACTTTCATGTAGCTTATGTTGCTTTGACCCCAAAAAGCTATGTATCCTAGATTCCACACATACATACAATGCATGAAGTCTAGTTTTCCATTTAAAATTTAAAATGTCACTTCTCAAGTTAACTTTCTAGGATTATGATTGTTACCTATTAGCTTGCAAGCTAAAGGTCTTGAGTTGTGTGTCTAGGACTTGTATTTAAGGACATCATCTAAGTCATTTTGATGTAGGAGCATCTGGGTGGACTAGCAATCGAGATCACCCAAGAACATTTTTAGGTTTGGTTTTAAGTTTTGTTTTGGTTTGGTGGTCATTGGCATCTCTCAGCATTCAAAAAGATCTCCTATAGTCAGAATTGCAATTTTCAATTTTTTGCTGGTTCGCTATTTCAAAGGCTCCAAAATCAATTTTCAAAAATTTATTCCCAAAAATCTGTAAGAGCTAGAGAAGAATCCTTTTCCAGGGAGATTCTTGGAGGCACTATGTCAAATGTGCAAAAAGAATCAGATCAATATCTTTCACGGTTTGAGAAATTTTAATGCAGAAAGTTAGTAAAAAAAATGTGTTCACAATTCACAGAAAGTTTAATATTTTGAAATTCTTGAAAGATGGAGTGAAGCCAATTTGCAAGGAACTTTGAGACATCATTCTGAGCCTACACACAATTTTCATTCAATTTGGAGAAGTTTGATGTTTTCCCTTTCTGGCACCCAGTTCCGCACATTTAGAGTTGTCAAATTTGAATATTTCATTTTGGTAAAGTATTTAGGGGTTAAGGTAATAATTTTACAATCTTTTGTAGCCTTATATTTATTCTTTTATTGTAAGTTCCATCTGGAGGGCGTTTGGAATATAAAACAGACAAAAAATCAAGATTTTGTAATTTTTTAAAAATGTCCAGAATACAAAAAAATGCCCATTTGAGTAAAGACAACACCTAGAGGAGTTAATAGAAGTTTAGATGCCTCATTTAAGGCTGCCTAAACATAGAATAAGAAGAGATATTCTTGGGGAGAGTTGGGCACCCACTTTTGAGCAATTATTGATGGTTTTCAATGCATATTTTTGATGTTTTTAAAGAAAAAATGTGAAAGGGATTGTGGATAGGTTTTTGGAAGAGTTTTGAGAGAGGAATCAACCCATGAGAGGGGACATGTTAATTTGTAAAACCTCATAATGTAGCAAGTTTTGAAGAGGGGTTTTCAGAGAGAAATTTGCCCATCAGAGGGGCATAGAGAGGAAAGAAGTTTGCTGATATAAAACAAAGAGAGAGATGAATAGTGGTGGGTATGAGAGGCCATGTGAAGCCAATGAATGTATATGTGGATTTTGTATGTTGCATATTTGTTGATTGTAATTGAGTTGTTTTCATTGAAATAAAACATAGATTTTTGATTTGCAATCTGTATTGTGTTGTGAGTTTGTAGTAGGAGAAAGTCCTTCTACATCAAATGGTATCAGAGCTAGAGGTCTTGAGTGTGTGGGTAGAGCGCTAAACGTGAGGCAACCTACACTAGGACCTGCAAGTGGTAGTGGAAGCGGTTGTGTTGTCTGAGGAGCTCGAGAGAATTATTGCAGGTGTGCGAGGAGTCCTAAGAAATTGAGAGCTGAGAGAAGATATTGAAGCCATGGAGAGAGTTGATTGTGTGTTACAGGTTGTAGAATGTGTGCAAAGTGTTGATATAAATGCCAAAGAAGTAGAGTATGAGTTTGGCCTTGGGTAAGGCCTTAAGAATTTCATATATTGAGAAGAAAGCAAGAAGGTTGGAAGAAGAAAGTTGGGCAAGAATTCAAGAACAATGTGCAGAGATTTCCACAAGGATGGATGCCTTAGAGTAGAGTATAAAGATGGAGAAGAATAAAGAGATGGAAAAGAAGAAGGCAGAAATGAATATGGGTAAGGTGAAGTCCCATTATTCTTTTTATGATCATTTGTTTGTAGATAAATTTATGTGTAGAGGAGGCTAAGGAGGAAGATGAAGAGGCAATTTGTGAGGAATTGAGAAGAGTGGAGGTGAGACTAGAGGTATTAAAGGTTTTAATGAAGACATGCCATGAGGAAGGCATGGAGGAAAAGTGTAAAAATGAAGACATGAGCAACAAAGAAGAAAAGAATGAAGAAGAAGAAATGGATGCAATAGTGGCTGAAGCTGGAGAGGTACAAGAAATGAGAAGTGAAGAGATTGCAGCAGAGGTTGTTAAGGATGAAAATAAAGAGGATGCAGTTGTGGAGAAAAAGGTTGCAGCAATTGACAATGAAGATACATCAATGAATGGTGAAGACAAGGATGATTTAATGTTGCAGGTTTTGGCTGTAGAAGAAGAGTGGTTTGATAAGCTTGTCAATGAGGATGAGAAGATGGATGTTGCAGTAGTGAAAGAGAATGAGGTAATTTATGAAAATCTTTATTTCATTTATGATTTATCTTCCATAGTGAGAGTAGAAGAGGAGGATGTTGTAGAGGATGAAATTGTAGTTGCAGAGTTGTGTATAGATGATGCATGTTTGTGTATAGAGTTGTAGAGGATGGTGCAGGTGGAACTTGGTGGAGGTGGTCAGATTGTGGTGGGTTGGATCCCATGAAGGAGGAGAGGAGAGTAGAGAGTATTTGGAGGAGGAGGTCAGGTTGTGGTGGACATGAGCCCATGAGAGGAAGGAGGAAGAAGGTGCACACTTAGTGGAGGATGACGACAAGTATCTCGGCTAAGTGTTAGAAGAGGTGGAGGAAGAAATTCTTTCTGTCTAATTCAGCGATGGAGTTTTTTGTAGGTTGCATTCAACCTGAAAGAGTAGTCCCACTACTCAACTCTATTTTGTGAGTCCTACTCACAAAATTTTCCTTCTTGGTGTGTCTGATGCAGGAGCATCTAGGTGGACTAGCAATTGACATCACCCAAAAATATTTTTAGGTTTGGTTTTCAATGTTATTTTGGTTTTCTGGTCATTGGCATCTCTCTGCATTCAGAAAGCTCTCCTATTGTCAGAGTTGCAATTTTCATTTTTTTCGTCGGTTCGCTATTTCAGAGGCTCCGCAGGCAGTTTTCAAAAATTTATTCCCAAAACTTCGTAAGAATTAGAGTAGAATCCTTTTGCAAGGACATTCTTGGAGGTATCATGTCAAATGTGTAGAAAGAATTAGATCAATATCTTTCACAGTTTGAGAAATTTTAATGCCGAAAGTTAGTAAAAAATGTGTTGACAATTCACATAAAGTTTAATATTTTGTAATTCTTGAAAGTTGGAGTGAAACCAATTTGTAGGGAACTTTGGGACATCATCTTGAGTCTACATGTCAATTTTCACTCAATTTGGAGAAGTTTGAATTTTTCCCTTTTCGACACCCGGTTCCGCACATTCAGAGTTGTCAAATTTGAATATTTGATTTTGGTAAAGTATTTAGGGGTTAAGGTAATAAATTTACAATCATTTATAGCCTTCTATTTATTCTTTTATTGTAACTTCCATCTGGAGGGTGTTTGGAATATAAAAGAGATAGAAAATCAAGATTTTGTAGTTTTAAAAATGCCCAAAATACAAAAAAATGCCCCTCTGAGTAAAGACAGTGCCTAGAGGAGTTAATAGAAGTTTAAATGGCTCATTTAAGGATGCCTAAACATAGAATAAGAAGTGCTATGCTTGGGGAGAGTTGGGCACCCATTTTTGAGCAATTATTGATGATTTTATGCATATTTTTGAGGTTTTAAAAGAAAAACGTGAAAGGGATTGTGGACAGGTTTTTGGAAGAGTTTTAAGAGAGGAATCAACAAATGAGAGGGGGCATGTTAATTTGTAAAACCTCATAATGTAGTAGGTTTTGAAGAGGGGTTTTCAGAGAGAAATTTTCCCATGAGAGGGGCATAAAGAGGAAAGAAGTTTGCTACTATGAATCAAAGAGAGAGCCGATTAGTGGTGGGTATGAGAGGCCATGTGAAGCCAACGAATGTATATGTGGATTTTGTATGTTGCAAATTTGCTGATTGTAATTGAGTTGTTTTGATTGAAATAAAACAAAGATTTTTTATTTACAATTTGTATTGTGTTGTGAGTTTGTGAGTTTGTAGCAGGAGGGAGTCCTTCTACATCAAATGGTATTAGAGCTAGAGGTCTTGAGTGTGTGGGCAGAGCACCAAATGTGAGGCAACCTACACCAGGACTTGTGGGTGGTAGTGGAAGTGGTTGTGTTGTCTAAGGTGCTTGAGAGAATTGTTGCAGGTGTGCGAGGAGTCCTGAGCAATTGAGAGTTGAGAGAAGATATTGAAGTCACGGAGAGAGTTGATTGTGTGTTGCAGGTTGCAGAATGTCTACAAAGTGTTTGTAGAAATGCCAAAGAAGCAGAGTAATGAGTTTGGCCTTGGGTAAGGTCTTAAGAATTTCATACATTGAGAAGAGAGAAAGAAGGTTGGAAGAATAAAGTTGGGCAATAATTCAAGAACAATGTGCATAGATTTCCACAAGGATGGATGCCTTAAAATAGAGTATAAAGATGGAGAAGAATAAAGAGATGGAAAAGAAGGAAGAAAAGAATATGGGTAAGGTGAAGTCCCATTATTCTTTTTGTGTTGAGCAAAATAAAGTGCTGAGAGGGGGGGGGTGAATCAACATACACTAAAACTTAACTAGTTGTTTACACATAAAACTGCATAACTTAGAGAATGGAAAGGAAATCATGAAACACACATAAGGGCATGTGCAGGATCATCACGAGCCAAACAGTGGCAATGGGAAAAAAATTGCATCTTTACTTAGCCAAATTCGTGAATTGGCCAACTTTGACTTTCATAGGCATGTTAAAAATATCCGTTTTGGTTTGGATACCAAACCAAAATGGATATCTGTTTCCTAGAACTATACAAATGATTTTATTTATTCTTTTCATTGGTTTATGCTTAAAACTTACAATTCAACTTGCAAATTTCTATTGTTACATGGTTAATGTAACATCAGAAAATGTCCCCTTGGGGGCTTTTCCCTCATAAGGTTTAGCT
Source organism: Cunninghamia lanceolata (assembly GCA_027924645.1). Taxonomy (NCBI): domain Eukaryota; kingdom Viridiplantae; phylum Streptophyta; class Pinopsida; order Cupressales; family Cupressaceae; genus Cunninghamia; species Cunninghamia lanceolata. Next base: position 63,850 of record BSBN01001052.1, on the reverse strand, counting down.
CCCGGGTCTTTAGAGTGCATTTAGGACATTTTAGTTCATATTTTGGCATCCCGATGGAATGAGACCTAGGTTCCAGGCAAATTGGACCTAGGTAGACCCCTTGAGCTATACCTTGCCCAAAATAGGGGGGAGGACTTGGGTGCCCGCACCCTAGTCGTGCCTTATTTTGGGGCAGCCCTAATTTTTGGGTGTCGATTTATGACTGTTATTTGGTTATTTTGCTGACACGGTAAAGTTTAAATTTTAATTTCTTGGCGGGAGTGCTTGTAGTTGCATATATAAGAAAGCTTAGGCATTCATTTGGAAACTAGATTTCAATTAGATAGCAATTGTGATGTTCAAGTGTTCTGAAGGTGATTCAAGGCTTCTATTGTGTTGCAAGAGCAGACTTGTGTGTTTTGTGTGTTGATATTTGCAGATTTGAGCATCAATCTTCTCATGGCATGAAGAGCATCTTCCTCCATGAGAGCTTCACTACAAGGTAACATAACATTGTGTTTTTATCATTGATTCCTTTGGTTTTTGGCCTCTGCCTCACAAGGGCATGCCCTCTTTATCTGACAATGATGTTCATAGACTTAAGTGTCCTCCGGGGTTTGACTGAGGCAAACCTCTAAACACCACAAGCCCCAAACCAAGTCTTGTGATTGCAGGTTATAGGTGTCACATCTGGGAAAAGTGGAGTTGCAAGAAGGCTTGGTAGGCATTAGATATTCAGGATCTGAAGAAAAGTTGGACAAATGAGCACTTCTAGGACTTGGGTATTTGCTCCAGTGTCCTCCGCAGATGGATCTTAGGAAATAGAAGTTACAGGGTTGATCAATGTCGGAAGGAGGTCCAGATTCCCCGAAAAAGTAGGTACCTTGGACTAGGGCACCCACTTGGGGACTCCAAAAATAGGTATTCTGTAATTTAGTATTTTACTCCTGTTTGCAAGAGTTTTTTCCGTAAATCATTAATTTGTTGTCGTATTTGCATAATTAGGGTTTTAATGGTCAATTGGACATAGGAGAAGGAAAAATTGATAATTAATTCCCTAATCTAAGTTTCTCTACATCTGTAAGTGGCCTAGGGTATGATAGTGCTCGTCACTCAACCCTAGATCCTTGAATGTAAGGTGGAAAGGAGGATTTAAGCATCTAAACACTAGAACATTAACAAATCCAATTTTCACCTAAACATTTTGGTGAACCCGTGTTTTTGGACTTAAATTGCAACTTGCTGAGTGTTTGTCTTCATATTTGGATTTGTATACACCTAAAAATGACGTGGCTCTGTCTAAATAAATATTTTTAATATTCATTCCATTCTATTCCTCTATCAATAAATAAATAACAAATTTATTTATTCAATTCATATTCCTCTAAGTTAATTAAATATCAAAATATTTAATTACCTCTTCTAATGTCAAAATTAAATAAAATCCTTTATTTAATTTAATTCTTCCAAATTCTTCTAAACAATTAAATAATTCATAATTATTTAATTAAGCTAGTTCTTCTTCTAAATTTAAATAAATAAATCAAATTTATTTAAATCCTCTCAATCTCTCAAAAATAAAATATAATCAAATATTTTATTTATTCTTCCAAATCATGCACACACAATTAAATAAATTTATTTATTTAATTTGCTTTCTTATCTTCTAAATTCCAGGAATCTTCCAAATCTTCTAAAAACAAGTCTTCTTCTTCATGCACACATAATTAAATAATTTATTATTTAATTCCTCTCAAATCATGCAAAAGCAAACCATGAGTTAACTAATTGATTCAAAAACTCCTGAAATAGAAAAAAGATTTCTATTTTATGACAACATATCTTATCTTCAATAAATAGAAAAATAGTTAACTCAAAATAGCTTGTGTGTGACACTTGTCTTCTTTCTCTTTGTGCACATTCTCTCATTCTTTCTCAACCGTTGATCTTCTTATTCTTTCGCAACCGTTGATTTCCTCAATCACAAGTCTATAAATTGAACCTTTTTTTTCCACTTCATCATCCAAGCTTTCAGTATCGTTAGTCTGCAAAAATTCCATTTGCTTGCGATCAACTTGTTACCATATCACCATTATCATTATTGTGAAGCTCATCTTCATTACAGTGAACTATCGTGGCCATTCGCATTTGACATCTTGGAATAGCAACGGAGTGCATCTTCTGAGGGCCTTATTCATAGACAAGATCACTTGCGATAGGCCACCAATGGAAGCCATGAGGTAAAGAGGTTTGTTAAGGTATTGTTCATCGTTTTAGATCTTCTTTATTTCTATATTTCATTGAGTTATGGGTATTATTGATATCATTGATATTCACACATAATTTCCCTTAACATTTTTGGTGCCCACCATGGGGCCCTGCCCCGATTTAACCTAAAAATTGAGTTTTCTGTGCAAAAGTTCTGTACACAGGAGGATTTAGCGCATCTAAGCAATTCTATCATGTATCTGAGCTCTATTTTGGCGCATATGATCTTTCGGCACATTTAATCTCTGAAGCTGCGCATACATCTTCTGTTACGACACATCTGATATTCCTGCGCATATGCTTTCTGTTCTTGCACTTTTATACTCTGTTTCTGCACTTCTGAGCTCTATTTCTGCACTTCTGAGCTCTGTTTCTACGCATTCATGCTCTGAAGCTGCTTATTTGTTTTGAAGAGTGGTTTTTGAGATATTTTCTAAGTTTTTTACTAACGCTGACACTTTTTCGCAGGGATATCCTCTCATCTACTTGCAGGATTAGGGATTGGTTTAGTCATTCTAGTTGCATTGTTAGGACACATCATCTTTTTAAAGGATAGTAATTGGATTCTCATGCAAAATCACATCTAGATCTAATTAGGAAGGGAGTAACTTGAATCTTGTTGCATCAACAAATTGAATGTAGTCACAATGCTAGGAGGATAAAATTAAACCATGCTATCTGTTGTGTGGTTACACAACACGCCCCATTTTAACTTATCAAAACAGGGACCCAACTTTTGGCTTGGCTTGTGTTGTCTGCTTTCTAGCGGTTTGGTAAAAAATAAGTCAGGTGCATCATCATCATGAATGGCAGGATGAGGTTCGTCATCATCATGAGGTTAGTTTGTCAAAGTTCATATTTTGTTTCTATGACCTCATGGTTAGAAAGAGATTGAAATTCCATGCAGGTTTGCCTTTTACATCACTTGAAAATTCGTCCATATGAGGGAGTTATGCACAGCCAAAGTTTTGGTCAAACCTGATAATTGCTGTATGAAGATCATCATCATCATATTTGAAACGCCCCCCGATAATATCCTGAGGTCAAAATATCCGGACGTCAATTTTAAGTCGTAGTAAGCTTTTCCCGTCGAGCGGTCTTTTGTATCGCGAAAGGTCATCATCATGATCTTTGTCTATCACCCGATAAAAATGATGCAGTCCCGAAACATCCGGACGTCAATCTTAAGTGATAGTGTGTTTTACCCGTCAAGCAACCTTGGGCACCTCGCGAGCATCATGATATTCTAAACATCACCCGATATTATAATATCATGCTGATGATCATCATCACCCTACTTAAGAAACCCACCATCTGCAAAATTTGCACGCGCACGTCAAAGTCCTGGTGATCATCATCATCAGGATCTTTCAAGGCAGGATCATATTTCGTAGTATCCTCCTGATCTCCTTTTGCACAATCATGATGATCACCTTATCTTTCAAAGGGGAGGGTGATATTTCATTCCTAAGTCATGTTGTCAAGATCATCATGATCTTGTTCGTCTACCCGACATTTCGCAATATCCTCCTACCGAGAAGCATAACCTTTTGCAAATATCCTGATGACGTCATCCCGACCTGATAAACGAAGAAACAAATATCACGATGACGTCACCATCACCTTTCTCCTTCAGCAGGATATTTTCCAAGGCATGATCCGGTTCGCGAATATGACGATGACGTCATGTTCTAAGTTTAACGAAGGCCCCGGATATCCTGATGACGTCATCTGGACGTTCAGCAGGATCATATTCCAAATCCTCCTATTTTCCTTCGATATGATGATGATGATCATCATCATCCTGATCTTTCGAGAGGATCACCTTGGCCGCAAAGGGGTCGCATTACATGCACCACCCGATCATCTTCCTTAGGTGACCCGATCTTGCGTTTATCCCCTAATTTTAACGAAACATGACGGTGACGTCATCTTTTGCCTTTTAATGAAGCCTGATGATGACGATGACGTCACCATGATTTTCCTTTCCTCAGTAGCAGGATCATATTCCAAATCCTCCTGTTTGTCTTCATGATGATGATGATGATGATGTCTTTCTTTCCCCAATATGCAGAAACGAAACATCCTGATGTGCTTTTCATCAGAGCATTCGGAAAGGAGGAGCATCATATTTCACAATATCCTGCAGCTGGATAGAAGACGTAGGGTTGGTCATCATCATGATTTTCGGCGTAGGTATAACTGTTGCCGTCGGCCAAGTCTAATATTGTCAACCTGATCATATGTGGTCGCACCGATGCGAACATGATGATGATGACCCGAAACATGCAAACAGAGCACGCAAAGCCAGATTTGAAGGGTGGTTAAGGGGCGATTATTTCCTTGTATATTTTGAGATCATCATGATCATATTTTGAACCCGATATACAAGAAAATGGGCGAAAACATGAAGCGATGGAAATTTGGAGCCCGATTGCCTGTAGCTGCACATTTTTGGGGGCTTGTTTAATAAAATGTTTACTTCCTGTTGTTTATCCACATGATGATGAACTTAATGTTTGTCTGTTTATTTACAGGAAGTCATGATGTTGCTGCTGAAGCTGATAATTACAAAGTTGCGCATGGAGGCAACATGAGCCAGAAATGAGGAGGATATTGTCAAATATGCTGTTCACCAGCTGGAGATCGAATCAAGTTGAAGTTGCTGGAATATTCTGTGCCAGCTGTGCATTTGCCAACTGACGAAGCATGTGCTTTTCATCTGGACCGTTGTTTGTTATGAGAGGATCCTGATCCTTGGATCGTTGTAACCGTTTTTTGGCAGTTGTTCTATATAAGAGCCAGAGCTTGTCATCAAAAAAGGGGGGAATACATTAGAATACACAGACGCATCTGGCGCAAAAAGTCAATTACTGTAGAATCAATTAGGAGATCGGATTACTGAGACTAATGAGGATAGAATTGTTGAAATGTCAAGGTTCTTTCTTCAGATCACTGTAAATGTACCTGTTCTTGAGCATACTGAATGGATATGAAGTTCCAGATTACATCCTAATTGTAAATTTTACGTAATCTTTCTGTTGATTTCTGGATATGTACTGGTGAATGCTGTGTTCAACTGGAAGCGCTTTCATTTCATTACATGTTGTTGTCAACTTTTCCTTTGAAGATTTGCACTAGATCATGCGGATTTGTGGAATGTCCTGGTGAAGTATGATTTCTAGTTTTCCTTCTTTTCGTTGCATGTATGGGAGCTTGTATGTGAATCAGTGATCTAAGTCAAGTAGTTTTGGGAATCTCATTTCTTAACCCTTTTTCTTCTTTCAATTTCATTAATTCATCACCATAACTGCAAATCATGATAAATAACAAGCAGAAACAGTGAAATATGCTGAAATCCCGTAGGTAACTGAAGATCATTAGCATATTTGAGTTAAATGCATGTAGTATTGGAAATATCATGCCAAGAATCATAAATAATGACAGAAATCATGCAAATATCAGCCTGTAGGCACATTGTTTGACTAAATTCACAGTGCAGAGGTAGAATTGTTGAAATTTATGCTGAACAAACATACAAAACAGGATATTTGAAGATAATGATGATGAACTTTGCAGAAACACGTAAGGCCCCTGAATGGAAAACAGCAACACACATCAACCACTGAGTAACGTCAGTAGATTAAGACCTAATCAACGGAGACTTGGGATCATGAATTCTTTGAATTCATCGTATCTTTCAAGATGAGTAAAGGTTGTTGTGTAACTTTTATTCTATGTTTGCGAATGACTAACATCATGACCAACACTATCATACTTTTCAAAGTTAACAACTTGCGTGTGTGCCCAAGTAGATTGCTCAAACAGTCTTTTTCATTTTAACTAGGGGAAAAGAACAACTATCTTTTGTGTTTTTGGGAATGATACCAGGCCTATGCTCTCCCCTATCTTAGGTGACCAAAATGCTAGACATATCATTTTTGCATGTGTGGAACCTTTAGAGAGGCCTGCCCTCGGATATCCTTTCATCCTTGGGGAACAACCTTAAGTGGTAATAGGCTAAAGCCAAGCCCTACCAAGCCACTATAAATAAATTATGTTTGGAGCGAAAGCTTCAAGCAATGAGTCTTGCTGTGTTATACCAATAGCCAACCTCCCCCAAAACCCTTGAAGGCTAGGAGACTCCACAACAGAGAGTAGCACTGCCATACGTATAACCACTCGAATGGTTGCCCTTACTAGTGTTAAGGGAAAATTGGATCAAATGTGAATATGCAATATAATCAATATCAAATACCCAAAAATCAATGAAATGGTGAACTAAGGAAATTCAATAACAATGAACAACAAAGCAAACCTTCCTCAATTTGAAGCTTCCATTGATCGCCTATCACAATCATTCTTGCATGTATGAATGATGCCCTCAGAGAGTGCACTTCCTTGCTATGCTTCAAGAATGTCAATTGGGAATGGCAGTGATAGTATCGCAATGAAGAGGAGCTTCACAACGATGATAGTAGTGCGTAGTAGTGAATGTGATCACAAGCAATGAAGGAATTGGTGCCAAAGGCACGCTGTAATTCCTGTAGAGTAACAATACTTAAAGCTTGGATGAATGAAATGGAAGAACATGGTTCAATTTATAGACTTGGAAGAATGAAGATCAACGATTGAAAACAGATGAGGAATGTGCAATGAATAAGAAAAAGACATGTGTCTTGCTTTCTTTTGGATGAGAGGAGTTATCAAGAATAGAAGAATGAGTTAAAGCAATTAAAAGAATATAATAATCAGTTAAGTGATTTAAAACAAGAAGGGATTTGCATGAGAATAAGAAGATATTTTTCTTTATTAAATATTAGGAATATTTAATTGCATGTGCAAGAACGCTTGAATTATATTTAGAGATAACTCAATTTAGAAGAAAAAGCAACTTAAATAAATATTTGATTTATTTAAATTTAGAGAAGATATTATTGGAAGAAGTAATTAAATAATTGAAATTATTTAATTTAGGAGATTAGAAAGCAAATTAAATAAATAAATTTATTTAATTGTTGTGCATGATTTTGGAAGAATAAATATTTGATTGTATTTTATTTTTGGAGATAGAAAGGATTTAAATAAATTTGATTTAATTTATTCAAATTTGGAAGAATGAATTTGATTTAATTAAATAATTGGGAATTATTTAATTGTTTGGAAGAATATGAATTAAATAGAGGATTTATTTAATTTTGACTTTAGAAGAGGTAATTAAATATTTCAATATTTAATTAACTTAGAAGAATGCGAATCATGTCATTTTTAGGTGTATACATTTTGCCCCTCTTTGATGCAATGCAGTTTACGACATTGCTTCAAAGAATAGATAGTCTGATGAATGATACATGCACCAGTTTGTCCCTAGTATAGGTTATGACGATAGGATGCCCCCTCGGGAGATTAGACGGGAAGAGGGCAGAATGTGTGAGTCAGACAATCTCATGAAGATGATGGGAAAACTAGGTTAGGTTTGAAGAAGACAGAGCATGCTTCTAAAAAACGGGAAGAAAACTAGAAGAAATGGGCATGGGAAGTAGTCGTAGTCACCACCTAGCTAGTTTAGGGTTTGCATGCTATAAATAGGAGCTGGGTCCACAAGAGAATTCATTTGCACACTTGTCTTGGTTTGATTTGCTTTGGAGAGCTTAGATCAGCATAGAGCATAGAGCAATCAGCACTAGGATGAACATTCCATGTGAGGAGCATCGATTTGAGCGCGTCCATCGATTCAACCGGCCAGTAGAGGCAGGACCCCCGGTATGTATCTCAAAAATTTTTCCCTAGGGTCGAGTTAGAGTGTCATAAATGCTAGGGGAAAACTAGGTTAGACAGATGCGCCCAAATACAGAGTGGTGCATATGTCACGTGAAATGGTGCATAGGTAATTCTGCGGTGCATGCATGATATAGGACGACGCATATGTTAAATCTGTTCATGCATAGGATAGGACGGCACATGCATAATCGTGCGGCACATGCACGGTATGTAGTGGTGCATAAGTAGGAGCAGTGCATATATAGCATAGGATGACGCATGCATGAGTTCTTGCAGCACTTTTGCCAGAAGTGGCGCATGGGTCAAGAAATGGTGTTTTCATTAAGAAACGACACATTTACCACCTATTGTGGTGCATATGATATAGATAAGCAATTGACTTAGCAAATTGACTTGATTGGCGTCCTGTTTGATGCGTGAATTGATAAGCTATCTCTGAGATTGCAGGAATCTAGTCAAGAGATGTAGTGTGTTGTTTTGGTCAATTTGAAATGCTAAGTTTAGTTGATATGTTTCTATAGATATGTTGAGTATGGTACTTGTGGCTTTAGGTTGATGCCTTGCTTTGCGTGCTTGCAGGAGGATATACGAGATACACTTCATTCTAGGGAGTGATTCCCTATACCTATGTTGTAGAGATACATGCTGACAGAGATAGATAGAGAGGCGCTCGGAGCTATGGGACTGGACTATGTTTGCTTCATGCCTGAGGTTCAGGCGAACTGTGGATTGCTGACTGCTGCAATGGAGAGGTTCCACAGTGATGATGGGACCTTCCACCTCCCTACTGGTGAGATGACCATTACCTTGGAGGACATGTACATGATCCTCCATTTGCCTATTTAGGGTGAGTTGGTGGAGTATGATCCACATAGAGACGCAGGACTTCTTGAGTGCAGGTGAGTATTTGATGACCCTGAGCTGGTCGAGCAGGACATCCCTTGGCAGGATATCTATGACTATTACGACTACTTCCTAGGTATAGTAGCATGATTGATCGGAGGTGTGGTATGCCCCGACAGGAGATCACATGGGTTCCCCATTGGATGGGGTAGGATCATGGAGAGGATGATTACAGAGGGCACCTGGTATGCTTGGGGTGTCTGTGTACTTGCACATCTATACCAGGATATGCATCAAGTGGTATATCACAGGAGCATGAGCCTATCTGTAGGCGTGTCGTTGCTACAGTTTTGGCTATGGGAACACATAGCGATCATGAGACTGAGCCGGGTGTTTGGAAAACAGAGAGGAAAGCCATATAGCTATGGCTACGCAGGAGTGATTTCCTAGCACAAGCTGGGGAAGTTGGAGTACTGGCAACATGCTTTGGATGGAGTAGATGTGGTCAAGTGGCAGCCATATCTAGACTATGAGCCATGGTAGGATGAGGCAAATGAGATATCTTATTGCTATCAGTCGCGGTAGTTGAGAGGATGGACACAATTTATTTTGGAGAGGCAGATAGTCAGCCAGGTACAAAGACAGTTTGGGAGGAGGCAGAGCATGCCACAGGGGCAGGCTCAGTTTGCTAGGACTCACGCGGAGAGGCTTAGATGGGGACCGATGGCATCTTATGAGGAGGCATTGGCTGAGTTTTGGTAGACACCATATGTCACCTGGGACATGAGGAGGGGGATTACTAACACTGGGGTGACATAGAACTACGAGGATTGGTTCACTACACACCCACTTCTGAGATACTCAGGGCCTGGGGTGTTGGTGCCTCGTATAGATGATGCAGACTCAGATGACAAGGGCCAAGTTGGTCGGAGGAGGAGGAGGAAGGGGAGAGGAGGTTGAGGGGGTGGAAGAGATGGGGGAGATGATGAAGATGATGGAGACTGACCCAGACAGAGGAGGAGAGGTGGGGAGGGACCGTCCCATGCTGAGTAGGTAGTGCCATCACAGGTTGCACAACAGGTACCACAGCAGGCACAGATGCTGCCACCTCGGCATGTGGGACAACAGCAGGGACTCCAGCCATAGGGATAGGGAGAGGCACAGGTGCAGCAAGGTCCAGCTCAGGTAGATGTTCACGAGAGAGCTATAGCTACTTTAAGGGGAGAGGTCAGACAGTTGCGGGCATAGCTCAGGAGAGCTGACACCTAGTGAGAGATAGACACAGAGGTGATTGCAGGGCTCACCTGAGAGAGAGATATGGTGGATGCGTGGATACGAGTTATCCGAGTAGAGTGGGATACCACAGTGGCAGCCCTGGGGATAGATGTGATGAGTAGTTTCCTGGTTGGGCAGGTGCAGTAGGCACAGACATAGTTAGTGTAGGTGAAGACACAGTTGGGGCAGGCACAGACAGAGTTGGCGCAGATGCGGGGGCAGCTAGCGCAGGTGAAGGATGAGCTTGCTAGAGCACAAGCCCAGAAATAGTATTATCGAGGATTATATCATGGTGTTGTGCCTGCTAGTTAGAGGGCTCCGAGCTATAGGAGCCAGTCGATGGCCTCGCAGAGAGCAGTTGCATCGAGGTCAGGAGCCTCTGTGATGGGCCCACAGTAGTCTGGTGCTAGCGAAGGTGGAGGAGGAGACACTGCTGGTAGCGGTGGTCCACAGCAGTAGGGGTAGTACAGACTAGTAGACTTCAGATTTTATGTACCTTTTGGCATTTTGAGACATGTATCACCATCCATTGGGATGTATTTTTTTGTATATGACACTGATTCAGAGATAGATACTTTGATATTGTACATTTGGACATATTTATGATATTTATATGATGATGTAGCTATTTTGATTCCCTCTATATGTATGAGCTACAATGCATTTCTATTTGTATGATGTGATGCACATGTTTATCTAGTGCAGACTTAGATGTTTTACTTGATGTTTATGCAATGTTTGTCTAATGCAGATTTTCATATGATGTTTATGTGATGCTATATAACCTAATGCAAACTTAGATGCTTTTAACTTGATATGTCTCTAATGTGTGAGTGCAAATGATATCTATATGATTATGCAACTTATGTGATGAATTTAGTTATGTTTTTGAGATTTTCTGCTTTTGACACTATGTGATGACTGTATATGGATGACTTGATGCAATTTCTATGTATGCAACTGATTTAATCATGTAAATGACTATCTCATATGATATGATATGCACTTATATGCTATGTTTTGTGATGTCCAAATGTACTCTATCGACACAGAAATGACAGGATGATAGACAGAAGACTGACTTGGAAGAATGACTTGATAGAAAAAGACTCACAACCTTCACTTTGTATTGTTACTCTGTATTGATTGGATCTTTTATTGCATGGAATATGGATGTATAATGGATGCTTTTGTTTTTGACATCTTGACGGTGCAAGTATTTTGAAGTACTTATTTCATCATTGGGTGATTTTTTTTTTTGGTATTTTTTTGAAATGTTGTAAGTTAATACAAGCATCTAGGTATAATTGAACCGAGATGATCTGAGTATTGCTTACATGGATTTTGATTTAGCAAGTTAATACAAGCATCTATGTATAATTGAACTAAGATGACCTAATTATTTCTTGCATATCAACAAACAAGGATTGCCCCCTTTCATGTTAGACCTTGGATGTCCTCGATGATCTTTTGCCGATCATGTCCTTAGACAAGGTTTCACATTACTAAAGTTTAATCCACAAATAGCAAACAAAGAAAATAATCATGCCCCCATCATAGCATCTCTAGCTTTTGGCATCCTCAAGTAGCATAGAAAGGCATGATAGCAAAAATCAAGACTCTGACTTTAACCTTGTTTCCAAACCACAAAACATTTTTGCATTTCGATGTGTTTGTTTCTTGCCATAATTTGGGTAAAATCATTTAGAAGGCCTTAGGAGTTTGCTTTGCTTTGGATAGGTTAATGTCTTGCAGGTTTTGCTTGTGCTTGCTTGCCTGGTGAGAAGATTCCACAATCCTTATTGGTGAGACGGACCCTAAGGGACTGACCTAGTGCCTCGGGGGCTCATTGCTAAATGGCCTTGCCTACGTGACGACGCAGAGGCAACGTAGTTTGGGGTAAACCCTAATGGACCATGGATGGACTAGAAGAAAGACGACGATAAGAGATGGGACAGATGGGATCATGGGAGCCTCGTGGGCACATTTGAGAAATGGCCTTGCCTACGTGACAACGCAGAGGCAACGTAGTTCATGGACTTGGACCATGGATACTAATGAGAGATGCTATACTAGGCTGACACTATGGATAGGATATGGGACAAAACCTTGGTTGACAAGGCAACAAAGAGATAGAGTATCAAGCCATGATAGGTTATCGTTAGTTTTTTATTATGGAATGGATATGGGTCGAATGGGACATGAGGAAAAATGGACACAAGGTGATTGGTTTCCCAAAGATGTAGGAAGCGGTTTATCACAAGTAACGCCTATTTACCAGGTTTTCACCACTTTCTTTTATTTGCATGAAAATCTAGAAAGTAAACATGACGCCTATTTGCCAGGTTTTCATCATGATACCTATCCAAGGCGCCTGTTTGCCAGGTTTTCATTGAAGGATGATTTTTTTTGTATTTTTCTGATTTTTTGATTTTTTTGTATTTTTATGATTTTTTGATTTTTTTGTATTTTATGCCCCTCTTACATTGGGGTTCTCCTAGGTATAGAACTGGTGAAGATGAATGATGTTGATTGGGTCATCTAATAGCTCACCCTCTGATGTTGCTAACTGATATGCCCCCGATCCATAGGCAGCTACGATCACATAAGGCCCAAGCCAGTTGGGTTCGAACTTGCCTTTCTTTTCCCTATCCTGTTGATTGTGGGGATTCTCCTTAAGTACTAGGTCTCCAAACTTAAAGATTATTGGATGAACTCTATGGTTATAGCTTCGTGACATCATCTATTGATATGCTTTGAGATGGTCAAATGCTTTCTATCTCCTTTCTTCTAGCAACTCTAGTTCTTGCAATCTGGAGACTCTGTACTCTTCATCTGATATGAGACCTTTTAACGATACCTTGAGAGATGGGAGTTTGACCTCAATGGGGAGGATAGCTTCTGAGCCATAGACAAGGGTGTAAGGGGTAGCACCTATGGGAGTGCGTATACTGGTTCTATAGGCCCATAGAGGGATTGAGTTGGATGTGCCAATCACGACCAACATCATTGACTATCTTCTTGAGGAGTTTCAAGATGGTCTCGTTGGATGCTTCAGCTTGACCGTTGCCTTGGGGGTAATAGGGTGTGGAGAAACGGTGTTGGATTTTGAATCGGTCATAGAGTTCTTGAACATCCTAGTTTTTTAAGGGTCTTCCGTTGTCTGTGATAATGGATGAGGGAATTTCGTATCTATAGATGAGGTAATTCAGGATGAACGAGGAGATTTGCTTACTTGTGACGGTGGTGAGGGGAACGACTTCAATCCACTTGGTAAAGTATTCAGTGGTGGTTATGATGAATTTATGGTTGTTGGAGGAGGGTGGATGGATCTTTCCCACAAGGTCAAGTCCCCATTGGCAAAAGGGCCAAGGTGTCGTTAAAGGTCTCAACTCTTGAGCTGGTGCATGCATTAGGTTCCCATGTATTTGGCACTGCTTGCACTTCTTCACAAACTGGTATGAATCTATTTCCATGTTCGGCCAGTAATAACCCAAACGCATGAGTTTCTTAGCTAAAGAAGGGCCACTAGAATGTGTTCCACAAATCCCTTCGTGTACGTCTTGTAAGGCGGTTAGGGATTCTTCTCATTCTAAACAATAGAGTAAAGTACCATCTGGACCACATCGGTATAGGGTGTTGGCAATAATGGTATAGTGAGAGGTTTGGTGTATAAAGGTTTGTCATTGGTTTGAAGATAAGTCAGGTGGGAGGGTGTTGTCCTTGAGGTAAGTGTAAACCTTACTGTACCAAGGTGAATCAGATCCAACTAAAAGGCATATGGAATGGGTCTCAGGAAGATCATAAGGTAGTTGTTGAATGGTTTCCACTAAGAACTCGTACTGTGACTCATTCTCTGGTATCTCGAGAAGAGAGGCAATGGCCGCCATGGCATCTGCTGCTTTATTCTCAATGCGAGGTATCTACTCAAAAGATATAATCACAAAGTATTCCTTGAAGTCATCTATCATGCGCTTGTATGGGACAAGCTTCTCATCTTTGGTTTGGTAATCATCATTGACCTGATTTATCACTAGTTGAGAATCAATGTAGATATGTAGCTCTTTGATTTTCCAAGTTGTTGCCATCTTGAGGCCAATGACTAAGGCTTCATATTCTGCTATGTTATTGGTGCATGGAAATAAAAAATGGTAAGACTTTGGTATGGTGTCTCCATGAGGAGTTACAAACAAGATTCTTGCCCCTGATCCATGGTTTGTGTAGGACCCATCAAAGTATAGTTTCTAGGAATGTGCTGAGACATTGAATAAGGATTCATCCAGAAACTCAAATTGCATTGGTGTGGTGTTTTGTAGTGGTGCATCCGCTAACTGGTTAGCAATGACTTGTCCCTTGATAGCTTTTCTGTTTACATAATGTCATATTCACTTAAGAGCATTACCCATTTTTCTAGGCGACCTATAAGAGCTTATTTGCTTAGTAGGTACCTCAGTGGATCTATTTTTGCAATAAGTTTGACTAGATGTGCAAGCATATAATGTTGGAGTTTTTGGGAAGTAAAAACTACCACAAGACACCATCTTTCTATTTGAGAGTATTGCAACTCATAGCCCACCAATGTGTGACTGATATAGTAGACGGCTCTTTCCTTATTCTCATAATCTTGTTGTGCTAGAAGAGTCCCAAGAGCATGAGAATAGGTGGATTCATAAGATATGTAGCAGATATGTATAGTATCAATGGTTTCCCTTAGATAGGAGGCATGAGAATAGGTGGATTCATAAGATATTATTTTAGTTTGTTGAATGTCTCTTCGCATTTCTCATCCCATCTAAATGGAATGTTCTTGTACAAGAGATGACTGAATGGTTGACACTTGTCTACCAGTTGTGATATGAATCTACGGATTGCTTGTAGCTTGCCTTGTAGAGATCTTAGTTGAGTAAGAGTCTTGGGTGGTGGCATGTCCATGATAGCCTTGACTTTAGTGGGGTGCACCTCTATTCCATTTGCTGAAACAATAAAACCTAGGAGCTTGCTGAGGTGACTCCAAACACACATTTCTTTGGGTTCAACCTGACTTTGAATTGCTCTAGTCTTTGAAAGACCTTCTCTAACACATCCAGATGTGATCTTCTTGTGAGTGACTTTGCTAGGATATCATCTACATAATCCTCCATGGTGATGTACATCATATCATGAAATATAGTGGTCATAGCACGTTGATATGCGGCTCCTGCGTTCTTTAGCCCAAATGGCATGACATTCCAACAGAAAGTGCCCCACAGACAAGTGAAAGCTATCTTATGCTCGTCTTTCAGTGCTATCCTAATCTGATTATATCCTGAAAATCCATCCATGAAGGATAACATAGTATGTCCTGCCCTTAAGTCAACTATGATATCTATATTTGGCAATGAAAAGTCATCCTTCTGGCAAGCTTTGTTTAGATCTCTAAAATCATTGCATAGTTTGACTCAACCATCTAGTTTGGACACTGGTACTATGTTGGAGACCCATTCCGAATAGTCTATAGCTCTAATGAACCCTACATCCAGTAATTTCTTGAGTTCTTCTTTTACAAGCAGTGCTATGTGTGGATGCATCTTTCTAAGCTTCTATTTCATTAGTTTCACTCCTGGATCTAATGGAAGATGGTGTAGAATCAAATCTGGATCTAACCCTGGCATATCTGCATATGACCAAGAAAAATTGACTTGTTTTCTCTTGAAGAATGGTACAAACTTGGTTTTCTTTGGTGGGGTTAGAGACTTAGCAAAGTGAATGATCTTAGGTTGTTCCTCTGTTCCAATGTTAACCTGCTCTGTGGGTTCCACAACAATCTAAGACTTCTCTTGGTGCATGTCACTCGGGAGAGTGTCAAACCTTCCATCGTCAGGTGCCATAGTTGGGTTTTTACCTTCGGATGTGTCCTTTCTTTTTACTATTTTGGGATTTGACACTGCCGCAAAGCGGTTTTCATCGTCAGATCTAGTTTTTATTTTGATATTTTTGCAACTGGAAGGCTTGGCACCCTCTCCTAAATAAGCCACGGTATTAAGTTCAATAGCGAAACTAGCTTTATGATCCCCTTTGGGTAGGTGGTCCCTAAGTTCCATGTAGTCAATATAAGCATCATCATTTTGGAACATATCTAGTTGAGGGGTTCCTCGTAGATCCCAATCAATAAGCTCAGAATGCACAAGGGGGAGGGAGTTGGAGGATAGATCTGATTCATTGATAGTTTGAATGGATATACTAGGAGTATTGGTAGGGGGAGTGTTCAGGATGGTACTTTCCTCCAAGTTGTTTATTGTGATAGAACTCGAACCTTCCTCAAAATTGTACTCTCAGAGATAGGCAAATCAGACTCTATTGGCCTATTCAGTAGTGTTTGTCCCTCACAGTAGGGGCTATAAGTTTGAATGGTATCAACCCTTTTGTCATCATAGGAATGCTCTGTCAGCTCATCCCACTCATACTCATTGGAATCAGTGTCACTGTCCACCTGAAGTGTATGGATCATTTCAACAAGGCAAGCATTTATCTTAGTTTTTCCCTTGTCTTTAGATCCTAGGCCTTTTGTATTTCTAGCCAGTGAGGATGAAGAAGGTTGAATGGATTCTACAATTCCTTCTTTTCTTAGGCCTATGGGGCCTTGTCCTTCTTAACCCATTCTATGCAGGATAGATTCACCTCGCCCATAGCTTTTTGTTGGGAGCCTAGGTGGTTCCTGTTGTATGTTCTCTTCTTCTTCGTTATAAATCCACTGTAGGACATCTCTTTCCTCTGTCTCATCTAATAAGGTCCCCCATTTTACAAAGGGAGCTATAGGAGGAGCAGATGGCTTTGGAAAATGCTTGGGTCGACCAAAGGATCTAGGAGATAAGGGCATCTTCTCTAGATTGAGGCTATGCTCTATGGAGTATTCCCCTACTCCGGTTTCTTTGATGGTAACTTTCTGCTCTTTGGGTTTTGATGAAGAAGCTTCAGAGGTAGGATCATGCTGTGGGATAGGGGATGTGTACGCTCTATTGTTTGGTATGATGCAATCGGGCTTTGAAAGGACAAAGTTGCAATGTTGGAAGGGGTCAGGGTCACCTTGGATGGTGACTTGCTTTCCATTGTGCGGGAATTTTATGCATTAGTGATAAGTAGAGGGAACAACTTTCATGGCATGAAGCCATGGTCTACCTAGGAGAATATTATAGGTGAGCTCCCTATCTAGGACTTGGCACACAACATCTTTGATTATCTGTCCCACTTGTATGGGCAACACTACTGTTCCTTTTGTAGTTCTCTCCTCTTCATCATAGGCTTTAATAGTTATCTTCTTTCTTGGATCAACTGCATTTTCAGAGAACCCCAATATAAGGACTAGCTTTAACGTGCAAATATTTAAACCGGCTGCCCCATCAATGAGAACCTTCTTGATGCGGTGCTTGTGGATGAAGGTGACAATGTGAAGAGGGGTTTTATGGGGTTGAGACACTGAGAGGTCATCTTGTTTGGTAAATGATATGGTACTTGAGGAGGTCAGATTACCTACCATGGCCTAAAACTTCTCTTGGGCCAAGTTAGTGGGTACAGTCATTTCCACTAAGGCTTTATGGAGAATTTCCTTGTGGGAAGGAGATAGACGCAACAACTCTAAGATAGAAATGTGGGCTGGAGTCTTCCGAAGTTGGTCTATGACACTATACTAATGGGGATTGGACTGAGAAGGTGACAACCTTGGAGAGACGATATTCAACATGACTTGACCACTATGAGTAATGATACTACAATTATTTCGGTTAGGCTCTGATTGTTGGTTCGGTGTGACCACATTGATTTGTGGGACATGCTCTGATATTCAATTGATGGTATAGTTGAATGGCACACTTGCATAGTTGGCATTACTATTCCCACTATTCTAATTTTGCCCGTTGTGGTTGTTGTTGTTGTTGCCATTGTTGTTATTGTTGTTGTACGACCTGTCATGATTGAGAAGTGGATCTCTGTAAGCCACATGTGTCTCATTGGAGGTATGTTGTGGGTTTCCTCCTTGATTTTGATCAAGCAAATCTTGAATAACATGTTTGAGATGGATGCAATTGTTGGTTGTATGTCCCCTTCCTCTATGATACTCACAATAGTCGGTGTCTTTCCAATAGTGAGGTTTGATTTGAGCCTCGTGCCTTGTAATCACTTGTTGGCAGTAGCGAGATTTCATTGTTAGCCAATAGCTTCCTTAATGCGGATTCTTGGGACTCACCTAGCGGTGTGAACTTTCACCTTGGATTGGAGTTAAGCCATGGTCTTGGCTCCTGAGAGAATGTTTTGTTGGGTGTAACATTGCTTGCCTCACTTTTGAGAGTGAATATCAGTTGTTGCTTGGGAGCCACCACCTTGGCATTAACTACTCCATCATTGACGACATTTTTATTTTTAGTCCAAAACTTTGATTTATCAGTCGTATAATTGGAGGTAGGTGTGTCCTTGTATAACTTGATTTTCTCCTTGGCAATCATAGCTTTTTCGATGAACAATCCCATTTCTATGACCTTTGAAAATGAAGTAGGGCATTGTATTTGTATTTGATAGCTAAGATTGTTATTGAGGTTATGGACAAACATCTCCATTAATTGCTTCTCTGGTACATCATATGAGCACTTACTTGCTAGTTGTCTCCATCTTTGTAGGAAAGTGGCTAATGATTCACCACTCTTTTGCTCTAGCATGGAGACTTTGTGATCAATATTGTAAGAAAAGTACGTGATGAATTTGTTGACTAACTCATCAAAATATTTGATGCCCAGTGGGAGCCGTGAGAACCACTCCATGGCTTGACTACCTAAAGATCTAGGGAATAGTCTATTAAGTAAGTCTCATTGTGAGCTACTTCCATACATGCTGCGTTGAATTCCCTAATGTGATCTCTAGGGTCCCCTTTCCCTTTGTACTTATCAAACTTAGGCACTTCAAACCAAAAGGGAAATGGTGTCATGTTCAAGCTTTTATCAAAGGGGTACGGTGCAATATCTTCCAAAGAATAGGTTTTAGTGTTTGTACCCATCTTGAGATCTAACATTTGTTGTTTTAGACCCTCGAGTTGTTTCCTCATTTCTTCCATAGGAGCGCTTGGGTCTATGGCTTTCTTTTCTTTTTCATTCTTATCCTCCGCATTTGGTTCTATGGTTTTCTTTCCCCTTACTTCCGCATTCTCTTGCATTGTGCTTATATCGAAATCTGCGGGGAGTTTAATTCCAAGATTTGCAAGATAATAGAAGTACTTGTGAGGATCATCATGGAGCACTTTCTCTAACAAGCGTTGGAATTTATGATTTTGGAGACTTCCCTGATAATCTTCATTAGAGATCTCCTCATCACTATCATGAGGTGTGACGATGTGGTTGGATGATTCGGCTATTTCAAGTTGCTTTTGGTATTGAGATCTAGTAAGAGCCATGCAAGGTGACGAGGGATGAGGTGGAATGAAACTAGAGATTTTGGCAAGATGCCAATGGAGACTGTTGAGAATGGGATACTTATGACAAGATTTGGACAAGGGAATTTCTTGATCAATGATTCCAAGTAAGACGGCCGATACAAGACGGTAGCCACTAGTAAGGGTACTCGATACCTATCTTACTGTGTAGGGACTAGTCGTGCACCAAGACCACTAGCAAAGTTCTGTGACCTACTAGGGTTACTTGAATCCAAAGTGATACAAAAAAGGGGGCCTATGCTGACCTGATATGGGATACTTTGACCTTAGACTAGAAAGACTCGATAGAAGGTGAATGAGATGACTAGTGAAAGAGAGATTCTGGCTTGAAATGGATGGAAAAAGGATTGCTAGGTAAGACCTGATCTTTGAACCTGAAACTTAGACTGAAATGGGTACCCAAATCTGGTAATATTTTTCTCTCACAAACTATGCAAGTGCTCACTGTCACGCATGCACCGAAACAGATGCGCTGTAGGAATTGACAAATGCGCTGCAGGTCACAACAAATGCGCTGCACTGGTAAAATATAGATGTGTTGTAACAAATAGTAAAAATGTGATAGGTCTGAACAAATGCACTGCAGGTTGGTATGAATGTGCTGCAATAGAGGACAGATGTGCCGCTCTGGCTTTTTTCAGTGTTTTTGCAATTTTAGAATTTTTTCTAATGTTTTTGGTACCTTGGTTGCAAGAAGGTCTTTTTGATCTGATTTTCTAAAATTATGGCAAGAAGACAGCAAACACAAAGAATTTTTATGGTTTTTTATTTTTTTGTGCATTTTTGACTCTTTTTGGACTAAAAGGAAAAATAAGTACAAATCCTAGGCTTCAAATGGATAACAAGGGTTTTTGGCCACTAGAACAAAGGTGTTTAATGAAGGCAACCATTCGAGTGGTTACACATGTGGCAACACTACTCTCCATTATGGAGTCTCCCAGCCTGCAAGGGTTGTGCCTTGGAGGGTTTTGGGGGAGGTTAGTTGTCAGTATAACACAACTTCACTCGTTGTTTGAAGGTTTCACTCCAAACACAATTTATTTATAGTGGCTTGAAAGGGCTTGACATCTAGCCTGTTACCACTTAGGGTCGTTCCTACTTGGATGAACGGTATCCAAGAGCAGGCCCCTCTAAAGGAAAAACACATGCGAAAATGATATGTCTGGCATTTTGGTCACCCAAGATAGGGGAGAGCATAGGCTTGGTATCATACCCAAAAACATAGTATACAGTGGTTCTTTTCCCCTAGTTAAAATGAGAAAAACTAGATGAGCTATCTACTTGGGCAAGCACAAAACTTTGAAGTGATTAGCAAGATAGCAATGGTCCAATTTTAACCAAGATAGCAATGATGAGTTCAATTTTATCCACGTAGCATGAATTGTTAACTTTGAAATGTTGGTCAATCGAGATAGCAATGGTTTAGTTTTACCCAGATAGCAACAATGAGTTTAATTTTATCCATGATAGCATGAGTTTTAAACTTTGAAGTGATGGTCAATCGAGATAGCAATGGTTCATTTTTAACCTAGATAGCAATGATGAGTTCAATTTTATCCAGATAGCAATAACTTTGAAAAGATAGCAATAGTAATGATTCAATTACCACTTTCCTAGTTAAACTATGTGAGATTTGCATGAGCATCCATTATACTTTCTCGTTAGAAATCGAAGTGTGAGCTAACAAGTGCAACTATATGAATCTAAACCAGTACCTAGCCTGCAAAATAGATCAAGAGAGTTCCTACAAAGATGTTAGCGTCAGCAAAAATCTCCTAGAAAACCCTAAAATCACTGCCTACTATAGATGCGCCGCTTCAGAGACTGAATGCGCAGAAATAGTGAACAAAAGTGCCGCAATTACATATGCGCTATAACAAAGGACAAAAACACCGAAATACAGTGTATAAGTGCCGAAGTATCAGATGCACCATTTCAGATGGTAAAAGTGCTATAACAGAGCATGTATGCACTGCATTAACAAGTGCACCGTAATAGGTAACAGATGCATGTTAGGAAGTGACGGATGTGCTATTTCCTCCTGTGTATGGCTTTCTAAAATACGAAAACTCAGATTTGGGGTTAAATTAGGGGCTCGGGCCCCACGGTGTGTGCCAAAAATGTTAAGGGAAAATTAGATCAAGTGTGAGTATGCAATATAATCAATATCAAATACCCAAAACTCAATGAAATGGTGAACTAAGGAAATTCAATAACAATGAACAACAAAGCAAACCTTCCTCAATTCGAAGCTTCCATTGATCGCCTATCACAATCATTCTTGCATGTATGAATGATGCCCTTAGAGAGTGCACTTCCTTGCTATGCTTCAAGAATGTCAATTGGGAATGGCAGTGATAGTATTGCAATGAAGAGGAGCATCACAATGATGATAGTAGTGCGTAGTAGTGAATGTTATCACAAGCAATGAAGGAATTGGTGCCAAAGGCGTGATGTAATCCCCGTAGAGTAACAATACTTAAAGCTTGGATGGATGAAATGGAAGAACATGGTTCAATTTATAGACTTGGAAGAATGAAGATCAACGATTGAGAACAGATGAGGAACGTGCAACGAATAAGAAAAAGACATGTGTCTTGCTTTCTTTTGCATGAGGAGTTATCAAGAATAGAAGAATGAGTTAAAGCAATTAAAAGAATATAATAATTAGTTAAGTGATTTAAAACAAGAAGAAGGGATTTGCATGAGAATAAGAAGATATTTTGTTTTATTAAATATTAGGAATATTTAATTGCATGTGCAAGAAAACTTGAATTATATTTAGAGATAACTCAATTTAGAAGAAAAAGCAACTTAAATAAATATTTGATTTATTTAAATTTAGAGAAGATATTATTGGAAGAAGTAATTAAATAATTGGAATTATTTAATTTAGGAGATTAGAAAATAAATTAAATAAATAAATTTATTTAATTGTTGTGCATGATTTTGGAAGAATAAATAAAATATTTGATTGTATTTTATTTTTGGAGATAGAAAGGATTTAAATAAATTTGATTTGATTTATTCAAATTTGGAAGAATGAATTTGATTTAATTAAACAATTGGGAATTATTTAATTGTTTGGAAGAATATGAATTAAATAAAGGATTTATTTAATTTTGACTTTAGAAGAGGTAATTAAATATTTCAATATTTAATTAACTTAGAAGAATGCGAATCATGTCATTTTTAGGTGTATACAACTAGTCATCCTTTGTTTTAGTAAACCAAAATCTTTCTATTTGTTGGTGCATGTTGGGTGAATATTTTGTCATTAACTCGCTAACGGCAAAATGGGTATATCAGCCACAGCTACGATGAGACAAAGTCTCTCCTCTCAGCAAGGGGAGGTTCCCTCTAATTACTTAACTTTTGTAACTCAAACACTTATCAAATTTATGTACACTAAAAACTATGTTTGTGGTGGTTCCATCTCATCTCATTCTCTTTTTTCAGAATAGACGTTTATATTTCAAACTCTTGATATAAAACTTATAAATTATCACAATATCACAGAAACACAAAGTTTTCTGTTACCTCACTCACTACTTGTAACCGGAACTATTTGAAGTAGAATGCAGCCCAAAGTCTTCACCCCTCTTCAATATGATAAAAGTAATTCAAATATAACCACTTGCAGCACAAAGTCCTCAAACTGTTGTATTCTCACAAACATGAACATATAACCCACAACTGACTTGATAACACAAAGTTTATCAGAATCAAATTAAGAGCGCTCTTCAATCACTTGAAACAAAACTCCGCACTTCAATTATTATCAAATAAGATTATGATAGCAAGACATAAGAACAAAACTATCACAACACAAATAATCCCAAGACAAAGATTGAAATTGAACTTGCTTTCTTGTATTGATAAATATTTGAATATTGATTTTCAAATAAGCACAAAGTCTTGATTTGCTTTTCAATTCGCCAGAGTTTTCTTGCAATAGACAAAAGATAGATATTTACAAAAGAGGTCCCCTTTATTTATAGGGAAAGACCTTGAGAAAATCTAGGAAATCTACAACTACTTTGACTTATTCAAAAATAGGAGTCCTTATTGACTTGGGACTTCCTATATTTTTACATGTAATTACATATTGAAAATGTACATGTAAAAATGTCCAAAATTGTTTTGAAAGTACATGTGAAAATCAAAAAATAAACTAAGGGAAAAACCAGCTGCTTCAATTTGTGACACCACCTTTTCTCATGTGGTCATCATACATATTGAAGGTCGCCTGCATTTCAATGCTATCTGGGTTGAATGTGTTTTTGAAGATCATCCTGGCCCTCACTATGGCATCCCTTGCTATAGTGATCGACTTGGCATGATTGGTTAACCTGGTTTTCAGATTGTCCAAGGTTAACTGGTTGTCCAAGAGGTTGTCCACAGAAGTTATTGAAAATACTTTATCTTCAAATTCCTTTTGGAACATGTCTTCAAATTCTTTGACCATTTCTTCTGCTGACAGGAATTGGTTATCTTGTGATACCAAGTTACAAGGCAGTTCCTCCAACTTATGCAAAAGGTTGACATCATTTTATTCGCTGATCTCTTTTGCAGCCTCAAGATCCTTGATCAAATTCCTAAGCATACTGCTCCTGTACATCAGAGCTTCCTTTGTTTTAGTGTATGAATCCCTGTTAGAAATGGCGCCAATGGATATCAAGGTACTTATTTTCAGCTTCCTCATTTCCACCCACTTATCATGAGTATCTTCTGTGCGCTCAATATCATGAGAGATGGCATCAATGAGATCGTTGAGTTCTACCCTTACCTTCCTCATCTTATCCATTTTCTCAAATACCTTCGTGAGCAAAGAGATTCCTTGGGCTCGCATCCTGTCCAAGTACTCTTCAAGTACTTTCCCTCGGAGGTGGGTCTTTTCTGCCTTCAGAATGACAGGGTCTTCTACAGATATGGCCTCTGGAGTAACTGCTTCTGAGTTCAAAGTGATCTTTCTTACCACCGCAGTCAGCTGTTCTACCTTTGCCTTATAGTAATCTTTCATTTCTTTTTCCCTGTCAAACTTCTGGATCAGGATGTCCATGGCTGACTGCATATCATTTTTAGCGCTTTCATGGGTGATTTTGCCCAATTCAACCCTAGAAATTGAGTAGTCATTCATGTCAAAATTTTCAACAGTTGCATCCTGTGGGGGTTTTGCTATCTCCAAAACTTTCTGCCCCTTTTCTTCAAGTACCCTTGAAAGGATCTTTGGTTTCTTCGGAGCCTTAGGTTTTGCAGGTACCAGCTTGGTGAAATCAAAATCATCTGGAGAGATGACTTGCTTTTTTCTCTTTGGCGTGTAAGCTGACAACCAAGGTGGAAGCAGAGAAGTATTCACATTGGAGTCCATTCCTACCACTGGTGTTACTGGAACTGTGCTTGTGCTGGTGGTGGAAACAATAAGTGGGGTGTTGGTAAAAACCGCACCTGTTACATTGGCACTTGAAACTTGTTCAGTATGCATCACAAAATGATCAAACATAGATGTGTCACCAATATCAAAAGATGAAGATGACAAACTAGGAATGGAATCAGAAGAATGGAGAACATTCTCAAAAGTGCTGTGGGGATTATCAAAGATTATTTTAGGAGGAGAGGGGGATTCAGAGGAAGGAATGATAATGGGGGAAGCAGGCACATGGGGTGCAACAGGTGTATTGTCCTGTGGAGACAAAGCCTCTTTATCTTGTTGCTCTGAATCCTTGTCTTCGACATCCATCTCTTCTGTAGCTGGCTCTTCAGTTGCCGGATCTTCAGTCGCTGGCTCTTCGACTTCCATTTCTTTTGGTTCAGGTTCCTCCTCAACAACTTTTGCTTTCTTCGTCACAAATCTGATTTTAGGTTTATGTGTTTTAGAGGATGATGGAGCATCACTCTTATTCTTCGTTCTGTTTTCAACCCTCTTACCAGTCTGCTCTTGAACTTCAGTTTTTGAACCAGTGAGGAATTCCTTCAGCGTAATTCCTTTATCTTTCAGCCACTTATTGGTGTTAGCCAATATGGGCTCAAATCTCTTCCTTAGCGAAGTCAGCTCCTTTTGGGACCATTGAATTGGAGGTAGAGGAGTACCAGCTATCTGTTCTGCTTCATACTTGGCATAAACCAATTCACCATCGTCCACAAGGTCTTCTGGAATATCAGCAAGTCCCAGATATTCAATTTGATCTAGAGACAGCCTGCTATAGTCCAGTTTCCTGATGTCTTCCTCTGTCCTCAAATCTATCCAGACATCTTCCACCATGGGTTCGTGAAACTGTGTTTTCCTCTTGATTTTATCCTTCACACCCCAGTAGTCAAATTTTGGCCTCCTCTTGAATTGCTTCATGGTGACCAACTGCATTTCTGTTTCCATAGCCCTTGCCTTTGCGGCAGTCAACACTGAATATCTGCCGATCTCCACTGGAAATCTAAAGCCAGGCTTCTTGAGTTCCATTTGCTTGTTATGCACGACAATCATCTGTCTGCACAACTCCATCAAGACCAGTCTATCTGAAGGAAACCTCGGAAGCATATAAGGGTAGCCTGGGAAAAAGCCAACCCTCAAGTATGAAAAAGACGGAAACTGCAAAAACATACAACCAAAACCATTAACCACTGACCATGCCTCGTTTGAAATTCTTCTCTGTTCCAGTTGGGGATCAAAAAGACACAAGAATACAGCAAAGAACGCATCATTCACTCTCCTAAAATGGTGAATGGAACCTTTCAGAGTTAGCTGAGAATAATACTGATATACTGGGACTACTCTTCTATCCCCTTCTGACGATAATCCTGGAAAAATCCTCATGGAGGCTGCAATGTATACGAGGTAGGAAGTCATGAAGAACTTGGAGGTAGTGGATACCTTCGTCAGCTGATCGTGCAAAGCGTTACTGATTTGCTCTCCCCAGAAAATAACCTGCTTGCCTTGGAGTATGACCTTAATGAAAGGATACATCCATTCATGAAATTGTGAAGAGGAGGACAAACCTCTTATCCTGCTGAGGAGGGTAATTAAGTCACCGACTTCTTCCACAAAATCGCTTCGAGGAAAGCTACGTGGCCATCTAGACAAACTTGACCTTGCAATCTTCAACCATTTGTTGTTGATCACTTTCTTTGCCTTCTCTGGATTCTTGTCATATTCCTTTTGAGCTTCGATGAAATCAAGCTTCAACACCTCTGTTGCAGGAGGACACATGAACACCTTGTCAATGAACTCAGGATCCAACCTGATTATCACATTACCACTGGCGTCCACCAGAGCTCTGATATCTTTGTTGTAGAAATGGGCACACTGAAGGACAAATTCTGTATTGTGAGCTGCCACCGGGAAGGAGGATACCAGATGAATATTACTTTCCACTATCTTCCTCATCATGGCACTGGGGTTGCTTGACTTGGTTCTCTCTACAAACTCAGCCATATCAACATGGCCAATCTCTGTATCTCTAATGTCCTCTACATTAGAGTGGACTGAGGTGATTGGGAAAACACCTTGGTATTTGTATTTCATCACTTTTGCCTTCTTCGGAGACAAGTCAGTCATTTGGATGAGCTTTTACCGTGAAGAAGTCTGACGTTGAACGGAGCTCCGCAAGAGAAACTGCAACAAAAGTCATGATCATGCACTCAGGGAAAATATGGGAAATCTGGGAAATTGCATGTTGAGCGATCATGACTATGGGAATGCACTTGAAAAGGCGCTATAGTGCGAGCTGGCCAAGAATCAGAGGAGAAGCGGGCTCGGGAAAACAAAATTGGAAATTTTCTAGTGTTAGGAAAATTTGAGTCATTTTTGCACGGGCGGCAAAATTCGCCGCCCTTGCATATGGGTGTTTTGTATTATTTGCATCGGCGGTGAATTTTGCCGCCTTTGCATGTGTTGGGAAAGTTTGGGTTGGTAAGAGTGGCGGATTTTACCACTACTACATGCAAAAGGAACGAAAGGTTTTTATGCCCAGGCGGCGAAAAACGCCGATGCTGCATTTGATAACATTGTAAGTTTATACCTCGGCGGCAAAATTTGCCGGCATTGCATGGGGTTGAGCGATGACATTTGTATGAGTGGCAAATAATGTCGACGTTGCATATTGGGCAGCATTTGAAGGTTCACTTTCGATGTTCTGTCGGCGTTATTTACCAACAATGCATGAGGGAGGTTCCTTACATGTCCAAGCGGCAAATAATGCCGACGATGCACATCGAAAGGTGTGGTGAGGTTCTAGCGGCAAACTTAGCCGCTGTTGCATTTGATAACATTGTAAGTTAAAGCGCAGGGAATGGGATGTTCGCTGTTTCTACACTCGGCAAAGGTCACCATATCAGGTAAGCTCGGCGAAACCCGCTGACGTTACGTGAGGGGAATGCAACAAGGGTTTGGGAAATCTAGGGCGATACAATCCCTAGGGTTTCCGGGGTAGAACCTAGGGCAATGGAATTCCTAGGGTTTTCAAAGAAAAACCTAGGGCATTCTAAAGACAAAACACTAAAAGGACAAAAAGAAACAAACAACAAGACAAAACTTAAAACAAAACGCATCAAAAATTAGAAATAAAAACCTAAACGACATAAACCTAAAATCAAATGAGAGAGGAAAATGGAAAACACAAGGAGTACATACCCGTTTAGAACTGAAAGCCCTATATTCGATCTTCAACGCAAAATTCATCGCAGATCTGGAGTATGCAATCAGGCGGTCGAGGAGAGCGTTGGGAAGTCAACTCAAAAGGTTTTAGCATAGGAATTGACAACAATGGGGAGCAATGGCGCTTTTAAAGGTTGAAATCGGAGTTTAATCGCCTGGCACGAGTGGCCATTAATGGCACTCGACATCGAAATCCTAAAGATCCCGTTCGGGCGGGGATTTCGGCCACTGCTACATTTAAATCGACCAATATGCAAAGTCGGCGAAAATGGCCGACATTACATGGTGAAACTCCGATGGAAGACATGTGCGATGGCGGTGAATTTAACCGCTCTCGCACATGTGAGCTAAAAATGATGTAATAGCGGCATTTTTTGCCGACATTACATCGAAACAAAAACAAACTTAAATAATATGTAAGAGCGGCAAATTTTGCCGCTCTTGCATATCAAGAGCCAAAATTTACCTAACTTTAAAAAAAAGACTAAAATTAACACCTAAACCAATTTACGACTTGAATATTCTTCGCAAATATTAAGGAATCAATTCAAGGAAATGTCATAAATGAGTTTTAAAATGTCAAATGACCTCGCACGAGAACAAGAACATCTTTTCTCGATTCGCGAGCTTAGAGTGTAGATTCACGAAACGGACAAGTTTCGTGGGGTTGTCTACAAAAATGAGCGTAGCTGATTTTGAGGACAACAGCTGGCTCTAACTGGGGAACTTCCTTCAATCGAACTTTGAAACGATTGAGGGGAGTAGAATCCAGTCTCTAAGTGCCTTCATGCATGCCATTGGGCTATAGAGTCAAGCTAAAAAGAAAAAGACACAAAAATAAAACACAAAACTATACAAATGTACAATTCAACTTATCTGAAACTGCAAGGATTGAAGTGCTTCAGATGCTGTCCACTGTGAGGCAACAAGAATAGTGTCCCATCCTGATACTCCAGCAAGAAACTGTTTTCACCTCAGAACTGATGAATGGTGAATGGACCTCTCCACAAGGAATCAAATTTTCCGTGCATTCCTTTTGGCTCTCTCCTCTTGTCCCACAACAAGACTTGATCTCCAACCTGAAACTCACGAGTCTTTGTCTTCTTGTCAAAGAGTTTCTTTACTTGATTTTGGTGTTCAGCAATACGGTCCACCACTATAGTGCGCTGCTCCTCAAGTTCGGTCAAATACATAATCCTTTTATCGATAGAACTATCAAACGTTCTATCTTCCAATGCCTTTACCAACTTCAATGCTGGCAATTCCAAAGTAATCGGTATCTCTACATTCAGACCATATAGAAGCTGAAATGGCGACATGCCTATTGCCCTTTTGGGTGTAATCCTATCTGCCCATAAAGCATCAAACAATGCCTTATGCCAAGTTCTCTGATTCTCATCTACCAACTTCCTGATGATAGTGACCAGATTCTTATTGCTTGATTCTGCTTGACCATTCCCTTGTGGATAATAGTCTGAAGAATGGGAAAGAGTGATCCCATGCTCGTAGCAAAACTCAGTAATCTCCCAAGAGGAAAAACAAGTAGCATTGTCCGCTACAATCTTGTTTGGAACTCCAAACCTTTAAATAATGTTCTCCTTAGGAAAACTGCATACCACCTCAGAAGTGGCGTGTTTGACTGGAATAGCTTCCACCCATTTGGTAAAATAGTCTGTTGCTGTGAGGACATAGTTATGTCCGGCACTTGACGATGGATTCACTATGCCAATGAAGTCAATACCCCACTGCTGAAAGGGCTCCTCAATCACCACTGGTTTTAGAGGTAAGGCTGCCAATTTTGGTTTCCGAACAAACTGCTGGCATAACTCACACTTGCGTACCCAATTGTACGCATCTTGGAATAATGTAGGCCAATAGTATCAAGCTCACAGAATCTTGTGAGCCGTTACAGGTGCTGAAAAATGTCCACCACAAGCCAAATTATGGAAGGACTCCAAAAGTCTACCTTGTTGCGCTTTGTCCACGCAATGAAGAAATACACCGTCAAGACTTCTCTTGTACAAACCATTGTCCCAAAGGATGTAGTTAGCAGCTTTTAACTTCACAGTTCTCCTTTCCTTATAAGACAAGTGAGAAGGGCACTCACCATAGGTAAGGAAATGAGTGATATTGGAATACCACTCGTCAGTTGTAGTAACAAAAAGGACAGTTGGCGTGTCCACAACTTCTTCTTCTTCATCCCCTGTCTCTTTTGGAACGTTGTCTGCGATCAATTGGCACAAACCTTTACCCCGCACAAGCTTAGTAGGCTTGATATCCAGATAGAATTCTTGGATCTTAGCGATCCAATTACCTCTCTTTGTTCCGAACTCCTGTTGAGTTAGGATGGATTTGACTATTGTATTAGGCACCATGACAACAGTGTGTGAGTTTAGAATATAGAACCTGAAATGCTTAACCGCTTTGACTACGGCATAGGCATGCTTCTCCATACTCGAATACTTTAATTCATGAGATTTGAGAGGACAACTCATAAATGATATGGGGGATTCAACACCTTCTTCATTCTGCTGAACCAGAATAGCTGAAAGTGTGTGTTCTGAAGCGTAGCTATAGACTACAAAATCCTTAGTGTAATTGGGACAAACAAGAACTGGAGCACGAGCAATAGCTCTCTTGATGTCCTCGAATGCTTCCTTACCTTTCGCGGTCCAATGAAAAGCGGCCTTACCCTTCATCATATTAACAATGTGACGGGTTTTTTCTGCAAACTCAGGAATGAACCTTCGCAGAAAATTCACCTTTCCGAAGAAAGAATGAACAGCAGTCTTACTTGCTGGCAGAGTGAGACTTTGAATAGATTTAACCCTCTCTGGGTCAATCTTAGTACCTTCCCGGGATACAATGTGCCCAAGAAGCTTACCCTCCGTCACCCCAAAAATTGACTTCTTGGGATTGAGGGAAATACCATTTTGCCGACAGCGTTCCAGCACTTGTCGCAAATGATGCGCATGATCATGACGGTTTTTGGAGAAAACAGTCAAATCGTTGAGGTACACCACGATAAACTTACCCATTTCATCTCTGAAGGCAAGATCCATCGCTCTCTAAAATGTTGCGCCAGCATTGATCAGACCGAAAGGCATTCTGCGATATGCAAATGTGCCCCGTGGTGTGGTGAAGGCAGTTTTGAACTGATCAGCTTCGTTTACCTCTACTTGGTTATACCCTGAAAAACCATCTAACATAGATAGCATTTCTGAACCTGTCACTGTTTGCAATACTTGGTCCATGATGGGCAAAGGGTAGTTATCTTTCAAGGAAGACTGGTTGAGGTTTCTGAAGTCAACACAGATACGGATTTCTCCCTTCTTCTTCCTTACAGGTACTATGTTTGAAATCCATGTGGAATGATGAATTGGAAAAATAATCCTTGCATTCAGCATCTTCTAAATTTCAGAAAGAATCGTACCTGATATCTTTGGATTGTATTGCCTCTGCTTCTGTTTGTAAGGCAACGATCTAGCTTTGAGGGGAATTTCGTGTCGAACCTCCTTAGGCCTGAAAGACTTCAGATCATCATAGGAGTAAGCCAAAACATCAATGTAATGGCGAAGGAGGGTAATGAATTTGAATCTTTCATCAGCAGTGCAACATTTTCCGATGTTGACCATCTTAGGATCTGTTTCTGTACCCAAATTGACCTGCTCAAATTCCATGGAAGAACTCAAATCCTGCTGTTGTTGCCACTGCTTGATATACCTGTCATGTTTATCAAAGAGTCTCTCAAGGGAAACCAATCCTTTTGGGATTTTATTTCCTTTCAACTGTAGAAATTTTTCGCCAGTCTGCGAATCTACCTCAGAAACATATTCACGAGGTGGCGATTCGCTTCCTTCAAAGTAAAGCTCATCAAAACTATCCATCTTTTCTAGGAAAGCAATGATTTGATTATCGCCATTGAACACCTACCAATGATCAGCGTTATCAGGTACACTTGGTCTAAAAACCAGCTCAATAGTGTACTTGCTTCCTTTGAAATCCTTGTGAGGCACCATGAGAGTGGCGGAAACAGCCAATGAATCTGCACGGTCATTGAACTCTCTTGGCACAGCTGAAATATTGAAAGCATCGAAATCTTCAATGCAATCCCATACGCGATTGCGATAGTGTCTCAATCTTTCATTTTTTGTTTGGTACAAATTTCTTACTTGACAAACTACCAATTCAGCGTCCCCTTGAGCATGCAGGATCTTAACACCTCTGGCAAGCGCCGCTTCCAATCCGAGCAACAAGGACTCGTATTTGGCGGTGTTATTGGTATTGTCAAACTGTAGCTTATATGAAAAAGGTAAAATATCACCTTGTGGTGATATCAAGACCACTCCGGCTCCAGAACCGGTAGAAGAACAACTGCCATCAAATTCTAAAATCCAGACTCCATCAGAATTTGATTTCTTAGACTTCCTCTGGTCAGAAGATTCCTCTTCATCGGTGAGGGAAGAATCTGGAATTGCTATACCCTTACCTGAACTTTCATCTGAAAACTCTTCTGATTCTCCATCTGACATATCAGAGCTATCACCCAATGTAGCCTCATCTGATGAATCGGAACAATCTTCAGTAGATAGAAAATAGTTACCCATTCCCGAGGACTCAAACAAAATTTGAGCTTTGGGGTTTGATGTTTGAGTAACAATATATTTCGCCTCCTTCTCAGGAAGCAGCTTCTGCATGACACCTTTAACAGGTATCCTAGCTTCAGACAAATCCATGTTCAACTCTCCACCTACATCCTTGCAGAAATTACGTCCAAGGAGAATGCCGTATGAAGCTGGAACATCAGCTACCAAGACTGTCATCTTGATTCTCTTATTCGGAAAAGCTGCAAATGCAAATTGGGCGTCTTTGATTTGACCCAAAAGTGGAACTTGCTTATTCTCCATAGAGAAACACCTCCCAAAAGTTTTGGTTAAGGTGAGGCCAAGGGCATCTGCTACCTTAGCAGGCATAACGTTGTCTGAGGCTCCAGAATCTATTACGCAATTGCTCAACTTGTGACCATTCACTAGTAGGGAAACATAGAAGGCGTCAATTTTTCCAGAAACCGCAGGAGGAGTACTAACAAGATTGTTTTGGGTAGGTTTACTTTTGGAGGAGTCATGAGTAGCTTTAGGAAACTCTTGTCCTACAGGGACGGCCTTGTTTTTGACATATTTGGCTAATCTATCAAATTGTTCAGGATTAGCCTCTAAATATTCAACTTCAGACATTTGTATCTTAGTTCTCCTAGCATGGTCTATTATATCGAACTGCTGAAAAGAATTAGATACGAAGGAAGAAAAACCATCATTTTGATTTTTAGTAGTGACAGCACTAGTCTGAGGATTAGAAGTGGAAGGTACAAATTCATTAGAGGCACTTACTTGTTTATTGACCACCGGGTCTTTTGACTGGAAAGGTAGAGGAGTCCCCCGTTTAGCGATCGAAATCACCGGTTGAGATTCTTCCCTGGATTTCCCTTTATCAGCTTGAAGAGCTGACTGATTTTGAGACCTAGTGAAAATAGCATATGCTCCTTCACTCACTTCTCCTTTTTCAGCTTCATCCTGGTAGTTCAGAAAGCTGATGGTAGAGTTGCCAGCTATCTCTTCTTCTCCTCTTGTGAAGAGATTAGCGCCATTTTCATATTCCAACTCGGGTTGGAAAGAAAGTTCATTTTCCCCTTCATAGTATCCAACGGCAGAGTTGACCGGCGCTGCTTCAATAGCAAGCTTCCCCTGAGTAGGCGGAAGACGGTTTTGCTGTCCTTGATTCCTAGCAGCATTGCCTTGATATGAATTGTTTGGGAATGTCCTCCTTGGTATATCTCGGTAAGAAGGAGGTGTAGATATACCTTGGGACATTTGTCTTTTGAGAGCTAGCAATTCATTTGCTAGCTTTTGCACCATGGGATCCGTGGTGCTTGTGGAATGGTTCTCAGTAGAAGAGGAGCTTTTGTTTCTATTAGTGTCCCTTCTTATCTTACCTGCCAGGATAAGATCATCTTCTACCTCAGTTGCCAAAATCTGAGCCGCAGCAAGATCAGTAGGAGCAGCTTGCCTCAATAGGAAACTCACTTTCGGAAGCTGTGTGTTGATAAAGAAACATTTGAGATTCTCCGCTGTGGGTTCAACGGCGGTGGGAATCCTGTTTCTCAATTTGTTGAACTTAGCAATGAAATCCGTCATTGGTTCATGAGGTTCCTTTTTCATCTGTGTCAGCTGTGCCAACAATGCATGAGCATCTTCCGCAGGTTTGAACCTAGCTTCGAACTTTGTTTTGAGAGTAGCCCAATTTGTTATGGTCTGGGCTTGGAGGTGATAGAACCAATCTGCGGCAGTGCCTTGTAGTGTTTCTACTAAGAGTCGCACAGCCACGTCTTCGTGCTCGACACCTATCACACTGCAGGCTATACAGAAAGCCGCAATATGCTCATCAGGATGAACTTTTCCGTCACCATAGAATTTGGGGAAATTCTTTCTTGAACTATGAGGTAGTTCATGCAATGGTGGGGTCAAATTTAGAGGACCAAAGGTATTACCCCAAGGACCTTGGGCTGCCATGACGCGCCGATTGAAAGGTGGTATAACAAATCTTGGTGGCGTATGAACAACCAAAACTCTGTTAGCACTAGCAATAGAAACTTCCCCTGGTATTGGGGACCTGGTGTTTGTAGGGGGAAAACTCCTGGTGCACTGAAGATGAGGCCGTGGAGTTAAGAATCCAAAATTATTCTGCTACATCAACTCAAATGCAGGATCAATAATACCCTGAGCCCTCTTACTTCTGGTGTACCGGGAATCTGCCAGACTGTATTATACTAAACACAATATTGCAAGAAAACGGAAAAGAATTGAAAATGCTTCAACTCGAAGCGTGAGGCTTCAAGTTGCGCGTTCTTCCCCAGTAGAGTCGCCAAAAAAACTGTTGGGTGAATATTTTGTCATTAACTCGCTAACGGCAAAATGGGTATATCAGCCACAGCTATGATGAGACAAAGTCTCTCCTCTCAGCAAGGGGAGGTTCCCTCTAATTACTTAACTTTTGTAACTCAAACACTTATCAAATTTATGTACACTAAAAACTATGTTTGTGGTGGTTCCATCTCATCTCATTCTCTTTTTTCAGAATAGACATTTATATTTCAAACTCTTGATATAAAACTTATAAATTATCACAATATCACAGAAACACAAAGTTTTCTGTTACCTCACTCACTACTTGTAACCGGAACTATTTGAAGTAGAATGCAGCCCAAAGTCTTCACCCCTCTTCAATATGATAAAAGTAATTCAAATATAACCACTTGTAGCACAAAGTCCTCAAACTGTTGTATTCTCACAAACATGAACATATAACCCACAACCGACTTGATAACACAAAGTTTATCAGAATCAAATTAAGAGTGCTCTTCAATCACTTGAAACAAAACTCCGCACTTCAATTATTATCAAATAAGATTATGATAGCAAGACATAAGAACAAAACTATCACAACACAAATAATCCCAAGACAAAGATTGGAATTGAACTTGCTTTCTTGTATTGATAAATATTTGAATATTGATTTTCAAATAAGCACAAAGTCTTGATTTGCTTTTCAATTCGCTAGAGTTTTCTTGCAATAGACAAAAGATAGATATTTACAAAAGAGGTCCCCTTTATTTATAGGGAAAGACCTTGAGAAAATCTAGGAAATCTACAACTACTTTGACTTATTCAAAAATAGGAGTCCTTATTGACTTGGGACTTCCTATATTTTTACATGTAATTACATATTGAAAATGTACATTTAAAAATGTCCAAAATTGTTTTGAAAGTACATGTGAAAATCATAAAATAAACTAAGGGAAAAACTAGCTGCTTCAATTTGTGACACCAACTTTTCTCATGTGGTCATCATACATAGTGAAGGTCGCCTGCATTTCAATGCTATCTGGGTTGAATGTGTTTTTGAAGATCATCCTGGCCCTCACTATGGCATCCCTTACTGTAGTGATCGACTTGGCATGATTGGTTAACCTGGTTTTCAGATTGTCCAAGGTTAACTGGTTGTCCAAGAGGTTGTCCACAGAAGTTATTGAAAATACTTTATCTTCAAATTCCTTTTGGAACATGTCTTCAAATTCTTTGACCATTTCTTCTGCTGACAGGAATTGGTTATCTTGTGATACCAAGTTACAAGGCAGTTCCTCCAACTTATGCAAAAGGTTGACATCATTTTCTTCGCTGATCTCTTTTGCAGCCTCAAGATCCTTGATCAAATTCCTAAGCATACTGCTCCTGTACATCAGAGCTTCCTTTGTTTTAGTGTATGAATCCCTGTTAGAAATGGCGCCAATGGATATCAAGGTACTTATTTTCAGCTTCCTCATTTCCACCCACTTATCATGAGTATCTTCTGTGCGCTCAATATCATGAGAGATGGCATCAATGAGATCGTTGAGTTCTGCCCTTACCTTCCTCATCTTATCCATTTTCTCAAATACCTCCGTGAGCAAAGAGATTCCCTGGGCTCGCATCCTGTCCAAGTACTCTTCAAGTACTTTCCCTCGGAGGTGGGTCTTTTCTGCCTTCAGAATGACAGGGTCTTCTATAGATACGGCCTCTGGAGTAACTGCTTCTGAGTTCAAAGTGATCTTTCTTACCACCGCAGTCAGCTGTTCTACCTTTGCCTTATAGTAATCTTTCATTTCTTTTTCCCTATCAAACTTCTGGATCAGGATGTCCATGGCTGATTGCATATCATTTTTAGTGCTTTCATGGGTGATT
The DNA here is from genome assembly GCA_027924645.1 of Cunninghamia lanceolata. Classification (NCBI taxonomy): domain Eukaryota; kingdom Viridiplantae; phylum Streptophyta; class Pinopsida; order Cupressales; family Cupressaceae; genus Cunninghamia; species Cunninghamia lanceolata. Next base: position 26,832 of record BSBN01001052.1, on the reverse strand, counting down.
TTGCCCAATTCAACCCTAGAAATTGAGTAGTCATTCATGTCAAAATTTTCAACAGTTGCATCCTGTGGGGGTTTTGCTATCTCCAAAACTTTCTGCCCCTTTTCTTCAAGTACCCTTGAAAGGATCTTTGGTTTCTTCGGAGCCTTAGGTTTTGCAGGTACCAGCTTGGTGAAATCAAAATCATCTGGAGAGATGACTTGCTTTTTTCTCTTTGGCGTGTAAGCTGACAACCAAGGTGGAAGTAGAGAAGTATTCACATTGGAGTCCATTCCTACCACTGGTGTTACTAGAACTGTGCTTGTGCTGGTGGTGGAAACAATAGGCGGGGTGTTGGTAAAAATGGTACCTGTTACATTGGTACTTGAAACTTGTTCAGTATGCATCACAAAATGATCAAACATAGATGTGTCACCAATATCAAAAGATGAAGATGACAAACTAGGAATGGAATCAGAAGAACGGAGAACATTCTCAAAAGTGCTGTGGGGATTATCAAAGATTATTTTAGGAGGAGAGGGGGATTCAGAGGAAGGAATGATAATGGGGGAAGCAGGCACAGGGGGTGCAACAGGTGTATTGTCCTGTGGAGACAAAGCCTCTTTATCTTGTTGCTCTGAATCCTTGTCTTCGACATCCATCTCTTCTGTAGCTGGCTCTTCGACTTCCATTTCTTTTGGTTCAGGTTCCTCCTCAACAACTTTTGCTTTCTTCGTCACAAATCTGATTTTAGGTTTATGTGTTTTAGAGGATGATGGAGCATCACTCTTTTTCTTCGTTCTGTTTTCAACCCTCTTACCAGTCTGCTCTTGAACTTCAGTTTTTGAACAAGTGAGGAATTCCTTCAGCGTAATTCCTTTATCTTCCAGCCACTTATTGGTGTTAGCCAATATGGGCTCAAATCTCTTCCTTAGCGAAGTCAGCTCCTTTTGGGACCATTGAATTGGAGGTAGAGGAGTACCAGCTATCTGTTCTGCTTCATACTTGGCATCAACCAATTCGCCATCGTCCACAAGGTCTTCTGGAATATCAGCAAGTCCTAGATATTCAATTTGATCTAGAGACAGCCTGCTATAGTCCAGTTTCCTGATGTCTTCCTCTGTCCTCAAATCTATCGAGACATCTTCCACCATGGGTTCGTGAAACTGTGTTTTCCTCTTGATTTTATCCTTCACACCCCGGTAGTCGAATTTTGGCCTCCTCTTGAATTGCTTCATGGTGACCAACTGCATTTCCGTTTCCATAGCCCTTGCCTTTGCGGCAGTCAACACTGAATATCTGCCGATCTCCACTGGAAATCTAAAGCCAGGCTTCTTGAGTTCCATTTGCTTGTTATGCACGACAATCATCTATCTGTACAACTCCATCAAGACCAGTCTATCTGAAGGAAACCTCGAAAGCATATAAGGGTAGCCTGGGAAAAAGCCAACCCTCAAGTATGAAAAAGACAGAAACTGCAAAAACATACAACCAAAACCATTAACCACTGACCATGCCTCGTATGAAATTCTTCTCTGTTCCAGTTGGGGATCAAAAAGACACAAGAATACAGTAAAGAACGCATCATTCACTCTCCTAAAATGGTGAATGGAACCTTTCAGAGTTAGCTAAGAATAATACTGATATACTGGGACTACTCTTCTATCCCCTTCTGACAATAATCCTGGAAAAATCCTCATGGAGGCTGCAATGTATACCAGGTAGGAAGTCATGAAGAACTTGGAGGTAGTGGATACCTTCGTCAGCTGATCGTGCAAAGCGTTACTGATTTGCTCTCCCCAGAAAATAACCTGCTTGCCTTGGAGTATGACCTTAATGAAAGGATACATCCATTCATGAAATTGTGAAGAGGAGGACAAACCTCTTATCCTGCTGAGGAGGGTAATTAAGTCACCGACTTCTTCCACAAAATTGCTTCGAGGAAAGCTACGTGGCCATCTAGACAAACTTGACCTTGCAATCTTCAACCATTTGTTGTTGATCACTTTCTTTGCCTTCTCTGGATTCTTGTCATATTCCTTTTGAGCTTCGATGAAATCAAGCTTCAACACCTCTGTTGCAGGAGGACACATGAACACCTTGTCAATGAACTCAGGATCCAACTTGATTATCACATTACCACTGGCGTCCACCACAGCTCTGATATCTTTGTTGTAGAAATGGGCACACTGAAGGACAAATTCTGTATTGTGAGCCGCCACTAGGAAGGAGGATACCAGATGAATATTACTTTCCACTATCTTCCTCATCATGGCACTGGTGTTCCTTGACTTGGTTCTCTCTACAAACTCAGCCATATCAACATGGCCAATCTCTGTATCTCTAATGTCCTCTACATTAGAGTGGACTGAGGTGATTGGGAAAACACCTTGGTATTTGTATTTCATCGCTTTTGCCTTCTTCAGAGACAAGTCAGTCATTTGGATGAGCTTTTACCGTGAAGAAGTCTGACGTTGAACGGAGCTCCGCAAGAGAAACTGCAACAAAAGTCATGATCATGCAATCAGGGAAAATATGGGCAATCTGGGAAAATTGCATGTTGAGCGATCACGACTAAGGGAATGCGCTTGAAAAGGGGCCATAGTGCGAGCTAGCCAAGAATTAGAGGAGAAGCGGGCTCGGGAAAACAAAATTGGAAATTTTCCAGTGTTAGGAAAATTTGAGTCATTTTTGCACGGGCGACAAAATTCGCCGCCCTTGCATATGAGTGTTTTGTATTATTTGCATCGGCGGCGAATTTTGCCGCCTTTGCATGTGTTGGGAAAGTTTGGGTTGGTAAGAGCGGCGGATTTTACCGCTACTACATGCAAAAGGAACGAAAGGTTTTTATGCCCGGGCGGCAAAAAATGCCGATGCTACATTTGATAACATTGTAAGTTTATACCTCGGTGGCAAAATTTGCTGGCATTGCATGGGGTTGAGCGATGACATTTGTATGAGCGGTGAATAATGCCGACGTTGCATATTGGGCAGCATTTGAAGGTTCACTTTCGATGTTCTGTCGGCGTTATTTGCCGACAATTCATGAGGGAGGTTCCTTACATGTCCAAGCGGCAAATAATGCCGACAATGCACATTGAAAGGTGTGGTGAGGTTCTAGCGGCAAACTTAGCCGCTGTTGCATTTGATAACATTGTAAGTTAAAGCGCAGGGAACGGGATGTTCGCTGTTTCTACACTTGGCAAAGGTCACCATATCAGGTAAGCTCAGCGAAACCCTCCGACGTTACGTGAGGGGAATGCAACAAGGGTTTGGGAAATCCAGGGTGATACAATCCCTAGGGTTTCCGAGGTAGAACCTAGGGCAATGGAATTCCTAGGGTTTTCGAAGAAAAACCTAGGGCATTCTAAAGACAAAACACTAAAAGGACAAAAAGAAACAAACAACAAGACAAAACTTAAAACAAAACGCATCGAAAATCAGAAACAAAAACCTAAACGACATAAACCTAAAATCAGATGAGAGAGGAAAATGGAAAACACAAGGAGTACATACCCGTTTAGAACTGAAAGCCCTATATTCGATTTTCAACGCAAAATCCGTCACAGATTTGGAGTATGCAATCAGGCGGTCGAGGAGAGCGTTGGTAAGTCAACTCAAAAGGTTTTAGCATAGGAATTGACAACAATGGGGAGCAATGATGCTTTTAAAGGTTGAAATCAGAGTTTAATCGCCTGGCACGAGTGGCCATTAATGGCACTCGACATCGAAATCCCGAAGATCCCGTTCGGGCGGGGATTTCGGCCGCTGCTACGTTTAAATTGACCAATATGCAAAGTCGGCGAAAATGGCCGACATTACATGGTGAAACTCCGATGGAAGACATGTGCGATGGCGGTGAATTTAACCGCTCTCGCACATGTGAGCTAAAAACGATGTAATAGCGGCATTTTTTGCCGAAATTACATCGAAACAAAAACAAACTTAAATAATATGTAAGAGCGGCAAATTTTGCCGCTCTTGCATATCAAGAGCCAAAATTTACCTAACTTAAAAAAAAGACTAAAATTAACACCTAAACCAATTTACGACTTGAATATTCTTTGCAAATATTAAGGAATCAATTCAAGGAAACGTCATAAACGAGTTTTAAAATGTCAAATGACCTCGCACGAGAACAAGAACATCTTTTCTCGATTCGCGAGCTTAGAGTGTAGATTCACGAAACGGACAAGTTTCGTGGGGTTGTCTACAAAAATGAGCGTAGCTGATTTTGAGGACAACAGTGCAAAAGGTGGGACCTTTGAAGCCACCCTGATTCATGTGGTTGATAGTAGAGATAGCAGAGATAATCCTAAGGTTCAGTGGGGGTACGAGCCTTGGGAAACTCAGATCTTGGTATGTGTGAGAAGTGTGTGCCGTGGAGAGGAGCCGATGCTACCAAGATCCTGAAGCTATCTGCTTTGAATTGGCACAGATGGGGGACTCAACAAATATTGTCTTTGCCAACCTAGGATTGTACTTGTTTTTGTGTCAAAAGGGGTCCAAAAATCATTAAAAAAAGATCAAAAAAATCATGAAAACTTCTTTTGTGTTTACTGTGTTTTACTTGCCATAATTGAGAAAATTAGATCAAAAACACCAACTTGCAACCGAGAAACCAAAAAACAAAAAAAAACATGCCAAAAAAAATTGGAAAAACAGTCAAGAAAACTAGAACTGCACATCTGTCCTGCAGAGCTATGCATATACCTCGACCTGCTGCGCATACATTCTGACTTGTTGTGCATCTGTCACCTATTACTGCGCTTCTGTCTTGACTTCCTGCGCATATATCCTCTATTTCAGTGCTTCTATTTCTGTGCATCCATGACAGTGAGCATTTCTGTACCTTTTCAGAGAAAATTTTCAAACTTTTTGGGTACCCATTTAAACCTTATTCTAGTTTCTGTGATCAGATCTACTATGCAGTTACCTTTTCCATCTGTTTCCATAGCATACTCTCTCTTTCGTCAGTCGTCTCATCCACCTTCTACTAGGTCTTTCCAAAACAAAATTAGAGTTTCATATCAGATTAGTGCAAGACCCTTTTCAGATCATTTTAGATTCAAGTAAACCTAGTAGGTCACAGAGCTTCGCTAGTGGTCTTGGTGCAAGACTAGTCTCTACATAGTAAACGAGTACTAGATACCCTTACTTGTGGCTATCGTCTTGTGTCAACCAACTTGGAATCATCGATCAAAAGAGTCCCTTGTTCAAATCTCATCACAAGCATCCTCTTCTCAACAATCTCCAACAACACCTTACCAAAATCTCTAGTTTCAGCCCACCTCTTCCCACGTCGCCTCGCATGGTTTTAACTAGATATCAATACCAAAAACAACTTGAAATAGCCGGATCATCCAACCACATTGTCACCCCTCACGATAGCGATGAGGAAATCTCTTGTGAAGAGTACCAAGGAACCCTCCAAGATCGGAAATTTCAACGCATGCTAGAAAAAGTGCTCCATGAGGACCCTCACAAGGACTTCTTGTATCTTACAAATCTAGGACTTAAACTTCCCTCGAACTTTTATCTCAACAAACTAAAAGAAACCATAGAGGAAACTCATGAAAATCACACTATTGAGGACAAAGGAAAGAAAGTCATAGACCCAAACATACCCATGGAAGAGATAAGGAAACAAATCGAGGACCTAACACAACAAATGGCAGATCTCAAAGCAGGGTTGGCCACTAAAACTTATTCCTTGGAAGACATCGCACCATATCCCTTTGACAAAATCTTGAACATGGTACCCTTCCCCTTTCGGTTCGAAGTGCCTAAGTTTGAAAGTACAAAGGGAAAGGAGACCCTAGAGATCACATTAGGGAATTTAACACCGCGTGCATGGAAGTAGCCCACAACAAAACTTTCTTAATGAGACTATTTCCTAGATCTCTAGGTGGTCATGCCATGGAATGGTTCTCACAACTTACACCAGGTATCCAAAATTTTGATGAGTTAGTAAACAAGTTCATCACACACTTCTCATATAACATTGAACACGAAGTTTCCATGCTTGATCTATGCAATACAAAGCAAAAAGGTGGCAAATCTTTCACCTCTTCCTTACAAAGGTGGAGACAACTCGTGAGCAAGTGCTCATATGACGTACCTGAGAAGCAAATGATAGATATGTTTGTCCACAACCTTAACCCCGATCTAAGTTACCAAATACAAATTCAATGCCCTACCTCATTTTTGAAAGTCATTGAGATGGGACTATTTATCGAGAGAGCTATGATCACCAAGGGGCAAATAAAGTTGTATAAGGACACCCCTAACTCTAATTACACCACAAATAAGTCAAAATTTTGAACAAAGAACAAAAATGTCATCAATGATTGAGTAGTTGATGCCAAAGTGGCGGCTCCCAAAGAACAACCAATCTTCACTCTCAAAGGAGAAGCAAACAATGCTACGCTAAACAAAACCTTCTCTTGGGAGCCAAAGTCATGGTTCAACTCCAACCCTAGGTGAAAATTCACACCACTAGGGGAGTCCCAAGAATTTGCATTAAGAAAACTATTGGCCAACAATGAGATCACTCTTCCACCAACTAGCGACTATGAACCTCAAATAAAACCTCACTACTGGAAAGATATAGATTTCTACGAATACCATAGAGGAAGAGGCCACATGACCAACAACTATATCCATCTCAAACACGTCATTCAAGACATACTTGACCAAAATCAAGTAGGTACTCAACAAAATACTTCCAACGAAATGCATGTAGCATACAAGGATCTGCTCCTCAATCACGATAGGCCATACAACAACAACAACAACAATAACAATCGCAACAGGAAGAATCAAAACAACAGAAACAACAATGAAAACTATGCGAGTGTGCCATTCGATTATACCATCAATTGCATATTGGAGAACATCCCACAAGTCAATGTGGTCACACCCAATCAATAATCAGGACCCAACAAAATTGATTGTAGCATCATCACTCACAGTGGTAAGGTCACATTAAACATGCTTCCTCTAGGGTCAACACCTTCTTTGTCTAATCCCCATACATACAATGTCATAGACCAACTTTAGAAAACTCCTGCCCACATATCTATCTTAGAGTTGTTATGTCTGTCTCCTTCCCACAAGGAAATTCTTGATAAATCCCTAGTGGAAACAACTATGCCCACGAACCTGGCCCAAGAGAAGTTTCAAGCCATGGTAGGAAATGTAACCTCCTCAGGCACCATCTCATTTAAGGAATAGGATGATCTCTTAGTGTCTCAGTCTCATAACACACCCTTGCATATCATTGCATTCATTCATAGACACCGTATCCAAATAGTTCTTATTGATGGAGGAGCCGGTTTAAATATTTGCATGCTCAAGCTAGTCCTTACATTGAGATTCTCTGAAATTAAAGTGGATCCTATGAAAAAGATCACCATTAAGGCCTATGATGAAGAAGAAAGAACTACCAAAGGGATAATAGTGTTACCAATGCAAGTTGGACCAGTGATAAAAGACGTTGTTTGCCAAGTCCTCGATAGGAAACTAGCCTTTAATATCCTCCTAGGTAGACCTTGGATTCATGTCATGCAAGATGTGCCCTCTACCTACCACCAATGCATCAAATTTCCTCATAACGGTAAATAGATCACCATCCGAAGTGATCCTGATCCCTTCTAGCACTGCAACACTATCCACACAAAGCCTGATTGCATCATTCCCAACAACAGAGCTTCTACATGCCCCATCTCACAGTATGATTCTTCTTCTGAAGCTTCCTCATCCAAGCCCAAAGAGGAGAAAATCACCATCAAAGAAACTGGAGTAGGGGAATACTCAATCAAGCACAACCTCAACTTAACCAAACTGCCCTTATCTCCAAGATCCTTTGGGCAACCTACACCTTTTTGAAAACCTTCTGCTCCTCCCAAAGATCCTACAGTTCCCTTTGTTAAATGGGGGACCCTATCAGATGAAACAAAAGAAAGATATATCTTGCAATGGCTCTACACAAAGGAAGATAACACACAACAAGAACCACCTAATCTCCTAACAGAAATCTATGGGCGTGGTGAGTCTATCCTAGACAGAATGGGTTATGACAGACAAGGTCCCATTGGCCTAAGAAAAGAAGGAATAATAGGACCTATCCAACCCTCTTCATCCTCATTGGCAAGAAATACAAAAGGGTTGGGATACAAGGACAAAGGCAAAGCTAAGGCCAATGCTTGTTTTGTGGAACAGATCCATGCCCTACAAGAAGACAGTGACACTGACTCTAACAAATATGAGTGGGAGGAAATCAGAACACTCCTATGAAGACAAAGGAGTTGACACCATTCAAACCTATAGCCCCTACTGTGAGGGACAAACACTAACACATAGACCATTAGAGTCTGATTCGCCTACTCCTGAGAGTACAATTTTTGAGGAAGGTCAGAGTACCATCGCGATAAAGAATTTGGAGGAAAGTACCATCTCAGACCCTATCCCTACCAATTTGAATCCTAGCCATGTATCCATTCAAAATTCCCTTCTCCTTGTGCATCCTAAACTTATCAACTGGGATTTACAAGGCACACCACAACTAGACATGTTCCAAAACGATGATGCCTATATTGACTACATAGAACTTAGGGACCACCTACCCACAAGAGATCATAAAGCTGGCTTTGCAATTGAACTTAACACTGTGGCTTACTTTGGAGAGGGTGCCAAGACTTCTAGTTGCAAAAACATAAAAATAAAAAATAGATATGATGGTGAAAACTGCTCTGCGGTAGTATCAGATCCCAAAATAGTAAAAAGAAAGGACACATTGAATGGTGAAAACCTCTCTAAGGTGCTAGATGATGGAAGGCTTGACACTCTCCCCACCGACATGTATCAAGAAAAGTCACAAATTGTTGCAGAACCTACAGAACCTATCAACATTGGAACAAAGGACAATCCCAAGATAATTCACTGTACCATTCTTCAAGAGAAAGCAAGTCAACTTTGCTTGGTCATACATAGATATGCCTAGTTTAGATCTAGATTTGATTCTACATCATCTTCCACTAGATCCAGGGGTCAAACTAGTCAAGCAAAAGCTCAGAAAGATGCATCCACACATTGCCTTACTCATAAAAGAGGAACTCATGAAACTGCTAGATGTAGGGTTCATCAGAGCAATAGACTATCCAGAGTGGGTATCCAACATAGTACGAGTATCTAAACCTGATGGCAGAGTCAGACTATGCAATGATTTTTGAGATCTGAACAAAGCTTATCACAAGGATGACTTTCCATTACCTAATATTGATATCATAGTCGACTTGATAGTAGGACACACCATGCTTTCTTTTATGGATGGCTTCTTAGGATATAATGAAATCAAGATAGCACTAGAAGACCAACATAAAACAACTTTCACTTGTCCATGGGGTACCTTCGGCTGGAATGTCATGCCATTTGGGTTAAAGAACGCAGGAGCAACATATCAATGTGCTATGACCACTATCTTCCATGACATGATGCATGTCACAATGGAGGACTACGTAGATGATATCCTTGCAAAATTACTCACAAGAGAATCACACCTAGATGTACTAGAGAAGGTCTTTCAGAGACTAGAACAATTGAAAGTCAGGTTAAACCAGAAGAAATGTGTGTTTGGAGTCACATCCAGCAAGCTCCTAGGCTTCATTGTATCATTAAATGGGATAGAAGTTGACCTTGCCAAAGTCAAGGCTATCATGGAAATACCACTGCCAAAGAACATCACTCAATTGCGGTCTCTACATGGAAAGTTACAAGCAATCCAATGGTTCATATCACAATTAGTAGACAAGTGCCAACCTTTTAGTCATCTCTTACATAAAAACATTCCATTTAGATGGGATGAGAAGTGTGAAGAAACATTTAGTAAACTGAAGGAATATCTCATGAACCCTCCTATTCTAATGCTACCTATCTAAGGTAGGCCGCTATTACTTTACACATCTGCTATGCAGACAGCTCTCGGTACCCTATTAGCACAACAGGATTATGAAGGCAAAGAAAGGGCTATCTACTATATCAGTCGCACATTGATGGGCTATGAATTGCAATATTCTCAGATAGAAAGATCTTGTCTTGCTATGGTTTTTGCTTCCCAAAAACTATGACATTACATGCTAGCACATTTAGTCAAACTTATTGCAAAGATAGATCCACTGAAATACCTACTAAGCAAAGAAGCTCTCATGGGTCACCTAGATAAGTGGGTAATGCTCCTAAGTGCATATGACATTGAGTATGTAGAACATAAGGCTATCAAAGGTCAAATCATTTCCGATCAGTTAGCAGAAGCACCATTACAGGATACCACACCAATGACATTTGAGTTTCCAGATGAAGCCATCTTTAGTATCACAACACACTCATGGAAACTCTACTTTGATGGATCCTATACAAACCATGGATCGGGAGCAGGAATCTTGTTGGTCACTCCTCATGGCGACACCATACCTAAGTCTTACCATCTGATATTCCCATGTACAAACAATATAGTAGAGTATGAGGCCTTGGTCATTGGTCTCAAACTGGCAACAAAATGGAAAATCAAAGAGCTACATGTCTATGATGACTCCCAACTGGTAATCAATCAAGTCAACGATGACTATCAGACCAATGATGACAAGTTAATTCCATACAAGGCATGGTTGATGATTTTAAAGAGTACTTTCTGATCATCTCCTTTGAATAGATACCTCACATTTAAAACAAAGCAGCATATGCTATGGCAAGCATTTCCTCGCTCCTCAAGATCCCAGAGAATGAGTCACGGTATGAGTTCTTGATTGAGACAGTTCTGCAACCAGCTTATGATCTTCCTAAAACCCACTCTATATGCCTATTAGTCAGATTTGATTCACCTTGGTATGATAAGATTTACACTTACCTCAAGGATAACACCCTATCGCCTGACTTGTCTCCTAACCAAAGTCAAACCTTCATTCGCCCAACTGGCTTGGTCCTTATGTCATCATTGCTGCATATGGATCGGGGGCATATCAGTTAGCAACATCAGAGGGTGAGCTGTTTGATGACCCAATCAATAGTATGCATCTTCCTCAATTCTATACCTAAGAGAACCCCAATGTAAGGGGGGCAAAAATTCAAAAAAGCAAAAAAAATTCAAAAAACCAAAAAAATCAAAAAGTTAGAAAAAAGGCAAAAAAATTAAAAAATATAGAAAAACAACAGAAAAATTGTCCTTTGGTGAAAACCTGGCAAACAGGCGCCTTGGATAGGTACCATGATGAAAACCTGGCAAATAGGCATCATGTGTACTTCTAGATTTTGTGCAAATAAAAGCAAGTGGTGAAAACCTAGTAAACAGACGCTACTTGTGATAAACCGCCTTCTCCATCTTTGGGAAACCAATCACCTTGTGTCCATTCTTCCTACCATCTTTTCTCATCCAATCCATGTCTACACCATAAAACACCTTGTGTAACCTAATGATAACCTATCATGGCTTGATACTTTTTCTCTTTTATCACCTTATCAATTAAGGTATTGTCCAGTATCCTATCCGCAGTGTCAGCCTAGCATAGTGTCTATCGTCAGTATCATAGGGTCAACCTCAAACTACGTTGCCTCTACGTCATCACGTAGGCAAGGCCATTTTCAATGCGCCCTTGAGGCTCCACCTTCCCATGCTTCCCATATCTTGTCGTCTGTCCTCTAGTTCATCCATGGTCCAAGTCCCTGAACTATGTTGCCTCTGCGTCATCACGTAGGCAAGGCCATTTTCAATGCGCCCTCGAGGATCCACCTTCCCATGCTTCCCATATCTTGTCATCTGTTCTCTAGTTCATCCATGGTCCAAGTGTTGGCAAGAGACACTATATGGACTCATGAATGTTGTCATTGATGGCAACAAAGGTCATCCCACACATCCGCAAGACATGATAGGTCCTCACCGGAAGTCAGATTGAAGAAGTGTTGAGGTCCGGTAAGCAAGAACAGAGCAGTCAGTAAGGTCTGACAGACAGGTCCGGATCTCTCAATGAAGTATCTCAATGAACATTAGACATTATTCTGGATGTGTTACTGATGATGGAAAAGGTTCTTAAGGCATAATTTATGTTTGGCCGATGTGATTGATGACTTCTACAAGTATATCCTTGATCCGCATTACTTGGTAAGCAATGATTCAGCCGACAAGTTAGAATTTGTGAAAAGATTGACTATTCCAGATGCCAACTAGAAAGGTGATGGAATCACTTGTGTGGATATATATACAAGATGGATTTAGTTGTGAGAAGCATCGTGGTTTTTGTGGATGAGCGAAGAAAAGCAGTAGAGCTGAATAAAAGCAGAAAGGAAGGTCCAGTATGTAAAGGAGAGCAGCACAAAAGAAGAGGAAAGATGAAGTGCAGCAGATCAGTGTACAGAGCCTAACCGGAACTGAACTCCAGCATATGTTGATGCTCCTTATCAATTCAAGTATTGTATTACACTCTTTATAAATTGTAGATAGTGTGTCTCTTGTAGGTAGTGTGCCTCTTATGAGTAGTGTGCTTGGGCAATGAGCCCTAATTGGCAAATGCCATTTTATATTTCCATTCTTCTAACAGAGAATACAATCTTGGGTTAATCACCCTGTGGTTTTTCCCCTTAACAGGGTTTCCACATCAAAAATATTGTGTCATGTGTATTTCCATTTCATGGTTATGTTTGCTTATTTGAATTAATGCTGCATTGATTATTAAGAAAGTTCAGAAAGTAGAAATAATTAGGATAACTGATTCACCCCCCCTCTCAGTTATCAACAATTGGTATCAGAGCTAAGTTCCTCCTAACAGAGTCTAACAGCTTGAGGAAGATCTGGGAATTCAAATGGATGTATATGGTTCAAGGGAGCAACTCAAGACTGCCCTTGATGATCTTGAGCAGTCAAACTTTGAAGTCAATGAATTAAAGGAAAGACTCAAACAGGTTGATGATTTCATGAGAGAACTAAAAGACAAATTAAGTCTCTCTATGAAAAAGAGAAAGGAGCTACTTCAGTAATTGGCAAGTCAAGGTGAAGCCAATGATACAAATGAAGATCTGAAGGAGAAAACCAAGTTATGTGAAAAGTTATCAAAAGAAATCATTATGGTAAGACATGAAATGGAATCAAGAGTTATGAAGTTTACCCAAGAGGTTGAAGAGAAAAGAAAAACTAAAGATAATCTAAGACAATCTCTCAAGGAGAAATCAGAAGATTACCACAAGACGGATAGAATTATCAGACATCTTGAATTTGATCTTGAAGATGCTAAAGATAATGAAGAAAATCTTGAGGATCAAATTGTCTCTCTCAAAAGGGATCTTCAAATAGAAAATGAATATAAAGAGAAATACAAGATAAGTTCTTCTCAACTTGAAGTTCTTCTTGAAAGCCAAAAGAGGGTAGATGACAAGTGTGGTTTGGGATATGAGAAAGGAGAAAGCTCCGGATCCGGTCAGAAAATTTTTGGATCAGAAAATCCAAGGAACAAGCCTAGAAGACCTCTGGTAAGGCAACCTAATGCTCAAAGATATCCATCCTTTAATAGATACTGCCACAACTACAATAACTTTGGTCATAAAGCTAATTAGTGTAGAAAGAGAATGAATCAGACTAACTCATCCTTCTCCGGACAGTGTTTCAACTGCAAAAGGTATGGTCACAAATCTCATGAATGCAGAAATATGCAAATGAACAAATCATTCAATGGTAGATGCTTTGCATGCAATAGAATAGGTCATATGGCTAATCAATGCAGATCAAGAGGATATCAATCAAATATGCATAGAAATGTTGTTTGCCAAATTTGCAATAGATCCGGTCATATTGCAAAATTTTGTAGAAACAAGAACTAGGACAAAAGAGGTCCGGTATATCATAATCAGAATCAAGATAAGGGAAAACAAAAAGTGAATGCGGATGAAGTTCAAAGTGAGATGAACAAGATTTGGGTGAAGAAAAGTACAGAGAGTATAGAGGATGGATCCGCACTAGACTCTGGTGCTGATATTCCTTCCAGAAATTAAAAAGTGAGCTCTGGCTCAGGGGGAGACTCAAAGAAAACCTTGTTCCCCCAGCCAGTCAATTGGTGCTAGAACTGGCACATGACGAGTTGTGGATTAAAGGGTTCTTAAGAGAAACATCCAAATAAACTATGGTTAAGATTTGGAAGATCCGTAAGATGTTTAAGATCAAGATTGATCCGGTTCCTCAAGTCATCCGAATAAGGCAAACCGAAATGACTTAGGTCGAGCATTTATTGCAACTTAACATTAGGGTTTGCAGAGCAATATAAGGGTTTTCTCACTAAGCATTTGCTCATTCTGCATTCAAGAAGAAACGAAAAGAGAGGCTCTACAACAAAATTCCTCAAGCTCATCCAAGATCATTTGCAGAAGTCAATTCATCCAGAAATCGATCTAGCTAACTCCGTGAAACTGAAAGGTGCAAAAGGTATTCTCCTTTATCAAATATCTCTCTCTAAATCCTTGAATGATGGGTACTCCAAACATTGTGAAGATCTCTAATAGGCCTCACCCCAAATTCAAGAAACATCTATACAAATCCTTGGAAGTAGATCCCCTAGGAGCTTTTTCCAGTGTTCTGCATGGTATCCTGCATACAGAAGATATTAGGGTTTACATTCACACAAACATTAAAGAATTCAGAGAGTCCAAATTAATGGATATCTATCACAAGCAGTTAATAGATGATTCTTTTGAGATCAAACCTCAGTATAAAGCCATCGGGGATAAGCATTTTGCACAGTGCATTCATTTCCCCTATTTTCTGGAAGACGAATGGGTCTGGTATATCCTGAACAGAATACATGACAACTTCATGTGGTTGAATAGGCCGTTTAAGATCACTAAGGATGCCATTAGCGCTGTAACCGAATTACACTCAATCGGTGAAATGCCTACGGTCAAATCTGTCAAGAACTAAATCGTCAGTGAGGCTACCGGATCAAAGTTTGATAAAAGAGCTATGACTATTGAGGATATCACAGATCCGGATATCAAATTTGCATCAATGATAATCAGATATAAGATATATCACTCCAACAGGGAGAACTCTGTCTCCGGAACTGCTATATACACTGCTTATGAAATGTTGAGGAAAAATGTAGACTATGATCTTTGTGAGCTCCTTCTGAACCAACTATTGGAGAATCTACAGAAGATAAAGAAGGATAAGAAGAACTCCTTCAAATACGGTGGTTTGATACTATGTCTTTTCTTTTATTACATGAATGAGCTTCCCGGATCCAGTGGCTGGGTATGGCAGAATGATAGGCCAGTAGCCATTTAGGTCAGAGATTATATACATGGGATTGGTGATGCCAAGGCACAGAATATAGCTCTCTGGTGATATTTCAAGAATTTTTAGAACATGATGCAAGCAAGAGAGAGAATTCCCCAGTCTCTTGTTGAGAAATACAAAGACACAGTATGCTTTATGGTAGAGACTGATTAGTGCCTAATGGAGGCAGTAGAACCAAGAACTGTATGGATCATGCCTATGGGGTATGAAGTTGATGAACAAATTTTGGAGCTGCATGTTCAACACATGCTAAGTTAGCCAAAGGATCCAAAGGTAGAAAGGTTTGGAACCTTTGAAGAGCTAAGTGTAAAAGTTCATGTGGAACTCAGACAACTAGAAATAAAGAGGAAAGTGAGAAAAGAAGTTGAAGAATTTGCCAAAGGCTTAGGCATCTCAAAGGAGGCTCTTGATGCTAATAGAGAAAAGGTGGAAAGGGTAGAGAAAGAGGAGAAAGAGGCAGAAAAGGGAAGTAAGGAAAGTGATCCGGTAGAAGTTCCCTCCCGGACTGGATCCTCTAAAAGGGCTACAACTACCTCTGTTAAAAGCTCTAAGGCATCAAAACTGGAAGTCCAAGCATCCAGAAAAGGAGAAAAGAGAACAAAGAAAAAGGCAACAAGGTCCTATGTTAGCCTAAAGGATGATGAAGAAACTGAATCAGATGAGGAGATAAAGAAATTGAAGAAGAAGAAGAAATCATCTGGTGAACACTCTACCAGTCAAAGAGAAGAAGAGAAGGAAGAGGAATTTGTTGAAAAACCCACTCTATCCTTAGATGTTGTAGTGAAAGCAGTCACTATGGATGGGAACCTGCAACCCTTAACAGAATTCTATGATGCATATAATGAAGCAGATAAAAAGATTCTAGAGGAAGCCATAGTTAAATTTTTGAACACTTACAATAAAGCTTTTATTGAAATTATCTCTCTAATTCCCAAAATCTTAGAGAAAAGGCTTGAAATGAGGAAGAACAATGCTCGAGCAAAAGATCTCAAGATTCGGGAACAGGTCTCCATTCAGCTCTTTCCTTCAATCACTCCGCAGCAAATGAATATGATCTTCAAAGATTGCAAGGATGAGTTCTACGAATCAGCTTATGCTTGGTGAAACTGACAAAGTGGCAAGAGAGACTGAAGAGATCCTCTGAAATGCTTTTAAAAAGTTCAACATTCCCGTTATAAAGGACTTGGGTGTTGATCCCTTGGCCACAAGTGTTGAAAAGGAATCGACTGAGAAAATGGCAGAAGAAGTCATGGACACTGATAAAGAAAAGGATAAGGACTTGGAATCCTCTACTTCGGAAGAGGTGGCTCATGAACAAACAAATATCTCTCCTCTAGTTTCCCCTACAGTCTTTGGATCTAAAGGAGAAGAAAGAATAGAGGAGAAAGAAGCAGAGGTGAAGGAAAAAGAAGATGATAGTACCAATGTTGTAGAAGGAGAAAAAGCTCCAAGAGACAGTTCTGAGACTGCAGAAGAGAAGAAGAATCTGTCTCCGTAAAGAGACACTGTAGAAACTACCAAAAAGTTCTTAGACAAAGAGACAACAAAAATTGATGAACCGAAACTTCTGCAAGGGCCATTTAATTTTGACTCTCTTTCTCCAGTACAAACAATGAAGATAGCTTCATTTGTAAATGCGAAGGCCAAAGAGAAACTACTGAAATCTCACATGGAAAACTATGAGCTTATAGAGGTAGCATCCAGAGTGTTGGAAAAGATCATGCCATCTTTTCAAAAGGATCCCACAGCCTCTTCCTCCAGTAATCTCAAAACTCTAGTCAATAGTGTTAGCAAACATTTTAATTCTCTAGAGAAATCAGCTAAGGAAAACATCAGGCAAGAATTTTTGGATAAGAGATTCTCAAAGCTGCAAGGGTTAATATCAAATGACAGAAGAGTTATGGGTATTGGGATAAAAAGTTTGGAAAATGCCCTTAAGGATGGAGGTGATGTATACAAATTTTGTATATCATGGTCTAAAACAACAGTGGAGATTGAGAAGAAAATGAAAGAACAGGAGGATAAATTGATAAAACTTTCTCAAAATTTTGATCCACTTATTACATCCATAATAAATCAAGAATGTCAAATGGTTGCAGTTTTGAATGAAATTAAGAAGCTTGAAAAAGAGAAGAAAAACAGAATAAGTAGGTTGAGTGAGCTCAGAGGGATAATTGTTCCTAAGTTAGAGGCCATGCATGAGGCCATAAAAGAAGCTCAAATCACATCCCAGACCAATGATCCAACAAATCTAAAAAGGGCAGATGCATTTGCATTCCTGTTGAGCAGTCATATATCAATTTTGGATAGAATGAAGCAAAGTTGGGCTACAGAATTCATTCAATTGAAAACAACTTTTGCAGACATACTTCAGTATATGTAAGTATTCCATATGTATATACTTATGCGGACAAGATTTTGAAAATTTTGGTGTGCAGACCCAACCCTTTGCCATTGATGTCAAAGGGGGAGTGAAGAGCAATGAAAAAATAAGGAATCTAACTAAGGGGGAGTTTCGGTAAATGTACATAGAGACAGAGCATCAGCCAAGGGCGAGTATAATGTGACACTTAGTCATTTTTCACTAAGTGTTGCCATCAATGCCAAAGGGGGAGATTATTGGCAAGAGACACTATATGGACTCATGAATGTTGTCATTGATGGCAACAAAGGTCATCCCACACATCTGTAAGACATGATAGGTCCTCACCAGAAGTCAGATTGAAGAAGTGTTGAGGTCCGGTAAGCAAGAACAAAGCAGTCAGTAAGGTCCGACAGATAGGTCTGGATCTCCCAGTAGAAGTATCTCAATGAAGTACAGAATTGGGGAAGTCAAGAGGAGTATCTTGACTGATAGATTCCAGGGTTTGAGCTTCCGGTGTGGAAAGGATAAAGAAATATGAATGCTTGAGTGTCGGGTTCCCAAGTGACAGTGTGAACAGAGGAAGAACTGACTGGCAGAACATCAGACATTATTCCGGATGTGTTATTGATGATGGAAAAGGTTCTTAAGGCATAATTTATGTTTGGCCAATGTGATTGATGACTTCTACAAGTATATCTTTGATCCGCATTGCTTGGTAAGCAATGATTCAGCTGATAGGTCAGAATTTGTGAAACGATTGACTATTCCGGATGCCGACTAGAAAGGTGATGAAATCACTTGTGCGGATATATATACAAGATGGATTTAGTTGTGAGAAGCATCATGGTTTTTATGGATGAGCAAAGAAAAGTAGTAGAGCCGAATAAAAGCAGAAAGGAAGGTCCAGTATGTAAAGGAGAGAAACACAAAAGAAGAGGAAAGATGAAGTGCAACAGATCAGTGTACAGAGCCTAACTGGAACTAAACTCCAGCATATGTTGATGCTCCTTATCAGTTTAAGTATTGTATTACACTCTTTATAAATTGTAGACAATGTGTCTCTTGTAGGCAGTGTGCCTCTTGTGAGCAGTGTGCTCGGGCAGTGAGCCCTAATTGGCAAGTGCCATTTTGTATTTCCATTCTTCTAATAGAGAATATAATCTTGGGTTAATCACCCCGTGGTTTTTCCCCTTAATAGGGTTTCCACATCAAAAATATTGTGTCATGTGTATTTCCATTTCATGGTTATGTTTGCTTATTTGAATTAATGCTGCATTGATTATTAAGAAAGTTCATAAAGCAAAAATAATTAGGATAACTAATTCACCCCCTCTCAATTATCAACACCAAGTTCTTGAACTATGTTGCCTCTGCATTGTCACATAGGCAAGACCATTTAGCAATGTGCCCTCGAGGAACCAGGTCAGTCCCTTAGAGTTCGTTTTACCAGGCATGCATGCAAGCACAAGCAAAAGCCTACTTCCAAAGCTAAAAAATCTTGACAGGAAACATTAACCTATCCAATGCAAAGCAAACATGAACCTAAAACACTCAAACTAATTCTATCTAAATTATGGCAAGACAAACACATCTAATGCAAGAATGTTTTGTGTTTATGATCAGGTTAACTTACAAAGTCTTGATTTTTGTTATTATGTCTTCCTATGCTACTTGAGGATGCCTAAAATTAGAGATGCTATGATGGGGGCATAATCATTTTCTTTGTTTCCTGTTTGTGGATTAATCTTTAGTAATGTGAAGCCTTGTCTAAAGACATGATCGACAAAAGATCATTGAGGACTTCAAAAGGTCTAACATGAACGGGGGCAATCTTTGTTTGTTGATACACAAGAAATACTCAGGTCATCTAGATTCAATTTTGACTAGATGCTTGTATTAACTTGCTATATCAAAATCCATGTAAGCGATACTCAGGTCATCTCGGTTCAATTATACCTAGATCCTTGTATTTTCTTACAACATTTTAAAATGCCCAATGATGAAATAAGCACTTCAAAATACTTGCAAAATCAAGATAACAAACCATTTCATATCCATAACATATCCAATTTCATTTCATATACCATCCAACAATAAAGATTCGATACGAAGTATCAATACAATAAAAGCTTATAAGTCCTTCTATCGAGTCATTCTTCCATTAGTCAGTCTTCTATCTATCATGGTGTCATTTCTGTGTCGATTGAGTACATTTGGACATGACAAAAAGATAGCATAAGTTGCATATCATATCACATGAGATAGTCATTAACATGATTAAATCATTTGCATACATAATAAATGCATTAGATCATCCATATACATTTGCATCATACCGTAGTGTCAACAGAAAAATAAAAAAATAGATAAATATCATCACATAAACTACATAATCATATAGATACCATTTACATTTACATATTAGGTGCATATTAGAAATCATCTCAAGCCTGCATTAGATCATAATCATATCAGAGTCATAGAATAAAAAATAATGTGCATCCATTACATAGTATCATATAGACATAATAAACATGTGCATCACATATACAACATCATAAAGATAGAGTGCATCCATGACATATAGCATAAATAACTGCATGTAGATCATCAATAGCTGCATCGTCATATAGATATCAAATAAAACATGTCCAAATGCACAATATCAAAGTTCATCTCTGAGTCAATATAGTGTATACATCACATAAATAAATGATACATGTCTCGATACAAAAATGATACAAGTATATGCATATCAGGCTAGTTGAGCCATCAAAAAGTGTATACATAAGCCAAAATCTGTATAGGTGTGTCAACTAGCCTTTCTGTTGTGAACCACTGCTCCCTGCACTATCCTCCCCTCTGCCAGCCCCAGACTGTTGTGGACCCATCACTGACCCTACTGACTGTGAACCCCCTACTCTCTGGGAAGCCATAGATTGGCTTCTGAAGCTGGGTGCCCTTTGATCCACTGGCACAACCCCATTGTAAAAGACCACTATAATACTGAGTTTGGGCTTGCGCCCTCGATAGCTCCGCCTGTACCTACGCAAGCTGCGCCTGTGCCTGCTATACCTATGTCCAAGGCTACTAAAGCTGTATCTCTCTCCAGTCTCAGGACCCGCACCCTTGCCTCTACTGCATCCCACTCTGTGGTAACCCCAGCTAAAATGCGAGCATCTAACTCTCTCCAAGACTCTACCGATCAGAGATTTGCTCCAAGCTGTCAGATCTGACCCTGCTATTGCTAGTCAGGCTGAGGAACCTGAGGAACCTGCTGCTAGGCTGCCTACTGGGGCACCTGAATTGGTGGTGGCATCTGTCCCTACTGACCAACCTGTACCTATGGTATAGCCTGTGGCTGCACTACCTACTGCTATTGGGAGGGTCCCTCCCTAGCTCTTGTCCTCTACCTCTATCTACCACCTCCGTCACCTCCTCCACCTCCCCCATCTCCCTCGTCTCCTCCATCACCTCCATCTCCCTGTCCTCCTCTACCCTTCTCCATCTCCTCCTCCCATAGGCCCCGTCCTCATCGTCTGAATCCTCCTCATCTATGTGAGGAACCAACTCTCCAGGCCTTGAGTACCTCAGAAAAGGATGTACTGCAAACCACTCCTCATAATTCAGAGTCATCCTTGTGTCTGCCACCTCCCTCCTCATAGGCCAATCAACATAGGGAGTCTGTCGAAACTCTGCTAGTGCCTCCTCATAAGAAGCAACTGGAACCCATTTGAATCTCTCTGCATGTGTGCACGTAAAGTGGGCCTGTCCCTGGGGCATGCCCTGTCTCCTGCCAAACTGTCTCCACACCCTGCTAACAATCTGTCTCTCTAGAATGAATTGAGTCCTACTAATGAGCCACCGCATCTGAAAGCAGTATGGCAACTCGTCATCCTCATCATCCCAATGCTCACACTCTAGGTAGGGGCATCAGATAATGCTATCCACATTATCCAGTGCGTACCTCCAGTACTCAAGCTTTCCTAGCTTGTGCTGGGAAATAACTCCTGCATATCCATAACTCTAGGGCTTGCCCCTCTACCTAGAAAAGATGCATATTAGCCGAGTGATCGCAATATGCTCCCTGTGCCAAAACTGTAAAAGAGAGACACTTGCTGACAAGATGGTACCCCTGTCATATACCATAGTTGCACCAAAACGTAGACACCCCATGCATAGCGGGTGCCCTCTGTCATCATCTACTCCATGATCCGTCCCCATCCAATCAGGAACCCTGTGACCTATTGGGGCATACAACACCTCTGATCAGTCCAGCAACTATACCTGGGAAGTATTTGTAATAGTCGTGAATATCCTGCCATGAGATAACCTGACAATCTAGCTCCAAGTCATCAAAAACTTGCCTGCACTTCACAAGTCCTGCATCCCGCTGAGGATCATACTCTACCAGCTCACCCTGAATCGGTAAGTACAAAATCTTGTAGAGATCCTCCAGAGTAATCACCATCTCGTTAGTTGACAAATGAAAAGTCCCATTCTCGTTATGGAATCTCTCCACTGCTACAGTCAACAAATTGAGGTTCACACGAACCTTTGGCATGAAACAAACATAATCTAGACCCACAGCATTGAGAGCCTCTCGATCTATCTCAGTGAGCATATAGCGCTACAACATCGGTAAGTGAAACTGCTCCCTTGACATAAGCACATCCCGGATGTCCTCCTGCAGGCATGCAAAGCAATGCATCAACCTAAACTACAAAAAACCTGCTCAACATATCTAAAGAATCATATCACTTACTTAACCTAAACAAATTGATCAAAACATCATACAATATCTCTTGACTAGATTCCTACAATCTTAGAGATTGGTTATCGATTGACGCATCGAGTAGGATGCCAATCGACTCAATTTTGTTAAGTAAACTGACTATCCTATGCATATGCGCTGAACCAGAAGGTAAATGTGCAATTTCCCAGTAAATGCGCCACTTCTGGCATATGTGCCATGGCATTTTTAAAATGCGCAGATCCATATCAAATGTGCAGCATGTATCGTTATCATAAATTCTTATTCTTTGAAGCAACGCCGTAAATTGCATTGCATCAAAGAGGGGCAAAATGTATACGCCTAAAAATTATGCGACTCTATCTAAATAAATATTTTTAATATTTATTTCATTCTATTTCCTCTATCAATAAATAAATTTATTTATTTATTTGATTCATATTCTTCTAAGTTAATTAAATATCAAAATATTTAATTACCTCTTCTAAAGTCAACAATTAAATAAAATCCTTTATTTAATTTAATTCTTCCAAACAATTAAATAATTCTTAATTATTTAATCAAGTCAATTGTTCCTCCAAATTTAAATAAATCAATCAAATTTATTTAAATCCTCTCATTCTCTAAAAATAAAATATAATCAAATATTTTATTTATTCTTCCAAATCATGTGCACACAATTAAATAAATTTATTTATTTAATTTTCTTTCTTATCTTCTAAATTCCCAG
This sequence comes from Cunninghamia lanceolata, assembly GCA_027924645.1. Classification (NCBI taxonomy): domain Eukaryota; kingdom Viridiplantae; phylum Streptophyta; class Pinopsida; order Cupressales; family Cupressaceae; genus Cunninghamia; species Cunninghamia lanceolata. The sequence goes on along the minus strand of BSBN01001052.1, from coordinate 3,680 downwards.
GAATCTTCCAAATCTTCTAAAAATAAGTCTTCTTCTTCATGCACGCAAAATTAAAAAAAATTATTATTTAATTCCTCTCAAATCATGCAAAAGCAAATCATGAGTTAATTAATTGACTCTATCTTGTTTTTATCAAAAACTCCTAAAATAGAAAAAAGCTTTCTGTTTTATGACAACATATCTTATCTGTGATAAATAGAAAAATAGTTAACTCAAAATAGCTTTTGTGTGACACTTGTTCTCTTTCTATTCGCACACATTCTCTCATTCTTTCTCAACCGTTGATTTTCTTATTCTTTCTATACCATTGATTTTCCCTCTCTCAAATATATAAATTGAACCCTCTTCTCCTATTTCATTCATTCAAGCTTTCAGTATTGTTACTCTACAGAAATTCCATTTGCTTGCGATCAACTTGTTACCATATCACCATTATCATTTTTGTGAAGCTCTTATTCATTATAGTCAACTATCATGGCCATTCCCATTTGACATCTTGGAATAGCAAGGAAGTGCATCTTCTGAGGGCCTTATTCATAGACAAGATCATTTGTGATAGGCGACCAATGGAAGCCATGAGGTAAAGAGGTTTGTTGAGGTATTGTTCATCCTTTTAGATCTTCTTTATTTATATATTTCATTGAGTTATGGGTATTATTGATATCATTGATATTCATGCATAATTTTCCTTAACAACATTGATTTCATTCATTCATTTCATTGCATTGAGAAAAATTCAAAAAAATTGAAAAATTGGGAAAATACAAAAAAAATGCATTGTTTGGCTTACTAAATTACATCAATTTTTCCTAAATTTTTCTAATTCATGATTTTTACATCAAATCTGATATAAACTACAGAAAAATCCAAAAATTCAAAAATTTGCATTGCATTTTTATCATTTAATTGCTAGGGTTTTGTGGAAATTTTTTACAATTTTATATAACCTAGTAATTCCAAAATCTAGGGTTAGTAGGCAAAATATTTTATCAGATTTTTCTACTAATTTTAGAGGATCATTCAAATTTGTATTTGGCTGTAGTCTTTCATTTTAGCGTGAATTTGCATTTAGACTTAAAATATTTTCTTTTTTACATAGAAAATTTCAACAAAAAACTAGCAATTTTGATGCATTTTCATTAAATTTGTATGGGCATTTTGCATGTTAAGGCTTGAAAATAATTTTTAGATCTGAGAGTAATTCAATTTCATCATAAATCAGACTTCAAAGCATTCACATAGAATTTTATCCCAAGATCTCAAACCTAGGGCTTCAAAAATAACAATTTTCACTAAAATTGGCCTTATCGACTTTGTAAACTTGCACCGTAGGAGTGTTGTGAAAGGTATTTTTGAATTATTTTTCTATTATTAGGGTAATAATTTTCTTCCCCTTATAAAAAGCTTCACAACACCCTTTTATCAGGCTCTTGTAGTGAAAATTCTGTGAAAAACTACACATTTTGGCTATTTTTGCCACAGGGTTTGACCTAGTTTGCACTCCAAGCATGTTGTGATCAATTTTATGGATTGAGGTGATTGATATTATTGATATTATTTACTTTACCTCCTAAAATTTCTTACAACACCCATTTTTCTAGGTCTTGGAATTGAAAAACCATGAAAAATTGCATATTTTGCTATATTCTCACTAGGGTTTTACCTTAAGTGGCACTACAATCATGTTGTGTTGGGTATTTTTGCATCAATTGGTTGTTATTTCTAATATTATTTTCTATCCATCATCATTTTCCTCACAACACCCTTTGTTACTCTCTTTTCATTGAATTTTGGTGAAAAAAGTGCCTATTTTGACATATTTTCACTATATTTTGACTTGGCATTATCTTGAATTTGCATCAAGAGTGTGTTGGGAGTGATTATATTTCTGTTTTGGACTGATATTAGACATATAAATTTTTGCTGATCGATCAAAATCCTTACAACATCCTTTGTTTCATTCCTTGGCAATGAAAAAGTATTGAAAAATCAAGCGTTTAGGTCATTTTTGCATATAGTTTTGCACTTGAATTTTGCATAAAGTTGGAAAAGTTTTTGAAAATCTGATCTTACATTGGAATGACACCTTCATGTCATTTCTCAATGGTATCTTTGCATATATTTATCAAAGATCTTGATTTTGACCAGTTTCTAATCCTCATGAGTGAACATCCCACAATATTAGAGAGCTTAACAGAGTTCATCTCCATGAATAGTACTGCAAAAGATAATGGTGATAACACCTCTCCCATATATACTACATGTGTTGATATAATCATGTCCTCTAACAATTCCTTCAAAAATGATTCTTCCGATGAGGATGTGCTAGTACAAAACACTGAAATCTCTGATACACTTCCAACAGTAGAAGGAACACAATTTTGAAAGACATCACGTCTCCTACAATAGAAGAACAAATAATTCATGATGTTGAGGTCCCTATTGATGTGATAACATATGAGCAAATAGACAAACTTGATAAAGACCTAGCTGAATTCCAAGAATATGTGCAAACTGAGAGGATAGCTGAAGAAGCTATACATGTGATTCACAACATAAGAAAATTGATAAAAGAAGGACAAGAGGGTATTGATGTTGTTCAAGGAATAATGCATATCATGCTAATTAATTTCATGCCTTGATATGACACATCTCTCATGGATACATACCCTCGGGTAGCAGAAGACTTAACACAATCCATTGAGAATGATGAGCATGAAAACTTTCTTAATAAACCTTATGAGGCTGAAGATGACTATATGAACTATGATGCAATAATTGGTCTAATAGAAGAAGTTAATAATTCACCTACCCCATGGAAAAATGGCATTGATTTAATTGTTGACAAAGGTTAGATTGGAAGACCCTACAAGTAAGTATCTCTAACCCTTTATCTCTCTTGTGATGTGCTTCCCCTGTGTTGTGTTATATGTTGTTTAGGTCTCCTGGGATGACCTTAGATTCTCCCGTAAGGTTTGGGATAGCAGGAGACCGCCTCTGTTGTGACCTTCTTCTATTTGTATCATCATTATTCTAAATTGCCTCTCCCTCTGATTTCATTGTTGAGTGTTGTGTCTTACGGACATAGTGTCATGGTTGGTGACCTGGGGGAACCCTCATACATGATTCTCCCTAAGACACTTGTTTCTCCTCTCTTATTTATTGTTTCCCTTCCTCTAGTGTTTCCATCTAGCGGGTGGATGATGACAAACATTTATACTGATGCGGACCTAGTGTCCCTTTCGAGAGTAATCAACAAATGAACTTAGTTCCTAATATGATGATGGGGTTGTATATCTTAACTGATGCTTGGCTAGTGGAAGCACTCATGCTTTCCGTGTAGTGAATTTTATGATGTTTCTGTCGCATTTACAAACCTTAACAATACTGTTGCTCCATGCACCTTTGTTTTTCTTTGAATCTAGCCTTGGTAGTACTCGATTTAGAGAGCTTCGTGATATAGCCCTTGGTTATCCTTGAACTCTGAATTCATTGTATAACATTGGCTCTTTGTGTGGTTAATCATATGCATTATTGTTGTTGTTTATCATGATATTGTAGACACTAACATGTTTCTTGCAGGGATGTGTTTGTGGGAACATTTGGTGATTGTAAAGTACATGTCACCTCCAGGGGGCATGGGCTTTGTGAAAGTCAGTGTTCCCTTGTGTGTTTTCTTC